>CM073456.1:23070944-24381775 GCA_037074485.1 Delonix regia
CCTGTTGAGATTTTTATGAGGCCACCATTACCAGTAGGCAAGTTTGGAGCTGCGTGGTATCAGTATAGGGAATTAACAGAAAAGGAGGATGAAACCAGACCAAAGTGGTACTTCTGAATATGCTGTGTCTTCTACATAGAGCCCGTTTTATGTATTCTTTATTTGTAATTAATTTGCATGTTGTATAATGGTGTAATCATCCCAAAAGAAGCCGCTAGATGTGGACCGTGAGATAGTGGTGAGGGTTGTGGGCATTGAGCGGGTCTGTCGTGTACCAAAGAAAAAGATCATTGCAAAGAGGAAGGAAAGAAAGGGGGAGAATTTTTTTTTTGTAGTTTAGCTTGAGAATTTTTCTTAGCATCGGTTTGAAAGGGGAGAAAAAAAAGAATGCATTTACAACATGCCGAGAAATTGGCCATGCTTGAAATTAAATAAAGGATCATTGCTACACATGAGATGCCACATTTCTGAATATTACCATTTGATTGAAACTATGCGAGTGAGAGTGCTTCAACTGTAATCATAGTCCTTTAGAAACATTTTACTATCGATATTCGAGACAGTTTTTAGTACAATTGAAAAAGACTGACTCTTATTTACTCTTTTAATTCTTCTCATGTGCGGTTATTCATTTATTTATTTTTAAAAAAACTTCTCAGTGAGGAATGGGGGATAGTTCATATTCTCGACAAGTTGTCCAATTGTAGATTTTTTGGAAGTATTTTCCTGCATCATAACATATAATATAGAGCACTTATTTGATTAGGCAGATAGTATTACTAGAACATTAGAGTTGTGTGAATGTTCCATGTTAACCTTATTAAATAGAATAGTTAAGTTATTTATAGTAAAAGTATAGACTAATATACGCGATTTGTTACCTTGTAATGATCTAAATTTTAATTTAAAAATAAAAAATTACTGACATTTCGAAAAAATGACATGATTAAAAAACCTAAGTATAACTATTTTTCGTGCAATAAAATTATATTAATCTGCGTATATTAAAAATTATGTTTTAAAAATTCAAGAAAATCAAACTTTTGGCGCTTATGATTTCAATCGATTTTTGATATGTTTTTTATACTTTTAAAATTTATAATTAGATCCTCATAATTTAAATAATTTTTTTAATTGAATCTATGTTATTATATTTTTGTCTATATTTTGTTACATAAGTAAGTTAATTTAATATTTTTCGTTTTTACTTCTATTAATAATAATCATACATTTTAAAAAGTTTGAGACATTGTAATATTAGCTACATTAATAAAATTTAATAAAATGTTAGCTGAATTTTAATTACAAGGATTACATTAAAATATTTGTAAACTGTAAAGAGTTAATAACAAATTTTTAAATTGCATGAACTAATCTTTTTTTGGCCACTAATTGTACGAACTAATTTAAAAATTGATTAAAAATATAAGGACTGAAAATATAACTTTTCTTCGACCAAAAAAGAAAATATAATTTTCCTTAAAAAAATTTGAAGGAAAGAAGTTGCTTCTCCACTTACTGAGATGCAGGTTAGTTTATTGCACGAACAGAAACCACCTCCTGCAAAGGCGTCACGTCGCTCGGCGGTTATCGTTAGTTTCAGTTTCGAAACGCAACAACGTTTCGCTATTGCTCTTCCTGTTCCTTAGTTCAAAACCATATATATGCCTCAAACTGCTTTCTTCTTTATTGACTAATGAACGAATGAGAGTTGTTGTTCCCTTCATCATCGTTCTCGTCAAACAATAACGTTTTCAATTGTAATAACATGGCTCCTTCTTCCCTCACTTCTCGCTTTCAAGAATCTGTCACCAGACATGCACTTCGAGCCTACCTTGCAGAGTTCATCTCCACTTTCTTCTACGTCTTCGCCGTCATCGGTTCCGTCATGTCTTCCAGTGAGACCTTTCTTTCTTGCTTTGCGGAGTTCTTTCCATTTTGTTCGTTACATTTTCAGATTTTTGCTGTTTCTGTGTCATGCATGCTTCTTTGTTATCAGATAGATGACTGTCAGAGAATTCTAAGAAGACGAATCAACTTTGAAAATTTTGCACCTTATTCGCATTTTTTGTGGGACTCATTCTGATGTATTTTTTTTATGATTAGTTTAGTTCATTTATTTTTTGTAGTACAGGTTTACTTTGGAATTTTTGAACTTTGAACTATGAAATTAGTTTATAATCATGAAGCATCCTACAGACTGTAATCAATGCATATAATTTTCTGCCATACTCGAAGAAGAAGAAGAAGAAGAAGAAGAAGTGCATCTTCTTGACCTTAGAGTTTTAGTTCTTTTCTATGAAAAAATAAGGAAATAGAACTTCTACATTTATCATATTGCTTCTAATTACAAAAATTTTGACAATTAATCTTGTTAACAATAAGTACTTACTTGTGCTTTAAGAGAACCATATTATTTTTATTGTGACTAAAGAACAGCATTTTTCTTACCTTAAAGTTTTTTGTTTGAAATTGGCTCTTCATTTTAGACAATAAAGTGCAAGTGGGTAACCCTTAATCAAAAAAATTATTTTTGAATAGGGATCTGGAATGTTCAATTTTCAGTTGTAGTAGATTTGGAACGTTAAAACTTATTTTTGAAAACAAAAAAAAACCCCTCAATTTTTTGCAGATTTGAAGTATTGGATTTTCTACTGATATAGAAAATTAATTTTTCTTTAAAAAAAATTATGAATCATTGGGTGACAGATTAATAATAATTTTGTTATTCTAATTACTTACTTACCCCTCATTATTTTCAAGTACAAAGTACACTTTAGAAGATTCAAACCTGATATTTTTTTAATTAATTGTGAGTTTGATGGTGAATTAATGGCAGGGAAGTTGGTGCCTGATGCTGCATTGGACCCAGCAAGTCTGGCTGTGGTAGCCATAGCAAATACCCTTGCTTTGTCCTCAGTGATGTTTGTGGCATGGGACACTTCTGGAGGACATGTGAACCCTGCAGTGACCTTTGGAAGGGTAGTTGGAGGCCACATCAGTGTTTCCACTGCCATCTTTTATTGGCTTGCTCAGTTGATAGCCTCCGTCATGGCCTGCCTTGTCCTCAAGATCACTCTTGTTGGAATGGTATTTCTCTTCTTTTTATTCTTCTGGATTCTTGGCGAAGCAGAATTGCATTTTTGAAAATTAGGAATGACCCTCTAATTTTTTTTTTTTTATATAAATTTTGGAGAAATAATGATGTAGAAGAGAATATGTATTGGTCTCTCCAACTTTGTAAAGAAATTTACACTAACAACTTTAGAGGATTCTGACATGAAAATTAATGGTTTTATAATTTTTGGGAGAAAAATTATATTTTAGTCCTAATCATTTCGTTCAATTTTTAATTTGGTCTTTATAGTTTTAAAATTTATAAGTAGGTCCTTTTAGTTTATAAATATTTTAACTTAGTCGGTATTGTTAAATTATGCTAGTGTGACAAATTATATATGATTTAACACTATGAAATTTTTATGGTTTATACTAATAAAGAAATGAAAATAGATATTGAAATTAAATTAACTTACATATATGACAAATATTGGCAAAAATATAGTGACTGATAGGGACTAAACTAAAAACTATTTAAACTCTAAAGACTCAATTATAAAATTTTTAAACTATAAAGATCAAATTAAAAATTAAGTGAAACTATAAGCATTAAAAATATAATTTGTTGTTGTTGTCCATAATGTACTGATAATTGGCACTATTATCCAAATGTCCAAAATGCAAAGTACAACCTGCTCTTTAGAGGTTTCTGATCCTCCAATTGCCGAGTTTCATTTTTTCTTCAATACCCTTTTAATGTTTCAAAAATGACATTCACACTTGCTTCTTCAGAAAGATGAAATCACTGAACAGAAAGCACAAGCAAGTGAGAAAAGAAAAAGTCTCTGAATTTCATTCCTTTGTTCTTCTTCTTTGTTGCAGCATGTCCCAACATACACTATAGCAGCAGAAATGACAGGCTTTGGGGCATCCCTACTGGAGGGTGTCCTAACATTTGCACTGGTCTACACTGTGTATGCAGCTAGGGACCCAAGGCGTGGTGGTGGTCCAGTGGGGTCCATGGGTGCCCTAGCCATTGGCTCAATGGCTGGAGCCAATGTCCTAGCTGCTGGTCCATTCTCTGGGGGATCTATGAACCCTGCTTGTGCCTTTGGCTCAGCTGCCATTGCTGGCAGCTTCAAGAACCAGGCAGTGTATTGGGTTGGACCCTTGATTGGTGCTGCTTTTGCTGCTTTTCTTTATGACAGTGTAGGGTACCCTTCCCAGCCTGCAGATTCTATCAGAGGGGTTGGAGAAGGAGATAGGGTGTGAAGTTTAGTTGGTGCAGTTTGATGTAATGTTGTAGAAGACTTCATGATCTATAGTGATATATAGTTATTGTTTTGCATGTTTATTTTAGTGAGTTTGAGTGGTTGATGATCACTTGTTTTAAACTTGTACTTGTATTTGTCTATTAATTTAGTGTTGATACTTTTCTTGCCTTTTTGGCTAAAATCAAATGTAGTATTTATTCTTATTGATTTATTGGTATGTTCATAAATTTATGGTGTATTCATGTTGTGATATGATTTGAGTAATTTATGTATTTATTTATTAATTTAGGAGTAAAATACATTTAGTTTCTCATTTATTTCAAATTTTTTTTAAAAAAATACTAAATTTAGTTCCTAAGATTAAAGGTTTAAAATTTGGTAGAAGAACTAAATTTGATAATTTTTTGAAAAATATAACATTTTTCAATGAAAAGAAATTATTTTAATTATTTCAATAAGTGAAAGACTAAAATGATAATTTTATGATAAATAAATTATTCATTTTTATTCTAAAATATAAAACTCAAAATAAATAAATTAGTAAAATTATGACATGGTATCAACAATGGGTGGCGCTCTAGGTGGATCAAATTGATCCATTTTGATGGTTATATGTGTGATTATTTTATAGTTCTTTATTTTATCATTAGTTATATATGATATCTTTTTATACATTTTTATTCCCCATCACCCCACTTTACCAAACCTGCTCTCTCCTACTCACTTTGCAGCATTCATTAACAAAAAAAAAAAAAAAACGCACGATAGTATGCAAAGATAATAATTTTGGCAGTACAAAATTTTAAAAATTAATTATTTATAGTGTTATAAGTCATTATAAATGGAAAATAAGAAAAAAAAACGAAAATAAAGGAATTGTATAACTCACTAAATCTGTTTTTGACATTACACATTGTGTGTTTTTTTTTTTTTACTTCTAATTTCATAAAAAATGAGTAATATTACAAGATATAGAATTATTGAACATAAAATTTTTTTTAACTTTGAATTTCAAAAAAATGACATATATTAGAAGAAATAGAATGTAAACAATTAAATTAACTGCGTTATTAATTGCTTTATAATGTTTTTGATTTAACATTCAAGAGATTTAAAAGTTCATTTATACATCTAAACAAGTTTGTGTTGTAATTATTTTTGTTTGATTTAGTATTTAATATTTTTTAAAATCAATTTTATCCTCTAAAATTTCCTTTGCATAAAAATAAAAATATATTTTGCATTAAATGTATTGTATAAATATAGATAACAAAAATTAATTTTCAGTTAAAAATTTTTAAATATAAATCACAATAATATAAAATCACATTTGATAAAAATTAATTTAAAATATTAAATTACCCAAAATTACATTAATTCTACTCTAATTTAAACACAAGTTAGTTTTCAAAACTTTAATCCTTCATGTATTTTCTGAGTCTTCTTGATACTTTGACCTGTAAACATGCGGAAGGTGTATCGTCCACACCAAACGACTGTCGTATTGCTGCAGCCTAAATTTTCCCGCCTTGTTTTTTCATTTCAGTGTCATCCTGGAGACTCGTAAACACAATCAAATTCAAATGTGTGCCCAACGCGAATTTGAAAATTCATATTCTTGAGTCGCTTCAGCTCTCAAAAGCTAATCCCACGTTCCGTTTAGGGTTTCGCTCTCTGAAACCCTCTCGTTTCTTACATACAATTCACTGGGACAGCTTCAAGCCAAGTGTTACGTGTTTACACTCTTTCCCTTCGATATACATTTTTCACCCATTTTTGGGATTTTCATATTTTATTTTCGGTAACCACTCGGGGATCAAGCAATGTACATCAAGGAGATTTGCTTAGAAGGTTTCAAATCCTATGCTACCAGAACTGTTGTTCCGGGTTTCGATCCCTACTTCAACGCCATTACGGGCTTGAACGGTTCCGGCAAGTCAAACATACTTGATTCGATTTGCTTTGTACTTGGGATCACGAATTTGCAGCAGGTTCGGGCTTCTAACCTTCAGGAGCTCGTGTATAAGCAAGGGCAGGCAGGAATTACAAAAGCTACGGTGTCAATTGTGTTTGATAACACGGATAGGAGTCGAAGCCCACTTGGGTATGAAAGCCATCCAGAAATTACAGTGACAAGACAGGTATCCCCTGCCCCCCCTGGCTTTTTCCTGCTTTTGTCCGTGTATTTTTGGTTACGTGCTTATAATGCTGTAAAATAGTCATTTTGCATTATCTTGGCAATCGAACTCACCAGTGGCTTTCGGTCAGTGATAGTAGAGTTGTTATCACCAGGACTGAAAGGATCTGTTTTCAAATCTTAGTGGAAGCCACATTTTTTCTAAAACAGGATAGAATTCTTGGGTTTAAGTTCAGGGATAGCTTAGATTGATTTTCCATTTCTGCTGTTGGAATTGATCGTTTTCACCATGGTTAAGATGGCAGCTCGAACTAATTGTAATTACAAATTTAGCTAGCAATTTATTAACTTTGCTTCTCATTTATATACTATGTATGTGTTCGGGAACAATGCAGATTGTGGTTGGAGGAAGGAACAAATATTTGATCAATGGGAAACTTGCTCAGCCTAGTCAAGTTCAAAACCTTTTCCATTCAGTGCAGCTAAATGTTAATAATCCACATTTTCTTATAATGCAAGGGCGTATTACCAAGGTTTTAAATATGAAACCACCAGAGATATTATCTATGCTTGAGGAAGCTGCAGGGACAAGAATGTATGAGACAAAGAAAGAGGCTGCTCTGAAAACACTTGAGAAGAAGCAGAGTAAGGTTGATGAGATTAATAAGCTTCTTGACCAGGAGATACTACCTGCTCTAGAGAAGTTAAGGAAAGAAAGGACGCAGTACATGCAGTGGGCCAATGGCAATGCTGAGTTAGATAAGCTGAAAAGATTTTGTATTGCTTATGAGTATGTCCAAGCAGAGAGGATTAGAGACAATGCTGTGTCTGAGGTGGAACAAGTAAAGGTCAAGATAGCTGAGATTGATGAATGTGCTAAGACTACACAGGTTGAAGTACAGGAAATGGAGGCAAAAATAGCTAGGTTGACTGCAGAAAAGGAAAAAGCCATGGGTGGAGAAGTGAAATCTTTGTCAGACAAGGTAGATGCACTTTCACAGAATCTTGTGAGGGAAACATCTGTACTAAGTAATAAAGAGGACACTCTGAGAAGTGAAAAAGCCAATGAAGAAAATGTAAGTTGGAATTGGTTCAATCCACCAAATTATGTACTACATTTCCTGCTTTGCTCAATCTCAAGATGTGTATATTGTTAATTTGTATGCTAGTTCTGTTTTAGAATATTTCCATTTGGTGAACATAACGTTAAACATACCTGATATTTGTTTTCATTATTTGTTAAGATTGTTAATAATGTTGAAGACTTGAAGCAATCTGTTGAAGAGAAGGCCTTAGCTGTAAAGAAGGCTGAAGAGGGAGCTGTTGATCTCAAAAGGAAAGTTGATGAGCTTTCTAAGAGTCTGGAGGAGCATGAAAAGGAATACCAGGTAATAAAAGCATATGTTGGCTCAATGTTTTTGGGATCTTTGATGTCTATCAAGAGCTCTTCTGTTCAATTTGGGACTCTCTTTGAACCTCTTGCTCAAAACTTTGGCAGGGTGTATTGGCTGGGAAGAGCAGTGGAAATGAGGAAAAATGCTTACAGGATCAGCTAGGTGATGCAAAGATATCAGTTGGGAGTGCTGAAACAGAATTGAAACAGCTAAAAACTAAAATTAGCCACTGTGAAAAGGAGCTGAAAGAGAAAAGGCATCAATTAAGATCAAAACAGGAAGAAGCTACTTCCGTAGAAAATGAGCTCAAGGCCAGAAGGAAAGATGTGGAGAACGTGAAGATGGAATTGGACTCTCTTTCTTATACAGATGGTGAGATGGAATCTTTGCAAAAGGTCAGACAGGTTTCTCTTCTTTGATTTTCTTTACCATCTAAATAGTTTTAAGTCTTATTTGGATTAAAATTTCTGGAACACAAACTTAAGGAGCGTGCATCTGAGATGGAGTGGGTGCAAAAGTGGAAGGATGAAATACGCAATCTTTCAGCACAGTTAGCGAATGTTGAATTTATATACCGTGACCCAGTCAAGAACTTTGATAGGTCAAAGGTCAAAGGTGTGGTCGCAAGACTCATCAAAGTAAAAGATAGGGCAACAATGACTGCCCTAGAGGTTAGACCACAAGACAGCTTTATGCCCAAATTTATAACTGAAAAATTATAGATTGACCTTTTATTGGATCATATTCAGGTTACTGCTGGTGGAAAGTTGTTCAATGTTGTAGTTGACACTGAAAATACTGGAAAACAGCTGCTACAGAATGGTGATTTAAGAAGAAGAGTGACAATTATACCTTTGAACAAAATACAATCCCATACTGTTCCCTCTAGAATTCAACAAGCTGCTGTTAGATTGGTTAGTTGCTGAATTTCTTTTTCTTTTGGTTCTATCTGATGTCTTAATTGTTTAACTATAGTTTGCCAAAAATTATTGTTACTTCGATTTCAGGTTGGTGAGGAGAATGCTGAACTGGCACTTTCCTTGGTTGGTTATGAAGAAGAATTGAAGGTATGCTTCCTTGGATTCATTTAGGATCCTACTCAAATATGAACATGGGTGCTGAAAGCATGCTGTCTTTTATTTCAAGTTCTATACCTGATCTTTTCCCCTCATTTTATTTTGTTTTATCTTGTTATATGTTATCAGAAGCTGTATGAAAAATTTTACTGTTTTTCGTTTTTTATCATTTTGTATATTATATTAACTACTGTTCTTTCTAAATTTGGCGTTTTAACAGAGTGCTATGGAATATGTATTTGGTTCCACCTTTGTTTGCAAAAATATTGATGCTGCTAAGGAGGTAATGGCCTTCTTTGCTGCTGAGATTGTGAGCAATATATATACATTTCTGTCCATATACTTAACTGATATTCATGTTTTTTACATGTATATTGGATCTTCATAATGTTGGTTCTTCTATGCACTCTATTACTAATCATGCATTCGTAACAGCTCGATTATTTGTTTCTGTCTAGAAGCATTTAGCAACTATTTTCCCTGCTCTGTTATTGCTTGTGGTTCTTATTTCAAAGAGGTGTTTAGTATAATCCACATGTCATTTTGTAATCCACCTATAGAGATGCTCAAATTTTCTTTCATTGTTGATTTCCTACTAGGTGGCATTTAATCGGGAGATTCGCACCCCAAGTGTCACTCTTGAAGGAGATATATTTCAGCCAAGTGGTCTTCTGACTGGTGGAAGCCGAAAGTATGGCACTACTTTGTTTTTATTGAATTTGTGTGTGTGTGTGTATCTTATTTACCCTTCAATAAGTGTTTGTTAATGGAAAGAAGACAACATTGATTGTTTACTACATGATTTCTGTTCTTACTATAGAAGTGAAGCAGTCAATTAGTTTCTGAATGCTTGTATTTGAATATCTTTTAATATTTTTTATATACTACTAGGTAAGTCTGCTTTAATATAGGCTTTTTGTCACAGGGGTGGTGGCCAACTTTTAAGGCAACTTCATGATTTAGCAGAGGCTGAGTCAGAACTTTCAATGCATCAGAGAAGGTTGTCCGAGGTTGAGGCCAAGGTATGCCCTGCGTGGAATAGCAATGACAAGATTTATGATAAGCCTTCACATACTTTGAAATAAGCCTAATAAATATTCAGGTAGATATTGACAACATTGCGATGCTATATTACTTTATATATTATGGCTTATTACAAGCATGTGATGCTTGGGGGAAAAACATTTCTGTTTACTGTTTAGTGTTTGATACTGTTAACCTTGTCTCTGAATTCAAAATAATCAAATCTCCAGATCAAAGTTATCACGTTTATCAAACAATTTACAATGTATTTCAGCCTCATTACTTGCAACTTATATGCAGCTTGGTTGGCAAATATTGCTGTTTAGTGTCTATTACTGCAAACCTTTTCTTTACATTCATTGAGTTACATATGCATGGTTTAACGAATGTAGACTGGTGCAGAGAAAATAAATCTGCTTTTGCGCGTATAATTGAACTCATGTTATTCATGTGTTGTGAAGCAAGACTTCTTAATATTCCTGTAGAGTGTGAAGTAATTATTTTCTTTCTCAAAGATGTGCTTTTAGAAATGCATATTCAGTATATTTTACTTTAATAATTTGTAAAGCATAGTTGTTATTTATTGTTATTAGGTATTTTATATGCATTGTTTTGACTTTTGATGGTCTTGGGTAGCCCGACTATTTTTTTTAATGTTCATTTCTTATATATAAACTCATAGTTTGAAGATATTTCGTAGTCTTAATATTTGGCCATGTATCTTGAAATAACAGATTGCAAAGCTTCTTCCTCTTCAGAAGAAATGGCAGGACCTCAATGCACAGTTAGAACTTAAGTCATATGATCTTTCATTGTTTCAAAGTAGAGCTGAGCAAAATGAGCATCATAAGGTTTTGGCTTTTCTTATTCATTACAAAATTGTTTCCTTGATAGAGGCTGTGATATTGCCATGATTTCATTTCATTATATGATTTTTATTTATTTTTCCATTTTATTCATCTTTCTCACTCTGTTCTTCCTCTCTATTTCTCATTTGCTTTTTAGCTTGGGGAACTAGTGAAGAAGATTGAGCAAGAACTTTCAGAAGCAAAATCTGCGGTCAAGGAAAAGCAACTTATTTATGAAAACTGTGTCAAGACTGTTTCATTGCTTGAGACATCAATCAAAGAACACGACAATAATCGTGAGGGTAGGCTAAAAGACTTGGAGAAGAAGATTAAATCATTCAAATCCCAAATGCAGTCATCTCTAAAAGATCTCAAGGTGTGTTTAAAGTTCCACAGGTTTATGATTATCATTTGTAATTTCCTGATTGAAGCTTCTACAATTGAATTATATCCATAGTCAACACGTAAGGTGACCCTAATTTTTGAAATTGTTAGAAGGTTTCATACTTGCTACATAGTCAATTATGCGAAATTAGTGGTATTTTCCTCTTGCATCCTTTTTCTTTGTAGAACTTATACTTCCTCTTGTCCCCCATTCTTGCTTGTCAGCTTGAGATATTGAACTATAAAGGTAAGTGAATAATTTAGATAGAATTTTTCATGGTATGCTTGACTTTTTTTTTTTTTTTTTCTTTGAAGATTTCATACTAATAAACAGATTTTACTTTTTATTATAATCAGTTTGCAGTTTAGATTGGAAACTACTGACATACTTGTGGAGTAAACTATGAAGTGGAAGAACATAAATCATAATTTGAGACTCATATGAGTGGGAAGTAAGGTTTATCTGTATATATCAATATATCAAAGAAGATATAACGGGAAACTGAGATAGGTAATTAAGATTAGGATTCTGAAAATTAGTAATAATCTAAAGGAATGCCACTGGATGAAACAATTTTCTTGTTTTTAAAAGTAGAACTGGATGATACAATACTCACTGCAGCAATTATTATTGGAGGGGTTGTTGATTGTCTTATTGTTTAATGACTTTGTATTGCCTGCTTGCATTGTTTTGCTTGCTGATAGGGACATGATAATGATAAGGAGAGGCTTGTAATGGAAATGGAAGCTGTTATTCAGGAGACTGTGTCCCTGGAGAATCAATTAGCTTCTTTGAGGACACAAGTTAATAATCTTGAATCAGAAGTTGAGGAACAGAAAACAAGGGTAAGCATAGACATTTATTTTGGTTAGTTCTCATTTTCAACCACAAAGTTTGTGTCCTTACAACTGTACGTTGTAGGTTGCTGCTGCAAGGAGTAACCATGATCAGGTTCTTTCAGAGCTGAATTCAGTTCGCCTAAAAATGAAGGAATGTGATAAGGAAATTAGTGCTATCATGAAGGAACATCAAGAACTTGAACATAAACTTAGTGAGAATAATCTTGAAAGGAAGAGAATGGAGAATGAGGTATTTTTTTAAATTGTTTTTCTATAACTTTCAGAGTCGTTTGCTAAACAATTTTCTACTCTTTCTTTCTAGGTAAAACGGATGGAGATGGACCAAAAAGACTGTTCTGTCAGGGTGGATAAATTGATAGAGAAACATGCATGGATTGCTTCTGAAAAACAGTTGTTCGGCAAAAGTGGGACTGATTATGATTTTTCTTCCTGTGATCCTTGTAAAGCAAGGGAAGAACTTGAGAAGCTTCAAGCTGAACAGTCTGGGTATGTGGCATTGAAATTCTGTCCTAGTTTCTGTTACTATTGATATGCACAACTTCATTTGCTTGTCTTCTATGAAACAAAATCATTTTTCCTCAATTATTTACTCCCTTATGAAGGCTTGAGAAAAGGGTGAACAAGAAAGTTATGGCGATGTTTGAGAAGGCTGAGGATGAGTATAATGATCTGATGTCCAAGAAAAACATAATTGAGGTTGTTTTCAATCTATTTCAACAACTTTCTACTTGTCTTGCATACTTCTCATTCTGTTATTATCTTGCTTAGAATGACAAGTCCAAAATCAAGAAGGTGATTGAAGAGCTAGATGAGAAGAAGAAGGAGACACTAAATGTTACCTGGGTTAAAGTTAACAAGTGAGTTTACTTTGGAATTTTGTCTGATCAAAAAATTTATCTTGTTTCTGTTTTCCCTTCCTGTTTCTGATTGCCTTCTTTTACATGATAATGGTTGACTCTCGTGTTTTTGTTCTGTTTATTCAGCGACTTTGGATCCATCTTTTCTACTTTGCTACCGGGCACAATGGCAAAGTTAGAACCTCCTGAAGGTTGCACTTTTCTTGATGGTCTTGAAGTTCGTGTAGCATTTGGGGGTGTGTGGAAACAGTCCTTGTCAGAACTAAGTGGTGGTCAACGATCACTGCTTGCACTTTCACTGATTCTTGCACTGCTTCTATTCAAACCTGCTCCACTTTACATCCTTGACGAGGTATGCTTTACATGAATTTATGTATGGTTTTTATTTGCCTAGACTTAGTTAACATAGGATTGCTTGAGTATTCAAAGAGACTAAAAACCTGGGAATTAGTTTGGCCATTAATGTTTGGCACTTGTGCAATCTGTATTCCTTCTTCTCAGACTTTTTTCAGGCACACCTCAGACATAAGTTTTCTTTAGACCATGACTTTTTTTGGACGTTTTATATTTTGTCACTTTCATTTTAAATTTTACTGAAAGTCTTTTTATGTTTCTAGAACATGGAAAGAGGATTGATGTAAGACAATCAGAGAAAAGGGAGAGGGATGAGGGAGAAAGTGGGGGAGAAATAACAATGATATTATTTAATCACAGTTTTAGTCTAAAATCTCATTACTAGGGTTTTTATAGGGAGCCATTTTAAAGAGAAATTAATAACTAAAAATAAGAAAACTAATAAATGAAATATAAATCCTAACAAAAGGATAACATAAACCTAAGAGGATAATTATTGAAGCCTAAGAAAAAGATAATTGAGTTCAAAGTAACTCTTAATTCTTAAGTTTATCTTTTATAACTGAATTACAAATAATGAATTTTCTAGGCTTATCCTTAATAATTAAATTATAAACAAATAATAAAGTATCTATAAATCCATTCTCCATCAATCTTCCCTAGTTGGAGAAAATATGTCTTCAAGTTTCGACATATGGTAGTAGAAAAATCCAACTCGAAGCTTTAGGTATGACAACATAAATTGATGGTAAAATTGATAGTAGAAACTTTGGGTTCTCCAACACATAAAATATAACAAAGTCAACTTGCCATAAAAACTCTGTCAGATGTTTTTGAATGTGGTCTTGAGATGTAACTTTTAAATGTTGTATAGAAGCCTCAATGTTCTCACATCCCAAAAGTTGCTTCCAATTGCCTAACATAATTTATTATATAACCATACTCATCGATGTCTGATGAGCAAATGAGGGGTTTTACTATGATAACATTGGGCTTTGATGTGACAACTTCTATTATTTCATGGTCTTGTGAAAATTCATCTTCTACCTTGCTTTGTCCTTGATTATCCTCCTCTTTAGTTAAATCTTCTAGGTTTTTGCCAGTGAGTTGAATACTTAGTGGGTTCATGACACTAATGACTTTCTCAAACGATGGTCTATATATTCACAAAAATTGTCTAGGCTATTTTGGATAATTTTCTCTGGTAACTTGTAAAGTAATGATTTCTTGCTCTAAAAGACTTACTTGAGAAATTTAAGAGACAGAATATAATAGTAACCCAACATGCTTCTAGGTAGCAGCAATGGGTGACTCAGATTGAACGTGATGAAAAATTTGGTGAAAAGGAACCAAAAACATGAAAATAAGGCTGCTGATGTGTGAGGCATGTGCATAGAGACCTTTGTGGAGGCACCTCTGATGATGGGGCATTAGGGCTAGGTTGTGTTTGGCTTTCTGTGTCCACTGTTAGGGGTTTGGTATTTGGATGATTGGAAACAGGTGTTTGGGTTCATGGAGGGGTGGTTTGTAGGTTTTCCAATGAGATTTCTTTGAGTTTCAAACAATGGAGGGTGGCTAAAACAAGGGAAACTAGGCTCTGATATTGATTGATATAAGAAAATTAGAGAAAAAGGAGAAGGATAAAGGAGAAAGTGGGGGAGAAATAGAAACTCTAGGAGAAATAAGATTGATATTATTCAATTCAATAGTCTAATAATCTGCCTAACATAACATCTTATAATTATGACTATTTATAAGGAGCTCTCTTACTAAGAAATAAATCACTAAAAATAAGAACACTAATAAGTAAAACTTAAAGCGTAGCAAAAGAATAACATAAACCTAAAAGGGTAATTATTGAAATCTAACAAAAGGATAATTAAGTTTAAGATAATTCTAATTCGTAGTTTTATTTTTAATAATTGAATTACGTATAACAAAATCTCTAGTATATCCTTTATAATTGATTTACAAACAAATAATAAAATATCTCTTATTATATTATCCTAATATATTGGGTGGTAAATAAATCTTTTATAGGAAAATAGAATTTATTGAACTGTGTAGAAAAGCAAATAATTCTCTCCCAAATCAAATGTGTAGGAAGAGACTTTTGGTTAAATGCTTGTGTTCTGCTCTAATTAAAGACACCATAAAGTATTTAGGACAGCAAATTGCCATATACCTTTATACTCCATTTTATGGCAAGCACCAGCTTACTTAATATATAAAAGTACTTGTAGATTAGCTGGCCACACTCAATCCTCCAGGAACAAAAACCAGACGATATTAAGTGCCGTAGTCCAAAAGGCCTTTACATTTGAGGGAACCATGGATTTCCAGAAAGATTTAGACAAAGAAAAATTGTGTCTACTCGGGCTTCAAATCAAAATATTAATGGAGAGTAATTAGACCTGAAGAATCCAAATTTTAAATCCTTCTGTTAGGCAATATAAAGATATGAAATGAAGCTAGGTCTAACAACAAAGCAAGATCATCAATAATTCTATCATTTAGATTCCTAGAGAAGTGAAAATTTGAAGAATAATCATTGTTTTTGATTAATTATAAAAGCAGCAATTGGAGCATCATGCAAAGTAGATAACTGAGACAAATGAGGAAGGAATTTAAAGAGAGAAGAATTCCCAATCAAATGATCCTCCCAAAACTAGAAGCAAGAACCATTTCCAACAAGAGAAGAAATCAAAGGTAAGAAAGGATACGCCAGAGAGATAGCCTTCCAGGGGCATGCATGAGTAGCAACAGTCCCACCATTAGTATCCCAACCGTTCTAGTGATCACCATATTTGCTCCTAGTTACTAGATGCCATAAAAAATTATGGTCCAAAGGAAAATGTTATCAGAACAATAAGAGCACTCTTAATTCTTATTATTCTCACATCCATTCTTACACAGCCTTACTCTCTATTTATACATCTCTATTAACTACTGAAGGTAACAACCTGCTAATTGAAAATAATAACCTTTCATTGCTAACTATCATATGATAGTAACTACTCTTGACAACCCGTAACATTACTCCCCCCCTTTATTACAGAATTCTTGACCTCAAGGATTAGATGGAATCTGTAATATCAAAATCAGGGAATTGCTGCGGATGACTGAAAGTTGCTCCCAAGTGGCAGCTTTAGGTTTTGCATGTTTCCACTTAATCAAAACTTGTGTCACAGGCAAGTTGTCCTTTTTGACTATCTTTTGAGCTAAAATGGCCTCTGGCTCCATCATAAAATGTCCCTCATCATCAACCTTAGGCAAGACTTTTGCAACTACGGATGAATCCCCTAAAAATTTCTTCAACAAGCTAACATGAAACATTGGATGAACACGAGCTTCCTTTGGTAGAGAATTCCTTCGAAAAGGATGTATCTTCACATATACCCAATTTCCCACTTCAAATTCTTGATAAGATCTCTGTTTATTAGCTTGTTGAAGCATACGATTATGACCCTTTTGCAAGTTACGTTTCAAGGTTTGAATAACAGCCTACCTACTCTTAAGTTCCTCATCCACGAATTAAAGTGGGGATTATTGGTAAGTGGTATTATACCACAATTCGGCTAAACATAACCATTTAGCCCACTATTTAGAGTGATCACTAGAAACACAACGCAAGTAACACTTTAGAGTTCAATTTAAAACTTTGGTTTGACCATCTGTTTGAGGAGGATAAGCTGATGAAAAAAGCAAGTTAACATGTTGAAGTTGAAATAATTCTTTTCAAAAATAACCACAGAAGATAGGATCCCTATGTGACAATGGTCTATGGTAATCCATGATGCTTCACCACATTATCCATAAACACTTGAGCCACGTCCACTTGTTGAGTATGGGTGATGTAAACTCAAAATGAGCTGCTTTGTTGAAACGGTCAACCACCACCAAAATTACATTATTTTTATATGATGTTGGAAGACTAGTTATGAAATTTGTTGCTAAACTCTCCAAATTGCTATAGGTGTTGGCAATGGTTGCAGTAGTCCTGGTGGAGCTACTGTTTCTGTTTTAAATCTCTAACATACTTGGCATTCTCTCACCATATTCTTCACATCCTTAGCCATCCCTTTCCAATAAAACACAGCAGCCAATCGCTTGTAGGTTGGTCTACCTCTTAAATGTCCTTCAAAAGGACTGTTATGAAAACTATTGAGCGACTCCTTCCTTAACTGTATATTATTTCCAATTACCATCTTCCCTTTCCTGTACAAAGTAGCTTTGTGTCATGAATATTTGGGAAAATAAGTCAAATCTTCTTGTAACTTGTTGATAATATTTCGAACAATATCATCCTCTTCCCATGCAAGACTTTGTTGCTAAACTGTCTTTTTGAGATAGTGCATCAGCCACTATGTTATCATTCCTCTTCTGATACTCAATCGTAAAGTCAAGGTGCCATAACTTATGGACCCATTTATGCTGTTTCAGCATAATCACCTTCTATTTTAAGAGATGTTTTAGTGTAGAATGATGTTTTTTTATAACCAATGGATGCCTTTGAACATATTGATGCCACGGCTTGATCGAAAAGATGATGGCTATCAATATCCTCTCATAGGCTGATAATTGTCTTTGAACATAGCTAAGAGCCTTGCTAGCATGTGCAATAGCATGTCCATTTTGTGAGAGGTCAACTCCTATGCCAAACTGAGATGCATCAGTCTCCATAGTAAATGGTAATGAAAAATCAGGTAATGCTAAAATAGGGGTCGAGCTCATGGCTGATTTTAGTTGTTGAAGGGCTCCTTCGGCTTTTTTATACTAAGAAAATACCCTTTGCTCCTTAAGCAATTTTGTCAGTGGCCTATAAATGGTGCCATAGTTCTTCACGAATTGCCTATAGTAACTTATGAGTTCGAGAAACCCTTTAAAGCTTCAATCGATTGAGGAGTAGGCCAAGTAACCATAGTTTGTATTTTTTTTTTTTTTTAGGATTAGCTACCACTTCTTGGTCAGAAATTTTGCACCCCAAAATAATCAACTTGCCTTGCCCCAAACTTGTACTTACTCTTCTTTGCTAATAAAGAATTGTCTCTCAATGTTTGCAAAGCCAACTTCAAATGCCACAAATGGTCTTCCCACATTTTACTATACGCCAATATGTCGTCGAAAAAAACCAATACACACTTGCAAATATATGCCCTAAAAATTGAGTTCATTAAACCTTGGAATGTTGCCGGTGCGTTAGTAAGTTCAAAAGGCATGACCAAAAATTTGTATAACCCTTCATGAGTCTTGAAAGCGATTTTGTGAGCATCCTCTGGCTTCATAAGAATCTGATGATAGCTAGCTCGTAAATCTAACTTAGAAAAATAATTAGTACCATATAATTCATCCAGTAATTGTTCAATAACAGGGATTGGAAATTTATTCTTTATCGTCTAGTTGTTAAGCCTTCTATAATCCACACAAAATCTCCACTTTCCATCTTTCTTCACTAGTACCACCGGGGTTGCAAAAGAACTATTGTTAGGACGTATAACTTTGTTATCTAACATCTCGTTCACCAAAGATTCCATAGTTGATTTCTGTGTAGGGCCATATTGATAAGGATGCAGTGAAATAGGCATGTCCTTTTGTAAGGGAATTGCATGATCAAAGCTGCAAGAGGGTGGAATTTTTGTAAGAATCTGAAATACATCATCGTATTCTGACAGCAGCTGTAATAACTCCTTGTTATTTTGCATATCACAACAGGTACTATCTTCCTTGTCTGATGCCACTTGTAGTAAAAACGCCTCAGTTACTCCCACCATCTGTTTCTCATCAGTGAACTGATCATGCAGAAAAATACCCCTGCTATTTACCCCTTGAAGTTTATGCATCTTCCTATTTAAGGTAAAAGACATAAAATGCTGCTGCATATCCAATGTTATTTTTCCCAAAGTAGTGAGCCATTGAACTCCTAAAATTGCATCATATCCTCCAAGCTTCATAACAAAAAAAATCAGCATCAAACACCTCTCCTTGCATCATCCACTGCAATCCTAAACACTTGCTGCTCACCTTAATCTACTGGCCTCCAGCCACTGACACATTTATGCCTTGCATAAACTCAACTCTCAACTTTAATTGTTTCTTTGTAGCAGAATCAACAAAGTTGTGAGTGCTGCAATGTCTATCAATATAGTAAGCTGCTGCTTCTTAATATATCCTTTGACTAGTAAGGTAGAATATCCCTTAGCCCCTTCAATGGCATTTGAAAAAGCTATAGGCTCCTCGAGTTTATCAATTTCCATTGTGTCTTCATCCTCAATGTAGATCATATATGCTTAAGCTGTTATACACCTATGATCTGCTGTATACTAGTCATCACACCAATAGCACAATTCCTTGCGCCTCATTTCCTCCATTTCTTTCTTTGTGAGCTGTTTAATAGAATTACCTGCTCTTTTCTTCTTGTTGATTGGATTTTGAGTGACTGCTTTACTATTGTTTCCAGCCTCGTTTTCTTTAGCCCCAAGCATTGGTTTGGAATTAGACGAAGTGAAAGATCCAGAAATCCAATTCTTGCTAGAAGATCGTATAACTTGGCTTTCCTTCACTACTTCTTGTAATTGAGCCAAGTAAAAAGTATTTGCAAGAGAGCTGGGTTTGAACATTCGTACCTAATCCTTAATTCAATCCTCCTAGAAACAAACTAATAGAGACTTCCTTAGGGAAATCCAACTGTGAAAGCAACAACTCAAATTACTCTTGATATTCGATTATTGAATCATCTTGCTTCATCTTCTTCGATTCAGCTAATGGATCCGATTTCAGAATGTTGGTAAAATGTAGTGCCAGAGCTGACATGTAATTGGTCCAACTTACTTCAGTCAATTTGTTCTTTCCCATGTAAGTTTGGTGCCCCTATAATGCCTTCCTTTCCAAATGTAAATTGATCAACTTGATTCGTTGTTCAGCCGAAGTTTCATTGACGTCAAAAAACAAGCGACACCAGTAGGACCAATTCTTATAATTAGTGCCATCAAACTTCTGAAACTTGACTCTCAAATACTTCTTTAGAAAATAATAACCACTCGACGGACCACCTTGAAATGATTTGAATTGTGGTTGTGAATTCACTACTTGATGGCCACTTGAAGATGTCGCACCATTACCTCCATTCACCTCGCCAGAAGATGACCGATCATCGACGTTATTTCTGCCAACATCTGTTTGATCTTGGAGACCGGTGACTTTAGTTCAGTTACGTCCGCTTTCTTCTAATGAAGATCTTGCTCCATCTCTCGTCTTATCTGACGATCTCGTCTCTTAAGTCATGTCGATCGTAGTTGGATCTGATACCAAATGTTATCAGAACAATAGAAGCACTTTGAATTCTTATTCTTACAAAGCCTTACTCTTTATTTATACATCTCTATTAACTATTGAAAATAACAACCCTCCACTGCTAACAATCATATAACAATAATTACTCTTAACAACCTATAACAGAAATTGACAGAGCCACTTAGCCAATATGGAAATATTTTTGGACACCATATTACCAAGGTCTAGCCCTCCATCTTTATATGATCTACATACTTATCCCAATTAACCAGTTGATCTTTTTAATTACCACCACCCATAGACCAAAAGAAATGCTACATAATCTTCTCCTTGTGGTTAGCTACCCCTTCAGGAATTGTAAACAAATTAGCAAAGAAAGGTAATAAAGAGGGTCACTAGATAGAGAAGCCTGGATTAAAGTAATCTGACCTCAAAGTGAAAGTAAGCCCCTTTCCAACCCTTTTGAGATCTTGTGCCACACTGGATCTCAAAAGGGCACAGCAGAGGGATTTCCTCCTAGGGAAACACCTGAAGAAGTTAGTGGCCAATGCAAAATACCACTACCAGCCATCTCAAGCTAATTCTCCCACAATCTTATCTTTGACATTAATCCCTAACAACCTACACTACCCAAGATTAACGTGAATACCAAACACAACGTCAAAAACATGTAGCACAGAGAGCGCATGCTGAAAAATTTCCTTCTCCTTTGGGAGAAAATGAGTAGTGTCGTTAGCATATCGTAATTGAGACACTTCCAACACCTTCAAGTGGACCAACAAGCTTTGAACCTACCCTCTCTAAGAACCCCAAGTTAACAAACGACTAAACACTAAAAAGGATATACATGAAGGGAGAAAGCTGGCCCCTTTGCCTAATGCTGTTCTCTCATCATTAACCACCACAGAGAAGACTGCAGCAGAAAAGCAGCATTGAATCCTACTTCTCCACCTCTTACCAAAATCCTTATGACTGAATTTTATCAAACCCCAATTAATGCTGTCATAAGTTTTCTTGAAAACCAACTTGAAAGCCATATGCATTTCCTTTTGGTGTTTAATACTACTGCTTCATTTGCAACCAACTGAGCATAAAAATCTCTCGTGCTGCTGCTAAAGGGTCAGAACATAATATTTTAAATTTCCATGGTTTTGAATTTATGGCTATAAAAGCTTTGAGTACTTTTCTCCTCATACAAAATGCTTGTGTTTGTGAAGGCATAGTTCTTTTTCTATTCCTTATATGTTTGATTCCTTTTGTGACTTTCAATCCTGCATCTGTTATTACTTCCTTCATGTATTCTTTTGAAGCAATGAATTCAATCGAGCCTAGTTAATTGTTAAATTGGTAACAGGTTGATGCGGCTCTTGATTTAAGCCATACACAAAACATAGGGAGAATGATAAAGGCTCACTTCCCACACTCCCAGGTATAATCATTGCTTTCGGCACTGTGGTGTTATTTTTCTCTATTTCATGAAATTTTTATCTTTTTAATTCCAATGAATCTCTCCTGTGGTTTATATCATCAATCTTTGTTGTTGAAATCTCCAAAAAGAAAAACTAGAGGAAAAGGAATTTTGTGGGAGATAACTTCAGCACAACCCAGCATGTAGATTTCAGTTTTTGCAAGTTTTTTTTCCCACTAAGCACTTGAAATAATTTAAATGATGATAGGACCTCACTTTGCTACATTGATTCTTCAAAATGATGCGGTAGTGGGAGAAGTGATAACATATGATAGTACACTCAAGTGGAGTATCTTTTGGGAAGGAATTCAGTGATGCATCATCAGATCTGTGGATGTTGTTGATTTTCATTAACTGTCTGCAACTACATGTAATTATAAACATAATACTATTATGGTCTTTGGTTTGCAGTTTATTGTGGTTTCACTGAAGGAAGGCATGTTTAATAATGCAAATGTTCTTTTCCGGACAAAGTTTGTGGATGGTGTCTCAACTGTTCAGCGAACTGCCACAGCTAAGCAGAGCAAGTGATATATTGAGGTTATTGATTTCTCTTTTTATAAAACGTCTCTGCGTACGACATGGCAAAATTGAATTTAGTCTGTTTGATCTTTTGAAGATACAAAACTTACCTCAAAATAGGAAGTATAGTTAGTCATCAGTTATTTGAAAATTTAAAACTTATTTATTCTTTGTTATAAAAAGTTGGGGTGATAATGGTTATCCATATTCCAAAATTTGTCCAATCCATCCTCTAATAATAAAATAAAGATGCAGTTGAAATTTGAAGATGGTGGTAACAATTGTGTTATGACAAGGTTGTTCTGGTTCTGAAAATGAAAGAAGGCGAGAAGTATAAAGGAAGAAGTGAGAAAGAATCAAGTAAATTTTTATTATAATTTACTTTCTGATATTCAAGGCTCATTTCTTAATATAAGAACTACTTGGGTAGAAGTTCATAAACAAATTACATATAAACTGTCATATACAAAAGATTGTATTCATTTATGCATAATCTCACTAACCAGATATTATTGTACTTCTGGTTCATGTTCAGATGATCACATGTCAGAACTCTCAATTGCCACTATACGACCAAGCCAAGCTGTGTAAAGGAAGTACTAAACTTATTTGAATCTATGTATTGCTTATTTTTTGTACATTGATATGTTCTCTGTTAATCTGTACAAAATTTGTATTAGAGAAACCTTGTCTTTTTAACCCCCTGCAGGTAGAGAAAGAAGTGTATTTTTGTTGCCTAATTGAGTTCCGGTGTGTCCTGTCTCTATGTGTAACACTGGAGAATTGACTGATGATGTATGAGAATGTATTTGAAATCGATTCTAAGATAAATATATAGATTGAGCTGACGATAAATAACCATGTAAATGTACACTTCTCAAAAAACTTCATCCCTGACATGATTTGGTCTACTTATTTATATTTTGGTATTGAATGAATTTTAATTTTTATGGGGAGTTAGTGCTAGAAAAAGTGATAATTGCTGGGCTTTTGGTTTGTCTAATTTTTGTCATTATTGATTTATTAGATAAATAATAACAAATTAGGCTTTTGGTCACCATAGCTTTGATCAATTATTTAGTCCTTACAATTTAAGAATTTATAATAGTCTTTATAATTTAAAAATTTGTATGATTTATGCTAACAATAGAAGTAAAAATAAACTGATATAAAATTAAGTTACTTATATTAAAAAATATTGACAAAAATAGTGACAGAGACTGACTTTAAAATTATATAAACTATGAGGACTTAATTATAAATTTTTATAACATAAAGACCATATTAAAAATTGAGTGAAATTATAATGACCAAAATTTCAATTTAGGAAAAAGGAATACAATATTTCAGGAATAGAATATGTTCTGGAAAATTAGATTATCTCATAGTACTATTTTTGCATGGAAACTCCTTACTAATTCCCTTCCAATCAAAGGAATCTTAAATCATTATCATGTCTCCATAGATTCCTCATATATATCCTTCGTTACTCTGCTAATAGGATTGTTAAGACCTTAGAGGCATGAACAAAGGCACTAAGTGTGATTTTGTGAAGATCAGTGTGCAAATGATGCTCATCTTATTTTGAATTCGGATTGGCCTCCCTAGTCTAGCCCATACTGTATCATCACCCTTTTGATTGTTGGTCCAACTGTATTGTTAATTTTCTTTTTATCAAGTTGTCTTCCCATTTCTTTCAAATTTAGTTTCTTCTTCTTGTTTAAGGTCGCAAGGTAATTATTAATAACATTGTGGCCTGACTTAAAAAAATAGAAAAGTTAGGATTAAAGGTTGGACTTTTTGGACCTCAGGGTTTGTTTTGATGGATAGTCACAAATGAAATAATATAGAATGGAATAACTCATTTAGTGTATAATTATATTTGAATGTTTTATTTAAGATGGAATATAATAATAAAGGAAGGACTTAAAAACCTCTCCCTCCCTGTCATCTAAATTATGGCGTCTAGGATTGAAGTAGATGACATAGTAGTATAATTATTATAATATCATTTTTCGTTAAAAGCTTATTACATTATTATTTTATTTATAAGTGATATAGTAAAATAATATACAAGTTATTCTATTTTATTAATGATTGTCTTCCCTCTTTTTATTAAACTTTTAAACAATGAAGTGGTTGAGTCCAATGGTACAGGAAAGGGCCTGCATAGACCATCCCCTCCCCCCTCCCTAAAAATTTTTATGTATATATTAGTTTTTAGTCTATAAAAATAATATTTCATTATGGCTCCTTGATCATTTGGAAAATATTGAATGGTCATTTATTGTAAATAAAACAAATTTCAGTTTTTCCTTTTCTAACTTTTTTCAATGTGCTTCTATGTTCTATTATTATTATTTTTTAGAGTCTTTTCATGTTGCTTCATTTAGTTTTGGTTTAGTCATGTCTCTTTCTTTTCTCTTTTTATTTACTTTTAAGTCTCGAACTTTTATTCTCCAATATTCACTTATAAACTACTTTTAGATAATGGCTTTAGCACTTTTCATATTTCACTCATTCACTTTATCTTTTTTAGTTTATTTCATTTCTTATCGCTCGAGTTTTGCACCTTACTTAGACTGTTTGGGAGCTTCATGGTAGTATCATAATATATAAATTTTAGGTTTAGTACTTTATGGTTCATTTTTTGTGTATGTCTAATGCCTTTATTTCACACTATGCAAGACTATTGCTTGTATGCACCTTACCAAGGGTTTTCTCAACGGTATAGCTTATCTTGTTTATCCTATTTGATTGAGGATTAGTTGTTATATATATGGGGTTTTTCCTATTATTTATACTTATTATATCATTAATTAATGTTTTATCTACATTTGTGATAATAAATTTTGAAAAATAAGTGTGTTTAGTCTAGTTATTTTATAATTTAATTTTTATTGAAATCCAGTCATATATATTGTAGTTGGAAAAATGATTGTATCAACACAATGTTGTTTAATGATATTAACTTTGTATATATTTGAGTATATATATATATATATATATATATATATATATATATAAAATATGATTAAATATCAAATTTATTTTATATAATATATTGGTGATAATTTTTTGTTGATATATCAAATATCTTAATTGATCTTTGACCCCCTTACTTTATATTCTTGGCTTTGCCACTGTTTGTATCTTGTTATTTTACTCATTATCACTCTACTCCCACCCTTTTTTAATAAGAAATTAATTTTTATTAATAAAATAAAAATTCTTTTATATAAAATTATTCATAAAATAAATTTTTAACAAAATCATTTATCTTTTAAAATAAGACCAATTTTATAGAAAGTTCTAAAATAATATTAATAATCAAATAATTGCTCATTTTGGTATCTTACTTTTTACTTCAATGTCAACTGAATCCTTCACAAATTAGTAATGCTAAAATGATCCCTAAGAAATTTAATATTAATGAAAAGTAATATCTCAAAAGGGTTATAATCAAAGCACTCAAATTTTAAACTAAAATAGTACTTTTCTCTTTAATAATCAAAGTACTCACATTTTACACTAAAGTAAATTTTTTCAAAAAATTATCTATTTCTTGAAATGAGATCAATTTTCTAATTAAAATAAACTTCAACTCTCTAATTCCTTCTTTTCCTCACTCTGTGATTCCCACTTTCAATAGATAGATAACTTTAAATATTTTTAAAAAGTGAGTAAAATAAAGTTTATTTGATATAAATAAGTCATAAAATAATTTTTTTTATATGAAATTAGAAATCTTTTATGATAACATATATTTAAGGAAAATTTAATAATTAATTATTAATATAAAATTAAAAATTCGTATTAAAATAACAAAAATTATAAGATTTTTATAATTGCTGTTAGTGCCGCTAGTCCTTGCATTTGAGTAAAATTTTATTTCTTTATTAGCCAAAATACTAGCCTATACGAGGATCCATACCCAACATTAGAAGGATATAAAATTGGAAGCAAAATCATGAGCATTTATTAACCATTTGTAGTAAAATTTTTGATGCACTCACAATTTTAAGTATACTAATATATTCAATTATAATATTAGGATATAAATGTAATATTATTATTGTTGGGTTGATATTATTACAATTATATTCCTACATTATAATTGAGTATATTGGTGCATTTAAAATTGTGAGTGTACTAAAGATGATACAATCATATGTATATTTAAAATGATGTGAATGACTAAAAAGATTTATGGATATAAATTTATAGATTGTAACTTGAATATTATTTACATAGCCAATATAATTAATATTCATTCATATATATAGATTTGGAAATTGATTCACTGGAAACCTTTTCTTTAGAAGATTCTATAGAAACTTCAAAAGGGAAAAAAACAACATATACATTAACATCTGTCTTGCATAACAGTAAGGTTGGATAATAATTTAGTATTAGACGAAATTTAATGACTATATAAACATAAAAGACAAGCCGAAACTAACACAAAGAAAAAAAAAAGAAGAAGGAAGAAATGCTAATAGTATATTCCTATATTTATTCTAAAGGGTCTTCAATTCATTATGTCTTCAAGATGATTGATCATATTGGCAAATCAAATGATGTTACCGAATTCGGAGAAAGTGTGACATTCATGTCCTTGCTTGCATTCTCAAGTAGACTTTCTTGTGGTACAATCTGTGCAAGTCAAACAAAAAACATGTTACTAAAGTATAATTTTGGATTGAATTTTTCTTACCTATTTACTTAAACCAACAATAAAATAAAAATATTAATCGGTTTTGACACATTTGTGCGACAGTTAATTTGGTGTATTATTCTCAATAAAATTATTTAAATATTAAATTAACTGTCATATAAGTATATTAAAATTAATATTTTTTTTAAAACAAAAAATACAATGTAAGAGGATGCAAGATATACCTTTTGGGATCATTGAAGGAATTCTTATCCCTTGCGTTGGTAGATGTGAGAAGTGTCATTGTTCACCCAGAAAGGCTCACATTTAAGTCCGAACCATTAAATTTGATTTTTAGAGTTGTTGATTGAAGTTTACAACCTATGAAAAATTTCTAATGAGAAACTCATGCTAATAAACTAAAACATTAATAATCATTTATACATTACCTTGATTCTCAAATATCTTTTCTTGTCTTTTTGATCTTCCCAAACAATTGCAGATGAAACAATTGAAGAAGGAGCTTTAAGTGTTGAGTTAAGATATGTTGCTCCACTTGACTCTTAAAAAATTTTTTGTAACCTATTTATAACTTCGATGAGAGTCAAACACAATTGCATCTGGTAACCACCTGTATATTCACACAAAATTACATTCTCATTCTGAAATATAGATATGAGTATATTTACGTAATCACAAAATGAAAAAAGATAACAAAAAATTACGTCTTGTCGTTAACATTTACAAAAAGTGGTGCAAAGCTAACCATGTCCACAATATCACTGCATCAATGAAAAGAAAAAAAAAAAGAGAATAAAACATATTAAAATAATTAACTATGAGAAGTTGATAATTAAGAAGAAAATAGCAAACCTGTTCTTTTCTAATCCTATAAGAAAGGCAGCTTCACCCAAGGCTGACAAAAGGGTTCCATTTCCAGCATCTTCTTGCCAAGCAGCATACTCACTAACAAAAGCCTTTGCACCAGTACGATTTACAAAATCAAACTTTTATACTTTGAGAAAATGTCCTTGGAGTTTGTATAAATATGGAAGTCAAATAAATTAGCAGAGTGATTCAAGGGACTAGCAGTAGCATCACAATTCGAGATAATTTGCATATTTGGATAGTATCGCTTTATGGCATCATAAAATTTAACATAATTTCCTTGGTAGTTGTACTTGCCACAATCCTCGTTTCCAATAGCAACATATCGTAGATCAAAGGGTTTAGGGTGTCCCAAAGCAATTCTTACACTACCCCACCATGATGTGATAGGACCTCTTGTAAACTCAATCCCATCAAGAGTTTCCCATAATATTAATTAGTACAGAATTAACCTAATAAGAAATTGAATATAGGATTATCTAAGAAAATGATAGAAAGAGAATAAATAAATAAATAAATGAATTATACTTGCACAAATGGAGCAATCTTAGTCATATTGACTTGATCATGATGGCTAATACCAGTGTTAAATACCCATATTGGTAGTGTACCAAGATCCTCTGCTAGCTGTTGAACAAGAATAATGAAGTTAATCATTTATATATAGAAACAAAAAAAAGCCTAGCAATTGGAAATAACTAAAAAGGACATACTTGAAGAAACTCTAAATAACCAAAACCATCATCTGTCTAATAACCCCACATATCATTGAAGTGACCAGGTCTCTTCTCCCATGGTCCAATGGTATCCTTCCACCTAAATACATTTCTCAACCAATCTCCTTCAACATAACAACCACCTAATGCAATGTAATGGAAAACAATATTATAAGATTGCAAAGAAAATAGATTAATTTATAGAAGCATCTTACTATATATAATATGCATACTTGGAAATCTAAGAAATTTAGTTTCAAATCTGCTAACATTTGATATAGGTCCTTTTGGAAACCATGCCCCTGATAGAAAGTATATAGAATTCATGTCATATAAAGGGGAGATAAAGCACGGATCCCCTCAAGTTACTGGGGATGCTTTTCTTGAGTAACATTTGGAGCCATTGGATCCAGATCCAATGGCTCCAAATTTAAAAGATTTTAAAAATTTTTAAAAATAAGAAGGAAATTATTTTTAAAAATAACATATATTAATATTTTATTTTTTATATAAATACTATTTTATTGAAAAAAGATTGAATTGTTTCTAGTACTTTAGAGTCTATTTTACATATCTTACAACTTAATTTTGTCCTTTTCTTGTTCAATAAAATATCATCATGTAAAAAGCTCTAAAATATTAATATATCTTTTTTAAAAATTACTTAAATTATATATATTTTTAAAAATCTTAAATCTTCTAAATTTGGAGCCATGTTATTGGAAAAAAAGATCCCCTCTAGTAATTGGAGAGGATTCATGCACGGGAGATAACAGTAAAATATGTCCTTTTAAATAGTACAAACCTTGTAAGTGTCAAGGGGCATAGCTGAGACTTGATCCAACCAAATCACTCATTTTCTCGTTGTTGTTATTTAAAGGCTTGAATTGAAGTCGGATGCCTTTGCTTCAAAAATAGTCTCTATTCTTTTCCACTTTGAAACATGTTTGGCAAAAGCCCTACCCAAAAAAAAAAAAATCAATAAGTTTCTATATAGTATATTATTTACTATATGTTAAATACATGCAAAATGATGATTATGCTTAGAGTAAATATCTTTAATTAATTGGCCAAAAAATATCTTTAATTAATAACCTCATGTTTGTGGAAGCGAGTTCTTTTCCATTTGATCCCGTAAATGCAACTTTCAAATCGATGGATCCCAATGAACGAACAAAGAATACCACTTTGTGTTTCTTCCCTTGCTCAATATTCTAAAAGAAATAATAATATGTAAGTTAAAGTCTTAAAAAAGTGCTATTATACATGAGGAAAATACTAATATATATCTACTGTTAAAATTATATAATCTCACCATGCACCAAAATCCGGGGTTTGAGAGACCAACGCCTCGACGGCAATGATGGGGAGAAGGACAAATGACATCCAATTGGACTGCAATCTTATTTCGCGGAAAGCAAGAGGTAGGTTCAGTTACCACACGTATAGTTGATTCATCACCAACAATTGTCCATGGGAAAATAGTTGAAGGAACCATTGTGCCCCCGGATTCAAAACCTTATCACATTAACACAAATTAATTTTAATTATCCATACATTTAAATTATACATAGAAGAGAACAATGAAAAAGAATCTTGGATAGAACATGAAAGTTAACTAATTACCTCTATTGTTCACGAGCTCTGCCCATAATCCTCCAGCCCCAGCATGATTAATCTCCTGTAAAACATTCAGTTCACCATTTATATATATTTCATCTTCTATACGATATTTATACGTATATATAACTCAATATATATTGCATGACATATATATATATATATATATATACCTCAAAAAATACTCCAAAAAAATGATCAGAAATTGGCCTTCCAAATGTAGCATCTACGATCAGATTGCCATCAGCAGAACATCGCAAAGCAAGAGAGAATAGTATGAGCAGAAGAGCACTGTATGAAGCTTTAGAAGTTGCCGTTTTTTTTACGCTCGTGTTTCTTTGGTTTTGCAGTAACCAGTATTTATAAGCAATGTTAAGGACCAAGATAGACATATTATAGTTAACAGTTCAAATTATTGTTTGAGTTAGAGCTTTATCCAGTGTTTGTTTTCATGTCTTTAACTATGAGATATAACTGTTGTAAAGCCCTAGATTATCTCCTACAAAGTAGGGTAATTAAGAGTCAGGTCTACTTAGGTATGTGCATATATATTATATGATGAATCTTTCAGCTAATTTTAATTCTAATGAAAATTAATTTAAGGAAAATTTTAAATAATATATAGAACTACCAAATTATTGGAATTTATGAAAATTTAGTTATTTTTAACGTATTTAATTGATAATGTGATAAGGAATATTATTTACACTTGTTTGGTAAACATTTCTTGTATACAAGTAATTTTGTAAAACAAAATTTAAATTTAAAACATGAAAAAAATATGTTTTACCACGTCCTGTCCTATGCTAAAAAAATGTTGTATTAATATACATACATATTTTAAGAAGTTTAGCTCGGAATAAGAAGTTATTGTCATTGATATTATGCTGCTCTTAACTATTCAAATAAAATTTACTTTTATACACTTGATAAACCATATATCTTTAGCAATAATATTTTAAAAATTTAAAAATTGAATACAAAATTCATTTGTGTAAATATTGTTAAAATTGTTTTGATGATGACAAATATATGAAAAATATAAATTACAAATATAATAATAATATGTGCTTAATTGATTAACCATTTGGACTAACTATTTAGTGCAAGTTGAATATCTATTATATGTAGGATGGTCCAAAGAAAGAAGAGTGGGCATTGAAGTAAAGAAAATGAAATACCAATATCATACTCTACTCAAAGTGATAGCAAGCAAGAAAGTGTTTTAAGCTTTAAAGAAGTTAAAGATTAAAAGAGTTGGAAGCTTGGATACATCAAGATAGCCAATGGATTAAATAGGTATAATTATCATAAGCTAAGTATTAATTTGTAAAATTCAATGATTTAGATTTGTATTTATTGACTCAAGATATTTTAGTTCTTAAAATATAAGTTTGGACTTAAAAGATAATGAGATATATATTCTACTTCAAATTGTTTTTTACTTTTGGTCACTATTTTATGTATATCTCACACACCATATGGAATATTGTTATAAACCTTATTTTATTAGAAGCTAGACTCAAAGAAAATTTTAATTATAGGTCACTTACTTAAAACAGAGTTCAAATGAAAAAGCTATGACCTTATTAAATTGGGTGATGAGATATGAATTTTGCATAAAATTGTATTAACCTTTGGTCACTATTTTAATCATATCTCCAAAAATATATTGATTTTTGATGAAACTTATTTTATTAGAAATTAGACTTAAAGAACTTTCCAACTGTAGGTCATTCACTTAAATGAGACTTAAAATGTGAAAGTTATGATTATTTGAAATTAGGACTGCGTCATTATAAGTGACAAGTTGACTGGTACAACAAAGAAAGTGAGCAGTCAATTGGTTAGCCTTCGATAGTCAGCTGGTTAGTCCTAGATTTGAAATAACAGTCATATTTTGAAGGATAATCGACTAGTGAGCCCTCAGAAGTCGAATGGTCGCTCCCAAAGACAGTTTTTTTTAAAATAAATAACAATTCTTTTGAATATGTAATAGCTATATCTCATCTTGATTTATAAATATGTCATTTCAAACATATTTTTGAGTTGAACCAAATGCTATAATGTGATCTTTAACTTATTATATCATCTTTGAGCAAGAAACAAAGATCATTGAGCATATATTTGCATATTCTTTATTATTTGAATTCTTAGAGTTTCATCTTATATATTTACTTCTTTGAGAAAGTTCCTTTCTTGTGAGAGAGAAGCTCAAAAAGGTTCTTTGAGGAAGTCAAGCAAAGAGAGAACTTGGGTTAAGGAGAAGGTTCCACTTGGTTGTGTTCAAGGAGATTCCTTGAAGGAATCAAGCAGTGAGTGTTTGGGATTAGGATGATGTTCTTCCTAGAATTTGTAATTGAGGGAGATATTCTCCTGAGTTGTTGTAATTGAACATTGAGATAGTGAAAAATTCCAAAAAGTTGCTTAGAGACTAGATATAAACTTAAGTTAGAGCCAAATTAGGATAAATTAATGAGTTAACTTCCTTTATATTTTGAATTATTATATCTATGTTCTATATGTATTGTTATTACACTTGAAGTGCTCATACATATATATACCAAGCATCCACATTATGTCTCTATTAATTCATATAACTATTGTTTTATATCATACTCTTCCAAACTTATTTTATAACAAGAATTTTTGTAAAACATTTTTTTTTAAGAAAATAGAAATTTTGCAAATACTTAATTCACCCCCTCTTGGGTGTTGGTTGCCTGGGCTAACAAATATTATTAATATAGTAAAGTGATAGAATGAACATTTATAAACATTAAATTTTTATTGTAAACAATAAAGTGATGGAAAGAAGGTTTTTCAAATATAAGAATTTATCAAAAATCAAAATGGTATTTTAAAAGTTATGTTATCAAATTTAAGCTTATCAAAATCTGCTTCCATGAAGATTTATTAAAAAAATAAAATTTAAATCAATGGAACGATAGAATACAAGTTGATATATTGAAATTAAACTAATAGAAAATTAAAATTTTATCTCAAAAAATAGAGATAGTAAGAAAGCTTATTAAAATAGCCAATTAAGAAAAGGAAACTCTTTCAATATAAGCTAAAAGGTATCTCTAGTGCTTCTATGATATTTCCTTTCTCTACAAGAGCACCAGCTAAAATGGATGGGACTTCATAATATCAATAGCGGAATTCAAGGAAAGTTAGAACCATTTTACATGTTTATTTTAATAACCATTGCAAAAAAGGTATTGGTATATAAGAATTTGAATTAGATATCAATATTGAAATCACTCGTCAATCTCTGCTGTTCATATTTTTCACCTTACATTTACAAGCATTTGTGGTTGATCCAAATAAGACAGAATCACCTAGAGTATTATTGTTATTGCAAATTTTACAGTATTTATTTTGGATTGGTAATAAAAATCAATGATTTAAACTTTTATAAATAAATGCATTCAATTATATTAATTAATATGACTACGTGCAATTATATTTGTTGTCTATAAATATGAATTATTGAATTTTATCCAATAATTTAAAATAATAATAAAATATATGTTGTAATAGAATTACTATAGAAGATACGAATTACTTATTTTAAATCATTGTGACGTAATTTTTTTTCCCCAAACCAAATTGGAAAATGTTCAAAATTTGCATTTAGGGATAATTTAAATTTAATTTTAAAATACTATCCGTCTAGATGACGGTTGGAAATTTATGGTTGCTAATAAAAATATAATATATATATATATATATATATATATATTGAACTAACAGTATAATACGTTAAAAAATATATTTTAAAATATGAGAAATTTACACAAAGTAAATTATATTGATTAAATTAGTCATTATAAATTTACTTGGTAAAATATTTTAGAAATCTTAAAATGTATTCAATTTTTTAATACATTCTTTAACAAAGAAAATATTTGAAATTATGTATTTTAAAATATGAAAACTGGCGAGAAAATTTTGTAAACAACATAATAAATTTATATAAAAGAAATAGAATAAAATTAATGAGTTATTTTAAATCTTCTTGATAGAAATTTTAAAATGCATTTTGTTTTTTTACCCAAATCGGATTGGAAAATGTCCGAAACTTGCATTTGGGAAAAATCGAAAAATTTATTTTAAAATAGTATCTGACTAGATGACAGTCAATAATTTCCAATGGTCAGTATTAAATATATAATATAATATATATTTTTTGAACTAATAGTATAATACGTTAAAATATATAATTTGAAGAATGAAAATTTTGTATAAAATAAATTATATTGAGTAAGTTAGTTATTATAAATTTATTTGGTAAAATATTATAGAAATCTTAAAATGTATTATATATTTTATATTGTATAAAATGCATTAAGAAAGAAAATATTAGAAATTTTACATTCAAAGATATGAAAACTAATTAGCAAATTTTATACACGACACAACAATTTATATAAAATAAATTGAATAAATTAAATTAGTTATTTTAAATCTTCATGATATAATATTATAGAAAATTTAAAATTCATTTTTTTTCCAAATCAGATTTGAAAATGTCCGAAATTTGCATTTAGGAAAAACTTGAAAATAGCATCCGACTATATGATGGTTGAAGATTTTCAGGCATCATTAATAAATATATAATATAATATATTTTTTGAACTGATAGTATGAAATGTTAAAATAAATATTTTAAAAATGAAAAACTTATACAAAATAAATAAAATTGAGTAAGTTAATCATTATAAATTTCTTTGATAAAATATTATAGAAATCTTAAAATGTATTCTATATTTTTAAATATGCTTTAATAAGGAAAATATTTGAAATTATATATTTTAAAATATGAAAACTAGTTAGCAAATTTTGCACACAACAAAACAAATTTATATAAAATAAATTGATTAAATTTCTAACATTCCTGAAATTTATATGATAAATACCTTATCATAAGTGAAGAAGTTTTAAAAAAATAAATAATTTTATGATTGATGAAAAGTAAGAAAATGTAATTGGGGCAAGAGTAAATTTTTATAATTGAAGAATATTGAAAAAGGAGCTTTGAAAATATTAAATACAAAATAAGTTAGTATTAAACTTAAGCTTGAGGGTGGCTCAAGTAACTAAGTTTTACCCCATGCATTTGAAAATGCTCAAGTTCAATTTTTGACATAGTCACCTTTGAAGTAGACCCATTCTTTTAGAGATTTTTGCCAAGTGTCCCCTAAGGAAATTACAAAACTACCCCTAGCTATTCTTCATCCTTATGCCCGCTCCTTCTCTCGTATGCGTATCTACACACTCTCTTCCTTTCCCTTCGATTAGATGTCAAAGGTGGACAATCAACGTTTCCCCCTCATTAGTGACTAGGATTGTCAGATTCCATTGTTGTTTGTAAGAGAAGAGGTTGCATTAGGTTTATGACGGGATGCTTCATAATTTCCAAGCAATTAAGCCAAATCTGGTGTGTTTTTCTTTGAATTTTCTTCGGGCTTTAGTTTAAGAGTGATTTTGGAACCTCTCTTTCCTTATTGCACTAATCAATTTCATCTAATAAGATTTGAATTGCTAGACCCCTTTTCTGCAATGTGTTCTTTGCAAATTCCAAGGATTTCAATAGTTTTGGTGCTTTCTTCCAACATTTCCTTAAGGCTTCGATTGTAAAATGAATTTCGGCCCTTTCTCCTTTGATTCCTACATTTAATTTCATCATTTGGCTCAGCTATACAAAACCCCTTTTCTGCAACGTAGGAATAATGTAAATTTTGAAACTTGGCTAAATTGGGTTGGGACTTCACATCCTAGGTAATTTTCAAACCTATCTCCCTTTGAATTATTGGTCAGTTGTGAGTTTTAGCTTTCAAATTGAAAACCTCAATTTGGAAGTGTATGTACATACATGTAGGGTGATGAAATTTGAAATTTTTGGGTTTCTCTAGCATTGCTAAGCATCTTGGAGAATGTTTAAGGTTACTAGAAGTTTTTGTTTCAAGTTATATGTTGATTTGATAAGTTTTCTTAATTTTTTAAATTTTCCATAGAGAAAAAGAGAGGAAAATGAATGGACAATATTATTGAAGTTAGTGAAGTGACTTTGGATAGTTATATCAAGTTAATGACTAATTTTGGATTGATTGATTAATTTATATGCTACTTTGATGGAATTGATCAATTTACTTGATATGTAAAAAGTATAAATAAACCATGTTGGAGAAAATTTCATGGTATGAGACACTGAGTAATGTGATTGAATGCATTTCCACTAATGGATTTTGTCTCAATAGAAATCTAATATCCAATTAGCATCACTATATCCTTCTAATACAACAAGAAATCCACTTCATATGATACCATAATTAATGGTACCTTTCAAATATCTCATTAATTATATCAAATATAATTGCAAAAAAATTAAGTATAAAAAGTCCTTGATTACAATAGCCTTTACCCAGAAAAATATTGTTATGTAATAACAATCTTATTTGACTTAAATGACACTTTAACCCTAGCCTTTCATAATAGAGCCACATTAATTAAATTTTCTTTGATGTTGGGCACATGAAGTGTCATTGAGAGCCAATGTCTTGCTACTTGTGAGGTTGAAAGTAACCTTGCCTTTTCCAAGAACATTAGTAGTTTTGGACTTAATAAGGTACACATGTTATTCTCCGTTCCTTATTGAAATAGAGGTGGTAAATACATATTTGTTTACACAAATATGCCTGGTAGGCCTAAAATCTACCACCCATTCTTTTACATTAGCCATAATGAGGGCTTGAGTAATGGCCACATTAATGATATAATTTCTATGGACCAAACTTGCATTTGGTTTGGAGGATTGTCACTACTTGCTCTTTTCCTATATTGAGCAGCATGATGATTTTGCTTTCCATAGATAAAACAATTTTTTTTTTTTCCTAAAGTAGGGTTAAATTGATTGGTTTAAGGTCAAGATACCTTTGTGGATAAACATTCACTATGTCTTCAACTTTGAGTTCAAAATAATATCTATGTTTCAAAATTTTGATACCATATGGTTATTGCCTTGTTTATTCACTTCTTTAAATAATAGTCAGTCATGGCATCTAAGCATAAATATTAGTGAATAAATCTACACCATATCTATCCTCTTTTCATATGCTTAGGCAACATTAACAAGATAGTATCATCTAGTTCACTATTTTTCCTTTATGAAAATATTAGTTTTCTCAAACTAAATAAGATCACAATTGGATAAAGCTTGCCATTGTAAAATTCTCAACAAGCTTAACTAAAATAATTAGCATATCACATGCTATATTGTCGTTGTATTTGAAAATCTCACAAAATATATCATCTTTCATTCTAATCAAATTAGAATTTTACAAGATTATTATCAACTTGATAAGAAGAAAAACTATCACCTCTTTGCAAGACACTCCTATACTCTCAAAACTTTTTTTTTATTAAACACTTTAGGTTGTCTTAGCATGAAATTTAGACCAGAAATAATATCATTTCTACCTTTATAATTTATCAAATTGGCTATTAAACCATGTTGTCAATGCATATGCATTCTAATTAACATACCACCACAAGAATTACTTGTAGTTTGATGTGGGAATCCATCAGAAGGGTGGATTAAGTAAAAAGGACCTACACCACCAAAACCTTTGAAATGGGTGGTCAACACCTTTGATCCATAACAGAGTTCTTGTTCAAAGTAATATGTGTTTGCATAATTTATACATATAGCCTAAGAATTTCTTAAATGAAAATAGATCATCATGATCAAGTTGGAAGCAATCACTGATTTCATCTACCCAATATAAAATTCTTTTTCCTTAGCTTTACTACCTAACATGAAGTTGGTAGCTTGTGCAGTTACATATCACTTGTACAAAGTCCAAATTAACAATTTTACTCGCAATGATAATTATTAGGACATCATAGAACATGTATAATGTTCATCAACTAAACTTTATCACCACATCAGCTTTCATTAGTATATAACGTAAATTAATAATAAATTTCAATAATTTGTCTATACATATAAATCCAACACAAAGATATGCTGAAACTTGTGTATATCCATACGTATGCATATAATCATAAGTAGTATTTAGAAAAGAATGCAAACCATCAACTCCAAAACTTAACCAGTGAGATGGACAATGTTATTGTATGTATTTTAATCATTGTTGAATATAATGAAAATTAGAATTTTACAAAAATAGTAATAAACTAACAATTAACATTAGAATTTCACATAACATTCCTTAATCCTAGAGAATACATATACCATGGGCTAATTTGTGCACTATCAAGCTTCCTACCCAATAAAAGTGAAAGAATAGCTCATATATCATGGGCTAATTTACGCACTAACAGGCTTCCTAGCCAATAAAACTGAAGGAAATAAAATGGCATACCATGACAAAGAGTTTGCATAAATGCATCTAGATCACAATGAAGCTATTCCTTAATATTGTTTGAAATAACGTCCAAAATGATAAACATGCTTAGTATGAGTCATGTTAAAAATGTTACCTTTAAGGAATATTTTGCCATATGTAAATTTCCCTTAGGTTAAAATAGACTCCTCTGAGGTAGAACTTAATAACAAAACTAGCAAACGCATAGGATGTGTTGTAACCTTGAGTGGTATTTATAAAGGTTTGAAAACAAATGGCTAGTTATCCTAAATGATGCAGGACTAATTATTTTGAAATATAACTCACTCACCCAAACAACAGAATATATACTTCAAGGATTGGAGAGGTACATCAGGTTTGTTTCATTCAGATTGCATAGATTACGGGTTAGCCAGCAAGCTTACATGCCCAACATGTCGGACTAACATTGTGGATTGAACAGAGATCAGTAAGTTTTCCTGGTGTGCAATCAAGTGGTTCGATTTCAGTGTATTCTCCTCGAAGGAGGCGTCTTTGAGCCCAGTTCACTTAATCTATGGGACATATTATTTTCTAGGACAACTTAAGGCTAGCCAAATAAATTTGTGAACTGGATATAAATAAAATATGTAATTTGTGTGTTATAAAATACATTAAGACACATTATGTGTCATATTATTGTAAATTTGTGAGGTCAAGCCAAGTTGTAAGTGGTCTTATCTATAATTTGCAAGTTCTTGTCGCACCGAGGCTGATTTATATAAATAAATAAATAAATAAAGTATTATTTTAGTCCTTATAATTCAATAGAGATTTTAATTTAGCTTTTGTAGCCTAAAAGTTTGTAACTTAGTTTAATAATATATAGAGATTTTAATTTAGCTTTTGTAGCCTAAAAGTTTGTAACTTAGTTTAATAATATATAGAGATTTTAATTTAGCTTTTGTAGCCTAAAAGTTTGTAACTTAGTTTAATAATATTCTCTATCTATACACTACATTAAATGTTACTTATATGGTTAGTTCATGTATCATCTCAACACTCTAAAAGCTCACTTTAGTTGTATTTAGCATATAAGTTGAATCACATGCTAAAAGTTAATTTAACTCTGTCATCTATACTAATCTTTTTTACTTGTATAAACCATGTACATCTAGGATCTTAAGATAACATGGTACAAATTATTGACAAAATTTGGAAGACAGTAACTAAATTAAAGGAACTAATTAAAATAAAAGAATCCAATTATACTTTTTGGACAAATTATACTTTTCTGTTTTTTTCAACATGTATCTTTTCAAAAAAGTTACAAATTTTTTCCATGAAATCAGAGGATGCATACGGTGCAATAAAAAATAAAAGTGAAATTATATTGATTTTGACTAAATTATCTTTATATTTATTACTTATGTATTTGTGATGATGTCTAATTTAGAGTGAGAATAAATATAATATATAATTTTTATTATACTACATAATACTGAAAAACATTTTAAAAGAAGATTTTTAATGAGTTACATTCATAATAAAAATTATTATTATCTTTGAGCATTTTAATCATTCTTTAGCTTTAAATAAAACTTTTCTATATTTTCATCATAAAAAAGATATATTTTCAAAAGATAGGAAAGAATAAAGGCCTATTTGATTTCCTTTTTCTAGGACAGTTCTCTGTTCTTAAGAACAAAAAAAATTAAAAAAAACAATTGTTGATAACATTGTTTTGTGTGATTAGTTTTGAAACAAAAAAAAAAAACCAGACTTGGAAACAACAAATAGATAACACCTTCTAGATGTTTTGGGCTTATTTGATTCTATTTTTTGTTTTTATGTTTTTAGAACAAATTTGCAAAATTGTTTTTCAGAATAGGTTTTAAAAATAAAAAACTAAAAAAACTTGTTTGAATAATTTGTTTTTAGAAATACACTAAAAGATAAAAGTAAAAAATCTATAGGAAAAATTAAAAGCAAGTCTTGAAAATGCTAAGACTCTATTTGGTACTAAGAATTGGATTTAAGATATGAAATTATAATTTCAATGCCAATTCCATTAAAATTGAAACTAATTCAAAATTTTAAAATTTATGTTTGAACTATGTAAAGAATTAGAACCAAAAATTGTAATTTCAATTTTACCATTTAAATGAAAGATAAATATTTGTTATGCATTTGTATGTTTTACATATACAATATTTGTGTGTAAGTGCACACACGCGTGCTCGTGTATGCATATGTATGTGTATGTAATAAATTCATTACATGTATATTTGTGTTTGTATTTGTATGTATATGTGTGTTTGCATGCACATTTACGTGTGCATGTATTTGTTTATGTAAGTGCATGTGCATATGCGTTTATGCTATATATGTGTTTTATGTATTGGCATGTGCTACATATTTGATATATATGTGTATATGTGTGTGTAACAAATTTATTATACATGTATTTGTATTTATATATGTATGTAGATGTATTTACACGTGTGTGTACGTATATATTATATGTTCGGTATATAGGTATATGTATGCAAACATACATATGTGTTTTAATCATACCAAGTTAGGTATTGAGTTCACTCAAAATTTGTCTTTGTATTATTTTTAAATATTAATTTTATTTGATTTATAATGAATACTATATATGGCAAATCTTTAAAATATTAATTTTTTAAAATTTTAATTATTTTCCAGTTCAAATTGTAATTATTTTATTTATTTTTTATTTTAAGTGTTAATTTTTTATAAAAAGTTATTTTTCTTAATAAAATGTTATTTATAAAAAAAAGAAATAACATGGCCTAGCCAATTACTGACTAGTTGGGTTGTGTCTCAAATCTTATTTAAACCCAACCCAAAATCTCACCTAAATCCCACTTTTACAAAATTACAATTTTGCAATTAATAAGAACAATTTTGATAAACAAAGGAAAATATCTAAAAATTGTTCTTCTTTTTGTATTCTTAAAAATGAAATTTTGTTTTTTAGGTTTTTAGAACAATTACGGAAAAACATATTACCAAACAAGTTTTTTTTTTTTTTTTTGCTTTTTCTATTTTTAAAACTATAAACTGTTTTTTAAAAACAAGAATCAAACAAGCCCATATTCTTTTCAGTATTGCTTTTGTAGTAGAGATGCAACAATTTATAATGAAGTAACTATAAGATCATATAGTTGTTGTTTAAAGTTTAGAAATTGTAATTGATAATTGTTAAAAAATTAACCTGACATGCAATTTAAAATATCTAATATAGAGAACATCACTAATTCAACTGCAGCAGTAGTTAAAACCCTTGATTGGAGAGGATCCATTTTAAAAGATTTAAAATTCTCTGCATGCAACCATCGTTTCTAAGCACAAAGCAAAGCATATTCACCATCAGCATTAGCCTCATATTCTAGTAAATTTGGCTTATTCCAATAACATTTATCTCATCTGATTGAGTCCCTTATATTAGTGAAGAAAGGTAACTTTTCCAAATATGATTTCGCGTTGTACTAAAATGATGAAACAAATATCTCCTCCTCTTAACATCCCCCATCCATATCGTATCAATATTGGATAACCATCCAACAAATGCTATTGATACTTTTGACAGCTTGGGAGGAGTTATGAAAGATGAAGTTGTCCTTAAGAGTTAGACATTTTGGATAGAAATTACTTACCAATTCAATTCTGGTGATTGAAATATTGAATAAGTAGAATGTAAAATTGTAAATATAGATTCCATGTGTCTTTTTTGTCCAAATTAGAAAGATAACTTTAATCACCGTGCCTTTGTATGAGTCTCTTTTTCCCTCAGGATACGTTGAATCACTGGACATACAACCTTCGCTAAAAATTAGTTTTCTTATCTTACATCATATGCCAAGAAATAATGAAATAGACTTTTTACTCAATTTGTCTATTTATGAAATTGTTTAAGACTGATGATTCATATAAGGGATGTTTCGTTATAGGAAGGCAGTTATTTAAGTTTTTTAAATATATATATATATGCATGCAAGAGCCCCATAGATGGAGGGGTGAAACACAACGAATGCATAATAGGACCCCAAATTATGGTATCACAACAGCATGGGAACATGGTTCTCATTTTTTAGTCTAAATTGACAAATTTAATAATAGCCATTTAAATGATCCCGTGGATATTAGCTCAAACTCTTGTAATAATTTTAAATCATATTGCAGATTAGAATTTATCTTATTATTAGTATACTTCTGTGATTGTTAATTTGGTAATCAATTTTAATGTAAATTAACAATAGATTCGGTTTATGTTAGTTGTGGGTAATTAATGATGAGTTTGATTATCTATAAATTTAAAAGATAGATATCCTAATTTATAGCCTAATGTTTATTAGTAATTATCCGATTAAATTATTGATTAAGGGCTAAATGAGATATTAAAATTATTTAATTATCATTTAAGTGAGTTGGATAGGCGGTAGTTAATTTTATTGAAATAAATAGATTTACTTTATTATTAAAAAGTCATCATTTAATTATCATTTAAGTGGAAGGAAGTTTAGTTACAAAGGATTGTATTGGAACTATTATTTTGAATTTATATTGTGGACTTTGTTTAGCTTTGAGTGATGTTGTTTATGTACCCTATTTAAGGAGGAACTTAATTTCTAATTTTGTATTGGACAAATATTGTTATTCCTTTTGATAATGAAATAATAAATATTGATATTTTATTTAATTCTATATTGTTAGATTTACATCTTTGCTGGATGAATTTTATTGTTTCAATATAACACATGTCCAAATTCATCTCTTGGTACAACTATTAATTCTGTAAGAGAGCATAAATGCTAAAAAATTGATGAAAATTTTCCTATGTTGTGGCATTGACATTTGGGTCATATTTCCAAAGATAGACTAGAGACAATGGTCAAACATGGTATATTACACGACTTGAATTTGTTTGATTTTAGATCTTGTATTGATTGTATCAAGAGAAAACTTCTTATTAGAGCTAGGAGTAAAATCACAAATAGGTATAAAAGCATTTTAGATTTGACTACACAAACATTAGTAGACCTATTACACCTGTTGCTATGGGTAGATACTATATTTTATCACCTTATAGATAATTACTTAAGGTATGTATAGGTTAATATGTTATGCAAGAAATCTAAATCTTTAAATGTCTTCAAGGCATTCAAGTTGCTGTTGAAATAAAATCTGGCAAGACCATTAAATGTGTCAAATCAAATAGAGGTGGTGACTATTATGGCAAGTATACCGAAATAGGTAGAAACCCTTAACCATTTGCTTTATTTTTGTAGGAACATGGTATTGAAACTCAGTATACTATGCTTGACACTCTTTAACAAAATGAAGTAGTTGGATGGCTAAATCATGCTGTAATGAACAAGGGTAGAAGCATGATTAGCCACTCAGCATTGCCAAAATTTTTATAAGGTGATGCTATTAAGAAGACAACTTATATTCTATATTAATTTATTAGTAAATCATTTAAAAAGACCTTTTATGAACCTTTCACTAATAAGTGGTGTAGCTAAAGGCATTTTCATGTATAGGGTTGCAAAGTAAAGGTGAGACCATAGAATCTTTAGCTTAAGAAACTTAGTTCCAGGACCATTAGTGGATTCTTTATTAGGTATTATTTTGTATACTAAAGATGCAAATTTTAATGCCCTACTCATATTACCAAAGTCATTAAGTTAGATAGAGCATTGTATTTTGAAGATGACTTAGATAGTAGGAGTAATGTCTATAGGGTTATCAATCTACATAATAAGGATGTCATTTTTACCCATGCCTATTTCGTCATCACAATGACCTATTGTTCATACTAATAGGGATGATATTCTTGTTAAGAATCCAATTGATCTTAGTTTGGAACCTCATGTTGTTGATGTAGAGGAGCCAGCCATTGAGTTAGATGTTTTTAATGGCATGGATCTTATCTTCTATGATGAAGTTGTGTCAGGTCCTTATTTAATTAAATGATGAAAAACTATTAATGATGAGATTACCTCCATGCATCATAATCATGTGTGGGAACTTAACGAATAACTAGATAGATACAGGCCTATTGATTGCAAGTGGATCTTTAAGAATAAAAGAAAGGCTGGTGGTGAAATTAAAATATACAAAGCAGAACTTATATCTAAAGGCTACAATCAAAGAGAAGGGAATGATTACACCGAAACCTTTCTCTAATGTCTACTAAAGATGCCTTCTGAGTGGTCATGGCTTATGCTGCACAATAGGACCTTGAAGTTCACCAGATAGATGTCAAAACGACATTTTAAAATAGGATTTGCATGAGAATGTATATATGAAACAGCCTAATGGATTTGCTGAATCATGGAAAGAACACTTATTATAAAAGTTAATAAGCCCATTTATAGTTTAAAGCAAGCTTTAAATCAATGGTATCTAAAATTTAATAAGGCAATCACCTCACTTGGATTCATAAAAAATGTTTTTTATGAATGAATTTATTAGAAATTAAAGAAAACCACTTTGTAATCCATGTTCTCTATGTTGATGACATATTGTTAAGCAGTGATTTAGTGAGTTTTTTGAATGAAACAAAGCATATCTTTTCTTGCTATTTTGATATGAAATATCTGGGTATAACTTTTTTTTCTTGTTTTGGGAATTCATATTCACCCTGAAAGATCTTGTGGCATTCTTGGTTTATCGCAAGTAACCTATATCGATCAAGTGCTAAAGAAATTTAACATGCATTATTATACTCATTATGACATGCCTATTTAAAAATGTGAAAAATATCTAAATCACAATATCCTAAAGATGATGTTGAGAGGACTGCAGTTGATAAAGTTTCATATACATATGTAATTGGCAGCCTAATGTATGCTCAAGTATGCACACATCTTTACATTAATTTTGTTGTTACTGTGCTAAACATGTATCTGAGTGATCTTGGCTATAATCATTAGAGGGTTGCAAAGAAAGTCATGAGGTACCTCTAGGTACAAAGCATCACATGTTGACTTCTAGGAAGTCAGAACCATTTGGGATAATGGGATACTCAGATTTAGATTATGCATAATTTATTAATCATCATAAATCCACTTCATGTTACATCTTTATGATGTCTAGAGAAGATATTTGATGAAAAGGTTTCAAGTAATCAGTTACAATAACCTTGTTACTTGTCATGAGCCCACCCACTAGGCTATATGGTTAAGGATATTGATATCTGACATGAATCTTGTTGATTCTATGTCACAACCTCTAACTATATATTGCAATGGTTTATTTGCTATTAGCTTTGCTTAAAACCATAGGATCTCCATTCACACTAAACACATTGATGTTTAGTTCCTGCTCGTTAAAGAAAAGATAGCTAAACCTTATACTCATTTGGTTCACATACCAAGTGAACAAGGATGGATTTGGGGGATGCAGGGGGGTGATCGTCCCCTTGGAATTTTAAAATGTTTACTTTTATATGTAATTTTATATTATGTTCTTCAATTGATTCATTAATTAATAAGAACTCACCTCTTTTAAATGTTTTAAATTTAAACTTTTATATGTTTCTAATTTTATATTATATGTAATTGATTGTGATTTTGGTTTTTTAATTATAACATTTTCTCTAATTTTAAAGATAATCATATTCTAATAGTATCATGTTATATGAATTTAAAATTTTCAATTATATAAATTATCTAAATACCCTTATGCCTTATTGTTTACTATACTTAACTAACTTTTCCTAGTTTAACACAAGAAATGTATATAGCCTGAAAGAGACCAAATGAGCAAAGGAGAGAAGCAACAAAATGAGGAGACTCAAGAGAGAGAGAATTCGAGGAATGCATATGGCCTGAACTACATCTTCAAAGAGGCTCATGCTTTCATCAATTTTTTTTTTGGTCTAGGTGTTAATCACATACTCTTTTAATTATGATTTATGCACTGTCACTTAAGTATGATGCTTAATGATTGAAAAACTCATATTGTTGCTTAAATTGATATGTCTAATTTGATAATGATAACTTCTCAGCCATTAATAAATCGTAAAGGTCTTTTGTTATTTTTTCTCTTTTTCAAAATAAAGAAAAACAATAGAATTCCCACTATGCCAGACACTATAAGTGACTCACATGAATGAAGTTTGTTAATAATTATGTGGTGTGGTAGAGATCAAACGTGAAGCATATCTAATATCAAATAAGAACTTATTTTGTGAATATCGTAATATAAAGATTCTGAATTAGAGTGCTCATTATAAAGTTAGTCGAGATCAATCTGGCCATTAAAGAGAAAACTTCATAGTTAAATACCATTATCAATGTGATATATTCATTTCTGTTGTAAATTTATTATTTTTCACTTTAAGGAGGATACAATAGAGTTACTTGTCCTTAGCTTTGCTCTAAATCCTCAAAATGATTATAAATATTTTTAGGTTGAAGACATTTCCAAGCTTGTGAATAATTATTATGCAAATGACTAACAGAACAAGAAAATCAACATTTAAAAATTCAATTGAATCATTTTGAAATTGATGCTCATACAAGCTCTAAGTTAAGGAAAGTTTCAATAATTGTAGAGTTGTGTCAAGTGTTAACAAATATTCAAAAGTCAAGAATTTGTCCACTTTGTTGATAGAATTATTTGTTTTATGTTAACTCTTCTGCTATCTATAATAACAATAGAGCAGACAAGATGTAGGATGATTTTCTTTCAACTTATTTGGTAATATATATTGAGAAAGACATAGCTCTAGAATTTTTAACATATGAACTCATTGATGACTTTGATCTTTTGAAAAAAAAAACATAGTATACAATTTTCCAAATGCTTGAGTAAGGAAAATAAAAAGATAGTTTTAATCTTTTTATTATCTGTATATTTTTTTGTAGAGCTTTAATAATTGATCTAATCAACTGCCCTTAATATAACTGTTACTTTGAATCTCAAACTGACAAGTTGATTGTTGGGGACTCACCAGTCAACTACCCACTTTCTGTATTATAATAGTTGACATGCCACAAGTGACTAGTCAACTGCTTATTTACAGTGATGCAATTCCAACTTCAAATGATCATAACTTTCTCATTTTAAGTCCATTTTAAGCGTATGACCTATTGTTAGAAATCTCTTTGAGTTTATTTTCCAATGAAACAAGTTTCATATCAAAACTTAATATATTTTTGAAAAGGTTAAAAAATAGTTTTATGTAGAAGCCATATCTTACCACTCAATTTTGTATGGTCATCGCTTTTTCATTTGAACTTCATTTTAAGTGAATGACCTATTGTTGAAAAGCTCTTTGAGTATACTTTCTTATAAAATAAGTTTCATAACAAAATCTCATATGGTTTGTGAGATATAAGCAGAATAGTGACTAAAGGTAAAAAATTATTTTGAGTAAAATCTATATCTCACTATTTTTTGAGTCCAAACTTATATTTTGAGAACTAAAATATCTTGAGCTAATAAATGAAAAGCTAAATCATTGAATTTCATGAAATAACTTTTAACCTATAATAATTATACCTATTTAATCCACTGGCTATCTTGATGCAACCAAGCTTCCAACTCTTTTAATCTTCAATTTCTTTAAAGCTTAGAACATATTTCTTACTTGCTATCACTTTGGGTAGAGTATGGTATTGATATTTTATTCCTTTTAGTTCAATGTCCACTCTTCCTTCTTTGGTCCATCCTACACATAATAGATATTCAACTTACAAACCAAATAGTTAGTCCAAATTGTTAGTCAATTAAGCACATATTACTATTATATTTGCAACTTATTTTGTATATATTTGTCATCATCAAAACAATCTCAACACCTTGATCATTGCATAAGGGTTAGGAATGTAGACTAATTAGACAACCTAGTTCTTAGTATTCCAAATAATAAAGATAGCAACCAAGAAAAAACTAGTAAAGGCCTCTAACTTTGCAATGCCTCAATTATCAATAGATAACCAACTCTGAAGCCAATTTATAATATCTTGGTTAGTAAATTTCTTAATTCTTATTCCAAGGTGGGAAGTAAAATAAACAGCTAGCGACATGACATAGGAGAAAACAACGGTTGATGGTTTCTTTTACTTCATTGCACAGGTAATAATTGATTTGAGTTGGGAGATAGTGAACTTATAGCATTTCACAAATAGGAATGGCTTTAGATAAAAGTCACCATGCAAAATTGATGATTTTGTATGGAAGCCTACTGCTCTAGAGTTATTTGCAATTGGAAAATGAGTTAGGAATGTGTTTGTCAGTTCTTAAGTTAGAGTAACCATCATTAACTGAGTATTTACCTTTTTTGTTACCATTCTAGATTAGAATATCTAGTATGCTTGTTTTAAAAAAACCTAAATTGATTTGATGTTATTCCTAATTAATTTATAGTAGAATTCTTTTAACTTTTATTTATCCTAGTTGGTTTTGTCTTTACTGAGGAAATCTGCCACCTTGATGCCCGATGGGTTTATTTCTTCCTTCATATTCAACCAAGGATGATGGTTGATGGGAATGGCCAAACCAGTACCCATTATCCATATGATCTTTAAGGTTATTAGATGTTGAGGTTTTACAATTCCTTTCTAAATCTAGGAAGAGTTAGACTTGCGAAAGATTTTGTTTTCTCAACACTGTAATAGTTCTTAGTGAGAAGGCCTAGAAGAGTGTGGGATTCTTTAGTGCATAAAATCCTCTAAATTTGTTTAGCTAGGAAGGCTTAGTTAGAGGAATGAGTCTGTTTAATTCCAAGGCCCTTTTTTGTTTAAGGAGGCAAAGTGTATCCTAATTTGCCAGGAACATCCTTGGCTTTTAATCTTTAAAACTCCAATAGAAATTGGCAATCTTGGTGTCTATTTGCGTATATTACTTTTCAAGTAAGTTAATGTTAGAAAGGTCATAGGTTAAATTGGAATTCACCATTGATTTGATTAGGGTGAGTCTTCCAACTTGAGAGAAGAAGGAGGATTTCTATGTTTGAAGTTTCCTATTGATCTTATTTGCCATTTCTTGGAAGAATCTCCTTATATCTGTACTAGGTCAATCCAAATTCCCAGATATTTCCCAAAGTTCTCTATAACTTTAATTCTAAAAATACCAGCTAGAAATTTTTTGAAATTCCTCGGGGTGTTCAAGTTGAACATAATAGCAAACTAATTTCTATTGATCCTGAAGTTGGCTAAGGAATATAAGCTATCCAAGGTATTTTTCACACTACAACTTGCTTTATTGCTAGCCTCTAAGAACAAAATAGTGTCATCGTCATACATCACATATGTTATAGGTTTAGTACGTTATCCAATTTTTATTCCTTTCCAAGTTTTATGTCTCCTTTTCTAAGATCATACATGATATAACATTAACACATAAAATATATAGATAGGGAGAGAGGGGATCACCTTGACAAATGCTTCTTTTAGGTTCAAAGATGGCTAAGCAAGTGCCATTAACGATGATTTGATAGCTTATTAAGGTCACACATTGCAAAATCAAATGAACCCATTTAGATGGGAATTTCATTCTAGTAAAAATTGCTTCGAGGAATTCCAAGCAATGTAACCAACAATTTTAAGGTATCTAGCTTTAGGGCATAAAGTTTCTTCTTTGTTTTTTTTTTTTTTAAACTTTTGATGACATCAAGGATTTCGGATGTAATAATGACATTGTTAGTGATTAGTCATCCTTTTAGAAAGGTAGTCTAGAAGGGGGAGATGTTAATAGGCTTTCTTGAAACCTCTCGCAAATCTATATATTATAACTTAACAGAGTATGGTAATCAAGTATCTTCAAAGAAAAATTTGATCTGATGATGCAAAATACTCCCATGTACATTACCAAAATGCTCTAATTATATCATATTTTTTCATCAGACCCTCATTTCCTCTCATTTCTTTTTCCACTCCCGTATCGTCACTGTGCATTGTCACCACTGGTAGCTGAAGCATTTTCCTTTGCTGTGCAGGGCCACTTGTGCTTGTCCCACATCGCAACATCACTGTCGGCTTGTGCACCATCATCACCAGCCTCTAGGTGGCTAGAAACACCACGAAATTTTCGGGGGGGGTGAATAGTGGCGAACTCCTACTCAAATTATGCAAAATTATGTGCATATTTCTCTAATTTAGCTTAGGAATTCGATTTCCTTATGTATTTTGGCTAATTCTCTGTCTATATCCCTTATCAATTTGGTTCAAATAGCCTTAGATTGAAGAACCCTAACCTGTGACACTATTCACTTGAAAAAGTGGAAAATTTGAGCTCAATCTGCGGTAATTGCTTCAAATTGAGTTAGAGCTTCATACCATAGGTAAATTTCACATCTTTCTCCCTTGAAATCATTGATCAATTATGAGTTTTAGCTTTCGAATTGAAAAACCCTAAATCATAGGTGTATGTGTAATCTTGCAAGGAGGAGAAATTTGAATTTTTAAGACTTCTTAAATATTATTATGCATATAAGAATTAGGGTTTTTAGAAATTTTAATTTGAATTATAAGTTGAATAGCTAATTTTTCTTATTTTTCCTAGACTTTTCATAGAGAAAAAGAGAGGAAATTTGAATGGAAGACCTTATATATGGTAACATTAGTGTTGATGGTAGGTATTAGAATTTTAGTAAGTGCATAATGGAGTAAATTGAATAAAATTAAAGGCCATTAGTATTTTAGGGTATTATCAAAGAATGTGAGCCAAAAATTTGATTTCTTAAGATTGCGTGAAGTAAGAAGGGCAAGTGGGATTGAAGAAGTGATGGGTTAAGGGTGAATGAAGGACAAGATAAATAAGTTGTACCATTATTAAATGGTTGAAATTATTCATGAATATTAGATGTTAAGAGTATTTTATTTAATGTTATAGGTGGCTTGGACAGTTGTCAACAAGGGGATTATAAACAAGGTTAGGAAGATATTGGTATCCTCCTCTCAGATGAGTAGATAATCCTAATTATGTAGAATTTTGTTTCAAATTATCTATTTTCAAATATAAATGTTTGTTATCTCTGTTATCATGGATAGGCTTCTAAATTTATAAATTTGATTCCATATTTTAAGTCTAGAAAATTTGTTGGTTTATGAACTTTATAATTCTGCATTTTGAATTATCTGAATTATTGAAATTTGAAATTTTAAAGTGGTCTGACTTTGAAATTCTAATTTTTGAATATGGATGTTTGTATATTTTTGAACTTTTGGGAATGTATCCTAAACAGAACCCTATAACTAACGGCGATAGACGTTAACCTTAGTGCACTGTAATTGATATTTTGACATGGTTAGGTATGATGTCTATACCTCTATATTCTGTTGAGGCTTAAGGTCATTATTATATTTATTTAGAGCCTATGATTGATCATGGATCATTGCTATGATATAATTATACTAGCCTTGGGCTAGTTATGTATTTTGAGCATATAATGGTTTTGTAGGAGATTCTTAATCAATTTTGTTAAATTGGATATTTTAAATTCTTATTAGATGCTAATTCATTGAGTTAAGAAAAAGGACTTTAAAAAAAATAAAGGCTGGACTTATTTAATAGTAAATGATTTTCTTTTTTGCTTTTGGAATTTTTGAATTATTTCTGTAAATTATCTGATTTTAAGCAAAGAAAGTTTTAGTGATAAACTCCCCTATTATTAGTCTGTCCCTCCCCTTGTATTATTAGAATTATCTGCTCACTGAGTTTCCACTCTCCCTTTTATTTAACATTTCATAATGCAACACTGATTTAAAACAACCATATATGGAGTAGGAGTTGCGGTGTTTCTATTTTTTTCCTTTTGTGAGCTTAGCCTATTGCCAAAGCAACAATTTCTTGGGTACATTCTGTAATTAGACTTAGTTGTTTCCTTGTATATAAGTTGAACGTCTTGATGTATTTCTATGGTTGTGGGTTGTGTTGTAAATATACGTGGGAAAGCAGAGCTCTCCAATCTGTTGTATGTCAAATAACTCTGATGTAGAAATTTTAGGAGATTCATAATTTAGAGGAGACTCTGCCAAAATTTTTATATAGATTAAAAGCCTTGATATTTATCAGATGTGGATCCATGTATTTGTTAAAGTTTTATTGTCTTGAGATATCTGATAAACTTATAAGGACAAGGGATACCTTGTTCCCTGTGCTAATCACGTCCTATCGGCTTAGTTTGTGATAGGCTTATTTAAAATATTATAATATGATTTTACCTTTTGGTGTAATTGATTCAAAGGTAGTTTGTGAGTATGAAGAAACTTGTCCTCAATGTAAATGGATTAACGAATTGATTAACATAAATAATTGCTTGACTTTTAACAAAAGATTTACATGCATACCATGACCTAAGTTGAGACATGTGACATGCCAATTTAAATGCATTATTATTTTAGAAATATTGTCTTGCAGTCACCCATCACAAAGTCTTGTCATAAGGAAAGCTCATAAAAAGTGATAGATGATATCGTATACCACTATTCTCATTGTCATGATGTAGGTCATAGCTGAGCCAAATGAAGAAATCTCAATCCATTATCACATTTAAGTAGAGGATGCCACCTAGGTTTGTCAAAGTTACCAAATCAAACATGCTATCATTACCGCTAATTTTTGTCTATTACCATAGTAATTTTAGTTTTAATTTATGTTAAATGTACAAGTAAACTTTGATTTACCTTTGTTACAAATTAACTTAGTTGTAATTATAATTATTTTTAACATTTGGTACCATAAAGAATTTAGTTTTAACTTTAGTTGAATTTACAAATAATTTATGATTTTATTACTACTTTAATTTACTTTATTTACTAATCAACTAGTTGTCATTACGATCAATTTTTGCCTTGTTACTATAATAATTTTAGTTTTAATTTTTGTTTCTATGAATATATTTTCTATTAAAAGGTCATAAAATAAAGTCCATTTTGTTATTAGAATCATAGAGAGTAAATGAGAATGAGAATGAGAATGAGAGATATACTCCAATTCCCATGGTTAGTTAATATATTGGAATCTTATTTTTATTCTTTAGTAATTATCTCTCCTTTATATAAGGAAGAATTTTCGTTTTAGTTGAAGCTTAGAAGCCTCATTTGGTTACGAGATTTGAACATAAGAGAATAAAAATGAGAATGAAAATAAAAATAAAAATGTGAGTGAAAATAATAATATTTGGTATAATATAAATGGGAAAAGAAATCTGCATAAATAAAAATAGGTATTATTTTTTGTGTATATATAATTTTGAATACATCATGCAATGTACTCAGTTATAATATAATGTATTCAATTATAATATAAAGACATAATTATAATATTATTATTTTAAAAATAATAATATTATAATTATATTGATAAATTATATTCAATATATTCAAATTTATGGATAGATAAAAAATTTTACATAAAAATAACATAAAAATAATAATATTATAATTATGTCGATAAATTATATTCAATATATTCAAATTTATGGGTAGATAAAAAATTTTACATAAAAATAACATAAATTATATAAGAATGAGATTAAATGACCAATACGGCGGCTCAGTACGGCGGGCATCGCGTTCGCAGAGGGAACAGGGCCTGCTATCAGCGTCTCTGAGAAGTGCTCCTTTCGCCCATTCGACCTCACCTCAGGCCGTCCTCTGTCGTGCGTCCACCACGTGCCGGCGAGTGGATTCTGACGACAGTGCAGGCCGGCGTTCTGCAGCGACAGGTACGGATACGTTTGTGGTTGAATGTCGTTTTGTCGGTCTATTTGGGAGGGATGCATCTGATGGAAACTGTCTTAAACATCAGAACCCAGTCATATATTTTCCTTTTCCTTCTTCCATATTTGCTGCAATGCTATTAACAGATCATTATATTCTCAAAAGGAACATGATTTTTTTCGCTGAAATCAATCTGCATTGATGTCAAATCTTCTTCCTCTCGGGATGTAGATGTACCTCTACCTAGATGACGAAGTTAAAAAGCTATATGTATTAAATTATCACTCAAAACCCAAGCAAGTAGCAGAAAGTATTTAAATACCCACCTGACAGAGATTTTAAAACTTGAGAAATAGAGAGAGACCCTTGGGGTTATATTGTATGATGGGTATGACTGTAAAGTTTGGAATAGTCACTGTTATTATGAGATAATGCACTGGGCAGCAATCATTTGGCAAGATATTACTTTATTGCATTGATCTTTTGATTGGCAGAGCTATTGCTTGATTGCTAGATATACTTATGAAAACAATTGATGTGGTTATTGGTCACCAACCATTTGCCAGAGATAGTTGTTGATTTCAATGGTTTAGGGTACTATATAGTGTTGATTGTCACCTACATATAGATTCAGATTTATTTCTGCAAAGTTTTTACTGTCATAACTTGTAAGTTTGGTGCTGACTTAGAAAAAATGGATGATGCCATAGGAAAAATAGATGTGTCAAATTACACGACATGTTGCCAGCAGTGATGGCACTGCCTCTGATTGCCGAATAAACGCCACCATTTTTTCACAAAACTGAGTCCAAATGTGCAGTGTGAAGACGCTGCTTGATTTGTTTGCCAGAGGAGGAGGAGGAAGGAAGGCCGTAATCTATAGAACCGGTGAGGACAAGGCCAATTTACAATAAATGACACTGCTTGAATCATTTGATTCTGATTAAAAAAATTTGGGGGGTAAATTTTTAGTTTTTAGATTTAATAATCCATCTCAGACGACATTTTTTGAGAGAAAATTTTGATTTAGGATGCATTAGTTACAATAACCTTATATTTTATAATTATAAAGAGTCAAATTACAATAAACGACATGTTGCCAGTGTACCCATTTTAAAATTTCCAAAAAAAAAAAAAAGAAAAATTTCGTACCAGGTACGACTTTTTGCTATACTTGTGCAGAGGTATTGATTTGTTGAGTTCCTTAAGGAGATTACATAGGCTAAATGCTGCATTTTTGTTTTCACAGGTTCTATTACATAAAAGGCCGAACTATTATTCTCTTTTGGGATGTCGACGGATAAAGAGCCTACCAATCTGTCTCGAACCTTCAAATACCTATTGGGTTGGTTCATTTGACTAGAAAAGAAAACTTTTCATTTTTGTACTTGTTAGTTTTAGCTATTGAAATGTGAACTGGGAATCGTGTTTGGCTTATTAAACCTGCCGATTTTGCACAACTGATGGTGGAAGGTTATTATCTCATTGTAAATTTGATTTCTCTGCTTTTATATATCTATATATGTATATATATATTTTTTCAGATGTTGAGGGGAACAGCAAGAGTATATTATAGTCTCAGTGAATTACATCAATATTTGAGAATGAGAATAAAAATCAGCTTAGATGACCTATCTTTTTTGCTGGACTCATATAAAAGTTAGGAACTCTTGCCCAATAAAATCTAAGTTCAGAATAATAGTGTTTTTAATTAACTTAATATATGGTTAATGCATTCACTTGTCGTTGAACTTCATCGATGACTCTTTTGGTTAATGTTCCTAAGTAGCCAATTTCTTGGAGTTTGGAGTTCCTTAAATGTGTAAGTTTCTCAAATAGGTTTCTATCCGTTATTTTATGGTTTTCTTTCTCTGCAAACCTTCTTTGTTAATCTACAAAACCTTATATCCTATACTGTGAGCTTGCTGATTTGGTTTTTTTTTTTTGGTCTCCTTTTGTTTGTGATATCATGATACCAGCTACACAAATTTTGTCCAGAGGAATACCCTTTATATTCAATACGTGGATTGTTAGGCATCTCAAAGAAGAGGATTATGCGGTAAAAGCTTCTGACATTTCCTATTGATGATTTCTGGAGTCATTGATTTTCTATTTCTGTGTTTTGTGCGCGTACATGTTTGTTGATTTGCGTGTAAAATGTCATGTTTTCCAGTTATGTTGACAAATTTGTAGTTGAGTTGTTCTCTCTCTCTCTCTCTGAGATTGCTTACTGTAGATTGTTAAGAAAAGGTAGTTTCAGATACTTTTATTTTATTTTGCCGTAACCCTTCTGAACCTAGGTTACAACTTATATAGCTAATACAAGTTTAAAATCTCAGATTCTGATCTAACAGAATATCCCTAATAAATAGGCATTTTATTCAGATCCAATATGATGTGATCTTAACAAAAGAATCATAGAATATCTATAACAAAAGAATAAAAAATGAAATAATCAACAACATATCCAAGGTATTGCAGCAAATCTTCCAGCAAGATATCCGAAATCTTGCGCCAACTCTTCCTCCCCCAAGCTGGTGAATGAATATCTATCATTCCTAGCTTGTTGCTGAGTTCTTCAAACTTCACCCATGGTAGTGTCTTTGTTAGAATGTCTGCAGTCTGGTGTTGTGATGGAATGTAGACTTATTCGAACACCTTGGAGTCTAGCTTTTCTTTGATAAAATTTCTATCCAGTTCCACATGTTTGGTCTGGTCATGATGTACCGGATTCTTAGCTATGCTGATTGTGGCCATATTATCACAAAAGAGATGTATAGGATAGTCAATAAGCACTTTGATCTCTTCAACTAAGCGTTTCAGCCACAAACCTTCACAAATAACAGTGCTTGATATTCTGCCTCTGCATTACTTCTAGCCACCACTGGTTGCTTTTTACATCTCCAGGTCACCAAGTTGCCCTAGATAAGTACACTATCTAGTGGTGGATCTCTTGTCAGTAGTGGATCCTACCCAGTCAGCATCTAAGTAGACCTTTACACTCCTGTCACTTCCTTTGATAAAAGAAATCCCTTTCCATGGGTTTCTCTTCAGGTACCTGAGTATCTTGTACACAAGATGCATGTGTTCATTAGAGGGATTATGCATGTATTGGCTTACCACACTAACGGGAAATGATATGTTTGTGCTGGTATGTGAGAGATATATGAGTTTCCCAACTAGTCATTGATATCTCCTAGTCTCTTATATTGGGCTATCTTCCTTGAATCTTAGTTTGAAATTTGTCTCTATAGGTATTTCAGTTGGTTTGCACCCCAACATCCCTGTTTCTTCCAAGAGATCCAAGGTATATTTCCTTTGAGAAACCACTATTCCTTTCTTAGATCGATCAATTTCCATACCCAGGAAGTAATTTAACTCACCAAGAGTTTTGATTTCAAATTCCTTAGCCATGACACTCTTCAAGTTCTCAATTTCTTCCTCAAAGTCCCCTGTAACTATAATATCATCAACATAGACAATAAAATAGGGTGTGATCTGCTTGCCCCTGGATGTACCCATAACCTTTAATTACATTGGAATACTTATCAAACCAAGCTCTAGGTGACTATTTAAGTCCATACAAAGACTTAAAGAGTTTGCATACCTTATTTTTCTCCACATCAATACCTGGAGGAATTTCCATATATACTTCTTCTAAGTTGCCGTTTAAGATGGCATTCCTGACATCAAATTGGTGAAGTTTTCAGTCTAGATTAACAGCTATAAAGAGAATTTTAATGGTGTTGAGTTTAGCAACAAGAGCAAATGTCTCTTCATAGTCAATTCCAGGAGTCTGTGTAAAGTCCATGCCTATTAGCCTAGCCTTATGTCTATTCATGCTTCCATCTAGATTATACTTTATGGTGAAATCCACTTGCAACCCACCGCCTTTTTGCCCACAAGTAAGTCAGTCATTGCCTAAGTTCCATTCCTCTCTAGGGCAGTAATTTCCTCTTGTATAGTTATTCTCAATTTTGCACTATTCAAGACTTCATGTATATTTTGAGGTATCTTTTCATGGGATAGGTTAGCAATGAACAAGGAATATTCAGGAGAAAGTTTATTATAGGAAATAAAGTTCCTAATAGGGTGTTTGGTACAAGTTCTTACCCCTTTTCTTAGTGCAATTGGCCAACCCAATTGGTTTGGGTCGTTTTTAGGAGCCCTAAAATTCGTATTAGACTCTTGGCAGTGCTTAGGAGTATTGTCTTCTGTTCCTGCAACTTCAAATTTAATTTAGACATAGGTGAGGTTATAGGTGTTGTTGTGTATGGTTCTTGGCTTTGTGGAGAGGTGACTATTTCTGGATTGGTTGTTTTGAAAAATAGGGATTTTTTCAAAAAAGGCAACATCCTTGGAAATATAAAATTTTTTGGTGTTAGGTGAAAAACATTTGTATCCCCTTTTAGAGGATGAATAACCCACAAACACACACTTGAGGGATTGGATATCAAGTTTTCCACTATTATATAGATGAACAAAGCAAGTGCATCCAAAAATTTTGGGAGAGAGGCTACGGGTAAGAATAATAGTTTTAGGGTAAATTTCAAGCATTTTTTTTGGTGGGGTTAAGTACTTTAGGGGTTTAAAGGGTATTCGATTAATCAGATAGGTGGCTATCAATGAGGCTTCTCCCCAATAAGTTTTTGGTGCTTTGGAGGCAAGTAGTAGGACTCTTGTTACTTTTAGGATTTTTGCGTTCAGAAACAACATTTTGTTGTGGAGAATGAACGCATGAACTTTGGTGGAGGATCCCATTCTCATGAAGAAATTCTTTGAGGACAGTATTGAAATATTCAGTTCCATTATTGGTTTTAAGGATCTTAATAGAGGTTTGAAACTGATTTCTAATAAGAAGTGGAAAATTTGAAAATATGTGGGTCCTTAGATTTTTCTTTCATTAAATAGGTTCAATTGAGTCTAGTATGGTCATCGATGAAAGTTACAAACTATTTGTCACCAGTTAATATTTTTGTCCACTATGGACCCCAGACGTCCTTATGGATTAAGGAAAAAGGGTGAGACGGAATGTGTGGATGTGCAGGGTAGGAAGTGCATGTGTGTTTAGATAACTGGCAAATGTCACATTGAAACAAAGTGAAACTTTCGTTGAATAGAAAGGGATACATTTTTTTTCATGTAATCGGGGTTGGGATGCCCTAATTTGTAGCGCTATAAGATAGACTCAGAAATAGAATTACAACTAGAGAGTGCGCAAAGCATGTTTGGTTCTTGGTCTAGTAGGTAAAGACCGTCTTTTTCCTTAGCACTGCCAATCATCGCCCTTGATGCCAAGTCCTGATAGTTACACAGTTAAGTTCTTTTGTAAGCTTACTAATAGATAAGAGATTACATGTGAGGTTAGGGACTAGAATAACTTGATGGAGAACAAGATGGTTGGATAAATAAACTGTCCTAAACCTAGTCACCTTAGAAGGGGTGCCATCGGCGAGGGTTACGACTAAATTAGGCTTACAAGGTTTGAAATTAGTTGGAAAAGAGGAATTACCCGTCATGTGGTCTGTGGCCCTAGAGTCAACTACCCAAGTGTTAGTTCCTTGAGTTTTGGAACAGAGGGCAAAAGATGAATTACCTATATGGGCAATTAGGCTTGTGGCAGTGTCATGAGTGGGATAGGTATTGAGGTGTGTGTCAATCAATATATGAAGGGCTTCTAGTTGATCTTTATGGAATATTTCAAAATAAAAAATTCTCCCTTCAGAGGTAGTTGTCATATGGGCCTATCCTTCATATCAGCTTTGTTGTTTATTGTTTGGTGGTTTGCCATGTAATACCCAACATCTTTCTCTGCGATATCCAACCTTGTTACAATGATCACACCAAGTTTTGTGCGATTTTTGTGTTTGTTATCTCCAGATTGTGATGTTTTAGTTGCAAAGGCAGAGTTGTTAGTAACATTAAGAGGAAGGTTACTGGAGGTAAGTTTTTTTTCGACTTTCCTCTCTTTTTACTACTGAAAATACTTCCCATAGAGATGGAAGGGGTCTAGTGAAAGAATGTGGCCTCTGATTTCCTCAAATCTAGGATTTTATCCAAGGAGAAATTTATAGACTCTCTTTTCCTCCTTGAGTTTCCTGAAATAAGTTGCATCAACCGCACATGACCATTGATGATTCTCATATTGGTCTAGTTGATGCCAGTGGTGAAGTAGGACATTGATGAAGTGAGTAACATCAGAGTCAGCTTGGCAGAAATCATGGAAAAGTCCTTCGATCTCAAAAATAACAGCTTTATTTTTAGTAGTTGAATACAACTCTCTAGTGGCTTCCCAAACTTCATTGGCTGTCTGACAGAGGAGAAAGTTTTCTCCAATGTCAGGAGCCATAGAGTTGATCAGCCAGGATTGAATCAAGCTATTTTCGATCTCCCAGGTTTTGTAGAGAGGGTCAATGGGTTCGGATGGGGTAGCTTTTCTTGTGAGGTAGTTAGCTTTCCCTCTTCCTTTCACAAACAGCATTACACTCATTGACCATTGTAGGTCATTGTGGCCAGTCAAGCGATGTGATGTGATTAGAAGAGGAATGGGGTCGGGGTTGGCTGATCTGTGTGAGGTAGTAGGGTTGTTTGGGCGATTGGGGTGGTTACTTGATGGTGTCACTGTGCTCCCCTGTGCATTGCCACTGGCGGCAGCAACGATAGTGCCAAAGTGTTTCATGAGTCCCAAATTAGAAGCTCTGATACCATGTAGATTTTTAAGAGAAGGTAGTTCTGGATACTTTTATTTTATTTTGCAGTAACCCTTTTGAACTTAGGTTACAACTTATATAGCTGATACAAGTTTAAAATCTCAGATTCTGATCTAACAGAATATCCCTAATAAGTTGGCATATTATTCAGATCCTATATGATCTTATTTTAACATAAGAATAACAGAATATCTATAGCATAAGAATAAAAATTAAAATGATCAACAAAATATCTAAGATATCGTGGCAAATCTTCTAGCACGATATCTGATATCTCGCGCCAAATCTTCCAACATTTACATTGTTAGATAGCTTCAGTAACTTTTACTACCTGCGCTCTTCTAGTCTTCTGTTCCATGAAGTTCAGGGTTAATTACTGGAAAAGTTATGGATGATCAATTGCTTTGTTTCCAGCTTCTTTAGTGATTGTCTTATTTGTTATATGCATGTGCTTGTTTTTCAGTGGCACTCTATGTTGCGTCATAAACATTTGTAATATGAGCTCATTTATTCTTATATTACATTTTTTATGCAGCTATATGCAGTGCAATTTTATCTTTTCGTCACCTGTGTTTTGTTTCTTAGCCGAGAAGGCTTCCGGCGAGCATGCTTGCGGATGGACATGAAATGGTGATCCCTTATGCTTCTGTAAATTCTGTTACAGAGAAATAACTATGTTTGGGTAGAAAATCAAACTCTAAACTGTTTCGTCCTGTTGCATTGCCTGGTTTATTGTTAGGGAATGAGCTTTTTTTGGTGGTTGATGATGAGTCATTGTTTAGTACTTATAAATCCGTTTATATGCGTCTGTGATGTATGTTTGTTAACATTTATTACAACACAAAAGAAAACTGCAGATTTGGTGTTAGGGATAAATTTATAGCATCATAGTTGAGTGCCAATTGTGTTAAGCAAAGTTTGCTACTGGTTAGAGAAACAATATGAACAGTGCACTGAGATTATACTACAATCTCTTTTATCTTGGGTGAAAGAAATTTCAGGTTGTTGAATTGTCACATAAAAACTTGTTAATTGTTGCTATCTATATTTGTTGCTTGTGTCTATAATTCTTTCATTGTTTTGAATATAGTCCAACAATATTATGGGTGCTCGGATATGAATTAGGGCTTTATTGTTCTATAAGTTTTGAATTTTCACCAATTTTTTTGTGTACTCAAGTGATGGTCTTTTATGTTGAATAATTTATGTTGTAGTGATGGCTCTTCGTTGGAAGAAGATGTTGCGAAGCTAATGAAAGTAGCCTGGATGAGTCTCCCACTTGGAATACTTGTTACAATTGTTGCATGCTTGTTTGTCTTCTGGTGGCAAGAAATAAATTTTTCTGGTCCACATGGGCAGGCTATCTTGATCAATGGTAATTACTGGAATTTTATGTATACTTCTTTTCGTTCTTTCGTTTCAGTTTTGTGGCTTTCTAGGGTAGGGGAAGTTTACGTCGGAAAATTTTGTTAAAGGGCTCCAAGAGGTTATACTTAAACCTATCTACACTGGATGAATGCACTGATTATTCAAAAAGGGAAAAAGAATTTTATATACTATTCTGACTAGTATCTGATTTCTCTCCAAGCACATCAAACCAAACAATCTGGAATATGTCCTCAAACTATTAGATTATGAAATTTTATTTAACAAGTTCACTTGTTATGCCAGGTTGTGCATGTGTTTTGGAGCTTATGGCTGAGCCTTTATATATTCTTTCACAGAACTTGGTCTTCCTGGAATTGCGGTTGATGGTTGAGACAATAGCTACTGTTTCACGATGCATGACATTGTACATCCTTATTGTCAAGCAAACTGGAATGGTAAGAGTTTAGTGAGACTTTACCACAGAATTTATCTTTAGTATATATATTGTCATGATGAGAGTTACTCCTGCTTTGTTTGTTAGTCAATAATCATGTATAAAGAACACAGTTGATTCTTGGACAAATTTGTTGTTTGCTGATTTCTGGTTGTCCCAGCAGAGATTGGATCCTCCACTAGACAGGGAGGAGGCATCTTTTTTTTTTGTTTTTTGTTTTGAAAAAGTGGGTCAACAATATGTAGTCAGCCGTCCCCCCAGCGGATCCACTCTTGTCCCAGCAACCCAAAAAGAAAAAATTGCAGATTTTCATTTTTACCAACAATCATCTAAGAGAAAGTCAAGGCAAAAACCCACTCTATATTCTTCTTATCTCATATAATTCTTGATAAAGCCTGATGGCCAATAGTGATCACAGAAAGTACAAGTTGCTCAAAAAACTGTTAAATTATGAATAATATAAACGAAATTGTAAGCATCAATTTTCTGAGTTCTTGTTTTATTTTTATTCTGTTGCATATAATTTGTGAAGAAGTACAGAAAAAGAAGATATCCTGAATGCAAGATGCTTTAAAATGAATTTCTTATAGTAGGGTTGTTTAAAGTTTAAACCCTGGTATTGTTGTCTGCCTTTTGTCTCTCTCTATCTGAAATCTCTGCATTTGGCAGTTAAATGAGTAAGCAAAAGACTTGAGGGAATTTTCAAGTATTACAGTCCTAAATTTTGGACAGAATGCTGTCTTGTTGCATTTTTGAAGCAATTTGTCTCATAATTTCAGGAAACAGCCGAGTTGCCACATTATCTTCAATGATTTATAGATATTTTGTTCAGACTTCTTTGTATTTGGTGCTTTCTTGGGATGGAGGTTATGTTATGTGACATTCTGATTTGCAAGATCTGCTGGATGTCTCTGTTATTGGTTTGTAATAACAGTATGTGGTGATTGTGGAAAAATGTGGGGAAATGTGGCCATTGCAGACAGCAATTTTGGCTTCATATAGTTGCAGGAACCCACTGTGACAGCAATATTGCGGCTACAATTACTGTCCTGGATGGAGTCTCAGACCATTACAGTACCTATTTTGGTTACTTTTGGCATGCTGCATGTCAACTTATTGCTGTCTGGATTTCTTGAATCCAATTTTTTGTTTGGTGGTAACCAGTTGGGCCAAAGATACTGAAAATTTTTTTCCCAGTTATGAAATAAATTAAAAAACCATTTTCTTATCATTTTCTCTATGTTGACATCTTAAATCAGTCAACAGAAGATATGTATGAAGACTAAGAACTTTGTGGTAATGCTTTTGAAGACAATCTAATTTCTGTTACCAAAATGTTTTTTCGTTTTGGTCCCTTGGAAGTCCTCCTTTTCATTGGCTATTCTCCTTGACATTTCAATTTTTAAAATATAGGCTGAAGGAGGGTTAATAGTGTTATATATTGATGATTGGGGCTGAAGAAAATTTTCCATCAGTGGCAAGACATATCTAGTCACTCGGAGTAGAAAGAGATTATGGTAGTTTCACTTGGTGTAATTGTGAAAATATATCTGCCTGATAGTTGATATGATCTGATGAGGGTGGAGAGTGCCTAATATTTTATTTGACAGCAGTGACAGATGAGACAAAGATTAATGCTTGCAAGTTTTAGTAATGGGAATATGGAGCTTTGATTATCTGTCTTTCTTTCTTAAATGGAAAATTCAGTGATGGATGAATCAGATAAACTACTGTCAGTTTTGAATAATTCAAGATGCTTTGCAGGATGCTGGTGGATTTGACAGTCCCTGACAATGGGATATTAGTATTGGTCTACTGAATAACTTAGATTTGTGCAAGGGGGTGTTGATGTTTAGAGTACCACGCTTGCAAGTGGTTCTCTTGAATACAATTTGCATGGTTTTGATAGTTGAAATATTCTGTCCCCATGTCCTGTTGCTTCTGGCTACCTTGATGATTGAAGAGTGACAAGGAAGTATTAGATGATCCAGAATCCCTGCTGTAGTAGGATGATGGGCGTGGACCTTTGGGTCCAACTTCTAGAAAGAGTGACTCAAATACCAGGTCACATGTAGATGGCCAGGAGAGGGGAGAGAGAGAGAGAGAGAGAGAGAGAGGGGTTGGTTAGGTGGTTATATAGTCTACTAGTGTGCTCAGGGAGAGGTAAGGAAAAAATCAGTAGTGAGGGAGAGTCTCTAGCCTCTCGAATGCTAGAGGAGGCCTGGTGATGTACTAGGAGTTATCTTTCTGTTCTTTTGTTTCGTTTCAGTGTATTTCAGCTCCCTGGCTGGTTGCATTCCAGTTCAGGAGCTCTGCTTTGCTGTTATATTTAAACTACCTGGGATACATCATAGGACTCTTTCTTACATACGTGTATTTCAGTAATAATGAGTTTGGAGAAAGTGCATGAAGGCAAGGATTTTATTGTCCAAGGCTTTGAGAGTGACCTTTGACAGGCCAAGGGGAATATTATATGTCTGTTTCCAATCTACAATTTTTTCTTCTTACAAGCTTGGATGGCTCCTTTTAACATCTATTTTTTATTGAAGAACCTATCATAAAGAACTAGTCTAAAATTTATCTAGAAGAAGAACAGAGTTACAGAAATTATCCTAGCTTAATCCAGTTTTGAGTCTTGTGTCTTCTTTAATAAAATTTCCTTTTTCTTCTACCGCCTTGCAATTGACAATGTAATATGAGAAGAGCATGTAAAAGGAATTACTGTCTGTATTGGTGCAGTTAAAACATGTTTGTATGTGTAGTGCACAAGAGAGCGGGGCAAATGGGGAAATCTGGGGATCTAATTGAAATAATTGGGAAGAAGGAACATAGATATACTTAGAGAGACGTAGTAATTATTATCAGGATTCAGCAATAAGTTCGTTGGTAGCACACAAGTGTTCATGTTTGACCTTGGTGCTTCTACTCAGCCTCTACTCCGTACCCTGCCATTTTAGCTAAGTTATTCCATTGTTTCCATGGTATTAATTAGCACGTTACAAGATCTTCTTTAGGTTATTATGATTTCTTATCTGTTGCTCCTTGGGGCTTAGGTGGATCAAATATAGTTTAGTCTTTATTTTCTTTCTTGTCTCTATCCTGCATCTGACAAAGGAATAGATTTTGCAAACTGCAAATTGCATTGTACGTTTATGTAATTACAATTATGCAATAGAGTATCATAGATTGTATTGATAATATCTCTATATAAATAGATCTGATTCAGAGTTGAATGACTGCTTTCAGGAAAAATCAATCATATTTGCCTTGTCACAGTCTGCATATGGAGCCTCCATATTTCTCGGCTACTGGGGCTATCTGGTTATCTTTCGTAAATTCAGAAGTTCTCATATTTTCCCCTTCAGGTATATAATATATATCTCTACATAGTTAGTTTCTATAAGTTTTATATTCTCCTACCAAGAAGGTAAGGCAATTATAATTGTTCTGACAGTTCATAAAGCTGAAATTAGGCAATGGAAGCTCAAGGAGATGCTTTTGTATCTTAGGACTTGGATTGGCATTACCATAGGCAACATCATGGGGATTACTTTTACTCTGCAAGAAATGGCTGACAAATTATATAATTAATATACTGTTCAAAGTGATATATCCTTGGATTATCTGAGACTTGACAGCTGTATACAACTAAATATATATATATATTTAAAAAAAAAAATTCCTTTTGGGTGCTTGTGAAGAAGTGGTATAATGTCAATTCCAATTGAGATGAATCTGAGTTATACGTGGGATGAGTTTGTTTTGATTCTTTAACTTCCTAGGTTGAGATTCAAGGTTAAAGCATAGATATGGAGAATGGGAAGGCTTGATCCCTTGAAGTATATACACATGGCATCCTCTGCCCTTTTCTATATTGAAGTTGGTTAATCTGAATACGAAGGATAATTCTTCAAGAGGATGACAACTCTGAAGGAGACAGATAAGGGAGAATTAAAAGACTCAGATAATAATAAATTCCTAATCCTTTAACGCCTCCGTTATAAGACTTATCCTCAAATATTTTATGAATTTTTCAACTGGTGTTATTTATCTTTTCATATGCAAAGAATTGTAGGCTCGATTTCCTGTGGGCATTGCGGAGGGAAGGTATTCAGTTAATACCATGTAGTATGACGATTTTTATTTTTTTTGTTCATCACATCTCCAAATAGAATATCATCTCCTCCGTTTCCCCACTAATGGGAGTTACTGTGGGAGATACAAGAGGTTAGGAAATGCTTCCATCTCTTTTAAGATCTTTGGCATATTTGAGTTTGCTTGACCTAGGCTCTCTTATTGGTTGCCTAGATAATAATGCTTGGTCTGTAATGTTGCAAGCATAAATGAGAATGGTGGTTGAAAAATGAGGAGATCAGAATTATTTTCTTCTTATAGTCAATTACGTTTAATATTACAGGGATACACACACACATACACACACACAAGACTAATGAAAGAATAATTAAGGAAACAAACATAAATCAGACAAACTTCAATCAATCCCACAAATCATGGGATCGATTTCAATCTTTGACAGTGATCATCCTTCCTCAGCAGTTTTTTGCATCAATAATGCAATTCTTAACAGATAATGTTGGGGAAAGGGCTAACAACTATAGATGACTAGGCACCTATCTAAAGGAAAGATATAGGCTAACCTAACCCTAGGACCAACACGCTAACATAAATCTAGGCCCAAAAGACTATTCAAATCCTCATCCTTAATTAAATCATATGTTACCTCAGTTACCCCAAATTACAAAGTCTAATCCCAAATAATAATTACATTATTATAGAAGGAAATAAATGATACATATTCTTCGCCTTTACATACGTTATGGGATTGAATTTGGTATATGGCTTCTTTTGCTGCCCTGCACATGGGTTTCTTAAGGCTTCACTACATCTGATATGCAAAGAGATTGATTGCTCTTTTATGACAATGATTTTGATACTTTGTTCTGTTTTGGAGTTTTCCTTGTCATTTCTGGTTTGAGGATATCTTGTCCTCGAACTATTTGTACTTTCTTTTCTCCTTAGTAAAACATAATTTATAAAAAAAAAAAAAAAATTTGCAGGAAAGGGAAGGTGATCAACTTTGACAGGCAGCTATCAAAGATGTGTATGCTGTTTACGTTTCAATCCTTTCGAAAGTTGATCCTTCAGGAAGGAGAAAAAATGGTGCTTGTGTGGTTGGATACACCATATAATCAAGCAGTATATGGTCTTGTGGACAAATTGGGTCAGTATTTGTGTTCTCTTGTTTAATATTTCAGAATGTTTCTCTTGTTGACCCTGTTCTAACTTGCAAAACATGATTCTTTTGTGAATATCATCAAATTTCAGGTAGTTTAGTGGTGAGGCTGGTCTTTTTACCTTTTGAAGAAAGTTCATATGCAACATTTGCAAGGTCTGCTTCAGGTTCTATTTCTCTCTTGTTCTCTTGATGTTTAGACCCAGAAAATCAGTGTATATTTATTTATGTATTTTGTTCTTGTATTTACTTCTACATTGTTGTTGCCTCTGATGGGCAACTCTAGAAAGCATCAGCAGAAGGATAAGGGGCAGGAGAGTTGTGAGGAAGTTGTTACAGTTTTGGGATCTTTTGGCAATCAGGGGTTCAGGAGACGTGTTACTTCTAGATTGGGAGGGTTCAGCCTTTCTGTTTGGAAGAAGGGGTTTATGAGATCCGGAAGGGAGTGATGGATAGGAAAATTCTGTTGAGTGGATTGGGGAGATCTTTAGCTTCTCAAACAGCTAGAGTTTGCTTCTTCTTTGTATATGAGCATCCCTACCTCTCTGATAGATTGCTCTTTGGGTTTTATTTAAATATACAATAGCCTATCTCATACTGTTTCTGAGTTTAGATAGAGGGTATTTTCAGAATATATCTTGCTTTGTTTGGGTTCCATCAGCCTCTTGCGTGGTCTATTTTATAGAAAAAGGACATGATGAAGTAGTTAGTTTATGAGGAAAAAAACTACTAATAAGTTCACTGCAAATTATATTGGGTTTGCAACCCAATAAATATGGTACTTTACTCCTAAGTTTTTAGGGGTTACACAGTAATTATATGCCAATGAATGATATAATTAGATTTTTTTTTTCCTTTTGGGGTGGCGTTGGGAGGATGGGGAATGAACAACAATTAATTAGATTCTATTAGAGAACACACAAGTACACTTGATCTATGCAACAGAGCCTTCTAGGGACAAAAAACAGGTTGAAGAAAAGAAGATATGAATATTCTCTTAATGTTTATTGTTTGTTTGCATCACTCATATTGACTAAAATTTAAAGGCTAATTTTTTTTTTTTTTTTCTGGGCTTCTTGATGATCAGTGTAGGCAAAGAGGAACAAGAGAAATAGGGAGTTTAGATTCAAAGAGGGAGGAAGGACAGAGAGGGAAGAGGGAGAACAGAGAGATGGAGGGAGAAAGGAGAAGAAATAGGGAGAGAGACAATGTAATGATAATTTAGTCCATGACTAAGATGAATGAAAAGTCTACAACCATAGGTTTATAACGGAAACCAAAAATACATGCTAAAAACAATAAAGGAAATAGTAATGATAATTATTCTTAATTTAAGCCTTAATTGATGGTTTAATCCCTGATTTACAATGAATTACTGATGGAACCCAGTAGAAATGCTGAATAAACTGAGTGTATTATATATATTCCAACAACGCAGAGCTACCCACTGTATCAAATTAGTAAAGGTAGTCTGATGATACAAGCTCAGTAAAGAAGTAACAAAATAAAGAGAAACCAGCACAATAAAGGGGTTCTCTGCTATTCGGGAGACCAGAGGCTCTCCCACACAATCTCTGTAATTCTTGCCTGCCTCTACCCAAAGTCTCCCTCTCTTTATTTACTAATACCCCACCCTTCTCTCTCTTCCCAACTGACTCACACTTGTTGCATCAGGGCCTTAGTTAAGGCCATCCCTTTTGGCACCCCTTTTTCACACTCTTTCTCTGATAGTCCTTTCCAGACCTAAGCCTGTAGTGCTTGGCCCCATCAATTACTCATATCTCAATTGACCATATTACTCATAATATTATTTTCCCATTCTTGATCATTTATACTTCTATTATTATTATTTTTTTGTTTGAAAGGACTTATATTTTCTTATATGGCCAGAGGCACTAGTCATGACTCATGATACTTCTAGTTCTTGTGAAGAAAGATATCAGTTTGTTAGTACCTATATGAATATAACTGCTCCTTTGTTGTCATCGAGCAGAGATTTGATAATTTCTCTGAACAAATACTGAAAAAGGGGGGGAAAAAAGGTTTTACCATTAAGAGAATGGTCAACCTGTGGCCATAGTTAATTTACATCTGACAAGAATTGATATGCTTTTATTTTTGAGAACTCACCTCAGTCCCTAGAATAGTTGTGGGTAGTAGGGTTGTTGCTTATCGTGTGGCCTCCCTTTGGTGGTTAGCCCTTCAAATTAGTCTCCCTAGCAGACATGCAGAAAGATTGGAAAGCTTTATTGTATTTATGAACTTGTTTGTTTTAACCTCCTGTTGTTTTCCTGCCTCTGTTAAAGAGGATATGTATGTATTTCTCTCAAACATATTTGTTTTCTACTGTCAAGAAAAAAAAAATTGAGATTCATAAGATTTATTTATGTTATTTGAATTGAAGAACATGTTTATGAGAAAATTCTGTAAAGATTGCACAAAAAAATTGGTGTAAAGATAGAAACTATTTTGTTAATATTTTCACTTTATGAGGCATTAATGTTTTACTGCACAGTTGTATAGAGTTCTTGAATATGGACTCTTTCATCCTCCTCCTTGTACTGCACAGTTGCATAGAGTTCTTGAACATGGACTCTTATATTAGCCTGCTATCTAGCATCAAGGTGAAACAAATTCAGTTATTATTGTATGTATGAAAATTCTTATAGGTGATATATATTAAGGCCTATGTGGGATTGACCACACTACCTTTGGCCTTGTAGAGCTTGGTCATGATGGTATGATTCAGGATTTTTAATCTTAATATTATTTCTTAACATTCTGCTCTAATTATTTGTGCTGAATCCTTATATATATATATATATACATCTACTGTCAAATTGTTTTTATATTTACAGTTTGTATTATGTTTGTCACTCCTGACAGGAAATAACCCAGAAAAAAGCAAGAAATTAGGAAAATGCTTGATGGAGTCTCTGAAGCTAGTTTTGTTGATTGGTATGTCCTTTTTATTTATTTTTTATTTTTTCCATATTGTTTGCTGGATTACATGATTACTTGGTTCTTTGATATTCAGTCAAACATTACATTTAGGTCTTTTGTAACAAAATCTTCAAAAATTTACTATGGATGTTGAGTGGTACTGCAAAGATTATTAAACTCAGGTAGACAACTTTTGAAAGAAATATGGATGTTGACTTTTCCTTAGAATGGTTGATATAGGATTTAAATTGTATCTTGGTGAAAATTATTGTATAGCAATCTAGATGCTTCCTTGCCTGATGGGATTCACTTCAAAAAACCTGAATTGAACAATCATTTTCTCTTATGTTAAATTTAGAAAACTTAAACCTAGCTACCCATCTAATATGCCCCCTTCCCTCCAAAAACGGAAAAGGAAAAAATAAAATAAAAAAGGAAAAGAAAATGTAGACTACTCATCTGACTTCGAGCTAACTTTCCTTCAGCTTGACTGCAGTTATTTAGATCCACAACTACGTTTTGTGGGAAGAGTATTGCATATGAAAAAATGAAGGGGATATTTGGTCTGTTGTTGAATGGCATATATGAATCTATAAATTGATTGAAACAAAAGTAATTGATCCTCTTTGAGGGATGCAATCTAAGGCCTTGTTAATCCTATGAGGCTTATAAACGGTCTTTCTAAGTATGATCCTCTGCCATAGTTTTGGTTTTAAGATATAAATTTAGAGTTTAGACAATCTAGTGAGTGGCAGAATATATGTAGAATCGATAAAGTTTCCCTTACTAATGCTATCTAGTCAACTTTTGTAGTCACAACTATGCAGCACAAGTGTCTCTGAGTTTTGGTGGTCTGGTCAAAATTTCCCGTTAAGCTTCAGTAGAGCCTTGTGCAGTTGTGCACAGATGTGGTTATAGGAGTTGTGTAACTAGTTCTATTCTATTTCTGTTTTTTCCCTCATTAAGATTTGAATTGCATGTTTTTACCTTAAATAGCATATTCTAGTGTTCCTTTATTTGTGTTAGTATTTACCTATGTGCTTTGCAGGTCTTGTTTTTATGGCATTTGGTCCAAGTTACTCTTATTCACTCATTAGATTGCTTTATGGTGAAAAATGGAGTGATGGAGAAGCATCAACTGCCCTTCGATATTATTGCATTTATGTCATTCTTTTGGCAATGAACGGTTAGTGATTCACATTGTCTCTTTGTTGCTCAATTTTTTCATTCCTAAATGCAGTTGTGTTATGTCATGAAATCTTATGTAGATGAATTTTATTTCTATTATTCTGCTCCTCATCGTTGTTCAGGCACATTGATATTTAGGCTCTATTCTCTAAACTTATTGGCATGATGTCAAATGAATGTCAGTTTAATTGCACAGTCATGAATAATGGATGTCAGAAGATATAAATTAGGGAATGTTAGTGTTACATCTACTCTTTTCAACTTTCAACTGCTTGACAGATTGAGGGGCTGTATGTAACAATTTAGTAATTTGGTGGCTTAACTAAAGTAAATTGATGAAAAATTAGCCATTCTTTATGGTAATATTGGAATAAGATTGAAATTACGTTGATGGAAAGATTGTGGGAAAGTGGCTGTCTTCATTGTTTACATAGATGACATTAGACTATTATGAGCCTATTGACAGGTTATTGGACTCTCTTGCAGTTAAGTTTAGCTGAAGAACCTAGGCAATTTGAGATACTTCCTAGGAATGGAAGTTGTAAGAAACAGAAAAGGCATTTCCATTTCTTGGATGAAATATAATCTTGATCTTCTTGAGGAGACCAGTATGTTAGGATGTGAGGTAGTTGATACACTAATGGAAGTTAATTATTAATTAGGACTCAAGCTAGAAAGTCTGCCCGGTGACACGATGCCAGAGAGTTGTTGGCAAGTTAATATATTATCTTATACTTTATTAGATATTAGCTTCCCTGTAAGTGTAGTAAGCTAATTTATGAGCAAGGCAAATTAAGAACACTTTGGAAATGGTTTAGCGAATACAGAGTTATCTCAAGATGACCCCTGGTAAAGGGTTGTTTTCCAAAAGGGGGACTCGAAGGTGTTGAAGTTTGTTCAGATCCAAATTGGGCTCAGTTCGTGACTGATAGGAGATCGCTATTGTACATTCTTATAGGGCAACTTACTCACTTGGAGGAGCAAGAAACAACAAGTGGTTTTCAAAGTTGTGCAGAGGTTTTGTAGCATGCTTCTCACATGTTTTAGCTTCTTGTTTAAGTTTTATTTTTCGGTCAACCCTTTCCTGTTAATTCCTTCCTTTTCTGTCACTCATGTATGGTAGGATATTTCTTTGTTTGTTACCTTATTTTGTGGGATTTCTGCCTGGCTTGTAGCCAAATTCCTCTTTTGTCTTGTTCTGTTTTAATGGAATAACATAACGCACAGAGAAAAATTCTGCTCTGTGGTCTTCATCAGAAAATAATATAGGATGGTTCATAAAGATGCTGCTAGTCTTAACTGAGGCTAGGGTGAGCAAAGCATCCCAGGAATGCTCGTGCAGATAGAAAAATATTGCAGCAGAAAATGCAATGTGTTTGTGTAATATACTTTTTAAATGCAACTAGTCCTAGCATGATAATCCAACTTATCCCATGTAAAAAATGGTGCTACTAGTATCTGTGACTCTCACAGATTTGATTTACTTCAATGCCTTACACAATTAAAGTCTTTAGCTGATACCAATTCCCAAACCGATTATTTATTGTTTGTGACTGGTTTGTTACCCTGATGAATTAAATATCTTCATACTTAGATTGTATTGCTTGTAATTTGCCTCAGGAACTTCTGAAGCATTTCTTCATGCAGTTGCAACTGAGAGCCAACTCAAGCGTTCAAATGATTCATTACTTTTGTTCTCTTTGATCTATATAATTTTGAATGTTCTACTTATAAGGTTTGCTGGGGCAGTTGGCTTGATTATGGCAAATTCTTTCAGTATCCTTTCTACATTCTCATTGCCTGCATTTTATGCCTCATTAGTAACCTATTGCTAAAATGAAGTTTTAAGGAAAATTTAAAATAAAAAAGTGGGACAGAATATCACGGCAATGTTCAAAGAAGGTGAAGCCCTTGATAACCAAAAATAAAATAAAAAATAAAAAGAGGAAAGAGAGAAAGAAAAACAATACAAATTAGATTGGAGCAAGAAATAAGGTACTTGCTTTGTATTGAGTAACTTTAAACTACTGTGGTTACTAATTTATCCAATACTAGCTTACCAGTAGGATATTTAGAGCTTTTCAAGTGCCCCCTATGTTTATCTTGTAGCAATCCGATGATATTTATTTGATTCTCTTTTATTTAATTTGCACCATTTGTTAAAAAGAAAGAAATAATTATCTTTGGTTCACTTGACTTGATTAAAGATATGGCCTTGAGGATTTTATATTCTGCAGTTTTCATAAAGCAATATTTCCAGGTATGGCTTTGACTATATTGACCTTAATTTGATATATTGGCTATGGCTCTGGCTCTGGTTTGGCATTCTTGTAATTGTATCTTTGAAACATGTTAATCACAGGGATCTTCCTCATTTTCTTTCCATAGCTGCTTGCCTTCGGGATGGATTATTCTGTTGGTTTCAGGTGTAATCACTTTCATTTCGGAGAATATCTTTCTGGACCGAGAAAATTTCTGGCCAACATTTGCAATCCATTTCTCAATTGGGCTGGCTTGTTTTTGCATGTCATCTTATGTGATGTATATTCTTGCTTCCTTTTATATTTCTTTTGCTTGTTATATGCAGTTGAATACAATCATTTGTTGTTGCCACCATCTTCTTTGGTTATTACTTATATATATATATATATATATACACTTTTCTTACATCCAGCTATCGCCGGGAAAGACCTTTCATCAGAAGAATAATTCGCTTTCGTGATCACTCAGACTGAACACTATTGCACCTTAGATGTAAGGTCAGTTATGTCTCTCCCAAACAACTATTTCCTTTGCTTTCTTCGTGAGCTTGACAAGTAGCAATTTCATTTTGTGCAGTTAGAAGAGGATGAGTTACCGGCTATACATGAGATGATACTATGTCTCACGAGCAAATACAAGGATATCTGTCACATAATCTAGAGTTAGGAACAAACATAAAGAATTCTGAGTTATTAAGACACAACCTAAAGGAAAAAATAAAAATAAAGAACGAAGAAAAAGAAGGAAATAAAAAAAAAAAAACCTTTAGATGTAATCTCTGCAAGAAGTTTTGCATACTTAGGCTCTGTTAATTTCACTTTTTGAGATGATGAAAAGCATATGGTAATGCGTTCTTTCTGGTTTAAGTTGTGTTTACATGTTATCTTTCTTGGAATATATGACATGTATAATTGTTTACGCTGTTACATATTTTTAGGCTGTGTATGAGGTACTTGCATGCTCATTCACTTTTACCATCTAAGATAATGAGTAGGTGATTTTAGTCAGTTGTCTTTATTAATGCATGTGGAAATCTTAATTTGGAGTTTGTATTTGAACATTAAATTACAAGCTTTCAAAATTCCTGCTAGATATACGTAAACAAGTACAGGTATCTCATTCATTCCTATTAAATTGCAAGAATCTGACATCTCAAGTAAACTGTTTATGTCAATTATTACTAATTTCAGTTACCTTTTATTTGATTAGTTTCATTTATCTAACCAAAGATGCTTTTTATACCTATGTTCCTTACCAATGTTTGATTTAAATTATGAACCCATACTTGAAAATTAGTTCTCGAGTGACAACCCAAAAATGATAATTAGAAGATTTCGAGGATTCTTGTATTGTATGTCAGTATTCTTATTTGCACTTGAGCTTTTTGATTGATTGGCTATAGTATGTGTTGAGAATTTTGATAGAGGTGAGTATTAATGATTTAAAATTTATAATAATTTGGACTATTATTTTTATATTATTGACTATCTAAAAACAAACCCCAAAATTTATACTTATGGCCTATATCATTGACCCCTATTAAGTTTGAAATATTAAAAAAGTACCATAAAATTTGTCAATAAGATATCGAGGTATAAAAAATTTGCATGTAAGTCAGGCAGTAAAGTATCCATATTGCGATTAAGAGTATGCTATATACTACGAGGCTGAATTTGTGGAAACATTTACGACCACCAAACGTTGTATGCTCCAAATTAGACTTGAAAGTAGCAACATAAATTATAGTATAACCCATTGCAAGTTTTGAAGCAGTGCATGCTTGTTCCTTTCGCTAAAAGTAAAATTATTTCAAAGTAAAATTCTTAGTATATTCATAATTTTGAGTATATTAGTATATTCAATTATAATGTAAAGGCATATAAATAATTTTCATTTGGCCCTTATCATTATAATTTTAATAATACAGTCATATGAATTAATTTTGCTTTAGTATCTATTATATCTCTTAATAACACAAGTTGTACATATTTAAAATTTTAATAATATATAATGAGTTATATTGGTACAAATTTAACAAAATATTAATAGAATTTTAACAATAGGAATTAATTTTAAAAAATTTATAAATTATAAGAACTTAATTTTAATTTTGAATTTTAAACTATAAGGATCATGCAAAAAATTAAATGAAACAATAGGAACCAAAAGTATAATTTTTCCTTCAAAATTACTGGTTTCTTGTGTTATGAAATCCTTACACCATGATTGTAAAAGTAAAAAAAAAAAAAAAAAAAATCGATAAAAGAAAATCAGAAGATAATTTTATTGTCGTCTATAAGGCAGAGAACGTCAAAGCGAAAGCAGTAAAAGCAAAAGAATAGTGATGACTGAAAAAGCAGAGGTCCACTAGGTAAAATATGGTGATGATGCATGGGACAAACACACCAATTGGGCCTGCAAATCACTACAATAGGTATATCTTATTACAAAATCTATAATAAAACGTGAGTTCTTAAATTTTGATTCAATACCTCACATTTTATTTTTTATTTTTTTATTTTAAAAATAAATAAAATATAAGCTATTAGATTAAAATTTAGTAGCTCATATTTTACTGTAGATTATGCAGTAAGAACTTCTACTGTAGGTGTTTAAGGTTTGTACTTGCATGATATTATAGCATAGCCACTTGGGCTTCAATTTTTTCTTGGAATATTTTGGATAAAATTTTAAATACACTAAACTAATGTAAGGAACGGAGGAAAATGGGATTTGGTTCCTCACTTTTAACTTACAAGACTAGTATAATTATTCAAATATGAAAAACATTAAATTAGTCTTTTAAAAAATAAAATAGTGAATTAATTTTAAAGATCATTTTAATCTTTGAAGAATGAATTTTTTAAAAAAGAATTTTATTTTTGGAATATTGTTTTGATACTTTTTATTTTTAAAAGACCAGACTAATTTTATAATTAAAAGTTAGGGACAAAAATAATATTTTATTATATATTTTTCAAATCACTAGAAAATAAATTTAGATTCAATTGAAACTAGAAGCCTTGTATAATATTTGAAACAAACATGCTTAACATGTTATTTTTTCAGCATACACTTTAAACAATTATACACAATTTTTTTTTTAATTTGTGAATACATAGGAAAATTTTGATTTATTATTATTTGGAAAAATTATAATTTTCCTCTTGAACTAGGGTTAATTATAAAATTGGTATATGAAGTTTAAAATGTAGCAAAAATATTTTTCTAAACTCTGCACTACAATAAAAATATTAAATTCCCGTCAACAATCTTTACAGATCAATTTAAGATAAAATGTAAATATATAAGAGACTACTTGAGAATCATGTAGCCTCTTATAGATAATTAGGTCTTCAATATTGTCATTTTAGTATAAATTAACTTCACGGAAATATTTAATAAATTATATAAACATTTTTAGGAAAATAAAATGTAATTTTTTTTTTCAATTATGGAACTCATTCGTCCTATTACCTTATTCCTAAGCACGTACATATTGATGAAAATTTTGCCTGCCATGTAGTGTTGCTAAACATGACAAACAATGGTAATTATGAGCTTTGAAAACCTGAGAAAGAAAAGTAGAAAGAACAAACGTGGAAAAAAATACAAAGTTTATGATTAAGATGTAGACTAGGGTTTTGGACATGCAAGTATCCCCACAAAAAACAAAAAAAATAAAAAATAAAAAATAGTATAAAGGGAGTTCCATCTTCTTAAACAAAATGATGGTATTTTTTGAGTTTTGATTAGCAGGTTGGATTCTTTGGTGGACTCCACAAGATTTTGGTCTTTTTACTATAATTTGCAGGCTGCTACTTGCACCTTTTTCAGGGAAGAACCAAGCATGGAGATTAAAATTAAGGAAAATGAGTTTTCTAATAAATGTATGAATTTGATTATTATTAATGAAGGAATTATAGAATTAAATTAAGTGATAGAATGTGATCAAATTCTAATTTCGATTGCATGTAGTATTAAATTTTAAGTTAAAATTTTATACTAAAACTACGCAATCAGATGGTTAGAATTTTTTTGAAAGAATGGTAAAATACCATAGTTCAAAATTAAGCAGCGGCTAACTTCAAGTGTCTCTTGCTTAATGAGATCAAATTTTCCAGTTAAACAAAACTAAAATTTTGGGTTGATTATTAAGTGCAATTTTTTTTTAGAAAAAAAAGTTATGTTTGTATTTGACAGTGTAATTTTTTACATTATATGTTATGTAAACATTGAATTTAGGAGAAATTTTTTTTAAAAAAAATAAAGACTTAATTACAGAAGTAATTCATGAATAATAAAATTTAACATAACATTTTCTTGGACTTTGCATTATAATTAATTGAGAGAAATTTTTTTCTTGCTTCATTAAATTTTTACGGAATGGCAATGAGCTGAGATAAAAATACATATATAAATTAATGCGAGAATAACGTGCTTTGAGTAATTGTAATTGAGATTTTGATATTTTTTTTATTTTACATCAAAGTTCAAAGAGATATTTTATTATATTTTAAAGCTGATGCATTTATTTTATAATTAAATATCAGTGCATAAACATAAAATATAGTTTTCTTTAATAAAATTTATAGTACAACGTCGTCTCTGGTTAACTAAATAGTGAATGGTGATTATGATAATGAAGGTTGAGCTTTATGTACTGTAAAGTTAAAATGTCCTCTTTTGAGCCACACTTAACGCGTCTCGTTTCTATGATTACAAATCTTTGAAAAATATTTCTTCATTATGCCATTCATTAATGAGAGCGAAAGGGGTGATAGAAAGGTACAATGGAAAATGGACGTCTTCTTACTAGTTGGAGGTAAAGATTCAAATTACAATTGTTAAAATGAATTTAATTTTCTGGTCCGACATTAGGTTAAAATTTTTATCTCATTTAATATAGACAAAATTTTCAAAATAAGTCAATTTATACAATTCATCTTGAATTGGCAAATTAAGTTATTACACTTTGACAGACCAAATAAGTTAAAATAATAAGCCTTTATAAATATTTTTTCATAAACAGATAGTTATAAATTTTAATACTTTACTCATTTACTTCCTTCCAAATATTATTTTGGATTGTTTATTGAATTATCATGATGTTGTAAAGTGATGATATATTTTGTTCAGTATATCTTTGTTATGCATTATATAAGTAATTAGCACGTATAAATGTTTCATAAGTACTTAGATAGTGAAATTAATAATAAAATGGAGAGTAATATATAGTATAATATTTTAAAGTTACCTCTAAATTTAAGAAGGAAAAAGGTTAAGATATTGCTAATAAATTAACCTCATTTAGTTTAATTTAAAATTTTAACTAAAAGAATTTTATTTAAAAAAATGTAATTTTAAAAATAAAATATTAAAAAAAAATTGTGCCCCCACTGCCTTCGAGTCCTGGCTTCTCCCTTGATTTAAATCTTTATGTTTCATGTTTCAATGTTAACTAGTTTATTTACTTGCACTTTGTATGAACCTTAAAGAAAATTAGTTTGTTCTACTATATGTCAATACATTTTAAATTATTGGTATTTATAAGTGTTACTAAAAATTTGAATGTAGTACTATATTGTGATATTAAGAAAATATATTAAATTAGAGAAAGTCCATAAAATTAGTTATATAAGATTGATATGTGTCACACCCTAATTAAAGAAATGTGATTGGCACAGAAAACAAAGTAAACCTTATCTCTGTAAACCGAAACAAGTCAAACAAAACCATCAGTTTGATCACAAAGTTACATAATAGCAACACTACATTATATCAATCTATTTCTTGATGCAATTTATATTGATTAGACTTGAGCATACCATTAATTACCTAACTTTCATGTAGAAATTTTAACAAAGTTTTTCCTAAAATGTGGACTATCTGAAATTTCTACAACCAAGGCATGTGAATCAAGAAGGAAGAGAGTTCTACTCTTTCTCAAAGATTTCAACCAAAAAACATAGTAAATATACAATGCAAATATTAAATCCTTGCCTGTGACAATAGGAGTTGCTAAAGTACAAAATAATATAATAATTAGCAACAAAAATCAACTTTGTCCATGCGAACAATGCAAGGGTCACCGTTAGATAACTAACTTAAGTCTACACAACCAAGGAGAATCCAAGGTCAACACTATGCTCCAAAAAACATAACTAAATAGGGATACACTCAGTGAACAACTATCACTAACTATACTAGAAAGGAAACAAATGAGAACAATAGAGTTTTTCATAACTCATTTTTTATTTCCATAAAGCAAGATATTGCATATTCAGTGAAACATGAATCACATTATAAAATTTTGAGTTTTTTCAAAACAAGGATGTTTTATGGAAAGAATAAAAATGAATATTGAAAATCATGATTTTAAAATATACCAAAGTGGAAAAACATCTTACAGAGCTGTTAGAAATCAATTATTAGTAATGAAATGCTAGCATTTGCTAGATTTAAGAGTATAATATAGTAATCAGTGTTGAGCAAATGGCTTATGACTAGTTAGTGAAGCAACAATATGACTTAGTACAATAATACAGTTCATGATGGGTCATGATAACACCTACTACTGTTAACTGTATGGTTCAATGTATGGTGCATTTTAATAAAATGTATTTGTCATAACAGTGCAAACTAGTTTCAAATATCCATTTAGTATTTTGCCAAGTATCTAGGAAGTCATTTAGTGATTGAAAATCATATATTCTCCATATGCCATGCAGTAAACAATCCATTTAAAAAAAAATTTTGGAAACCATACGATAGCTAATTATCATACAGAAGTAAATGAGGTACAAGAGTAACTTTACATCAAATGTTCCAGAGATCCCATCACATGCAATAAAATTCTTAAAAAGAAATTAGTATGTTTTAGGAGGTACATTCATAAGGCACTAAAGCATACAAATTCTCATTGGAAGATTTTGAATATAGACAACAAACATAGTTAATAATATCTACTCACCTAGATAAGGGTACACCAATTTCTTCCTAACTTCTTCTACAATTTCCTTGATCATAATAAACTCTAAATCCCTATAACATTAAGTAGAGCACTTTTAGCCTCTACTATTCAAGAATAGTGTAACTCATTCTATCTATTTATTTTATGTAGCTATTCATCTATCTCAAAACCATAACATAAACTTCACTATTTAAACTCTTAGATCTCTAAACAGAATTTTCCATAATTATCTCCCACTACACTTGCAATTCTTACTTTTGAGTAACTTGGAAATATTTCCTCTTAGTCCAAATTTATTCATGACATTTCATGATGTTTAATGCCTTAAATCTTCTCTAGTATGCTTGGTTATGCCCTTATACCATATTCAAGAATTCATCATTATAGTGGCCTTTGAAATCAGCCAACCAAGTTCTAAAATCATTCATTAAACTAATACTATCATTAAAGACCACTTAATCAAGTCTCATAAGGTTTTCTATTCAAATTTCTTTCCTTTTTCTTTATGAAAAATTCAAGAAAATTAAGAAAAATATCAAATCATATTATGGCTTAAAAAATTGAAAATTTTGGTAACCTTAAGTCACCTCCTAGATTCTTAGTGATTTAAGAGAAACCCAAAAACTTCATGGTAATGGTCAATCACGGATACAATCAGGAAATATTTTCTATAAGCTTAGGCACCTTTGACTTTTATGCTCTATTTACGTGAACTTTCAAAAATTATATCTTTGTGTATTACTTCCTAAAAATGATATTACTTTAGGTTAAGTTCAGCTCCCTTCGACTTTTACTTCCTATCTACATTACAATTGGTCCTAGATACCTGAAACTACAATAATTAAAATATGTTCTCAGCAACCCAGATGGAAATATAGAAGGGAAACTGCAACATTCTTAATCTCAATCTCACTAAGAACACAATACACTTAGCTCACTTAGAGGACATATATCAATAATAACTCACCATGAGTATTACAATAACTAAGCACACCAATTGACAAATGGATAGTATTAACTTCAACAGATTTAGCATGCTTTCCTCTTTTTCTTCTAAACTCTTCCAATGCAAACCACTTAAATACCTCAATCATATGATCTTTGCTGAACATGGCACATAGACGAATTTAGAATTTGATTTTAAAGAGTTAAAAGTCTTCAAATGGAATATTTGAACCAAAAAATGCAAAGTTTTAAAATTCAATAGGAACAAATTCTTATAAATTAAAAAATTAATAAAAATATAAAATAAAATTACATATAAAAATTGAGATTTTAAAAATTTAAGAGAAGTGACCGTCCTTTGCACCTACTCTTAAATCCATCCAGGCATAAAAACATTCCTCTTGATTACTATCTAAACGTTGGTGTTCTAGTTTTCTTTTAGTTTTGTCCCATAGGCATTGGATAAACTTGGATTATTTATTTTCTATATATATATATACATTTCCATTAATATGCCTTAGTCAACATTGGGCCTTTGCTCATTATAAGTTTAACTATATCATATTTTTCTAGACCAAGTTATAAAAAATTTTCCCTGTAAATTTTCTAGTCTCCAGAATAGTAGTTTGCTTTTGATAATATAATAACAACAATAATACTAAAAGTAGAAAGTATTATAATTAACTGGAAATAACATATTATTAACATGAAAAGGACAAAATTTTGTTACCCTATTCCCTTCAGTTGTGGAACTTCATTTTAAGGCAATTGCAAAAACAAAACAAGACAAAAATCCTCACTTTGGTTTCAATGTTTCACTCCTCTTTTATTTGTCCCCTTACTTTGGAAGGTCTAAATCATTTGATTGTCTATTCACATATTCTGAAGATAAGTGGCGGTGCTCTCTCATGTATATCTTCGTTTTAAAAGCATCTTTTTTTTTTTTTCCTTTTTTTACAAACACCATTTAATGTAACACATGGCATGCAATGATTATATATGGGACCCTTTTATCTTAAATTCTCATAATATCTTGCGTTAAGATTTAACTTAGGCCTCATGAATCCCCCGACCAACCAAAGCAGAGCTTTCAAATTCGTCATTACTATAAATTAATTTAATTTCTCAATCATTTCTGTTTTATATAAACATTTCTCAATCATTTTGATCCATATGTCCTCTAATTATCCTCCCTAACTTTTTCTAATTTTCCAAAAGGTTGGTTTACTTTTTAAAGTTTCATGATAATTCATGTATAGCTAGCCATATAGAACCTTACATTTTTATTTCATTTTCCTTTGATTTCTATCCAGGATTTAAGTGCGGCGAGGGAGATAGTTGTTTTCTATAAATTTTTAAAATTTTAATTTTATGTATAATTGTATCTTAATTTTATTTTTTTTAATTTATAAGAATCTATCCCATATTTGATTCCAAAACTTTCGTACCTAAAAATCAAATACTATATCCACCTCTCCTGGTCTCTTTTAGCTAACTAATGTTTTTATCTTTAGTCCTTTTCAATGTAACTCTTCTTTTCTTGTTTCCCTTTTTTTTATTTTGCCAATTAATTTTAGGATGGCTATATGAATAAAATAAAATAAAAAGAGTGAAATATTATTTTAACCTCTTACTTATCAGTTTAATTAAAATTTGATCCTTTACTTTTTAGTTGATTTTCATTCTAGTCCCTCATAGATTTCGATTCCTAATTTAGTCACCTACTTACAATTCATTCTCAATTTAGTTTCTCACTAATGTCAAGTAAATAAAAGAAATTAAATTGATAATTAAAATCAATGAAGGTTTAAATTGATAATGGACTGATAAGTAAATAATCAAATTAAAAATAAAAAATAATAAAACACTAAATTGAGAATAAATTAATAAATAAGAGACCAAATTAAAAATAAAAATTAATAAAAGATCAAATTGTAAAATATTAATAAGTAAGTGACCATAATAATATTTTGTTTTAAACAAAAATCATTGTGCATGGAATGAAACTTTCATTTCTCTTTCAAATTTACAGGAACGATGAAAAGTGAGAGAACATACTTTAAGAAGGTATCCCAGGAGTCGACCACGTGATATTCCAACTTCAAATTCGGATTCAAATTCCATAGAGTTAAAAGCAGATGAAGTAGGCTTTTTTATTTTTGTATTTTTAATTATATATGTCTTTAATTTAGTTAAGATATATAATTCTTCATGTTACGACTAAAAGACTAAAAATGAAAATATGTTATATTCTGATTTTTTTTTAAAAAAATATGGAGAAACTATCTTACGTTGCTGAATTAAAATTAACAAGAATGGATCTCGTGACTTTGTTATATATGTATTATCATTCTAACTTAATTAGTTTGTGAAAGTTGTTTAAGCAAGGAAGCAATCTCCTTTCGTTTAATTTAAATTTGATATTTAATTTTATTTTAGTGCAAAATTCAAAGAATTTTATAATTATGTTTAATTAGAAAAGTAATTACAATATACATTAAAAAATATCATTTTGGTCTTTCCTTTATTAATTCAGTCTCAATTTAGTTTTTCACTTTTCAATCTAATTTTAATTTAATCTCTTACTTATTAAATTATTTTTAATTTGGTCTCTCACTGATATGAAAATCAATACATTTAATCACCTCTCATTTATCAGTTCAGTCTCAATTTGGGCCCTCACTTTTTAATCTAACTTTAATTAATCCCTCACTTATTAATTTATTTTCAATATGAAAATTAATATATTTAATGATAAATATCATTTTGGTCTCTCATTTATCAATTCCGTCTCAATTTGGTCATTTACTTTTCAATCCAATTTTAGTTTAATCCTTCACCTATTAATTTATTTTCAATTTGATCCCTCACTAATATAAAAATTAATACATTTAGTCTCTTATTATTAACTAAATTTGAACTATATGTATTAATATTCGGGAGCTAAATTTAAAATAAAAATTAGTAAAAAAAAAATTAAATTAAGAGTAGACATGATATAAAGTGTTGAAGTTGAAACAAATTATAAGTCTGATCAATTTTTGACTTAGAGGAAAAGTAGTCACATGCAAGCCTCACTCTTGTTCAAACCCTCATGATTCTGTTGTCCACTTTGACTACATAGCAACACAACATAACTACAAATCACAATTCAAACTCAATCAAAACACACCCACACAACTGACAAGTACATATACATCTATATACTAATAAAGGTGTAGTGCACTATACAGTACAAACACTTGTAATACTACTTAACATGGTACATTATATATATCAGTATTAGACATTTATCAGAAGCTATATAATTCAGTTTTTGAATTATGTGTTATATATATATATATATATATATATTCGCAGACACAAACTCTAGAGAGAGAGGCTAAAACTGTGAAGTCATCAAAGGGTGAGGGAGAGCAAAACCACAGTGAAACTCTGCAGAAAGAATGTTAGTGGGTGAGTGTGAGACTGTGACATATGGACCCTCCACTCCCAGCATCAGCATAATAGGTTCAACCTTTTCATCATTTCCTTGTGGACCTCTCTCTCTCTCTATTAATTTTATGGGTCAGTTTCCTCCAACAGTCTTCTTTTTGTATACATCTCTCTTTTTCTCTGCATGCTGGCTTCTCCTTTTGCAGCTTTGGTAATAAATTTTAGACTATTGGATCTAAAATTTATTGGAGAATCTCCAGCAGCTTTGAGCTACTGTAAAGGATTTAGCTCCTTTCTTGGCTTATATTCTGCAATAATTTTTGGATTATTAGATTTGATCCAATGATTCAAAATTTACTGGAGAATCTCTAGTAGCCCTGAGCTAGTAGAGAGGATCCTAGCTCCCTTTCTTGTTGTCTCTTATGTGTAATTTTTTTTTTTTAGTCAATAGCCTCTTGCATGTAATTTAAAGAATCTGGATCCTCTAGAAATTTTATATATATATTGTTTTATAAAATTTGAGAGATAAAAAGAAAAAATAGAGAGTTGATAATAAGAGAAAAAATAGGCCATATATACTCTCTTTGTGTTTATATCTCTTCAAAATTTAAAAAAAAAATTATCAAAAAATTATGTAAAGAATCCATTTTGATAGTTTAAAATACTATTTTTGTCAATCACTTATTAGTTAATTCTTAATACAGTCATTTATTAATTTTTATTCTTAATTTATTTTTTATTTATTAGTTCCTTTTTAATTTGATCCATTGCTTATCAATTTATAATCAATATAATCCTTCATTTTTTTAGTTGAGAAAAATATACTTTTGGTCCCTTACTTATCACAAAATTATCATTTTAGTCACTCACTCATTGAAATATCAAAAATAGTCCCTCACACTTAATCCTTCACTTTTCAAAAAATTACCAAATTTAATCTTTCTACCAAACCCTAAATATTAAATCTAAGGGATTAAATTTGGTATTTTCTTAAAAAGTGAAGGACTAAATATGACATTATTGTGTGAGAAACCATTTTGGACATTTCAATAAGTGAAGAACCAAAATAGTAATTTTGTTATAAGTATGAGACCATCAGTGTTTTTTACTCTTTTTTAGTCCATTCTCAATCTGGTGCCTCATTCTTAACTAAATTTAGTACATATTAAAAATAAATTGAGGGACCTAATTGAAAATAAGCTAAAAAGTAAGAGACTAAATTGAGAATAAACATTATGTGAAGGATTAAATTAAAAATAAAATGATAAATGAGAGATCAAATTAAAAATAAAAATTAGTGATAGACAAAAATTAAGAATGAATTAAAAAGTAACAGACTAAATTAAAAAAAGACAAATAAGTGAACGAACAAATTGAGAATTGAAAATAAAAAGAGACTAAATTAAACATAAATTGATAAATAAAAAACTAAAATGCTCCGTTTACCTCTTCTTTCATTGCCAAATTGCCAATATAAGGGTAAAAAATAAAGAAAAAGAAGAAAAAAAAAACAGGGTTTTCTGCAGTAACTTGGTCATATTATTGAGGTTTGTGTGGCTTCTTCAGGTCACTATTTTGCCTAGGACATGTTCTGTCCCCTTGCACATTCTAGACACATTCTCTTACTAGTAGCATGCATAGTTCCTTTTTTCTTTCCTCTGCTTTTCCTTTTCTTTTCTTTTTTTACCTTTTGGATTGATTTTGTTTTTGGGAACCCTTCGTTCGTGATTTGATTAATTAGAGACAAATATTTATTCATGCTAGGACTGAAAAATTTAGAATAATTTTTTCTTGTCGAAAATACCATATAGTATTAATTAATTCCATCATAATGTTTACTTATTAATTTAGTACTCAAAAATTCAATTCTATTTTAAATTCAATTTTGGTCAACTTTAAAGTTAAGAAGGCAAATTTTATAACCTTAAGTTGAGAGAGTTTCTAATTTGCATTTTAACCTTAATTGTTCTTTAAAAAAAAATTAATTGAAACGAAGGTATTATCTTTAGTGTTATTATAAAATTAGTTGTATCAGTATAATCATTACGTAATACGAAAAGAAAAAGACACGTGACAATAATATATAAAAATATGTTAAGTGTATGACAATTTAAAATAACTAGTTGTATTTATATTTTAATTTCAATTTTTTTAGATTTTATTTATGAATCCAAAACTTTTAAAAAAAATTGTCAATTTACCCCCTTTACTTTTTACAAAACATTAGTTCATAAATTAAAAATAAGAATAAAATTAAGGAGTTATAAAATTATAAAAAAAAATTAAAAGTACACGGTAACATGTCAAAATATATGAATTGTATGACAATTTAAAATAACTTATTGAATTTATATTTTGACTCTGATATTTTTAGATTTTATTTATGAATTCAAAACTTTTTTTAAAAAAAATTTCAATTTATCCCTCTACTTTTTGCAAAACATTAGTTCATAAATTAAAAAAAGAATAAAATTAGCGAGTTATAAAATTATTAAAAAAAACTTTTAAAAAAAAGTACATTGTGAACTAATAAAGTTACAAACTAATATTTAGCATGAGTTATTAAAAAATTAAAAGTTGAGGGAATAAATTGAAAAATTAAAAAAAATTAGATTTATAAATAAAACTTAAAAAAATGACATCAAAATATAAATATATTAAGTTATTTAAAATTGTTATATAAATAACAAAATATGATATATCATTGATTACTCCGATATTAGTAATTACACCTAAGAATTTACTTGAAACTAAAGTTATCCTTAAGAGATCAGAATAAAAAATTATTATAAAATTTGGAAAAAAAAATGTCATTTACAGAAGTTGAAAAAGTTAAAATTCAAACTCTTTAGCGGTTAAAACTCAGAGATGAAGCTGCTGTGCTGTAGAAATTCTGAGGATTGCAGTTTGTGTGTCTGTGAATGAGAAAAAGGGAAGGGAAGAAAAATGATTGGTGCTTGTCAGGTTTCATTTGTCTGCTGTTACGTTCTGTCAGGTTTCACCAAAAATTCTGTGTGACGTCAATTATGATGTCAAATATATGGTTGGAATGATCATATAAAGATTCTACAACAATAAAACATTAATTTTATTTAAATTTTCTAATTTAATTTTAATTTTTATATATAATTTTATTTTTATTATTTATATAATTTTTTAATTAATAAAAATCATCTTCTTTATTTTATAAAAATTCACAACTCATGATTCAAATATTAAATTTAAACTTCATATAAAAATTTATAGGTATAAATTTAAGGGGATGGGAGCCCATTGTTTTTCTATTTTTTTAAAATTTAGTATATATATATATATATATTAGTTTTTTAATTGACAAGAATTTACTTTCTTATATCATAAAAATTTGACCTTTCTAGTTCAAATCTTAAAACAAAAGATTTTTCATCTCCTAGAATTCAATCTTACATTTCTCTCTAAAATTTGCGATATTTTTACAATATTTGATAAATTTTATAGCTATCACATAAAATCTTAAAACAAACTAACATAAGCTATATATTTAATAATTGAGTAACTATGATCTTAATTATTTTAATGAAGTTTTTCCCAAAAAAAAAAATCTTGATTCTCAATTTTTTTCGGTTGATCTTCGGGTTTACATGCTGATATACATTATCCAATTGAAGTAAGTCTGTATTATTGATAACTAACTGTTTTCAATACCTCATGCATGTCCCCTTTCCTCCCTAATGTTTGTTTGGATTAGAGATGAACAAAACTGTTTTGAATTAATTTATTTTTTTAAATTAAAAGTAATTTTATATAATTATTATTTATATTTTATAATTTTATGTTAAATTTAAATTTTGTTATCAATAAAGTTTATTTAATACAAAAATAATTTTTTTTATTTAGTCAAATGTGAATTTGTATAATTACCGTAGTTTATATTTAAAATTTTTTATATCATCAATGAAATCCAATGTAGACAGGCATTTTCAACTTTTGCACAAGAATGAGCTTAGAGAATAAATGTATTTGAAGAAGAAAATTCAACTCAAATAAAATAAAATTATTGATAAAGTAAAGTCATATTTTAATATGTAAACAAACTTTTTCAACTCTTCAAATATTAAAAAAAATTATTTTTTGCTATACATATACAGGACATGCTATTGACACAAACATACATGTACTTAGATATAAATATGTGTATATACAGTTATACACACTCAAAAAGACTCAAACAAAACGTTTGGTTCATAGGTTTTGTTTTTGTTGGAATAAAAAAATATATAAGGAATAGAAAGAAAAGTAATAAAATGAAATGATGAAGTTGAAAAAGCATATTCAGTATATAATGTATATAATGGGATGGAATAGGTTTTGAGGAAAAAAGTTACGTGTTTGGTTTGAAGGGAATTGAAATAGAAATAGAGGATAATGCCTAAAACAACTTTAGACAAAATATGATTAAATGAGCAATCTTATTTATAAGGATAAATACAAGTCAAGCCGAGTTGAGCTTTTGCAAAACTTAGAATTTAATTCAACTTAATAAAATTTATAAATTTTTTTAGTTTTAACCACGTCGTTGGAGCAGTTTTGTTTGAAAATAAGGGTAATTTTTTTTTTTTTTCACTAATTACTTAAAAAGGAGCCTCATTTCATAGATCTCACGAAGGAATAAAAATTACAACAAATAATATAATATAGTCTGGTAAAAGAAATTGATGGAGATTTTATTTCAACATATTAAACAAACTATCCCAGAGAACTCCCTCTTTTATTTCCTTTTTATTCTTTTTTTTTTTTTTTTTGCATACTAAATGCACGCTAAGGTTATGCGGGTTATGCAAGCAAGAAAGTTGAATGGCAAAAATTCAAAATTTTGAAATTAAAATTTTATCTAAAACTTAGCATAAGCACACATAATTTCTCTGAAAAAAGGGTTATCCATTATGGCACAAGAGACAATCGAAATGGTAGGGCCAAGTCAGTCCACGCGAGGCAAAGTGTTTCCTCTCTGTCAGTTCATCATGCGGTCATAGAGATAGAACAACCTGCATGCCCACCACCCGCCAACAATCAACGCTTCATTATACATTTCTTGCCATCCATTGGCATTTGAATTGTTTATCCCAATCTGAATTTTTTATAGTTTAGCGAAAGAGTTAGGTATAATTATATTATCCATTAGAACTCAACTAATTTACATGTTTTTGTATTTATTTATTTATTTTTATGACCCATATCGGATTTTGACTTGTTTGTTTAAGAGTGTAAGGAACTTCTTATTTTTAAAGAATGTCTTACCGTAAAATATATGAGTAGATTATTAAATTCTAAGGTTTATAAACTAACTAAATTTTTTATTAATTATCCCAGTTATAAGGTCTATAATATCAGTGACATATTAAATGTTTTTATCTAATTTATGATTTCAGTTCCTATTTAAAAATTATATATAATTATAGTAATTTAGATAGTTAGATCAAATTATTAAATTTTTTATTTCAATTTATAAAATTTATTGATTTCAATAGAGTAAAATATTATTTTAGTTCTTTAATTTTTAGTTTAGTTTTAATTGAATCAACTTTTTCTTAATTTAGTTTTGTACTACTATGTAGGTTAACATATTTAATTTTACATTTTTACTTATTTTTGAACTGAATATACTAATATTTATATTAGTAAAAAAATAAATTGAGAATAGATTAAAATGTTAAGGATTAAAATAAAAATAAAATTCAAAAAAGGATTAAATTGAGTTTGAATGAAAAAGTAGGAGAACAAATTAAAAATGCAAATTAATATGGGACTAAAATAATATTTGACTTACTAAATATAAGCTATTATGTCTGTATAATTCTTTTAATATAAATCATCAAAATTATACAAATTATAAGAAAAATAGAAAATCTGAATTAATTTTTCCCGTGATGTCTAGTTCATTCTAAAATTCATGCCTACAACTACTAATGATTTTCCCTATACCTTTTCACTCTAATTTCAACTCTTCAGCTACATTTTGCCACATTGGGATTAGGCCTCACGGGATTTTATCTCTTCAAAATAATGAATTTAACTTGATTAGAGGTAATTATTGGTAAAAAAATTAATAAATTATAATTTGAATTGTTTATCCCAATCCGAATTTTTTATAGTTCAGCCAAAGAATTAGGCATAATTATAGTATCCATTAGAACTCAACTAACTTACATGTTTTTGTATTTTTTTTTATGATCCATATTGAATTTTGACTTACTTTTTCAGAAGTGTAAGGAGCTTTTTATTTTTTATATTGAATTTTGACTCACTTGGTATAATCAAGTTCATTAATTGGGTCTATACTTATTAGGGTCTCATCCAAAACAAGCAATCACAATAGTCATTGAGACCTCATATGGTTGCCACGAATACTTCTACGGGACACCTAACACTTAAGGAACGAACCTACGAGGCATATATATATGGACAAATAAAATATTACTTATTATTTATTTTTAATTTAACTTTATTTATTCGATAATTTTAATTTTGTCTTGTATTAATTTTTATTTTTAAGTTAACTATTTAATTATTAGTTAATTTTTAATTTAATTATTCACTAATAATAAAATTATCATATTTAATTATTTATTTTTATTAAATGAAAATAATTAAATTGAGAATTAAAAATAATAAAAAAATTTAATTAAGAATAAATTAATAGATGAGAAATTAAATTGTGAATAAAAATTTATAAAAAAAGTTAAATTGAAAATCAATTAATAAATAAGAATTAATTTAAAAATTAAATTAGAAATTAAATGGTAAATAAAATAAAAAATAATATTTTACTCAATAAATCTGATATAATTTTTGAAATAAATAAATTACTGAGTGTAATTCAACCAAATTTTAAAACAATGTAACGTAATTTATTGTAATTAATACTAACCAAATTTTCATAGAAATAATATAATATATAAAATGATGATGAAAATAAATGTGAAGGGTATAAAGGGGACAAAGTGGGAATGTGGTCCCTACATAAGCACTCACTTCACTGGTCACCACCAGTGCTTCGTTGGGTCCCACTCTCAAGTTGCTTCCTTTCTGTCGCTGTCTCTGGGGCTTAAATAAAAAGGAAGCCGCGTGAATGAATGCACTCTTCAATCTTCATCCCAATCTCCCGCTCCTTTCTTTGCTTTCGCAGTTTTGAACCAAAATCTCTCTCCCAATGGGTATTTACGTCATTTTCCCTCCTTTTGACCACATTTTCAACGCTCAAACATCGCTCTCGTTTTACATATTGATATTCGCATGGATTATATTTAAATATTTTTTTTATATTTACTACGAGTCTGATATATATCTAAGAACTTTCTCACATAATAAACTAATTATTTAAGATAAATTACCCTACGCTCATGGGGAAACGTCCTACAAGTTAAATTAAAGTGCGATATAATCATATAAAATATTAGGAATCGAGTGGAGCCTAAGGGAGAAAATGACTACTAATGTACTAAAATCAATAAAGTAAACCATCCCAGTGTGGGCTCTTAAACATGTATGAGTCCCTTACGGAATAAGGTTTAAAAATTTAATGATTCTTTTACCTAATACATTAATTTTTAAAAAGTTTTTTTATTTATATTCGTAACAATAACTTTGTTATTAATTTGTCTAATTAAAAATAATAATTATATAATTAATTAATAATCATATAAAAATATATAATTTAATTTAAAAATTATACAATTATTTATGAAAAATATATTCACATAGCAATATTATTGAAATATTATAAGTTTGTCATCTTTTAATTAAATAACATTACATCAAAAATATAAAAATCATATATAACAAAAAAAAAGACTAAGTGTGATTATAAAATTGATAAAAGAAATTTAAAATGTAACAAAATATCTATAAAAAATTTTAGCTACAATGACAAATTTGCTTTTTATTTACAGGTATTAAAATGAATTTATGATATTATTAATCAATAGTTATAAGTTCAACTTGCTTGATCAACAAATGAAATTAAATTATAATTGAACTAATTAAATTCGAGTTTGCTGAGTACAAATTGATCAAAGATTTCCGGACAGTAATTAAAGGAAAAAAGAGAACTTACAATTCTAGTTTAATATATTCTATATAAACAGAGATAAACATGTAAAGATTTAGCTTGATTACAGTTTTAGTCTTTATATCTAATCCCTCATTCCCTTCAAAAATCTTAAATCCAAAACAGTCTATATAAGTACATATAAAAGGAATAATCCCAGTATTACAAGTTGAAGTTTTAGGTGGAGCCCTAGTAAGTACTAATTTTATTGATGAATCCTAACCATCATATTAAAGGTATTAATTTTAAAATTTTAAAATTATTAATTTTGGCAATTTTACATGCAAACCCTCTCCAAATAAAGTGATTGCCATTAGCAATCATAACCATCTAAGCTAACCAACTAAAAAATATTCATTCATATTTTTTGGATTTAAAATAAATTATAAAAGTAGTTTGAGCCTAACCCATTTTTCTAATCAAGTTTTTTTATTAAAATTTTTTTATTTGGATTTCATTTTTTTCACATTAGATTTATTGAGTTGAACGAACTTTTAATTTGTTTTTTCTGAATTTTGTATGCTGAATTAATTTTCTACTACGAGTGACTTCATTATAGAGTTAGGTAACAATGGCCACAGATACTGCAGCAGCGAGGCTATACACAAAAGACAACGAAATCAGCTTCGTATAGATTTCTTCAACAATGCTTCTATCCCTATCATGATCCTAATTTACTTCTATCCTAAACTAAACAAAATTACAACTCTACAATACAGTAGTTGTTATATATATAGCCAGCTCAACTACTAGTTAAACCAAAATAAGAAGTTACTAGATATAATAATTTACCATTAAGCACAAAATATCATCTAGACTTTAAGCTGCAATTTTGAAAATATAACATTAGATAAATCCTGCTTTACTTTCTCATACATAGAATATTTATAAATGTAATTTTTTTATAAGATTTCTTTTTCAATTATATTATTTTATAAACAAGATATTTATGAATCTAGTTCCGTAAATATTTTTTATTTAATTCTTCATAAATAAAATTATTATTATTATTAATTTTAAAAAATATATTAGTTTAAAAAATATAAAAAATATTATTAATGCTATTTTATTTGTAAGGGATTAAATTGAGAAATATATGTGAGGGATTAAAATAAAAATAATATTATGAGAGACAAAATTGAAAAATATCCTAGATAAGAGAGACCGATTGAAGTTTTACTCATATAACATCTATGATAAATATTTATTACTGGAAAAAAAAAAGTTTCATACTTTTAAAAAGAAAAAGAAAACAATTGCCATTAATATAATAATTGATATATTTACTTATATTCTTCAATATTTTGTTCTTGATCAAATCGTTAAATTAAAAATGATTATCATATTAAATTTTTATAAAATTTTATATAAATTCAATTATAATAAATAATTTATTCAGTTAATAATATCTTTATATACAAAAATATATTGCATGTTACTTTTATTAATATATTGATAGAATATAAAATCATGTTAATTGATGTATAAATATGTAATGTAATATTCATAAATAGAATTTTCAACTGAACCATTAAATTTCTAAAATATTAATCTTATAAATCATTATTTGATTTTGTGGTAAAAATTTTCTTTTTACCAAGTTGCCTTTATATATGTATAAAAAGAAATATATAAAAATATTAGACTTGTTCAAAGTACTAGACTTATATATAATTTTTTATATTTTTAATATGTTGTTCTTTAATAAAAATATAACAAGTATCTAATTAGCTAATAATAACGTATAATTTAATTTAAAAGTAATACAATTATTTATAATAACTATACACTTGTCATAATATAATTGGATAGTTAAACACCTATTTTATTTTGATTGGAGAACAAACTTCGCATATCATAATATAATTAGATAGTCAAACACCTGTTTTATTTTGGTTGGATAACAAACTTATTTGTAATTCTTTGTATTTTTGTTATGTAATTCTTTAATAAAAATATAATAAATGTCTGATTAACCCGTAATAATGTATAAGTTAGTTTAAAAATAATATAGGTAATTAGAATAACCAAACAAGCGTTATGATATAATTGGAGTGTAAAACACTTATCTTATTTTAATTGAAAAACAACATATATACAAACAACTCTATAAGTTTCAAATCATACTTACTTGGATTAATGTAGTTTTGATGTTCAATTTCCAAATAAAGTCTTCTGTAATTTTTTTTGTCCAAAAAAAGGCTCCTATAATAATACAATAATAATAATAGCAATAATAAATGGGTAATTATATCATATGATTTAGAATAATTTGAGCTAATGATTTTTGGTTATCATGCATAATTACCATTTTTATTAGTAGATTATAGCATGCATTCATGTTCTGATTGTAATACTATGATGGCACATATTATATAAAATTTCTCCTCTCCAAATTACTTTTTTATCCTTATTAACAATACAGTTATAAGTCATATTTAGTATAATTGATTTGAATTAATTGTATAAATTTTTATGTATGTACTAAATATTTAATAAAAGTGAACTCTATTGTATGAGCTTTTACAATTTAATTTTATATCATGTATTAATCTTTCATTCTTTAAAAACAAATAATCACAAATAATTATGTTATTTAAAATTTTAAATAGAATAATCAAATTATATATAAGTATTCAAAATTTTTATATGATATAAAAACTAGCATAATCCTATTTATGTTTATAAAAAGGCATGGGCAATGCGTAGTAAGATAATGACAATAAAGATAATGAGACATAAACTTTCAAGGAATAAAAAAGATGTTGGATGGCGGTATGCTCAATTGAATAAGAAAATGGGAAGAGGATGATTGTGTTTGAAGCTTTATCCATATATCAAGATATGCTTTAGTAGCATTAATGATACAAAGTAATTGCCCATCATAGTATCGCTTTAGTGAAGTCAAAGTGCTCCAAAAACGACAAGTTGTTAAGTATATTCTTCATTTGTTACCTGTTTGGATTAGAATTTTAGAGATCTAATTTTATATCAATGTAATTTGTAATTGTGTGTTTGGATTGGTGTTAGGTTTATATGATTTTAGATCAATTTAAATATTTAGATTGACGTTGGGTTAATATAATTTTAGGTCAATTTAATTTTTAAAATTTAATTTTAGTCAAGTTTAATTTTATTTCACCGTAATTTATGTATAAAAATTTTTATTTAAAAATTAAATTTTGTCATCTATATTGTGTATTCAATGCAAAAATATTTATTTTTTTAATTATATGCAAACGACGGTTTGTAAAGAAAAATTAGTTTTAAAAAAATCAAATGTCAAACCAAACAAAAATATTTGCAAGACAAACTTTCATTTATGGGTGCAAATGCATTTTTAAATCACCCAAATACTAAACCAAATACATAAATGATTAATATTTGTGAAACATGATTTTGTATCATTGTAATTTATATTTAAAAATTGATTTTGTCATCTCTATAATAATACATTCAACACAAAAGCAATTTCAAGAGTTTGGGAGGCAAAACTAATTTTGAAAAAAAAAATCAAATGCTAAATCAAATGATCATGCAAGATAAATCCCTTTTTAGATGCACATACAAATTTTTTAATATTTTAAACGCTAAACCAAACACATTTGATTTTGATTAAATATAATTATATATAATCATAATGCATAGTTGAAAATTTATATATGAAAATTTAATTTGTTATTAACACTATTTATTTAACGTAAAAATATGTTTTTAATTTATATAAATGAATAAACTTAAAAATTTAGCACCAAACAAAACAAATTTATTTTTATAGTAAATCTCGTTTTAATGTATAAATAGATTTTTTAACCTTTCAAACATCAAATCCAATACATTACTAATACAGTATTATTGAAGCAATTAACAATGACCTATTATATAGAATTACTATAATATTTAGTTTTACTAATTCTTCGAGAAGACTTAATAATCATTAAAATGATACTAATGGATAAATTTATATTACTTTCTACAATTTCAAAGTGTACTGCCGCCATTTCAGAGCAGAGTACATGCTTCCAATTTCATTTATTTATTTTTACTTTATGCTGCCAATTTATATACATGATTTCTTAAATCATATTTAATTATCAAATTAATTAAGAAAACTGTTAAGGATTTTATGCCTTGATTTTTGTACTGTAATATTTGACATTGTTAGACCTAAAATACTAATGTATTAAATGGCTTCGCATGTAGTAACATGAATTCTTTTCAGGTAGATAGTTTTAACTCTAGCTAGTGTAATGAGATGGATTTATTTTTCTTTGTATAGTCTTTGTCTCCTACATTATATGTGAACTCTATTCTCAAATGAGTAGAATTAATAATAGAAATTATAAGTTTAGTTGGATGAAAATCACTTTATCATGTGTGACAGATACAAATTAGTAAGTTTGTACAAGTTAAGTCTGCCTCAAATGAACTCTTAAATTATGCGTGACACTTATTTATTAAATTTCTTGTGCAAGCTCTATCCTCCCAAAATTTTCTCTCTATGTACAGTATAAGTTAGGAAAAAAATTAATATACAATTTTTTATATTTTTATTATACCATTCTTCAATTAAAACATGATAAATATGTAATTTTTTAAATAATATCATAACATACATTATGTTATTATTAATTCACCATACACTTGTCCTATGTTGATTAAAAATATCTAAATCTAAATGTGTAAATAATGGGTTATCACTAAATATCTCCCCGTGAATGGATAACATAGCAAGGAACAAAAATTGGCAGCATAAGTAAGATGCCCAGTTTAGGAAATAACAACATTTTCTTTTCTTATTTGCAATGTGTTTGTTGTATTTTCTTGTGAGTATTGGATTGCTTTCACCCTTGCACAAGTTTGCGAAAAAAAAAAAATTGTTCATTTTGACATATTTAATAACAACTAATTTGATATATTAATTCTAATAAAATTATTTAAAAAAAAATAAAAAATATTAAAAAATTAAATTTATTAAAACTAATACACTAAATCAATTGTCATATAAATAAGTTAGAACGAACTAATATTTGTTTGTTTGTTAAACCAAATAAAATTTCCAAAAAGAAAAAAAGAAAGAGATAGGGAAACTTGAACTTTGTGCTGCTTTGTCATAGTCTGGCTAGTTTGAGAAATTTTTCTGCAAGTGCTGACTAAAAGAAGTTTGGCAAGGTTGTCTTCTCTTTGAATCCAATGCATGCAAATAAGGGTCTAATGATCACCAAAACTTGGTCCCAAAATCCTCCCATTTATTATAAGGTATGAGTGAGTGAATGGGTCTTAAATAAATAAGACACTTTCTTCTTTGATTGCGATTATGCAGACATGCTGGTATAAGCATTTAAGAATATTTTGTGGTCCATGTCTCTGTTTAGGACCAGGTTCTCACCTGAATCTCCATGCTGGAAAACAGGGAATATAAAGACAGAAGCAGAGCCCTGGAATGCCATAAAAGGGAAGGAGGGAAGAAAAAGCACAGATTAAAGAATTCTGATGAAAAGTATTGATACTCGAAAAAAAGAATCATATTTTATCTATTACAAGTCTGATACAAGTGTTATGTATGATATCACACTTCAAATTATATTTATATTAAAATCTAACATATCAAAGAATTCTAATGCAAGGTTTTGATACTTAAAAAAACATCATATTTTATCTGATACAAGTTTGATACTTGTATTATCTATGACAGCACACTTCAAATTATACTGAAATCTTATATATGTACTGTGCTACAATAATTATATTATGTTGTGTCTCGTATTTATATTTTTAAAATTTTGTACATGAAGCTTGTCACGTTGTTTATGGACATTAATAAAAAAATTTGAGTGAATAATAAAAAATAATTTTCATATGAAACAATTAAATACTAATTGATGAACTTGTAATGAGATAATGTAAGAATGCCTCTAAACTAGAGCCTCTCAGTGCATGCAAAAAGAAGTGAAAATAATGAGAAAATTTTATTTTGGCCAAAGAGAAAAAAAGGAAAAGAAAAATTTAAATAACAGTATGGGGGGAATATAGTGATAATTTGATATGCCTTTCTTGGATCCTGCGAGAGACATGATCACTATTAGACATATTTATCAATTTGTTAGCCAAAGAAAAAGGAACAAGGGAATGATGAAAAGTGGGAACAAAAGAAAAGGGGGAAAAGAATTCCATGAAAATTAACAGTATAGATGTGTACAGACAAAGGTAGAATACTGTAACTGAGGCAAGATAAAGAAAGAAAGAAAGAAAGAAATCTAGGGGAGTGAGAGTGAGAGGTTGGAGCTGCAAATAAAGGAGACTAGTAGTAGTGATGGTGAGTAGTACTGAGTAGAGAGGGATATAGAAGATGAAGTAGAAGAAATTCAATCTCTCACTCTCTCTCTCTCTCTTTCATGTCCACCAACAAAACCCACTGAAGAAAATCATCATGATGAAACTCCCTCTGCACCCAGCACTCCAAAAAAGCAATTCTCTTCCTCATCAAAACCTTCATTCCCTTAAATTTACCTCCCTAAACACCACACTACTCTCACCCACCACAATCCCAAAACCATGAAAACTTTTCTTCTCTTTCTCACCTTCTCCTTCTTTTGCCAAATATACCTAGTTTTCTCTGCTTCTTCAACCCTGCCTCTACAAGTCATCTCTCTGCTTTCACTCAAAGCTTCCTTCATAGACCCATTCAAGACCCTCCATGACTGGGACCCTTCCTCAACTTTCTCCAATTCTAATTTCCAAGACCCAGTTTGGTGTTCATGGTCAGGTATCACATGCAATTCAAAAACAGCTCAAATCACCTCCATTGACCTCTCTCATCGCAACCTTTCAGGCATAATTTCACCTGAAATAAGGTTCTTGACCACCTTAAACCACTTAAATCTAAGTGGGAATGACTTCAGTGGAACTTTCCAGGCAGCAATTTATGAACTCACTGAGCTGAGGACTCTAGACATCAGCCACAATTCCTTCAACTCAACTTTCCCACCGGGCATTTCGAAGCTCAAGTTCTTGACAATTTTCAATGCTTACAGCAACAACTTCAGTGGCCCTTTACCTCAAGAATTCATCAGACTCAGGTTTCTTGAGCAGCTTAACCTTGGTGGGAGTTACTTCAGCGACAGGATTCCTTCAAGTTATCGCAGTTTCCCAAGATTAAAGTTCCTTTATCTGGCTGGAAATGCGTTGGAAGGTCCAATACCACCTCAGTTAGGCTTCTTATCACAGCTTGAACGCTTGGAGATCGGATACAACCAGTTTTCCGGAGGAATACCAGTAGAATTGACTTCATTGTTTAATCTTAAATACTTAGATATCTCTTCTGCTAATCTTTCTGGCTCTGTGATTCCAGAACTGGGAAACTTGACAATGCTGGAAACATTACTGTTGTTCAGGAATCGGTTCACTGGTGAAATCCCATCAAGCTTAGGCAATTTGAAAGTTCTCAAGGCTCTTGATTTGTCAGATAATGAGCTCACGGGTTCTATCCCTGCAGAAGTTACAATGTTGAAGGAACTCAGCATTTTGAGCTTAATGGACAACAAGCTGACAGGTGAAATACCACAAGGGATTGGTGAACTTCCCAACCTCGCCACTCTGCATCTATGGAACAATTCTATTACTGGGATTCTCCCACCAGCGCTTGGCTCGAATGGGTTACTCCAGAAACTGGATGTGTCCACTAATTCACTAACAGGTCCTATCCCCGCAGATGTTTGCAATGGAAACAAGCTCATCAAGCTCATCCTTTTCCGCAACAAATTTCATAGTGCACTTCCAGCATCGCTCGTGAACTGTACCTCACTAACAAGGCTTAGAATGCAAAACAACTATCTCAACGGTTCAATTCCATTCGGTTTTGGTCTCCTCCCGAACTTGACGTACGTTGATATGAGCAACAACGACTTCGTAGGTCCAATTCCTAAAGATTTTGGCAATGCTGTTAAAATACAGTACTTGAACATCTCTGGTAATTCCTTTGAGAGTCCATTACCCGATAACATCTGGAACGCTTCCAATCTACAGATTTTCTCGGCAAGTTCATCGAGAATCATCGGCGAAATCCCTGATTTCATCGGGTGCCAGAACATCTACAAAATCGAATTACACGGAAATTCTCTGAATGGTACCATCCCTTGGGAAATTGGCCACTGCGAGAAGCTCATTCTACTGAATCTGAGCCGCAATTCCCTCACGGGTATAATCCCTTGGGAAATCTCTGCTCTTCCATTTATCACCGACGTCGATCTCTCACACAATTTCCTCACTGGTACCATACCCTCCAATTTCAACAATTGCACCACCCTAGAAAACTTCAATGTCAGTTACAACCTACTCACCGGACCAATTCCCTCGTCGGGATCGACCTTCCACCCGTCGTCATTCTCCGGCAACGTCGGCCTCTGCGGCGGAGTTCTTGCAAAGCCGTGTGCCGCGGACGCCCTTGCCGCCGCGAACAGCGACATCGAGCTGCACAACAAACAGCAGCCGAAAAGAACCGCCGGTGCGATCGTGTGGATCGTCGCGGCGGCGTTTGGGATCGGCCTATTCGCGCTCGTTGCCGGAACCCGATGCTTCCGCGCAAACTACGGCGGTGCCTTTGGCGGCGGCGACGACCGCCGCGAGGTCGGGCCGTGGAAACTGACGGCGTTCCAGCGTTTGAACTTCACGGCGGAGGACGTGATAGAGTGCTTATCGATGTCCAATAAGATCATAGGGATGTGGTCCACAGGAACTGTGTACAAGGCGGAGATGCCAGGTGGCGAGATCGTGGCTGTCAAGAAGCTGTGGGGGAAGCATAAGGAGAACAGCAACATCATCCGACGGCGGAGAGGGGTTCTAGCGGAGGTTGAAGTGTTGGGGAACGTGAGGCATAGGAACATAGTGAGATTGTTAGGGTGTTGCAGCAACAGGGAGTGTACGATGCTGCTCTACGAGTACATGCCCAATGGGAATTTAGATGATTTATTGCATGGAAAAAATAAGGGAAATAATAATAGTAATGTGGTCGCTGATTGGCTAACGAGGTACAAGATAGCCTTGGGTGTGGCTCAGGGGATTTGCTATCTTCACCATGACTGTGAACCGGTGATCGTGCACCGCGATCTCAAGCCAAGTAATATATTATTGGACGGTGAGATGGAAGCCAGAGTGGCAGATTTTGGTGTGGCTAAGTTGATTCAGAGTGATGAATCCATGTCTGTCATTGCTGGATCCTACGGCTACATAGCACCAGGTTAGAGATCCTTGGTCACAGATTTTCTTCTTAATTTTTGTTCATATTTTCTGTTCGTAGAAAATAAGGAAAATTTAGTTTGTGATGAAGAATTATTTTACATATTTTACTATCTAGCATTTCTTTGACATGATAATGTATTTTAGGCTACATGAAAATGAACTGGCATATTACAGTTTCTTTTAATTGAGATTTAATTTTTTTTATTGTAGTTTGAACTTCCAAAAGTGTTCTTAGTTTTTCGGTTCTAAAATTTATTATTAATTTTGTGATTGGATATTAGATGAGTTCTTAAGTCTAAAAAATATAATTTTTTAAGAGAAAAATGAAGTTAATTTTAATTGCAGCCATGCTAGTTATGCTTGATTTTGGCTATGCCTAGCATTGTCTTCTGTGTGATTTGTAAACACAATTAATCCCCAATTCTTACTTCTCCGTAACTAGCTTCATGTATGAATTTAATATTATAGAAATAATACAACTAATAATGTAAACGAAAAATCTCACGTACTTTGAGGATAAACTTGGATTTCTCAATTTGTTACTGTTTTAATTTCCTATTAGATTAAATACATATAAACACAGAATAAATAGAGCTCGTTGAGTGATGTGCTTCACTTTACAATTTGAGAAAACTGATGGAGCAAGAAATTGAGGAAATCTATTTATGCAAATATTAATTTTAAGAAAAAGAAAATTACATTTTATTCTTGAACTAAGATGTAACTATAAAATTCATACAAATTAAAAATATATGTCTTATTTAAACTTTAAAAATGTTAACATAATATGGTGAAGTGTTTGCAGTGTGAAAACTAAACTATGAAAGATAATATCTGCAGCTACCATGCAAACTGTTGCGCATGAATAGTTTCCTTTATTTCCCCTTTCGGAATCCTACTTTCTTTTTTTTAAAAAGATCTACAAATATTTTTTGGGACCCACAAAGAATATTGTCAATTCTCAGGGCCCGTTTAGAATTATGACGATGTTGACTTTATAGTCTTTGGTCCATTAATTAATTAAAGCAAAAGGCTCAAAAGAAATAACTAAGTTGTCTTATTATGATGGTGTCTGCCGTACATGATCATTACCTAAGGCCGTGTTTGTTTTCGCAGAATATGCTTACACCCTACAAGTTGATGAGAAGAGTGATATTTACAGCTATGGAGTGGTGCTAATGGAGATTTTAACAGGAAAAAGGTCAGTGGACGCAGAGTTTGGTGATGGGAATAGTGTTGTGGATTGGGTTAGGTCTAAGATCAAGACTAAAGACGCCATTGATGAGATACTAGATAAGACTGTTGGGGCGGAGTGTGAGTCGGTGAAGGAGGAGATGATACAAATGCTTAGGATTGCCTTGCTTTGCACTAGTCGAAATCCCGTGGATCGACCTTCTATGAGAGATGTTTTGCTGATGCTACTAGAGGCTAGACCAAAGAGAAAACTGCTCCACAGCGTGGTAAGCACACACTGTGTTGCCAGTGATAATGCAGGTGCTGATGGTGGTGACAGTGGTCGTAGTGGTGGTGGTGGTGGTGGTGGTGATATTCTTTTAGCGTGCCAAAGTTTGTCGGGAAAATTAGGTTAGCTAATATGTTCATATGATTGAAATGGCTTTTTTTTTTTTTTTTTCCCTTTTTTCTTTTTCATATTGTGGGGGGGATTGGTATAGGAGAAAGTGATTTTCTACTTTTACTTCCAATGGAATTTTCAAGTGCTTTTCTTGTCCTGGTTTTGCCTGTGCTATATGTTGTTATGACTTTTGCTTCTCGAAGCTTATATGTTAATGGGTGTGTATAAGATTGCCTTAAGATTGTAGTGGGACTAGCTAGCTAAGTATCTGAGAAGTGAAAGCAAAGAAAAGCATTAATTCCTATGTTAAAATCCTCATATTCTTAATTAGATGAAGAGTCTAAATGGAACAAAATTTTATATTTCATTTTAAATTAAGGAAAGTAAATTAACTAAGATGCATAAAGACATAGATAGATCTAGATTACATAAATATGTGTGTTTGCTTGTGTTTTGTTAACAGTAGAGCTTAAAATATTTAAACAAAAATAAAACAATGGGATAGAATTTCAGTGGACAAATACAAGTGCATAAACAGATGGGTATTTTTTTTTTGGCAACTTTAGCATTTAAAATTTTTAATTGTTGCTGGCCTTATCTTTAATTATTAATGTGTGATTTATTTTACGTTGTGATTAATTTCTGTGAATTATTATTTTTATGATCATAGCATAAGAGAGTCAAAATTAGTTGACAAAAATGTACACTGTATTTAAAATTTAATTATTATCCAAGTAACTAATTTAAAATTACACAAAACAAGATTTCAATTTTTTTTTTGCATACAATTTATGGCATATATACGTGGAATTTAAATCTCTTGCTCTAAAATTTTTTACTGCAAAAAATGCTATAGAGAGGGACTTTTATTGTTTTTAAAGTTGATTAATTTTTTGTTATGTCAACAACATCTACTATAAAAAAATTACCAAAAAATCTACTAGCATAAATGTGCCTCTCTTATAATTTCTGCGTGAACAGATGGCTTGATCTCTTATTACTATTATATGTTAGCACACTAACCACTTTTAAAATTACTAGCTTGTTACTAAACTGAAAATATTTTTTGAGTTTCTTTTGGATGTGTTCTTTAATTTTGAATATAAGCTTTAATTTTATTTTTTTGGGAGAACACATCCATATGATTTGAAATGACAAGCTTTAGGGATAAAACATCTACATATCTGGCGGACTTAAAGTGAAAACTTCCCATATGCAAAATATATAAATAAACAAAATTTGACTATATTTGTTTGTTTAGTGAAGAAGTAACAAAATAAATGAATTTGACTGTAATTGATTTTTTTTTTTTTCCAACCATGATTGCTATATCATTAATTAAAGTGCCAATGTATGGTTTATTTCCTTTTATCTTCTATTTTTTCAAATAAACATATAGTAAAATTTATTATTATTTTTTGAATAAATGCACTCTTCTAATGCTTGAAAACATCGAACAAAAAAGGATGGACAATCCACACATGAAAACTAGCATAAAAGATAGAGGCTCTAGCTAATTGGTGACCCTCCATATTAGCTTGTCTTCTAACTGAAGTACATGTTACACATATGTAGTGGTAGAGTCAAGACTTGGGGTCACTGGGGACAGAAAAAATTTAATTTCCATTTTTTTTGAATTTTATTTTAAAAATTATATATATTTTAAATAAAGTTCTTTTTTTTTTTTTTTAAATTTTGAATTAAACTAAATGAGACTAATTTATCAACAATATTATCAGTTTATTCTTCTTAAATTTAAAATATGTTTAAATTTAAATTAGTATTGTACCAAATGTTACTTTATCTAGCATTCATAATGAGTAACAAAGATACACTAAAAAAAATATTATTATTTAACAATATTATGATATTTCAATAAAGAACTAAAAAAAACATTTTATCTAATAATATTTCATAGTTTAACTAAAATAATATATTAAAATTTGAACTTATTCATACCATATTGTAAAACTACATACTATTTACAAAAGTGTATTATATGTATGCATATGTTAATTATAAAATTATATATAATATATGTGTGAGTTTAATGAATTCAAACTAAATTAGCAAATAATAAAAAATAGCATAATCTAATTATTTAAGATATATGTATAGCTCTAGGGGCATAAAATTATCACTTAATGCCAAATATATCAAATTAAGAAAATTGAAGGGCCCTCAACAATTCATAGCTATGCTAATGCACATATAGGTTTGGTAGCCACTGTAAAGTGAATTTGCATCGAAGAAGGGGGGATTTTTTTTTTTTTTTTTTAATTGCCAAACATCGAAGAAGGAGATTAGGGGAAAGAGAGTGATGAAAAAGTAATAAAAAAATTTAAATGAATTTTTTTGTTAGCGAATTCTCACAAATTTATTCTCTTAACCCATCACATACGTGACAAGATGTAATGTAACTATAGGCACACCAAGCGAGGCTAGTCTAGGACATATAAGTCATTTACATACTAATAGCAATAGATCCTTTTATTTTTTAACATTTAGTAAAAAAAAAAAAAAAGTGAAATGAATAACATACAAAATTAAAAATTTACAAATAAATAAGACATCAAAATAATATTTTACATAAATTACCCTTTAAACTCATCCAAATTACACAAATAGCTTATATCCCCTCCTGCCTTTAAAATTACATTCCACTTGATTTAACTTAAATATTTGTTGGGCCAATTTTTCATCAAAGCTTCTTCCACAAAAAAGCTGCAGTCACCATATCGTTTTTTGCCAAAGCCAATTCCAGGAAAAGTAACGATGACATACCCTTACTTTCATGGTTATGACTTATAAAGCAAACTGAGATGAAAAAGACCAAAGGTAAGGGCGAAAGAAAATATTGATCAAGCGCTCTTGATAACCAACTTACAGTGGGATTCGTTTGTATACAGTGCTCTAATTGACTATTACAGTATTCCTTGGTTTTTTTTTTAATATTAATATTACAATAAAAAATTAATTTTCAATATGCTGACCATTAAATACTTACATTTGTATACTTAATTTGTAAGTTCTTAGTTTTTTAATTCAGCGCGCTTTTTAGAATGTTTTTTTAATTAACGTACGGGGACTATCTGTTATAATAAATTGAGGGACTCGTACACACACACACACACACACATATATATATATATATATATATAATATAATATAATATGATATAATATGAACATAAACGAGATGGTAAAAATTGTTTAATTTGTGGATTAAAAAAATGAATTCTGTAAATACTTAAATGAGTTGAAATATTAAGATTTTTTTTTTTATGAGGATATGAATGAAGAGAAAAATTTCCTTAAAAGTAGTTTGAATTGGGATGGAGATACTTCTTGGGTGCTTATCTCCATCAATTTTACAAAAATACCCAAAAAAAAATTTTATGTACATGTATTACTAATTTTTATATTTTTAAAATCATTCAATCATTATTTATATTTATAGTAATCTAAAATAACGAAAATCAATTTAACCTAAGTGTTTGGAACCTTTTAATTTTACATTAATATCAATTATGAAATATAAGATATGTAGAAACTATTAAAGTTATGAGTCCCACTTAAATAGTTAACGCTACATAATTTTTTAATATAACTCTTTTTTTTTTTTTTTACCTATTTTGATGGTTTAACAAACATTACAAAATAAAATTTTTAGTACATTCCTTATATCACTACAAAAAAAATTATCTTTAGTGGCGACAAAAGTGGCCACTAAAGGTTGTTTAGTCGCCGGTATATCCTTTCAGCAGCGACTTGCCATAAGATGTCCCGTAACTGAAAGGATATAATAGTGACAAAAGAAGTCGGCACAATTAGTGGTGACAAAAGTCGCCGTTAAAAAGCTTTAGTGACGACAATCATCGCCACTACATGTAGATGGATTACAAAATTTGTTTCGATTACCACTTAATGTGAGCTTTTAGTGGTAAAATTGTCGCCACTAAAGGCATTTAGTGCCACTAAAAAGCTTTAGTAGCGATAAAATATGATTTAGTAGTGACTAGATCTTGTTACCATTGAAAGGCTTTAGTGACAATGAAATGTAGTCGTCATTAAAGCTCTCCAATGGCAACTTTATTGTCGCCACTAATGAGTAATTGTGGGGACTATTTATACTTGTCACTAAAGAGTTTTAGTGACAATGAAATGTTGATGTCATTAAAGCTCTCCAGTGGCCATTTTATTGTTGCACTGATGAGAAAGTTTTTTTTTTGTTTTACATATTTTCTATATATGTAGGCTATAAAAACCTATTAACTGATATATAATAAACTGACATAATACATATAAGACCATTATTTGCAGCCCAAACAATGAAGGCAATATTTAAACACTACGAACATATAATCAACTGTTGAATTACAACTAATTATAACATACAAGACTAAATATGTGTATCTCAAATGTAAGAAACAATAGTGATATACGATCAACTTGAAAGTTACTTCCTCTAACATATACAAATTAGACTTCCAATATTTCACAAGAAACCTACAATTCTAAAGACATAATAACAACTTATTGAAATATTAGTCAAATATTTTCTTCATTGGAGCTTGCTTTTCAAAGGCTATGTGTACCATTATAAGCAATATTATCATGTCTTACTAAAAGTCAATGATATCAGTTTAAGTAAAAGTGAATAATTTTAGAACAAGGCATAAGATACATGTAATATTTTCACAACATATGACTCTTAAACCAGCACACACATGTTTAGGAGCCAAATAAGAACTAGGCATAAGGCTATACATTTACCTTAGATATGCAATTTCCTTATGAGGTCATTTAGTAGGTTCTATCATCATTGTCTTGAAGAGTTATAAGGTATATGTCCATGTTGTAAGCTAGCCATTAAGGTGGCCATTTGAACTCAAATCTTGACCTGTATTTGATGTTGAAGCTCAACTTGTTTTTCTTGTAATTTTCTCTACATTTCTTAATGTATCTTAGCATGAATTTCCTCTCGTTGCCTCTCCAACTCAGTATGATCTATCTCTTATTGTCTCTCTAACTCAGCACAATATTCCTCCCATTGTCTTTCCTTATCAGCCTGCATCTACTCATGCACGTGTTTAATTCTAGAGTCCATATTAGCTAAGTTCACATTTTTTTCTCTTTTGGGGCTTCTTGCCATACCCTTTTCCATGCATATACCCTAATTGCTCTCCCAACACAGTAGCAAGTATCTTATCTCTAGTCAATGGTGTCTTATTATCATTTGATTGTTACTGAAGAATGACGTCATGAATGTGACCCTGTCGTTATAAGAACAATTAAAGCAATATACTAAAATATATAATTAAAAGGACATTGAAACTTTATAAATTTATAAGTCATACATGAATTTCTTGTGAATGTGGATCGTACCATACTACTTCTCCTTCCTTAGTCCATCGAGTGTGTTGTATCTCCTAAACTCAATCAGGTGGTGCCTTTTCCCTAGTCACAGGATCCCTCTATAATGTAGTTTGTCCAAAGAATACTTAATAGTACTAAATAATTTAATTGTCACTATGTACATGAGGGGAAAAAAAAGAGTATATGCTCACTGTTGATTACTCCACCTTAGCAAATGACTTTGTCCCACATGTATGCTTTGTAAGTTGCTTACTCCTCTTTGATTTATTCTTACTACTTGTTAACTGCAATGAAATTAATAATGTTATCCATTAAAAATAAAGAGGACAATTTAGATTAACTTGCAAAGAACCAGATACCGTGAACTTATCAGATTCAAAGTGATGACATAGCCATTCCCAATCTTCATGACTAACCAGATTAGACCTAGCTACTTCTTTCTCATCATCTGTCTCACACTTCATGTACAATGTGTGCAAGCTACTTTTCTATTTCCTAAAAATTAATTTCATAGTACTTATACAAAAAGCTTTCATTGCAATCTCTCGTCGGCTGTCCATGGCCTCAAACTTATCCTATAAATGCTAAGCACAAGTAGTTGCACTTACTAACATAACTATCTTGCAGTATAAAGAAAAGATAATATTTTAGATAGCTAACTATTTACCTTAACTTTAAACCACATTGTTTCCTCATCCCTTGAGAAGATTTTATCCCACTCACCATCTTTAAACGAGATGGTAGTTCGCACTATCCATTTAAAATAGTTCACTAAGTCTCGAGCCTTGATTCTAACTGCTCTATCGATGTCGTCTGAGATATCAACTTTAATTTTTGCACCATATTTAGTTTTCATGTCAACTGAAAGGCTCTTGTACTTCCCTCTCTTTGACTTAACAGTGCTATAAAAAGCTATGACATGTAGAGATAAACTTATAATTTCATATTCAAAGATAGAAATATCCATTATCTTGCTTATTCAAGATGCATGAAGAGTTACTAACACTACTTTGAAGTTGTGATGACAATGTGAGAGGAGAAGCCTCAAGGTCTTGCTTAACTACTGGTAGTGAGGGTAGTGGAGAATCCCTAAGCTCTAGTGCACCACCTCTTTATGGTTAAAGTGAAGACTTCTTCATGGTTATCACGTCTCCCTTGACCACTATTGTGTGCAAGGTCTTTTCTACCTCATCCTCCTTCCCTACTACGTCCACCACTTGACATTTTTTGCAACAAAAAATTCAAATATTAAATTAACCATAAAAAAGTAGAGAGTACACATTAAATAAAAAAATGCAAGAGATTTTTATAAACAAAGTTAAATATATGGTCAATCTTTCAATGTATACTTAAAAATTATCATAAGCTTAGTTACTATTAGTTAACGTCTGTTTCATTTGCATCATCATCAATTGATTCTTCATCATCTTTTTCATCACTAACCGCATCCTCATCATTGTCATTAATGAAGTCATTTGTCCTATTAGTTGTATTTGGTTAACGTGTTATACAAACTTTACTTGCTAAACTTATTTCTTTTGGTTCAACATTAGTTATATTCAAGGAGACCACAATGCCATTTTTAATGTCATTAGTAGGCACCACATTTAGGTTAACTTCCTTTTGCTGATATGCCTCATCATTAAGTAGTTCCTTTTCATAATCATTTATGCCATTATCATCGATTGTGGGCATGTTAAATAAATCATGAGGATTAGTCTTGACAATGACGAGCCTATCTTGATTAACAAGATCTTTTAAATAGAAAATTTGTTCTACTTAAGATGCCAATATATATGGCACATTTAAATGTAACGAACAACGAGCATTCACCATGGTCATTCCATACTTGTCAACCTTGTATCCTTTTCCAAGATGCCCCACATCCCACCAGTGACATTTGAAGACATGTACTTTCTTATTTCTGACATATGTTAGCTCATATATGTCTTCCAAGACACCATAATACTCTTTCCCAACATCTGAATCATCGCCCCTTACAAGAATTCCATTATTTCGCATTCTCCTACAGGAGACACAACCTTTTATGTGAAACTTAAATATGTTTACCATAAAGGCAAAACAACGATGAACCAATTTAAGCGGGCTAACAACTAAGCTTATGAGGTCATCATTAGCTTCACCATGCACACATAACTTTAAAACCTACAGATAATAAGTAGTGCTAGTGGGAATATTTAATAGGGTAAAATAATATGAGGTAAAATCAAGGGAAACCTACATGTGCATTGAACCATACATGAAACTCCTTCATCGTAGAAGTTTGTGTATCCAACTCTTTCTTGTGCTCCCTACATGTTAAGATAGGATAAGGAACATAATTATTAATTTATCCTAAGAAACGAAAATGTTATTAGAGATATAGCCAAGTCTAATAAACCTATTCCATGAATGGTCAAATGTCCTCATAATTCTGAAGCACATAAGTGTAAGCTTGGTTGAACTCTAAATTTGATAAAAGTCTTGCTTCATAAGCTCCCTTAACTTGCCTCATATTTTTTTTAAGATTGATATCTCATAATTTGGCATAGGTCCATCATCATTTCTTAGAGGTTTATTAAACTTAGTTGGGATATTTTTTAGGTAACGGGAGCAAAATGTGAGGCATTCATCTACTAAATAACCTTCTGCAGTTGAACCTTTTGGTCGTGCCTTGTTATGAACATATGTTTTGAGTGTTCGCAAATACCTTTCAACTGGTTACATCTATCGATATTGTATAGGTCCTCCAAACTTTACTTCTTTGGCCAAATGAATGGGCAAGTGGATCATTATGTCAAAGAAAGCTGGTGGAAACATTGTCTTTAATTTGTACAAAATGGTTACAATTTGAGTTAGAAGACTATCAAGATCTTTAATTGTCAAACACTTGGAACATAAATTCTTAAAAAATCTACTCAAATCTACTATTGGTTTTGCCATCTCTTTAGGCAATAAACTATGAATTGCAACTGGGAATATATCTTGTAAGAATACATGGTGATCCTGACACTTCAATCCGAAGATTTTCTGCTCATGAAATGTTTGAAGAGAAAGCATCAGACACCTTTAAATTAGCCAAAAAGTTACAAACTTTCAATTTTTCTTATGGAGACAATGCATAGCATGCTGTTAGCATTAGAATTTTGCTCCCTTGTTCTATTGGGTGCAATTGTTTCCTAATTCCCAAATCAACCAAGTCATATTGACTCTTTAATGTGTCCTTTGTTTTTCCACCAATTGCATCATCGTTGACACAATATTGTTAAACACATTTCTTTCTATGTGCATGACATCAAGGTTATGTCGGACCATAAGGACTTTCCAATAGGGTAATTGAAAGAAAATACTCTTCTTTCTCTAATTGTAATCATTATTAGACTGGATGTGCTTTCATTTATGAGTTTTCTCAAATGTCACATCACTCAGTGATTGCAATTGTTGAAATGCTTCATCACCTGTTAAAGGAGAAGATGCCCCTGCATTTTCAACTTTCTTATTAAATGCTCTCTTATTCCATCACCATGGATGGTTAGTGGGTAAGAAGCGATGATGGCCCATGTAGCCTAACTTGTTTTGTAATGACACAAAATGTCTGTCTTTATGGCAATATAGGCATGCAAGCTTCCCTTTGGTTGACCATCCTGAGAGGTTCCCATATGCTGGAAAGTTGTTAATTATCCATAACAAAGCTACACACATCTTGAAGTTGGATTGTGAATGGCTATTGAATGTCTTTACACCTTCCACCCATAATTCATATAGCTATTCAATCATTGGTTATAAATAGACATCTATGTCATCACCTAGACACTTAGGGCCTGGAATTAGAAGTGTCATCATAAAGTATGGATGCTTTATTAAGCTTATAGAGGCAAATTATATGGAACTAGCACCACTGGTCAAATATTGTGACTAGCACTCATATTCCCATCAGGCTGGAACCCATCACTTGTTAGACCTAATCGAACATTTCCAGGATAAATAGAAAACTCATGATGTTATTCATTAAAGGAATTCCAAGCTATAAAGTCAGAAAGATGTCTTAACACATTATAATTAATACGTCCCTCCTTATGCCACCTTATTTCTTTAGCTATGTGGCGCACCATGTACAACCTTTGCAATCGTGACTTTATTGGAAAATGTCACAATACCTTACATGGTACTTTCTTACCTTTATGACTATTCATCTTCCATCTAGAAATCTTGCACTTTGGATATGATTGTACATGCATTTATCGTTGTATAATCCAATCCTAGGTCTTGAATAACCTTTTTCGCTTCATAGTAAGAGTTAGGAACCACTGCACCCTTAGGAAGAACTTCTTGGAATAAACTTACTAATGCATCCATTGATTTGTTACTCTAATGATTGAGACACTTCAAATGAAGTGGCTTAACTATAAAAGATAACTTTGAAACTTTGGTACATCTGGATAGAGTTTGGTTTTAACATCTTCTAACAAGTCAAAGAAATTTTTAGCATGTGTGTTAGGTGGCTTATCATGTTTTAAACCACTATTTATATCCTCCAAATTTGAATGTCTATGTGCATCGTGTATCATTTCAATAATGTCATCCTCTTCGACATCATCCACCTCAACATTATCCTCCTTTAATTCTTCATTGTACTTGAATGGGATTTTTGACATAGGTTCATTTCTCTTCATGGGAGTCCTATACTTCGTAACTCTCATGAAAACCCTTTTTGAATTGATTTTCTCTAATTTTTTATCTTACCTTGAATGCAGTGTTCATACAACTCTTACATGGGCACTGGACCATGTCAGTCACCCCTAGTTGACTGAATGCCCGTTGGAGAAAACTATCTACTCCTTGTATATATGCAGCATCATCCCTATTCCTAATTTTTAACCAACTTTTATCCATCCATAGTTCCTACATTTAGCAATATTTATCTAAATAAGATAGTTTTTTTTTTTTTCTATTTTAAGATGTGTTTCAATTGGTATATAAGTTTGAGTTTAGTAATTATAAGTTGTTTACAATTTCAAGAATTGTCACCAATAGCTAGCATAATAGTTAATTTGATGTATTTTATTTGTTGACTTATTAATGAAAACAAGTTAATTTGACCTAATCATAGTGGTACTCATTTACCCCGGCTAAAATTCACTTTTTATCAATAAATGCATTAATTAATGAGATTATAACACTATAATTTAAATATTCCTACATATATTGAAAACTGAATATACTTGGAGATTGAAATTCAAGTAAAGATAAGAAATTAATCATGCCTCTTCTCGTTATATTAAAATATGAATTTGATGAGTGAAAGTATTTCAAGTTTCAATTCTAGTTCTTCTTTAAATTTATTATCTCCAATGTTTTATTTTAAAAATATATATTTTTATAAAGTTACAATTAGTTAATTTTTTAAAATAATAAATTATACAAAAAATACATCATAAACATTAACAAATAAATATTTGTAACTATTCCATTACGAGGACAGAAATATTCATGCAAGAATTATCTAGCATTACATGATAGGGCATATACATGATGGCTGTACAAAATATACCCATTATGGGGTCCTCTATCTTTTCTTACAATAAAAAAAGGTAGGCAAAAGAAAAAGATATCACATGCGTATAGTAAGATTTAATTAAGATTGACCAAATCCAACGTAGCCTCATGAAGATATTATATAAGTATTCCATATGTTGGCATTTCACCTAAAACACACCTTAATCACCCCTTTCAACCTAGTGCTGCTTGTCGGAGGAAGAAGAATTCTTGTTGAAAAAAGAGGTAACGACGACCCTAGCATTGCTGGAAAAAAGGTTAAAAGGATGACTTACAGTGACATGCGGTGAGAATTGCAAAGGTACAAAGGAGACGAGACAGTGGCTTGCAGATTATCAATGAGAGAGGAAGAATGAGGTGTTGATGCGAGTAATGGCAGATAAAGAAGAAAAATTAGAAGAAGAATAAGAATTGGGCTAAACCTGATTAACAATGAAGGAAAAAAAGAAGAGAAAAAAAAGAAGAAAAAAAAACATAAAGAAAAAGAATAAGAAGAAGATAAATTTTAAGTTTTCCTATACATATATCGACAAAGCAGTCACTGCCATGAACAAAATAGAGGGATTAGTAGAGGAAAGAGATAATAATGTTAAAAGAATGATGATGATAAAAACTTACTATTTCTCACTGCCTGCCATTGTTGCCAGAGAGTGAGCAACGAAAGAAAAGCATAAGAAAAACTCGAATGGTATGCTTTGCACCTATCTAGACTTTAAAACATATTTAAATAATTGGTCTGAGTAAGGCAAGAATACCAAGTGGGGAACAATTAAAATTTTTGCAGCATGACTACATAAAGATATTGCTATAAAAGGGTGTGATTTGATGTTGCTAATAAGGATAAAGCATACATTTAATATAAAGAATGCTAATAAGATAAATTGATCAAAATCACAAAGTGGTGCAAGAATGGGGTGTGAGATATTTGTATGTCTTTTGAGTATTAAAGTTTTATTTGATAGTTATTAAGAGGCTAAATAAATAGTAGCTAGGAATTCATTATCAACCACTCAATGGTAGGCATATTAAACACGCAACACTTTATAACTCTTAGCCAAAAGTTGAAAAGACAAGCCATGAATGTTAAATGGTATAAATATTAAAAGATTTCAATAGTGATCCATCAATTATATATTTTTCTTCAAGAAATACAATGCTCTGATAATAAATACATGACAAGACAAGTAATAATGATAGCTAATAAATATAATAATAAAAATAAATAAAATATTAAAATAAATAAAATAATATATAAAAATATAATAAAATAATAAAAAATATAATCAAATAAATAATAATTATAAAAATAATAATAAAATAAAAAATAAAAAATAAATAAATAATATTATATACTATACCAAAGCATTTGCTGAAGAGGAAATCAAAGGGTAACGGTCCATTATCTATAAAAAAATCTTACCCTAAGTCCAATGCTAAATTTATAATAGTTGTACTTCATTACCATCAAATCGATGTAAATAAAGATTCTTATGTAATCATGCTAAGAAGAGTGCAAAAGTGTTTATTGATATGCCAAAAACATAGTGCAATTGTTTTCACATAAGTCAAATGCACAGTGCAAAGAGTAGCCAAGTCTTCATAGACTTATAGATAAGCCTAACATGCAGTGCACAAACTCAAGCAAATAGATAAGCTTAAAACAATATAGACATGTATGCTTTAAAGAATTCATTGTTATGTCCAAAAGAAAATGAAAATAACACTCCAACTTTGCTTTCCAAACAGACAAGCTCTAAAGGGTAATAAAAGGTTCACAAAGAGGAAAACAGAAAGAAAATATAAAAAATACCAATTATGCCAAATAAAAGAAAGCAACAAAGAAATCTTACAAGTACAATGAAAAATCAAGATGCTGCATATAAACCAAAAATGGTTAGTGACTATGACACAATCATGTATCAAGTCCTTAAACCAGAAATCCAAAATAGAAAAAAATCACAACTTTTCATTTTTAAGTAAACTGACACATCTTTCAAACTAGCTAGAGGCAGAGTTACAATTACATACAATGTGATCTCAATTCAACAATTAAAAGCACAATCAATATGCCACAATTATCATCATGTAAATAAACAAAGTGTTAAATTAAAAAAATTCTAAATGACATCAATAACAACTGAGAACAGGGGGTCACGAGAAGAAAAAAAATGAATAGTGATATTTATGTTACCCCCTAAGATTACACTACTAGTATAACTTTTTAAAAATATACTATAACAAAGCCTATAAAAATGAAATTCTATTCATAATTGCTAAGAGAAATCGTTCCCCACAGAAATATTGTGCCTACATCAAGAGTTTCAACCTTTGAAATTTGACATTGCTCTGTCCAATTGGGCAATTATTGGATATTATTCCAACATTAGAAGACCCATATCAGTCAATGAAACCCAAAATCAAGCATCCCTATTTCATAGTGAATCCAAAATGGGAATGGACTAAATGAAGTGAGACAGAGTAAGATTGAGCAATCTAACGATATAAAAAGCAAGATAGTACGACCTTACCTGGGAATACATCGATGCCGGTGAAGCTCCTATAGGGACAGTGATCTAGCGATGTTGCAATGGTTTACCATGGACGAGAGTACTAAGAGCGGGGCCTTTTCTGAGATGCACGGGATTAGGAAAATAAGGGCTTAGGGCAATGAGTGAAGAATTAGTAGGCTTCGAGCGAGAAAGGAAAATTTTTGAGAAAAAAGGAGTGTGCTATAAAGTAATTGTAATAGTACAATTATTTTATAATTATACTAAAAAAAATCACCCTTTATTGTATTGTTAGAAACTTTTTTGGGCTGAGAAACACAATGGGACAAAATCACCATGATGTTCATAATAATGTATTACCACATTATATATTCACACCTATAATCACTTCTCACCGGCTTAAATTGTTTTTATGTTTAGAAAAAATATAAAATTTATATATGTGGTATACAAATACCAATATGTCTTAGACGTTCTTCATATTTTGTGATGCACATACACTTACAAAATTTTATAGTGCTCCATGAGTTGTCATGCACCATAAAATCTCTACATCAATTGCTCCACACGCCATTTCACGAGTTGCCATGCACTATACACTTATTTATACTTCCTTAAAAGTGTTATTAAAATTGCAAACATTTTCCTATATTTTTAAAATATACATAGACCTTACTTAAAATAAAATGTTACTTTATATGGCAGTCTATTTTTTTTTACTTAAATACCCTTCACTTTAAAAAATTTGAAATAAAAAATATGTATTTAAGTTAATGAAGATCATTTTAATATAAAGGATATTAAACTATACTAAAATACAAGTAAAATTCTTAAGACAAATATGTGTATATTTAAAGAACATTTTGCAGGAAATTGCCTCAACGGTCAATTAGTTAGTCATAGATTTGAAATAACGGTCATATTTTGATGGGCAATTGACTGGTGAGCCCCGGTAGTTGATTGGTTGTTTGCAGAGACAGTTTTCTGACATATATAATGGCTAGTTTGAAGGGGTAACGACTATATCTCATCTTGATATATAAATATATCATTACAAACATATTTTTGAGTAGAACCAAGTGCTAGAATGTGATCCTTAACTTGTTATATCATTCTTGAGAGAGAAACAAAGATCATTGAGCCAAACTTACAAATTCTCTGTCATTTGAGTTCTTAGAGCTTCATTTGTATATTTACTTCTTTGAGAGAGGTTGTTCAATAGTATTCCTTTCTTCTTTGAGAAAGAAAAGCTCGAGGAGGTTCCTTGAGGGAGTCAAGTAAGGGTGTGCTTGGGTTAAGGGAGAGGTTCCCCTGTTAAAGTGTAAGGAAGAGGTTTTTCTTGGGAGTTGCGATTAAGGGAGAGGTTCTCCCTTGTTGTTATTGTAATTGATTAATTGAGATAGTGAAAAATCCCAATAGGTTGCTTGGGACTGGACGTAGGCTTGGATTGGAGTCGAACCAAGATAAATCACTGAGTTTACTTTCTCTATACCTATACTCTTTATATTCTGAATTATCACTTCTATGCTCTGTATTTATTGTTGTCATTACAGTAGAAGTGTTCATATATTTATACTTCAAGCATCCACATTAAGCCTCTATTAATTCATATAATTGTTGCTTTACGTTATACTCTTCTAAACATAATTCATAGCAACAATTTCTATTTAGCAATTTTGAGAAGAAATAAAAATTCTGTAAACACCCAATTCACCTCCTCTTAAAGTTGGTTGCCTGGGTTGATAGTCACTCCAGCATAACTCTAATACAAACAAATGTTTTACCAAGGCCCACACCATGGATACATAGGTGCAACTAAAGAGAGTGAGGTGCATATATCATGTGCAAGCTTTAATAGTTAATGGCATTTATCAACAACGATCACGTCCTCCACCTTTATCAATATAGACAATTAAATATTTCACTCACTTGTCAAATTTGCAACCCCTTTCTCTCATTACCAAACAAAGTCCATTCTCTCTTCATTTCTTCTTCATGCACCTTCAAGTCAATAGAATACAGAAAAAGCTAATCACTTTTATCCCTAAAATGGGTCCCCAAAAACATCTCTTTTTAGTGATAGATTTGGATTCTCTCAATGATTTGAAAGCCTCTTTCATTCACGGTCTCTAAGCGAGTGGAAAGGAAATATTATGAAAAATAATTTTCTCAATGATTTGTAAAGATTAGAATAGGAAGTAAATATTGATTTTAATGATAATAAACATAATAAATTTGAACTATTTAAATATTCTTATTTTGAATATAATTATTTCATGGAAGAGAATTTGAAGAAAAATAATATTTGTCAATGACTGCTAAGCTTTTTTATGAATTGTCTTTAATGGGGAATGAAAACAAAATGTTAAGAAAAAGATTAATTATTTGGTTAAGGATAAATATAAAAATTGAAACAATTTAAATATTTGATTTCGAATTTAATTTCTTTTTGTTAACCTTCAATTATAATATTTTTGCAAGCTTATTTTATGAGAAAAATACAAAATTGGTTTTTTACTTTTACACTTTGTGACTATTTAATCCCTTACAAATTAACCGTAATAAATGAGTCACTCATAAATTTAAATTTTTATAAAACTAGTAGATCCGTTTAGATTAATGAGAGATTAATTTTACATAAAATAATATTTTTAAAAGATTAATTTGTTACAGTTAATTTGTGAAAGGACTAAATTATCACAAAGTATAAAAATAAGGAACCAATTAGATACTTTTCTCCTTATATTATTCTTCTATCCATTAACTTTTATTCTTTTAATTAATTTATCCTATTAAAAAATATCTATTAATAAATAGGATACCCATTATCTTTAATAAAATTTTTTAATGGAGAGGATCCTTCCCTCCCTTCTTCCCCTCCTCGTGCTAATTTATCTTACGTCTCACTCCTTTCTTCTCTCTTCCATATCCTACTATTATTAATTACTACTAGTTCTACATCAACCTAACATATGCATTACTAAACCATAAGTTAAGCATAACGCATACATCAACCTTAGATTGTTAAAGGAGAGATCAATAGTGGAGTTTTCTGGAATCAGTCTAGCAAATTTAGCAGGAATCGTTCCTCAAAATCTTATTGTAAGAGAGATTCAAGTATCTCAATCTTTCACCAACAAATTCATTTGGTAAATAACCATTAAGCAAATTTAAAGACAAATCTAGAACTTGTACAGAGTTGAACCCATTATGAACATGACTAGAAAAATAGTTGCTTCTTAGTGAAACAAAGGTCAGATTTTTCCAAACAGTGAGATTTTCTAGGACCAACCCAGCAAAAGTTTTTTCAGAAAAGGTTAAGAAATTGAAGACTTTTCAATTCGCCAATCAACTTGGGTAGCTCACTGAAGATGACATTGTTAGTTGGAGAAAGAACATGAAGCTCTGAAGCGTTAAAGATGGAAATGGGTAAAGACCTATTAAGACAAACAAGAGTTTTGAAGTTCGCCATGGTGAAATCCCACAGCAAAAAACACAGAGGCAAATAGTTCTTTTTGCCTCTCTATGTAGTTCGCCGCGGCGAAGTGCACATAGAAAGGAATCAGTCTCTTTTCGAAGCAATTCGTCGTGTTGAAATGCCATTTTTGCCACGGTGAAGGGTACAGAGGCAAGAGAAAATCAAATTCAATAAGAGAAACAGAGTTTTGCCAAAGTTTGATGGTCAATGCACTTCCAAAAATCTTAACACTCCAAAATTTGGTGTCGTAATGCTATTTGCAATGGAGACAAGATTGATAACTTGAAAATATTCTCCAATTTAATTAATTTAAGTCAAATCAGTGGAAAAATTACAATTTTACACTTAAGAAGCACATTTTACAGGAAATTGCCTCTAATCCTAAATTACCACAAGATATTATCAAATCATGCATTTAAGTTATTTAAATCTCATAAAATACCATGAATTGATATTAAATGGTATGGAAAAAATGGGTTAGATTAAGAGGCTTCTTTATAAAGATAATAAAGATGAGTTTATATGGGAATTTTATGCCAAAATAGTGTGTGAAATCTAGAAAACAATCACATAACATTTTTTTTTATTCTTTATCTTAATTTTATAAGAGTATTTTTTTCATTTGTTTGAAATTGCGTTTGTCTTTTGTTTTGTCTCTTAATTATTGCTTCATTTTTAGTTTAATTACATCACTACCACAACCTTTCTAATAAATTAAACACATCAAATGCCATTTTACTATTCTTAGAATTGTCATAAATACGAGCTCTGCTTTCTAAAAAAGTTAAATACTAAAAAGTCTTTCAAATATATTGTCATACTTAAATTTTTATTTTAATATCAATTTATAATTTTTAAAGCCTAGCCCAAGTCTAAAAAACTCAAATAAATATTTTTAATTAAAAAAATTTTTATTTAAAGAAAAACTTAGTGTAATGTGACATCTTGGTAAAAAATAAAAATAAAAACTAATACATCTTATTTAAGGAATTTATGTCAATATAATAACACACTACAATAAGAGTTTTAGTAGCGACATGTCAAGGTGGCCTCTAAATAGTTTGAATGTTTTAATATTTTACCCAAGTTTTAGTGACAATAAAGGAAAAGTTGCCACTAAAAATCTTTTGTGGCAATGAATTTATCGTCACTGAATACCCTTTAGTGGCGACCTTACATTTGTTGTCACAAAAAGTCTTCAGTGGTGACCAAATTGTCATCACAAAAATTGTTTAGCTATGGCACAGGGATGTCGCCACTGTAGGTATACCTTTACTGGCGACTTTTTAGGGTCGTCACTTAAGGTTGCCACTAAAAACTTAGTTTTTTATTATAGTGTATGTATTTTAAATAGTTTAATTTGTTTGATAAAATTGAAAATTTTGTATTAGTTAAAACCTTATTTTCCTTTTTATTTTTTGGTACATAAAGATAAATGTATTCAAAATAATAATTAAAAAAATCTTAGATTTATTTTTGTTAAATATATATATATTACTTTTAAGGAGACTTTAGATACATTAATTTCGTGAGGGGATTTTACCTCACATCCCCATCCTTAAGTAAAAAATAATTTCTCAATACTAGTCTTCAAATGAGATAAACCCTACGATCCTTAAATTTATAAACCTTTTGCCCCACGCGCACAACCACACTCACACACAGATATATATATATATATATATATATATATATATATATATATATAAAACTTGCTGCTGTTGAGTATTATTGGTATATGTTATTAAAATTAAATATTTGAATTTAATATTACTATTTAATGTATTATGTAATTAAAGAGGAGTCCAATTTCAAAATGGTTTTTAAAAATTAATTTTGAAAGAAAAATCGAGAAATGGTGTTTTTTTAGTTTTACCATCTATCTTACCTTATTAACTTAACAATTTTTTGACCCAAAAAAAACTTAACAAATGGATTCTTTACGTTTGAAAATCCAAATGAAGATAAATTTGATAAAATTTAAATTATTAAATAAAAATATAATAATTTAAATTTTAAGAGTGAACAAATTTGGGCTGGCCAAGTTTTTGGCCGACAACTAAGATATAGAAAAATAATTTTTTTGGTCATATGATGCTCAAATTTCCGGGATTCCACATTATAGTGAAACTAATTACATATCTTTGCATCATTTTATTGTATAAGAGAAAATTATATCTTTAGTCTCCATAGTTTTGGTTAATTTTTAATTTAGTCATTATAATTAAAAAATTATAATTATGTCTTTATAATTTAAAAATATTTTAATTTAGTCCCTTTAATTAAAATTTTATAACTAATTTATTGAATTTTATTGATGCGACTAATTATATATTATCTTAATATTCTGAAATATATAATTTATGAAAATAATAGAAATAAAGGAAAATAACAAAGCAAAATTAATTTTTATATACAGATAAATATTGATAATATTATAATAATAAAGACTAAATTGTAAATCATTTTAACTATGACGATCAAGTTATAAATTTTTAAAATATAAGAACTAAATGAAACAATTGTGTGATACTATAAAGAGTAAAAATTCTTTTCATTGAACAATATATAAATAATTAGGTTATGCGTAACATGACGGCCCCTCCTTACAAAATTTAATTTTGTCTTAAATAATTAACTTTCAGATATAATACTGTACCTTCAAAAAAAAAATTTTCCTGGGCCATTTATTACCTTCAACTCTTCTTCTGACATTCTTAATGTAACACTGCTTGTCAGCCGTTCAGTTCAAGAAATCAAACATTTTTATATAAGAGCACACTTACGAGAATGCGATTTTTGAGAATATAGCATGCATTCACATAATGTTTCGTAGTTTTCCAAAATCAACACTATCCATATGTTTTTTATTTTTATTTTTATTATAATATTATATTTTAATCATTGTTTAATTTTTAATTCATATTTTGAATATTAAAAATATATTTTATTTATATTTATTTTTTCTTTATTTCTATTTATTTTATTAATTTATAATTCAATATAATTCATATTAAACATTATACCCTTTCCCCTTCCCTCTAATTTTTCTCACGAATTTTCTACTCCCCTTCATCTACTTTTTTTTTTTTTTTCTGGGGTAATTACACTCAATCTCAAATCTGAAATTTGAAGTCCCCAAATCTTACACAACTTTGGGATGAGAGATGTTCTATGTTGACTGAACAGCATGGAGGATCAGGTAGGATTATGTGCTGTTCACAGCACATGGTGCTGTGAATGGACACTTCAAGTAATGTGATCCTTGAAATGTTTTCCAATCTTACTTTAATCTTTTATTAATTTAAATATTAACTCATATTTTTAGTTCAAATTAATTAAGATTGAAGTGCTACATGTGCTAACTTCCATACTATTAAAAAATTAAATTAAAAATAAATTGATAAGTGAAAAAAAATTAAAAATTAACTAATAAATAAGAGATTAAAATAATTTTGTATTCTGAAAAAAAAAGTGACATAGAGAATATACACGAGACACACCTCTCTTTTTTATCATTTTTTTTTGGTCTTCCTCCCTCTTAAATTGATAGTCTTAACATATCACTAAATTAAGAGGATGAGAATTTAGGAAAATCCTAGTATTCATTTGGATGGTAAAAAGTTCTCTTATTTGAAAATTTTCATGTCATAGTAATGAGATAAAACTAATTTAATTTGAATTTTGACAGTGTCACTCAGTTATGACTATGTAAATGAGGAACAATCAATCTCCCATACAGGAAAGTGAGACCCTTCATTTTAGTTATAAGCTGCAAGGTGGACGCTCCTCATACTTTCTTAATAATTCACATGAAACATAATGCTTCAAAGCTTAATGAGGAAGCCAAAGAGCCAATAGCAGAATTATCATGTGAAGATTTCAGTTACTTCGTATAAAGCTCTTTCCTGAAATATATTGGACATGAAGTTAGGGTTATGCAAGTTATTATCGCTAAAGGGTCTTCTTGAAGTGTTTTGACTTGTCTCCTCCTAGTTGAGTGTAGAATTATCTGCGTTTTGTGTTTTATGCTTGTAGAACAATACTTGTGTTAACTGGTAAGTTGAATTTTCGTTCTATGCCTTCATTTATTGGTCATTCATGTTATAAACCTTTTGACGAGAAAATGGATTGGAGCATGATTGCCTACGCATCTCAGAATCATGATGCAATACACAAAACAGTGTTTTTGCGACATAGTAATTGCGACAACCGTTGCAAAATCAAAATATTTTGATGATCACGTTGACTGTTGTTAAGTTCATAGACCTATCTACGATCAAAGGAAAATTGTCATTAGGAATGAAGTTAATGATGGTTAATTACTAATTGTTGTTAGTTATAGTGATTAAGAACTAATAACAAGCAAATGCTATAGACCTGACAACACACTATTAAGCCCTTAAAACTAATAACAGTCCTAAGGATCATCTCAAGTGAAAGACCTTGCAATGACCTAGTATTTAACATCCCAAAAAATATATATAACTAGACATATATGGTCTTTATAAGAGTATAAATAATAGTATAGCCTTTTAGTTAAACCTAAGATGAATTTAAAAATAACATTAAAGAAAAAAAATATAATTTTAAGGACTAAAATGAAAGTAGAAAATAATGTCTAGGGTAGAAATTATAACTGTTAACAATATAGGACTAAAATGACAAGAATATTGTTTGAGATCAAATTATAGTTCTAGCATTGCATATTATTTGCATAGTAAAATGTCGACAAAAACACATTTGGATACTATTTATATAGTAACTTGTATAGTATTACATAGTAACTTGAAAACTTTTATAAATAGAACGAACGTTTTTTAGTTTTCTCATTTGAAATTAAGAGAAATAAGAGAAAGAAGGAGTATGGAAGAAGTGTTTCATGAAAAATTTAAAATTTTAACTTACATAAGAGGTAGTCAATACTCTTATTCTCTATATATCTATTTAGAATTGGATTATTAATATATTATAACATATCTTGCTATGTATACATTTAGTTAGCTTTGTTCATCTATAAATTGCTACCAAGTAATTTCTACAGATAAATTAAACTCTTGACTTTTTAAAACTTATCACGATGATGAATTGACTAATATTATAACATGATAACGATCATGATAATGATATGATAAGGTAGCCACAAATATGAGATTGTAGTAAAAAAAGAAACCAAATATGTATTAAGTTACATAACCCAGATTAATGCTTTTATGGTTCAATGAAGATAAGGTGAAACAAACCATATGATAGGTTTGTTGTATGTTGTCATTTGTTGTTTGTATATGTTAACTCAGCAGCTATCTTGAACTCAATGCTAACTTGCTTTGACTTGCCCAATATGTTGCCATCGTGCCAATGATATTCTCAATGTCATATATGGCAATGTATTATATATATTTAGGCTTTCGTTTCTTTAGTTTCAAAAATACTCACCACCTAAAATTTGAACACATATAACAAAGAACAAAGTCTCTTACCACATTTCCAACAAAGACTACATGCTTATGGTTTGCAATGTATTTTATATATTTATCATAACCATTTTTGGAAATTTTATTTTAAATTTCTTATAATCATAGCTCAAATAGTTAATTTACTTTTATCTTTTTATTTGTATGGACAAAGTAATTTTTAATGGTTATATTTATTATATAATGTATGAATTATTTTAATTCAACTTTAAAATTATTTGTATTAGTTTATTAACACTTACTTATTTAGATTTTAATATTTAGAACTAAAAAATATCTAAATTTAATTATAATTAATTCTTTTTTTCTTTTATCAGATCACTTATTCAACTATAATTAAACTAGTAAACTATTAATCATTGTCTTCATCAATTCAATAACAACTCTAAATTTTAAAATATTGATTCAAACTATGAAATTGTATATTTTAATAATTATTTTTTATTATAGGTAAATTCTTACGATTTTATGTTATGAGTCTACGTTATGAGTTTACCTAAACTCGCGAGTTTGAAAATATTGGTTTGTATCATGTGACTATTATGAAGCTATTTGTATTTATAAATAAAATGTATTTTTTCATATACATTGTTTAGTATGTGTTTATAATTAGATAAAATATTTAACGATCATAGATTGCTCTAAATGTTTGACTTTAGATATGTTAAATCCAATAATAGTCTGAATTGATTTCTCTTAAGTCAATTAATATTATTATTGTTGTTGTTATTATTATTACTAATTTTTTTAACAACTCGAAATATAGTATGTTTCTATGAATATTTTTACTATGCATTTTGGTTTGGAATAAATATCTAATAGTCTTATTTTGATATGGATTCTAGATTTTTTTTGTATGGGATCTAGTCTTTTGAGAGTATTGAACTATTTTATACAACAAATTTTTACATACTATGTATCGCATTTAATAGAATGAGCAAACTAAGACGCTAAAATGAATTTAAATAATACCCTTATGGTGAATTATAGACCTTGTACATGTAAGATTATGACTGACTATGTCGCTTAAATGATTAATTTAAATCTTATGAGTTCTTTGTCAAAGCGATTTATCTTATAAATTCTAAGATCTATTGCAGGTTTATATTACTTAAATGGTCATTAGAAAGTGAAATTACTAAATTTTCCCTACCAAGAATATTTAGGAGCATGAACCATGCTAAAATATCTATGGCATCAATTTGGACTTAGAATAACAAAAGCTAAATATACATAAAATTCTAAGACATAAAAGAGATTTTTAACTACCAAGAATATAATAATAATAATAATAATAATTTTTTTAAAGACTAGAAATGCATAAGATTTTAACTGTAGAGTAGTAGTGCTTTTCAAGGCATTACATAATGGACCTTCATAGGGCCCCATATGGAACCAATTTCGATCCTCTGTGGAACTTTTAATGGCTCTAATGACCATTGTAAAGTCTTGGACCTAATGACGATCCCATGAACCATTGTACAGTCATGAAATGGTGATGACCATTACAAAGGTTCAATATTTTGAAGGTCATAACTGACCATTGCTAGGTCTAATTTGACCTAGTGACGGTCAAGTTTAATTGCCACAAAATCCTTTTTAATATGAAGACTTCTAATAATTGCACGTGATTGTCATTAGGTATAATGGACCTTGCAACAATTGAGTTTGATGGTCACAAAATCCTTTTAAAAAAATCATATGGGACTCTAAGGCACTTCCATCTTTGAAAACACCCTTCCCCTTTAATACTTTTAGATCTAAAAGTTTTTTCTCACAACAATGGTTGTTGCTGACTACTAGCTCTGTCCACTAACCTTGAGCCGCCATCAAACTTATGTTCGTACTGGTGGCAATTGTCGTTTGCTTTGCATGTTTGCATTTTGTCTTCCTTTTCCTTAACACATTTGCACGAAGTCCTCTATTCCGCCATCGTCCAACACCTTCACTAGCTATTATTGCGGTAGCCTATGCTTCTGTCTTCATCGCAGTGACAGAAGGTCTTAATGATACCTATGTCATTAAGTTACACAAAAGTCATCAAAGAAGATGTTCAATAACAATTAGAGTCATGTTTAAAAGGTTGACATGATATTGCAGGATATATTATATGTTGTTGAACACGCTAAGTCACATTTTATGATATGTGTATCTGCCAGGGTACTTCTAGTAACAATAAATTGCCTCAATTTGAACCAAACTCCAACTGATTAAAAGTGGATTTCACTTGTAGAACCCAAAGATTCAATGGTAGATTTGAGGTTTATCTATAAACGCCACAGGGGGCATAACGAATACTTCATGATTTAAGGGAAGAGGGCACTAGAACAAAGGGCAAGGTTTAGAAGTAATTCTTTAGATTTTGCTATTGAGTTTTTCAATTAACATATGATAAGTGTATGGTTAACTAATAATAACATGAAAAGTGTATAATTTAATTTAAAAATTATACAATTATTTTTAATAATCATACATGTGTCCTAATATAATTGAAAAATTATCTATTTATCATGTTTTGATTGAGGAACATCATAGCAAATATATAAAGAATTGTATATAAGTTATTTCCTACAAGAAAAAGGGGTGAATATTGCGAGGGGAAGTTCCTTCGCTAATCTCTCACTACTACCTAGTTGCAAACTATGAAAGACTATAATATCTCATAATAAAAAATAGCGAGTGATTTTCTCTCACTAAACTCTTGCAAATTGAGCCAAATTTTTTTTTCTGAAGAATCCTTCACTAGGTTGTGATGGAGTAATGAATATTCCTCTCAACGCCTAGCTGTGTCATTACTTATTCCTCACTATTTATGTCGATCTCTAGTTAGAATACGCAAATATGAGAGGCATTATGCAAAACCTCATGAATCCCTCACTATGTCCTTATTATTTATTCGCTATTTCCATTTCTTTTCCCAATCAATTATTCACTTTCATTCCCTCTTCAATCCTTTGCTAATCCTTCTCCAATTCCTTGCTAATTCCCCATGAGGCAAAATTTTTTTTTTTTCTTTTGTAAGGTATAAATTAATTTTCTTTTCATAGATTTCCTTTTCAAAACCTACTACAAAACCAATAAAAACCAACAATAAACAACAGCAAAGTAGTAGCATTTTTTTTTTCCAAAAAATCATTGCCACTAAATAATAAGGTGACTATAGTATAAAGAAATGTGATCACTTCCAACAACTTTCTTGGGATGATGTTACATAAATTGTCTGGGAGTCTTGTCCTTATGGGTCTTGTCTTATGGATGCTTATATCCTACAGCGAAGCTTCACTATAGATTTTGCATTTGTATATTTTTGGCCGTTTGACTCTCGAGCAGTCCTTGAGATGGACATCTCACATCTATCAATTTTTCTTTTTAATTTTTATAAACCCCAAAACACTGCTTTTTGGGGCAAAAACTAAGATGTTCCTCTTCGTCTCTTGCACATCAAAAGGGCAAAAATAAACGACAACATGGAATTTGTGAGAGAAGAAGAAAGAAACACTTTGCACCCGAAAAACCAGGATCTATACCTTTTACAATAGTATAGATCTGGCGATTCACATTGAACAACTGTACAGATCCTGATTTATTATGAAAAAATTATCGATTTCAATAATTTTTTAAACACCGAACCGGTAACTTTTTAAATTATCATTTTCAATAGTGAGAAATTAAGGAATTTGAGGAAAAAGAAAAAAAATACATCTGAGGAAGAGTACCTTGTGGACCACGAGAAATAAGACACAACTGATTTGAGAAAGTGACAAAAAGTCCTCAGTCGCGGAGCCAAATGCTGAAATATTGAAGTAATCAAATGAGTCATAGAAAGATATGAGCTGCTCTCAGTCATCGATATCTAAAATGTGAAATAATGACCTTGTTTGGTAAATCGACGATCTTTCTTTCCACTTCAGCTCTTCTTTCACAAAGACGATGATCCAAATAAAATACAATTAAAAAGCCCCTCTCTTTCCTTTTCGAAACAGATTGTAGCATTCACCGTCATTTTCAAAAAAGGATTGTATTCAGCAAGATCTCACTTTGAATCTCTTGCTAAATGGGTTTATACAACTGCATCGAACGACTAAGTTTCTTGCAATGAGAATGAAACACTTTGCAATAGAGGGAGAGGAACATGTAGTGTTTTGGGTAATAAAGATAAAAGAAAAAAGTGATATATGGCCGTCTACGGAACATTTGATGCATCGAACAGTCAAGATTATAAAAATCCATAATCAGTGGAAATTCTGTAGTAGGAAATCCTACTATAAATTATGTATTAATATGTAGACCATTAGATCAATATTTTATGTTCTATATTTCTCATATGTTTTTTCTAATTTAATTCTTCTAAAAAATAGTGAATCATTAAAATTTCACGTTACTCTGCAATAGTTAATTCTGTTGCAAAGGATCTACACAGTCTGATATACATCTGCAGTGGAACCTCCACATAATCTATCAAGGGTTAGCTTGAATCCACTCATTTTATATATATATATATATATATATATATATATATATATATATATTTCTTCATATGTTTTTAATTTAATTCTTCTAAAAATTAGTGAATCATTAAATTTTCACGTTACTCTGCAAGAATTTATTCTATTGCAAAAGATCTACACACAATCTTATATACATTTACAGTGGAACCTCCACGTGATCTACCAAGGGTTTAGCTTGAATCCACTCATATATATATATATATATATGCACACAAAAAGCATAAATATGATTGTTAGCTTAAAAAAACTATATTTTGGCTATTTTTAGTAATGGGCTTTTGAACGCCTGTCCTTATTACAAGAGCAAATCCAATTAGTTAGTGCTATATACAAAATTAATAATTTGATATTGTTAAAACACAGTCTATTAATTAGTCCAAATATTGATTAACGTAATTCATGTAATTATTTCAACATATTGTTCATTAAAATTGTTTCTTAGGCTACCCATATCTTTAATTTTTTTTTATCATATACTATTTTCTCTTGTAAATTTTCATGCAAAATTTGCCTAATGAATTGATTAAGTATTTAAAAACGTACAATCACGTGAGTGTAGTATAGGATTATAGTTAATTTATATTATTGGTTCTCTTCCTACTCGAACAAAGTCAGAGATATGCATAAAATAAAGAAAAGAACGCCATCCATGGCTTTTAAATTATTTAACAGCCGAAAGAAAACTATAAAGTAATGTTCAAATTTTTAAACAACAAAAAATAAATACCACTTTTAACTACTATATAAAATTGTAAAATTTTTTGCTATAGCTAGTACACATACATCTGACAATAAAGATTTGATCGATATGTTAATCTTGACAACAATGGCACCATGGGGAAATACGGTTCGGATGGCTAGGTTTATGCAATACCCTCAACTCCGTATAAAGAAAGGCAATGTTAGTGATCAGGTTAGATCTAATCAGGTCTAAACAAAGTCTCTTTTATGTAATTTTTATTTTTAAATTTGCAAAATAATTAAGAAAAACAAAGTTTTTAAAGAAATAATGAAAACATTTAATATTTGAAATGAATAGGAAATGGAACAAAAAAAAAAGATTTGAAATGAAAAATGATTAAGATTAAAAAAGAATTAATGTTTTAGAAATTTAAATAAAATAATAATAACTCATAAAAAATAATAAATAATCAAGTCGAGTTACGTCTTGTGTGACTTCGAGACTCGGCCCAACCTAGTAAAATTTATAATTTTTTTATTTTGATTTAGCCTAAGTACCCTGGTCTAATATCACTAGGTCATACCAAGTTGATTGTTCCTACTAGGTCCATGAATACCACTGGAGAGCAAACAATATTTGCTCCAAAAGTAGTAACCTTTTTGTACCCTTTTTACCTGAGATCCTAGTTGAAAAATTAAAAGTCATAATCTTCATTTGAATGTTTAGGTTAAAAAAAAAAAACTATGAAAACTACAGGACAATACATTATAACTACTTCATGTATAGTGATGCCTGTTGTTATACTGGTATCAGTCATCCATTTCTCTTTCTTTTAATTTGTGACTAGGCCCATCTACACATTTGAAACACCAATGATCAAAATTTAAATGCCAGCACCAATAATTTGAAGATATGATATTGCATTTTTCATTGTTTTGGTTTGTATTAAAAATAGAATTTATGGGTTATAATTTCCTCAAATAAATTAAGTAAATAATCATGAATCTCATAATCTTAATATTGGTGTAGTTTGGTAATCATAACTACGATCATAAAACTATCTTGATAGGTTTGGAGGTTCAATTTTCTCGATTTTGATGGAGTAGACAAATCAAAATTATTATGGATCATCAATTGCCTAAGACTAAAAGAGCATAAATAAATTATAATGGAGGCTGTTTAGGTTCAATGCAACATTGAAATCACAAATGATTTTAGTAAGTTCTATCAATGGTGTAGTCTTAATAAGGTTTTGTTCAATTTTATGGCATCAAACTAGTCATATTAGTTGAATAGACAATCAATAATTTTGGAATGATATGTTTGGTTGATACTAAAAGAACAAGAATAACCAAACTATACTTGCTGGTGGCTAGTTTGGTTTGTTATGATCCAATTGATTCAAACTTTGCAAAACTCATTAGAACTCATACCCCAAACCAAAAATTCAATGAAGTTAAAGGAAGGAATAAAGGGTAAATGGCTAGCAGTATGCCTGAAATTCAAACCTTCGCTTTATCTTTGTTTTAAAGTTGACTCTAGCTATATGGCAATATGCGTGTGGATCCCTTGAAGTAGAGATTTTATGCAGTTTTCTTAATTAAAAAATTTTTGGACCATTGGATCAAGCTTTTAAATAGTTTGTAGTTATTAGATTAAGTTGTAAAAGTTCCCAATTTTGTTTTTAAAAGTATTGATTTCGGTAACTCAATAAATATTGACTGTTGAATTTGAAAGGAGAAAGAAAAACTATGGAAAATCTAGATTCTTACAGGCAGTACGATAATGGCGTGCAACTGACACTTGGAAGATAGCATTTCTACAACCAGTGATAGGGAGACATGTGAAACTCTGAGTTGTCATATGACAAACTAAACCAAAAATACACATTATTATTTGTCAATTTATTAGTAATAAAAGAACATACATAAGTCATACTTTATCAAGGCTACTTTGTGTAAGTTTAATGCAATTGAATCAAACATTGAAATTGTATCTTATGTTGATAAGTCCTATCAAGGGTGTAATAGTTTCAATTCTATTTTCATTGAATTTAACGGACCAAGCCACAATTAGTCTTAAATTCAATTCTTCCCTCCATCATGCTCATGAGATAATTGATGCAACCTATATGGAAGTAATTATATAGGCAATACAATAAGTTCGTGCAACTATCAATAGAAAGATAGTACGTATATAACTATGAAGTAAGGGATAGATGCAACTATGAGCTACCACCTATTCAATTGAAAATTTAAAAATGACAAGATTAACAAAGACAATGGGTAGTAAAAGAGTTATTCCTTCTTGTTCCTGCCATGATGGATGTTGAATCGGAGAAAATAGAGGTTAAAAAGCTTTTCCTTCTTATTACAGTAGATAGGTAGGAACTTGGGAGGCAAGATTCAAGTGAAGTAACTTTATTGAAGCTTAAGGGACCATTGGATTAGATTGGAGTTGAAATTAAGGAATTAGATATGATTAAAAATGAGAGACTTATGAGTTGATAAAAGGAGAATTGGTGTTCCACTTTGGGGATGGAGAAGTAAGGATGACATTACACATATGTAATAATTAAATATTGTATCTTTGGTCTACCTTATCAGGATATTTTTCAATCAACAATCAAACTTAACTACTTGATTTCCTGTATAATAAATTGAGTAGTTCATTTTCAACATTTTATTGATTAAGTTTCAATTAATTTAACTTGTTCATTTTTGTATCCCAAAATTTGGTAGTCACACAAGTTGTAGAAATAATATATATATAAATTTGTAACACATGTTTTTTTTCCTAGGTTTTATTGAAAATTTAAAAAATCATTGATAGTTGCAAGGCAACCAAATTGCAATTTAAAGTCATAACAATAAGAAATGTCAAGTTGGTCATCATACATTAAAAAATTTTTAAATCACTCCTCATACTTTATAATTATTTGGAAAGAAGTCCTTCCCATCAAGTTCTATTTGAACTTCATCCTCTCCTTGTTGACTGGGTTGACAGTGCTGACATGGTTCGATGATTTGAATGAATTGGAGGCAAAATTTGATTGTGTGGCTGAAAGTGTGTAGCAAAAAGATAAAATAGAAAATCCAGTAGCTTCCTCTTGAAGCATGACTTAAGAGGCATCCCTGATCTTAACTAGAGAAAGTAAAGCAAGAAGAAAAGCTTGGGTTATTGCTTGACGCATGCATGGAGAAGCCCACTGCCTTATGGTATGCCATATGACTCTGATATTATTATTTTAAGAGTAAGGTATTTGGCCTTCCCATCTCATTTTCACAATAGAGGCATTGTATAGTGGAAGGAGAAAGATAGAGATGTGGGAAAAGGAAAATAAATATTTGTCTTGCTATTCAGAGCACAGAATATAGTGAAAATTAGAGGAAGATGGAAGAGTAGTAGGAAGAAAAAAAAGAAATAGAAAAACAAAATTAGAATTGAAAGATGATTAAAGAAGGGAAAATTTTCATTTTCATAAAGAACATTGTAAATAATAGAAAGGGAATCATAAAAGAGGAGCTAGAACAAGAAAATTAAAAGAAACCCAAGAAAAGGAAATCTGGAAGAGAGAGAGGAGGAATTAAGAGGAGACCATTATTGCCTTTATTAATCCACATATAGGTACTCATCCTTAGGATAGTAAAGAGGTGAAGGAATTAGGTATGCACTCACCATTCATTTATTAAGAGGCAAGAGGCTTTACAATTCATTTAGCTTATATGAATAAGATGAGAAGACCGAAAACATCTCTTTAAAATAACAAAATTAGAGCCATATAACATACTATTAGAGAAGGGGCTTTTCAATACGTGTGTTCTACAATAACCCAAACTTCTCTTCTTGCTACATTTTCTCTTGCTGAGGAAGGGGGCGTTTGTTAAGTCATGTTAATAGAGGAACCTATTGGATTTGCCTACCCTTTTTTTTTTTTTTTGGGCTTCATATACTTGTTAGCCATATCATCCAAATTTACCACCTAATTGCCCAAATCATTTGGCCATCACTAAACCAATCAACAAGGAAATGATAGAGTTATGAGATTTGATAGGAGGGACTACTTTTTAACCGATTATGTATATAAAGAGTGATTTGAAAAATTTTAAAGTGTGAGGATCAAATTCAAAATAATTGTAAATTATAGGGTCCAAAAGATTAATTTTCCTTGATAAGAACATTGAAGGCATACATAAATATCATAGAACCACTGATTAATTCCATAACACTAAAAAGCTATAAAAGTAATAAATAAAGTTCTTTAACATTTATAAGTGCACAATTTCATATACAAAATGAAATATAAAGTATTGAAAATTCTCTAAAGTTCATAATTAAAAACATGTAGTACTAAGTATGTAAGCTTAACATAGATCAAAATTGAAAGTCTGTAAATTCTTACCACCTAAGTTATTTGTTGAAACTTAATTCAAGCGCCCCATTACTTAATAGTCTTTACTAGACATAACTGAAAACTCAATCTAGCTAATCTATTCAGTATCATCTCCAGGAGCAAGCATGTTATGATCAATGAAATTGACCCCAAATTTATTTTTGTTGGGAAAGTGTACCTTCTTGTGTCCTCTAAGCGCTTAGCTAGACCTAAACACTTTAACGCAATGTGGGCACTCATACCCTTTTGGATAATCAAGAACATCACAATTAATGCCTCTATTGCCATCAATATCATTATTATTTTCTTCATTAGCTTCACTATCTTCCTTCTAATGGTTCTTCTTAATTATTTTCTTATGGCTTGCTTTATGCCCACCAAGTGCCTGGTAAAACCCAAACACTTTGTCACACATCTCACACTTGAACTTGTTGCCTTGAGAGCAAATTGCAATAACTTTTTCATCATCATCATCATCTTCTTCTTCTTCTTCTTCCACCACTTGTTGTTTTTTCTTAATCAATTCTTTTCTTTTGGGCCATTTGTCATTCTAGACCATTATTAAAGTCCTAGCAGCTTCTATTGTAGGAAAAAGGGCATCGAATATTGAACTTGTTTTATGTTTTGGCTCAACATCTTCAACTTTCATCTGAGGTGACAACTCTATTGTTGCGTTTATGTCAATAAATCTACAATAACGTTTGGATCTTTTAGGGGTTGCGTAAGATTGATCAGATTCACTTTCTTGGATGTTGTCAGAGTTTGCTATAATTGTTGAGAAGTCTTGATTTATAGAGTAGAAACTTTGCATAACATGGGTATTCTTCATGGGGTGAATGGTGAGTAAAGAAGATGAGGTCATAGGACACTGGGTCAAAGTCAAATTGCCATGAACACTGGCAATAGAGTTCTCCAGTGGCATGCAATCAGTGATTGGAGCTATTGTAATAGGCTTAGGAAGGATAGGAAGTTTGGTGAAGTGAGACCTCATGTGGCCTCTCATAGCTCTTCCATTAACAAAGCACTTATTACAAATCTTATAAACTTTGCTGCCATTGTTGTTGTTTTTTTTCCTTTCCATTGTTGAAAGAAAGCCCAAAAAGCCAATGAATTTCTCTCTCCTTTCTTTATCTAAGTTATGGTTGGAGAGGATTCTGTGTGCTTGATGAAGAGCATTAAAGGGGTGACTTAAATGGCACTAGGTGACAAGCTTTCCTTGGGCAAAATGAACAAAATCAAAAGGTTCAAAATGAATCTTACTTTAGCCTTTCATCAGCATATTTGAGTATATTGGTTTCACTACCAAACAATACACCATTTATGTGGTTTATATAAGTAAATTTAAAAGTAAAATTTTAAAGAATTAGATTGTGCATTTACTTTTCATTTATTTTCATGTCTTAATTACGTAATAGTTGTACAAATATAAAAAGCATGAAAGGCAAGAATTTAGCATAATTTCTTTTCAAATCTTGGTAGTATCCACGCCAGCTTGTATTTATCCTTACAAATCCATTTTTCAAATTTGGTTAATTAAATTAAGTTATTAATGACAAGTCTAAATATTTTATGATAAATTTTTGTTTCTTATATTTGAAATATTAGCGAAGATAAAATTTGAACTTGTGACGTTGCATTGGACAATACTTAGTGTGAGCTTATCATAACCCACTCCTTTTAGTGTACAATTGCTAAATGCTATTTTGCTTGACACTTGAACCATTATATTTCAAAGCTTTCAAAATGGGTTAAACCTAGTAAACTAACCTGTTTACCCTACAAAAATGGTGGTAGGTTAGGTTAAAATTTTACTAACTTATATAACTTTAAAATTGTTATAGCTTGACCCACTTAACTAGAGTGTAAGATGGGTTAATACATATAATTTGTAGGTCAACCCCCCCTTTTTTTTTCCAATACTATTCATGTTACCCAATTACCTATTTTGACAACTTAAACTCATTTGCCAGATACAACATTATACTTCTTCATTTCTTTTGCATTTCATCTATCACTTCTTTGGCTCATTCACTTTGTCACTTCCAGTTTTCAATGAATGAACACAAATCCTACCCTACAAAATTGAGATGCAACATAGGTAGACATTGAGAGCTTAAACGGGCAATAAATGGTTAACCCATTCATCTGCATTGCCCTTCTTCATCCATCCACTACTTTCAAAACTTATGAAATAGAGGAGTACTAAGAACAACAAATGTTAAGAGCTCAAAGGTGCAATGGTAAAGACTAATAATTGGTGCAAGTAGGCTATGAGCTCAAAGTAGTGAGATTCAAAGGTGTGGCACATGTCATGAGTTTTTGTTTTAGAGTAACTATTTAGTTAATGCTTCATTTAATCTATTAGTTCTTCTTAACCATTGGTCTAGAATACCTCACTTGTACATTTTTTTACCATTTTAAAAATATATCTCTACCTCTTAAATCCTTTTTTTCTAAATCATTACTTTCATCTTCATGTTATATAATTGGGCATCTATTTGACACTTAGGTAGTTGCCTGAGTTCAAAGTAGTAAAAGAAAGGCTTGTGTCAATTTTTTAATTAATTGATTGGATATATAATTACATTTTAATGGGAGGTTTGGAGGTAGTTATAATTTTTGCCATTTTCCATAAGTGTGTGAAGTTGAGTATGTATTTTAACCTCATTGTAGCAGACAAAAGGCTTGATGCAAGGTGGAATAACTTTTATTAGCATGTTTTAAAAAATATTAGTTGACCAAATCGGCAATTTATTTAATTTTTCTGGTTGATTGAGCTAACATTTTTCTTTCCTTGTCTAGTAAATGGGCCAGTCTCACTTGCCCCACTTTACTTATGACTTTTGATTGGTCAACTCTTGTAAACGGAATTATCCTATTATGATAACTCTATTATGTTTTTGAACTTTTTCATTTAAGCTTTTCATGTTCTTTCTCTTGTTGCTTTTATACTATTTTGGATATTTATACTAGTATTCTTTTTTCCTTTAATTATTATTTTGCATATGACAAATTTTAAATTTGAAGATAAAGCCTCATTTAAAATATTTACATCATTCACTCATTTTTAACACTTTTGCTTATTTTTAAATGATTTTTTGGGATAAAAGAACAAAATTAATCAGGAATAAAAATAGTATAGTTTTCATAAAAAGACTACATCCTTCGAAAATAAGTCATGCATTAATCTTTAGCGGTATTAGCCAAAAGTGCCCAAGCAAATTATAAATGTCAAAGCATATGGTCCATGAGTGTGTGTCTGTAGATAAAGTAATGGACAATTGATGCATAACTCTAGCCTAATGAGGCTGAAATGGAAACATACACTTGATTCAAGAAATAATCTAATCTAAACTATCAACCTACTGAAACCCTAATAAACTCGTTCTTAAAAATGCAGATGTTAAGGCTTGGTAGAAACAAGAATTGAAATCGCACAATATAAGAATTAACTTGATAAGATATTGAATTCTTGATTTAAAAAAGAACGTAAGCATGCCTCTTGCAAGGATATAAAGAAACCACTACATTATTTAATTTCTCAAAATTGTTCAAGTCATACAATAACATAGTATAATAAAGCCTAACATTAACTTAGTACTTGAGGAAAGAACATATAAGGTAACTAAATTAATGCCTATAGAAAATAACAAATATGACAACTTCTCAACCTTTAAGGAAATAATAAATTTGCTAATTACTTAATGCCTAAGAACATATAAAATTAAAAAAAATTGCTTAATGTCTAAGGAAATAACAAATAAGGAAAGTACCTAGTGCTTAAGGAAATAACGAATAAGTAAACTAATTAATGTTTTAGGAAATAACATATATAGAAACTACTTAATGCCTAAAGACAATACAAAGTCAAATATGAAATCAAGCCCACCAATCTAGGCTTATAACTTAGGCCGATATATTTAGCATAGTGAAACAAGGACATCTGCTTCTTTAACCCCCATGCTTGTAAAGAAGTCCACAAAAGTACTTCTTTACTAAGTGGTCCATATAGATTTGCAAGGTTAATAAGAACCTTTTGGCCCGCAACCTTGTAATCAATCTACTGGAAATGCAAAGTTGTCAATCCTTTGTAGTCCTGAGCTTATTACCATAGTGATCCTTATTAGTATCAATCCTCCCTCCTAACAAAAATTCATCTCTAAATCTGAAACCATACCCAGAGGAGATAAATTAAAGACATTAAAAGTAGGAGACATATTATACTCATTTGGAAAATCAATCTTCTAAGCATTATTATTCCTTTTTAGCATTTAAAATGGACCATTTCTTCTTGGATACAATTTTGACTTCTTTCGAATTGGAAATTGTTCCTTCCATATATGTTTTATATGATATCAAGGGACTTGTTGTATGTAACAATGTCATCAAAATAAATAATAACAAATAACCTAAAATATTCTTGCAAGTAATGAGTCATTTAGCGTATGAATGTACTAAGTGCATTTGTTAATCCAATAGGCTTAATTAACCACTCATACAATTTACACTTAATCTTAAATTTAGTTTTCCATTCATCTCTTACTTTCGTCGTGGTTTAATGATAACCACTTTTAAAGTTGATTTTAGTAAATGTATATGCATTATGCAACTCATCAAGCATATTATTTAATCTAGGAATGAGATGGTGATACATTACAATGATTTTATTACCTACTTTATGGTCTATGTATATCCTCCAAGTTCCATGTTTTTCTGGTACCAAAAGGATTTGTGTTGAACATAGTTAAGGTTCGCCTTCACATGGTACTTAACTAGTAACTTATCAACTTATCTTTGTAACTCATTTGTATGTTTAGGTTCACTCCATTAAGCTGGAAGGTTAGGAATTTGAGTTCCTAGCACAATATCTATTTGATGTTCAATATTTTTTTATTATGTCAAAAGCCTCGGTGGTATCATCTAGCAATACATCATTAAACTCCTGCAGCAATGAAACAAAACTACTAGGCAACAATGGGTTAAGGTTAGCTTCAGACAACAATACTTTCGTAAACTAAATTATTATCAAAGCTCTCTTGCCTAGATCAACACTTTTCAAGTCTCTCTTTTTGAATACAAGCCTAACTCTTTCATAACTCTTAACACTTTTTTCCTTTATTTCATTCATTGACTTTTTCTCTTCTTCACATTAATCTTTCTCTTTATAATTTGTAAAGTCACTTACCATTGGCCTTCATTTTTTTCTCTTTTTTTTTTTCCCCTCTTCCTTACTTTCCAAATCCTGATTTGAATGAAGTTTACTCTTTTAGAGATGAAAGTACAAGATTAAATTTTTGTTTATGAAGCTTAAATAAATTTCAACTTGTCATGGCCTTTCTAACAATAATTGGCGAACTTGCATAGGTACTATATCGCACACAACCTCACCAGAATATATACCAATTAAAAATTCATCCACAACATGCCTTGACAATTGCACTTCAACATCATCATTTAACAAGTACAAACTATAAGGATTAGGAAGTTTATCACATTTTAGACCTAACTTCTCAATGAAAGTAACCCTAACAATAGTAACACAATTAACTCCATCTATAATCAAGTTGCATTCTTTACCACAAATCAAATATTTAGAATGAAATATGTTATCCTATTGTTCTATATTTATCTCTTTAATTTGAACATTTAATGCACACATGGCAACAAGTGTCTTGCTAAACACAACATATTCTTTGTGAAAAAATGACATTGCGGCGACAAAGTAGAAAAGAGGTGCAAATTGATTTCCAAAACTAATTTTGAAAATCATTTCATTGGAGTTGTCACTAAAATTTTTAAGAGGAAGATTTTGGAAAGCCAAATAAACATGGAATTGAGGTTAATGTAATTAGAAATGAGTCGAGGAGTCTATTTGAGTGTGTGAATGGTATTAGACACCCTATAACACCCATTTGTGAGAATGGTTACCTTAAAATTTTCAACTGAAGTAAAAGACATAACTTTTAATTTATTTTAAATTGCCCACATTTATTTGAAATCAGCCATTTTAAATTATGCTTAGGAATAATGGAGAAAACAAAATAGAATGAAACAAAACGATGGATATTTATAGTGATTGGACTTGACCTAAAATGAGAGCCAAGTGCCTACATACTCTATGATAGACTTCAAAGTCCTCGTAGTTAGTCTAGATATATGTGTTGGTGGGTTGCTTTTTTTTTTTTTTTTTGTGAAGAGAACAAAGATAGTTGAAATTGGGCTAATTTTCACAATAAAAATGATGTAGTGATTGTTTAATGTGTTTTTAATTTGCAAAATTAGCTTAACCTCACCTCTTTGGTCTTTTTATGTACTTTTTTTGAAAATATTTCAATTAAGCTTTAGTATATTTGATTATTTGTTTATTTATTTTTGAAAAAACATTAATTGACATGCGCCTTTAAAACCCATATTTATTTTTTGGAGGATGCGTATAATAGGAAATAAGTAATTGGAACCCTAAGTTTAATTCAAATGCATGAAACTAGTATTGAGATATGCTTATGGATCTGTTAGATCTCACATGGCAAAGAAACCAAAGGAGAGTACTTATAGAGGTATTGGACTTCAATGGCATATTTTAAAAGAGACTTCCAATGGAAGTGTTAGACCTATTATGACACCTTTTTTTTTTTTTTTAACTAAGTGTTGGTGTTAAATCAATCATCCATGGATATGGGTGTGTGATGGTGTTAAATAAGACATTCATAAGTGTTCATGTGTGTGAATGTCTAATTATACTTTCATTATATGGTGATTACAAAGGACTAAGAATACATCAATTACAATCATACTCAAAGGAATTTAACAACTTAATCTTACTAGCCTTCCAATTTGCCATCTTTGCTTGTGTGTCCATTGCATATTCATTTGGAGACAACTTAGCCATGGTTCCCAAACTTTAAATCACCAAGATCTCTTATGCATTCACAACCATCATTGAACAACAAAAACATTAATCATGTAACGGAGCAAAACAAATAAGATAGGCTAACCTGTATTTTTTATAAGATGCCTCAATGATATTTCCTTAAACACTTTAATAATATAACCTAAACACCTCACAATTTTCAGCCTATAATTGTGATCAATTAGAGTGCATTTTCATCAATGTTTGATAGCCCATAAAGAAGTAAAATTCATCAAGAAAGCCATATAAACACATCACATTTTTCAGCCTAATATCATAGCATACAATTATCATATACTTAACATTATTCACACCTCAGTATCCCTAACCTTAGGTATAATAACACACCTCACTCAACATAATTTTTAACACTTAATTCTAATCAAAACTCAATTGGAAGCCACTTTAAATATGAAGCAAAGATAGAAAGGAAAGAAAAGATGAATAATTAAGAAAGAAAATTACCTTATATTTTGTCTTAAGCACTCTTTTTGCCTCCTTCCCTCTAGCACCTTGGTTGATCTTGAATGAGGAGAGAGAATTCCATTAGGATACTAAACCTCTTGCCAAGTGATGATGAGAGTCAATTCTCCCAAAATAAGGTATGTGTATTTTCTTAAGGCTAGTGTTGCGATTTTCTTAGCTTTTTCCTCCTCTTTAGTCCAATGCCCCAAGCCCTCCCCTAAAAGCCAAGAAGATCTCTCATCCTTTCCTATGTGAAAGCCCCCTTCTATCTTTTTATAGTAAGAAACTAGGGTTTTCTTCAGAAATTTTCATGTTACTCTGATTTCTCCTTTTTGAGGGTTTCGTTTTTCCATTGTGTCTTAATTTTCAAGAAAGGAAATTCTCCCATTTGTTTCCTTTTTTCTTTTTCAATCATTGATTTATTTTTGCTTATTTTCAACTAGAGGACTAGGGTTTCTTTTTCATTGTGTTTTATTATTCAAGAAAGGGCATTCTCCCTTTTGTTTCCTTTTTTCCTTTTTCTTTAATTCTTTAAATCGTTCATACCTCTTCACTTTTCTTTTGGGTCCAATTCCCAAATGAATTGCTTCCATTTTTTTTTTAAAAAAGGGAAGCCCAATTTGATTTTTAATTCTTTATTTTTATAAGCATGTGGCCTAATTGCCTGCCCTTTTTATTTTACACTTTATTACTCTAGACTTCCATTTTTTTTCCCTTTTTTCTTTCTTTTAGAATTTTCAATCAAATATTTTTACTTATTTATTTTAATTTTTAAATTTTTTTTTCTTATTTTAGCAAATTAAATTGTTTAAGATTCCTTTAAAGATTACTATTTTTAAATGTTGCCTGAACAAATTAAGTTTTCACATTCTTCATTTCCGTCATCGATACAATCTTACAATTCAATATAGGCTCATTACCACTACTTTAAGATTTAATTTCCCCATCCATCTTTGGAAGAATATTATTTTCATTAGAACAATAGAATGCAATATGACCACTACCCCCATCAATGATTATACTACACATTTGTCCACCAATCAAACATCTATTGTGAAAAAATATTTTCTTTTTATTCTAAACTATCTTCTTCAACATTAGACTCAATGGGAGATTCACATCTATTACTAATTTTAATATTCTCTTCATCACTAGTAACATCATCTAAAAGATGACATAATATTATCCTTAATATCAGCATTATGCTCAGAATCAAAAACAAAATCATCATCCTTTATATGCATTGTCATTTTATAAGGACCTTCATTAGTCATATGCCTACACTATTGATACTTAAGGCATATAATATCTCTATGCTCAGAAGAATCAAAAGGAGAATAATAAGCACCTTTTTGTAAAATAGTAATAGTTTCATTGCCTTTAGTTTTATACAGTCCTTCATTGAAATTTGAGCCATTCTCATTCTTGACACAAAAAATTAACCACTTTGAACCTCATTTGGCATTGGAATTCAAATACATCCTTGTTGATCCATTATTCCTTAATTTCTACTCCACCTTTATTACCATGTTAACTAAGTCCTCCATATTAACATAATAGTGCAAATCCACTATATAATCAATCTCCTTGTTTAGGTCATTTACAAATCCTGTCAAAGTCACTTATTTATCCTCCATTATGTTGGTTTTAGTTATGATCATTTTCATCTCCTCATGATAGTCCTTTACAAATTTAGACCCTTAAGTTAGTCTTTCTAATTATTGGTGCAACTCTCTGTAATTTTAGGATGGAATATACCTCTTTCTCATTACTTTTTGAAACTCATCCTATGTTGCAATAAGATTTTCCCGATATCTCTTCCTAGGCATCCCAAATTCATTCCACCAAATACGACTATAATAAGTAAATTTTGTAGTTACCAACTTCACCTTTTTATCCTTGAAGTAATCATGACACTAAAAAATATCTCTACCCTTCTCTCCCATTTTAGGTAAATTTTAATATCATTTTTCCCTTTGGAAGGTGGAATCTTCATTTTAATAGAATTATTGGTGTTATTCCTTTCTTTCTTAGTCTCCTTCATTATCCGACATTGGATTATACATTTAAATTGCATCTTATTTGGTGTTATATTGTCAATAGAACTACTATGGTTAAGTGTCCATGTTTTGGAAACTTTTGTTATCCTCTCATCTATCTTATACATTCTAGTAGCCAACTTTTGAATCCCTTTCATGATTACTTTATATATTACTTTCATATCATGTTCCTCTTCACTAAGCACACATTCTTTATTATCCCGACTTGGTGAAAATTTAAACATTTGAATAACTTGTAAGAAAGCTAGGAAAACAACTATACAATTACTCCCTTATATGTTTCACTTAAAAGATGTAATCACTCATGTTTGCGCTCAACATATGGCTTTTACCCTCCTTTTATTGCTCACTCACTCAAAGCCTTTTACCACCCAAGCTTTGTCCATTATGTTGCACTTCATAACTCAATAACTCAAGGAAGGAAAGTTCTTACGTGTAATAATTAGAGGAAAGCAATGAGAAGTGTAAATAAGAATGAAAAGTAGAAATTCTATATGTAAAATCAATTAACCAATAAAGAAGCAAAGATAACATACATATTAGAATAATGTTATGTAAGTATATAATATGAGTAACAAGAAAACAAAATATTACTCAACTAATGTAATTAGATGTAAATTAAGATAAGAATAAAATATGAAAACTAAAAGAATGCAACTAAAAGACAAGACTGGTATTATGTAAAGAATTTGGACAACCTAAATGGAAAACTAAATACAATACAAAATAAACCCAAATCTTATGAATTCAAGTCCTAACGGCAAAAGAAACAAACAACTTCATATGAAACATAAACATCCTCTACAGTTGAGGTTTCATTGGAAAATATCACAAAACTTTTGAAAGTAAATTTCTTTTGCTTTTTACTACTAGTATATATGCCTTTACCACTAGTATATATGCCTTTACCTTTCGGTTTACATCTAAATGTATTACATTTTTTGCAAGTTTCACTTAATGCATCCTTCCATAGGTATAACATCACATTATTGAGACATGCATGAATTTTAGTGTAGTGTAGTTTGGGTTTATTAGTTATTTTCTCGACCTTATAGAATAGAGGTAGAATTTTAACAATTTCAAAAGCGTCAATCAATAACTCTAATATAATCGACATTGTATTTTCAATTATTCAACATAAACACTTAATGTGGTACAAATTCATCAAGAAGGATAACTATGAATACTTCTCACATCCTTTATATAAATTTTGTTGCCCATCTTTAATTAATTCAAAGAACTTTGTACTCTCATCAAGTTTTGTATGATTTGATGTAGAGAAATTACTTGATCTTCGTCCATACATTATTGTTAGGATGATGCCAGAAAGCATCATTAACCATATCCTATATGGATTGTCAAGAAGCAACTTTTGGCAACTAGTTATGACATGGATTTTGACAAAACTTCTTTAAGAAAGGATATTATTTTTATGAATAGATAATTTTTCAATTAACACATGATAAGTGTATGATTTTCTAATAATAGTAAACATGACACCATAAAAATAAAATTTTTTATTTATTTATCAATTCAACTTTTGGTGACTATGTACAATTTTATCATACACTTATAATGTCTCTCAACAACTAAAATGGAACAAAGTTAGAGGGACTAAAATAATATTTTTGCCTATTAATATGAATATTTTAAAACAATTATCTTATCTGTTGTGATTCTACACTATTTATATGACATTCCTAATTTGGTACATTTGTCAAAGATAATTGTGCATAAATTATCAAAAAGTATAAAACAAGTCAAAACTATCAACTTTTTTCGTTTGGGAATCTGTGGGACTATTTAATAGTAATGATTTATTTGCTATTATTGGATGAAATATATATATCTATATATACACATGCCCATACACACATAGAGTTTTAAATAAGTACACATGCTAATTGAACTTGAAAAGTATCTGTTCATAAAAATAATATCCTTTCCTAAAGAAGTTTTGTCAAAATCCATGTCATAACTAGTTGCCAAAATTTGCTTCTTGACAAAATTGTACATAATTGGTAACTAGTATTTCAAGCAAAAATGAGTAAGGTTAAAGTTTTGATTGTCAAACTTACTATTGATTTATGATTTTATTTAAGTGAAATGTGTCAACTCACTTATAAGTACAAATTTGAGTTCACTAACAAGTTCACTTGTCAAATTTACGAGTTTATAATTTTATATTTAAAAAATAAGTAAACTCGTTTGAGATTGGGATTTAGTGAAAACTCAGGTTATCTTAAATTTGATTCCATTGAATTGTTGATTTTAGGACAATTATAATCCATTTCATTATTAGTTGTAAATTTTTATATAAATATACTTAAATAAAAAATATTATATAATATTAAATATATATTACTTAACTAGTTATATTGAATGATTATTTATGTATAATATTTTTGAATTTATATTAAGTACTGTGAATTATAAAATATGAACATTTTTTTGAATTAATGAATTTGAGTTGCATTTGAATAAATTTTTACTTTATATTGTAATTTAACTATTTAATTATATATTTTAATAATTTTTTATTCACTTGGATAAACTCTTTAAAACTACGTTATGAGTCGCATTGAAAATACTGGCTATTTGAGATCAACTTATGTTTAAAGAGGTTGACAAGAGAACAAAAATTCAAAGTATAAGGAACCTATACTTTTGCACCATATTATTTTTCCAACATAAAAATCCTCCAGGTAAATAAATTTTCATAATTAACCACCACATATATCCAAAATTGCCCCAAAAATGTTAAGTTAACATTTTCCTCTTCACATTTGGCCCCAAAAAAACAGAAAAACCAAAAAAGTTTGCCCCTTCAGGTGAGTTTCATGTTTCCCCCCTCACATGACTTTCATGTGACATACCCCTTCCTTAAGTCTGTGAGATTGCAATCATTAGCCCAAGATGAAATGTGTACAATTTGGATATAGATTTGGTGAAATTAGAAATTCAAATACATGTGAATTTTATAAAAATATGCATTGTTAGATGAATATTTAATAGTATAGATTTTTAAAAAAATTTAGAAACAATTTAATATTATTAAAATATGAACGATTGGATGAAAATTTAATGATTCATATCCTTTTAAATGCAATGAATTTAAATTATCAAATACAGAGAATCCAAATTTGTACAATATCTCTTTTTATGAAGTTACATAAAGAACAAGTAAGGATTAAAAATTACTAATAGATGGTCATAGGAATATGGACCTGACTTATTTGGACTTAACGATGGTTAAAGATGACTGCCATTAGGTCCTTAACTACAATTATATGTTGACCATCATTAGGTTTAGAACTTTACAACGATTATCTTAATTGTCGTAAAACCTGACTTTTATGACAATCAATTTAAATCATTGTAATGCAAGTGTCAAAACGTATTTATTTTTTGTTTGTAGTGAACTTTTAATTGATGAGAATAATAGAGTAAAATGATGTCATTCTACCCTATTATTAATACAATAAAATTCAAATTCAAATAAATTCAAGTTGTTTGTCAATAAAATGGAAAACCCATGACAACCACTTAAGACCTTTCGGCCATAGCAAAAGTTTTCTAGCTATGAATTAAAATTAAAACTTTCCATTCCTTTGCTCGAAGACAAGATAAAGCAATATGAACCCTCCCTAATTCATTCATAGCTCTTTGAGTGGGAAATTGGAGCTAAATTTTCTAGCTATGAATCTTGAATTGGTATATGCAAGAGGATTTATCTCTGTCATGGTTCCTCTAGGTGTGTTTGATCAGTTTGAAATGGTGAAGTTGGGTCGCAAAGGTTTTTAATGTTTTAATTATGAAAAATTCTTAAATAATTGCTTGGAAATTGAAAACATGTCATGTGGACACTGTTTTTATTCAAATATGATAAAAAATTAAAACTAAAATTCTATGGGAAAAAATTGTGTTTCAATGTTTTTTCCTCAGCATTAGAATAAAAAAGCCCTGGGAAAAAATTGTGATTGAACATGGTGCTTTGGAAAATCGGAATCATCTCTGATGGGCCAAATTCATTTTTATTCATCCTATTGGTTGCCTGGGCCGAAATCATTTGATTTGGACTTTTTATATAGCATTCGGCCCATTTCTTTGAAAGTCCATATAAGTGGTTCAAGCCCAAATATTGAGAGAATGAAAAAATAACGGGAAGATGAAAAGAAAACATGTTGGTCAAGAAAGTAATTTTACTCCTATTTACTTCTCAATTTCTCTTTTGTTAAAAAATACTAGTTAATTAAAAAAAAGAAAACAGAAATACATAAAGGCATTTAGAAACATCCTTAAACATTATCTCACTCATTCAATTCATGTATGTTGGCCTAATGGGTTTCACCTATAAGGCCCAAAAATTTGATAATAACAAAATTCAAAAGTCCAAATTTATTTTTCTAGGGATACTCTCTGAAGGCCCAAGATCAAACATACAAAGCCCATTTTTGAAAGATTACGATTTCGGCTTAGGTGTTCTGAACATGTTTCAAAGTTCAATATGTGAAAGGAGAAAATTTAGATACAGTTGGTTATATCCTTATATCAGATTTTTTTGATAAAATATTGATATTTGCACATTTTATTACACCTTATCAATCCAGTCATCAACACACTGTTAACTCACATCTTGTTTACTATTAACTCACATCCTACTCACTAACACTGTTAAAACATTCTCTTAAAAAAAATTCTCTGGATTGATGGTGTAAAAAATGTATAGATGTCATTATTTAATTTTGTAACATGATATAAGGATATAAGAAAGTGTATCTAAGTTTTCTCCTATGTCAAATGGACCAAACAAAAGCTCATAAACTTGATTCAAGAAAATGGTTTACAATTACTGGCAATAAATTGAGATACTTCAATTTTTGGGTGGACTTTGCCAAAATTTTTTAAGAAAATTTTTTAATTGGAAATAGAAGTGTTCCAGTATGTAACATGTGTACGTATATATACGTTTCAGTCTATAAAGGGACATGACATGAAGTATGTATATAAACATTTTTAAGGTTAGCACGTAGTTATAGTAAGTACAAATAAGACTTGGTACATAAACGTGTGTAAAAATTTGTAGTTCCATGGTGCTATTTGTCTTCACTTATAAAACTATATATTTCCAAAGTGTTTGACACTTTAATTAAGATAATATAATCAAGAAAAAATGAGGAAATGACAACCACATAAAAAAATAAAAAAACATTTTATTTAAGAGTAGCATAATCAAGAATTCTAGACAGAAATAGCCGAATTAGATTAGGTTTGAATAAAATTCAAAACCTAATCTAATTATATACTAGGTCATCTTTTTTACCTTGAGACCTGACCTAGTTTGATTAATACCTAGGTTTGATTGGGATAAGGTCTTATATGTTTTTTTTATTTTCTAATATTAATTTTTTTATTCACATAAACAAATATTTTTAAAGAAGAAATTGAACAAGTTTAAAATAGGAAATTGAATGATTAGAAAATTAAAATTAGGAATGAAAATTTTTTAAGATTTAAAAAGAATGAAAATTGTAAAAAATTAATTATAACTAAAATTTATTTAAATAAAATAAAATAAATTATAAAATAAAATAAAAATTAATATTAAGTTAGATAGGTCCAAGTTTTGAGTGAAGTTAAGATCCAACCCAGCCTAATAAAAAATGCACCGGCCCAATGATTGGATCAAAATGAATTGGCCGCCCAACTTAGTATTCACCCTAATATTGCATATGGGTTTGTTAGTTATTCCAATATAGGTAGTGTGCGGTGAAATGGCACTTTTTTTTTTTTTTTTTTACAAGCAATTTAACATACAAAGAGATGATGTCATGTTATTGCCAGCTTGCGCAACACACCATTTTTGTTTTAAATAGCATGTTCTTTTATTTTAAGAGAAAATTAATTATTTAGTTCTTATATTTTATGAATTTATAAATTTATTTTTATACTTTAATATTATTCAAATTAATCCTCATTGTTTCAGAAATTCGTAATTCAATTTTTCATGGATTAAGTTTTTGAAATAATAAGAAATAATTTTAAAAATAAAATATAGAGGCTAGTTTATAAATTCATTTAAAATATAAAAACTAAATAATTAAATTTTCCTTATTTTAATACTGAAAGGCAATATTACTTACGTCTTGTATAACAAAAAAAATTAGTTCAGAATTTAACCGTCTATTTATGTGTCTATATATTATATGAATTCTCACGTGTTATAGTAAGAATATAAAGTCATGTTCAATTATAGTAAACTATTAATAAAAATCCCACGGTCTATTGGATCATAACTATAAGTAGTTATATTAATTTAATATAAATTTAGATTATTATATCAATTTATTATAATTAAACATAATCTCATATTCCAACCATAAAACAAAGGGATCCAAATTTTGTGTGAGTGCATATATATATATATATATATATATATATATAATTATCATGTTGTATGCCTTTTCAAAACCCTACGTTTCTTCGCATGATTTCACATTTCAGTCTTTCTTAAATATGTGCTTCTACTATAAACCTTTGCACGGAAAATATAGAATAAATAAGCAAAAAATAAAATACTCACTTTCAAATATCAACAATAAAAATATTTTGTTGGCTGGAAAATGAACTTGTACAAAATTTCGGAAAATTTATATTCTCCTAGAGATACACAAATTATATAATCTCCATTTTCCTATTTTAAAATATTATACTTTTTCCTCTGAAACCAAAATATGATCAACATATACTCCAAAAATGATATTAATTTCTTCTATAAAAAATTTATTAAGAAGCTTTTTAAAACATATATCTCAATGTTATTATTAGGTTTTATGAATTACAATTTTATTTTTTTCAAAAATTTACTAGGTTTATGACAATAATTAAGTTTATTAATATATAATAAATAGAAAAAGTTATTCGTAGAGTTAAATAATTATCAATAAATTAGTTAAATTAAATTTTTTTTTGTGTGAATATGTTTGTTTGTTTTCAAAAATATATATTTTAACAAAATGAATAAAAAATTGATTAAATTTAGAAAATTATAGTTTTAAATTGGTCAAATATGTACTACTAATATTTTTTAAAATTACAGATATAAAAATAGTATGCTCAAAATAACTGTTTAATCGTAATTTATCTTTTTGTTGCAAGAGAAATTTATATGTAAAGTGCATCATTTGGTTTTAGGAGAATGGGTTATATATATATATATATATATATATATATATATATATATATTAAAAACCATATAACTTGAGCGACTCTCAAATTAAAGAAAGCAATTTACACTGAGAGTTATTCGGAGTAATATAATATATCAAAAAGCTAACTCATTTATAAATCTTGTTGTTTGTAATAATATTATGTACGAGTGAACTGTGACAACGAATATCTGTAAGCAAAGGAAAATTAACTAAAAAACAAAATGTTAAATGATACATGTATAAAGTTAGAAACAACTATTATAAAAATTTTATGAAATTTTTTATAATACGTTGAAAAAATAAAATCAATTATTATATTGATCAGCAATGTCTTTGTTCCAATTTCTGTTTTTGCCGGGCTAACTTCCATATAGATACGAAAACATTTGGCAAGTACCATAAACAAGCTTCCATTTCATTAAAGAAATCTTCATTCACTGATAAAATATATGTACACAATTTCAAAAGAAAACTCATCCCAAATATTATTTCTTTTGTGTGTAAGGAAAAAAAGCTTCTAATAGAGCGAAAAAGAGTTGGCAAAGACAAGCTAAAATGAAAACACGAATTTTTATGGCATTTAACATTTTGATGTAGATGAGGTTACAATATACATTTCTATGGCGTCAGCAATATCTAGCATCGATATTTTTTCAACTTATCTAAAAAGCAACATCTCATAACTTCTTCATCATGTCAGTGTTATGAATTACAAATTTAATTTATGAAGAAATTTTACTAAATTTATGAAAATAATTAATTTTATTAATATATATTTAATACATAAGTTATTCTAAAATTAAATTATTATATACGTAAGAGTTAAAATCAATTTATTAATATGCTCTTTCTTTCTAATAACTTTTTACCAAATGATTTCAGAATTTTACATTAAGAAAGTTGAAGCTTTTATTCTGGTAAAATATATATGATTGATAATTTTTTATATTTTATAAGTAATATGCATAAGAATATTTTGTCCAAAATAAATGTACTTTTAAGTTTTAACTTTTGTTGTAGTTTTGATATAAGTGTACGCAATTGGTTTCAGGGTAATTAATGAAGTATAAAAACAAAAGGGGAAACCATAAATACAATTAGAGCATTCTAAAAATAATACAGAAAAATAGTACTATATCAAGAGTCTAATTCATTTTGATATAATCTAATTCAATTATAAATCATGTTATTTGTGATATTTCATAATTTGTAATATTTTATGTGAGTGAATTGTGATAATGAATCTCTGTACGCGATGGGAAAAGTAAAATAACAAAAAAACATGTCGAATTAAATATGCTTGAACCTCAGTTGTTTCTATTTGCCTCTTATAATACAATCATGTTGAATGATGCTCGAATAAAGTGAGAAGCAAGTGTTATAAAAAGTTGAGGAAAATTATTACAATCTGTTGAAAAAATAAAATCAGTTATTATATATCCATTTCTGTCATTGTCAGAAACTGCATTGTATCTCTGAAGCAACTGTTATGAAAAGTTGAGGAAAATCAATTTTGATTAGTCTTTTCTTTCTTCTACTTTCCGTTTTATGCCGGAAGGCTATCTTCTATTTACAAAAAGAAGCAAAAGATTTTGGCCTTATTGTTGATAGTGCCAAATACGCAAACGTTTGGAAAGTGCCATAAACAACCTTTTATTTTATCAAAGAAAAATAATAAAATATACCTTTAGACCATTTCAAAATGAACTCATCCGTATATCCAACAATTGTTGAATACATAAAATAGATTGTATCCCCAGATATTATTTGACAAAAGTATTTTTTTTGGTCTCTTATTCATTATAAAATTATCATTTTATCATTTGCTCTTTGTAATGTTTCAACTTATTATTCACATATTAAAAAATGTCACACTGAATTCTTTATTTTTAAACAAAATATAGTGTAAGAATAAATTAAATCGTTGTTTTTCTTTTTGAAATGTAATATTATTTAGTAAATAAAAAATTATTTTAAGCATTATACGAGTGAATGATTTAAAAATATAATTTTATTAATATTATTTCTCAATGTAGATGACGTTACAACTAACGATACACATGCATGCATTTACAACATCTATATAATTCCGCCGCCTGCAATATCTAGGATCGACACTTTTTCGCTTTATATCTGAAAAGCAACGTTTCATAACTTCTTCATCATGTAGCAACTAACATAAATAAAACCTAAGCAAAATCCTCACTTCTTTGCTTCTATAATATTATATAATATTTTTCCCTCAATAAATATCAACGAACATCCATCACACTCATTCAAATCACACCCAATAACATTCATATAATTCATCTGCTCTCCATTAAAGAATATCTCTTAATCATTGCAATATCAATGGCTAGCATTAAATGTACTAGTTGTGTTCTGAGCCTTCTCGGAGTCCTCCTTTCTGTAATCCTACCTTGTGAAGCTAGGGTTCTTCTCACAGCATCATCACAACCAGGATTTGTGCAAACCAAGCGCACAGAGTTTCAGCTGAATGGCTCCCCATTCCTCTTCAATGGCTTCAACTCTTACTGGATGATGAATGTGGCTGCTGATACAACACAGAAATACAAAGTTTCCAATGTATTTCGTGAGGCTTCTGCAGCAGGTCTTACAGTGTGTCGGACATGGGCGTTCAGTGATGGTGGAGATCAAGCTTTGCAAGTATCGCCTGGTGTATACAACGAGAATATGTTTCAGGTTTTATTTTTTATCTTTTGGTTTATCTTTGTACATCTTATAAATTTATGTTTTGCTTCACCTCCCTATAATTTTAAACTCATTTGATTTAATCTGGTGTAAATGTTTAGCTACTCTTAGTAATTTCATTATAGAATGATCATTCTCATAATAAAAAAAATCTTAACAAGAATAAATTATGAGAGACAGATGTTGAACTTGTTACGATTCAACTATTTTTCTCATTGATTTAATCTACAGTAGTAAAATTCTTATGTCATGTTATTCATATGTGCGTCTATATATATATATGTGTGTGTGTGTATGTGACATGTAGTAAAAAATGACGATAAAAGAATTGATATACTGTTCATAACTTTCTTTTGGATATTTGTGGCAGGCACTTGATTTTGTGGTAGCAGAAGCAAAAAAGTATGGAGAGAAGTTGATTTTAAGTTTGGTCAACAATTATCAAGATTTTGGAGGAAGACCTCAGTATGTGCAGTGGGCCAGAAATACTGGAATTCCAATCGACAGTGATGATGACTTCTACACCAACCCTGTTGTCAAGGGTTACTACAAAAATCATGTCAAAGTATGTACTTTAATTAAAAAATATAAGACAATTGACCAAATAAAAAAAATATAAGACAATTGACCAAATAAATCTAATTCTACTCAAGTTTATGACATCCATAAAAAAAAAAAAGGACTTTTCAGGCATAAAAACTGTTGATTAGTCAAGCTAGAATATCATTCTATCTAACTTCAGAATTTCTCTTTTCGCTTTTATTTCACAGAAGTGGTGGCATTAAGTTACTAAACTGCTAATTGTTATTTGACTCTTTCTTAATCTTATTACAGAGTGTGCTAACAAGGATCAACACAATCACTAAAACTGCATACAGAGATGAAGCAACCATCATGGCTTGGGAATTGATTAATGAACCACGCTGCCAAGTTGATTACTCTGGCAAAACCATCACTGTGAGTTTAAACCCAAATGTTTTTGCACCATGTGTTTCTAATTTTGTTGTATTAAATTTAATTAGATATAGGCTAATCATTTTATGCATATATTTTTGTTGTCATTATTAGGCATGGGTTCAAGAGATGGCTCCATATGTTAAATCCATTGATAGCAAACACTTATTGGAGGTTGGGTTGGAAGGTTTCTACGGAGACTCAATCCAAGACAGGAAGCAATACAACCCTGGTTACCAAGTTGGCACAGACTTCATCACCAACAATCTCATTAAAGAAATTGACTTTGCCACCATTCATGCATATCCTGATAATTGGTAAGCTAAAAATTATGGTGTTGTTGAGAATTATTTCTAGTGCCTTTTATGAACTGCCACTTAGGTCTCAAGTTCTATTTTTAAGGAGTTGAAACCCAAAATTTGTCAAAACTTTTACATAAATAAAAGAATAAAATACATTTTTGTTTCCTCACTTATTATGAAATTAACATTTTGGTCTATCACTCATTAAGATAACCAAAATAGTTCCTACTCATTGAAAAATATCACACTTGGTCTCCTACTTTTCAGGGAAAAAAAAACTCAAATTTAGTCCATTGAATTTTAGGTTTTGGTTGAGGGACTAAATTTCATATTTTTATGATATTTTCTAGTAAGTGAGGGATCATTTTGGACATTTTAATGAGTGAGGGACTAAAATAGTAATTTTGTGATAAATAAGGACCAAAGAGATACTTTTCTCTAAAATAAAATATGAAATTGACCGATAACAACTAATATCTCTTTGTGATTAATTTGTTGAGAAATCTAAACAATTATATATGGAACTACATAAACAGGCTTGCGGGACAAGGTGACAAGGTGCAAATGGCGTTTATGCAAAGGTGGATGACAAGTCATTGGGGAGACTCAGCAACAATCTTGAAGAAGCCATTGGTGCTTGCCGAATTTGGGAAGTCAAAAAAGGACCCGGGATATAATATCACTGCAAGAGATTCATATATGAACTTTGTTTATTCAAGCATCTATAATTTGGCACAAAAGGGAGGAACTTTTGCTGGAGGCTTGGTTTGGCAACTTTTTGATGAATCCATGGATACATATGATGATGGCTATGAGATTGTTTTGTCCCAAAACCCTTCCACAAGCAGCATTATCAGTCAGCAGTCCTATAAAATGACTGCTCTAGAGCATTCATTGAGTACGTCCTAAGTAACAAATTTTTAGTAATTTTTTTTTGGGTGTTAGCGATATTTATAAAATTATTCTTAGGCTGTCACGTAAGAGATTAAGCTTTTGAAAAAAAAAATATCATTAATGTGATTGTATGTTTTTAGTCTGAAGGTTTAGTAATGTCTATGGCATTACCCCAAAAGCATATGAACTTTTTAGAAGAATTGCCTTTGATAAATAGTTAATGAAGTTTGGAATAAAACTATTGGACTTCCATTAAATGTAATCTTCTTTTTTCTCTTCTTCAACAAAAATGTAAAGTATTTGTTTGATATTGAATGGATGTTATATTAATTGTTTTTAGTTTTTAATTCTATTTAAATTTTGTTGTGAAATATGTATAAGTAAGAGTATTTCTATGAACAAAATACTTGAAAGAAATAGAGGTAAATGTGGGGAAAGAGAGTGTTTCTTTTACTTAACTCATGAGCGTTATTCATGTCATCATACAAAGCTTTTATTTATAGGTTAAAGGACCTTAAGGGGTTATAATGTATGGGAACTTAAAAGGTGTGTATTTAATGTACATGTGAACACTCCATCTCTAACTACTTAATTATTTAATTAATTGATTCACCAATTAATTAATAATTAAGTAAATAGAAAAAATTAAAAATGATAAAGACTCAAACAACATCTTCAATTGGGGACAATTTGAAATTGAAAATAAATAATAGGGGGACTTTAAGACAAGCAAAATAAAAATCCAAAAATAAAAAATTAATTAATAATAATAAATCAAAATAAAAATCATGAAAAAAGAAAAATAATACAAAACCAAAAAATAGAAAATTAAAAAAGTCCAAAAATGAAAACTAATAGTGATAATAATAAAAATTAGAAAAATTAAAGTCAAAATATAAATATAAACCAAACCAAAAATAGAAAAATATAATATAATATAATATAAATAATCGAAAAAAAAAGGATTACAAATGAAGTTAAATTGAAAAGAACGGAAATAAAATATGAGAATGACCGGAATTAAAAGATATACAACAAGAGAAAGATTGGAAAAAACTAAGATAAAACAAAACAACTCTTTTCCCTCCACCAGCTAAGCAATACATGAAAAAAGAAATGAGCAGTGTTCCCATCTCTCGAAGCACAATACAATCATAGTAGCAGTACAGAGAAAGACTCTATCCGAAAGGGACAGGCCAATGCACTCTTCCCCTCTCTGCCATTTTGCTATATGGATCACCTTATCTCTATCTAGACTTGGGTGGTGCTGGTCAAGGCAATGGAGGAGAGAGCATGGATGTGGGAAGAAGCAGAAGTCTCCTTCATTGCTCCCTATTCGATATTATTGAGAGAAAGGAAACTCAATAGGAGGCTACGACTGGAAAGCATCTTTGACTTTGTCCCTCAAGTTTCTGCCTGATGGCAACTTTGAAATAGGCCTATGGGGAGGAATAGTTAGGATGGATAGAATGGAGAAAAGGAGAATAAGATGAAAGAGGAAAGAAGCAAAACTAAATAGGGAGGGGCTGTGAGGAAAGGCAGAAGGAGACCTATGTTTTCAATGTTCTGAAATAAAGAAAGGGAGCCCATGCAATGTGAAAAGAGCGAAGCTTGGAGAGAGAGTTAAGAGTGAGAGGCTGAGTGGCGTTGGGGAGAGCTCTGTTCCACCAAAAAAATTTAAAAAAAGGGAGAAAGAACGGAGAGGAAAAAGAACAAGTAAGAGCCCAAGAGAAATCGAGAGAAGTCAGGAAAGATAGAATACTTCGAGGGAACAAACATTCCCTGTTCCAAGCACTAAAAATAGAGCTCATGCAACGTAGATGAGAGCTTGAGAGTGAAGGGAACTCGGACCAGGAAAAGAACATGGACAGAGCATAGACAAAAAAAGAAGGGAAGTGAAGAAAGGCCGGGGACTGAGAGCGTGAAAAAGGGAAAAACTAAGAGATAAAATGAAAGGAGGGAAGGGAGGAGCAAATCGAGAAAGACAGAGAGAGTTCAGAGGGAACAAGGGTTCCCTGCTCTGAGTGATGAAAATAGAGCTCCATCACAGCCAAAGAAAAAAACAAAGAGAGAAGAGAGAGTACCGGGAGAGCAGAAACAGGGGGAGACCGAGAGAGGGTGTAAGGCGAGGTAGAGACCAAAAAGACTCTGTTTTGTGGCTGTGTAAACAGAGTAGCAAAAATTATTATAGAAGAAGGCTCGAACAATCACGCTGGTACACTAAGTTGTGGAAGGGAGTTTTAATGCCAAATGCCCCTATTTTCATGTGTGAAGATCAGAGAAGAAAGAGAAGGAGATGAGAAAACGAAGGAGAGGTGGAACCTGAGAGGATAGGAGTCTGAGAGAGCAAATAGAGAGCTTGAGCACGAAAGAGGAAGAGGAAAAGGAGAAGATAAGCATCAGAGTTGAAAGCAAAGAAAGACGAAAGTCAAAACTGCTCTGCTCTTAACTTCATTAAGCGGGAGTTGAACAAAGAGGTAAGATTTTGCTTTGCTTGTTCACAAAATGCTTAGATGTTTACAACTCTGTCATTTTTAGATTTTTGCTTGATGCTTGCATACGTGTTCTCTTATTTGAGTTTGCATTATGCTGTCTTTGGTCAAGTCATGATTTTTTTTTTTTAATATGAGTTGAATGTTTGCTTATGAGATGGCAGATTAGTGATAATGTGGTTCGATGAATTTGCATTAGTTAGAGGTTATGGGTTTTTTTTTTTGAATATGAGTTGAATGTTCGCTTATAAGATGAAATCGCTCTTCTACTGATTTGATGGATTTATATCTGTCATAAGGGTTGTTCAAAGCTTCATTGATTTGGTCCCTTTGGCTCACATATGCCATAATGATTGGAGTTTGGTCGAAGTTTTCCTATTGTAGAATAGATGTTATAATTTTGAGTTTTTTTCCTTTTCTGTTTTTTTTCTATTTAAAATTGTTCATGACGCATGTGTGTATGTATGAAGGCTAGCATTCTCTTCTCTTTGGTTGGATTGCGACAGTGTTTTCTTTTTATTAACATGCAATGCCATAAAAAAGATTAAACACTTGGACTTAAACATACGCAAGACTTTCAAAGATTTGGTCCTTTCTTTAATTTGTTGTTCACTTATGCCTGGGATCTTGGCTTATATGGAAAGTGCATCGTGGACTTGTTGAAAGACGCACTCCATTCATACACATGTATATTTGCTTGGGTTTTCATTGCTCTAATTTTGGTTGACCAGAACGCTTTCCCAAGTATTTGATTGTTGAGCTTTCTTCCCATCCTCTTGGTAGATGTGTGGGTTCTTTGTTCCAGATTCTTGGGTTCTTATTGATTATTGGAAGGGAAATAGAACAATTTACAATCGACACTAGCACAAACTATCAAAAAATGATTGGTTATTTTGCTTTTATTTTATTTTTATATTTTCATTTTTAAAATTTATTTTAATCTTTAATTTTTTTTAATTATTTATTAAAGTTGTCATGTGAGACTATTAATCTCCTCAGACACTTACCAGTTAATAGGTAGAGGCCATGTGAGAATATAGGTCTCCACAGGCACTTAGGAGCTCACCGGTAAGAGTTGTGTGGGATTTTTTGTCTCCTTAAACTCCAAAAGTTAGTTTATATTTTTTCTTATGATAAATAGATAAATAGGTATATAAATAAAAATGATTTCAAGTTTTAAAAATATTTATTTCCATTTTATCTCTCCTCATTTCTTATTTTATTTTACTATTTAATTTTTAAATTGTTGTGTGAGATCATAAGTCTTTATAGTCACTTAAAAGTTAATTGATAGAGGTAGCGTGAAATCTCTAATCTCTTTAAGCTTTAAAAGTTAACATACGATTTTAGAAAAATAACAAAAGTCATAAAATTAAAAACCTAAATTTCCCTTTTCATTATAATTTCATGTCACTTTCAAAACTAATATAAAAATCCAAATTTAAAAAATCAAAAAATTAAAAAGAAAGATTATGAAGAGAGCAAATGAGTGAGATTACATGGATTTTGTGAGTTAAAACATACCAACCAAATTTCAAATTTGTTTTGTTCACGTAAATCAATTCAATTTCATCAATCTTATTCTTTTTCCAAAAATAAAAATCACAAATAATTTCTTCTACATTTGAGATTGTCTTGTGAAATTGTTAATTTCCTCAAGTACTTGAGAATTAACTAATAGAAGCTGTGTGAAATCCTTAGTCTCTTCAGGTCTTAAAAGTTAATGTCTGTTTTTAAAAACACAAGAGGACAATTCCAAAATTAAGTAATTTTTTTTTTATTTTGCTCGTTACTTGTAATTAAAAAAATCCTAAAAATACCTTTTCATTATAATTTCACTTTTAAAATTAAAATAAAATAAAAAATCCAAAAAATTATGAAGAGAAAATGAAAGGAGCAAGAAAGTAACATTAAATTGATTTCATAAATTAAAACACACCAATCAAATTTTAATTCTATTTTGTTTATGGAAATTTTTTTAATCTCAACTCTCTGTTCTTTTCACAAAAATTAAAAAGCACCAACCGACTACCATGTATTCTTATGTCGAACTATATGGACTTTGATCCCTATTATAGGGTATGTAGGCTTAGGACTTCATCCTAGGTCAAGTCTGCCCTTTGTAAAATATCTATTTGTTTGCTTTCATTATTGTTGTATTTGTCTTCTATGTTTAATAAGCATGCATGTCAATAAAGGGTAATTGAGATAAATTTAAGGTCGTATTCTATCTAATTTGACTAGTTTAAGGTAATCGTCCTTATGGATGGGTGTTGTGGGGTGCCTAACACCTTCTCCTCACTCAAATAGACTCCTAAACTCATCTTTGTTTTTGCAGACCACTTTGTCTTTTCTTTTTGTTTTAAATTGGTTTTCCAAAGTATTCAGTTAAAAATTTTGGTGGCAACTCCAGTAAATTAATTTTCAAGATTCATTTTAAGAATCAATTCTGGTATCTTCTTTTAGTCTTTTTGCTGAAAAGTAGGTTACGACAGTACATGTGGAAAAATCAAGGGATTATGAGTACATTCTTATGCATAGAGAATGCCAAAGGTTGTATACCTATTAATGTGCATGGAGATTTTCAAAGGTTATGCACATTCGCATATAATATTTTTTAACACTCCCCCTTGAATGTCCATAATAAGTATACTTGTTGATACTCATTATTAGCTGCCTCATTAAAAACCTTGCCAGGAAAACCCAGTAGGACAAAACTATGACTAAGAGAAAAAGAGTACAACGTGTATCTCCCATTTACTGTAGCATCATTGAAGGTCCCTAAATTAACGTATTCTAATTTGGTGAACCAAGTTCTCAAATGTTCTAGTTGGTAATGCCTTAGTGAGTAAATATGCTTGATTACCACTTGAACGAATTTGTTAAACATCAATCTTACCATCATTTTGAAGATCATGAGTGAAGAACTTTAGTAAGATATGCTTAGTCCTGTCTCCTTTGATGTATCCTCCTTTTAGTTGGGCTATATAAGTGGCATTGTCTTCATACAATGTTGTTGGGGCTTTTTCATTGAGTAATAGACCACACAATTCATGAATATGTTGAGTTATGGATCTCAACCATACACATTCATGATTTGCTTCATGAATTACAAGTAATTCTGTGTGATTTGAATATGAAAGAAAAGATCATGTATTATGCATATGGTGGATCATGAGCATGTAAGGATAGATAGTGAAGTGATTTCATATACCTTGAATAATACCTTAATTATCCAAAACTCAAATTGGAAGAGATTCATACTGATAATGTGTTGTAAAATATGTAAAAGTAAGAGTATTTTTGAACAAGATACTTGAAAGAGATAGAGAGAAATGTGGGGGAAGAGAGTGTTTCTTTTACTTAACTCATGAGTGCTATCCATATCATCACACAAAGCTTCTATTTATAGGTTAGGGGACCTTAAGAGGTTATAATGTATGGGAACTCAAGGGTGTGTATTTAATATACATGGGGAAAATCAAGGGATTATGGGTACATTCTTATGCATAGAGAATACCAAAGGTTAGAATGCCAAAGGTTGTATACACATTCATAGAGAATGCCATAGGTTGGAATGCCAAAAGTTGTATACACGTTGATGTGCATGGGATATTCAAAGGTTGTGTACATTCACATATAATATTTTATAATTGATTAACTATATTTGTTACTAGTGGTTTTTCTTTGCCTTTTGAATGATCAAAATATCTTGTCCAATCATTGCTTTCCTTTAACACATGAGAACCTATTTTATGACAATTGTTATAAGCAAAAGACATCAAAAGGAGTTTTTAAGTAAATATCAAATACTTGAGAAAATGAGAACTAATATTGCAGTGTGTTTAATTATAGTATGTGATGGAACTAAAAACAATTCTTAGACACATTTTCAAACTCTTTAAGAAAATAAACAAAATTGAAAAACACTAAAGAATGTTATTCAAAGTAATCCACATACTTGTAATAAAATCTAACAAACCAAAAAGCAAAATGTTGTTTTCTATATGATGATTGATTTTCTTTGGGTAGATATTGGCTAGCTAGTTAATTCCCCTCCCAAATAGGTGAACACCGGATAACAACCTTTAGTCCCATTAACGCAAATAATTTAGTGATGGCAAATCCATCACTTAACTATTTTTTAGTAGCATAATTTCACATTTACTGTGTAATAGCTTGAAAATTTTCATTTAATAATTCTATTCTTATGGAATAATTTTGTGAATATTTACATTAGTCATAGGAAAGAAGAAATACAATTAGGGAAAAAAATGAAAATTTAAATAGTTGAGGAAAGGAAGATTAAAGAGAGCTCATATATTAATTCAAGTTGCATTTTACATGAGAATTAGGTTGGCTCAAGTGGCTAAGCCTTACCCATGCAACCAAGAGGGTTTGAGTTTGAATCTCTATATGTTTATGGGCTCCCACGTGTCCTATTAGAAAGTGAAATACTAAAATACCCTTCATTTTTCCTTCCTCTTCACACTTATTCTCTTTTTCCTCATGTTCTGAGCTTTCCATTACTATAGGAAGAATTTTCATTAGGCCTCTTGCATTTCATCTTTGATTTGGGATGACACCACTACCTAGCCATCTCCAACGTGCTTAGGGTATTGCTGGCAGAGGAAGGTGCGAGAGAACTTTAAAAACTTTTGGCAACTTGCTGTGTCAAAAGTCAAGCACTATTTGCATAAAAAATTAGTTCGATTAGGTGAGTTTACTCTAACTTGGTTAAGGGATTTGCTTCAAAATAGCATTTATTCAGTTCTTTAATGATTTTAGCTCCTAATTTTGGGATATTACAGCAAAAATTGAAGAACCCCTTCCTGATATGTGAAGAACATGAACAATGTTAGGAAAGCTTTACATTCATATGATTCTGGTGTGATTTCTTCAAATCATGTTAGGGCTTTACTTTAGGACTTCATTTTGTGTAGTTCTCCAATGATTTGAGTGTTCAATTTCGAGATTATGCCTTACAAATCGAAAATTCCCTCTTAGGTGCGATGAACATGAATAGTGACTGGAAAGTTCCAATTGGAGCTCAATTTGAAGGATCTAAACAGTATATAACAATTCCCATGTGTCAATTTGATGTTTGGATTACTCAATTAAAAACCCCTATTTCTTTGTAAGGAGTTGAAGTGTGTAGAGTGATGATATATGAAGATTTCTTGATCCTTTAGTGTTATTGGACCTTAAGGAGAATAATTTAAGTTGTTAGAAGTTATCGTTTTGAGTGGTAAGTCACTTTAGGAATTTTTCTCAAATTATCTTAAATTTCATTTTTGTTAGAGGAAGTCTAATGAATGAAAGTGCATTGAAAGTGATTATATTTATTAAATAAATTACTTCGTTATTATTGGTATAAATTTGACCTAATTGGTAATATTGGAGAACCTAAGGGCTATAAGAGACATTGAATGAGTTATTTAGGGACTAGTATTATACTTGAATTTACTATTCATATATTCATGTTTGACAAGTGCGTTTGAAGTCATTTACATATTATGAAACATCAATGTCAAATGCTGGAAATAATTTAACTAATGGGAAGTGAAGGTGGAGAAACTAACAAATTTTGAAGTTTGAATAGGGTGCATGTGTGTTATGTTGTTAGTTTTCAAGAAAGGTAAATTCTCATTTGGTGGAAATTACGTGAACTCATGGTCATATGAACATTATTAAAAACCTTGGAATATTTTTAGTGCAAATTATTGATTTGGTTATGGGTGAGGATGAAACTTTAAGTTTATGGACCATTTGGGTTCCCAGGTTATTTTCTAAGTACATATACATGTATGTACTGGTTATGGCTATTAGAGTCATTAGGAGGAATAATGGTGACCTTATAGAAAGGAAATAAAGTACTAAAATTGTTTGAGGATGCTAGCTTATTTGAATAAGTCATTGTGGGGGAATTTCTATTAGAATTTATCTGAGTTAAGATGCATTTTAGCATGGAAAGTTAAAGGTCTATTATTTGTTTTTTAGGTCATAGCAGTTGCTCTCTACTCAAAATGTAAGAAAGTGAGTTGTGTGTACTTTGGTTAGGTGAGTAGATAATCCTAATTGCTTAAGATTTCTGTTTTCCATTATCTCTATTTGAAATATTGTTTCTTGATCTCCTTGGTACATTGGGGCAGGCTCCTTTGTAAACATCATTTGTATATTATGAACTGTGAGATTTCTAGATTTATAAACTTTATGATTTTGCATTTTTTATTTCTATGACTTCGAGTTTTCTGAGTTAAAATGATTTTGAGCTTCTAAAATTCTCTGTTATATAAATTAAAGTGTTCTAATTTGATATTCATGAAATACTTAGTTTCTTTCATTATAAAGATATCTAATTCTATATATGCAATGTACTTAGATTTTGAGATTTCCTTACTTTCATTTATATCTATGAAAAATTTTGGTTTTGAATTTTTGAAATTCTAATTTTTTATTATGGATTTAGATATGTAAAAGAAAGTTTTTGGAATGTATCCAAAATTGGACCTTGTAGCTAACACCAATAGACATTATACACTGCGATCTGTATTCTGATATGATTGGGCATAATGCCACTATTATGATACTCTGTCTGAGGCTTAAGGTCATTATTCAGGATATTCCAAGCTTGAAACTTGTGACTAATATATGTTTTGTTTTGATTATACTAGCCTTAGGCTAGCTCTGTTGTCTAGATATTTGATGGTTTTGTGAGATGTTCCTAAGCATTCTTTAGATTTGTATTACCCTTGTGTTACATATGTATTGATTCATCTTCATTTCGAACTAGTTTTATAATTTTATTGATGAGACCTTTACGAAATATTATAATGGGTTCTATATTCTGTACTATTTGTATGAACCATGGAAGGTCTTTAGTTTCAAGATAACATATGATTTTTATTCTTTAAAAAAAAAAACTCTACCATGGCTAGTCTGTCCTTTCCTTTTTATGATTAGTATTATCTGCTCACTGAGTTTTTACTCACCCCATGTTATTTAACATTTTTTTAGATTTTAGTGCTGATCCAGAACACCCATATACAGAGTAGGAGCTTGTAGGTGTTTCTCTTTTCGGTGAGCCTTGTTGTTGCAAGGGCAAGAGCACCACTTTTGATGTAAATTTGTAATTATAATTTGTAGCTCCCTTGTATACAGGCAATTGATCTTTTTGTTATTGATATGTTGATTGTTGACTGTGGAATTTGTATATATTGGAGAACAGAGCTCTCCATCTTATTGTATGTTAGGTTTCTTGTTATAGGGACATGAAGTGTACATATAAGTGCGTAAAGTATTCGTTTGATATTAGTTGTTTTCAATTTTTTTAATTCCATTTACATTCACTATATTTGTTACTAGTTGCTAGTCTCTGCCTTTCAAATGATCCAAAAATCTTGTCCTATCATTTCTTTCCTTAACACATAGGAACCTATTTTATGATAATTTTAATAAGCAGTAGACGTCAAAAGGAGTTTTTAAATTAGATATGAAATACTTGAGAAAATAATAATATTGCAACAAGTTTAATCACCATATAAGATAGAATTAGACATAACTCTCTGATACACTTTCAAAGTCCTTAAGGAAAAAGACAAAATTGCAAAACACTAAAGAGTGTTATTCATAGTAATCTACATACTTTTAATAAAATCTAATAAACAAAAAGCATAATGTTGTTTTCTTAGTGATGGTTGCCTAAAACTAAATAATAACATTTAGTCAGTTTTTTTTTGTGACATTCAAAAAATGCAACAAATTTAATGATAAACAAATCCATCACTTAATTATTTATTAGAGGAAGAATTACACATTTAGTGATGGATTGTTTGTCGCTGGAGACAATATTTCTAGTAGTGAGATTATGCTTTATTTTTCACTTTTTGTGTACTCTTTTCATATATGATTTTTACTTCAATATATTTTCAGTTTCATATCTCCCCTAGGGGTTTTCAAGGCATCATTTCCCTCTTATATGTCTTAAGAAAAAACTTGTTGTTTAAAAAAGATTTTTTTAATTAATCAAGCTCTAACATCTATAAGTAATTTACTACATTTCATTCCCAAACTTACAATGTTGTATGATATGAAGAAGGCTTAAAACTTTCTTTCATAGCTCTTCATTTTTTTGAATGTTAGAACCATAAGAGAATAAAATAGAATAAAATAATAATAAGCAATTAATGTGATTGATTGAAGGACAACAAAGGTACATTGTTAAAACCAGAAAATTTATTTTCTTGAAGTGACCAACTTTTGAAAGGAGAAATATTAGTTTTAAAACTTTTGATTTAGAATTACTGAATAGAGCATTAAATAGAAGACTAGTATTTTAAAATCTCTTTTGCACTCATAGTTTAATGGGCTTGGTTCGGGTTTTGTATCATTAAACTCTCATTTTGGCCCTATCTTATATGCCAAAATGTGAGTGACATACTGGTATTTGTCAATATTGATATCATCTTCTTGCTCTTGATAAATGTAATTTATAATGCCAAAGTTGACAAAATCAATGCCATATGATTGTATATAAAGAAATGGCATATAAAACTTTACACAAGAGTTAGCAAGGTAACTAATAGGGACTTAATAACTACCCCTCCATAAGCGCTCTCTTTTCCTTTGTCAGAGTGAGAAATCCTAGTTTGCTTTACTTAGCTAGGCACTGCATTTATGTGCATTTGTATCTTATTTCTTTTTGCTTTACTTTCTAGTGTGAGATCTAGTGATGATTGGTGATGGACTATGATATGGGGGCATGGAGGATTATGATAATATGGTGGCACTGGATTAGGGTGAGATGAAGAAAGCTGAAGTTGGAGATAAGGTATTACTAGGGAAGCTTGTTACTATGAAATAGTTAAAACATGCTATGGTTTGAGTAATTTTTATGAGAAGTTAGAAGTAAAGTTTGCGTTTCTTTTTCTGAACTTGGTGAGAATTGTTATTATTAACATTGAACTTAGGGAGGACTATAGTGAATGTCCTTGGACAATTTGGGTTTGCTATTGATTTTGAAACCATGAACCCAAGTCATGGCGATAAGTGAGGTTAAGTTAGATGTTCCCTTGATTCTATACATGAAAGTACATATGATCATGATAAGTAATAAAGTGTGAGTAAGATATCATTCTCATGAAGACCTAGCTTTAATTCTAGACTAATACTACTATTAAGCTTTTTAATTAAGACAAATGGATTGGTTTGTTAATTGAACATTTAGAAAATAAATGTTAAGTTATGAACTAGTTTGCTAACCTAGGGATTCAATTGCATATGTAATTCTCTCAAATTTGCATAAACCTAATTGTTTCCCCTGATTCCTTATATTTCTATGACGACTAGCTAAGAAAAGAATTGATAAGTCTTGCTCTAATTATGGTTATCTAAGATAGTCAAGTACTATCATCTTGATTACAAATTGCTATATTTATTACTCATTAAGCATGCAAATAAAGATTATTTGCATTTAATTCGTAGTTTAAGTTTCTCTTTTGAGTTAGCCTAAATCTTAATTCAATTCCAATGTAATCGATCTTAAAAAACATTAAGCATATAATGAAATAAGTAAACTAAATTCAAAACATCAATAAGAAACTACTGCCATACAAAAATAACCCCACTAAAAGTTTAGTCAAAATCCTAGATAAAACCTACTAGCCCAGAATCAACATATGTTTAAAACATAAAATCAATTGGAAAACAGAAAGATGAAAATGGAAAGTTTAGAAAGAAGTCCATTCTCAGAGAGAGACGCCACTCCTTTCACAAAATCTTTCCTAACAATACTGAAAACCTTAAGAGTGATCCTCGACTCGCCTTTATTGCTTTTTAGCTTAGTGTATCTATAGCACACCCCAGTGTCTTATTTATAGGGGAAACCTCAAGAGTTTGAGTTTGAGTGGCACTTGGTGTCTCAATCCATCTAAAGCTCTATTTGTTTAGATAGAGTTTCTGACGGCATGCTAGTGTGATGACTTTTTGGTGTCTGGGTGCCAACTCTTTAGTTTTGGTGCCTTAATGCTAATTTTGTGGCACCTGGGCAATGATTCTACAAATTTGTAATGCCTAGGCACTGCTTCTTGGCTCCTAGACATGAAGTCTCTGGAATAGGTGCCTAGGCATCATTTCTTATGACTTAATTTGGGTTTCTTCCGTAATTTGTGCTTGGACACTACTATTGTGGTGCATGGGTGCCATCTTTCTAGTTTTGGCATATGAGCATCACTTTTGTGTCGCTTGGGTGCCATGTCTCTAGTTTTAGTGCCCAAGCACTGAAATATTAGTGTCTGGGTACTGGAATCTTCTTCATGTTTTTTTTTACCTTTTTCTCCCTTTTTTGGTACTGCAGTTTTGGCTTTATTTCCTGAAAATTCATCACTAAGAATGATTAAATCTTTGCTCACTAAAGGTTAGAGATAAACTTTCAAGTTTAAAATTAAGCTTCTTTAAAGTCAATGAGATTTTATCTAGATTTAAGTGTTTCTGTTATCAATATTTCCTTAAATAACTTTATTTTTAACAATTATCACCGGATGAAGGCCCTTTTTGGCTATATAACCATAGATTGCCCAAGGAAGTTATTTCAAGGAAGAATTTACTGAAGATGAGTAATAAAATTAGCCAACTAATTGCCTAAGAGGAGTTGGTAGTTAAGGGTGGCTTGGTGAGGAGCTTTGCGCGAGTTAGAGTTGAAATTCAAAATAGTGAACCCTTGATTTTTGGCTTCTAGATTCTATGTCTAAGTTAGCAAAAGATTTGGTATTTTTTTAAGTATGAAAAGTTGGAGCGGTATTATAATAGTTATAAAAGAATTGGGCATGATATGATCTATTGGGTGGGTAGAAGTTTGGAGTTAGATTGTGGAAGAATGACTGATTTAAAAGTGCCTTTGGTAAGTATGTTTATAGGCATTGTGAAAGTGGTGAATGAGATGGTGGATGCCATGGAGGATGATGCTTTAGAGGTGGCACGTGGGAAATATGGAAACTTGAAGGATGAAGAAGGGCACATGGAGGAGAATTTATTAGGCTTTTGTATTCAAAAGTTTGGATTTATAGTTGTTTGAGTTGTGTTTAGTGTTATTTTGATGATTTATATGCTTAAATCTTAGCAATTTGGAGTTACTCATGTTGATTTGTTTGTATATTGCTTAAGTATTGAATAAATAAGAAGCTGCATGAAGGCAAATTTACAAAGCCTCAGCCTCAAGAATATGATGCCTAGGACTCAAGCAAGTGTAGTAGTCCAGTGCATTTTTTAAAGACTTAGCGCTTAGGCCTTAGCTCATGAAACCTAGGCACCTGATTTTCCCAATTTTTTTATTTTCTAGAAAAGTGTTAGAAACGACATTTCTTCTCTTCCGCTTCTCTTTTTCTTTATCTTTACCATGTTTTCTAATATGAGCTTGATTGTAACTTTGAATATGTTAGGCTAGGTTTTCTTTCTTTAGGATTATGGCTATATGGCATTTAGATTAATGATTATCATTACTTTTCTTCTTAAATTTCATTGTGAATGATTTCGAAGGCTTAGACTAACTCATGAGCTTTGAATTCAATTTAAGAAAGTAACCATGTTGCATTGAAATGTCAAATCAGACTATAATCCTAGTGAGTTTTCTTTGATATATACTCGTATCTCTTAGTCTCACTTTCTTTGTTCTTTTGCTTTATTTTGCTTTAGTTTAAAAATTAGTCATTTTCTTAGATAAGGTAGATACAATCGCATTAGTACTTGGCTAAAGTTTCAACTAGAGTTATTTGTAGATGATACTTGATTTTTTTTACTATCTTGTTACTTGTTAACGATGTATATTTGCACGGTGACTTGTTTTTGGCGCTACTGCCAGGGAACTTTTATTAAACTTATGCTAATATTAGTGTTTAGTTAGAAACCTTAGACTAAGCATTTTTTATTTTTGTTTTTTAAAAGTGGTCTTTTTGTTGCTATTTCATGTTCTAGTTTTATGCATGCCTAAACACAAGGGAGGACGAGCCAAATGAGTTGCCTTCAATCCAAATTCTTCGCCTCTTTCATCACTATTACTATCTTTAACAATAACTCCTAATGTTCAAGGTGCAAAATAGCTTAGACAACCTAAGATGGCTAATGAGAACAACTGTAATCTATATGACTATGCCACCCTAATATGGTAAGAGTTAACTTCTAGCATTCGAAGGCCAATAGTAGATACTAACAATTTCAAACTCAAGCCTACCACTATCTAGCTACTACAAGCTAATATGAAGTTTGGAGGATTGTTAACTAAAGACCTTAACAATCATATTCAGAATTTTTTAGAGGTAGGCAACATGTTCAAGTACAATAGGGTGAGGGAAGATGTAGTAGACTGAGACTATTTCCATTCTCATTGAGGGATAGGGCAAAAACATGACTATATTCTCCATTACCAAGCTTTATTACAACTTAGGTAGAATTAGCACAATATTTTTTGACTAAATACTTTCCACTACGTAAGACAGTAAAAATGAGGAATGAAATCACCCCATTCATTCAGTGTTTACAGAAAATTTTCCATCCTATCAACTATGAAGTAAAACTTTGAATGACGCTTAATAGAATTATGCAACTACTAAGAATGAGTTGTTTATTGTGGTTTTTTCCTTTGACAAGTTCATATCATACCTCAGTGGCACCAAGGTTATAGTGTTTGTACATCATTTTGCAATTAAATTCCTAAGCTCAAAGCAATAAGCCAAGCATAAGCTATTCAAAAGGATTCTATTACTCCAAGAGTTTGATTTAGAGATTCAAGGCAAGAAGGGGTTAGAAAATCAGGTGGTTGACTATCTCTCAAGAATTGAACCTCAAGCTATAATAAAGATGATGGTGTAATAGACAAAAGGTTCCCTGATGAACAGTTGTTAGTTGTTGCTCAGACAAACCTATCATGGTATGCTAATTTTGCTAATTATCTATTGAGTAGGGTTGTTGCCTCCCAATTAGAATTCTCAAAAGAGAAAGAAGTTTTTACATGATGTAAGGCAATATGTATAGGATGAACCTTTTCCTTATAAGAACCATGCTAATCTGATTCTTAGGCAATGTGTACTTTAGGAGGAGATGAGGGATACCTTTTAACATTGTCATTCATCACCTTATGGAGGTCACTTTGGAGGATATAGGACAATGGCAAAAGTTCTCCAATCATGTTACTACTGGCCTACTTTTATTTAAAGATGCTTGCCACTTTGTTATTAATTAGATAGATGTCAAAGAGTTGGTAACATCTCAAAAAGGCATGATATGCCCTTGAGTAATATCTTATAAGATGAATTCTTTGATGTTTAAGGGATTGATTTCATGGAGCTATTAATAACTTCATATGGTAACCTGTATATTTTGTTTGCTATTGATTATGTATCCAAATAAGTGGAAGCCATTGCATCACCATCTAATGGCTTTAAGGTGGGTGCAAGTTCCTTAAAAGGATCATATTTACTTAGTTTGGAATGTCAAAAGCTCTCATTAGTGATAGAGGTTCTCACTTTTACAATAAATAAATGCAGATTTATTACTAAGCATGGTGTTCATCATAGGATTTCCACTACTTATCATACTTAGGTTATTGGACAAGCTGAAGTCTGTAATAAAGAAATCAAGGGAATATTGGAATAAACAATTTGTCTTAACAAAAAAGGTTAGTTTCTTAAGTTGGATGATGCATTCTAGGCCTACAAAGTGGCTTACAAAATACCTATAGGGATGTCTCCCTATCAACTTGTGTTTAAGAAGGTGTGTCACTGACTTCTTAAGCTGGAACATAAAGCTTACTGGGCAATAAAGAAGTTGAGTTGTAACTTTTAAACGGTAGGAGAACAGAGACTTCTTCAATTGAATGAAATGGAGGAGATCAAGGATCAAGCTTAGGAGAATGCCAAACTTTATAAGGAGAAGACAAAACAATGGCATGATAGGCATATCTTGAATAGAGAATTCTCCTTTGGCCAAAAGGTGTTAGATTTCAATTTAAAACTAAAGATGTTCTAAGGAAAGTTAAAATCATGGTGGTCTAGACCATTCATGGTGCTTCAAGTTTTTCTTTATAGAGTAATCAAAATTAATGATGAAAACACAAATACTACTTTTCTGGTGAATGGTCAAAGGCTTAAACATTGTTGGAGTGACAATTTTGATAATGAGAGGCCAACCATTTCACTTGAAAAGCCATGAAGAAGAAAAATTCTGGCTGAAGACTTTAAACTTAGTGTTATTGGGAGGCAACCTAAGGCATTTTGTTTCACTTTACATTTTGTTATTTTCATCTTTTAGTTCAGAATTTTCTGCATTTCATTTGTTAATTCAATTGTTTTTCATGCATAATGCATCAATAATCATAAAAAAGGCAAGAAATCACTTAATGAGCCATAGAAAGCAAAATATTTGATGTTAAAAGGTAAAAATGTTGGGTTTGAATGGTATGGTATGAAGTTTTCAAGGTGAAGGATAATGTTGGGTAGTTAAAAATTGGGTCAGCATATCTAGTAGTGGAGGTTGAGTGTTAGGGCCTAGGCTCCAACTTATGGCACCTAGGCACCCCTTGTATAAAAGCCCGAGACTTAGTGCCCAGGCACCGGCTTAAGCATATTGTACTTAAAAAAATAAAAATCCTGGTGCCTTGGCACCAGTTTAGGTATATAGGAAAAAACCTTAACTTTTTCTTTTAGCTTTCTTATCCATTCCTCTCTCTTTTGGCTGCCCAGCACCTTTTTCCCTCAAATTTTAACTTACCTAACCTATTTTCTTGAAGATTTTGGCTTCCCACTCATGTTTCTTAAGGTAAGAAGCATTTTTCTACATTTTCTTTTCTTTTGGTTCTTGCCTCACTACTTTGTGGCTACTTAAGGTTCAATTTACACTTTTTCCATAATTTTTTGTAAATTATTTTGTGGATTTTCATATTTGTGAGTAATTTATGGCAATGAAAGATGAGAGTTAGTTTAATATTGTGTTCTTAGGTTGGTTTTAACCCGAATGAGTATGTTTTAAATGGTTGTAATGTTACTTGTGTGTATAGCTTAGCTCTTCGTTGATTATAAATGCTTAAAGGTAGTAAGTTCATCACTTAAATCATGCTTGGGGAAGGATTATTAGGCTAATACTTATATTCTCATGGTTGTATGCTTTATTGATTTGTTAAAATGTTATAGTCCTAAGAATTGCATATAATTGTAACTATGTGCCTAAGAAGTGAAAGTATATTCACTTGCAAAATTTCCATTATAAGTGATGTATTGAGAATGTAATCATAAATTCAAGTGAATTGCATGGCATATGACCTTTTACCACCTCTTAAGTAAAACTTGCACTACAATGTGGTGAATTAGTATTAATGTGGGTGACGTAGAGATGCATGGAGTGCCTTAGTGTGGCATGAATTAATTGTTGGCTTTATGTTTCTATGATTAAAAGATTCTAAGTTTAGGGGTGAAAGCTTGAAGTGTGTTATTTGTACGTCCTACCGTTTTTAGTATCTTACCTTGTTGCCATTATAGGATAATTATAGCACCAAAAATAACCAAGGCAAGCTTTAGTGTTTCTACTTTTTCATCTTGGTTTGTTTCCCTTCATGCTAATGAGATATACTTGAATGGATTACTGGAGATGAATGGCAATCAAAGAATTAGGTATCAAGCTAGATAAGAATCTAACTTTTGATGTTGAATTGAAGGTACAAATTGCTAAAACGGGGTCAGAGATTTTTTATGGTTTACTAGGTGTAGCAGTTGTCCCTTTAGTCAGAGAGTTTTATACTAACATTATAGAAATAAAAAATGGTGTAGTGTTTGTTAGAGGAAAATAGGTACCTACAGCCTTACTATAAATGAAGTCTTTGAATGGAGAATCTTTTCGTGATCAATGTTCCTTTCACACTCTTTGTGATTATGAGAATTCTGATGTCTCAATCATCACCACTATACTTGGTTTTGGTCAAGTGGAATGGAAGGCTTCTAATGGGATGCCAACATCATTTTTAGCAAAGAACTCACTAAGGAGCTAAAACATTATATGCCATTCATCAATGCTACATTACTTCCTATAACTCACCACTCTGACATTGCTAAAGATAAAGTTATCTTGCTCTATTGTATTATCATAGGGGTACCAATATATGTTGGAAAGATTTTGTTTTATAATATTGTGGCATCAACCCAGTCTCTTTCACTTGGTTTGTATTACCCATCGCTCATCACTGAATTATGTTAAAGAGCTGGTGTGCAATAGTGCCCTAATGAAGAAGTGATCAACCCAAAAAAGACAATTAGTTCACTTACTACCAATAGATTCATGACAAATCTAGTGGATGATGAAGAGTTATCAGACTAAGTTAATAAGCCACAGCTAAACATCACCTCCACTACTACTTTTGCATCTCCTACTTTAGAACAGTGGTAGGAATTGAAAAACATAATGGACCAACTTTTGCGTTAACAAGCTTACTAGTAAGAGTTCATAAGAGTTATAAACTAATAGTGCATATGTTTTGTTTATTGCATCCAATACAAGCCTGTGAGGGACTTCCAAGACCTACCACTATCACTATCTCAACTAGGTGGAATAAAGAGGAGGAAGACCTGCCACTATCACCATTTCATCTTCCTTTGCATTCAGTTTTCATTTATTTCCTTATGTTATTTGGCATGACTGGCATGAGTTAGAAATGCAAGGCTGTAATGACTAATTAGAACTTACTCCTTGAACTTAAAATGCCTAACTACTAGCAGTGATAAATTATTATCAAATTCTATTGCTCATGAATGATTAAATTTGAGTTTGTTGCATTGTCTATTTCTATCCTTAGCTGATCTTTCTATTTTATTCGAACATTAAGGATAATGCTCATTTTTTAAATTTTGGGGTAGGAAACTAAACTTTTGGTGATTTGGAATGTGTGTTTCCCGCTAGTTATTCTTGCCTATGTTTATGAAGGCTAAATTCCCTTATTGAACTTAATTGTATTTTGAATTCTGGTTTGTATGAAACACTAGTTAATGTTTTTCACTTTGTGGATTAATGGGTAATACATATTTCTTCCATATTTTCTTTGGACATTTTAAGTGCGAGGTAGCATTGCATGAATTGAATTGATTTTAGGTAATTCATTGTATATGGTGATTTTAATTTTGGATCTCTAGAGCTTGCTATATACTATCTTGAGGTAAAATCCTAGGCTTTGCACATATTAGAGATATGATTTAAGCATTTTATTTCATGATTGGACCTTTTTAATCATTCACCCATTTTTGCATATACATCTCTAGCACCATTATTTAAGTTTTAATTACTAAGACCATATGATATTCATTCTTGAAGTCTCCTACATGATGGCTACCCTTTTTTTAGCTACATGATTAAGCCAATCTACCCATTTCAAGAGAAAAGTGACGTCACGTGTGTGTTTTAAGGGATTCATAGGGTGATTAAGAAGTTGAGAAGTCAATTACAATTAAAGACTATGTGAGATGAAAAATTGAAAAATAGAAAAAAAAAAAAGAAAAAGAAAGAAGGTATGGAAAAGAAAGTGACAATTTAGCTCAACCTTGATTTTGTAGGGTTTATGAATGATGTGAAAAAGTGCATTATCTATGTTCCAAAAAAAGTGGATTGAAAAAAAAATTGAATCTTGGTGAAAATGAAAGAAATGATAGGAAATTTTGTAGTGGTAGTGTTAAAGATTGAAGAATTCATATTCTTGTTATATTTTGAGTTGTCTTGCACTATTTCTCTTGTATTTTAATTTTAGTCCATATCCCTTGTTTGGTGGCCATAGCCCTAGGCCATGTTATAAGCTATAAAGACCAGATGATCTTTCATTTGTGTATAGCTTACATTAGTGGAGAGAAGGTAGACAAGCAAGCATATGAAGCAAATGATTGAAATTTATAATATATTTTGGATTGCATGAAAAATGACTTCATTACTCATGATAGGAATGTAAAGGCTACCTTAACACATACACACCCCAAGAGTTTTAGAAGAGATGTGAAATTACTTATTGAACTTTGCAGTGACTTGCATTATATGGTATTTCTTGTTAATAATGATATCTGTGTACATTTGGTGAGGATGAAAATTTGTGCCTTTCATGAATGTTTATGGTTAACTAAGTTTTGTGCAATCACCTTTACTTTGTTCAAAGATGAACAAAAGTTCAAGTTTGGGAGTTTATAACTATATGAAAATATAGTTATTCAAGCTATGTTCATGCTTTATCATGGAGTAATCTTGTTAGTTTTAGTTAAAGTTTGAGTCATTTATTTTAGTTTAGGCTTTTTGCATTTAAATTTGGATTTATGATTGTTTGAGTTGCTTTTGGTGTTGTTTTGATGATTTACATGCTTAAATCTTAGGAATTTAGAGTTGCTTATGTTGATTTATTTGTATGTTGCTCAAGTCTTAGAGAAATGAGAAGTTTAACTAAGGCAAATTTCTGAAGCCTAAGCCTCAAGAAAGTTTGGCTGCCCAGTACTTTCTTTAAAGACTTGAAGCCTAGGCACTAGAATGAAAGGTTTCTAAGGGCAACTTCGTAAATGGACATTGAGGGTTTTTAAGTAGCAAAAAGCAAGGGTTTTTCATAGGAGAGACTTTGGAGATAGAGAGGCACAAAGGAGGGAAACTTAGAGGGCATCTTTAATCTTGGAAGAAGGCATTCTAAGCAACAAAATAAAGAAAGGAATCATTTAAAGCGACATAAACAACATTTTCTTCTCTTTCAATTCTCTCTTTCTTCATCTTTATGATCTTTTCTTAGATGAGCTTGATTGTAACTTTAAATAAGCTAGGCTAGGTTTTCTTTCTCTGGGATTATGACTATTTAGCACGTAGATTGATGATTATTGTTCATTTCTTCTTGAATTTCATTGTGAATGAGTTTATTAAGTTCAATTTTATATTGTGCCATTTTTGCTTGGCTACCAATCAGGGTTTTTGTTAGGCTACCAATCAGGGTTTTTGTTAAGGATTTAGGGATCCTTGAAAGAAAAGCCCAAATTTAATCATAAGACTGAATATTGCTTGGTCAATGTTAGTTAATTGTTTGAATTAATGCAATTTGCATTTAGTATATTTTTTTTATAAATATAGGGAATTAAATTATCACAATAGAATTTATAATGAATCGACAGGTTCTATAAAGATATTAGAGGCTTAAACTAACTCATGAGCATTAAATTCAAGTTTGGAAAGTAACCATGTTGCAATCAAAATGCCAAATTATATATAATGCTGGGGAGTTTTCTTTGATATATACTTATATCTCTTAGTCTCACTTTCTTTATTCTTTTGTATTATTTTGCTTTAGTTTGAAAAATAGTAATTTGCTTAGATAAGCTAGACATAATAGAATTAGTACTTAGCTAAAGTTTCAGCTAGAGTTCTTATAAGACGATACATGATTTTCTTTCATTACTATATTACTTGTTGATGGTGTACGCTTGCACCATGGCATTACGCATGTAACAAGGGAATATTAAAAAAAAAAATAGTGTGAACACTATATTTTGTTAGAGCCATCCCTGAAAATAATAAATTTGAACATTGGGCTTTATTATATTTTGGTATTCTTTGAGTAAGTTAATTTGGAGTCAATCTTGTCAACTAAATCATCTTCAGTCATACTTAAAGTTTTGCCTAAATCTAAATTGATGTTAATAAGGTTTTCTTTTTCTTCTTAATTTGATTCTGAGTGAATTAGATTGAGTTTTCATTTAAGGTAAATTGGTTTTCAAAATTAATCTTTAGGAATCTAGTTATTTTCTCTTTTCATTTTGACCCTTGATAGACTATTAGGTATGACAAGTGGCATTAGGTATGATGGTACAAGTGGTAGTGGATAGCAGTCACGTGGGTATATTACTCATATATTATCGCTGATGATACTGAGAGTGAATCCCTATCAAGTGGGCAAGCCTTCTTGATGGATATTTCAGTTTCAGACTAGGGCCCAAAATCAAATCCAACTAATTCTAATTTCTTGTGTGAGAAGGTAAACTCTCTTGAATAGAAGGTTAGGACTTTAGGCTATAGAAAATCTATGTCCAGAGTAGTGGTGAAAAAGGTCTTGTTTAATGAAGCTATTCTTGCTAAAAAGTGCTCTTAATATTTTGTACAATTACCTCTATAGAGGAATAGAGGGATGAGAGTAACTCCTTGATTAGTTTGAAAGTTAGGCAGTATGAATGCTACTAATTATTGAGATAAAAGGTATCAATATAAAGAAGAATATGGAGGAGGACCCTGAGGGGCATATAACTAAAAAGAAAAAAGCTAAAAAAATGTAAGAAAATGTGGTGGTGATGAACTCTGGCATTGGATATTATATAGAAAATTAAATGGAACTAAAAGTTAGAAAGAAGTGAAAGAAGGGAGTTCTAGGAAAAAAAAGGAAAGACTTAATTAGATTGGCAGAAGTACCTGTTTCAATGGGAAATATTTGTCTGGAACCAAATGTGAATTGTTTAAAGATGGATGATGTTCCTGAAGGTTGCACCTTTAGTGTTTGTTAAGTTGAATCACAGAGAACTGGTGTTTATCCTACAAATCACCCTAAAGCGATGAGCATTCTTACTTGGAATTGTCATGTTTTAAGGGCCTTCTTGACAATTAGAACTTTTAAGGATTTCTTTTGAATAAATAAGCCCCCTTGGTTTCCTTGATAAAAACAAGGATGAAAAACAAAATTACAAAGAAATCTAAACTAATTTTGAAGTTCTTAGCAAGAGGTGACAATTGAGCCTAATGAGCTATTGGGTGGCATATCTTTGTGATGGGAAGATATTGTTGATGTACATGTCCTGGGTTGCGCATGACAAAAAATTTCATTCATGTTATGATTGAAAGGGGCTCAGATAAGTTCTATGGCTATCAAACTTATGTTCATGGACCTTCTACTGTGGGTGAGAAGGAAGAGTTCTAGACTAATCTAATTAAACTAAATCTAGGGCTTGATCATTTATGGTAGGACATAATTTCTATTTAGTGGGAGAAATGTAACATCCCTAATTTAGTGATTTTTAATAGAAGCTAAATTATTTAAGGGAAATTAGTTAAATCATTTATAAAAAATAACCTATAGCTTAATTTTAAGGCATAAGGACAAAATGGTAAATTCACATGGCTAGGGTAAAATGATAAATTCACATGGAGGGACATGTCGCACTACTTTAACCTTGGGGCCCATAACACAATAAAATATTAGATATTAGTAGGGCCAACACCATAATAAAGTATTTGATATTGGTAGGGCCCATACCATAATTAAATCTTAGATATTTTATGATATTAATCACAATGTTGGATAAAAAATATGTGGTTAAATCCTAGTCATCGAATTCTCTTTAAATACTCTACACCCTTCCCCATTTCCTCACAATAACACAAATCCTTCCCTATACTTACTCCACTCACACCCTCCTCTCCACTTTGGCACCTCACTTAGATCAAGAAAGATGGAAGGAATTTTAGGAGAATTATAAGAAAATGGAGCATATCTAGGTAACATGATCCAAGTAACATGATTTAGCATATTCTAAATTCTCTTCTTCTCTTTTCTTTTTCCTTCTTCTTCTTCTTGAATGGTCTTCATGGTAATGCAAAGGTAAAAGGATTGGCTATGGTGTGGAAATATAGTTGAAATTAGAACACACCATGATATTGCATAACTAATCCCTTTAGACCTATGGTCTAAACCCTAAACCCTATGATCTTCCATAAGCCCATTCAAAGCCTAAGAAGGATAGAATTATAAAAGATTAAGCCTAGATAGATATTTTGAAATATCTCTAGAAATATTATGTCAAACTTAACAATTTTAGGTTAAGAATTTTAATGTGTGGATTTTGTTATGCATTATGTATCGTTATATGAATATTTCATGCACTATAATTACCCATGTTATTGTGAATTTCAACTTTGTATGATGGGGTGACAATATAGTAGTTTGAGAAGAGAACTACACTTTGTGAGATTACACTATTCCTATACAATATGTACTTATTGATAGTTTGGAATTTCATTTAATAATGGTTGACTATGCCATCTTAATATATATTGTGAACTATTAATAATGGTTGGTTATGCCGCCTAAATATATATTATAAACCCTATGAGTTCTTTAGCAAGACATTATATCCCATTAATCCTATAATTTATGGCAGCTCTTAACGACTAAATGATTACGGGAAAAATGGTTTTATTACACTTCTTAGGCCTTAACTTAAATTTTGAGATCAATGGTAGGCAATGCCGCCTAAAAGGTTTTAAGAAATTAGGAGAAGACAAGAATGTATCTTTGTTGGGAATATCTTGAATTAAATTGACACTAAAAGGATTCTTAACCGTCAAAAGAACATTAGTGTTCAGAGGATTACAAAGAAATTTTGATAGTTCTCTCTCAAACTAATCCAATATTAACTATAAAATGGTTTGGATGACAAATTAAAGATTATATTGCCAGACTTTGTCTTGGGTACCCATTGGGGGATGCCTCAGCTAAAGGTGGGGTCGCAACTACCAATCAAGTATCATACACTGGGGTTCGTGAGACTTAATTGCTTGGGTATGACAATCATATGCTAGGTTCCATGAGACTTGAGTAAACTAGATATGATGTCCCAATGGTAGATGATTACGAACCTTGTCTACCTTTATATGTCATATGTTTGCTAATGCATATATGTATGTTATGATATCTGACATTCATACCTATTTCATAAAGATCATGATTTAGAGTCATATTATATTCTATGGATATTTCAAGTATTATATATACTTTTTCATGTTATTGAGAAACCATTCTCTCCATTCTATTGATGATGTTTTTAGATGGTGAGTTACTAAATTTCTCTTGAAGTCCACACAAAATGGGTATTTGTCCTACTAATTAGAAAGTGCTTGTTATTAAGATCATCATTGTAAGATGTGATATAGCCTTATGTGCCATACAACTTATGTTCATGTCACAAGAGGGTATAAATCTTACTAGTTTTACAAGCCCTAAATAAGTCCTTAATATTAGGCCTAATTTCAATAGATACAGATTTAGATATAGGCCTAATACCCATTCTTCCAATTTTGTTAGATTATCTATGTGGATGTATGAACAAACAGATGTACAAACTTTTGTTATCTATAATTATACTACTATGTTTTAGATATTTTAATGCATTTTTCATAATTCTCACTTTATAATAATTTTAATTTGAAATTTATAATAAATTCTATAGGTGTAAGAAGGGTGTTACATTTACATGGGTGATTTCAATGACTATTTGTATGAGTTTGAAAATGAAGATGGGAGGATTTGATCATAATTGAGGTAGGAATGCTTTCAAAATTTTATGTTTATGTGTTGGTTGGTTGATTTAAAGTTTAATGTCCCCTTATTTACTTGGTCAAATAGAAGATTTGAGGAAGCATATGTACAAGTAAGAATTTATCAGGTTGTTTGTAACTCAAATTGAAGGTTATTGTCTCCCAATGCAGTTGTGAAAGTTCAGAAATTCATGGGGTCAAATCATAGTCTTATTTTAGTGGTCATTAATCTAGGATTTATGAAGCAGAAGAGGCCAATTAAATTTGAGCTTGTGGTCCTCTCATCCTAATATGATTTTCATTATCTCTAAGGCTTAAGAGTAGGTATAATAAGGTGATAAGGATATTATTGATTTGTTTCTGAACAACTTAAATAAATTAAAAGGTGTTTTGATTAAGGGGAACAAGTATGAATTTCCTAATAACTATAAGCAAATTGGGACATGTGTGGTAGTATTATGAAATATTATTAGAGAAGTTTGAATATGAAGAATGTGAAAACAATTATTGAGCTCACTGAGAAAATATAGGAGTTATGGAACAAGGAAGAGATGTTTTGGGCACAAAGATTTAAGATTCAATAATTATCTTGGGGAGAACATAATATGAAAAATTTTCATATGACAACTATTTAAAAATGACAAAGAAATAAGGTTGTGAGGCTTAAAAGGATGATGGATAATGCACTGATGATATAGAGGAGATTAATTAAAGCATTGATAACTCTCTGAAAGAAAGTTATCTAGAACAATATTAATGGTAGAAACACATAATTTATAAAAAAATTCTTAGTGATTGCAAAGAAATTTCATCTATAACTTGGAAATAGACCTTTGATCATTATTAAGCAAAGATTTAAGCATTCCATGTAATGAATTGATTGGAAATGGATCTAGAAAAGTACTAGCAAAGAAAGGAGGAAAAATGAAGATTCCAGCACCTAGGCGTAAAAAATCCAACACCACGACGCTAATTGTGCACTTTGAAATTTTGCAATGAATATTACCGCACCCAGGCACCAGTATTCCAATGCTAGGGCCCCAGTTTTCTAAAAAATAATGCCAAGGAGCCAGAAAACCACTGCCCAGGTGCCAAACTAGAGAGTTGGCACCCGGGCTCTATAAAGGCAGTGCCCAGGCATCATGTATGCTAGAAAGATGGCACCCAAACGCCAGAAACTCAATACCTGGGTGCCAAAACCAGAGACATGACGCCCAAGGGCTCTACCAGAAACCCTAATTTGCTCTAATGATTGAAGGCTCCGTACTCAACCCATACTCCACTTTTAATGTTCTAAGGCCTATATAAAGGGTCCTAAGGGTAAGATGCTAGGCACACAAGCAGAGAGGAAGCATAAAAAGGAGTGGAAATCACTTAGAGAGAAATTTAAGTTAAGAGTTGCAAGTGAGAGGGGTGGTTTTTGAGTGAGGACTTTGTATAGAGTTCTTCCCTATCTGAACATTGTCCTCTCCTCCTGCTTCTTGTATTCTTTATGTTTTTCTTTGTTTTTGAATATGTAATAATGTCTATTAGAGGCTAGTAAGTTTTATCTGGTATTTTGCTGAACCCTTTGTGGGATTGCTTTTATATGACAATATTTTCTTATTGATGTTTTGAACTCAGTTGCTTATTGTCATTATGTCCTTAATGCTTTTTTGAGCTTGATTACCTCAAAATTGAATTGTCGTTTAAGTTAACTCAACAGGGAAACCTAAATGAAGAACTGGATGAAGATAATCTTTGTTTGCATGTTGAAAGAGTAGTAAGTATAACAATTAGTAGTCAAGATGATAGTATTTGATTATCTTAGATAACCAAGATTAGGACAACACTTTACATCAACTTTTTTCTCAGCTGGCTTTCATATAAATATAGGGAGTTAAGGGAAGTAGTTAGGTTTATGATGATTCAATAAAACTTCATAAGCAGTTGAATCCCTTGGTTAATAAATTAATTCATAACTCAAGAAGAAGTAACTGTTAATACAAAGTAACTATGCATTAAGGTGAAGTCAAAGTGTTAGATTCATTTAATTGTTTGTTTACTCAGTTTTACATTATTGTCAAGCTATTACACAATACATCCTTTTATCTGATTTAAAAGTTTATTAATAGTATATGTTCACAATTAAATCCAACTCCTCATGGTAATGATATCTTACTCACTCTTGATTAACAAGCTTTACTATTTGATAGTATATTCTCATCTGTTAAAGAAGTTCTCTAATTTATTTATCCTATGATTAACAAGGATGATAATCGTTTGCTTCTTGTACCCATTAGTATAGATAAGGTTAAACAAGCAGCTTTTGACTTAGGTATGCTTAAGGACTCTGTGCCTGATGGCTATTTAGGTTTATTCTATCATAAAGCCTCAGAAGTGGTTGGCAACCAAGTTAGTGAAATAATGATAAAGTTCTTCCCTAAAGTATTCTCGTTAGGTGAACTTAATGAAACTAACTTGGTTTGTATCACGAAAGTAAACATCCTTGAGCATGTGGGAAATTACATATCTATTAATCTTTGTAATTATTTTTATAAGATTATATCAAAAAATATTGCTAATTGGATGATAGGGTGATGCCAAAGGTGATTATTGAAAACTAAAGGGCTTTTGTCCATGACAAACTTATTTAAGACAATATATCATGGTTCATGAAGCTTTCCATTACTTGAAGAGGAGAAGAATGGGGAAAAAGTATGAGCTAGCAATAAAGATTGACTTGAACAAGCCTATGATCATATAAAGTGGGACATCTTGCAACAATAAGTTGAAGCTTGGTTTTTGGGATGAATGGGTATGGTGTAATACCTATAAATAGCCTATTTCTATAATAGACTATATTTATCTATTTATAGTCATCGAAGTCATTAGTTCTTTAGTTTAAAATTAATTTAGTATGTTATATTGTGAATAAAGATTTAGTTAATTTCAAGATCTATAAGCTATATATACAAATAAAATAAGGCCCAAATGTGTCAGAAATTTTATATGACCTTAATTAGCTTAGGATTCCTTTAATTTCATAAAAGGACATTTGTAGGTTTAGGGTTTAATTATATGACATTTAAACTAAGCTTAGATGAATAAAATTACTTCATTTAAAGAAAATTCACATAGTCACCATTAGCCAACGGCTACAGAGAAGAAGAAAAAAAGGATTGGAGAATATGGCACTGAGGTACTAGAAAACCGATGCCTAGGCACCACTTTCTAAAACATGGTGCCCAAGTGCTAGAAAACTAGCACCTAGGTGCCATCCATTTCCAACATATGGCGCTTAGGTGCCATAAATTCAACACCCGAGTGCCAAAACCCGAGAGTTTGTGCCCTAGCACCAAATAGTCCTCGCCTGGGCACCACACATATTTATATATATATATATATATATATATAAAAGTGACCTCAAAATCACATGGCATAAGTATTCAGTGGAAAACCAAGAATATGGCACATTGGATAATAGGCTAAGAAATTTAAGTCTACTAGGAAGCATTAGCTTAAGCATAAGGTGTCACTGATAAGTAGGAGGTGGCATTAAGGATATTCCACCAGAACAAAACCCATTGAAATCATATTATATTTACCTCAATATATATAACAGAAATGGGTGGCTATTTCAATCTAAACTAACGGTGGCCAAGCTTTCTTCCAAGTTAGTCAGGCTTTCTTCCAAGTTGGTATATATATATATATATATATATATTGGTCAAGGTTTCTTCCAAGTTGCGGCAAGCTTATACGCTCAATGAATACCCCAATAGAAAGTGCTATAGGGCATAAGGCCAACCAAACCGAGAGGAAGTATGGATTAATAGAAAAACGCATAAAAATTCAAAAGAGTAAAAGATACTAGGTAGCTAAGAGGATAGAACTAAACGAAGGGATAAAATGATTTAAAATGGCATCGCAAGTTGATAAGAGAGTTCTTCATACTTAAGAAAGGTTATAGGGAATAAAATAAGCCAAACACTCTAACAAAATTATGGGCAAAAATAGGTAAGAGGATCGAAAGCTAGAATCCCTGCAATGGCACTGAAAAATAGAGTGCAAAGTTAAGCAAGTTGAAGCCACAATATTAGAGCTTGTGATGATGGTTTGGGCAACCAAGTTACTTCATCTTGAAGCACCTTCCAAGGGGAAGAGGTTCTCTATAAAAGGAACCATGGGTTGAGGAGAAGGATCGTAAAACAGAAGTGAAAGAAAAAATAAAAAGAAAATTTTTGGTTTACAAGTAAAAGCATAGTGGTGCATTATGGAGAGTTTTTAGCAAACTTTTGGTGTGTTTTGAGGGCATGAGTGACACACTTAAATGATGTAGGAAGTTAGATGTTGAGGGGTGAAGAAAACACAAGAGGAAGAGGGAAAAACAAAAGAGGAAAATGGCTGGACAAAAGTGAAATCTAAACTCTATTTTCAAGCATAAAAATAGTGTACTTTGGTTGTCACTTCTAGCAATTTTTTCCCAAGTTTCTGTGAAGTTTTGAGGTTGCGAGTGACATTAAAATACTTGGGAATACTTGGGTGAGAGTGAAAGCATGTGGACTCAAGAAAGGAGCAGAAACAAGGAGGAGAAAAAAGATTAAATAGAAACCAACAAAACAAACTCAATTTTCATCTAAAAAATGGTGCAGTTTTGGCTTTATTGTTTTTCTTAAGTTCCCTCAAAGTTTCTGTGCATTCTATAGGTAATAAGGAGAATGAAATATCGTAGGGAAAGTACAAAAGCAACAAGGGAGGAAGAAGGAGAAATAAGGAAGACACTAAAGGTGCACACTCTCTCTAAAATCCAACTTTGAAAACATAGGGAGTTTTGTGCAGTAAATTAAGTAAGTTTCTTGAATCTTTGTCTCTAAAATAAAGGCAATATCAGCAAGGAATGAAGGAATATATGTGTGTGTGTATAGTTATATACATTGCATGGAGGAAGAGGTAAGTGTTAAGTTGGCAATAAGATGAAACTTGCTCCAACTATGTAAGGTAACATGAGCCTTGTGAATCCATGAATGAGTATAAAAGAACTTTTTTTGTTAGAAAAGAAAAATATAATAATAGTAATAAAATATGAGCATGAAAAAGGATATATATATATATATATATATATGTCCTTTCTCATTATAAAAGTATCTATAAAAGGAGAGGTGAATATAAGTTTTGTAATTTAAGTATTGGGTTACAAAGAGATAACAAATAGCTAAATGTAAATTTTAAAAGTATTTAAAAGTGATTAAGTTCATTATTTAAGTAGTCATTTAATTAATTTGTAAGATATTGGATGAATATTTGTTTAATCATTATTCATCTTACTTTTGTAAGAATTATTTGATTAGTTAAGTAAAATAATCAATTACATGTAGAATAATATAAATAATTATTTTTAGGAAAATGGGATATTAGAAATAATTATTCTAGAAATTTAAATGGCAATACATTATTAAGAATTTATTTATTATGATAGATAAGGTCCCTTGGTATCCTAGAAGCTGATATACAACCTAAGGCAAAAGGTTAAGGTACCTTTAAATAGGTAGCTTTCAACTTCTCCATCGCACATCTTACTTTTCTTTGAAACATTTGATTGATAGCTATGTACATGTGATGCGTTTTATCTGTTTGGCACATGCATGCTAGTGGCGTGACACCTGTTAGGTTTGGTGTCACAAGGTTCCCCTGTGATCAGCCTTCACATTATAAGGTAGCATGAAACCTTGAATTGGTATGGGACAGTGAAGGGTTAAAGTTTCCAAACAGGGCCCATCTGGTTAGCCCAAAGGAGGGATAAAAGGTTTTCCCGGCATGTCATCATGTTTATAGCTTTTTTTATGTGATTATATGTGATTTATGCATGTTTGATGTGTAAAGGCTGGAAATAGAATGATTTTATTGAACTACTGACTACTGAGATTGCAAAATCTCATGTTTTTATGTATATCTATTTCCAAGTAACCAAGAACCCAATCAAGAATTGGCACCCAAGAATTAGCATATTAAGATGTTCTTATTTACATAAGGACTAGAATTATATTATGATAATTTATCTTTGTAAAACCATTATGAAATTTTAATCATTTATGTATTGAATTATGTATTGCACTAACTGATGATGATATGTACGAGACTAAATGGTTATGTTTTTTTCTCCTACTTATTAAATCACAATTAATGAGTAAGGGATAGTTAAAGTTAGAATCAAAATATTTATCATATTCATAGGTTTCTATACTTATTTACGCTTCCGTCAATCCTACATATAGTAAATAAGGGATGTTACATGCAATGAATCTTGAAACATGTAAGCTCTGTTAATTTTAATGTTCTACTGGTAAGAAGGAAAGTTGCTCAATTTGCTCTAATGGTTGAGGCAAGGGGATCCTTTATCTCTGGACCTTTGCATAATTTTTGTTGATGTTTTTCCTAGTATGATTAATCATTTTAAGGCTTTTAATTAGCTAGTGGGTGTGAAGCTACCTAGTGGATGTTCGATTTTAACTCACAGCTTCTTTGTAAATGATTTTATCTTGTTATTGAGAGCTGATAAGAAGAATTGAAAGATGATGAAATCCATTTTTGACAAATATTGTAAGGCATCTGGACAAGTGATAAGTCCTTATTTTATATAATATTTTTTATTTCATGTTAGGACTTTTATCACATTTTGTTGGGCTTAAATGCATTAATTATGATAAATTTGGGATAAAAGTAATTTAAAAAAAAGGATTTAAAAAGGGCTTAATTGTTATAATTTTTACGATTAATTTTCAAGTACAAAATTTTGGATTGAATTATTTTACATGGGCTTGTTTTCATTGTAGGTTATCTTGGGAAAATTGGAGAAAGAAATGCCAAAAAAGAAAAAGAGAATTAAAGACCCAAAATCCAAAAACCAAAGATCTAAGGAACCATTTAAGACCTATTCAACTAATTTTCACATTCAGTTCCCCCAATTCCCTTTAAGAATTTTTGGCCACTTCTCTCAAATTCCTAATCAATAATTGGATGCCACCTCATCTCTAATTCTTCATCTAATTTGAGCATCTTCTATCTCCTTATTCACGCCTCCCTCATCTAATTCTCTCATATTTCCTAATTTTCTTCCCTAATTCTAAAATTCCATAATTCACACGCCATTCATACATGCCTCTTCTCCTCTTCCCCTCATCTTCATCACTTTTCATCATCATCCATCAACATTCCACACCTCTCTTCTTCATCAATTCCCCTTCAATCTTTTTCCTTTCCAATTTCTTCTTCTTCTCTATTTTCCTCTTCTCCCTCTTTTATCCACTCCTCTTCCATTATGGTTAAAGTGAAGCTTATGGTGGATTCTTATCCAACGTTTGGCTAGAGCTTGGTTTCTTGGAGATGGAGAACGTAGCTTGAGTTCCTATGCTTCAAAAGGGACTTTTGATTTCTCAATTTAATTTTCAGAATGTGTAATTGATTTACTAGTTTTGGGATATTCTTTATGCAATTTTAAAACCTAGATTTTGGGAACATGATCTTTGTTAATTGAGAATTGTGACTTCTAATTTATAGATGTAATTTGTAATTATATGGAATTATTACCTTGCAACGCTATAAGAGAGTATTTTCTTTCATAGTTATGATTGGATTATATAATATTGTATTCTTGTATTTGATTGTCTTGCTTGAGCATCAATTGAAAAGAGGAACAAGTTACTTTTACCCAATTTTATTCACACATTAATTGGTTTTTAAATAGTGTCTTAATTAGTGGTTGTTAGTTATGTTAATAGGAGTAATTACTAAGTAAGGACACTAGACTCAAGTGGTCACTTCAGCCTTTTCCTTGAGACTTGATGAAGAGTTGACTCACATTTAATTTGAATAAGGATAACTATCATTCCATTTTCAATAGCATTCATTATATACTTTCCAACTCATTTTTATTCACTCATTCTCATTTAAGAAAATACAAAAAAAATTAGCTTAGATTTATTTTAGTTTCATATTAGTTTTACTTGATTAGAAATTCATTTAGTTTGAAAATTTCAACAGAATTCCAATATTAATTGCATGTTTTTGATATTTAGTCTATCTTAGACTTTCAATTAAATCTCCTTGAGTGAATATGACCCAAATTATATCACTACATTGCAATCTATTCAATTTAATTTTGACCCCTTGTGTAATATCCCAAATTTTAATATGTAGTACCTTAATTTTTAATTTCAATTAAAAAATCCTTATGAAGGACAATACGTATAAATTTCAGTTAAAATTATTATAAAGCAAGAATTGAAAAATGCATTAGAATATTTAAAACATAATAGTATAATTATAGAAAACAAAAGTTCGTACATCCATTTATTCATAAATCTGTATAGATAGTTTAACAAAACTAGGAGAAGGGGTATTAGGCCTATATCTATATCTATGTCTGTATCTATCAAAATTAGATCTAATATTAAGGACTCATTCAGGGCTTGAACAACTAGTAAGATTCCTGCCCTCCCAAGACACAAACATAAGTGGTATGGCACGTAAGGCCATATCACATCTTACGATCTTAATAACAAGCACTTCCCAATTGGTTGGATAAATACTTATTTCGCATAGACTTCAAGAGAAATTTTGTAATTCACCATTTAAAAACATCATCAACAGAATGGTGAGAATAGCTTCTCAGTCATATGAAAAAGTATATATGATACTCGAAATATCCATGGAATATAATCTGACTTTAAATTATGTTCTTTATGAAATATGTATAGATGTTAGATATCATAACATACAAATATGTATTAGCAAACATATGGCAAACAGAGTTAGGCAATGTTCTTAACCATTGGATTGATGGATGCATTTAGTTTTGTTCATGATTATCCATTCTTCTCTCTTGTATATTCTGTGATGATGTACATAGAGCGGATCAAGATCTTCACTAAGTATGCGGCAAAGAGGGTGAACTTGGGAGAGAACTTGTACTTCCATAATCCCATGGCCAAAAGCTCAAGTTACCTTATCTATAGGCACATTTAGGATTAGTCTTGTTTTGCTTCTTTTTTATGCCATTCTCGTCCATGTAGCGCAAATGTAATAGGTTTATTTTTGTTACTTTTAAGGACTGTTGTATGCCACAATGATGGCTAGAAAAATGAAGTGTAATTATGGAAGAAGGGTTGTTAGCTGAAGGAATACATATAGCTCTTATCTTAGCTTTTGTTGCTTATACTAGGAAAAAGTAAAATAAACACAGACAAAATCTGTGTTTAAATAAAAAAAAAAAAAAAACTGTGTCTAACTAAATATGGGATGAAATTAGACATTGATAGAATTTTGTATGGTAAACCTTGGTCTCTTAATATTTAGACACAAAATTACAAATTCTGTCTCAGGATTGACACAAAATATTTTCATGTCAAATTGTTAATATTTTTGTCTCTACATTGCAACCAAAGTCGTATCTAAGATTTGATTTATTATGGAGATGAATTTATTCCATCCCTAATTTGGTGTCAACAATTGAGAAATGATATCATTTTCATCCTAGCTAAAACTTAAATTGATTTATTTTGTCTCTCATTCCTTGTTTATATTTTAGACATGGAAACATTTCCATCTCAGATGAACTTAAATTGATTTATTCTATCTTTAAAGTCATGTCTAAATATTAGATACAAAATTCATTCCAACTTAGATTGATAAGTAGATTGTTATCATTCGGTCTCTAATTCCATATCTTTTTTTTTTTTTTTTTTTAAATTTTAATGGCTAAACTTTGATCTTTTACACATTTTAGTCAAATGGGCTTGTTCATGTGGGAAAGTAAAAATTATTTCATTTCTTAGAAGGGGTGAAGGAATCACAAAGACCCCTTTCATCAAATGTAACGTGGATGACTGAGAAATTAACTTGCATGAATAACTACAAAAATTCATTACACTTAAAGTACAAATAAATTATATTTTTATCATAATAATCTTAACTTGGAAAAATAAAATCAAAATAATCTTAACTTTAATTAACAGAGTTGTCCAATATTGACATCTAAATCACTTTATATTTTTTCTTTGTTTTTGGAAAAGAGAGTATTCTTGGGTGGCCCACATTGTCATTGACACATTCTTCCCATAGCTCCCACTGTCACTGCCTTCCTCCTCCTCACTTCTTTTATTTCTTTCCTTGATGTAGCATAGAAATGCACCTAATAAGAAGCAAGCTTCCCTTCTACTTCGCCCTTCAACAACAATAGATGAGTAAACTTATGACAGTACAGTATTGGATAGCAAGTAAGCTTTACAAGTAAACTTCTTCATGGTAAGTAGATTTGCTCATGATTAATCCAAGAAAAAGTCCCTAACACATGTAAATAAGTTGTTAAAGCTCAAGCAGCCTTAAAGAAAAAAATCTTAAACCTTCTGATAAGCTATACTCATAATTTGACACTATTTCTAGTCAATTGACTTGCACTAAGCCAACGAGAACATATTATAATTTGCAACTCTAATTCCATGTATGTATATTAGTTTATTTCCATCATATTTTATCCTTAGAATATAGCTGTTCTACTTTTCTTTTACTTAAAATGCAACTATTTTAACCTTAATGTACAGGGAGAATAATATAATGTTTGTACAAAATTATACCTTGGAGATCAAAATGGCAAAGGAATGGGAAAGAATTTCCTAGAAGAAAGAGTTGTCTCTATCAACATGTTCTGGCCATCTTCCTAGAAGAATCAACACTATTTTTCAACCCACTACTAGCTATTTAATCTTGCTCTATGGAAACTGAAGAAATCTTCTTGGAATTGCTTACAATATCATATATCATAATGATGTCTAAATCCTTAAGTTTCATTATTCTTATTATTATTATACCTACAATTTCAAATAAATTTTCATTTGTAAGATATCAGTATCATATAAAAAGATTTCAAATGTTATATAGGAAAGAGTTCCATATATTAAAATTTGTTTTCATTATCTTGCATATATATTCTACGGATTAGTTCATGTGGGATTTTATCTACTTGGGTGGTTACCTTCCAAAAAAGGGAAAAGTGGAGCCCATTAATGGTGCTATAAGACTACGAGTATATGACAAAGGAGACCAAAACTTGCAAAAATATAATACTTAATTTATTTGCAACAAAAAGCAATATTAGTATTCTATTCCAAGCAGAATATATATATTACTTAACATTATATATACCCATTCGGGACTAGCGAGCCTATCTAGTTTATAGATAACACATTCTATAGGTTGGTTTATAGATCCAAGGGACGCACTCACTTTGACAGATTGATCAACATTTCCTAATCAAACAATGTAAGAAGGAAAAGGCAACCACTTTTCTTTCAATGACTTAGTGATCTAAACCACGAACTTCCATACAAGTCCCTGTATAACAGAGAAGTTAAAGGAGAAAAAGAATAGTCAGAGTTCCTTAAAGTATAGAATTTCTTTGTAACTTGTTTGTTTGTACTTATTATGCTAGAATCATGCTAAAACATAGGAATATACGATGCATGAAGAAATTTAAATTAATTTCAGTAGGGCAGCAGCATGTATGGGAGAATTTAAATTAGTGATGTAAAATGATTCAGTAAAATTCATGCAATCTTCAAGCTAAAATGAAACTACAAAAACTTAGCAAAAGAGAAAAAAAATTGAAACTACAGAATACCTTATGTCACATTAATTGGTGGTCTAGTGCTTTTACATGTTAAAGTCCTGAGCTGTAAAACCAATAAACTCAAACACAGGATTGTCTTCTGTGCAATCATTAGAAGCATCATTTACAGTGAATATATATATATATAGCATTGTAATGAACAAATTTGTTAGGCAAAAGTAAAGCATATATATGGCTTAAATGAACTATGGGAATAAATGTACAAAGTACAGTTAAAATGATTTTTCAACAATGTATAAATGCAATTAACAAATGTAAAAAATTTTAACATAGGTCACTAGGTGACTTGAATAATCTATCTCATTCCATTTTATTAAAAAGACAAATAAGGCTCAAACTCCAAAATTGACATCTTTTTTCCCCCAATGAGATGATGACCTCTCCACTCTGTCCCTCCAGGTGTCTTCTTCTACAACACCCTCCTGATAAATATCACATGATAATGTTGATTAGATAAATGAACTTTAATTTAAAATATCTTTTTTATGATTGATTTTGAAGTTATTTACTACCCCTGCATTGCTTTTGAAGTAATTTACTACATATGGAGGAATATGGAATATTAGCAATCTTTTCTGGCTGTGAGTAACATCTACAGAGAATAAAGTATCATTTAGACAAGTATGTGTGTTCAACATAACAGGGTTTATAAGCTATATAACTTTAAAGTGTAGAAACTTAATACTCGCAGACGAAGCAACTAAGTCAAAACTCATCCACTAAACCAGAACACTAAAAATAATGAGAATGGGCCATGTGAATGAACTATATTTACTCATTTACCTCTTTGAAATACATTCAACATTAGAAGAGGACAAAGCTTGTCATGATTCATTTGCATAAGCATGAAGCATCTATTTAATATGGTGTGAGACCAACATATCATAAAAGGAATGCCAGTTTCAAGGAATTAATTTAATGAGCCAATAGAAAATAACTTAACTGCATTCACTTTAATTACCTCACTCCATTTTAGAATTTCAAGAAAAGCCATGAGTTGTGAGTTGTGACTGTCTGTCAAGTTACTGGCAAAGCCATGCCCGAAGTCTTGTTTTTTCAACCCAAAATAATACACCCTACTTGATACTAAATTACGAAAACCCCTAAATCTTTGCACAGTTCTAATTCTACTAACGAAATTTCATAACCGAAAGAAACAAAAGAAAAAATGACTGAAACTAAATAAAGAGCTCGTCATTCACATAATAGTGCAGCTCTCAAAATATTAATGAAGGACTTTCAGAAACATATATTATATATAAATAAGCTTCAGAAATTTCTGTTTGAAAAACATGGAGCACTATACATCAAAATGAAGTAAAACATGTAACTCAAAACTAAAACACTACTAGAAAAAGTCATTTAGCGATGGACAAATTCGTCGCTAAGCAGCAATATTTTGTTGCTAATCAATATTTAGCAACGTATTTTGCCGTTGCTAGATCTCTTAGTAATTTGCTCCTCGCTAATTATAGCAATGTCTACCCCAAATTCCGTTGCTAACTTAGCAATAGATTTTTCCATCGCTAACCCTATATGTTGACCTTGCTAAATTTGAAAGAGACCGTTTGTTACTATATTCGTTACTAACTTTTGTACGCAATAATATAAAATATTATTCTTTATTTATTTAAAAAGTTGAATTAATTTTTAATCCACTGAAATAATATATTAAAATTAATTAACAAGCGTAATATAAATATTAAAATACCTAAATTATATATTTTATTATGCTTAAATTGCATTACAATGTCTCATCAATTCCTTTAAAAAAATTTGTTGACATACATGAATTTCTACTAAATATCCTATGTATTAACTATTGGTGGCTGGCTTGAGGCAATATACTTTATTGAGGCAATCAGCTCTCGTTCCCACTTGTTTCCGTTTGGTTTTCTTCCAGTTGAGCACGTATTAAAACATATTGATCATAGTTACACTGTAGAGCTTCAGCTTCCTGTTTTGCATGTTAATGATGTTTGTACAGACGCCATCAAGAAAATCCTGGGAATGTGAAACCACAACTATAATGAGGCAATGATTCCAAAATTAGACCCAAGGATGGCGGGTAAGAAACTAGAAGAGATGATAAAACCATAAAGATCAGTGGAAAGTGCATAAATACAAGTGCAATAAGGCAAGGAACAAATTTCTTTACATGAAGCATACCTATATATTATTATCCCCTGCCGACCGTTAATGATAATGCCTTTCATATGATCAAGAGACATGATTCAATCAACTAAATAAGGCATTAAAAAATCTTTAATGTAAAATCAACAAAATCAACATAGATAAGCATTACAAGCTAAATTAGTGCATTAAACATGCCAAGTTGAAAACACTCCTGTGCTGCCAAAACTTCAGCATTTTCTCCAATCATGGAAAACTTCAGTTGCAAACGGAGCGATTATAACTAAAAAAAGGCTGGATATTAAGGTTCCGTCATGTTGGTTCACATGAACTCTCTCTGTTTTCAAATTCTTTTTCTCTTTAGACCATGCCATTCAATGTTGATCTCAATTGAAACTTTAAGAGAGTAAGAAGTAGGAGAACATTATATTAAGTAAGGCTATTTTTTTTATGCTATAATATGGAATTTTCTATTCTAAATCAAAGAAAATATCACTACTAAAATTAAAACTCTCCAATTAAATTGGCAAAAGATAGAAGGATGAAGTTATTTTAATATACTAAATTCTAATATTTCAATCTTTTTAGAAAAAGCCCATTTCAACTTCTTCTATTTAAATAACAAAAGTAGTAGGATTATATTTTTGGGAGCCCAACCCTTTATTTTGGCAAACTTGGTTTGGGCTAACCAACAAAGTACTCAACCATTTCTATACTTTTAAGTATTAAATATGACCAAATGATCAAAGGGGTAAAGTTGCCTTTTACTTCACTTTCTATGTTGAATTGTGTCCATAATCACCTTACTTCCATAACGAATAAACAAGATTAAAAGAAAAGTTCATCAATGAATAATAATTTAATAGATGAGTTCTATTACCTGTAGTGATGAAAGCAAACTTGATTACAACAGGGCTCTAAGTTAGACATATAGCTTTGATAAGAGCCACGCTAGATACGTAAGGGGCAAGTCATTGAAGTTCCTGATTCAATCTTAGGAGGAATTTGACTCGCATCAGCTTACATGTAACCAGAAGAAGCAGGAGACCATGTTTAGCTTTTACAATATATTTCAACAGGCATAAAAAAGAACATACCTATAAAGAGAACTATAGTAAATAGTGCATTCCACCACAAAGTATTGTCACCACAAAATCTTATTAGCACCCTGAGTGAAGTAGAGAAGCAATTAGCACAAATAAAATTTTTAATTTGTAGAAGTTATGTGGTGTGAAACTGATAATACTAGAGAAAATAGTGAATTCCAACCATTATTTAGAATCAGTCACCGCCAAAACAAACATTTTCAGCATTAATAAATAATAATCACTCAGCTCTAGAAGTAAGTATATAACTAATCAGTTGATTTTTTTTTTAATAAACATGAATGAATATACAAATGAAAACGAAAATATAATTAAAATCCCAAAGTATAATAATTTCTTGTTCAGATTAATCCAGTTGTTTCTTTTGCCCATGCTCATTAACCTACGAGTGTTAATATCGCAAGTTCACAAAATCCACATAGATTTTAATATAAGAATTCCAATAAGGCGACTACTAATCAATATCGCAAAATCTGCCAGAGCCAAGCTGGTTTCGCCTAGAAAGATTATTGCGAGAGTACCTTCCAAATATAACTCAATAGCATAAAAAGAAGATGCAAAAATCATATTCCTCAGCAATCCACTAATTTCTCAGCAACCAATAACGTTGATTTAACATCCACCAGAAAAAAGTGTTTTGATTAGGTTTGTTCTGCAATACTTCTATTTAAATTCAAAGCAGAGAATTTCAATTGAAGAGATAAAATTAGAATTTATGTGTACAAAAGCAAACACGAAAATGATGAAATGATATGCGAGATGGAAACAAAGTAAGATAAGAAAAATAGGATATAAGAGAAAAAGAAAGAGATGGGAAAGGGGAACAAACGCGACTTCGAACATGAGACGACGTTGGACAGCGTCAATGGTGGCATCATGAACGTCTCTCGTAGCGGCAGAAGCAGACAAAGAGACCTTTGCTTTCGAAGAAGAGGAATGGCTGCGGGGGATCACAACTTACAAGGGTGGAGGGAAGACTAGATCTGTGATTGGGAGAAGTAAACATTGATGAGATGCATAGTCTGCTAGGGTACAGGAGAGAGGGTTAACAAAGGAGGAGTTTTGGGAGTTTCTGATTTCGTGAAGAATATGAATTTGCTTAGTCCTTTTTCGAAAATAATAAGTGTACATTTTTTTAATATTTATTTGATGTAGCAATAGATTTAATGACATATATTCATTGCTAACTTTTAGCATTAGACAGTTCCATCACTAATCTGTTGCTAAATTTACAATCTTAAAAAATATGGGAATGATTTTTTCTTCCGTCGCTAATTTTGTTGATAAATGAGTATTTTAGAAACAGAATTGATTTCCATAGCAAAATTGCAAATTTCTAGTAGTGGGGGGACAACCAAGTGAGGTGATGTATAGATTGTTCCTTATACATTGTATATATGTATATGGCATAACCAAATTAAAAGACAAAATTGTAAGCAAAGAGAGAGAGAGAAAGAGAGCAGACCAGAGAGAGAGTGAAGAAGGGTGGTTTTATCAGAGCTAGAATGACCCATGAGAGCCATGAGAAGAGCAGGTTCAGTAGAGCCCGTGACTCTATGAAGCAACTTCTTTAGTCCACTACATGACACTGACACCATTAAATCTTCCCATACATTGCTACTACTACTATACAATGAAATGTTGTGACAGGAAATTTTATATGTATTCACACCTTTCTCAACCTGCTAACTCATCGTGTGTGTATGTGTATATATTTAGTCAATTCACTATTTATTAATAAAGAAAATGAGTGATGATTAAGAATTTGTCATGTGAAATTAAAGGAAGGAAGAAGGAGCATACCGTGTAAAGTAAATGTGTTCCTGACAGAGGTAGGGTGTGCCTCAAAGTCTTCATATTTGAGAAAGTAATGTATAAGTCATGAGCATGAGCACAAAGGCAGTACTTGATAGCCAAGCATTTTAACAGAGTATTGGAGAAAGATGTTCATCTTCATGTTCATCCAACTAGGAATTGTAAATTATGATAGCTACTTATATAAAAAATTGTTAGCTGATTACCAAAGCCCATTGACTGTTAGTTCTAACTTTATCTATCTGTTACTTAAATACTTCTTGTCATTATATATCTAATTACTGGCCTTCCTTGTCAGATCAGGTCTGACGGCACTAAACAACCTTAACCGGACAAATTCATACCTCATTGTTCCTCTTCCACTCAAACTACTCTTAGCATTATAATTTCATAGCATCTATATATATATACCTCCTTGGTCTTTGCAACAGTTACAAGCATGGGGCCTCTTGAGTGTGAGAGTTTGGGTTGAAGATGGATGGTGTTAGCTAGTGTGTCGACGGAGACTGGATTTGAAAACTTGAAGCTTTGAAAAAGTGATGTGAAGTGGGGGTTAAATAAGTAGAACGCAATGTGAAGAGGGTGCAAAACATTGATATTAAACAACAAGGAGGATTAGTTAGCTAGTAAGGTACTTCACATATACAATAGATTAAGTTAAATTTGCTCTTTAATTTTCATGGTATGAAGTTTATTACCGAATACGATGATTCTGACTTTCCATGGACACTGAGCAAAAAGCAACGTTCATCTCCTAAATGTAACGCGGCAAATTCACCCCAAATTCTAGTCACATATTTAAACTAATATATTCAAATTGATAAGTTTTAAATAATTGGTTGCAACCAAATATTTGATATGAACATATATAAGCAGTTAAATTGAATATTGTTTACTAAATGGAAGAAGTTAGCAAGTCACTCAAGAATCCCTGGAGGAACAGGTGGAAGGAGGGTTGGTATTCCTACAATAAAGATAGAGTAATCTAGATGAACTTCGCAGAATTCAGGTATCTTCACCTAAGCTCATAATATGCACAAATTGTTGATTAAGGAGTTGGGGGGAAGAAAGGAAACCTACTCGATGCCCAACCTCGATCGAAGAAAAAAATAGTACAAACCTATAATTTATCACCATCAATATCATAGAGAAATGAGAGTGAGAGAAATGAAAATACAAGATGAAAGGTGCTGAAACACTCACTTCTTGTGAATTCAGTAACTGGGCAGAAACTTATTCAGAAGCACAAACTCTGTCATAGAGGGAGGTGATGCCGAACGAAATCTCACTATATCTTCAAGAAGCCCAAAGCCACTAATGTTGCTAATATTGTACCACGGTATGCTTAGAGGAACGCAGAGGAATTTGGGAATTTTGTGAGAGAAGGGTGCTTGGAATTCGAAGGGAGAGTGAAAATTTTAAGCGCTAGTGATGCTAAAATTTGACACAACAAATCTGTGTCTAATGTAAATATATAGATGTTAGAAAGTTTATTTGAACAGAGACAGAGGACATCAGTGTTAGATACTAATATTATTTATTTAAACAAAATAATTAACTAAATAGGGACAGACAAATTTCGTATCTAAATTTTAAACCATTATTAATTATAAAATTAATAATTTGACATAGATACCACCTAGAATAAAGATGAACAAAATCTATTTTAGATTCTGTCTCAATAATAAGTATTACTCAATTATATGTATCATATGAAAATTCATTTCTATTTCTATTTCTGTCATATACGACTAAATTTTCATGTCTAAATTTTATTTTTATTTAGCATTTTTCTAGTAGTGTTAATAGAATCTTTAAGTTGTTTAATTGCTTTATAGTGTTTTGTCATATGTTAGTGGGATATTATTATGTTAATTTTGTATAATGAATGTTGAAACAAAATATTTATGCCTCTTGATCGAAATAAAGAAGTGCTCTTACCAATATATAATGCAATGCTTAATGTTAAGTGAATTGTTTGCCATATTGTTCCATGTAAAGAGACGTGTAAATGAAGTAGAAATGGCTAGATAAATATTTCATTAAATTCTGGAATTATGTCAATCAAATTTTATATACTAAAATAAAGGACAAATGGAATTAGGTGAAAAATTAGTATGTAAAAGTATTACTGTACTCTTCAATCAAAATATTTAAATTAACGAAGACAAATTTTTTCAATTTTATGGGATGAGCTCTGGATGCCCTAATTCGAATCATTTCAATTTTCAATCTATCAATTGTGAAAAGAGACAAATGCAAAGTGAGTGATTCTAATTATAAGTGATGAATCTCATCGAAAGATTTAGATTCGCTTTGTATCAATTTTTTTTCAGAATTTGATAGAAAAAAAATTGAGAAAATTTGAATTATCTCATGCTCTCCTTACTTGGAATAATCTTAAAAAGTTTTAGAAATCTTATCATGGTGTAATTATTCCCCAAGTAAATGATACCATGGTTACCAAGAAAATTAGCAATATTAGGACTAACATGCCAGCTAAGAATTTCTATCTTCATCTTAAGCCAATTGCAGCATTTCCACAACATACAGAGGACACATTAATTAACACCACCAGTATCATAAATCAAAATAAAAATCAACCCGTAAATATTCTGAATACTATGCTTCACCACGGAAAGAATAATTGATCCAAATACATAATAATGTGTCATAACATAAAATTAGTTTAGCAACTCCAATATATGTGGGATCAAACACAGCAGGTAGCATGGGCATTTCCATGTAATATTGATAATAATGACCACAAAAAAAAAAAAAAATCGCACATCTATTTACACTAAAATGTGACCGCATGGGAAAGATAACTTTTAGTTTTTGCCTTAAAACAATAAAGAGGGCGTCATCAAATTTTCTAAAAGAATAAATTTCGGTCATAAATATTGATAAATCAATTTAACGAAAAAATTTGGAAACGGTTTCCGAGAATACATAGAGAACTTTAATTTGATGAGAATAGGAGAGTAAAATGTTGCCATTATATTCTATTACTAATACAATAAAATTCAAATTCAAATAAGTTTCAGTCGTTTCTCCACAAAATGGAAAACCCATCAGACTCCCTAAGAACCTTTCGGCCATATATGAATCTTGAATTGGTATATGCAAAGGGGTTTTGGTCTATCATGGTTACTCTAGTTGGGTATGATCTGTTTGAAAAGGTGACTATTGGATTTCAAAGGTTTTTAATGTATTAATTATGATAAGTATTTAAATAATTGCTTGGAAATCCAAAACACATGTCATGTGGACAGTTTTTTATTCAAATATTATAAAAAAAGATTCTATCACAAAAAAGCATTACAACTGTTAATTAACATTGTCTTGAATTTAATGAAATCGAGACATTTTCTTTTTTTATTTCTTTCTTTTTTTTCCCAAAAAAAAAAGTCTAACAGACTAGTTTTGACTTCACTATGGCCAAGACCCTGTAAGAATTTATGAAAGAACTACAACAAAATTTATGGAAGAGAATTGTAGTAGAAAAACGTAACCAAAGAGAAAAAGAAGCATGCAGGAATAATATGGGAGAGAGAGAAGATACGATAAAGAGTGAAAATAATATGGGAGAGAGAGAAGATACGATAAAGAGTGAAAAGTTGGAATTAATGCAGGGATAAAAACGTAATTCTATATAAAATATTATTAAATGATTGATATTGTTATTTAATAAAGAAGTAAAAACAAAATATGTCTCAGTTATAAAGAGTCACCGCTAAATGTAGTATATGGTTATAGTACTTTTTCTGTTATTAAATTTGAATTTTTAATTTTTTATAATATTAGAATCAAAAAGCGCTAACAATTTTTCGTTGTTGAATATGGTGGTTTGGAAAATTTGAATAATCTCCATTGGGCCAAAATCATTTTTACTCAATCTATTGGTTGCTTAGGCCGAAATCTTTTGATTTGGATTTTTTATATGGAATTTGGCCCATTTCAATAAAAGTCGTATTAGTGATTCAAGCCCAAATGTTGAGTGAAGGAAAAAAAAAAAAGAAAAGGGGAAAGAAGATGTAATGAAGACATGTTGCTCAAGAAAGTGATTTCACTCCTATTTGCTTCCCAATTTCTTTCTATCTGTTCAAAAATACTAATCCAATAACCAAAAAAATAAGAATGGAGAAATACATAGAGGCGTTTAGAAACAACCTTAAGCATTATCTTCCTCTCCTCGCATTCATGTATGTTGGCCCAATGGGTTGTAATTTTAAGGCCTAAACTTTGATAATAACAAAGCCCAAAAGTCCAATATTATTTTTTCTAGGGATGTTTTCTGAAGGCCCAAGATCATCCATACGAAGGCCATTTACTGAAAAATTACCTTTTAGGCTTAATGTTCTGAACATGTCTCAAAGCTCAATATGTAAAATAGCCCAAACAAAGGCTCATAAACTTGATGTAAGAAAATAGCTTACAATTACAGATAATAAAACAAAAATCTTGTTCTAGTCACTAACCCTGGCTAAGCCACTAGGGATTAGGAGTCTTAGTATCAACCGTGTTCAGTCTAATCATATCAGGCCATGTTTGGTCTAGTATTAAAAAAAATACAAACTTAACTTAATCAAGACAAGTTAAATAACTGAATTGGGTTGAATCACAAGTTCATATAATACTTAGCTTGACTCTACTCATTTATTAATTTTATTTTTTTAATTAATTTTTGTGTTATTTATAAAAAATTTTATTTATAAAAAATTTTAAAATATTAATTTATTTTAAATTTTAATTATTTTTCAGTCTAAATAATAATTTTGTATTTTAAATATTAAATTTTTATTTTTTTAAAAAAAATTTATTAATAAAAAATTATTTTTATAAAATAAAATATTTTTAAAAATAATATATAAACTCAATTTGAATCAGTTCTCAAGTCTTATAAAAACTGGACTTCAACTAACCTTTGTACACCTCTACTAAGAATAGCCACGTAATTTAAACTCTAAACTTTAAATTGTGGTTATACCATGACATGACTATAGTGTAAAGCAATCATAGCCACAATTTTAATAAATTTTGGGATCCACTGAGATACTTCAATTTTTTAAATGTTAGAAATTGAAAGTAGAGTTCTTACGTGACACCAGCAAATTTTAATTTCTCAGTATGAACTATTTTTAATGTTAGCAATTGAAAGCGTAGTTCTTTACTGTATGTTAATGGTTCGGTTGGATTGATTGTTGAACATGAGAAACTTCAATTTTTTGGGAGACTTTGTCAAAATTTTTTTAATAGCAAGTAGAAGTATTCTAAACATATAACTTGCTAAAATAACATAATTTAATATGTTTAAAATTGGAGATAATAAGAAGAGTGAAACTGACATGAAAATGAAGAAACACCAATCATGAGTAAACAAAAATCAAGACTATTAGAGAGAAGCAATCTACAATACTCAATATTCAAGAGAAGAGGGTTATGCGAAGAGAGAAAGTAAGTTAGGGTTTTTTTTTTTTTTTTTAGTGAGTTGTAAAATCTCAAATAAAAAGAAAAAAACCCTCATCTATTTATGATGATCTTTTAATAAGATTAAAATACAATTCATTTCAATAGAAACAAACTCACTTTCCAACTCATTTAAATAATAATTAAATGAAATTAATCTCTCTATCAACTCTCAATTAGTAATTTAATAAAATAATCATTAATTAATATTAGATTATATATTTGGGGTCTTTCACCAATTGACATGCAGGTAATCAACCTATCAATGATTACCCACCATTACAATAAATCAGATCCATCCTTAGTTTAAATTAATATTGATTGTCTAATTAATAATTATAAGAGAACTGTTCTAATAATATGATTAATTCCAATCTATAAAATAATTAAAAAAATTATTCCAACAATATGTGTACCTAAATATATGTTCTAGTCTATAAAGTGTTAGAATAATTTTCATATTTTATGGATTAACATTAACCATTTTATTATATTAGTATCTTGTTAATTCTAGTTAGGCAATTAATGTTATAATTTATAAACTGTGAATGAACTGAGTTTTATTTTAATTTGTGGATAATCGGTGATGGGTTCGATTATCCACAAGCTCACTGGGCAGAAACCTAACCCACAACCCAAGAGTATTAGTAATCATCCTATTATATTATTAATTTGATACTGTTACCCAGAGAGAGATTTAATGGGCTTAATTTTGATTGATTAATTAAATGAGAAGTCGTTTTAAAGATTCTAAAGGATTTTATTTTAATAATATTGATTAATTATATTATTAAAATAAAATCCTATAAATAACACACTGAAACCCTAGTTTTAATAGACTAAATCTATCACTCTCTCTCTACCGTCAAAACACTATGAGAAATGCTCTTGGGCATTGGAGATTGAACTTATTAGACTCAACTAATACTCGAAACAACAATGTCGTCTTTATCAAGTCAGATTGTTAATTTATTTATTCTCCCTATTTGTGATAATGTTTAATTACATGCTCTAATTTTGCTATCAAATGGTATCAGAGCCTACGGTTTTATGATCATAAATTTTTTCTCTGAATTTCGTCAGACAAATTTTATTTTACTATGGCTAATGACATTTTAAATGCACGTATTATTATTGTTATTCGATAAGCAATAATAATTACTGCGATCAGAACTAATCACTGGCTTGTGTTCAATTTTTTTTTGGTAACATTAACGTTATCGTCGAAATCCATCGTCTTCATCAGTTGCTCAGTGTTGGTGGGCTCTTCATTAGTTGCCAGCAGGACTTAGCGTTAATATTGACGCTCATTCACGTCACCGGCAACTCACCATTGTCACACAACCACCATCCTTTCTCGTTGCCAGCAACGAATGAAAACCCACTATTGGACTTAAAATTTTCAAGTGAATTTTAACTGAATTGAGATGGATTTGATCGAAATAACCACCAGAAATCAGTAGATCGCAAAGAGATGATAAAAAGGAGCTCGGTTTCGAAATCAGAGGGGCACAAAACCGACGGGTCACAGTCGGGTACCCGTCAGGTCTCTGGCGGGTCAAATCAACCCGCCAAAGGTTGAAGAAGGAGCATGTGGGCGAGGCCCATGCGCACCTCCAGCACATGTAGGCGCATGGTGCCACACCACATGTCAGATGAAGTTCAAAACTTGGGATTTGCCTCTACTCGCCCTGGACTAAATTATGGTGATTTTTTCAAAATTTTTGGAGCATTGTAAATAGGAGTTTTGAAATTTTTTCAAAATTAAAAGGCTTAAAATAATGTGTAGATAAGATATTCTGATCTGAGAAAATTTGTGTATAGACGAGACATAATAAGGGACAATGTGTTCAGCTCACTTTCCTTGATTATGTGTAAATAAATTACAATTAATTTCTCTATGTTAATTATTAATTTTTATCCCTAATTTAAGCACATGCCTTAAAAGGAATAAAACTGTACATGGAATTTGTTGTAACTTTGGGTCAGATACACTTAATGATTGTGTGCTCACCTATCGCGGGTCCAATTATGGTGATATGTCCTTTATAAATAATTTATATCGCATTTGTCACTCAATTTCCTATAATTTTGGATAATTTAGTTACCATCATCACGGAAGAGTCTGAACATTATGATGAGTCCACAAGAGAGAGTGTATATACATGTTATATTGATAATGAACATATCCTATCGGTGTGACATTGTTAATATAATTCTGTGAAATAAATACATTTGTGAATGGTTAGCAGCAATTTTAAACCAATGCTTTCATTGTTTCTTATATCCTATCGATATGGAAATGATGGATGCATTTTGTTATTTCTCTTTATGGTAAAATCATTGGTACATATGAGTTTTCTTTCTTGATCTGTTGTAATCCAAGACTTTAAGTGGGACTATAATGCACATCTTGATGATATAGTTGCATAAGCTGAATTTCGTAAAGGAAATCTTGTTTTATGATTATGTTTCCAGGACATAATTAATATATCCTGATTTTGTTTCATTAGCTTCCATGTTCCAGCAACTATTTGTGGTGAAAACTCTGAATGGGATGAATTATGATGACTGGCATGACTCCTTCAATATGTACCTGATCATCTCCAAGGAGGATTTGGCCATGAGAGATCCAAAACTAGCAGATCTCACTGCTGAGTCTAGTGCTGCTGATATAGCTTATCACAAGCAGTGGTATGAATCCAACAAGATATGTTTGACGATCACAAAATACACTATTGAGAAGACAACCAGACAGAGCATTCCTGATAAGGACACTGCTGTGGAATACCTTAAGGTTATGAGTGAAATGTTCAAAAAGTTTGATAAAACGCAGAAAGCGTATTATCTTTCGCTACTGGATAACACTCATTATGATGGAGTGTCTGGTGTACGAGAGCATATAATGAAGTTGGTGAATTACTTCAACAAGTTGAAATCTCTAAATGTGGACCTGGGTGAGAGTTATCTTATCTATAAAGTCCTACAGTCTCTTCCAGCAGAATATGGGGTTCTCAGAACCACATACAACTTGTAAGAAGCTGAATGGACCATTGATAAGATGATGTCCATTGTGACTCAAGAGGAGGAGTCATTAAAGAAATTAAATTCATGTGGTCATTCAGTGAACTACATCTCTCATGCTTCATCAAGAAGGCTGGAAATGAGAAGCTTAAAGGAAAGAAACCTGAGGGCAAACCTAATGGTAAAAGGTTCTTTGAGATAAAAAAGAACAACAAGAAGAATAAGGGTCAGAAGAAGTAATTTAAGGGTGATTGTCATTACTGTAAGAAGCCTGGCCACAAGATCTCAGATTACCTTAAACTGAAGTACAAATGTGAGAAAGAAGGTATCTTTCCTGAAATTGCCCTTAGCTCTAGTTTGTCTTAAATCCAATAATTTTGAAACCTTTATGGACACTTGGTGGTTAGATTATGGAGTGACTGTTCACGAAACTAATTCCTTGCAGAGGCTCAAAGACAAGAGGAGCCCAAATGAGAGAGAAAAGACCATTCTAGGAGTGGAAGAAAGTTCAGCTACAGTGGATTACATAGGAACTGTAGTTTTGAACTTGTATTCTGGACATACTTTAACTTTAAATAACGTTATCTATGTACCTTCTTCAAAGAGGAATTTAGTTTCAAGTTTTGTGTTAGACAAAGATCGATATTCCTTTTGGCAAGGAAATGGCAGAATTGATGTTTACTTTAGTTCAGTCATTGTTGGAACTGCTAGATTAATGAGTAATTTATATTGCTTGAATGCGAATGTTTGTTTAGATTCCACTTTTGTGGCATCAATTAATGCTATCATATGACACAAACATCGAAAAATTGATGAGAACTCTTCCATGTTATGGCATTGGTGTTTGGGTCATATCTCAAAAGAGAGATTAGAGAGAATGGTTAGACAAGGAATATTGCATGACCTAAACTTTTCTGACTTTGAATCCTATATTGATTGCATTAAAAGAAAACTTCCCGCTAGAGCAAGGAAGAAAGGGGCTAATAGATCTGAGACTATTTTGGAATTGATCCACACAGATATTAGTGGACCAATTACTCTCTCTGCTACGGGCAATTATAAATATTTTATAACCTTTATAGACGATTATTCTAGATTCAACTGGGTTGATCTGTTGTATGAAAAATCTGACTCATTAGATGCCTTTAAAGCATTTAAGGCTACTGTTGAATTAAAGTTTGGAAAGGTAATCAAGAGTGTAAGATCAGATAGAGGTGGAGAATATTATGGTAGGTATACTGAAACCGGGAGAAATCCTGGACGGTTTGCTTTATTCTTATAGGAGTAAGGAATTGAAGCTCAGTATACTATACTTGGCACTTCACAATCAATCACTTTTCGTTACCAAAATTTTTTTGGGGTGATGCCGTTAAGATAGCAGCCTATGTCCATAATCAAGTTCATAGTAAGTCTGTTTAAAAGACACCGTATGAGCTTTTCACCAGTAAGAAGCTTAGTTTGAGGCACTTTCGGGTATGGGGTTATAGAGCAGAAGTGAGACCCTATAATTCGTAGCTCAAGAAACTTGATTCTAAGACTGTTAGCGGATTCTTCATTAGGTATTGTTTAAGATCCAGAGGATGCAGATTTTATTGTCCCAGTCACACTACCAGGGTCATTGAATCTGACAGAGCCTTCTATTTTGAAGATGACTTGGATAGTGGGAGTGGTGTCCCTAGAGTAATTAACCTGCATTGTGTGGATACCATCTTACCCATGCCATCATTGTCATCTCTACCTGTAGATTATGATATTAAGGATGACACCCTTATTGAGAATCCAATTGATCCTATTGTAGAAGCTCCTATAACTAATATAGGAGAACCAGCTCTTAATTTGAGACAATCACAAAGGATATGTAGACCTGCAATTTCAAATGACTACATAGTGTACTTGTAGGAATTTGAGTCAGACATTGTTGATGGCACAGATCCAGTTTCTTATGACGAGGCTGTGTCAGGATCTCATTCATCTAAGTGGTTAGAGGCTATGAATGATGAGATGTCCTCCATGTCTCGTAATCATGTATGGAAATTAACTGAGTTACTAAATGGTTGTAAACCTGTTGGTTGCAAATGGGTTATTAAGACCAAGAGAGGGGCTAATGGTAAAGTTGAAAGATTCAAAGCTAGACTTGTAGTTAAAGGCTATAATCAGAAGGAAGGGATCAACTATACAGAAACGTTCTCACCTATATCTACTAAAGATGCCTTCAGAGTTGTAATGGCTCTTGTTGCACAGTTGGATCTTAAACTTCATCAGATGGATGTTAAAACTGCATTCTTAAATGGTGATTTACTTGAGGATGTTTATATGATACAACTTGATGGATTCACTGAAGCAGGGAAAGAACACTTAGTGTGTAAGTTGAAAAGGTCCATCTATGGGCTTAAACATGCTTCAAGATAGTAGTATTTGAAATTTGATAAGATAATCACCTCACTTGGTTTTACAGAGAACATTGCTGATCAATGTATCTATCAAAAATTTGATAGAGACAACTTTATGATACTTGTTCTGTATGTTGACGACATACTCCTAGCCAGTAACTCAGTAACTATGTTGAATAAGGTCAAACACATTTTATCATGCCACTTTGACATGAAAGATCTTGGTGAAGCTTCTTTCATCTTGGGAATTCAAATTCACTATGATAGATCTTGTGGCACTCTCGAATTATCTCAAGCAACCTATATAAAACGAGTGCTAAAGAAATTTAACATGCATACTTGCGCTCCTTGTGTTGCACCTATACAGAAAGGTGAAAAGTTATCTAGATCATCTTGTCCCAAAGATGATGATTCGAAAATCGAAATGAATAAGATTCCATATGCATCTGCTGTTGGCATCCTTATGTACGCTCCGGTGTGCACACGACCTGATATTGCTTTCATTGTTAGTGTGCTTGGTAGATACCTGAGTAATCCTGGTCTTGATCATTAGAAGGCTGCAAAGAAAGTTATAAGGTACCTACAAGGTACAAAGCATCACATGCTTACTTTTAGAAGATCTAAGCCATTTGAAATTGTGGGTTATTCATATTCTGATTATGCATCTTATGTGATGATCGCAAATCCACTTCTAGATACATCTTCATGATGTTTGAAAGAGCTGTATCATAGAAGAGTTGTAAGCAATTAGTAACAGCTACCTTAACTATGGAGGCAGAGTATATCGCTTGTTATGAGGCTACCCGCCAGGTCATATGGTTGAGGAAATTAATATCTGGCATACATTTAGTTGATTATATATCATGACCTCTAACCATATACTGCGATAGTTTCTCTGCTGTCAACTTTTCTTAGAATCATAAAAACTCTAGTCACACGAAACACTTCGATGTTAAGTTCCTATTTGTCAAAGAAAAGATTGTTGAATCTTAGACTTGTTTGGTTCACATTCCTGGTGAACATATGTTGGTGGATCCGTTGACCAAAGGCTTACCTGTAAGAGTCTTTAAGAATCATGTGACTTACATAGGCGTTGTTGAAAATTTTGATGTAGCCTTGGTTTACTAGGAGTCTGAATTGAGTTTTTAAGGGACTTTTGAATGGTAATTTGACATTTTGAATGTTACTTTATATTCCATTCAATTCAGATAATGAAATTTATTTATGGAAATGTCAATATCACTTGATTTCTTATCGATTTCAGTGATATTTGTGTATAGTTTCACTTCTGAATCTTGTATGGTTTATAAATATACACACATCCGTGTGTTTATGTGAACATTATTATGCCTGATTAGGTATTCGTTTATTGATCTAATAATTTAATTAATGTTATCCAAGTGGGAAATTGTTAGAATAATTTTAATATTGTATGGATTAACATTAACTATTTTATTAGATTAGTATCTTGTTAATTCTAGTTAGATAATTAATGTTATAATTTATAAACTGTAAATGGACTTGGTTTTATTTTAATTTATGGATAATCGGTGATGAGTTCGATTATCCACAAGCTCACTAGGCAAAAACCCAACCCACAGCCCAATAGCATTAGTAATCATTCTGTCAGATTACTAATTTGAGATTGTTACTCAGAGAGAGATTTAATGGGCTTAATTTTGATTGATTAATTAAATGAGAAATGTTTTAAAGATTCTGAAGGATTTTATTTTAATAATATTGATTAATTATATTATTAAAATAAAACCCTATAAATAACACACTGAAACCCTAATTTTAACAGACTAAATCTATCATTCTTTCTCTGCCATCAAAACACTCTGAGAAATGCTTTTGGGCATTGGAGGTTGAACTTATTAGACTCAACCAATACTTGGAACAACAATATCATTTTCATTAGATCAGATTATTAATTTATTTATTCTCCCTACTTGTAATCATGTTTAATTACATACTCTAATTTTGCTATCATAAAGGGGCATGATATGAAGTATGTATATAAATATTTTTAAGATTAGCAACAGTTGCAGTAGGTACAAATAAAATTTGGTACAAGTAAAAAAAATTATCATCTTCACTTGTAAAACTATATATTTCCGAAATGTTTGGCAACTTAATTAATATAATATAATCTAGATAAAAGTGAGGAAAAGAAAAGAACCAAATAAAAAAATACATTTTATTTAAAAGTAGCATAATCAAGAATTCTGGATCTGGACGGCATAGGTAATGTGAAGCCAAATGACACTTATTTTTTTCCCAAGCAATTTCAAGATACGCAGAGATGATATATTGTCACGTGCATAGCACTCGCCATTTGTTTTTTTTTTTTTTTTTCAAAATAGCATGCGTTTATCTTAATAATAAAAAACGAGATTACTTTTCGTCTTATAACGGGAAAAATTAGCTCAGAATTTAACTGCCTCTGTGTTCGTGTGCATGATTTCACATTACAGACTTCCTAAGATATGTCGTTCTACTATGAATCTTTCCACGGAAAATACTAATATAGGAAAAATAGACAGAAATAAAATAATCACTTTCAAATATCAACAATAAAAATATTTTATTTGTTTGAAAATGAACTTGTATAAAAGTTAGGGAAATTTAAATTCTCCTAGAGATGTCCAAAGTATATAAATCCATTTTCTATTTTAAAATATTATTCTTATTCCTCTAAAACCAAAATATGATCAACATATTCCTAAAATGATATCAATTTCTTATATAAAACATTTTATTATGAATATTTTTTTAAAATTTAGCTCGATGTTATTATTCTGTGTTTTGAATTGCAATTTTATTTTATTTAAAAAATTTATTAGGTTTATGACAATAATTAAGTTTATTAATATATATTAAATACATAAGTTATTCATACAATTAAATTAGTGTCAATAAATTAGTTAAATTAAAAATTATTTTTTGAACATATTTTTTTGTTTTCAATAATATATATATTTAAACAAAATGAATTTACAATAGGTTAAAATTTGAAAATTTATATTTTTAATATTGGTCAAATATATATAACTAATACTTTTTAAAATTATATAAATAATAGATATAGAAACAGTATGCTCAAAATAAGTGTATTCATTACTTATTTTTTTGTTAAATTTAGAAGCAACTGTTACAAAAATTTGATGAAAATTTCTTTCAACCCGAAGAAAAATAAAAACAATTATTATATTGATCAGTATTGTTTTTCTTCCACTTTCTGTTTACGCCGAAAGGCAATCTTCCGTTCACACATGAAAAAAGCAAGAGCTGGTCATATTGATGATAGTGCCAAATACGGAAGCCTTTGGAAAGTTCCATAAATAACCTTTTATTTTATTAAAGAAAAATTAAATTACTAATATACATGTACGCAATTTCAAAATAAACTCATCCATATAAAGGTTATCACCAAATATTATGGCTTGATGTAGATGACGTTAACTGACGGCACCCGTGCATGCATTTACAACATATATTTCTGCCGTCAGCAATATCTCGGATCCACACATTTTCGCTTTATATCTGAAAAGCAACATTTCATAACTTCTTCATATAGCAACTAACATGAATTAACCCTAAGCAAAATTTTCGATTCATTGTTTCTATAATATTATATAATATTTTCTCCTCTATAAATATCAACCAACATCCATCACACTTATTCAAATCATATCCAATAACATTCATATAATTCATCTCCTCTTCATTCAAGAATATCTCTTGTTCCTTGCAATATATATCAATGGCTAGCAATAAATTTACTAGTTGTGTTCTGAGCCTTCTCGGAGTTCTCCTTTTTGTAACCCTAGTTTGTGAAGCTAGGGTTCTTCTCACAGTATCATCACAACCTGGATTTGTGCAAACCAAGGGCACAGAGTTTCAGCTGAATGGCTCTCCATTTCTCTTCAATGGCTTCAACTCTTACTGGATGATGAATGTGGCTGCTGATCCAACACGAAAATACAAAATTTCCAATGTATTTCGTGAGGCTTCAGCAGCAGGTCTTACAGTGTGTCGTACATGGGCATTTAGTGATGGTGGAGATCAAGCTTTGCAAGTATCGCCTGGTGTATACAATGAGAATATGTTCCAGGTTTAAAATTTTTTCCTTTGGTTCCATGTTTTGTACATCTAATTGCATTTATGTTTTGGTTCGTCTCCCATTAATTTTTTTAACTCATTTAATTGGTATTTTAAATGTCAAGTCATTCTTAATAGTTTCCGCTATAGAACGATCATTCTCACAATAAAAAAAAAAAAAAAATCTTAAGTAGATAGAATCATGAGCAACTGATATTTGAACCTGTTTGGATTCAACATAATTGTTTTTCTCATTAATTTAATCTACAATACTAAAAATAGACTAAATAATCTACCAAAAAATTCTCATGCACTAATATTATGTAGCAATATTATTGCACATATATTGAAGTATATAATAGTAATAATATATTATTATTGTTATTATTATTATTATTATTATTATTAGCAGTCTTTCGGTGTTGAATTCAAACAATATAAGATAACATTCTTCTTTCCAAGAACTCTCTCACCTAGTGAAGGAAAGTTTTGATGTCTGATCTTGTGTACAATAGTTCAAAGGTTTTCATTAGCTAAGTAAAATATGTCTCATGTAGTCAAATATGATGATAAAAGAATTGATATATATATATATATATATATATATATATATATATATATAGTTGATAACTTACTTTTGGAAATTTGTGGCAGGCACTTGATTTTGTGGTAGCAGAAGCCAAAAAATATGGAGTGAAGTTGATTTTGAGTTTGGTCAACAATTATCAAGATTTTGGAGGAAGACCTCAGTATGTGCAGTGGGCTAGAAATGCTGGAATTCCTAACAACAGTGATGATGACTTCTATACCAACCCTGTTATCAAGGGTTACTACAAAAATCATGTCAAAGTATGTACTCTAACTAAAAAAATGGAAGGCAATTAACCCAATAAACCCAATTCTACGTAAGTTTATGACATCCATGAAAAAGTATGACTTATGAGGCATAACTAGTATTAATTAGTCAAGCTAGAATATCATTCTATCTAACTTTAGAATTTCTCTTTTCTCTTTTATTTCACAAAAGTGGTGGTATTAAGTTACTAAACTGCTAAGCGTTAGTGATTATTTCTTAATCTTCTTACAGAGTGTGCTAACAAGGATCAACACAATCACTAAAACTGCATATAGAGATGAAGCAACCATCATGGCTTGGGAATTGATTAATGAACCACGGTGCCAAGTTGATTACTCTGGCAACACCATAACTGTGAGTTCAAACTCACATGGGTTTGCACTATGTGTTTCGAATTTTACAGAATAAAATTAATTAGGTTTATGCTAATCATTTAAGCATATATTTTTGTTGTCATTGTTAGGCATGGGTTCAAGAGATGGCTCCATATGTTAAATCCATTGATAGCAAACACTTGTTGGAGGTTGGGTTGGAAGGTTTCTATGGAGACTCAATCCAAGATAGGAAGCAATACAACCCTGGTTACCAAGTTGGCACAGACTTCATTACCAACAATCTCATCAAAGAAATTGACTTTGCCACCATTCATGCATATCCTGATAATTGGTAAGTTAATTATGATTCTTTTTACTATAATTCAAAGTCTTTTTTTATTAGTGGCCAAATTAAGTCTTAAGTTCAATTTTTATAAATTTTTTAGGAATTTCAAACCCAAAAATTGTCAAAACTTTTACGTAAAATAAAATATAAAAATTGGCCGACAACTATTAATATGTATTAGTGACTAATTTGTTGAGAAGTTTTAGTAATACATGGAACTATGTAAATAGGCTTGCTGGACAAGGTGACAAGGTGCAAATGGCATTTATGCAAAGGTGGATGACAAGTCATTGGGGAGACTCAGCAACAATCTTGAAGAAGCCGTTGGTGCTTGCTGAATTTGGGAAGTCAAAGAAGGACCAAGGATATAATATCACTGCAAGAGATTCATATATGAATTTTGTGTATTCAAGCATCTATAATTTGGCACAAAAGGGAGGAACTTTTGCTGGAGGCTTGGTTTGGCAACTTGTTGATGAATCCATGGATTCATATGATGATGGCTATGAGATTGTTTTGTCTCAAAACCCTTCCACAAGCAGCATTATAAGTCAGCAGTCTTATAAAATGAATGCTCTAGAGCATTCATTGTCCTAAGTAACAAATTTTTAGTAAATTTTTTGGTGTTGCCAATATTTATAAAATTATTCTTAGGCTGTTGTCACGTAAGGGAGATTAACCTTTTGAAATAAAAATATATCATTAATGTGATTGTATGTTTTTAGTCTAAAAGTTTAGTAATGTCTATGGCACTGCCCCAAAAGCATACAAATTTTTTAGAAGAAATTGCCTTTGATAAATTGTTGATTAAGTGTTGGGACTAAAAATATTGGACTTCCATTAAATGTAATCTTTTTTCTCTTCAACAAAAATGTAAAGTATTTGTTTGATATTGAATGGATGTTATATTGGTTGTTTCAGTTTTTAATTCCATTTAGATTCACTATACTTGTTACTAGTGGCTGGTCTTTGCCTTTCAAATGATCAAAATATCTTGTCCCGTCATTGCTTTCCTTAAACAAATGAGAACCTATTCTATGACAATTCTTATAAGCAAAAGACGTCAAAAGGAGTTTTAAGTAGATATCAAATACTTGAGAAAATGAGAACTAATATTACAGTGTGTTTAATTGCAATATATGATGGAACTAAAAAAAATCCTCAGACACATTTTCAAACTCTTTTAAGAAACTGACAAAATCACAGCATAATAATGTCACAACATATGGTCTTTAAACAACAAGATTTATAGCATAATAATGTCTTACACTAGGTACAACAACCATAATATTATCTATAACTAGGTCCTAGATACATGTTAACATAATAAAGCTAATGAGCATCATGGTTAGAAATGTTTGAAAAATGATATGCTACACTCAATCGATGCCCACTTGCTTGATCAGGTACCTAAAGTGTAATTTAAAAATTAGCAATAAACATATTGAAAATATATTGCAAGACATGATTAGTTGTGTAACATATAAAAAGCAATTATAATGCAAGGATTAAGAACATTACTGGTGATGTTCAAAGTGTAACAATATCAAGAGGCAATTGACCTTGAAAGTTTTGCATAAAGAAACCTATCATTGTCTCAAAATCTTTTATTTTGATCTTCAAACCTTCTAGTTTGATCTTCAAATCTTTTATCTTGGTCCTCTATCTTTTTAAGTTGGTCTTCTAACTTACTATTTTGATATTCATGACCGATCTTGTTTTGAGGATTTGATTTTGTAAATTTGTACTAGAAAGAACAGATGAATTCATTCTACCATAAGAGTGGGAGGGATGTCCAAACACTTGGGATGGTGATGCACCCAATCCCATTCCTGAAACATGACCCCTGTGTTCTTGTCTTCCTAATGCAAAGGCTAGGGAGTCTTCCATAATATTTCTTGAGATATAGACATTGAATTAGATTTGTGTGCAGCAATCTTTTCTTGCATTAACCAGATCAATTTACACTTACATAAGCAAAATAGAATATAATCATCTCGACATCTAAAATAAAATGGAGAAAACTTTCACTAATTGTTCTTGCCTCATCAGTCACAAATGACCCATCAACGTGCTTATGGGTGGTTGTCTATACTTCTCCTCGATTGATTGGATGACCTAACTATAACTCCTACAATTGACAAGAAAATAATGACACATACATGTAACAGAGAAAAATCCAATTAAATAACTAACAATTGAGATTAGCATCTCTGCCTTCTTTCGTGCAATAGTCTTCATTCCACTAGTGTGGTGTACAGTCTGTTTTTTTTTTTTTTTCTATTTTCTTTGTTTTTCTGGGCATTTTGCTATTCAATGACAAAAATATAGTCATAAGCGAGTTTCATAAGAACTAGATCAAGAAATTCATATTATTACTGTAGTTTGTGAGCTAAGACGATAGTTAACAAATAATGTCCAATGATCTTTATCAATGTCATTGGGAACTTTAGCAATCAAATGCTCATACAAGTGTCATCATCACTACTTGGCCACAATTCTTGTCTTCTTTCTTTCCATTTCAATCCAATAGATTTAAAAATATAGCTCTTGTATAGATCATTATTAACTACAAATTTAGCCTTCAAAATTCAATAACACTATTAGTAGTGATACATACAGAAACTATAAACATATTTAAAGGTTGACAACAATTACCTAAATAGTATTCTTATAAGCATGTTCTTTATAATCAAATGGAACTCTTTTCTGTTAGCCTAGGCAACCAACACCCAAGAGGGGGTGAATTAGGTATTAACAGAATTTTTATTTCTTTTGAAAATTGCTTTATAGAAATTCTTACTATGAATTGTGCTTGGAAGAGTATGATGTAAAGCAACAATTATGTGAGTCAATGGAGGCTTAATGTGGATGTCTAGGCTACATATATTAACAATAAATGCAAAGCATAGATATGATAATTTAGAATATAAAGATAATAGGGATAGAGAAAGCAAACTCAATGATTTATACTGGTTCGGCTCCAATTCAAGCCTACGTCCAGTCCTAAAGCAACCTCTTGGGATTTTCCACTATCTCAACAATCAATTATAACAAAAAGGGAAAACCTCTCCCTTAATCTCAAATCCCAAGAAAAACCTCTTCCTTACACTTAAACAGGGGAACCACCCCCTCAACCCAAGTATACCCTTGTTTGACTCCCTCAAGGAACCTTCTAGAGCTTCTTTCTCTCAAAGATGAAAGGAATACAAAAGAATAACATCTTTAATAGAAGTATACATACAAATGAAGCTCTAAGAACTCAAATGACAAAGATTTTGTAAGTCTGGCTCAATGATATTTGTTTCTTTCTCAAAGATGATATAACAAGTTAAGGATCACATTCTAGCATTTGGTTTTACTTAAAAATATGTTTGGAATGTCATATTTATAGATCAAGATGAGATATAGTTGTTACAAACTCAAAAGAGTCATTATTTACTTTAGAAAATTGTCTCTGGGAGCGACCAGTCGATTGTCCATCAAAATATCATCGTTCTTTCAAATTTGGCACTGACTAGTTGACTGTCATGGGCTAAACAGTCAATTGCTCACTTTTTGCACTGCACAGTAGACTTGCCACAAGTGACTAGTTAACTACTCACTTATAGTGACACAGTCCCAATGTCAAATGGTCATAACTTTCTCATTTTAAGTCCAATTTATGTGCATGACCTATGGTTAGAAAGACATTAAAGTCTATTTCCTAATGAAATAAGTTTCATATCAAAACATGATATATGTTTGGAGATATGATTAAATAGTAACTAAAGGTATGACAGTTTTATGCAGAATCCATATCTCCCACTCAAATTTATAAGGTTATAGCTTTTTCATTTGAATTTTGTTTTAAGTGAATAACCTATCATTGAAAAGCCCTTTGAGTATATTTTCTAATAAAATAAGTTTCATAACAAAATACCATGTCATTTGTAAGATATAAATAAAATAGTGACTAAAGGTTAAAAACATTTTTAAGTAAAATCTATACCTCACTAACTTTTAAGTCCAAACTTATATTTTGAGAACCAAAATATCTTGAGCCAAAAAAAATGCAAATTTAAACACAAAATAATACTTAGTTTATGGTAATCATACTTATTCAATCCATTGGCTATCTTGATGCATCCAAGCTTCAAATCATTAACTTCTTCATTGCTTAGAACATCTTTCCTTCTTGCTATCTTTGTGTGAAGCATGATATTGATATTTTATTCTTTTCACTTCAATGTCCACTCCTCTTTCTTTGGACCATCCTACATATAAGAGATATTCAACTTACAAACTAAATAGTTAGTCAAAATGGTTAATCAATCAAGCACAAATTACTATTATATTTGTAACTCATTTTTTTCATATGTATGGCCTCATCAAAACATTCTCAACATTTTATAGCTAGGACAATTGAGAGGAAATAATTCGAAGTCTCTAGCAAGAGACACTAAGAATCTACTTAGTAAACCACCATCATCTCCTCTTGGTTGACTGTTAGGGTTCCATTGCAATACAACCCATTCACCGGTAGGAAGAGACCAAACATCATTATAAGTTAAACTTCTAGGCTTCACCACACTATCTTAATATGTGAACCAAAGTTTAACACATGAATTTGAATGGCTATCTTAGAATCACTAATTCATGGACATCTTCGACCTTGTCCTTTTGTTCACTAATTTCTATACACAAAAGTGCACATTGTCGCAAAAAGTAATAAAGAGTGAGTAAGATATCGTTCCTATAAGGACTTGGATTTAATTCTGGACTAATACTATTATCAAACTTTTAAATTAGGTAAATGGATCGATTGTGTAATAACTTGACAATAATGTAAAATTAAGTAAACAAACAACAACATGAATCTAGCACCTTGCCTTCCCCTCAATGCATAGTTGCTTTGTATTGATAGTTACTTCTTCCTGAGTTATGAATCAGATTACTAACCTAGGGCTTCAACTGTTTATGAAGTTTTGTCAAATCATCATAAACCTAACTACTCCCCCAACTCCCTATATTTCTATGAAAGCCAGCAGAGAAGATAGTTGATACAAAGTGCTCCCCTAATCTTGGTTATCTAAGATAATCAAATATTGTCATCTTGATTACTAATTGTTATACTTACTACTCTTTCAATATGCAAACAAAGATTATCTTCATGCAGTTCTTCATCTAGGGTTCCCCTTTCGAGTTAGCCTAAATGCCAGTTCAATTCTAAGGTGATCAAGCTTAAAAAAGCATTAAGGATAGAATGAAGATAAGCAATTGAATTTAAAACATCAATAAAAAATTACTGTCATACAAAAGTAATCTCACAAAGGGTTTAACAAACCTACTAGCCTCTAATAGGCATTATTATAGATTTGAAAACAAAGAAAAGCATAAAGAATACAAAAAGTAGGAGGAAAGGGCAGTGTTTTGATAGGGAAGAACTCTATACTAAGCCCTCACTCTAAAACCACCCTTCTCCTCAACAACTCTCAACTTAAATTTCTCTCCAAGTGAATTCCACTCCTTTTTGTGCTTCCTCTTTGCTTTTATATCTTGCTTCTTGCCCTTAGGACCCTTCATATAGGCCTCAGAACCCTAAAAGTGGAGTATGGGACGAGTATAGAGCCTTCAATCATTAGAGAAAATTAGGGTTTTTGGCTGCTTACCTAGGCATGGCCCATATGGCTCCCGGGTGCCATGTCTCTGGTTTTGGTGCTTGGGTGCTGAGTTTCTGGTGCCTAGGTGCTATTTTTTTGGAAAATTAGAGCCCTAACACTGGAATTTTGGTGCCTGGGCGTAATACTATTCACTAAAAAATTTTGAAATGCAAATTTAGTGCTCAAGCACTGGATTATTTGTGCCTGAGCACTGGGTCTCTGGAATTGATGCTCCTGCACTAAATTTATAGTGCTCAGGCGTTGGAATCTTCTTGTTTTTCACTTTTTTCTCCCTTATTTACTTGTGTTTTTTCGACTCTATTTCCTGTAAATTTATCACAAGAGATGCTTAAATTTATGCTTAACAATGGTTAAAGGTGAATTTCCAATATATAAATGAAATTTCTTTGAAATCAATAAGCTTTTATTTATGAATTAAGTGTTTGTGCTATCAATATTGTTATAGATAACTTTCTTTCAAAAAGTTATCACCTTTGACTTCCACTTCCTTTCAAAATATTACATTGACATTATGAGCTTTTTGTAGAACATTTGATTCATAATTGTTATGGGTGGATTCTTCCCGTTTATCTTTCCATCAAATCAATTCTGACTAAGTCTAAATTTATTTCCTGAATTCAAAAAGTGGCAATGACGCATAAAACACCATTTCTGACTATATGCAAGGCGTATTGATGTTGAGTCAAAATAACAGCATGGATAAGCTAACCCAGTATGCATATTCCATCCCGACAACATTCTAAGCCTTTTGAAATCATTGATAGTCCATAACATAGCAGCATGCATTTTAAACACCTATTTGTTGTAAGAATCAAAAGTTGTAATACTAACATCCCATAACTCTTTCAACTCCTCTATTAACAGTTGCAAATAAATATGTATATCATTTCTCGATGCATGCTTTCTTGGAATTATCATTGAAAGAATTAATGAACTCTATTTCATACACATCCAAGGAGGAAGATTCTATGGGATAAGTATTATTGGCCATATACTATAACTAGTACATAAGTTGCCAAATGGATTGAACCCTTTAGTGGCTAACCCAAGGCGTACTTTCTAAGGTTCTAAAGCAAACTAAGGATGTATTATATCAAATTTCTTCCATGCTTCTGACTCCTTTGGATGCCTTAACATATCATTATTAATTTTTTGCATTGCATGCCATTGCATATGCTTAGCTATTTTGGAAGACATAAACATCCTTTGCAAATGAGGTTTCAGTGAAAAATATTGTCAAACTTTTGCAGGTAACTTCTTTTACCTTTTTTTGTTACTAGAAATACCTTTACCCTTTGGCTTCCTTCTAGATGTATTCCATTTTTTTACAACTATCTCGTTCTGCATCTTCCCTTAAATATAACATGCAATTGTTTGGGCATGCATAGATCTTAGTATAATTGAGCCTTAATTTATTAATTGTTTTCTTCGTCTTATAAAATGAGGAGAAATTTTAGCATGCTCAAAGGCGTCTGCCAACAACTCTAATATAATTGACATTAATTCTGCATAAACACTTAATGTGATACAATTTCACCAAGAAAGATAATTTTGAATATTTCTCATTCCCTTTATGTAAACTTTGTTGTCCATCTCTAAATAATTCCTAAAACTTTGCACTACTACTAGACAACATATGACTTAGTAGGGGGATACTACTTCATCATCATGAACATATTGGTTATTAAGATGATGCCCAAATGCATCATTAACCATGTCCTACATGGGATCATTAATATTAATTGTTTCTTCCTTCACATGTTGTATCATAGGAGTATCAACATTAGTGTTTACAACATTTGTCTCTCTAGGTCTAAGACAAACAGTGTACCCTTTTGGAAATGGTTTAACAATCGAGTGGTCCAACACCTTTTCTTTAGTAAGCCACTTGTTAAACTTGCATTTTGTATATAGGCATATTATGCTACCACTAACATTACATTTAGAAAATGCAAAATCTAAAAAATTATTCAATCCTTCCATGTATTCCTGAGTATTTCGAGGCATATCAATTTAGCTCTTATCCATTTCACTAGTGTATGTTATTTCAAATTATCCAAAAGATTTGTTTATAAACAAAAAGATTATAAACATAAAGTACAATTAATCAACCAATTAATACTACGTATACAGACAACTATATATAATGCAAAGAAGCATTAATCTAATCTCTAAAAGTAAGCAAACATTCATATATTCATTTAAACCTTCAAATTTTGAACTTTACACCAACCAAATAATAATTAAGATATTCATCATTGCAACATAAACACATATTCATCAAAACAACATGTTGTAACCATAAAAAGCTTAGATTTCATTATAGATAATGAACTTTAACATAAAAGTATTTAAATTCATACACTAAATTAATTATATATACTAACTATGTATTAAAAAAAGCATATTCATTGGAAAATGAAATTGAAAAAAAAAAAAAACTAACCTCAAAGTCGTTAGAGGCAACAACAATGGTGGTGGACAATAGCGGCAGGGGCGATGTGACAAGCAAGGACTCCTTTAGTCGACGATGGCGAGGGTCTTCCACCAGTAACCTCAAATTACTCAACTAAAAGGAAAAATAAAATAAAAGCTAAGAAACAAAAAAAAAAAATACAACTCATCGATAATCCATAGCTAATTTGGTTTCTTCCACCGCTGAAAAGAAACCGCAGTTAATGTTGTATTTTTTGTAGTAGGAAGGCATAAAACATTTGTTCATGGCTATTCATTTTTCTAAATGCTAGAACCATAAGACAACAAAATAGAATGATATGATAATAAAGTCATTAATGTGATTAACTGATGGATGATAATGGTACATTGTTAAAAGCAAAAAAATTATTTTCTTGAAGTACCTAGATATTGAAAGGAGAAATATCAAATTTAAAGGTTTTGATTTTGATTTACTGAAGAGAGCATTAAATATAGGAGTATTTTAAAATCTCTTTTGTAATGGGCTTGGTTAGTGTTTTGTATCATCAAACTCTCATTTAGGCCATATCATGTATGCCAAAGTGTTTGTGAGATATTGGTATTTATCAATATTGATATCATCTTCTTGCTATTCATAATTGTAATTTAGGATGCCAAAGTTGAGAAAATCAATACCATATGATTGTATATATAGAAATGTTAAGTAAAAACTTTACAAAAGAGTTAGCGTAGTAACTAATAGGGACTTCATAACTGTCCTTCTATAAGTGCTTTCTCTCCTCCTTTGTGAGAGTGTGTGTGAACACCCCACCTGAATTAACAATAATAATAATCATGGTAATAATAATAAATAGAATTAAAAATTAAAAAAAAATTAATTAATTAAAACAAAATTACAAAAGGCAAAAAATAGAAGTAATATGGAAAAAACCAAATATAAGAACCAAAAATATTAAAAAGAAAAATTCAAAATATATGTTTGAAGAAGAGACATGGTAATTATCTTGTAAAGAAATAAAATGAATAAGGCCACCTAATTAAAATAAAATTGCAAAACACTCTTACTTGCTCACACTCACACACTCTCACATGCTCACTTGCCCTCACACACATGTCACACATCACTCTCACACACTCACACTCTCACTCATAGACACACATCCTCACACACTCTCACACACTCTCACCCACGGACACACACACTCACTCACTCCCACATGTATACATTCATGCACTCACATGCATTACTAAGGAACAAGAGGACAAGGGGGACAAAAAAGCAAGAGGGAGCTGGTTTTTCAGAGGAGAACAAAAAGGAGAGAGTGGCGTGGCTAGAAATGGCAGAAAAAGCAGGGGACCGTGAGCAGTAAGTGGAGTGGCTGGAAGTTGCAGAAAAAGCAAGAAGAGAAGGGAGCAACATGGCAAAAAAAGAGAGGTTGGCTAGAGTATAAAGAGGAGAAGACCTTGGCTGGAAAAAGGGAGTTGAACAGAAGAGGGAGAGAGCAAGGGAGAAACAACGCTGGAGAAAAGGAGACAGCAACACGAAGGAGGAGCAGAAACTGAGAGAATAAGAGAGAAACCGAGAGAAAAATGAGAGCTGAAGGGGAGAAGCAGAAACCGAGAGGATAAGAGAGAAACCGAGAGGAAGAGGGAGCTGAACGAAACCAAAAAATGAGACAGCAACGTGAAGCAGAAAATAGAAGAGAAAAAGCAGGAGCAGAAACGAGAGGAGTAGAAACAGAAGAAGGGCACGGACTAAAAATGAAACCAGAAACTGAGAGGAAGAGAGGGGGAGTCGTGGTGCAGAAAACAAAAGAGAAAAAGCAGGAGCAGAAACGAGAGGAACAGAAACAGAAGAAGGGCACGGACTGAAAACGAAACCAGAAACCGAGAAGAAGAGAAGGGGAGTCGTGGTGCAGAAAACAAAAGAGAAAACGAAACCAGAAACCAAGAGGGAGAGAAGCTGAACGAGAGGTAGAAACTGAAAGGAAGAGGGAGTTAAGGTTCAGGCAATCCGAGGAGCAGAAAATGGAGAGTTAGATGCCAAAATGATGAGCAGAAACAAGAGGGCCTGAATGCAAAACGAAGTGGCAGCAAGAGGATTGATAGAGGCTGAACCATGGAGGAGAAAAACTCTGTTTTGAGCCCAGAAAACAGAGGTAAACAGAGGAGAATTTATGGAGCACAAGGAAGAAGGGAAAGTGTAGAGAGGAAGGGAAGCTTTTAGCCTTTGCCTTTTAGCCGAGGAACAGGAACATGTGAGCACTTCCAGCCAGAATTTCCAGCACTGAAACCAACTAGAATTTCCAACGCTGCCCGACAAAGTGTTGTCCGCCATTTCTGCTTACTTCCAGCCGAGACCAACCACTTCGGGACTGTTAGAGGACCATCTACCATAGGTGAGTGAGGAGGAGAAGGTCATTCTTCATTGGAGCACAAGGGAGAGGCTGAAATCGCACAGGTATGGCTGCATGGGCTGCATGGCCGATTTTTCTGCATGCATGTTACTGTTCATACGAGTTGCTCGAAGATAATCTCATGCATTCTGCATTGTTCATGCGTTTGGTTCTAAGATGCTACTGTTCATTTGCCTAAACTTGTTTTAATTTTGTTTATTACCATTGTTTAAATATTAACTTTGATTAAATATTGCTATTACGCATAAAATTATCGTGTGAGAATTTTGTTCTCCTTGATTACCGGGGATTATGTGAGATGTTAATCTCCTTAAATCCTTACAATTAATTAAATAATTGGAAGGCAACAATAATATTAATGAAATATTAATGAATGAATGGTCAAAAAATAAGTGAATGATAATTAAGAAATATTGCTATTACGCATAAAATTATCGTGTGAGAATTTTATTCTCCTCAATTACCGGGGATTATGTGAGATATTAATCTCTTTAAATCCTTACAATGAATTGAATAATTGAAAAGAAATAATAATATTAATGAAATATTAATGATTGAATGGTGAGAAATAAGTGAATGATAATTAATAAATATTGTCATGATGCATAAAATTATCGTGTGAGAATTTTATTCTCCTCGATTACCGGGGGTTATGTGAGATGTTAATCTCCTTAAATCCTTACAACTAATTAAATAATTGAAAAGTGATAATGATATTAATGAAATATTAATGAATGAATAGTGAAAAAATAAATGAATGATAATTAAATATTAATTTTGATCAAATCATAATAATAATCATAATTAAAATATTTGCTTTAATGAACTGTTTCCCATTATTTGCAAAATTATCGTGTGAGAATATTGTTCTTCCCGATTACTTGGGATCGTGTGAGATTTTAATCTCCTTAGATCCCTGAAGTTAGCATACCTTTGTTTTTAAAGGAAAAGAATAATAAATAATAAATAATTAAAAGATTTTCTTTAATTAAACATTTCCCATTATTTATGAAATTATCGTGTGAGAATATCATTCTCCTCAATTGCGTGGGATTATGTGAGGTTCTAATCTCCTTAAATCCCTATAATTAATTCAGAAATAATAATAATATTAATGATAATAATAACAATACAAAAAAATAATTAAATATTAACTTTGATTGAATATTTATACAAAATGAATCGTGTGAGAATACTTTTCTCTCCTCGACTTCCCGGGCTCGTGTGAGATTTTAATCTCCCTAGAACCCAAAAATTAGCATATATTTGTTCAAAAATAAACAGATAAACAAATAAATAATAGCACTTGAATTAAATTATTTACCAATAATCAATAATAATCATAATCAATATTTACCAACAATAAATTCAAAAATTCATAAAAAAAAAATATATTCCTTTCATTATAAATTATGCATTAATTCCCGAAGTATAAACTCCCAAAACTCAAAATAATAATAATAATAATAAAATCGACAAAAAAGTTTAAGAGAGAAAATATGAAGAGGTCAGGAGAACGAGGTTAATCAGATTGTAGTAAATTAAAACATACAAACCAAATTTCAATTCCGTTTTGTTTACAATGATCTATCTTAATTAAAATCCTCCTATTCTCATCACAAATCAAAAAACCACCAACCCACAAAACATGCCTTTTGGTCAAACTACGTGGACTTTGATCCCTATCGCAGGGTACGTAGGCCCTAGGCTCTCATCCTAGGTCAAGTCTGCCCTTTGTAAATATCTATCCATTTGCATGCATTCTCGTTTTTTTTGTCTTCTATGTCTAACATGCATCCATGTCAATAAAAGGGTAATTAAGATTAATTAAAGGCCATATTCTATTTCAACTGACTAGTTTAAGGTAACTGTCCTTATGGGCGGGTGTTGTGGGGTGCCTAACACCTTCCCCACACTCAAATAGACTCCCGAACCCATCTCTGATTTCGCAGACCATTTCGCCTTTTTCGTTTTGTTTTAAATTGGTTTTCCAAAGTTTTCCATTAAAAATTTTGGTGGCGACTCCAAATAAATTGATTTTCAAAATTCCATTTTTGGGAATCGGTTTTAAACTTTTTATTCTATTCTGCAGAAAAGTCGGTTACGACAGTGTGAAACCCTAGATTGCTTTACTTAGCTAGTTGTTGTATTTAGGTGGGTTGTATTCTATCTCTCTTTGATTTACATGCTAGTGTGATATCTAGTGGTGATTTGTAATGGACTCTAACATAGGTAGTATGCATATGGATGATAATATGGTGGCATTGGATTAAAGTGAAATGAAGAAAACTAGAGTTGGTGATAAAACATTACCAGGATAGCTTGTTACTATGAAAAAGTTAAACCATGCCACAATTCAAGAAATGATTATGAGAAGTTGGAATCCTAAAGTTAGTGTTTCTATTTCCAAGGATGGTGAGAAATTGTTCTTACTTTGAACTTATGGAGAACTAATTATGAGGGATTGCACTTGGACAATTCTGACATGGTCCTAATTCTTGGTGATAAGTGAGGTTATACTAGATAAATGTTGTTTGTGGATACAAATCCATAGATTGCCCCTAGAAGATATGTTGTGGAAGAATTTGCTAAAAATAGGTAATAAAATTAGTCAACTAATTGCCTATGATAAGCCAATAGTTAAGAGTGGCTTTGCAAGGGGATTTGAGAGGTTATAGTTGAAATTCAAATTAGTGAACCCTTGGTTTCTATTAGTTTTAATTGAAGATGGAAAGAATGGATATAATAGAAGATGTAAAAAAGGAATAATGAGCAAATAAGAGTTCCTTTGTTTCATGAAGCTTCTATATATTCATTAGATTCATTCACCATACATATAATTACAAAAGCTTATCATAAAGCCATAAATCCTGGAGAGAAAAAACATTCCCAGCATAACCTACTACATCACATCTAATAAGAAAAGTTACATGAAAACCAGGAAAGACCGTTGGATAACAAAACACAAAATATTCAAAACTTTAAATGCTGACCTTAAGAATAGAAACTTAGACTGTGACAAAGGCTTAGTCATAATAAAAGCAATCTACTCATCTGATTTGCAATAAAGAATTTGACTTCACCTTACTTTTCTACCTACCTTATAGCATGAAACTTGAAATTTATGTGCTTAGTTCTACCATGATCAACTAGATTCTTGGCCATGAAAATAGCTAACTGATTGTCAACATGCAGTATAGTGGTTTTGTCTTAAGCTTGATAAAGATATGATAGAACCTTCTTAATCCAAATTACTTGGTTTTCAGCAATGGCTGAGGCTATGTACTCAGCTTCAGTAGTTGACTGTGCTACTACATCTTACTTCCTAGACAACCAAGAAAACACACCCGATCCTATAGAAAAAACATAACCTGCAGTGCTTGTCATATCATCTGGACATCCAACCAAATTACTGTCACAATAACCTATCAAGGTTCCTTCTTCTACACTTGTGTACCATATACCATAATCAATTGTTCTTCTAATGTACCTCAGTATATGTTTTGTAGCACCTAAGTGTATTTAACCTATAGATTGTATATATCTTGATAGAATATTGGCAGCAAACATGAGATCAAGTCTTATGGCTGTCAAGTAGAGCAAACTCCCAATCAAGCTCTTGTACAACTTCATGTTAACCTTACTCCCCTTATTCTCTTTAGAAAGCTTCTCATTTTGTATTAAAGGTGTAGAGACTGGTCTGTTTCTCTCCATCTTATATTTTTTAGCATATCCAGTGAATATTTTCATTGAAAAATAAAGATTCTAGAGTTACCTTAATAAATTTCCATGTCCAAGAAGTAGGTTTTTTTTCCTAAGTCAAACATCCCAAACACCTTCTTTAATTTTTTTAATAACTTATAATTGATTTCCTGTTACCTGCATGTCATTAGCATAGATAGACATAACCAATAATTCATCTTTAGTTATGCTCCTTGCTTACAACATAGCTTCACTTGAACTCTTGGTAAAGCCACATTTTGTTAGATGAGAATCCACCTTGTTATACTAGGCTCTTAGGGCTTGCTTAAAACCATATAAGGCTTTATACAGCCAAAAAGTATATTCATTCTTTCCCTCTTACTTAAACCCTTCAGGTTGCTCAATATAAATTTCCTCAAGCAGATCTCCATGTAAGAATGCAAATTTTACATCCAAATGAAATACACTCCATTAGGCAACAAGAGCAAGAATCAGTCTTATGGTTTTATGTTATGCATTTAAAGCAAATGTATCTCCATAATCCACCCCAGGCTATTGTGAATATCCCTTCATTACTAACCTAGCTTTATGTTTATAGATAGATCCATCTGGGTTCAATTTGTTTCTAAGTACCCATTTGAAACCAATAACCTTCATATGACTTAGTTTCTTCACAAGCTTTTAGGTGCCATTGTTGTTAATCATGCCTATTTCCTCTTGTATAGCACACCTCCATTCTTTATGTTTAGTAGCTTCTTCAAATAATTAAGGCTCCAACACTGCATATATGCAATGTTCATAGATTTCTACTAGGGACTTGTTTTTGAATATAGGAGAATTAAGTGAAGAAGCTTTATTGTCAATTTTTGCTTCATCATCACTTGAACTTAAATCTTCTGTTTAAGGTTCTTTATGTAACATAGGGTTTAGTGACAAACCCTTACTAGATTCTTCATGTTCCACTTGCTTATTTTCCCAATTCTAGTAGCTATTTTCATCTACTACTACATCTCTTCTCACTACAATCTTTTATTTGTTAGCAAGAATATTCTGTAACCTTTAGACAAGGTTGAATATCCCTGAAAAATTCCAAAATGTGATTTTGGTTCATTTTAATTCTTTTGACAGAAGGAACATGAATATAAGAAACTGAACCAAAAACTTTTAGATGTTTTGCTGAAGGCTTAATCCCACTCCATGCCTCAACTAGGATTTTCTATTTAATTATTTTTTTTTGGTAGCCTACTTTGGTGATAAATAGTAGTATTTTTTTTCCTTTTAATGTCATAAACAAGTTGTCAGTAGCCTTCTCATGGTCTTCGATAAAGTTTACTTATTATTTTAGTTTTTAGTTGTTGGCTCTTTTTCTTTCAATAGTTTTTCACAATGTGTCCTATTTTCTTGTAGAATCTGCACTGAATAAAACCCTTGTCTTTGTATAGGTAGTCCAATTTTAGGTGATTGTCCCTTTGACAGATACCATAAGAAGGAAACTAACTTGTTTTTTTTAGGATTTCTAGTCTCCTTACCTTTGTTGCCTTTATTGTAGTTCCCCTTTTCCCTTCCTTTGCAAATTGTTTTCTTTTGTGTCACTGAAAATGCACCTTTAACAACTTCCTCCTCCCTCAGGTTTATTATTTGCTCTTGTGCTTGAAACTTCTAATCAATTATGCCACAAAATGATGCTTCAAGTCACAAAATTCCTTTATTGAAGATATTTTTGATTCAAACCTTGCAAGCAAGCTTATTAGCATTTTTTTGACTATCTTTAAGTATGTAAAATCTTCCCCAAGCAACTGTATTTTGTTTACAACATCCAAAAGCTCTAAGGAATTCTTATTTACATTATCACCATCCTTCATCTTTAGTAGTTTGAAATCCCTTTTTTGGATTAAGAGCTTCATAGCCTTCACCGTTTCACTTCCTTCAAATTTTATCTTTAACTTATCCTAGGCTTCCTATAGAGATTCATAAGCCATAATCCTTATAAAAATGGCATCACTCAGTTCTGAGTGTATATTTGTAAGATTTCTTAGTTTCTTTGCAAGGTCCATTTCATGTTTAAGCTAGTATGGAATTTGCAACCAAAGTTGGTGGATCAGCATTAATCTTTGCTTAATCTTCCAAGCTTTGAGCTCTAAGGTAGGCCTCATCTTGATAGCCCATATGTGATAGTTTTCTCCATTGAAGACTAGTGGTCCTGATCACACTACACTATTGGAAGCCATTTCTGATCACTAGCTCAGGTTTACAGGTACCTCAAGACAGAGCAGCTCTGATACTAATGTTAGTTTTAACTGAAGATGGAAGCAAAAGACAAAGTAGAAAACATAAAAAAGGAAGAATGAGTAGAGGAGAGTTCCTTGGTTTTGTGAAGCTTGCGTATATTCATTAGATTCATTCACCATACATATAATTACAAAAACTTATCATAAAGCTATAAATCTTGGTAAGAAAAGATATTTGCAACATAACCTACTACATCACATGAAAACTAGGAAGGACCATTGGACAAAAAAACACAAAGCACTTTCCTAAAGGTTGTTGAAACTAATGAGTATCATAGAAAAATCTTAGCTATCAACATTCTGGCTTCTGGATTCCATGCCTATGTTAACAAAAGATATGGATCTCTTTAAAGTGCGAGAACCTGCTCAGGTATTGTTATACTTGCAGAAAAATCATGCACAATATGAAGTCTTGTATGGATAAAAGTTCGAAGCTGGGTTATGAAAGAATGGATGTTTAGAAAGTGACTTTAGTAAGGGCAATTGTAGGCATTTGCGGGTGTGGTGAAGGAAATGATGGTGCCATGGAGGATGATGCTTTAAAGGTGGCACCTGGAAAGTCTGAAAACTTGAAGGATGGAGAGTTCATTATTAAGGGAAAATGGAAATAACAAACTCAGGCATGATAGGACAAGTGGATGTGGATGCCAACCACATGGGGTGTATTACTCAAATGTTATCACTGATGATATTGAGAGTAAATCCCCATTTAGTGGGTGACCCTTCTTGATGAATATTTCATTTCTGGACTAGGGCCCAAAATTTAATCCAGCTAATATTAAATTTCTTGTGTGAGGAGGTATACTCTCATCAGCAAAAGGTTGATGCTTTAGGCTTAAATGAAAAATCTATCTTCAGAGGAGTGATGAAAAAGGTCTTGTCTGATGAAGTTATTCCTACTAACAAGTACTCTAAATATATTGTTGAATTACCTATGAAGAGGAATGAAGGGACATGGGTAACTCTTTATTTAATTTGAAAGCTAGGTAGTATGAAATGTTGCTAATTAATTGATTAGATGAAGGGTATCAATATTAAAAGGAGCGCTGAGGATGACCTCGAGGGGGATATAGCTAAGAAGGAAAAAATTTGAAAAAACACAAGAAAATGTGGTGATTAATGTCCTCAGGTTCACTTAGTCTAATAGAAGATTTAGGAAAACATATATTCAAAAAGGGGATCCTCTATCTCCTTACCACTACAAGTTGATGTTCTTTCTAGGATGATTAATTATTTTGTGGCTTTAAATTTGCTAATGGGTGCGAAGCCAGCTAGAGGTTGATCAATTTTTAACTCATAGCTTCTTTGTGAATGATTCTATCATGTTTTTTAGAGCTGATAAAATTAATTGCAAGATGCTGAAATCCATTCTCAACAAATATTGTAAGGCATCTAGACAAGTGGTAAATATTGAGAAGTCCTATGTATTTTTCCCTAAGAACACTCTTGAAGTGGTGGTGACGAGTTTATATAAAGTTTTCGGTGTCCAAAAGGCTGTAGAGCTAATAAAAAGAATTGCAAGATGATGAAATCCATTCTTGACAAATATTGTAAGGCATCTAGACAAGTGGTAAATGTTGAGAAATCCTATGTATTTTTCTCTAAGAACACTCTTGAAGTGGTGGTGAATAGTTTATGTGAAGTGTTGGGCGTCTAAAAAGCTGAGTTTCCATCGAAATATCTTGAATTACCAATTCTTTTAGGGTAGCTCGAAATGTGAAGCTTTTGCTTTTGTTAAACACCGTGTGAAGTGCAATAGGGGTGGATGAGGAATATGTATCTCAAGCTAGAAAGGCATTTATACTATCAAGAGGGGATATCATCGGGCTTAGTAGTTGAGAGTTGATTTTGATTGTAAGCAGAGTTCCTCTCATACTATTCCCCCTTTCCTATGGAAGGAAATTTGGAGCCTTAAGGTGCCTCTAAAGGTCAAACACTTCCTTTGAAAGGCTTTTAAAGGTTTTGTTGGCTGTTAAAGAGATACTGTCGTATAAGCATTACTTTCTTCTCTTTGTCGTTGGTGTAAATCACAAAGTGAGTCTATTGAGCACTTACTGTTGTTATGTGGCTGGGCCAAGTATGTTTGGTTTGGTGGTATTTTTGCTTTTTGTATAATTGAGAGTAACATTAATTGATTTGACGTTTAGTTGAAGTCGATGCTATGTGATAGGGGCCTAGGGGAATGGGGGAAGACCTTGCTACCTTTCCTATGATGGTATATTTGGAAGGAGAAAAATATCTGGGTATTTGAGAATGTTGAGGTGGATACCAATCTAACCATCAACAAAGCTATGAATGCTACCATAAGTTAATTTAGAGAAAGTTTTGATGGGCTGGGAGGGTGAGCTGGTTTGTTTTTACCATGTTTGAGAATTGCTATGAATTACAGTTTTCCTCCTAAGGGTGTTGCGAAGATTAATGTGGATGGAAGTTTTCATTAAGATGCTTATAAAGATGGGATTGGAATTATTCTTAGATCTTGCAATGGGGAAATCTTGGTGATTTGCAACTCAGTAGAGAAAGCAAATTCAATCTGTATGATTGAACTTCCAGCCTTTCAGGGTTTGCATATGGCTTTGGATCTTGGTTTGAACTCTATAATCCTAGAATCATATAACAAGCTTATTGTGGAAGCGTTTAATGATCCCGCCTACTATCCAAATTGGAGATGCTCTAATCTCTTGACTAATACTCTTTGACTTGCTCAGCAGTTTGGTTCTATGTCATTGTTGGATAGGAGAAGTTAACCATGCTGTAGATTTATTGGCTAAGTATGTTGGTGAGGGGAAGTGTCCATTTGGTTGGGGCCTTAACCCCTCATCCCCTCTATTATCATTGGTGAATTTTGATGCTGTGATGGGTGGGCAAGCAAATGGAGTCAGTCTTGCTACTATGGTCAGGGAAGGTGTAGGTTGAGTTTGGCCTACTTCTATGCCCAGGTACTGGTTTATTGTTTCTTCTATTTGTTGCTTGAATAGAATCTCCTATTAGTTATAACCCAAAAATAAAAAAAACTAATAGGGTTTTAGGTTAAACATTTTATAAGCTTATGGATCAAAATAAAGATTTAAGTTCAAAATAGTAAGTGTACATGATTACAAAGAATTTAATATTATTTTTAAGCTACATTTCAATATATTTTATCGAAACATCTACCAATGTTCAAATACATCAAATTCTTCAAAACATATGAATTATATTAGGGATAAGCATCAATTTACTGTTTTCTAAAGTCCATCTCTATTGTTTGTACTTTTGGCATTTTTAAAATCATTTATTCTCAAGTGAATACAACTGAGGTTTAGAGAAAACGACGCAAGAACTTCTTAAATAAATATAGTTTATATAAGAATAGCTAGATAGTTGGGCTACAAGTCATGTGAGTTTTGAAATATCTAATGAAAAGTTGGGAAAAATTCTACTTTTGCTCCTCATGGTTTTATTTAATTTTTAATTTGGTCTTTATAGTTTAAAAATTTATAATTAATTCCTTAAAATTTAGAGAATTTTTAATTTAGTCCATCTCATTATATTTGTACATTATTTTCCCATATATATGGCTTGATTTTATTTTATTATCTATTTTTATCTCTTTTATTATAATAAATCATATATATTCGGAGTATTAAGATAATATACAATTAGTTACATTGGAAAACTTTAATAAAATTTCTATGCTGTAAGAACCAATTACAAAGTCTTAACTATAGGGACTAAATTTAAAACTGAATAAAACTCTAAGACTAAATGTCTCTTTCCCAAAAATTAATATAACATATGACAAAGGTAAGATCTCTCAGGTATTCACATGACTATATTCCACAATCAGTCTAAATTGTTCACATAGATAGGTAGATTTTGTGTATTCATGAATTTCTTTGAAAACAACCAACAAATTTAAAACCGTAACGAAACTTTTTATCAATGAATGTCCCAACAATGTCCAGTCTGTCCAAACATCTCTTAAAACAAATTTTTAACTTGGCAGGGTTGTTTTGGTGATCAAAGCACTCATCACCACAGAGATTAGCTATACTTTTCATCATCAACTTGAAGTTTTAGTTTTTTGCATATTGCAAAATCATATTTAAGGCTTTCACCTCCAAAGAGCTTTCCCCTTTGTTTTCATCAAGCTTTGATGAAAAATGCACACTAACACCTTTTGCCATGCATATTTCCCAGTAATATTAACCTAACTCCTAATTCTCTGATGTCACTTTTCTCCATCTCCATTTAGACTAATCATTTCGGTAAATTTGGCTTGAAACTTGTATCAATTACATTTCAAAGCTTACTTTATCTATAGTATTTTCAGTCCGGATCAGGTGCATTTGGAGGCGCAGTTGAATTGCCCAGTTTATATAATATGTATTATTAGATTACAATTTAAGACCCCACATGTCCTTGGGGGTTCTTTAAGATTTTTGTTTAATCAAAATCATTTTAAAATGAAATTATTATTTTAAGTCTTCAATTTCCCATTAACAAATTATTTGTAAATAATAAAATATTTAAGCTAATTCTTTGCTTAACAAGACACCTCTCATTACATGTAGTTTTTCTCTTGGTTGTTATATTATTTGTGTGGTTTTCTTTGTGTTTTATTTTTTCTTCTCTTGGATTCTTTTAGAGATTATTTATTTGGCACCCTATGATCAAATAATAGAGACAAAATGAAACGGGGAGGGAAAGAACCATATAAAAAAAGTACATTTTATATAAAAGTAGCATATATATATATATTTTTCCTGATACAAGAAGAAGAAACAACACAGAAAGGACAGAGCCAAAAAGATAATTAAAAAATAACACTTATTTTCTTTTGTCAGATGTGTCGTTATAGGTAGCGTGAAGCCAAATAGCACTTATTTTATTCCCAAGCCAAATTAATATACAATGAGATGATGTTATTTTATTCCCAAGCCACACGCCATTTCTTTTTGAGAATAGTTATGTTTTTCTTTTTAATTTAATAATGAGAGGCGAGATTACTTTTCTTCTTATAACAGATAAATCGGTGCAGAATTTAATTTGTCTGTGTGTGTGTGTGTGTGTTCAAGCGAATACAAAAAGTATATCATGATGTATGGCTCTTCAAAATCCTACGTTGTTGCCTTGATTTCACATTTCAATCTTAGTGTGATATGTTCCTCTAGTATGAACCTTTCTTCCACGGAGATTATAGAAAATGTAGACAAAAAAATAATCACTTTGGCGAGCATATACAATCTTTTTTCTACTATTTGATTAAAATGTAATTAAATAACATTCTATGTTTTTCTGACAGTATGTCGAATATGAATAATAAAAAAATTATTTGTTTGTAAATGAACTCTTGTATAGAAGTCAGGTTAATATGTTCTCTGCATCTTGGGGCAATGCCCAAATTACAGAGCTCTTTTTTGAATTATTCTAAAATATGCTTTATGGCTCTACAACCAAAATATGATCAAAATATCCCGAAAAATAATGGTAATTTCTTTTACTAAAAGTTTATTTAGAAGTTCTTAATTTTATTTCAAAGTTATATATACAGTGTTATAAATTACAAATTTAATTTCATTCGGAAGTAACTAAATTTATGGCACGTAAGTTATTCTTAAAATTAAATTAGTATATACAAATTAGTTAAATTTTAAAATATATTAATGAATATGTTCTTTTTTTCTAATATTTTTTCTTACCAAATGATTTCACAATTGGTTAAATTAAGAAAATTGATAATTTATGTTGGTAAAATATATATAGTTTATATATTATTTTTTATAACTAACATAATTATGAAATACTATTTTGGTCTCACACTTATCAATTAAGTGTTAATTTGGTCCCCTATTTATAATTTTAGTTTCAAGTTGGTCCCTCATTTACAATTTTTGTCTTAATTTAATCTCTTACTAATTCTTAATCTCAATTTGATCACTCACTAATATACAAGATAGCAAATCTATATAGCCGGAACTGAAGGAATAAATATGTTAATTTTTATATTAGTAAAGAACTAAATTAGACTAAAAATTAATAAAAAATTAAATTGAGATTGAACTTATGAGAGATCAAAATGATAATTTAGTTGGAATATATATAAAAATATTTTGCTTAAACTAAGTGTACTTGTAGCTATTTTTCTTGTTTTAACTGAGATATAAGTGTAGCGCAACTTCTTTTTTTTTTTAACCGAAAAGTGTTGCTCAACCTTGGATTTAGGAGAATGAATGATATAATTTCAAACAAAAGGAAAAACCATATAATTAATTAGAGCATCTCTCAAAATACATAAAAGTAATAATAGAATCTAATTCATTTTGATAAAATCTAATTCAATTATATATACATCATGTTGTCCCTAATATTTCATAATATGTATATATATCATATACGAGTGAATTGTGAAAATGAATCTCTGTACGCAAAGGGAAAACAAAAAAAAAAAAAACAAGTTGAGATATGCTTGAACCTCAGTTGTTTCTATATCTCCCATACAAATTGTTAAATGAAGCACCTATAAAGTTAGAAGCAACTACTATTAAAATATAAGGAAAATTTTTACAATCTGTTGGAAAAATAAAAACGGTTGTTTTATGTCCATTTCCGTTTAGGCCGAAAGGCTATCTTCGATCCATTTACGCAAGAAAATTTGGTCATATTGATGATAGTGCCAAACACGGAAACATGTGCAAACTGCCGTAAACAACCCTTTATTTTATTAAAGAAAAATTAATTTACTAATAAAATTGAGTTAAAAAACTTATATAAAGTCTTTTTTTTTTGTTTCCTATGTTGCTCACTGATTAAATTATAATAAAGATATGATTTCTCAATTATACATAATTATTGTAGATAACTTTATAATTTTCATACTAAATTAGATTAGACTTAAATACAACTTCTTATATCTTTTGTAATACTCATAAAAATAAATGAATAAATAAATAAAAATAAATAAAATAATAATAACTAATAATTTATATTTATTTTAAGAGTAGAAGAAGGGAAGAAAAATTCATTTGAGATAAGGATAAAATTCACATGATAATGGAATATTCAAAAAAGAATTTCAAGAAATACTAACTATATATGTAGACGAAATTTTATTAGAGTTAGTAGCAAATATGAGTACTTGTACCTTATCATATGCACTTCTAACAACTATAACTGAACTTGAAAGGGTGTAAACCAAGTATCTCCAAAAAGAAAATTTGATATGATAATGCAAAATATTTCCAATTAAATTACCAAAACACCATTATTAATATATCATCTTATCTTCCGTTCATTTTTGCGAGCTACCAACACTGGATACATTGCTTCCTACTCTCCCCACTATCAGTCCATTTTTGGCCATTGTTCAACTTTACCGATGAACATCCAGCATCACAGCGTCCTCACCGGCATAAGGGCGTCCTCCAATGGCCACCAATTGGCCAAAAAACATAGCTCCTTTTAACAGGAAAATAGTGGCACGACTTCTAGCTACAAATTCACTAATTTAGGTGTGTTTCACTTCAATTTAGCTTAAGAATTTGGTTTCTTAGTGAATTTTAAGCCAACTCTCTACCATAATCACCGATTAGTTTGATCAAAACAACCATAAATTGAAGAAGCCTAATTCCTGGAATAGTTTACATGAAAAGAGGCAAAATTGAACTCAATCTAGGTCAACTACTTCAAATTAAGTTAGAGCTTCATATTCTAGATAATTTTTGCACCTCTTTCCCTTAGAATCACTAATCAATCATGAGTTTTAGCTTTAAAATTGAAAAACCCCAAATTTTTGGTGTATGTGTAATCTTGTAAAGAGGTTAAATTCAAATTTTTGGACTTATCAAATATCATAGCATCTCGAAAGTGATTTAAGACTATTGGAAGTTTCATTTTGAATTATGAATTGAATTGCTAATTTTCCTTTTTTTCTATATTTTAAAATTGAAAAATGGAGGAAATTTGAATGGGAAACCTTATATGGCTTGACTAAATAGCCTTGAACGATAATGTAAGTTAAATAAAGGATTTCAGAATTTAAGTGAAGAATCTCTATGGTGACATTGGTTTTGATGGTGGATTATTGGAATTTTAAATAAGTGCATAATGAAGCATCTTAAATTAAATTAAAGGCCATATGCATTTTTGGGGTCTTGCCAAAGAATATGGGCCGAAATTTTAATTTCTTATGATTTTTTGAGGTAAGAGGTGCAAATGGAATTGAAGAAGTTATAGGAAGTCTAATTGAAGATCTAAGAATTTTTATATAATAAAAGGTATATTATGGGTTAAAGGTAAATGAATGACTAGATAAATAAGGTAGGTAGAATGATTAAATAGTTAAAAATTATTCCTAGATAATAGAGGTTAAGAGTATTTTATTTAATGTCTTAGGTGGCTAGGACAATATCAACAAGGGGATTGTAAATAGGATTAGAAAGAGATTGGCATAATCCTTTTCAGGTTAGTAGATATTACTAATTGTACTTGTCTTCTATATTTCAAAATTTTCCCTTTGTAAATTAGTGTTTTTATTTGCTTAAATATCTTAGGAACAGGCTTCCTAATAGTTTAATTCTTTCATGAGAATTATTCTAATTGCTTCTAAATTTCTATCAAATTTTATGGTAAAGTTTCATTTATAACTGCATTAACTTCTACATAATGATTTAGACACTACCTGATTCTTAGAGTCTCTTATTGAAGACGTATATATTTCATTTTGAGGGTTTTTTGAATAAATTGGTCATATCTAGTGGTTCAGTCCATTGTATGATTTTTGGAAATCTAGAGTTTTACTATTTAAGTATATTAGTAATTATTTTCATTCTTATGATATAAGTCGTTTATGGAAATTTCATCTCATATTGAACCTTGTAGCTAACGGCAGTAAGTGTTAGCCATGATGCACCATGAATTATGTCACTATACTGAGGCATTGATGCTATCCCACTGACTGTTTGTGAGCCAATTTGCTTACTACTGATTACTGAGCTGTACTGTTATTACTAGCAGTAGCTGGCATATGTGATATGATTACTAATTGATTGTTTGGTTATGTGGAATGTCTTTCCACTACACTATTTTGAAAACTCCAGGTTTATAAATGTTTATGAATATTTTCTATTTTTGAAAAATGTTGTTATTTGATATAAAGCATAAAATTTTTATTATATGCTTCTTGTTTTATTTGATTTCAATAATTGTAGTTCTTGGGCTATTATACTATTTAAAGATAACAATAAAATAATTGTGAAAAATTCTATTATCCTTGTATGTTCCCCTCTCATTATAATTAAAAGCATTTACTTACTGAGTGATTATCACTCACCTTTATTTCTCTACATCTTTCAAATAGTAGTGTTGAGCTTGGACCTTCCTCCATAGTGTAGCATTAAAGATAGATTTCTTTTGGTGAGCCCTTTCATTGTCCACAAGGGCAATAATAATCTTTTGCTATGAAAAAAAGAAAGAAGATATATATTGAATTCTAGTAGTTTCATATGTCACAAACAGGGTTTTGTATATTTTATATGTATATATATTGGACTGTTTGACTAAGAACCTTTGTGTGAGCAGAGCTCTCTAAATACTTTTTTTTCTTGGTATGTGTGGCTGTTTGTGGAAATTTCAATAAGTTCATTTTTTAGGAGAGACTTTGTCAAAATTTTCACACAAAAGTCATATAATACATTAAATATTTATCCTTACTTTCTATAAATTATATGTGTTAATTGATTGGTATGTTTTCATATACCCTATATAGAAATCTGTGATTAACTTGATTAGATTGTATGATTTACTATTGGTTCACAGAGGTGAGATATGCCTCACTCTTCATGCCAGTCATCTCTTGTTTGGGGTTCAACATCTTTTTTATCAAGCTTACCAATTAATATATGATAAGTGTATGGTTAATCAATAATAACATAAATAGTATATAATTTAATAATTTGAAAATTATATCGTTATATGTAATAACCATGGATGTGTCCAGATATAATTAGATATTTACATACCTGTCATATTTCAATTAGTAAACAACACATACAGCAAAATTATAAAGTAGTATATATAAATTTTTTCCAATTAAATTATACAATTTATTTATTATTCTTGATTAATAATCTCATTCATCCAACATTTGTGAATTACTTTACTAACTGAAATAGAGGGTACAACTAAATATTATTTGTTACACATGTACTTTTTATAATATCCAAAATAATTCCCTAATAATTACAAATGTCACATACTTGATCATTTACTTTTGAACAAAATACCAAATTTAGTCCCTACCAAGTGTAGAGGGACTACCCAAATAATTATTATTTTTTTAATTAAAAAATAAGGAATCATATGTAACAATTTTCAATAAGTAGGTGATTAAAATGATAATTTTACTGTAAATGAGAAAACAAAAATTAACATATATATATATACATATATAATGATATTTATATATATTTCAAAATAAACTCAGCCATCAAACAATTGCTGAATACTTTGCAAAGGATAGAGGGTATCAACAAATATTATTTCTTGATATAGATGACGTTGCAACTAACGGTACACATTCATGCATTTACAACATATATACATATATATATATATATATGTATTTCCGTCGTCAGCAATATCTAGGATCGACACTTTTTTGCTTTATATCTGCAAGAGCAACATACATAACTTCTTCATCAAGTAGCAACTAACATAAATAAACCCTAAGCAAAATTCTCTCTTCTTTCTTTCTATAATATTATATAATATTTTCTCTGTAAATATCAGCCAACACCTATCACACATATTCAAATTACCCAATAACATTCGCATAATACATCAACTCTTCATTCAAGAATATCTGTCTCTCTTGTTCGTTGCAATATCAATGGCTAGCATTAAATATACTAGTGTTCTGAGCCATCTCGGAGTACTCCTTTTTGTAACCCTAGTTTGTGAAGCTCGGGTTCTTCTCACAGTATCATCACAACCTGGATGTGTGCAAACCAAGGGCACAGAGTTTCAGCTGAATGGCTCTCCATTCCTCTTCAATGGCTTCAACTCTTACTGGATGATGAATGTGGCTGCTGATCCAACACAGAAATACAAAGTTTCCAATTTAGCTCGTGAGGCTTCAGCCGCAGGTCTTACAGTGTGTCGTACATGGGCGCTTAGTGATGCAGGAGATCGAGCTTTGTAAGTATAGCCTGGTGTATACAATGAGAATATGTTCCAGGTTTTAATTTTTTCCTTTGGTTCCATCTTTGTTCGTCTAGTTCCATACATGTTTTACTTCACCTCGCTTTAATTTTTAACTCATTTCATTTGATCTGGTGTAAATGTGTAGCCACTCTCAATAATTTTCGTTATAGAATGATTATTCTCGTAATAAAAAAAAAAATCTTAACTAGAATAAATTATGAAAGACAGATGTTTGAACTTGTTAGGATTCAACTATATTTCTCATTGATTTAATCTACAATAGTAAAAATCTTATGTCATTTATTCAAGTGTGCCTATATATATATATATATATATGTCATTTAGTAGAAAATGACGATAAAAAAATTGGTATATAGTTGATAACATTCTTTTGGAAATTTGTGGCAGGCACTTGATTTTGTGGTAGTAGAAGCAAAAAAGTACAGAGTGAAGTTGATTTTGAGCTTGGTCAACAATTATCAAGATTTTGGAGGAAGACCTCAGTATGTGCAGTGGGCTAGAAATGCAGGAATTCCCATCAACAGTGATGATGACTTCTACATCAACCCTGTTATCAACAGTATGTACTTTAATTAAAAAATATTTGGCAATTAACCAAATAATTAATCTAATTCTACTCAATTTTATGACATCCGAAAAACTTATAACTTATGAGACATAACTACTCTTGATTAGTCTAGAATATCATTCTGTTTAACTTTACAATTTCTCTTTTCGCTTTTATTTAACAGAAGTGGTGGCATTAAGCTACTCAACTACTAATCGTTATTGATTCTTTCTTAATCTTATTACAGAGTGTGCTAACAAGGATCAACACAATCACTAAAATTGCTTGCAAAGATGAAGCAAGCATCATGGCTTGGGAATTGATTAATGAACCACGCTGCCAAGTTGATTACTCTGGCAACACCATCACTGTGAATTTAAACTCAAACGTGTTCGCGTATATTACCAAATCAATCTATTTAGTTTTATGCTAATCATTTTGGTCATAAATTTTTGCTAACATTATTAGGTGTGGGTTCAAGAGACTGTTAAATCCATTGATAGCAAATACTTGTTGGAGGTTGGATTGGAAGGTTTCTATGGAGACTCAATCCATGGCAGGAAGCAATACAACCCTGGGTACCAAGTTGGCACAGACTTCATCACCAACAATCTCATTAAAGAAATTGACTTTGCCACCATTCATGCATATCCTGGCAATTGGTAAGTTAACTATGATGTTTTTTACTGTAATTCGATGTGGTTTTCTATTAGCGGCCGAACTAGGTCTAAAGTTCAAGTTCTATAAATTTTTAGGAAATTGAAACCTAAAAATTGTCAAAATTTTTATATAGAATAAAATATAAAAGTTGACCGATGACAACCAATATCGATTAGTGATGAATTTGTTGAGAAGTCTAAACAATTATATAAGGAACTACATAAATAGGCTTGCTAGGCAGGGTGACAAGGTGCAAATGGCATTTATGCAAAGGTGGATGACAAGTCTTGGGGAGACTCAGCAACAATCTTGCAGAAGCCATTGGTGCTTACTGAATTTGGGAAGACAAAAAAGGACCCAGGTTATAATATCACTGCTAGAGATTCATATACGAATTTTGTTTATTCAGGTATCTATAATTTGGCACAAAAGGGAGGAACTTTTGCTGGAGGCTTGGTTTGGCAACTTTTTGATGAATCCATGGATTCATATGATGGTGGCTATGAGATTGTTTTGTCTTAAACCCCCTCCACAAACAGCAATATAATTCAGCAGTCTTATAAGATGACTACTCATGAGCACTCAATTAATATGCCGCAAGTAGCAAGTAGCTATCTTGAAGCCTAGTGATGTCGAGTTGATTATCAAATGTTGAGCAATTTTTTTTTTTTTTGCTGTTAGTGATATTAATAAAATCATTCTCATGCTCTTTTTTAAGTGTTTAAGCTTTTCAAATAAGAAATTATGAGTGACGTGATTGGGTTTTAGTCTAAAATATTTGTTCAAAGTAATGTCTTTCACATTGCCGCCCGAAAAGCTTAAACTTGCAAGAAGAATTTACCTTCAATAAATAGTTAGAGTGGATGTTGGGAATAAATCTATTGGAATCCCATTAATTGTAATATTCTTTTTCCCTTCTTTTGTTTGATACTAAATGGTTGTTCCATAAATTGTTTCAAGTTTTTATTCTATTTCCCTTCATTATTCTTGCTACTAGGGTATGTCTTTGCCTTTGGAATGATTTAAATATTTTTGACAATGCATTTAGAGGAATGAATAGGTGTTGAAAAACATCTTATTCTTGAAAATACTGCTTGAACATATAGTTAATTAATTAAAAAAATTACAATTCTTTAAAAATATTGTAAAACAATTAATTGTGTTCAAAATATAATTGACTAAAATTTTTCAAAAGCAAATTTTGGTATAATAGAAAGTAGTAAACTTTAAATTTTATATTAAACTAAATTGCTTGAGAGGAAGAAAAGATTGTAAGATAATAGTTAACTATAAAATTTACAATTAATTTAAATATATAAACTATATATGCAGAGATAAGTATCTGCAAAGCAAACATGATAGTTTTTTTAGGTTGACCAAAATTAATACTTACATCTAATTCCTTGACTCTTTTAAGCGATTTTCATTAAGTCAAAGAGTTTATACAAGCACCAAGAATTTATGTCTCACTCTTAAAACGCAAGATTTTCTAAGCTAATCTCAAACTTTTTTAGAGTTTCTCACTCTTACACTCCTTTTCTCTCTCTCAGAGACAGTGGTACAGATAAGAAAAGAGAAAGTTTTTTAACCCTTATAACACTGGGTTTAGAAGGATAACGCTAAAAAATGCTCTCAAAAGCAAGTGTTCCAAAAATTCATAGCAAAGGATGTTTTTTGCTTAGCTATGTCGCAGATGTGTGTGTTTGCTTCGAATGGCAGCATCTTCATTTATATCTTCTTAGAATATCGTCGGTGGAACATTTGAATCTTTCATATCTTTGTCTTCATGGTGATGAAGAAGATTTCGCCAATCTTCCTCCATAGATCTCGCTCATCTAGCTTTAAGAAAGGAAGAATAGCTTCAAAAGATCTAAAACTCTATAACTTCATATCTGGTCAGCACTTTTAGAGGGAAAGAAGATGTTAAAGAAAGGAGAAGTAAGCTATCAGAGTAAAGCCTTGGATTCTCTAATCTCCTTCACATGATGTACTTTCATTTTGAGTCTCAAGGATATATCATCTATCTTCTGCTAGTGAAATGGGCTGTTAAGAGATATCAAGCAAGTGTAATGGGCTGTCCAAGTTTCAAGCTTAAGTAAATGTGTTGGGTCATGATGGAAATTTCCTTCACTTGGGTTTGTCAAAAATAAAATCAGGAGTGAGCCTATTTTTGGGCCAACAATTTCGTCCTATATATTTGCTTATTATAAGTAAAAACGTCAAAAAGAGTTTTTAGATAGATACCATATACATGCAAAGATGAGAACGAATTTGGCAGAGAAAATCATCACGGCATTCATTATCTAAATATTATAATAAAAAATTGAATTTGAAAATCCTAGTCTAATAAAACTATTATATATATATATATATATATTAAAATAATAAAAATACATAAATATTAATATATATTATGTTTTGGGAAATATAAAAAAATTTAATCTAGTTTAATTAGCAAGAAAATTTTAAATTGGGAAATTAATAAGAATTATTTTATTTAGTTGATTTGTTAGGTAACATAAAAAAATTAATATTAATTAAATATTTTTGGGTTTGATTCTAATAGTATGAAGATATTGTTTGAGTGTTTTAAGTTTATTTTTAATTATTTGATATATTTTTTTGTATTTGTTAATCATTTCTATTATTATTTTTATTTATAACCATCTAAATTGAAAAAAATCAATTTCAGTCATTATATTTTAGTTTGTTTCTTTTGGGAGATCTAGATGGTACAACAACATTGTTTTCAAAATGCCTTGAGCTGCAAACATAATGTCTTTCTTTTTATCTCCTCTTATTATTGGATTATTATTACACCTAATAACTTGTCGAAGAGTTGAATGCAACATGGTTAGGGCAAAAAGAAAACAAAAGCAAATCAGCTCTAAAATATCTTTCAAAAATTTATTTATTTAGGATTCACTAACAAATTTTTTAACAAAAAATTTTGGAAAATCATTTTAAAGATAAAATAAAAATGAAAGGTGGTTTGCTTAAATAGAAATGAGTTTATGAGTCTATTTAAGCGTGATAGAGGTATTAGACACCCTATAACACTTGTCCACAGTAATAATTATCCTAAACTAGTAAAAAATTATGTAAATCATAACATTCCACGATTAATGTTGGATATCAAAATTGGTAATTTTTCTGTAATAGCTAACATTTGAAAGTGATAATAACGATGATAGCAATGTGATTAATTCACTAATACATAATTAGCAAAAAAAAATGTCATTGAAAACAAAATAAAACATAATAGAAACATAAGTTACAAATAGATTTGGGTGGAATTTGATCAAGTGTCCAATTTTGCTCTGGTGGTTATCAGCGTAGTTGGCAACCAAAGGGTATTGAGTTCGAATTTAGGCTGATTCATTTTTTATTTTTTCCTTTCTTTTCCATGAAACTTAACTTTATAAAGACCATTTTACCCCCATAAGATTATAGACACGTTATCTTCTTTCCCTTCTTCTGCACGACGCCTACATCTTCTCCCATTTCTCTCTGTTTCCAGAAGCCGTTGGAGGGAGAGAAGAGCTTCATCCAAGCCTCTCGTTCTAATCTTTTAATGTTTCTGGAGCATTGATTTTCTTCCTTCATCAGTACCGAAACTTCACGCCTCCTATCTGATCTGTTCTTCATCCATCTTCACTCCCCCAAACTTTAAAATTTTTCTCTGAAGAATGCTCCTTCCAATCCGGTTCTGTTTGATGTTCAGCTCCATAAGTGTCATGTCCTTCCCCAAGCTCTTCATCCTGAATCAGTTTGCAGCAAAAAGAATTCCTTCATTGTTGGCAGCAGAACCCTCCACCAAGCTCTTCGTTCCGAGTAAGGTCTTCGTTGAGTGAGCCCTCCAAAACTTTGGTTGGATGTTCCTATATTTTGCATTCAAGTTGGGTAAGCCTTCATTCTCCAAAATACTCTTTTATGTTGGCATAATGCTTGCTGTGATTAGAAAGAAATCTGGACTTTAAACCTAACGTAGGAGAAAGGGAAAGTAGGGGGATGATGAATGTACTGAGTTTCAATTAGTGATAATGAAATTTACAGCTAAGAGATCAAGGGAATGCATGCATAGTCATTAATGGTTATAGTTGTGGACGTCAATCTTATATATAGAAATATGAGCATTAGTTTAGGTAGTTACATTGATTATGCATGTGAATGATCTCACATGATGCAGATTCTTGATTCACACGATTGGTACTTGAAGGTTTGGGTGAAAAAAAAAAGATTTTAAAGCACTTTGAAACAAGCTAAGTAGAACTAGGAATGGTTGAAGACTCTGAAGTCTGTGAGCCAAACAACATTTAAATTGTGAGTAGTGAGCCAAATCCTAAGACTAATTATACATTATTTGGCATTAAAAACACTGAGGGAATATTTTGTGTGTGTGTGTGTGTGAAAAAGCAAAAAGAACCTAGCATGAACTTGTGTCACCAATGGGGTTACTTGAGACAAGAATGATTGTGTTTGAAAATTTTTGGTTGAAGTTTTAGAATCATGAAAGAACCGTATGTATCTTCCATTTCCTAAGATTAAGGTAAACCATATCTTGTGGTAGTGATATATGCTTTATAATTATATCATTAGCATCATGATCAAAGGCAAGGGTTTATCGAAATTACAGAACACATAATCCTCAAGTCTTCAACCCAGTAGGAATTTTGGTAATGGGATTCTACATAAGCATGAATATAGATTAACAATGAAAGTAATAATAATAATACAAACATTTATACAAAGATAATTTAGCAAATATTTTAAGGGATTCATTAATTTGTAATAAATGAATAATGAAATAAAATACACGAGGGAAACAAATAAACATAATGTTTATACTAAATAAACATGGGGACACTATAAGTTAAAAAAAATTGCTTTTATTGACAACTTTTGTCGCCACTAAAAGTGACTACATTGTTGCTATAAGGCTATAGCAGCGAGATATATGTCACCGCTAAGTCACTGCAGGAGGTCTCATAACTAAAGGATTTTAATGGCAACAAAAAATGTTGCCATTGTAGGCACCAATAAGTGGCGACAAAAGTCGCCTCTACAACTCTTTAGCAAAAATTAGTGTCACCACTAAATGTAAGGTTTCAATGGCTACATGGTCACTGCTAAAAAGCACTAGTGGCAGCACTTGTCACCACTAAAGACTTTATATTGGTGAAGACACATTGTCACCACTGGAAAGCTTTAGTGGCAATTAACCATTGTCGCCACTGAAGAACTTTAGTGGTGGCGAATATAGTTGACATTGAAGAGTTTTAGTGGCGACAAAATGTAGTTAACACTTATGATGTCACCACTTAAAGCTTTAATGGCGACATCATCATTGCCATTGGAGAGCTTTAGCCACTAAAGAGTCTTTTGCAGCAATTGGAGAGCTACTAAAGGTTACTTTTTAATATATATATATATATATATATATATTATACATTTAGCATTTAAAACCTGTTGATAATACATATATGACCAACATTTGTAAACCAAACATTGAAAATAGTAATAAAATATTATTATAATGTAAAAGGAATAGCTATTGTAGGATATCAGTGTTAATTAATAATACTAATTGAATTACAAGTAAAGATAACATACATAACTAGTTATTTGAATCCCAAATGTGAATAACTGGATTTCCACATTAAATCAAAAGTGGCATATTATCAATAACGCATATAATTAAAAGTTTTGCTACCTACCTGGAATGCTTCACAAGCTGTTTTTTCCTTTTAATTCCTTCCTTTTCAATCTTCCAAGCAAGAATTTTGACCTATAAAATTTGCACTATTCTTATTCTAAGTGAGATGAGAATTTAAGTAGGGTCAACACAAAAGTATAACACATATAATTACATAATCCAAATTAAAATAATTTTGTACTACTTAAATTATTAATTTATAATGGGAACTAATATAAATAATAAGTTAAATTAAATATATATTAATTATAAGAGGAGTGAAACACATGTTAAAGAAACAAACAAAACTCATAAAATATCTATATACTATGTAATTTATCAATGATTATAAACTATTAAAATTATATAATATTTATATATTATATAAACTCACAATTTTAACTGTCAAAGAAAAAATTTAGAAAAGACCTTTATGTTTATCAAATTATAATGACATAAATGGTGAAGTACCTTATGCGTCTAACATGGCCTAGATATCACAATAACAAAATCTATTAAAGAAAAATAAAAACAAAACAAAACAGAACAAGCAAAAGTATGAGTGTAGTGCTAAAACACCACTCAATTAATGCATATAAAGGCTTTGAACACATGGATACCTCTAAAAAAAATGATAACAATAAGCATTTGACTTGTGCCTAAACACCACTCAATTAATTAATTGTTGCCTATCACTTTTATGATTTTATTATTTACGCTTCTTGATCCAACACGCGTACCATTTCAAAAGGGTTTAAAAAGCTATTACTGCACATTCTAGATCATCTTCCATGCATTTCACTTTTTCTAATCCCCTCGTTCAAAAACAATCAGCTCTATTCATCAATATAATTGCAATTATACGATATAATAATTATGATGCCCATTTAGATCTCAAAGCAACGAATTGTAGTATAACTTAAAAAATGTTTAGATTATTTATATACTTTTTAGGAAAAATATTTTTTAAATTATCCTATTCAAATATTAGATATTTTATTAATATACATTTTATCAAAAAATAAACATTTACTGTTAGTTTATTTTGTGGTGATCTTATTGAAGAGTTAAGATGATGTGTCCCTCAAATGAAGAATAAGTGGTCCAATGAAATAATAAAAGGGTGAGGCTTAAAGTTACTGCATTTACTTTAACGTTGATAAGGTTGTGAATATTATTACAAGGAGCCTCAAATTATGAGAATAACATTTGTATATTTATCATTAGTTAACTTTTATTTTTTGGCTGAATATACTTCATCTAGTTCCATTAGTTTTGGAAAATCTAGGATTTTGAGGATCATGGGGTGTTATGTGATTACTTAAAAAAGCTAAACCAGATAAGAAATTTCAAGCTTTATAGTTGAAGAAAATGGCTGGTCGTAGAATAAGGAGAAACCACTTTAAGGGGAAGTGTTTAATGTATGGAACCTAATCAAAATACAATAAGTTGCATACTCTTTGAACACTGACTCTGCCATTAGGTAGTGGATTGATAGTGGAATTTCAGTAAAAGCATTAGCTGTTTCATAGATACAAAAAATCTTTAAAATATTTAATTGATAATTACAATTTACACCATATTTTAAAGTCCATAAGAACACCCTGATATTAGAAATTATCACTGTGAAGGGTGCATATAAACAAGAATGATTTGAACTAAAAGATATGAAATTTGCAAGCTCATTGACTAGAGAATGAAAATTTATCTTGTGTAGGATGTAGGGAAATCAATGCTATAGAGCTACTCAAGAATATTGGAAGGCCTAGCATTCAACATTGTTGATTGGATTGAAGATGTTCTTCATGTAGATAAATCAATGACAAATATAAGTGTACATAAACCCCAAATGGGTTTTTCAGTAGTGTTTAATATTAATGCTCTTTTGCTCAACAATTTTTTGTTAATCTAATTTATTGAGCCCATTTGCAGACATATTGATGTTTTAATGATAACAACACAAGAAGAAAAGTTTTCTTATGCAATTCTCAGGTTCTAGATGTTTTCATTGTTTAAGCATGTAGTAAGAAACTTTGTAAACGATATTGAGCTTATGGGAACCATTTAAAATGAATGTATAATTAATCCCAAGCCTTAAAGATTGAGAAAAGCTGATTAGGAAACTTTCTGTTAGTGAATATTCTACTGGCCACTGGCCAACAGTCGACTAGTCACCTTTTAAGAAGTCCTCAGTCTGCTACCAGCTTGAATTCTAATTGACTAGGCACTCTCTGTGTGTGAATAGTCAACTAGTCATAAGCCAGCAGTTAACTTGTCACTTTCTTAGATGAGACTAGTCAATTGCCAGCTTAAGCCTGATCGATTGGGAGCTTTCTGTAAGCAAGTAGTTGACTAGCCACATGTGAAAAGTCAACTGGTCATACCCAGATCATTCACCTGTGAGGGACCAGTCGACTAGTCTAGAGTGAGTAGTCAACTATCGGAGTCCAAAATTTGAAAATTATGAGAAGGAATAAAGGAGTAATTGACTAGTTAGTGATGAATAGTCAATTGGTATATGGTAGAGAAGCTATAACATATTTATAACGTCTATATTTTTGAATTCTCTGATTTCCCACTCATTCCCAATAGATCTATTGGACCTCAATCTATATAAACTCAACCTAAAACCTCTAAAACATTAAGAGAAACATTTAAGAGTAATTATATCATCAGTTTGCACTATCTTATTAGCTCTTTATCATATTAGTGCTTCATTGTATTATCTACTCTATTCAAAGAGTTCTTTCATCTATAATTCTTTTCTTTCTAATGAGTGAAACTTAAAAAGGTTCCTTGAGGGAGTCAAGCTAGATAGAGCTTGGGTTTAAGGGGAGTATATCCCTAAGAGTGAGAACTCAAGGAGGTTCCCTTGAAGGTGTCAAGTTATGAGAGCTTAGGAATTATAAGGGGTTTTCTTGGGAATTGTATTGATTTTCTGAGATAGTGAAAAATCCCAAGAGGTTGCTTGGAGACTAGATGTAGGCTTGGGTAGAAGCCGAACCAGGATAAATCTCTATGTCCATACTTCTCCTTTACTCCTTTTATATTTTGCATTCATTGTTTAATTTTATCATCTCTATTTCTAAAAGAGTTTTTGAGTAAAAATTTTATAAAACCCAATTCATCCCCTTCTTGAGTTCTAGCTTTGCTCAACAAGTGGTATCAAAGCTTAGACTCATGATTAAAGACTTAACCATCTCAAGAGTATAAATGGTTAGATTTGGTGATAACATTTTGCTTGAAAGGCTATCTATTACAACACTCCTTAATTTCAATGGTGAAAATTTTACCTATTAGAAATTAAGGATGAAAATTTTCTTTGAGGCTGTTGATATTAACCTTTGGGATGTTATTAAGGAAGACCCTTATGTGCTTATAAAAGAAGAAGAAGGCAAGACCTTAGTCAAACCCAAAAGTGAATGGAATGAAACAGATAGAAGAAAAGTTTTGTTAGACAATTAAGCCAAACTAATTATTAACGATGCACTTAGTAAAGAAAAGTATATTAGAGTATCAAATTATGAAAGTGCAAAGGAAACATGGGAGACTTTAGAAATAGCTCATGAAGGAACTTCAAGAGTAAAAGAGTTTAGGATTCATAATCTTACACAACAATTTGAATAGTTCAAAATGAATCTTGGAGAAACAAGAGATGCAAATTCATTTTACTCACATTGTGAATCATTTGGCAGCTTTAGGGAAGACATACTCACAAATTAACCAGGCTTACAAGATCATGAAGGCTCTCCCTATGGAATGGCAACCAAAGGTGACAACAATTGAAGAAGTAAAACGTCCATCATTAAAATTAGTTGCTATTGTTTTTGGGAATTTTCAAGAGCATGAGCCAAGGTTGAAGCAGCTTCTTGAGGAATAAGATAAGAGGAAAAAGGGTCTTGCTCTCAGAGCTTCATAATCAATGCATCCAGATTAAGAAGACTATAATGATGATTCTTTGGATGAAATTGATAAAGAAACTTTTGGTCTCTTAGTCAAGAAGTTTTGGAGATTCTTAAATAGCAGAAGAATGAATGGAAGAAGACAAACTGGAAGAAATCAAAAACTAAAGAACTTCCCATCTACTATGAATGTAGAAAACCAGGGCACATTAAGTTTTGAGATTGTTTTAATGATGACAAATATATGAAAAATATGAGTTAGAAATATAATAGTTATATGTGCTTCATTGATTAGTAATTTGTACTAACTATTTTGTTTGCAAGTTGAATATCTATTATGTGTAGGATGGTCCAAAGAAAGAAGAGTGGGCATTGAAGAAAAGAGAATAAAATATTAATATCATGCTCTACCCAAAGAGATAGTAAGCAAGAAAGGTACTCTAAGCTTTGAATAAGTTGAAGATTAAAAGAGTTAGAAACTTGGATGCATCAAGATAGCCAATGAATTAAATAGATATAATTATCATAGGATAAGTATTATTTTATGAGATTCAATGATTTAGAATTGAATTTATTGGCTCAAGATATTTTGGTTCTTAAAATATAAGTTTGGACTTAAAAGATAATGAGATATAGATTTTGCTTAAAATCGTTTTAGACCTTTAGTCACTATTTTATGTATATCTCACAAACCATATGGGATATTGCTATGAAACTTATTTTATTAGAAAATGAACTCCAATATATTTTCAATGATAGGTCATTCACTTAAAAAAGAGTTCAAATGAAAAAAATATGACCATATAAAGTTGAGAGACGAGATATGGATTCTGCATAAAATTGTATTCTGACCTTTGGTCACTATTTTAATCATATCTCCAAAAATATATTTATTTTTGGTATGAAACTTTTTCATTGCAATATAGACTTAAATATATTTCTAACCATAGGTCATACTCTTAAGTTGGAGTTAAAATGAGAAAGCTATGACTATTTGAATTTGAGACTATGTCACAGCAAGTGACCAGTCAACTAGCCACCTATTGTAAGTTGACTGATATAGTGTAGAAAGTGAGCAGTCGACTAGTCAGCTCCCAACAGTTAACTAGTCAGTCTCAAAATTGAAATAACGGTCATATTTTGATGGGCAATTGACTAGTGAGCCCCTGACAGTTGACTGGTCACTCATAAAGACAATTTTCTAAAGTAAATAATGGTTATTTGAAAGGGTAATAGCTATATCTCATTTTAATCTATAAATATGTCATTCTAAACATATTTTTGAGTAGAACCAAGTGCTAGAATGTGATCCTTAACTTGTTATATCATTCTTGAGAGAGAAACAAAGATTATTGAGCCAAAATCTACAAATTCTCTATCATTTGTATTCTTAGAGCTTCATTTGTACATCTACTTTTTGTGGAAGTTTGTTTGCTTATATTCCTTCCTTTCTTGTGAGAGAAAAGCTCAAGGAGATTCCTTAAGGCAATCAAGCTAAGAGAGAGCTTGGGTTAAGGGGGAGGTTCCCCATGGTTATGTTCAAGGAAGTTCCTTAAGGGAATCAAGTAAGGTTATGCTTAGGATTAAGAAGAGGTTCTTCCTGGAATTTGTAATTAAAAGAGAGGTTCTCCTGAGTTGTATAACTTACATCAAGATAGTGGAAAATCCCAAAAAGTTACTTAGGGACTAAACGTAGGCTTGGATTGGAGCCAAACCAGGATAAATCATTGAGTTTGGTTTCTCTATCCCTATACTCTTTATATTCTGAATTGTCATATAAAGCAAGTTTTGAAAAGAAATGAAATTTAGCAAACACCCAATTCATCTTCCTCTTAGGTGTTGGTTACCCAACCTAACATTAAGTGGGAATGTTCTTAGTTTCTAAAGAAACAAGATAGCTCTGAGAAGAAGAAAGGGAAAGATAAGAAAAGGCTTACTTATCATTTGCTTAGGGAGAAAGTGAAGAGGAGTTAGAAGATGATGATGAAGAAACCAAACTCTGCCTTATTGAAAATAATGAGTAGGTAAGCTCTCTCCTTTCTTATGTAGAATTACAAGATGCTTTTGATGATTTACATGCTAAATTTCTTAGGATAGCAAAAACTTTAAAATTCTTAAAGAAGAAAATTCTATTCTTAGAAAAAGAGTTAGAAAAGAAGAAAGAAGAAAACAATTCTCAAGCTTCTTGTAATTGTGAAATTCTATGAAAGAAGAAAAATGATTTAATAAACACTCTTGCTAATTTTACCAAAGGAAAAGATAATTTGAATATCTTACTAGGCAAACAAAGACGCCTGTTTGATAAAGCTGGTATTGGATATAATCCTAAGAAGAGGCAAAAATATTATAAGAATTTCATTGTGCCTACTATTATGACTAGTACTCCATTTATCACATGCTTTTATTGTGGTAAGAAGGGACATAGACTATATACTTGTCCTTACAGAAATGATAAAATTCTAAAAGGGAAGAAAATATAGGTTCCCAAGGGAACAACTAACACTAAGGACCCAACAAGAATTGGATACCTAAGAATAAAACTTGATACTTCTACAAGTATGTATAAAGGCTACAGGAACAAAGTGGTACTTGGATCGTGGATGCTTCGAACATATGACTGGAGACAAATCTAAGTTCATTTCTCTTCAACCAAAGCATGAAAGGAATGTTACATTTGGAGGTAGTGAACAAGGAAGAATCATTGGTATTGCAAAAGTTATTAAGAACTCTTCCACCTCTATTGATAATGTACTCCTTGTTGAAGGTTTGAATAATAATCTCCATAGCATTAGTCAAATGTGAAAGAACAATTGAGTTATATTTAATTTAAAACACTGCCTGGTTGAAAATTTAGATAAAAAGAAAACCACACTAATAGGACATAGGATTAATAATGTATATATTATTAATTTAAATGATGTTCCCTCTACAAATTCAAAATGTTTAATAAGTGTAAATGATGATAGTTGGATGTGGCATAAAGGGCTTGGTCATGCTAGTATGAGTCTCTTAGAAAAGCTTGCCAAGAAAGACCTAGTTGTTAGACTACCTAAATTAAATTTGATAAAAACAAATTATGTGATGCATGTCAAAAAGGAAAACAAGTTAAGAGCTCTTTTAAAGCAAAAGGAATCATCTCCATAGCTAGACCACTACAATTACTTCACATAGATTTATTTATACCTTTTAGGACTATGAGTCTTGGAAGAAACTATTATGTTCTAGTAATTGTAGATGATTTTTCTAGATACATATGGACACTCTTCTTATCTCACAAAGATCAAGCATTTAAATCTTTTCTGAAATTGGCTAAGTTCATTCAAAATGAACAAAGCATGACCATTGTGAGAATAAGGAGTGATCATGGTGGAGAATTTGAAAATAATTTATTTATGGAGTTTTGTGATAATAATGGATTGAACATAATTTTTTGCACCAAGAACTCCCCAACAAAATGGAATTGTAGAAAGGAAGAATAAGATTTTAGAAGAGATGGCTAGAACCATGCTAAATGAAAAGAAATCTTTTGAAATACTTTACAGCTGATGCAATAAATATTGCTTGTTATGTCATGAATAAAATAATGATAAGACCCATCTTGAAAAAGATTCCATATGAGTTATACAAAGGAAGAAAGCCAAATATTTCTCATCTGCATGTATTTGGATGCAAATGTCTTGTACTGAATAATGTAAAAGATAATTTAGGTAAATTTGATGCCAAGTCTAATGAGGCAATCTTCTTAGGATATTCTAATACAAGCAAAGCCTATAGGGTATATAATAAGAGAACTATGATAGTAGAAGAATTTATTCTTGTGAATTTTGATGAGTCTGACCCTTTTGCACCAAGAAAGGTATCCTCTGAAGAAATTACTGTAAAATTCAATGATCTCACAATAAAAGACAATCAAATAGCTCAAGAGAGGAAGAATGAAAGTGAATCCATCATGACAGAAGAACAATCCTCCTTGCAAGATGAATCTAATCAAGAAGAAGAAGAAGTCAGCAATGAGCTACCAAAGGCATTGAATTTCAAAAAGGATCATCCACCTTAGCAAATAATTGGTGAGGTCTCCAAAGTAGTAACAACTCAAAACTCTCTCATAAATATTTGTACTCATTAAGCTTTCTTGTCCCAAATAGAACCAAATGGAATTGATGAAACATTGAAAGATGAATATTCAGTTTTAGCTATGAATGAAGAATTAAATCAATTTGAAAGGAGTCAAGTATGGAAACTTGTTCTTAGACCCAATAATCATCCTGTAATTGGTACTAAATGGGTGTTTAAGAATAAGCTTAATGAGTCTGGAATTGTTACTAGACATAAGGCTAGGTTAGTTGCAAAAGGTTATAATTAAAAAGAAGGTATAGATTATGATGAAACCTTTACACTAGTAGCTAGATTAGATGCTATTCATATGCCACTAGCCTTTACATTCATAAATAATTTTAAGTTGTATCAAATGGATGTCAATAGTGCCTTTCTTAAGAAAAACATTATATGGGCTTAAGTAAGCCCCTAGAGCATGGTGTGAAAGAGTGAGAACATTTCCTCATTGAAAAAAATTTATCTAAAGGCAAGGTTGATACAATATTATTCATTAAGAAGAAAAAGCATGACATATTAATTGTTCAAATTTATGTGGATGATATCATATATGTTGCCACTAATGAAAACTTGTGCAAGGAATTTGCTAAAATGATAAAAGGAGAGTTTGAAATGTCTATGATCGGGGAGCTCATATTCTTCTTGGGTCTTCTAATTAACAACAAGAAAATGGGGCATTTATAAATCAATCCAAAATATGTCAGAGAATTACTCAAGAAATTTAGATTTGAAAATGTTGAAACAAAAGACACTCCTATAAGAACAACTACAAAGATGGATGCTGATGAAAAAGGACAGTCATATGACATCTCAAAATATAGAGGCATGATTGGATCCTTTTTATATTTAATTGTAAGTAGACCTGACATCATGTTTAATGTATGCATATGTGCCAAATTCCAAACTTGTCCTAAAGAATCTCATTATTTAGCAATAACGAGAATCTTTAGATATATTGCTGGTACAATACAAATGGATTTGTCGTATCCAAAAGGATCCACTAATACCTTGGTAGGATATTCAAATGTTGATTTGTTGGTTGTAAGACTGATAGGAAAAGCACTAGTGGAACATGCCAATTCATTAGAAATTCTCTTGTTTCTTACCTTAACAAGAAACAAAATAGTGTAACATTGTCCACTACTAAAGCTAAATATATTGCAACTTGTAATTGTTGTGCTCAAATTTTTTAGGTGAACCAACAACTAGAGGATCTCGATGTACATCTTAAAGAGATTCCAATTAAATGTGACAATACTACTGTAATAAATCTTACCAAGAACCCCATCATGCATTCAAGGTCTAAACATATAGAAATCTGACATCATTTCATTAACGATCATGTTCAAAAGAAAGATATTAGCCTTGAATTCATCAAAACTAAATTTCAACTTGTTGATATCTTTACTAAACTTATTTCCACTGAAAGATTTTATTTTATAAGAGGTAAACTTGGAAGGGTTAATCCTAATGAACTATAAAATAAAAAGATTTAAATTGTTTCGCCATTTGCTAAATAAAATCATCACTAACAACAAGTGGCCAGTCAACTGGGCAAATTAAGAAGGTCAACAATCGACTGGTGGTAAATGACTAGTCAACTTAGAAGTTCCAAAAAGCACCCCTGTGAAAAATAGAGGTTGACAGTTGACTATTCACAAGTGACCAGTTAACTGGTCGGTGCTAGAAAGCAATACTGAGAAAAATAAAGGCTGACAATTGATTGCTCATGAGTGACCAGTTGACTAGCCAATGACAGAAATCTCTATTTAGGGCAGTTGAACCCTAAAAAATTGCCATTTCCACTATTCTCTCTAGCCAACTACTCATCCTCTTTCTTGTTCACCAATTTTTGACTAAATCTTCACCAAATCTTGGTGATTTTGTTTCCAAATCCATCAAAATCACTTATTAAAACACTAAAGCCTAGGGTTTTATTGGTTTAAAAGGGGATTTTTTGCTTTTCTCCCTCTCCATATGAAATCTTACCTCACATTCTTGATTTTTTGCCTCTCAAACATCTCTCTTGCCTCTCCAACCATAACCATGGCCCAATGACTGACTCTTAAGTGTGCATGGACCAATAGTGGTATTGTTGGTTCATCATCCAGTCATCTTCCTCTCTTTTCTTCAAGAGCACAAGAGGTGGCCTTCATTAAGAACTTCTAACAAATGGGGGTTCTATTAAGTAGGTATGTGCTTCCTTTACTCTAAGAAAAAGGATTTACTCTTTCTAATTTATTTGCCAATGCTAGGTTGAATCCTCTGCTGAGTTTGAAGCTTGATTATAGCCCTACAACCTATCTTATCACCATCGAAATTGGGGGATCAGGAATTGTTTTTGGTGATGAAACCTTGGCTAATATCTTAAATCTTCCCACCCTTATTAGCCATTATTTTACTAATCACCCTAACTCCCTAATGACTGTAGTTGGCTATAATATGTTAGAGATTATGAATAGGATTAGTAAGGCTGTCATTATAATCCCAACACTCCCATCAATGTCAATGATCTTTTATTAGAGAATTGACTGTTGCACTACATAATCGCTTACTGCCTGATCAATAAGTCTGGTAACTTTGCATATCTCAGTGAGCCAAAGATGTTTATGATGAAGTGCATTCTGGATGGTGAAAGCTTTAGGCTTCCTTGGTTGATCACATAGAGCATGGCCACTTATAAGAAGAAGAAGTCATCCCCACTGCCCTATCTGCCTTCATTACCGCCATCCTTTGCCATTATGGCATCTCGTCATTAGAGGATGATGTGGAATCTCCTCTACAAATTGGATGGAATAACCTACAAAGAATAAGATTCATCAAGACTCCCCAAGGGCAATGGATGAGCAAAGCCCAAAGAGTGCCTAGACAACCACCTCCACACACAGCTCCTACTGAGGAAGGACTATCTTTTAATATGCCTTTACCTACTGATCCTATGCCTCCATCACCACATGCTCCTATATCTATGGATTACACCCTACCTCAACTTGAAACAGTGGTAATTTTGGAGCCCATTCTCCTAGCTGAGATTCGTGCCCAGCATCAAAAGATAGACAAGTTTAACCTTAAGATGCAAAATATTCAAGAAACAATGGAATATATGAATGTTAGGCTCAAACACATTGAGTCTTATCATGAGAAGCATTCTGATTTCTAGGCATTTAAAGGGTAACAAAATTCTCTTTCTCCCTTTTTGATGTGACAAAGCTGGAGAGAATGTAGGCATTAGGATGGTTTGCTTGTTCTAGTTTATGTTTCCTTGTTTTAGTTTGAATTTTACTATGTTTTTAGTATGATTGAACTCTATGCAGTGATTTTAAAGTCAATAAAAGTAGTTATTTTAATTAATGTTATTTGCAATAGTATAAACAAGGAAACCATTTAAAAGTTATGAAAGTTAAACAAAGTGAACATATTAAAATCTTCACAAAAACAAATAAGATCGTCTTGAAAACTTTTTTTTGTGAATAACTAACATTTGTAGGATTGTCATCATAAAAAAAAGAGGGAGATTGTTGAGCCCATTTGCTGAGAGATCAATGTTTTGATGATAACAACACAAGAAGAAAAGTTTTCTTATGTAATACTTAGGTTTTAGATGTTTTCATTGTTTAATCATGTCTTAAGAACCTCTATAAATGATATTAAGCTTATGAGAACCATTTAAAATGAATGTATAATTAATCCCAGGTCTTAAAGGTTGAGAAAATCGGATTTGTGAACTTTCTGTCAGTGAACAGTCGACTAGTCATTAACCAGCAATTGATTGGTCACCTTCTGAGAAGCCCTTAGTCTACCGCCAGCTTGAATTCTAATTTATTAGGCACTCTCTGTGAGTGAATAATCAACTGGTCACTTTCTTGGATAAGACCAATCAGTTGCCAACCTAAGCCTAATTGACTGAGAGCTCTTTATGAGCAAGCAGTCGACTGACCCAATGTGAACTGTCAATTGATCATACCCAGATCAAGCATCAGTCAACTGCCAGCCTTGAGACCATCGAATAGGAGCTCTCTATGAGTGACCAATCGACTGGTCCAGAGTAAGCAATTGACTGTCAGGGTCTAAAATTTGAAAATTATGAAAGAGAACGAGGGAGCAGTCGACTGGTCAGTGATGAACAGTCACTGACCAATCGACTGGTATATGGCAGAGAAGCTATAATGGATTTATAATGTCTATATTTTGAATTCTCTTATTTCCAATTCACACCCAATAGATCTATTGGACCTCAATCTATATAAACTCGACCTGAGACTTCTGAAACATCAAGAGAAACATTCAAGAGTAATTATATCATCAGTTTGTATTGTCTTATTAGCTCTTTATCATATTAGTGCTCTATTGTATTATCTACTTTATTCAAAGAGTTCTTTCATCTGTAATTCTTTTCTTTCTTCTGAGAAAGAAACTCAAAGAGGTTCCTTGAGAAAGTCAAGCTAGATAAAGCTTAGGTTCAGGGGGAGTATATCCCTAAGAGAGAGAACTCAAGGAGGTTCCCTTGAAAGTGTCAAACTATGAGAGGTTGGGAATTAAGTGAGGTTTTCTTGGGAATTGTATTGATTTTCTAAGATAGTAAAAAATCCTAAGAGGTTGCTTAGGGATTGGACGTAGGCTTGGTAGAAACCAAACCAGGATAAATTTCTGTGTCCATACTTCTCCCTTACTCCTTTTATATTCTACATTCATTATTTGATTTTATCATCTCTATTTGTAAAAGAGTTTTTCAGTAAAAATTTTATAAAACCCAATTCACCCCCTTCTAGGGTTCCAGCCTTGGTTAACTTAATTTACAAAGTTGATGCTCTATTTCAGAAGTTCCTTTTGCATGCTTTGGGGGTGTTATAGGGTTCTACATTTTATCAGTTCCAAAATTATTTAATAGCAGAGTGAGTATTCACATTTTCTATCTAACTATTTTTAATTGAAGAGATAAAAAGATGTGTAGAATCTTAGAGAACCAAATGGGTTATTAATACCAAGAACTCTTCTCACCAATATTTCTATGAAATGATACCAACTCCTCTAAACCCTTCTAAAGTATCACAAGCAAAAGAAGAGAAATCCATTTACTCATACGAACTGACCAAGCACAGTGACATCGATGAAAGTATCACAAGTAGAGAAGCAAAAATTTATCTACTGATACAAACTCATCAAGCAAAAAAGAAAAAAAAAAACTTACTACTAAATGACAAATGCAAACAAGATTAACTCATCGACCACGAAAGACAACGTCTCAATGGAGAGAGATGAAGCCAGAGATGAATGACTGTGATAGCCATGAATGCAGAAAAGCCTAGTGTGATGCGATGGAGAATGAGAAAGGACGGCTCTGATTCAATTATGGTATTGTTGCATTGGAGGGTAATTTTGTCCAATTATAACGTAATTGAGGACAATTTTGTCATTAGACTTGAAAATTTTGAATTCACCTTTAGTTTTTCATTAATTATTTAACTACTAATATATTAATTAATTATATATAATATTGAACTGTTATTTCTTATTCAAAATATTAGAATTTTTTTCTTAATTCGAATTTAATCCATTAAATTATTTTATTTGAAATTTAAATATTAATAATTCAATTTAGTATTAAGAATAACATTAAATATTTTAAACACATATTTTATTAATTTATTTTCCTGTTATGGATATTAAAAACTATCAAAATTATTTTTCTAAAGCATAATTTTATTAATTATTTAATTACTAGTAATTAAAATAGTTATTTACAATATTAAATTATTATTTATCCAATAATTGACACATTCAAATATCCAATTTTTAATAACTATTTAACTATTCATAAATTAATTATTTATTTATACTATAAAGTTTTTATATATTATTTAAATTTTTAATTTTTTCGCTTCTTTAAAAATTTAATTCATAAATTTATTCAACATAAAAATTTTTAATCTTAATAATTCAATTTATTTGAGATATTTGAACTTTATTTCTTTAATTCAAATTTAATTCACTAAATTATTCTATTTAAAAATCTAAATAATAATCATTCAGTTTAGTATTAAGAATAACGTTACATAATTTTAAAAAATAATTTATTTACGTTTTCCTGTTGTGGATATTATAAACTATCAAAATTATTTTATTTTAAACATATATTTAATCATCAATTAATTATTAATAAATAAAATAATTATTTATATTATTAAATTATTTTATATTGACTAATTGAAATAATTGAATTTCCATATTTAATAATTATTCACCTATTTATAAATTAATTATTTATTTATGCTATAAAATTATTATTCATTATTACAATTTTTTTAATTTCTTTTGACTTTTTAAATTTTTAATTTATTCATTTACTCCACAGAAAAATATAAATAATAATAATTTTATTTATTCAAAAAGTTTGAATTTTTTTCTTCAATTCAAATCTAATTCAATTAAGTATTCTATTTAAAAAACTATATAGTAATAATTCAATTTAGTGTTATAAATAACAATAAATATTTTTAATACATATTTTACTAATTTATTTTCCTTATATGGATTATATAAACTATCAAAATTACTTTATTTTAAACATAATTTTATCAATTATTTAATTATTAATATTTAAAGTAGTTATTTATATTATTAAATTAATATTTATTCATTTATTGACACATTCAAATTTCCAATTTTTAATAACTATTTAACTATTCCTAAATTAATTAAATATTGATACTATGAAGTTTTTATATATTCTTTAAATTTTTCAATTTTGTTTCAATTTTAAAAAAATTATTAATTAATTTATTTGACATAAAAATTTTAATATTAATAATTCAATTTGGAAATAAGAATATTATTTAATATTCTTATTACATAATTTATTTACCTTTTGTCTAATTCTTTGTATTATACACTATCTATATAATTTTATTTCAAATATATATTTATAAATTACTTAATTATTAATAAATAATCTAAAATTTTATATTCTAAAATTAATATTGATAAATTAATTGGAATTTTGGAACTTTATTTCTAAATTTTCTTCTATTGAAAAAATTAAAACCTAATTGTTTTTCAATCATTTTAGTTCAATATTCAAATAAATATAATAATTAAATTACAAAATTATGCTAATTATATTTTTATAAATAATATTGGAATTAATGGCAACCAATGAAAAATCGCCACAATAGGTCTTTTGTGCAACATTTAAGGGTCTCCATAAAAGATTTTTAGTGGTGACTACGAAAAGTTGCCACTGAATGCACTTTTTTTGTGACATAGGATTGCCATAACAAGTGTTTCAGTAGCGACATGTCATGGTCGCCACTAAATAGTTTGATACTTTTAACATTTTACCCAAGTTTTAGTGACAACAAAAGAAAAGTCGCCACCAAAGATGTTTTATGGCAATGGATTTGTTGCCACTAAATATCCTTTAGTGGTGAACTTACGTTTGTTAATACTAAAAGTCTTCTATGGTGACAAAATTGTCGCCACCAAAATTGTTTAGCTGCAACACATGGATGTCACCACTATAGGTTACCTTTAGTGGCAACTTTTTGGGGTCGCCGCTAAAGGTTGCCACTAAAAACTCAGTTTTTTGTAGTGGTACCTTCATATATCTATTTAATTATAGTGGTTCATGTGACAACTCATTTAAATAGAAAGGCATGAGGGCTTACCAAGATTTTGTGTATTTTCCTAAACGTTAGAACTTAGGTAAGTGATTCACATGGTGGAATGGAATTGTTAAACTTTGGACAACTATAGTCCTATGGGCAAGTTTCCATGTCATTAAAAAATAAAATATAAAAAATAACGATAATAATAATGAATAAATAAATAAAATAAACCTTAGTAATCAAGATCATTTATGGAAATGAATGTGGAATTTTTAAGAAAGGAAAATAAAGGAGGTGAAGGGTCATTAGAGGATAACTAATTAGATATTAGATAAGTGTTGGGTTTAGGCATTGGAAAATTTATTTGAGTTAAAGGTAATTTATAGTACAAAATGTTAAGGTTGTATCTCTGGTTTTAGAGACCATGATATTTGTTTGTTATTCGGTGATTAGTAGAGGTGACGATAGAGAAGGAAAATTTTGCGTTTCATCCCTTAGTGAGTAGATAATGCTAATTATGTATATTTTTCTTATTCACGTATTTTCCTTGCAAAAATACTTCTTGTTTAATATTCTAGTGCCCTGAGGCAGGCCATTTGGAATTTAAAATCCTCATAATCTTTATATATTCTAAATTTCTGATTTATTCAGAGTATACATTTCTAAATTACTCTGTTAAGTATTTATGAAGTATTTTGATTCTATAAATTCTAAATTACTCTAATTTTATTTTTTTTTGAATAAATTTGATTCTTCATATTCTGAACTACTTTGGTTTAGATATTTTGGAAACTCTGGATTCAAGAGATACTTTGTCTTTGAAATGATGAAATATTTTGTTTTTGGATCATGAACTACTCTAATTCTATATTTATGAAATGCTTTGAAATTAGTTTGATGAAGTACTCTGATTATAGATTTATGAATTTATCTGAAAAGCTTGATTATATAATTATTTCTGTAAAATAATTTTTGGGATTTATCTTTACTCCTATGGCAATGACTCTCCACTTTTGGGGTCAAGACATTTTCAATTACTAAAATCAGTAAAATCAAGAAAGTTAATATGATAGTCCACATCAAGTGAACTGTGTGATCCAATAGTGTGCAGTTCGCTAAGGAAAATGTAGACAATCTAAATTAGCTTCTTTTTTTTTCTTAATGTTTTTGCATTAACTACCTTTGTCCGTCATTTGGCTAGTCTAGGCCACAAAACAAATATTTTTATGCTAAATTGCTTTCTCTCTTTCTTCACACCTCATGAAATGGAATTATCAATAGGTGTTATATCGACCCGTATGAATTTTTAGACATGACGGTAACCTTGCTAGTGTAGCAACCAAATATTCCAAGTGTTCAAATAGTTTACTTTACTGCTCCTATCTTCTTTCACCTCAATTTCATGAATCCTTGCTCCAATACGCATTTGTTCAACTTCTCAAAATTTGTCTTCTTATTCTCCACTATTTCCTTTTTTTCCCCTTAAATCTGCCTTGTTTTGGAAAAATTCAAAATCATCTCTAGCTTGTTCCAAGAAACCTGAGAATTTCTAGGAAAGACTTTTCACATGTCTAGTATCAATTGAAAATTTGGGGCACAAAAATCTTCAATTTGACACTTGAACCGAGCCCATTTTTGAAACATTGCAGATTGGTCCCTCTTTTAATGACTATTTTGTTTGGGTCTGGTTTAAGGGACAAACCTACTAGAATTAAATAAAATTTGGTGGAGGCATACTTCTACATGCTGGAAACATGCCATAAGAATTTTAGCTCGATAATCATTCACTTGTCCTCTTAAATAAGTAATTTAGGAAAATGCTCTGTTTTGCTTTTCTGGCAAGACTATTTCTAGTAGTAATCTATACTAGAAATTACATAACTTAATATGTTCAAATAAATTAACCTGAAGATGAAGCAGCACTGGCCATGATATGAATAAAAGAAAATAATAAAGATGAACAACCTATAATACTTAGTTTAGAGATAGTTTGCAGCTCTATAAGAGAAAGACGCAAAGGCCAAGGCTTTCTTATAATGCTGAAAAGTCTAAAATAATTATATGAAAAGCCTTTAGCCATTTTTTTAATAAAAATATGAAATAAGTTTTAATATTTAATAAAACAAACTCACTAATAAATTTTATTTAAATACTATTTAAATGAGTCCGATCCCTTGATCTATATTAACTCTCAATTAGTAACTTGATAAAATAATTACTAATTAATATTATGTTGTAAGTTAGGATTTCTACCCAATGAGTTTGTGAATAATTTAACCTATCACTGATTATTCACAATCAAAATGAGCTCAATTCATTTTTAGTTTATATTAATATATTAATTGCTTAATTAACAACCACAAGAATTGATATAATGATTAGATTAATGGTAATCCATAAAATAATTAAAAAAATTTTAACAATATGAGGAATGTGTTTGGTGGATTCTTTTTGTTTCAGAGCGAAGTTCTCCCTATGGCACAAATTGTCAGCTGTAAAAATTTTGGAAGATTTATATTTAAGGGAATACTATGCCAAAATTTTTAGTACATGATATAAACTAATTCTTTTGGTAATGGGGTATCTTGATGCAAGCCCCATCATTGTTACTAATTAAACTTGTTATTTGACCTCCGTTGTTCTTTTTCTGTTGATTACACCATTGCATTGGGTTTCGACTTTGAAGCATAGTTTGTATTTATGCTAAATAAAGGTTTAAAGCAATTCACTTATTTTATTATGCATTAAAAATATATCCTTACTCAGTTTAATAAGCTAAATATTATTAAAATAAGTGAAGGAATGTTGGATATTTTATTAATATTAAAGGCTATAGTAAAGAGAACGAGAAGTTCCATAGGTTACTAGAAGTTACAATGTCCCCACTTTGAATACTTTCAATAGTTTTCTCTCAAATCCGTCGAATGGGTCCAAAGTCCAAACATTCCATAAAAAAGTCATCGAACACAGCAGGGTATTGGAGGAGATTCCAGCATTCATTGCCACAAATGTTAGCTAGACTCCTCAGCTTCAACGACTTCATGTTTTACTCTTTTAAAATAATATTCAACAATAATGTTCAGGGCTTTCTGCTCCCAAGTCAAAGGCATTTCCCTCTTGTTCTGGTCAAGCTTTGATGGCATTGATGCATGTGAAAGAAGAAAAGGGTTCGAGCTAACAGCTTCACCTTGCATTTCACCCAGCAAGAACATAATGGCAAACATCAAAGTGACTAGCCTTACCTTAAGACCTATTATTAAAATTTTCTACACATTAATTAGCCTTTCTTTTGTTAATTATGGTTTTGAAAAGTTGTGTCGCCTTCTCCATTTTGAACCTTACATTATATATATAATTTGATCCATTTGTCGTTTGGGGTTCTTGAACTTGTCTACATATTTTTTATCTATTCAAATTAACTAAAAGCGTTTCACTACGTTTTAGGGATATTTTTGAAAAATTATACTTTCATTTAATTTTTGATTTGGTCCTTGTACATTAAAAACTTGTAATGAAGTCCTTATAAATTTAACACTTTTTTATTTGGTCACTCCCAGAATATTTTTACCAATATTTTGCCTTATATGTGAATTAATTTTACATCAGTATTAATTTTTATATTAGTTTAAATTATACGTATTTAAGATATTAAGGTAATACATAATTCGTTACATCAACAAAATTTAACATAAAATTAACATGATTTCAATTATAAGGACTAAATTAAAACATTTATAAATTGTGAGAATCCATTTACAAACTTTTAAAATATAGGAATTAAACTAAAAATTATATGACAATATAGCAACTGTCATCATGGAATTTGACGACATTCTTTTATTTTTATAAACATCAATTACCTTCTAAAAATTATGCAAAGCCACTACTCATTATGTAAAATATATAATTATCAACCAACAAACATAATTGCTAAAGATTAAATTCTTCATTATTTCTCTCTCTCGCTCTATATATATATATATATATATATATATATATATATATATATATATTGTGTGTTTGTGTGTGTTGTGATTAACACAAAGGTACGTTTCGTTACAGAGGAAAGAAAGAGGTGGATGACAAATGGAAAAAGTGAGTGTGTTTAGTAAAGGTTTGGAACAGTTGCATATGGAACCACTCTCCCAGCCATACAGGGAGAGCGGTTTCCCCAGATGGTCGATGGAATTGGGCGGGAGGGCAGAGAAATTGCGATGAAATTACCAAATTATCCCTGGATATTTTGCCAGCTGGCCCTCTCGTATGTTTCATCTGACAGATGCGTTTATTCTGGAAGAGGCAGAGGCCAGGTGAGGGGAGGTGCTCTTATTCGATGAACCCCCCAGGCGACCAGATCGGTAAGAGACTCGAGGCAATCGACAAGCACTGGAAAGTCAGACGTCTTTGCATCGACTGAATCTCTCAGGTGCGTCCGTTTGTCCGTCACTTTCTGGTTTCGATGAGATTAGGGGTTTCCATATATGGGTTTAGATTTGTTGATAACCATGCTCCTCAGAGCTATGCCTGCATTCTTCGTTATACATAGGTCATTATGAAGGCTATAAAAAAACTGATTGTCCGGATCTGTATGCAGAAGCTACTGTTAACAATGGCTATAAAACAAAAGCATTCTTTCTTGCCTTTGTTCATTGTGATTAGAATAATACTTCTTAAAATCCAACAATAATCAGTGTCTTTACAATAATAGAACACTTCTGGGGAGTTTAAGTATTATTGTGTTCGGTCTGTGTTTTGAAGGGTGTTTTATTTTTCTGGAAAGCCATGGTCACCCCACAAAGAAACAAACAAACAAGCATCAACACCCTTGGAAACATGTAAGGAAACATCACCAAATGCACATCAACGAAAACACAAATGTCTATATGTTGATCACATTTAGACGTACATGAGTTAGTCACCAGGTGGATATTTTTTTTCATAATATTCATCTAGTTAGGTGATCACAGAGCCACAAACTTTTGGCCCTAATTTCACATATACATACCATAAACTATATTATTCTTCAAAGGCTAGGCCATCCACAAATTGCCATATATTAACACATACTTGATGTAACAAATAATCTAAAACATATATATATATATATATATATATATATGATATATGACCGAAGCCAGCATTCTATGGCTTCTAAAATATTAATAAAGATTATGGACTAATTTTTTACTAGATTTATATCGAGTGATAGAAGGAACTCTATCCTTTTTTATACAGAGGTCTTTTACAATGTTTAATACACAGGCCTCCCCCCTTTAATCTAAACTTAGCACAACCTTCCTTCATTTCCTATAGGGGAGTGTACTTAATCCAAGATTGATATTAATATTAAAGAAAATGATAGTATACCGGTAATCATACAATAGGATCAACTCATGTTATAATTTTTGGAAAATAATATCACCTTGTTTCCCTTTAAAAGTTTAGTTAGTCATATCTTAATGATCTTTGCTTAATCTTTAGTAGTGGATGAACCAAAGAATTGGAGATAATGAAGTAGCTAAACTGAAAATATTTATTAAACTAGAAATATTCACAAGGTGGATGATTACAAAAGGAAACTTAAGGCTTGAAAGAAGAGTATGCAAGACTTCACAAGGGTGCTTGAATACTCAATTGCTCCATATCCTCCTTCCGAACTTACAATGCTTTAAATAGACTCTCTCTTATTACTATACAAGATACTTTTCTCTCATGCTTATCCTAAACTTCCTAAAGTTGTGGTCTTGGTTAATTGCTTGTCCTTCTCATCTGGTGTGATTGTCCTTGTGATTCCTCGTGTCTGGCATAATTGTCTTATTGATTGTTGATGGCTTCCACGTAATGTCTGTTTAGTCTTCGCCTGAGATTCCCGCATGCTTTCTTTTCTTCTCTTCTTTTTATCTTGTCTATCTTATCCTGTTTGTCCTTAGATTCTTGCCGACCCTCTTTTTTTTATATATATATGCTTAAATCAATAGATTTATCAAGTGTTGTATACTCATCGTCTTCTTGTTCTTTGTAGAATATACATAAATGATCATTGAATTATGAGAGTTTTTCACAAATTATGGCTTTATTTGGCTTTGAATGTTCTATGTTATTGGTCTTTATTTTGTCATACCAATTTTTAAATTGTCTAGATTGTCGGTTATTCTTCCTTGTAGGGTAGATGCAAGTTGTCAGGCTCGTAAAGTATGTCCATTGTGCTTCGTCTTTAGTTAAGGTCCTTGTCATCTCAGTCATAATAATGTTCATTTCCTATGCTCTTAGTTTGGATATAACATTAAAGATCTGGTCTTCAGGAATATCATCTTTTTCTTCTTCTTGGAATCTAAAAGGTTGTTTAGTGGTTTCAAATTTGATGAGGTTAATAGGTGGATAAAATTTATTGGCAGTGAATTCAACTATTGTGGAGTAACCACGGATGTAAACTTGATATTGGGTATAATGTTTAGATGTCTCAACTAAAGATTTTGGTAATAAAGAGATTTCTTTCATGTCTGGTGAACAGTAAATGGATTAGATTAAACCATAGTTGAATAATGTTTTGACAAATTCTGGGCTTGTTCTTGGGAAAATAACTACTTTGGTAATAGCATAATAGGAAATGTATTTAATGAATTTACTAGGAAAACTGAGTTGATTTAGGTTTTTAATTAATAGTTTGAAGTAGTCAAACTGTTCCTTTTATTTTTGAGGTGGAATTATGGTTGGCTTAGTCAAAGTAATGGTTTCTTTTGAAGGTGTAAGTGGACTTAAGGTTATTGGGTTTTGTTTTGGGCTAATCAAAGAACTAAAGGTTTTAGTTTCTTTTCTTTTTTTGGCTTTGTCTAAAAGAGTAATTTTTTGTTTTGGTATTGGAGGATTTGGATTTTGGCTTAGTTAAACTGGTGGGTTATGGCTAGATGAGTCATCCTGGTTAGATGAATCAGATTTTAATTGTCATACTTCTTGTTTTAATTGATTCAATCAAGTAATCATACTCGTTAATGTTCCAGATATATTATTGATATAACTATTTGTCTGAGATTGTGCTAATCCCATGTTTACTTCCAACATGGATAATCGCACTGCTATTTGTTCTATTGTTGGCATGCTTTGCTCCCTTGATAGGCTATTTGGCTGAATATTTAATCGCTCATTATTCTGCTCCATCTTTGCTCAAATAATTAGCAATTAAGTTATTCTTTCCTTTTGATATACTCAACAGAGTAATCATAATAAGCTAAATATGATTGCCATTTAATTAACATCTTGTCAAATAATTTACTTGACTGTATCCCTCTATCTAACCAATGTTTTACTTAGGTGTTATCTGTTCTAATTATAAATTTTGAGTTGACTATTAATAATTCAGATTTCTCTATAGCTTTTACTATTTTTAGAAATTCTTTTCAATTTGAGTGATATTTTGATTAACTAGGATTAAATTTTCCACTAACATATTTGGTTATTACTTTTTTTCCCTTATCATCCTCATAATATAAAGCTGCTCCCCAATAATAATCCGAGGCATTAGTATATCTTATCCATTTTATAGGTTGTTTTAAGGGTATACTTAGTTTAGATAAGTTTTTACATAAATGTTTTATTTTTTCCACTATATACCTTAAATTATCATCCCAATTCCATTCTGATGTTTCTCATGCTAATTTTGATATTTTTGAAGTATATTTTGAGAGATTAGGAATATAGTCTTTGGCCTGATTTATTAGTCCTAAAAAGGATCTTAATTCCTCTTTATTTGTTATTTCTAGGAAATCTAATACTTTCTTACTAATGTGTTCTCGTAATTCTATTTCATCCTTTGAAATATAATGTCCTAAAAATCCTATTTGAGTTTTCCTCCATTCTACTTTCTTAGGTGGTATGTTTAAACATTTTTCTTCTATCAATTCTATAAATTTTAATAAATGTTCTTCATGTTCTTTTTCATCTTTTGAAAATATTAGAATATCATCTATATAAATTACAACAAACTCTCTTATAGGAAGTAAAAGTTTCATAACATAATCTTGAAATAAACTTGGGCTACTGTGAAAGCCTATGGGTAATACACTCCATTCATATAACCCTTCGGATGTGTTAAAGACCGTATATTTTTTACTTTCTTCTTCTAACTTAATTTGGAAAAACCCATATTTACAATCAAATTTACTGAATATATGTTTTCCTATTATTAGATTAATTAATAATTATACTTTTGGGATAGGATATCTATTTCTTACCACTATTTCATTTAATTTCTTATAATTTATTACCATTCAAGACTTTCCTCTTTTTTCTTCACTATGTTTCATTACTATCATGGCAAGTGATGAATATCTAGATTTACTTTATCTAATTAAATCATATTTTTTCATTTCATTAATATGCATAATAAATTCTTTTCTATTTTTCTCTGAAGGATATGGTTTGCTATTTATTTCTATATTATAATCTAATAGTTCTATTTTTGCTAAAGGTTTAGATTTTTCCCAATGTACTAAAGGATTATCACTATAATTTTCTTCTATCCATTGTTCAATAGTTTTTATTTCAATATTATGTAATGTCTTTTTACCTATTTCTTTGAAGGGTTCCTTATTGGGTACAAAATGTACTTTATTTTCTGATTTCTTTTTCCTGAAGATTGTATCTGTTCTTATATGTGGATCTAATATTTACTGCCTATGCTTGGTGTTTGCATAGTGTAGTAAAAACTAAAACTTTAGGTGTAAAATGTGAAGACATATATTGTTCTAGAAAATCCATTCCTAATATTATCTCAGGTGTGGCTTCATTATATTGAAACATTACTGGTATTTTTAATTCATAGTCTCTTATTTGTATTGTTACATTTTCTACTGATAATTCTAATAAATGTACTTTTTTCCTGCAGTAGTCATTTTTATAATTTTTCCTTTTTTCCATAATTTAGGTGGTAAAACGTTATATTTAGCAAATGTCATATTTACTCCTGTATCTACCATGACATGATATTTTCTTGACTAGTATTTCTAATAATATAATTTTAACAGTATATAATATAACTTCATTTTAAATCAGTTTTATTTTTTCTAGTATTACTACTTATTGGTTTATATTTAGAAGTATCCTATCTTTTTGAATTCTACATGGAATTACCAAATTAGGAAAATCTTGTCCTGAAATTACTTTATGACTTTGTGTTTCTCTAATTTCGTCGTCTACCCATATTTTTAAATTCATTGCAGAAGACCACCCTTACTTAAGGATTGAAATAGATCGCTGCAACAATCAGATGTTGGGCTTTAGTTGTTTTCTTTTTTAGTATGTTCTTTGCTAAACAATTTTCACTATACCTAATTTTTCTAATATGCCTCTCGACAATTAGATGTGATTTATTATCATAGTGAATGTCCAAACATGATGTATACAAAACTTTTCTTATTTTGATCATGTACATAAATTCATCGCTTGGAGTCTACTATATATGCCAAAATACAAACTCATCACTTGAATATAAATTAATTCCTTTGCATTCTACAATATTAACAAGATGGTGGGTTCTTTTATAGTTAAAACATAGGAATAGTCCTCTGAAATCTATTGAAAACCAACATATATAGTCAAATAAGTTTAGTTATTTTGAAGGTCTCAAAAACGTTACATCATCATCTCAACATAACAACATATATTTCATATCAGTATGGATATTGAATGTAAAATTCATTCTGATAAGAGGGGGGATGCAAAAATTACTCACTAAAACAAAGGCAAGATCTACCGGTGACTCCCACTGAAAAACCCACCATCAACCTCCGCCACACAGCAACCTACCAATATGCGCCAAGGCTTCACAATCGTTACCCCTTCCAGCCACCAAAAATCCCTAGATCAACATTTATTTGGCCAAACAGACATGAAAATGTTCATGGTTGCATTGGGTAATGTAACATCCTAATTTAGTGATTTTAATATAAGCTAAATTATTAAGAGGGAAATTAGAAAGAATTAAATAAGAATAAATATACCCAGATAAATCATTTAAAGAAAACAACTTATAGCTTCGTTTTAAGGCATAGGGGCAAAGTGGTCATTTTTTAAAAAAAAACTAAGGGCAAAATAGTAAATTTACAAGGCCAAGGGTAAAATGGTCATTTTGAAAAAAATACCAAAGGTAAAATGGTAAATTTACAAGGAGGCACATATGGCATTACCTTAATCTGTAGGGCCCACACTATAATAAAATATTGGATATCTATATAGTCTACACTATATTAAAATATTATATGTCTATGGGGCTTACACCATAATTATATCTTAAATATTTATGATTTGATATTGAATCATAACCGTTTGATTAAAAATATGTGGTTAAATATTAGCCGTTGAATTCTCTTTAAATACCCTACATCCTACCCCTCTTTACATCATACCCTATATTCTTCCCCATACCCATTCCAATCACACTCACCTATCTACTTTGGCACCACACTTAGATCAAGAAGGAAGGAAACAATATTAGGAGAATTACAAGAAAGGAGAGTATATCTAGGTAACATGATTTAGTATATTCTAGGTTCTCTTTTTCCCTTTTTGTTTTCTTTCTTCTTCTTCTTGAATAGTATTCATGTTAATGTAAGGGTAAAAAAGATTGGCTATTATGTAGATATGTAGTTGAATTTAGAACACACCATAATATTGCATAATCAATCCCTTTTGGCCTATGGTCATTTATCTTGAAATTTATCACCATGACCTTCCATGAGCCCATTTAAGGTTTAAGAAGGGTAGAATTAGAGAAGATTAGATATTTTGAAATATCTAGGGAAATATTGTGTAAGTCATAACAACTTTAGGATAAGAATTTTGATATGTGAATTTTCTTGTGCATTATGTATCCTTACATGAATATTTTATTATTCATACATAAGAATTGCCTATGTTATTGTACATTTCAACTTTATATGATGGGGCGATAATATGGTTGTTTGAGAAGAAAACTACTCTTTATGAGAGTAAATTATTCCTGTACACTATGTACTTATTGATAGTTTGGAATCTCATTTAATAATGGCTAGCTATGCCACCTTAATATATATTATGGACCCTATAAGTTCCTTAGCAAAGTATTATATCCCATTAATCCTACAATTTATGACAGGTCATATTGCCTAAATGATTACAAGTAAAATGGTGTTATTACACTTCTTAGGCTACAACTTGAATTCTAAAATTAGTAAGTTGTGCCGCCTAAATGGCCTCAAGAAATCAAGAGAGGACAATAATGTAACCTTGTTGGGAATATCTTGAATTAAATTGACACCAAAGAGATTTCTGACTGTCATAAGAATATTAGTGTTCAAAGGATTACAAAAGAAATCTTGATAGTTTTCTTTCAAACTAATCTAATCTTGGTCACATGATGGTTTGGATGACATATTAAGATAAAAATTATATTGTTTGACTTTATCTTAGGTACTCGTTGGGGGATGCCTTAACTAAAGGTGGGGTCATGCCTGCCAGTTAAGCGTCATACATTGGGGTTCATGAGACTCAATTGCTTGGGTATAACAGTCATATATTGGGCTTCATGAGACTTAAATAACCCAGATATGACTTCCTAATGCCTAATGGTTGAAGATATTGTCTACCTTTATTTGTCATATGTTGGCTAATGCATAATTGTATGTTATAATATCTAGCATCCATACATATTTCATAAAGATCATAATTTAAAGTCAAATTATATTCCATAGATATTTAGAGTATCATATATGTTTTTTCATGTTACTAAGAAATTATTCTCACCATTCTATTGATGATATTTTTAGATGGCGAATTATCAAATTTCTCTTGAAGTCCATGTGAAATGAGTATTTATCCCCCTAATTGGGAAGTGCTTGTTATTAAGATCGTAAGATGTGACATGGCTTTACACACCATATCACTTATGTTTACATGAATCTTACTAATTTTTCAAGTCCTAAATAAGTCCTTAATATTAGGCTTAATTTCGATAGATACAAACATAGATATAGATATAGGCCGAATACTTCTTCTCCTAGTTTTGTTAAATCACCTATACATATGCATGAACAAATGGATGTACAAAGTTTTGCTATCTATAATTACACTATCATGTTTTAGATATTCTAATACATTTTCATAATTCTCGCTTCATAATAATTTTAACTAAAATTTATAACCGTCAAAGTCAAATTGCCCACTGTCGGCCTGTGGACTCGACAAATCAAGGTGTAAGGCTGGTTATAGAAATGGTCACCCACTTTTGATGCGAGCAGAAACATCTGAGGGCAACCAGATACGTATTCCGTCATTAACAGTAATTCAGTCATCTTCCCCAAAAAAACTTTCCTTTCTATTTTCATTTTATCTCTACCTAACGAATCATCAATTCTCATTTATTTCCATTCCCAGCATATCAAACAAACCTAACCCTAAAAACTTTTCATTCCATTCTTTTCTTTTCTCACTCATTCCTACTCCATTTCCCACCCATTTTCCCACTGGATACCTTCCTTAAGTTAATATATTATACCTGGGTTCTTATTTTACAATTGGCATTAAATTTATAGATTTGTCTTGTAGACTTTACCCCAACCAAAAGAGTAACAAGTTAATAACTTATTTTTAGAGTTGTCCTGTGAAATTTGTTTCCACATTTTGCTTATTTTATTTGATTGTAAGAACAATTTGATTAGATGGCATTCCTTAGCGGTTTGCAATTTTTTTTTCTCAATGAGTTCGCATGTGTGTGTGAGAATTAATCTCTCTAGTTCATGCATTTGATATCTATTTAAAAACTCCTCTTGACACTCTTGCTGAAAAGAATTGTCGTAAAGTATGTTCTCATGTGTGATGGAAAGCAATGATAAGAACACATACTGAGATTATTTGAAAGGCCAAATAAAGACTAGGGAAAAAATAATGAAGGGAAATATAGTTGAGGTTGGAGACAATTAACGTAACATCCATTCAATATCAAACATATAGTTTACATTCTTCTCATAGAAGAGAAAAAGAAAACTACATTTAATGAAAGTCCAACTGTTTTATTCCCAACTTCCACTCTAACTATTTATCTATCGAGGCATGCTTTTAGGGCAATGTCAAAGACGTTACTTTATACCAATAGTTTAGACTTAAAACACAACAACGTCAATGATCATTTTCTATTTCCAAAGCTTATTCTTTTTCCAGACATTCTACCAATTATTTTATGAATTTCTCTAACAGCACAATAAATTACATAATATTTGATATATTCAACCAAACACAACTAGTCATTAAGATAGCTCATTCCGACTTAGGACGTATTCAACGAATGCTCTAGAGCAGTCATTTTATAAGATTGCTGACTTATAATGCTACTTGTGGAAGGGTTTTGGGACAAAACAATCTCATAGCCATCATCATATGAATCCATGGATTCATCAAAAAGTTGCCAAACCAAGCCTCCGGCAAAAGTTCCTCCCTTTTGTGCCAAATTATAGATGCTTGAATAAACAAAGTTCATGTATGAATCTCTAGCGGTGATACTATATCCTGGGTCCTTCTTTGACTTCCCAAATTCAGCAAGCACTAATGGCTTCTTCAAGATTGTTGCTGAGTCTCCCCAATGGCTTGTAATCCACCTTTGCATAAATGCCATTTGCGCCTTGTCACCTTGTCCCGCAAGCCTATTTATATAGTTCCATATATAATTGTTTAGACTTCTCAACCAATTAATCACTAATAGATAATTGTTGTCATGGGTCAATTTTTATATTTTATTTTATGTAAAAATTTTGACAATTCTTGGGTTCAAATCCTTAAAATTTATTGAAATTGAACTAGAGACCTAATTCGGCCATTAAAACCAATTTGAATTATAAAAATAAAAAAAAATCATAGTTAACTCACCAATTATCAGGATATGCATGAATGGTAGCAAAGTCAATTTCTTTAATGAGATTGTTGGTGATGAAGTCTGTGCCAACTTGGTAACCAGGGTTGTATTGCTTCCTGTCTTGGATTGAGTCTCCATAGAAACCTTCTAACCCAACCTCCAACAAGTGTTTGCTATCAATGGATTTAACATATGGAGCCATCTCTTGAACCCATGCCTAATAATTACAACAAAAATATATGCTTAAATGATTGGCATAAACGTAATTAACATTTATTTTGGTAAAATTAGAAACACATGGTTCAAACACATTTGAGTTTAAACTTACAGTGATGGTGTTGCCAGAGTAATCAACTTGGCAGCGTGGTTCATTAATCAATTCCCAAGCCATGATGGTTGCTTCATCTCTATAAGCAGTTTTAGTGATTGTGTTGATCCTTGTCAGCACACTCTGTAACAAGATTAATTTAGTAACTTAATACCACTACTTTTGTGAAATAAAAGGGAAAAGAAAAATTCAAAAGTTAGATTGCTAGAATGATATTCTAGCTTGACTAATCAAGAGTAGTTATGCCTCATAAGTCATATTTTTTATCGATGTCATAAACTTGAGTAGAATTAGATATATTTGGTTAATTGCCTTATATTTTTATAATTAAAGTACATACTTTGACATGATTTTTGTAGTAACCCTTGATAACAGGATTGGTGTAGAAGTCATCATCACTGTTTATGGGAATTCCAGCATTTCTAGCCCACTGCACATACTGAGGTCTTCCTCCAAAATCTTGATAATTGTTGACCAAACTCAAAATTAACTTTACTCCATACTTTTTTGCTTCTGCTACCACAAAATCAAGTGCCTGCCACAAATTTCCAAAAGTACTTTATTATCAACAACTATCAATCCTTTTATGACATACTTTTTAAGATTTTTACTTCGCTAATAAAAAACTTTGCACTGTTGTACACAAAGATCTGACATTAAAACTTTCCTTCACTAAAGTGAGAGAGTTTTAGGAAAGATGAACGTTTCTATTGTTGAAATTCCACACTGAAAAGGCTAATAATAACAACAACAACAAAAATACTAATAAACTTCAATATATGCATAATAATATTGCAAAATATATTTATTAATGTTAGTGGTGGTAGTGGTAACTATATACAATAATATTACTACACTTACTATTGGTGCATAAGAGATTTTATTATTCAGTCTATATTTAAATTAACGAGAAAAGTAGTCATTTATATTCACCCAATTATTCAATGAATTCCAACAAGTTCAAACATCTGTTGCTCATGATCTAATCTACTTAAATATTTTTCTTATTGTGAGAAATAATCGTTCCATAGTGGAATAATATATTAAGAATGACTAGACATTTACCAATTAAACCAATTAAATGAGTTAAAATTAACTGGAGACGAAGCAAAACATAGATGGAATTAGATGTTCAAAGATGGAATCAGAGGAAGAGAGTAAAACCTGGAAGACATTCTCATTGTATACACCAGGCGATACTTGCAAAGCCTGATCTCCACCATCACTAAACGCCCATGTACGACACACTGTAAGACCTGCTGCAGAAGCCTCACGAAATACATTGGAAACTTTGTATTTCTGTGTTGGATCAGCAGCCACGTTCATCATCCAGTAAGAGTTGAAGCCATTGAAGAGAAATGGGGAGCCATTCAGCTGAAACTCTGTGCCCTTGGTTTGCACAAATCCAGGTTGTGATGATACTGTGAGAAGAACCGTAGCTTCACAAACTAGGGTTACACTTACAGAAAGGAGGACTCCGAGAAGGCTCAGAACACAACTAGTATATTTAATGCTAGCCATTGATATTGCAAGGAACAAGAGATATTCTTGAATGAAGAATAGATGAACTATATGAATGTTATTGGGTATGACTTGAATAAGTGTGATGGACGTTGGCTGATATTTATAGAGGAGAAAATATTATATAATATAATAGAAGCAAAGAAGAGAGAGGATTTTGCTTAGGGTTTATTTATGTTAGTTGATGAGATGATGAAGAAGTTATGAGATGTTGCTTTTCAGATATAAAGAGAAAAAGTGTCGATCCTATATTGCTGACAGGTATAGATCCCTTGTTGTGCCATATTATTATTATAATGTATTAATAAATATTATTATTAAATAATATTAAAACACAATAAGAAATAATATTTTTTCGTATAAGATGTTATTTTTTAAAAAAATATTTTACAGTTTATAATGTTAAAAGTTTAATAAGTATAAATATTTCAAAAAAAATTAGAATAAAACAAATAACAAATATTTTGAATACATGTTATTTTGTTAAAGAGAGGAAGATTGAATATATTTTAATGTTAGAAGCTTCACATCACTAAATTTATTTCTCTTTAATAAATAAACAAGGTGCTATGCATCAAAAATTTGAATGCACAGCTGTTTTTTATCTTTTTTATATTGGTAAATATTATTTTTTAAATAATATATTAAAATAAATAATTTAGAATCATACCTCTTGGCCCTCCTTTAAATAAGATAACAATGTAAGAAGAATTTTAAAAAAAAAAAATCAAAACACACACACACACACATATATAAGCAATACTAAATTTTTTCGCAATAATATCTTAATTATTTAGAATACATATTATTATCATCCTAATATATAAGCTAGTACAATGTTATCATGTCAATATTATAATAACTAAAAAATAGAGAAATTATATATATATATATATATATATTAAATATAATATATAGGGACTTATATGTAAGATGTTAAATCCTGCTAGGGTTAAAATAAAATATTGCAGGAACTGAATGGAAACAATTCAAAATCTCTAGAGATCAAAGCACAATTTTACCAAAAATTTGAAAAATTTTAATACACCGCCGGCGATCCATTCGTTGTAACCTTAGATCAACAAATAATATTGAGAACATTACTTTTTTTCCCCTTTACTTATTGTAAAATTATTATTTAGTCTATCATTAATCATTAAAAAATATCATATTTAATATTTTACTTTTAAATTAAAAAATTTAATTAGTGACTAAACTTAGTTTTTGTTTAAAAGTGATGAGTGCAATATTTTTAATAAATAAGAGACTATTTTTAATATTACGAAAAAGTAAATGACCAAAAAATTATTTTATTCAAATAATATTTGACTATTCCTTCCTTTCCAGCTATGATTGTTGGATGAATGAGTTTATTTTGAAATTGTGTACACGTATATTTTAGGGTTAGATTTAGATATTGTTTTTATATTTTTATTATAATTTTCTTGCTTTTCAGATATAAAGCAGAAAAGTGTGATCCCAGATATTGGTGATGGCAGAAATATATAATATAAATGCATACATGTCTGCCGTTTGTTGTAAGTTGTAACGTCATCTACACCAAGAAATAATATTTGACGATAATCTCTATTTCAGTTAGTAAAGTATATATTCGGCAACTATTGGATATATGGATGAGTTTATTTCGAAATTGTGTACACGTATATTTTATTAGTAAAATAATTTTTCTTTAATAAAATAAAAAGTTGTTTATGGCACTTTTCAAATGTTTTCGTATTTGGCACTATCATCAATGTGATCAAATTTTTTTGCTTTTTTCATTTGTAAATGGATATAGCTAGCCTTTCGGTGTAAACGGAAATGGATATATAATAACTGTTTTTATTTTTTCAACAGATTGTAATAATTTTACTTAAATTTTTAAAATAGTTGCTTCTAAGTTCTAACTTTATACGTGCAACATTCAACATTTTTGTATATTTCAACTTTTTTGGTTTGATTTTTTCACTTTGCGTACAGAGATTCATTATCACAATTCACTTGAATATAATATTACAAATTATGAAATAATACAGATAACATAATTTATTAGTGAATTAGATTATATCAAAATGAATTAGATTCTTGAGATATTATTACTGTACGCAAAAGAACAAAAAGTTGCGCTACACTTATATATCTCAGTTGCAACAATAGATAAGTTATAATTACCCCTGTTTTGAACAAAATATTTCTATATATATTACTTATAATATTTAAAAAAAAGTATCAATTATATATATTTTAGCGGTATAAAGTTATAAACATCCTTACTTCAACAAATTGTGAAATAATTTGGTAAATACATTAGAAACAATGAACATATTCAAATTTTTTTTAAATTTAACTAATTTGAATATACTAATGTAATTTTAATAATAAATTATGCATTAAATATATATTAATAAAAATATTTTTTGCCATAAATTTAGTAAATTTCTGAATTAAATTAAATTTGTAATTCATAACACTGAATAAATAACACTGAAGTTAAATTAAAAGAAAATTCTTAATAAATATTTAATAAAGAAACTAATATTATTTTCAGTAGATTTTAAACATATTTTAGTTTTAGGAATAAGTGTATATTTTAAACAAATACAAAAAAAAAAAAAAAAAAAGCTATACATGGCATCACTCCAAGAAGAGGAAATAAATTACCCTGATCAAGAGTTTATTTACAAAGAAATAAAATTTTTAATCATTGATATTCGAAAAACTGTCATAAAAGCATAGAATTTTATTTAATTACATTTTAACCAAATAGTTAAAAAGAAAGATTGTATATCCTCGCCTAAGTGAATTGTTTCGTTTTTTTGGTCTACCTTTCAATATTTTTCATGTAAGATTGAAAAGTGAAATCAGACCAACAACGTAAAGCCATACTTCATGATATTATATATATATATATATATATAGAGAGAGAGAGAGAGAGAGAGAGAGAGAGAGAGAGAGAGAGAGAGAAACACACAAACACACATACACAAAATTAAATTCTGCGCTTATTTTCTGTTATAAGAAGAAAAGGAATATCGTCTATCATTATCTTAAAATAAAAAAGGCATAACTAATTTCAAAAAGAAATGGCGTGTGCCATGCACGTGGCAATACCATAACATCTCTTTGTATCTTAATTTGGCTTCGGAACAAATAAGTGTTATTTGGCTTCGCACTACCTATGCCGTCACATCTAACAAACCCCGGATCCAGAATTCTTGGTTATGCTATTTTTAAATAAAATGTATATATATATATATTTTTCTTCCTTTCCCACCCCATCTTCCCCCGCCCCCCCCCCCCCCCCCTTTCATTTTGTCTATTGTTTGATCCTAAGTTACCGAACATTTTGGAAACACGTAGTTTTACAAGTGAAAGATGAATTCACAAAATATGAGGTTATTTTCAATTTCGTAAGGTTTTAGAATTTATGGTTTAAAAAAATGAATAAGAATGAGAATGAAAATAAAAATTGAAATGTGAATGGGAGTGTAAAGTAAACCAGTATATTTAGTTGCATCTGAGAAAGAATGAAAAGGTTTTAATGCATTGTATTGTATGGCAAAAAGAATATGAAAAAGAAATGAAATGAAGTTAAAGATATCATAATGCTCCTTAATTGATTTTTTTTATTAATTTTAAATTCTAAATATATCATATTTCAATATTTATTTATATTTAAAATATATATTTAAATTTTTTAAATTAAAATAATAAATTAATTTATTAAATAATAAAAATAACTTAAATAAAGACAAATAGGGTGAACAATACAAACAACCTAATTATGGTTCATATTTCTTATCCTACATCATGTCCCTTTTAAATTGAACAGATTTTCTTTAGTGACAAGAATATTTTACACTTGGTAGGTTTTCTCATGCTTGCGTATAACACTTATTAGGCTTTCTTGTGCTTACGTGCAATACATGGTTTAAGTTCATATCAAACTTTTAACATACTAAGTTTCCACTCAGTTTACTAACAACTAACTTTCCTCTCTAGGAAAAATTTACAAAGAGATAAAAAGATTGAGTCCCTTTTCACTGGGTACGTCAAGTTGTTGAAATGACTGTGAATATAAATAGAAATGGGCTTAGAAATAGGAATGAACTTTAATATAATGGAATCCTCTAAGCTTATAAACTACGTTTGTTAGGAAATTGTAAAAAGGAGTAGGAAATAGGAAAGAAAATATAATAAATGACCATAATGCCTTATAAAAATTTATTATTATTATATATTAAAAATGTATTATTGTTAAAAATTATTTTAAAATAATACTTTAAAAAATAATAAAAATTATTTTGAAAATTAATTATTATTATTATTATTATTATATTACTTATTACTTTAAATTTTATTTTAAAAAAAAGTTTTTTTCCTCTTTCACCATTCATATTGTCTGTCATAGTTCATATTGTCTAATCATTGTCACTATCCTTTCCTTCTTCTTTGATACTCAAATCTCCAGTGAAACAAAACGTTGGCGAATTGAATGGCAGATCGACAAATTGGCATGAATCAAAATGAAATGAGGAGAGAAACATGAAGAAAGTTGCAGATTGACAAGCCAAACATGCCTTAGAAGGATGGAAATATAAATGGAATGATAGAAATAGAATCGACATATGATGAGTGCACTTCATACACTTATTTCATGTACTTTCCATTGCTTAGTTTGTTTGTTTCTTAAGTATTTTATTGTTCTTATATTCTTTTGCGTGTCATGTAGGGTTTTAGGTGCTTCAAAGCAATTTGGAGCTGAACTAGAGAATTTGGAAACAAGTCTTGAAGATTTGACAAAGTGCTAAATTGCTAGCTGACAGTGTCTCTTAAAACAATCATAAATTCATTTATATTGCTTAAAATGGAAAGCTTAAAGTAGACATCTAGAGCTTTCCAATATGTATAAGATCATGCAATTTAGACAAGGAAAGTGTGAGATATGAAATTCTCAATTTTCCTATCCTGTGAGTAACTTGTGCGCAAAGGAAAATCTTTGGTCCAACTTCATCAAAGTGTATCACCTTTGTTTGAAGTCCAAAAATAGTGATTCCAAATTGATTGAAGCTCAAGATTTCTAGTTTCCAATGGATTTGGAATCAACTCATTTGGATGTCTGCAGAGAGAATTATGCGACTTTTACCATTGACTATTCAAAAATCCATGAAGTCCTAATTCAAATGGGAGTCATTAATTTATAAGATTTCTTATTTATCTCAACTTAGATTATTTTGTAACGCCTTAGACACTTGTCAACACCATAAAACATGACTAAAATAAGGAGAATTTCATTTTGACTTTGACTTGGTCAACAAATGAAGAGTTTCCTAATTTCTAATGTTTCCTTAAACTCTTGAGCTCTTTACCCTAATTCCCTTATTATAAATAGAACTGGTAGCAGCCCTCTCTTCATCAATCAAACTCTCTTCAAGCTCTCATCCTCTTCACACACACGTTCTCAAACCTAGTATTTGGAGGATAACTTTGGAGACAAATCAAGGAGCAATGCATACTTTTATTGTCAATAAGTTTCTTTATCTTCTACTTTTTCATGATTTATTTTTCCATCAGAGTTTTACTTTCCATAATGCTAGGCTAATTTTCTTTTAGGTTAAGGGTGATGTGGAAGCCTTAAGATTTTGTTTTGTTTGTGGTTTGATATTATTTTGTTTTGATTCTAACTAAATTGTTCTGATTTTCTACATTTAATTGTTGATGATTATGCTTTTACTTGTTTAGTTTGGCTATCTACGCTTGTTATTAGTATGACTTATTGCTAGTTTAATATTGTATGGGTCATATCATTCTAAATCAAAGTAGCAACTTGTTAATCAATGAATTGTTTGTTGATTTCAAAGAAAGTCTAACCAAGAGTGGAAGTTCTGTGTTAGGCTAGAAACTCTTGAATGATTGTACTTTCTATTATGATTGTTAATTGAATTTAATGGACAATCATTAAATTAATTTTCAATTAGAGTTAATTGAATTTAATAGACAATCCTTAAAGCTAGATAATTGGATGCTCTAGTTATCTAAACCATTGACTTAGTGAGATTGGAAAGCATTATGATTGAAAACCAGAACATACATGTCTTAGTAGTAAAAGCATTCACTTAACTTATTCACTATCATTTGATCAATCCATCTAATTTAATTGATTTTGTTTCCTCGCTATTTTTGCATTTTAATTTTCAAAATTTAATTCCATTTCAATCAACACTCAATTGATTTGTATTAGAGTTCTAAGTGTCATTGCATCTTAGTTTTCTTAGTTTTTAAAGCTTTGTTTTAAATTAAATCTTAATCAATTCTAAAGTAACCAATTGAATTAATTCTTTATAAGATTGATACCCTATACACACTTTACTAGTAAATTCTCAAAACTAAATAGGGTTTTAATTTTGGTAGTCTAACAACCTATCAACATAGGTGTAGAATCATCATTGTCAGAAATATAGAAGGAAGATGAGGAGAATGAGAATAGAGAGGTGACAGAGACAAACAGAAAAGAGAGAGATGAAGGGTGCCAACCTTGCTCAACATAGAGGTGATATAAATAGTGAAAAGAGATATCGGAGAGAGACATAATAGAGAGATGACAGAAAAAGATGGCGAAGGGGGGAGGTTGAGCAGATGGGGTAGAGTGGCCAAAGTGAGAGGGCAAAGTGGTTAGACATTTTGGTCATTTACTCTTTATTCCCAAGAATGAAGAGGATTCCCTTAAGGATATAAGGGGATAAAGATTTCATCATTCAAAGGAATAGGCTTAGGTAGAAAATAGGATGGGTTTTTTCTTTTCACCAACCAAACATGCTTAATCATGGGAATGAGATTCCATTCTCATTCCATAGAGATCCTTTACCCTTACCAAATGTGCCCTAGGGTTAACAAGTGTTTGCACATATGAGATCCTCAAGGGCCAGATATAGGCACATATAGGCTCCTTAAGTGTTTGCAATGCTATTCTCTTATATCCTCTTCCTTGTAAGAGCAAGCATATGCTTTCTTTTGTCTTTGTTTATATATGATGCCCCTATGACAGAGAAAAAGTACCTAGAAATACCCAAATATACAAATCCCACGTTTGCTTAAGATTGCTCAAATCAGAGAGGGAGTAAAAGATTAATTTTTGTTTTATGATAATTTTGGACTATACATAAAAGAAAACATTTAGACCCAAAGTCCCTTGATGTCATAGAATGATACATTTTTTACTTCCCATTGAAATAATTTAGGCTCAAACAGTTCTAGATGAGCTTTGAGGTGAAACCATTCGACCATTGCATACAAAAATACATGTATGCATATGCACATGTGTGCATGTCTCCACTTACGTTTTATTTTGTTATGCTAAACTAATTAGAAATATTAAAACAATTTTTCTTAGTTGTAGACTATACAAGTTTACCACCTAATTTTTTATTTAAACTTTTCAATTCAATAAAATAAGTCATTATTCTTTTGATGGGGTAAAAGGATTAATAGCCTAGATCAGCGGGCAAAACTCTAAAGAAATTCCAACACACAAAAGGCCTCCATAATAATCTTTGAAAGAATCCAATAGAAAAAAATGTAAAACTTAAAGGTAACGACACAAATATTACAACAATAAGCAAAACTATCTATAATGAGAAGTGTCATTTTGTCTAGCGATGAATTAATTTAAATATTCTATTATTTACAATGAGCTTATTTATTGGTAATTGAAGACTAATATAAATAATTTCCTTTTAAAATGATTTTGATCAGAAAAAAAATCTTAATGAACACCAAATGACATATGGATTGAAATCCTGTAAATAAGTAACCTTTGAAGTGTAATACAATACAAGTTTCACACCACGCATACCAAAAGGATTAATCTAAAACGAGATGGAGAAAAATGACATAAGAGAATTAGGAGTTAGGGTAAGATCAGTGATTTTGATGTTAGCCCATTATTATTCTATTTCTGGGGAATATGCAATGGAAAGCTGCTATTCTGCATTTTTCATCAAAGCTTGATGAAAACAAAGGGGAAAACTCTTTGGAGCTGAAAGCCTTAAATACAATTCTGCAATATGCCGAAAACTGCAACTTCAAATATATGATGAAGAGTGTAGCTTACCTTTGTGGTGATGAGTGCTACGATTAGCTTAACAACCCTACCAAGTTCAAAAAATATTTTAAAAAATGTATGGAGAAATTGGACATTGTTGGGACATACATTGATATAAAGTTTCACTGGGGTTTAAAATTGGTGGTTGTTTCTGAAGAAGTATTTGAATACACACAGTCGACTTATCTATGTGAATAATTTAGACCAATTGCGAAAATCAGTTATATGAGTATGTGTGAGATCTTACCTTTGTCATATGCTATATTACTTTGGTAAATCATACATTTTTTCTTTACAATTTTACTTAAATTTTAATTTGGTCCCTATACTTTAAAATTTGTAATTAAGTCCTTATAATTTATATAGACTTTCCAACTTAAAGCATACCTGAGTTAATACAAGGGATCTATTTTTTGTATTCCTAAAAACTGGTATATAGTTGCTTGAAACAAAATTTAAGGTACCTTAAAGAAAGATTTAAGTGCCTGAGTACAATAAATAATAAAGACAAGTAAGAAGAAGAACATGAACTTATTATGGCTTGAATCCCTTGTCTTACATCCAGTTTCCTTCAAATTTAACAAATTTTCAATAACAAATATATTTTATACTTTGTTTGTTTTCTTGTGATCACCTATAACTCTTTGTAGTTGTTGGGATTTCTTACTCACAATATAAGGTTTAAGATTGTATTGTAGATAAGAACACAAACAAGCCTTATATTTCGCTTACTAACAATACAAGGTTTAAACTCACTTCAAACTATTAATGCATTGGGTTTCCACTAAATTCACCAACAACTAGCTTTCCTCCTTAAAAAAAATTTACAAAGAGATAAAAAATATTGAGTCCCTTTTCACTAAGGGTTTACAAGTGTTTACACATATAGGCCAGATATAGGCGCATGAGGAGAAGCTTATATATTAGAGACTTTTCACAGGTTTTGAGCTTTCTTATATGCTCTAAGTTATTTCCCTTAAGCTATGTTTGAAAGTTTAAGAAAGAATGAAATTGAATAGTCATTAATGGAATGACATGGAATGAAGTGAAATAGTTTGAGTAAATATGTTATTTGGGGGTTTTAATAAGAAAAGGGAGGAACTTCTAAAATTTTTGTTTGGAAGTTAAAATTAAATGAATGGAATGAAATGACTTATTAATTATTTTTTCCAATATTATCCCTTATAACATAAACATATAACTAATAATTTAATCTTTATTCAATACATGAAATAGGAATGTGACTCATTGACCTATCCATATTTTTTTTACTTTATTTTAATTTCTCAACTCACAAAATGCAACATAATTCTGAAATAAAATTAACATATATATATATATATATATATGTCTCTCTCTCTTATGTAAACAACTTATAATATGTAAAAATTACTTATTCTAAAATTGTTTTAAATAAATAAATTTAATATTTTAATTAATGATTCAATAGAAAAAGGGGACAAAGATTAAATTTGTTATTCGATGAAGAAAGAAAGTTTCCAAGAGAAATGTTTTACGATGCAAACAGTGGATAAACTTATAATTTTAAGAAATTTGGAAGGGTATAATAATATTTTTAATTAGTGAGCCACTTCCTTCTATCCTTAACCCTCCAATTTAGGGAGATACTAAAAATAACATTTGGGATGGCTAAGGAGGGTCTTGGAGGCCCCCCCTTGCCATTTCATTCCATCTTCATAAAAACATTCAAATATACATTCATCCCAATTTGACCATTTCACCCCTTGCCACTTCCTCTCTGATCCTCCATCCAAATATAGCCTTATGTTTTGACACTCCTTTTTATGGATAAAACCAAAAGTGATCAATGCATCTCAGATTTCCTCCTTAAGCGCAATATTTGAAAGTTGCAAGCATGCAAGAGAGAGAGGTTTCTAAAATAGTTTATCATGGAGGTTTTATGGTGACTCTATTTTTGACCTACAAGAACAGAGGAAGCTTGAGCATGATGAGATGGTTGAGCACATTTTTCTGTGGTTTCTAACTCCTTTCCTGATGTAGAAGCATATGGTAGATTTATGGAGTTAATTCCTTGTACAGCAAGTATTTTCTCATGCTTTCTTGCTTTAGTGGTTTAAATTTTTATTTTTAATTGTAAATAACAGCTTTTGTTCAGAAATGATGGCTATTGCAATGCTATAGTGTTATATCTTCTTCCTTGTAGGAACAAGTCCATGCTTTCTTTTGTCATTGTTTGCATATGCTGCCCTTTAACAAAGAAAAAGTACCTAGAAATACCAAAATATACAAATCCCACTTCTGTCTCAGATTACTCGAATCAGAGAGGGAGTAAAAGATGCTTTTTTTTTTTTTAATGATATTTTTGGGCTATACTCAAAAGAAAACTTTTGGGCACGAAGTCCATTGAATTCATAGAATGATGCTTTCTTTGCTTCCCACTGATATAATTTGGGCTTAAACAATTCTAGTTGGCTTTGGGGTAAAATCATTGGAACAACACATACAAAAATACATGCGCTCATGCATACGTGTTTGCATATATTATTATTATTATTTTGTATGTTATGCTAAGTAAATTATAAACAACAGAACTTTTTTGCTTAGCTGTAGAAAATACATGTTTAGCACCAAAATTTTTAATGTAAACTTTCAAGTAAATAAAATAAGTTGCTATTCTTTTGATGGGAAAAAGTGTAATGGCCTTTAAAACTCTAATGTAAAATTCCAAGACAAAAGCCCTCCACAATAATCTTTCAAAGAATCCAAGAGGGAAAAAAAACCTAAAGGTAACTACATAAGTATAACAACCATAAGAAAAATTATCTATAATGATGAGAAGTGTCATTTTGTTTTACACCAAGAATTAATTTAAATATTTTATTATTTACAACTAATATGTTTATGGGTAATTGAAGACTAAAAGTAAACAATTTTCTTTTCAAAATGATTTTGATTAGACAAAAAAAAAATCTTAAAGAACACCAAAGGACATATGGATTGAAATTTTATAAATAAGTAAGCTTTGAAATGTAATTCAATACAAGTTCCAAGTCACATTTACCAAAAGGATTAATCTAAAAGGAGATGAAGAAAAGTGGCATAAGAGAATTAGGAGTTAGGGTAAGATTGGTGATTTTTATAATAGCCTTTATTATGCTATTTCTGGGGAATATGCAAGGGAAAGCTGTTAGTCTGCATTTTTCATCAAAGCTTAATGAAAGCAATACGGAAAACTCCTAGGAAGTGAAAGTCTTAAATATGATGCTGCAATACGCCAAAAACTACAACTGGAAGTTGATGATAAAGAGTATAACTAACCTCTGTGGTGATGAGTGCTATGATCCCCATAAGAACCCTAGCAAGTTCAAAAGCTGTTTTAAGATATGTTTGGTCAGATTGAAAATTGTTGGGACATACATTGATAAAAAGTTTCATGAGGTTTTGAAATTGGTTTAGGGTTTTGAAGAAATTCTTAAAACACAGTCGACCATCTATGTGAATAATTTAACTAGACTGACTGTGAAAAACAGTCACATATGTGAGAGATCTTACCTTCGACATATGTTATATTAATTAGAGAAAATTATACTTTTGGTCTTTATAAATTTTGCTAAAATTTTAAGTTAATTCTTGTAGTTTAAAATTTTGTAATTAAGTCCTTAGAATTCAAAGGGTTTTTTCGTTTAGTCATTTTCATTATATTTTTACCAATATTTTGTCATATATATGAGCTTAATTTACTTCATTATCTATTTTATATCTTTTATTAGCATAAATTATACATATTCAAAGTATTAAAATAATATACAGTCAGCTATGTTATCAAAATTTAATAAAATTTTAAGTGTAAGGATTGAACTAAAATATTTGTTAATTGGAATGACCCAATTACGAATTTTAAACTATAGGAACTAAATTGAAAATTGGATGAAACTATAGGGACTGAAAGTATAATTTTATATTACTTTTCAATATATATTTGAGAACTCACATTACTAGTTATTATTGCTTGTTGTTCTAATCCGTTATCTACATTTTTTTCATGAACTATATTTATTTAAGATGTTCTCGCCGTTTTCTTGAAATTTCAGTTGTATTCACTTGAAAATAAATGACCTTATATATGGCAAGAGCATAAATAATAGGAAATTAGAGATGATTTTAAAAAAATAAAATTCTGTTTATCCCAAATATATTCAAAGTGTCTTGAAGAAATTATGTTAGATGTTCCCATAAATGATATGAAAATCTAGCTTAAAAAATAAAATGAAGTTTTTTTATAATCACGTACATTTATTATTTTGAAGTTACAAAACTCTACTTTGCTCCCTGAATTTTTTTTTCCTCAAAACAGATCCATGAGTTTATAAAATGTTTAAAGTAAGTCCAAATTACTTACCCTGCTAAATTATTGCCGCTAACTCCTGTGTATAGTTTTACATGCCATTTCTTCAAATACAATTACGTGGCATTAATTTTGTCAACTGTGGCATCCTAATCACGAACAGTTCTAGGCAATTAAGACAAAAAAATATCTTTTTAAACCCTAATCTTTCATAAAATTGTCATTTTGTACCTTCATACGATATAATACCCATAATGGTTCCATAGACTCTTTTAAAAATGTTACATTTGTCTTTGTTTTCTTTTTTTAAAATACTTGATCTAGTTCTCTAGCAAGCCCTAAACCCTAAACTCAAAGGAGTAAATCTAATTTATGTTTTTAAAAAGTTGGGAACTAAGTGTGAATATTTTTTATTAAGTGAGAAATAATTTTAGACATTTCAATAAGTGAGAAATTAAAATAATAATTTTGTAATACATAAGATACCACAAATATATTTTACTCGCAATTAAGATGATGACAATATTGATAAATATATTTTATATGCAAAATTTATTTTTTGGGGGACCATATGGAATTTTATGAGGTATGATATGGAAACTTTAAATTATTTAAGGGCCTATATATAATTTTATGGGACCTATAAGCAAACTTTATTCTTTCAGAGGTCATAAGTAATTTTATACTTATGTGGAAACTCTATTATTTAAATGCTATATGCAATTTTATGGGGACTTATATGCAAACTTTAATATTGGGGGCCATATGGAATTCTAAAAAAACTTATTTAAAAATTTTACTCTTCCAAGAGGCTAGAAGTAATTTAATGGGAACTTATATGCAAATTATATTCTTTTTAATGGCAATATTTAATGTTTACTAAAAATTTTACAAACATTTTAGCTACAATTTAGATCCTCTCTAGTCAAAATATAAACTGGAGAAGAAAGTTATAACATCTAAATTATTATATATATATAATCGCATACAATTGTATAAAAAATAATTATTAAATTTTAATTCAATGATTCGAATAATAATTTTTCTCTCTAGACATGATGTTAATTGATGTCGAGATGGTGACTCGAGTGGATATCATCTGTCAATTTTTTCATATTGATACTGAATTACAAATTAGTTCTTATTTATATCCCCAGTGGTCAAAACAAATCCCCCATTTACTACATCACACTTAAAATAAAAAATTATAGAAGAGTCACATGTAAAATAATATATATATATATATATGGTTTTGTTTTTATCATTATCGGTCCTGTGGTGTCCTCCCACGCGACCAGGGAAGTTTGATGCGACCTATATTTGATTCAACTTTACTTTAAACAGAGGATCAAGATAGTCTTTTATTCAAATGCGAGTTAGCTTAACTATGGAAAGGAATGTTTATGAATTAAACTTCAATCACCATGTGGTAAAGTGTTCATCAACAGTCATTGTCCATTGATTTTTAAAAATGTATATAATGCTTCCTATTGAAAAAAGAATGAAGAGGTCATAAATATAATAATAAACAACAAAAATAATACTGATCAGTGAAATTTTTTATTTAAATTAATAATTTTCTTTTTAAATTGTTAATATTTTCAAAAAAAAATTTCATATTATTCTTCTTAATAATAATAAGATATATTTAACTTTCTCTCTCTCTCTCTTTCTCACTATATATATATATATATATATATTAAAATTGAAATAAATATTGACTTAACTTATGTAACTTCATTAATTAAATATAGAATAGAATAATTGAATATATATATATATATATATAGATATATATATTCAATTAAACGTTATATAAGAAAAAATTTTGATTGGTGAGGAAATTCCCGACAAATATTCAGTCAAAAATTTTCAACTACAATCATAATCTAAAGCACACAGAAATATTTATGTTTGTATATCTTTTTCTGATTAGAATATAAGAAGTTAAGATTTGTTAATTAGCCTCAAATAAGTGACGAAAAAAAAGTAACCTCAAATAAATCCATTTAGGAGTATTTACATTTGAAAAATTAAAAGGATGAGTTAGAAACATGCAATTTGGAATATATATATATATATATATACTTCTCAAATGTTTGATTGATAGCCTAGAATAAATATAGTAATTTCTTTTCCATGTCGGTTCTACCATGATTTTTATAATCGCAATTAATGGTCCTAACCATAGTTTTAAATCACAAAAAACCGGTGGTTATGACAATTTTTTTATAGTCCAAATACTTCATTCCATAAACAAAACATCAGTACAGATAGAATATAAACACAGCTTATTTTGAATTTATCTGAAACAAAGTTTATTTTGAATCTATTCAAACGGAAGTTTATTTTGACTTTATCTCAAACGGAAGTTTTTTTTTTTTTTTTTGGTTTTTTTAAAAAGAATAAACTTGTATCCCAATACTGATCATTTTACAAATTTGTTTAACTTTAAATATTAAAAAATTAAAACTAATTTATAAAAAGAATTGAATTAACTATAACGAAATAATACATAAAAAATTTAATAATTTATTCATACTTATATTAATATATTAATTTTTCATAAACATGATCTCTCTTATAATTTCTATTATATAAACTTATAAAATTTAACTGGTGTAATAGGACCTATATATTGACTTACTTGGGGATCACTTGAATATCGTTTGTGTAGTTTATCATTATATTCTACAAATTAAATTCTTCATTATTGTTTCAATAGGGAGCATTATGTACACTTTTTTTTATTAATTACGAACTATGCATATTAATAAACACGTTAACCCCTGGTGATTGAAGCTTACTTCATTAACATTCCTTCTAAAAATTAAGATATATCGTCTCTATCTCAATTACAACATTTTAAAATTATAATTTTAAGGTTGAGGATAAAAATTAGAATTGTCTTTTGTTAGTTATTCTTCAATTCAATGAAATTCTGGTATAAATAAAATTAAATATTTATTTCTGAAAGATAAAACAAAAAAAATATAATTATTAGGTCCAATTCCAAATCTTTACTACATGTGGTTTGACCCATTTGCAATTGCCAGTATTTAAAAAATAAAAATTTGCAGTGGGGTACCTTATAGTTAATTTTTCACTGAATCATCAATTTTTCTATCAAATTACTAATTAACTAAGCATGCAAAAACTAAAATCCCTCACTTGATTAATCAAAATCCGTAGTTTTTCCTCCAATTCACCCCAAAATTCTCAATTTATTCGTAAAATCCCTAATTTTCTATGTAGTGAAGGCCAACATCGCTCCCATAGCCTACCAAAATCTCATATTCAATACATAAATTATTATGTCTCATTCAATTTCTTCACTTTATCTTCCAAATTTCTAATTGGAGATATACAACCCTAAAACCTTCCCAAGTATCATTTTTGGCCAAGAACCATTGTAGTTTTGGAAATTTTAGGCTTTAGGTTGAGTATGAGCAAACTGCATGGTATTCGGTTACATTGTTAAATGGCATAATAGTTAATTATAAATATGTCAAAAAAACACCTAAGCTATAATTTACTTAAAAGTAGGAATGATAAAAAGTCTTACGGGAATTCTTGTAAGAACTATCCTATTTGGAGATCCACATTTAGGTAATTTTTCTATGTGGGAATAAGGATGGGAGGAAAACTCTCTCTGAAGGAAATTTGGGATGAAGATAGGGATTATAACCCCTACTTCGTGAGGTCCTCACTAATTTTATATAAATATTATCTATCTATCTATCTATATATATATATATATATATATATATAATTTTGTAGTTTTTAGTTATTTCACTCGTTGTTTTTATTTTAATAATTAAAAGAAAAAATCAATTTAACTTAAAAAATAATTATATTTATTACATATTAGTCTTTCACTTTTCTGAAACTTAGATGACATATTGGAATTACTTTCTAAAGACCTCAAAGCTATGATCACATTATAATGAAGAATGGGAATTGAATATTAAAAAAAGAATATAATTATTTGTAAATTAAAATTTAGGATAAACCTAAGAATTAGAATTATTTAAATGATTTTATTTTAAATTCAATTATCTTTTTCTTAATTTTTTTAGAATTAACTTACCTTATTAAGTGTTATCTATTGTAACTTATAAGATTTATTGTAAAAATTATTATTTGAATATTTATAGTATTTTATGAATTTAATTAGAACTTGTTTGATAACATAAATAATGAACTTAAACTTCAAATCTAATTTTTTAAATATATACATATATGATAATATTACTTATACTTTTTCAAATTTTATAAAATATTCAAAGTCCTTGTGGAGATCCACATCCATGCCACGAATGGAGATATATTAAAAAAAAAAATCTTTCCTAAAGAATGAAAATGGGAATGAAGATATGAATGATGATGGGCCATAAAATTGTCATCCCTACTTAAAAGAAAGGCTCAAATGCTCCCTTAGTCCCTCTAATATGATAAAATTTACAATTTGGTCAAACTAGTTTAATATCAGACAATTTTTTCTTCTTTTTCCAATGATCCAATATTTGCTTCACAATCTACTTAAATTTTGTTGTCAAACATACTAATTTGTTGACTTAAATATTATTTACTTACTTAATATCATTAGCCCTCTTTTAGAGTTGACATGTGACTTAACATGTTACAATTTTGTATAAAATTTTAACTAAATTATGAGAAAGAAGGACAAATTAATTATTCAAAAAATAGGGGTTAAGGGGATTAGCTAAAGAAAATTTGAGAAACCAAGAGAAAGAAGAATTGCCCCACCGCCTTTTTTTACTTCAATTTAATTTTTGGTATTATAATTTTTTAAAAATATTTTTTTAATCATCTCACTTTGATTCCTTATTTATTTTATTTCTTAAAACAATCATATTTAATTGAAACTTATCACTTTAATATTTCATTTTTTAAATTATTACCATATATAATATTTTGAGTTAAATTTTATTAACGGTAAAGGCTAAAAATATTAATTTTTAATTAATGAAGATTATTTTGAAAACTAAAATAAATAAAAGATTAGAATAATAATTTCAAAAATTATATTGACATTTTTCTTAATGTATTTTTTGGATTGTTTAGAATATTAATTTTTTGACTTATTGTTTAGCCTAAATTAGAAGGGGGACTTTTTGATAAATATATTTTATTCTCGTCCTAATACGAATTCAAAATGGTCAAAGAACGCAGATCCTGCACTATATGTGCCACCTTGTGCTTATTTCAAATGGATAGAAAAGACAAGGAACAAAAGTGCCACTCGTTAATAAATGATTGCGAGGTATTCAAAATCTGAGGCCCACTCTCGACCTCTGTGTCCCTCGTCTTCCAAACATATCCGTTGGCCCTTATAGTGAAGTCTCCATTCATAGATGCCGAAGGAGACGCTGCAGATTTGAAATGCTAAGCAGAGCAACACACCAGAGACAGAGACCACTCCTTCTCAACGATGTCGTTTCCGTTGGAGAACCTGAACCCTAACTCACTGAACCACCACACGGTTCCTACCTGGTCCGACTTCTGGCTCAACAACAAGGCAAATCCTCTCAAGGATATGGTTCTCGCCATGCAGCTTCACTCCCTCTCTTCTCCCAAGGACCCCAAATCCAAAACCCTAATGCCCAATTTCAACACAATAGACCGAACCCTTCTCTTATCTGACGAGCTTCTTCTGAAAATCCTCGCCAAGCTTCCCGATTCACAGAGGAATTCCAACTCTCTTGTTTGCAAGCGCTGGTTGAATCTCCAGGGACGGCTTGTGCGGTCACTGAAAGTTTTGGACTGGAACTTCGTGTTGTCTGGTAGATTGATACATAGATTCCCCAATTTAAACCATGTAGATTTGGTTTCTGGGTCTTTGATTTCTCCCCGAAATTCGGGTATTTTTTTGAGTCACCGAGTTGTTTCGTTGCATATTGATTCTGGCTTTCCCACTAATTATTGTATTGGTGAGGAAAATATGCTCCCTGTTGAAGTTATTGATACTGGGATGAAAGCCCTTGCTTGTGGGTGCCCCAATCTACGGAGGCTAAGGGTTATTGGGGCCAGTGAAATGGGTTTATTGAACGTGGCTGAGGAGTGTCCCACATTGCAAGAATTGGAGCTGCAAAAATGCAATGACAATGTGCTGCGCGGGATTGCAGCGTATGAGAATCTGCAAATCTTGAAATTGGTTGGAAATGTTGATGGATTCTACAGCTCTGTGGTTTCTGATATTGGATTGACAATTTTAGCCCAAGGCTGTAAGAGGCTGGTCAAGCTTGAGCTTAGTGGGTGCGAAGGGAGCTTTGACGGCATTAAAGCTATTGGCAAGTGCTGCCAAATGTTGGAGGAATTGACTCTTTGTGACCATAGGATGGATGATGGGTGGTTAGCAGCACTCTCATATTGTGAGAATTTGAAAACTTTGAGGTTCCAATCGTGTAAAAGAATTGATCCTAGTCCAGGACTAGAGGAGTATTTGGGTTCTTGTCCAGCACTTGAACGACTGGATCTGCAGAAGTGCCAATTTCGGGATAAAAAGAGCATAGGAGCTATGTTTTCAGTATGCAGGGCAGCAAGGGAGGTTATTTTCCAGGACTGCTGGGGATTAGATAATAACACGTTCAGTTTTGCAAGTATTTGCAGGTAATGTTGTTTTTACAATATGTTTTTCTTCTGTGCCCAATCTGCATTCAGACTTCAAAATCCTTAAAATTAAAAACTGTTTGTTTGTCCTGTCTGACAACCTGTTGAATCGTAAATTCTAATGTATATTGATATTCGGCAAATGCCGAACTTTTGCATTCATATGTATAATCTTGTTATACCATCATTTTATGCACTTCTAATCTGTAGTGCTGATGCTGGAGTGGTTCTGTGAATTTATTGTGAAGTTTTGCCCCAACTTCATTCTGTGTCATCTAATATTCTACAAATTCATGAGACGAGCAAATTGTCAGTGAAGTTCTACTGAGACTTTCTTGTAGCGTTCAAAATAACAAGTTTCCAATGTCTGTCGTTATGAATAAAGGGGATTTTGCTGTTGTTAACTGAAAAACTGTACTGAGGTGCTGCAATTGTATCCAAGTGATATATGACTGCCATTGCTCTTTTGCAGGCGAGTAAAGTTCTTACACTTAGAAGGATGCTCATTGCTAACAACAGAGGGTCTAGAGTCTGTAATTCATTCCTGGATGGAGCTTCAGAGCCTAAGAGTAGTGTCATGTAAGAATATAAAGGACAGTGAAATCTCTCCCACGCTAGCAACCTTGTTTACCACTCTTGGAGAGTTGAGATGGAGGCCAAATACCAAGTCTCTTCTTCCATCAAGTCTCGTGGGGATAAGAATGGGAAAGAGAGGTGGTAGATTTTTCAAGAAGACATAACAGTAACTGAATTTACTATGTTATTTCCAGAGTCTACAAGGTCTTGGACTTAGAAACAGGATTCTCACTGAAAATAGTGAAAATTGTACTAATATGTACTCAGTGTTATTGCAGATGTATTAATGGTGGAAGACTGTTCTTTGTCTTCTTCCATTTAGACTAAGGAAGACTGTTCTTTGTCTTCTTCCATTTGGACTAAGGAAACAGCCCAGCGATGTAATCATTTATAAGTTAAATGGATTTTACTCGCCAAAGTTGAAATTAGGCACAATGTTCTTGTTTGCTTGACTTGGGTACGACGTTCAGTTATTAAAGTACCAATGCTACCGTTCGTTGTGGACCCAAGGCGCACGAGGATGCTTTGAACTTTGTATGATTATGAAATAAAAGTATGTAAATTGGTATACTCTAAATGGTAGTCTTTCTCTTCTATCAGTTTAGTCATGCCAGTCCAACTAGAATGCATACATTCCATCGTCTCTTTTGGGATTAGACTTTTTCGAGTTTCGAGTCTTGCTTAGAATAAAAAATTATCAAGTTTTAAATTGTATTTTTTTTAAAAAAGAATAAAAGTGAAATTTGCATGACTCATGATTAAATTTATATTTAAAATTAATTGTTTAGGTTATCATGTCAATGCACGCTTTAATTTCATACTTTGAAAGTGAAAAAATAATTACATAATCAATTATTATCGACCGCATAAAGGTTCACTGCATATCTATTATTTTGAGTAACAATTGCGTAAATTGATATTTCAAAAAATAAAAAAACTCTTGAACTATTAAATAACTCAGCCATCTTTTAAATTATCACTTATGATCTATCATTACATTAATTTATTTTTATTTTTATTTTTTGGTGAAAAAGGAGTAATTTATTAATTTTAAATTCTCAGAATAAAAAAAATTTAAGCATAAATTACAACCATGTATGCCTAATAAGTCCTTGTATTATATTTTTATATGTATTTAATAGGGACTTATTATATATTTTGCATTAATTCGCTTGATTTAGTTAATAAAGCATGTTAATTTCATGTATTTTATAATTTAAAATGTTTGGTTGCTACTTTGAATGAAAGACATATAGTTTTATATTGTTTTAATATACATTGTAGGTGAGTTGCATACATAGAAGATGATTGAGGAAAAAAGGCATAAAAAAAAGGAAGATTGAAGGATGTTTGTAAAGGTTTTGCAAACATCATGAAAGTGGAAGAAGTTAAGGGAAAAAGTTGAAATAATATTCAAATTCAAGACATGAACAATCAACTTTAACACAACTTTTGGATTTTCAAACGTTAGAATTAAATATGGTTATTATATGCAAAGTTGTAGAGCTTGTTGATATCTTTCTAATAAGTGTTTATTCACTAAAATCTGATAATGGATCACGAAGTTATGTCAAAACACTAAAACTACATCAATGGATAGAATTTAGGAAGATGCAAAAATAGGAAAGTGCCCACAAAATCAGAAAGTGTCAAAGTAAGGTTTTTAGAACATATAAAAGCAGTCTTCAGGTTAAAGGAAATGGGAGATTATAGGAGGGAGGCACAATTTTTAGAGGAGAAGAGGCTAGCATTTAAAGAAAAACACTTCTTTCTCAAGCTATCTCAAGATTTTCGTAAAAGAAAAGGCCAATGGTTAGTCTAATGGTCTCTTTGGACCTACCTTAGTCAAACTTTCATAAATCCTTTCATGAAGAGCTTCTTCTTCATTATTTGCTTTACTGTTTATTTATGTTTATAATCTATGATTAGGTTTATTAGCTGTTTGGATGGAGAATTGAGAATTATTGATTGAAGATTTATTCTGCTAACATCCATATATGTTTATTGATATGGGAGTTCAGTAATTTTGTGATTTCATTAATCAATATGTTGTTTCCTCATTAGAACTTTGTATATTTTGTTAATTAAGGTAATTGCAAGAGTGTTAAGCAATTTACATTGTATAATTTTACTCTTGCAAAATGGAGACCAAAGCTTGATAAAAATTGTTAGTTTACAAGGAATCCAATAAGATAACAAAATTAGATTTCTCAATTTTTTTTTTTGAAGCTTTTGTTTAAGAATCTCAAGTTCCTTCTTAAAAATTCTCTTAGCTTTGTACTAACTCGAAAGATAATTAAAATGGTAAATAAAGAGTGCAAGGAAAGAGAATATCACATAGCAAGATTTATAATGGTTTAGACCAAATAGTGTCTTATGTCCACTCCCTATGCACACAACGAAGGGAATTTTATTGATAGAGAGATCACAAATTACAAGGCAACCCTAGTTAAAAGCTCACATTTCTAGCTTTTACAACCTAGTCACAAAGCAACTTAATAGGGATCAGTTATCATACCCCAAAAACCTAACATGTGATTGATGTAGATAATGATGAAAAACCCCACTATTGCAAGCCTAAAATAGGTGGCACATGACTCATATATATTTAAGAAACTACATACTAAATTTCTCATTCACTAATTTAAGCATAAGTTGTTTACACAAGGTTTAGATTCTATAAAAATTTTGATAAAGTCTCTACTAGAATTGGGATCTTTTAAACTTTCTACAGTACAACTATCAGCCTATACCATTCATCTAAAGGGAGCTTAGCTCTCATATACAAAAAATAATCAAAACAAACCAATCAATAGGGTGATCACACAATGAACTTGGGAAGATGAAATTTATCATTATATTAAATAAAACAATAAATAGTAGGTAATATAACACTGTAAAACTTCATAAACAGTCAAAGCATGCATAAAGCTTTGGAAAATCAGTTGTTAAAACTATAATTTGACCTTAAGAATGGGAAAAAAAAATTAGAAACCATATGCAGAAAAACAAAGGACTATCATATGACATGATACATCTATTGTAGACATACAGCCTAAAGGGTAATTCACCATCTGACAAGGGCACACAACCTCCAGGGTAAGTTAACTAATAAGTTGTGAGTCCAAACCTTACATTACATTATTCCTCTGTCCATACTAGCATTTTCTATCATTTGATAGCTAGATGTTTCATGGTATACCATGGACTAATAGATTAACTATAATTATAGTCGATAAAACTAAACATATAGTTCTAAAATTGGGTTTTGTTTAGCCATCTTCAAAATTTTCCGAATAAATTTTTGCCTTGATCAATTCTACGATCCAAACTCCTTAATGTAATCACTTTGTTAATTTAAATATTTTTAAATTTTCATACATACACTACCAAAAAACGTAGCATTAGTTGTGGTTTATTTTAGCATTACCAATTCGCTGCTAAAGGGATTATCCATGATTTTTCAAACCACAGCTAAATACCTTAGCCACTGTTTTTGTAAACGCGTGTAAATGCAACTTTTTACTACGGTTCTACAAGCAAAGAAATATTAGTTACAGCAACATCAACAACAACTAATTCTTGAAGGATTTAGCTATGGTTTAGAGTAAAAAGGTTTTCGTAAAATGCAGCTATATTATGTTCAAATTTGTTGTTTTAATTCCCAAGGCTTATAACAACGGTTGTAATCATCGCTAATGCTTATATATATTTTTTTCAATACCTGCTTATTTTATTTTCAACCAATGATCTCATATCCAAACACCATAACATTAATACTAACAATCCACATGGTCATTAAACAAGAAAATGTCACATTTAATATAGTTTAAAAAGTGCAACACCAATATAACATAGTCCTTATGACATTATAATATCACTAAATCAACAAATTTTCTTCATTAGAAACATGTGGAGAATAATATGCTACACTCAACCAATGTCCATTTGCTTGATCAGGTACCTATTTTGGAGTATAAGAAATAGTAAGACACAAAGGGAATGTATTCCAACTTGTAGTTAATTATCTAATATATGAAATATTGTATGTATTAAAAACATTATCGGTGATACTTGGAATGCACCAAGTTCATATGACAATTAACCTTAAAAATTTTGCATGATAAAGCTCACTAAGGCATCAACTTTTGTATTTTGATCTTGTAATAGTTGATGTTGATCTTATATTTATTGACTTTGAGTATGTATCATTGATTGCATTTGAATAAACTAACTTTATGACTCCATGTTGGAAGGACAAAAGGAGCTTGCTCTACTGTAAGAATGAGATGTACATCTAAACACTTGGGATATATATGGACCCAATCCTAATCCTCATGCATGACCTTTGTGCTCTTACCTTCTTAAAGCATAATCTCAAGAATACTCAGTGGAAATTTCTTAAGACATGGACATGGAGCTAGATTCATGGGCAACAATATTTTCCTACATAGAAAAAGCAAGAATTTACAAGTGGCTCAAATGCATTAACCTAAACATTTTTGCAACTAAATTACTTCATCATAAATGAAATGGAGTACATTGATATAGCCAAATCAAAGTTCAACCCACTTCATTTTCAAAACAAAGTATAAGAATACTTACATTTATTATTCTATCATGTAAGACCAATTAACATGTTTATGTGTTACTGTCCACACTTCTCCTCTACTTACTAGGTGACCTAACTCCAACTCCTGCAATTGAGAAGTATACAAAACATATGTATGTTAAAAAGTAAAGTGCAACACAATCACTAAAATTTAATATTACCATATCTGTCTTGTGTTTTTAACTTTGTTCCACCTGTATGAGGCATAAGTTGCTTCTTTCTATTATTTGTATTTTTTTGGAGCATTTTCCTATTCATAATAAAAAATATAATCATACAATAAGTGAAACTAATAAGTTCTTATTAAAATAATATTACTTCTTACCTTAGTTTTTGAGCTCATACAGTAATGAATAAACAATGCCCGATGATGTTTATCAATGTTGTTAGGGTAGTTAGCAATCAATTGCTCTCAGTTGCTAGCACCATTATTCTTACTCTGTCACAAATCCTGTCTTCTATATTTAAACTTTTGTCTAGTAGACTTCAGAATATTGTTCTTGTGCAGTTCGGTGCTAACTACAAATTTAGTCTTCAAGGTAAAAGAAATATTGTTAGTAGTTGTACATATAAAAAGATACTTAGTTTCAAAAGTAGACAAATATTACCTTAATAGTATTGTTGTAAACATTATCCTTATACTTCTTTGGAACTCTTTTCCAACTAGGATAGCTAATAGTTGAAGACTCTACTAACTAACCTTACGAATTTGTTTAACAAACCACTTTCAACTTCTACAGGCTAACCATTAAGGTTCCATTTTAATACAACTCGCTCACCACAGGGAAAATGCCAAACATCATTATAAGTTAAAGTCTTTAACTTTACAGTGTCATATCATTTGTGAATACAAGTTTAGTACATGAAATTAATTGTATTCAAGGAAAAAACATCACAAATTTATATCATTCATACCAACTGCCTCAACAAGCCAAGCTTTCTTGCATGATGGTGTATGTTGTGGCTGTGAAGGTGCTTCATTCGCCTCACCATCACTGTCATGATCAGTATCCATAGCACATTCATCTGGAAATAGAGTTCCTTCATGGGTTTTTACCTTAGGTTAAGTGATTAAGGTGCCTGGGACTTGTCTTGAAAAGCTACCCTCAGTTGGTACATGATCATTGGAAGTTGCTCCATGAGAATGACCTAAACTACTCATCCTATTTAGTAGGCATTTCATTTTCAAAATTTTTGCCAATAATGAAGTAAACATCAATTACAATAAAAGGCATAAGATGTAAATACATAATAGAATTGGATATACAGTTATATAATAAATTAAGAGAAGCATAAAAGGTAAGACATAATGTAATATTTATAACTAAGCACCATGCCAACAATATATTTCCCTTTTCTAAAAATAACACATTTAAGTCTTTTGATTGATATAACTCACATTTGTAATATAAATTGTCACCTCTATCTTGCATTTCATATAAGCCACATAGTTTAAGATGCATAGGTATACTCCAACCTTAGTTTAACTCATCTTCCACATAATAAATCATTTGAGCCTTTGAAGCTTGGATGTATGGCTCATCGTCCTTATGCTCACCGGTATGTATCAATTGGGCAAAATTTATAGATGTAAACCCTAAGTCATTTACCACAATCTCTCTGGGATTAGTTATATTAGCCTACTTACATTTGAATATAGTTACTATAAAATGTCCATAATAGTTTAGCTCAATTATGTCCATTAACTTGCCATAATACGTAACACCACCAAACCGCATATAGTTATCACTATTACTTATGTAGCTCCTTGTTCTGAATGTACCAAAGACTTTGACATTTTGCGTTTTTAGTTGTTGGTCTTGTTTTAAGATCCAAAACTTGAACCCATTAACGTTGTATACAATATAATGTTTCGCACCATCAATTGGTCATAATGTTAGAAACTTTAAATCATCTTAGTAAGATTCTTCATTGTTATATCCTATCTAAATAAGGAAAGTTGACAATTCTGTCATACACTAACTAAAGTAATAAAGGTAAATGGTAAAAATGTGCTTACTCAATGGAAGAACTAGCCAACAAACTCTTTATGAACTCTCTTGTTAGTCTCAGAAGATGACTATGTACGACTTCTTTACTATTTCCATAAGTTCCCCCTAAATTCCCTACACATTGTATATGTGAATATACTATACGAGCTGATTATCTGTTAGACATAAAAGTTCATAGAATTAACTTATTGAAGGAAGGGTTACAGTTAGTTAACATATGTCGGTGTGCTTGCATTTTTTCCATCGCAGATAGATTGAAGTAAGTATAACCACTAATTGGTTTTCCAATAGGTGGAAACAAAGGCAAAACATTGGATGACCCTACATTAGGGTGATCACCATCTAAAGTTAGTTGATTGAACACAGTTTCAATTTCCTTTAGATATCTTAAGTAAAAAGTCAAGATCTCTTAGGCTATGTAACCCTCAATTATGGATCCCTTAGGCTAAGCCTTATTAAGTACATAAAATTTTAATTTTCCTAAATACCTTATGGACACAAACATTATAAGTCAAATTCACAAATTGTGTAACTTGAAATAAATGAGGGATAAATGTTTATATACTGACCTTTTTATTTGATACATCCATTAATATTGAATAGGGCCTCCTCGTTTAGCTTTATCAACTAGATGTATAACCAAATGAACTATAACTATAAAGAAGGAAGGGGAAAACCATTTCCATGTGATATAACATCATAACTACTCTATCTTGAAGTTAGTCAAGTTCATGTAAATTTAACACCTTACTACATAGGTGTTTAAAGAAAGAACATATATCAATTAGGATTACAAATAGTTGCTTTTAAAAAGTTGCTCTCATTGCAAGAGGTAAAAATTGCTCCATAAGAATATATGAGTCATGACTTTTCAATTTCCCAACCTTTCATTGTCTCAAATAAATGCATCTATAGATGTTGTTTGAGTAAGCATTTGACATAGTAATATTCTTTAAAATCTACAGAAATAGGTACTTGTTTGCATTTGTCATTGTGTACAATGTAGCAGGATATTTACCATATTCATCAAGCCAAAGTTCAAAACATATGCCTATTTCCTATACGTCTCTTCATGCCTTAATGTGATCTTTTAATTTTCCAACATCATTTAACAACGTGAATATGATATTGTCATACACATTTTTCTTAATATGTATGACATCAAGACATTGACGCAATAAATTAGTCTTCTAATACAGAAGATCAAAAAAGATACTTTTCTTGCACCATTGTTGGAAACCTATATCAGAATCACTAGCTCCTTGAGATCTTGGGGCATGACTTTTAGCTTCCACATCTTTTCATAATGTAACATTAACATTCTCAACCTCCTTTAACACATTTAAGCCACTAATTACAATAGGTAGATTTCTCTTTTCTACTTTTCTATTAACCAAGAACAAGTTAATCTAAATTTATGACCTTGATTTAAAAAGCATCGGTGACATATATAACACCACTTCAGACAACATGGAAGCCGCATAGGAGTTAAGGTAAAATTACATGATGGACAAGATAACCCAATTTGTGTATTCCATCCAAATAATGTTCCAAGACCTGGAAAGTCACTTATAGTCTGCAACAACATTACACCCATATTGAACTCTTCATTACTGTATGAATCAAATGTTGTAATACTAACAACCCATAATTCTTTCAACTCTTTTATTAATGGTTACAAGTATACATCTATATTATTTCTCGATGCTCGTTTACCTAGGATGATCATTGAAAAAAGGAATGAATTATGTTTTATACACATCCAAGGAGGAAGATTATAAGCCATAAGCATCACTGGTTAGATATTGTAACTAGTGCTTAAGTTGCCAAATGGATTGAATCCATTGGTGACTAGGCCAGGGCGTATAATCTGAGGCTTTACTGCAAATTGAGGATGCATGATGTCAAATTTTTTCCATTCCTCAAAGTCCTTAGGATGCTTAACATGTCATCATTACCATTTTTCATAGTATGCCAATGTAGATGCTCAGCTATCTTAAAAGACATAATCATCCTTTGCAATCGAGGTTTCAATGAAAATATCTGTCGTAACCGACCTTTCGGTGAAATGAAAAGTGTTTAAAATTGATTCCCAAAATGAATATTGAAAATCAATTTGTTTGAAGTCGCCACCAAAATTTTTAACTGAAAACTTTGGAAAATCGATTTCAAATAAAAAGAAAAAGGCAACATGGTTTGCGAAATCAGATATGAGTTTTTGGGAGTCTATTTGAGTGTGGGGAAGGTGTTAGGCATCCCACAACACCCGTCCATAAGGACAGTTACCTTAAACCAGTCAGCTGAAATAGAATATGACTTTAAATTTATCTTGATTACCCTTTTATCAACATACATGCCCATTAAACAGAGGAGACAAAATAGCAAGAATGAAAGCAAATAGATAGATATTTACAAAGGGCGAACTTGACCTAAGATGAAAGCCTAGGGCCTACGTATCCTACGATAGGGATCAAAGTCCACGTAGTTCGATCAAATGGCATGTTTATTGGTTGATGATTTGTGAATTTTATGATGAGTACAAGAGGGTTCAAAATTAAACAAATTTTTATAAATAAAATGGAATTGGGATTTAGTTCGTGTGTTTTAATTTACGACAACCTGATTAATCTAACCCTTTTGACCTCTTCATTTTTCTTTCTTTTTAATTTTTTTTTTTGGATTTTAATCTTTATTTTGAAATTTAAATAAAATGAAATTATTATAAAGAACAAATTTGATCACATAAAGAAAAGATATCATTTAATTAAGACATTTATTTTTGTAATATTGTTATTATTGTTATTATTATTTTATAACAAATATGTGCTGATTTTGAGGATCCAAGAAGATTAAAATCTCACATGACCCCATGTAATCGAGGAGAATAATATTCTCACACGATAATTTCGTAAATAATAGAAGGTTAATTAAGGTAAATGTTTAATTACTATTATTTTTAGAACCACTGTGTACCAAATTTAGGGATCTAAGGAGATTAAAATCTCATATGATCCCGTGCAATCAAGGAGAACAAAATTCTCACACGATAATTTCATAAATAATGGAAAATATTATTAAAGTTAATACTTGATTATTATTATGTTTAAAATAAGTGTGTACTAATTTTAGGGATCTAAAGAGATTAAAATCACACATGATCCCAGGCAATCGAGGAGAACAAAATCCTCACACGATAATTTCATAAATAATGAAAAATATTTAATTAAAATAAATATTTAATTATTATTATTTTTACAACAAATGTGCTAATTTTAAAGATCTAAGGAGATTAAAATCTCATATGATCTCATGTAATCGAGGAGGATAAAATCCTCACATGATAATTTCATAAATAATGGAAAATTATTTAATTAAAGTCAATATTTAATTATTATTATTTTTAAAACAAATGTGCTAATTTTAAAAAGATCTAAGGAGAATAAAATCTCATATAATCTCATGCAATCGAAGAGAACCGAACCCACACACGATAATTTCATAAATAATGGAAAATTATTTAATTAAAGTCAATATTTAATTATTATTATTATTTTTAAAACAAATGTGCTAATTTTAAAAAAGATCTAAGGAGATTAAAATCTCACATGATCTCATGCAATCGAGGATAACCGAATCCTCACACGATAATTTCATAAATAATGGAAAATTATATAATTAAAGTCAATATTTAATTATTATTATTATTTTTAAAACAAATGTGCTAATTTTAAAAAAGATCTAAGGAGATTAAAATCTCACATGATCTCATGCAATCGAGGATAACCGAATCCTCACACGATAATTTCACAAATAATGGAAAATTATTTAATTAAATTAAATATTTAATTATTATTGTTTTGTATTATTATTATTATTTGCAACGTATGTATTAATTTTTTTTCTAACTCGATGACTTTCTTAGAACCTTGTTTATAAAGCCAAAAATTAATCACATATTGACATAAAAATAATAATAATAATGATAATAATAATAATAATAATAATAATAATAATAATAAAAGCATTAGCAAGAATGGAAGCACCTCCACGCCTATATATATATATATATATATATATACACATCTACATATATATATATATATATATATATATAAGCATGATATGAGAAGAATGAAAGCATATGGAAGCAAAAGAAGCACTTCCCCTCTTATATATATATATATATATATATATATATATATATATAAACACATGTGATATACAAGTATGATAAGAAGAGAAAAAAAAAAAAAAACTTCAGGAAGAAAGGAGCATACTCTCTCTCTTTCTCTCCTCTTCAAGGCACCTTCGGCACTGTTGCACGATAACACGTGGGTCATTCTCTCTTCTCCTCCCTTCTTCTTTCTCTCTTCTTTATGGTCTCAGCATTCTTGACCTCTTGGTACAATCTCTTCTCCCATGCATATAACCTCTCCACTGTGGCACTATGACTACCATTCCTCCTCCGTCATTGACCTCGACGAAAGTGGTGGCGACTGTGCAAACGGGTCCCAGAAATCCTATGCAGAAGACAACACCGGCAGTGACAGAGTAGGGGAGGCCATCATTAAAGTCAACGTATCAGAACTCGGGCTCATTAGGGGTAATGGATGTGGCATCTGCATTCGAAGAGGTGGAAATGAGCTGATCAGTCGCGACTCCAGAGGAAGATAGTGGTGCAGAACAAGGTTGTGGTGGTAGTGGATGGTGGTCTCTGCATTGGCAAACTGAAGCAGAGCAGATCTTGTACCATGAGGCGAGTGTATATACATAACATGTGACACAGAAAAAGCATGCCTTGCTTGAACAAGCTACTTCATGTATCACTTTATTGCCTTGTAACGCAACACTGTTTCTTCTCACTCAAGCTTGGAATCGCAACAACCCCTTCTGCATTTTTTTTTTTGCCTCAGATTTTTCCTCCCTATCTTCTTCCTTTGTTTACCCTGTTCATAGAGCTTGAAACAGGGCCCTTTTCATAATGCTTGAAATAGGGCCCTCTTCCTCGCCTTCTTCTCTTCTTCCTTTCTTTTTTCTTCCTTCTTCTTCCTCTCCTCTCGGCACCATCGCATTGCTTTTTCTCTCTCTACTTCTCTCTACTAGCACTTTACCCGTCCTCCTCCCTCTCCTCTTCATTGAGTTAGTGAATCATGATAGATATAACCCCAAGAGAGGAGAGGTGTTGTATGATAACAACTTGACCAGCCCAGAGAATCCGAGGAGAACAATCGCTTTAATTCCAAGTTTAACTTGGCTGTAATCACTAAAGGCCCTGTTCTCTGATCACTCCTCAGTAGCTCTTTGCTTTTTTCCTTTTTCCAGCCTTTTGCTGCAGCTATTCACATGAAAGGGGTTGCAGCCTTATGATTTTATTTTATTTTATTTGTTATAATTTTTATTACTATTATTATTATTATTAATTAATTAATATTTTTTGAGTTTTTAATTTTCTATTTTTGTTTTGTTATATATTTTTATTTTTTTTATAATTTTGCTTTGATTTACTATAATTATTCTAATTAGCTATTTTTTTTTTGGTTTTGAGTTTATTTAATTGTCCCCCATTATTTATTTTTAATTCCAAATTCTCCCCCAATTGAAAATGTCCTTTGAAGTTTTGTCATTTTTAATTTCCTTATTTGCTTAATTATTAATTCATTGGTGTATCCATTAATTAAAAAAATTAGGCAATTAGGGATGGGGTGTTCACAATATCTTAACACTTTTGTAGGTAAGTTTTTCTATTTTTTTTACCATCATTTGATATACTATTATCACTAGTTTTCCACCTAGATATATTACAATTTTTGCAAGTATCTTGTTCTACATCCTCCCCTATATATAACATGCAATCATTGGGACATGCATGAATTTTGGTATAGTTAAGTACAAGTTTAGTAATAGTTTTCTTGGCCTCATAAAATGAAGGTGGAATTTTACCAATATCAAAAGTGTTTACCAATAACACTAATGTCATTGACATTGCCTTGTCAGTTATTCTTCACATGAACTTTATATGGTACAATTTAATAAGGATTGATAACTTTGAATACTTTTCACACCCTTCATATAAACTTTGTTGTCCATCGCTAATTAATTCTAAGAACTTTGCATTATTGTTGGTTATAGTATGATTTGGTGGTGGTGACATTACTTCATCTTCATCCATGCATTCATTATTTGGATGATCCCGGGAGGCATCATGGACCCTGTCCATTATGTGGTCATTGACATTAATCCTTTCTTCAATCACATGTTGTATTGTAGAAGTTCTAGTTATAGCATTCACACTACTTCTCTCTTTATTTCCAAGCCAAAATGTGCAACCTTTATGAAATGGTTTAATAATCAAGTGATCCTAAACTTCTTTTATACCATGCCATTTTAAACTAGCATTATAAATATAGACATATTATTCTACCCCAAACACTACTTTTAGCATATGCAAAGTCTAAAAAGTTGTTCAATCCTTCCAACTATTGAAGAGTATTTTGAGGCATGCCAATCCAATTCTTATCCACTTCAAAAGATAATACTTATCTATCTTTGAGTCTTTTAAAACAAATCTAAGATTTAAACCAAACAACATTAATCTATATTGACCATCATCTTTCAACAAAAATTATAACCATTAAATTCTCATCTAAGTAACAAGTTTGATACAACAAGAATTAATTAGATGAATCAAACTTTGATATTATTACAAAGTAATTTCCATAAGTGAGTAGACAAGCATATAGCACTCTCACACATTTGACATTATAACAACTTCTCTTGCTACAAGTGCCCATTACACAATTTTCATAACAATGAACAATATAATAATGAAATTTCAACTTACAAAAACTAACATACATATAACAATCATATACAAATAATTTCACATATGACAACATGGACCAAAATAATATAATATATATATACATATATGTAATTACACAATTTTTCTTCTCATATTAAACAAAGTAATATACTATAAATTAGATAGGCTAATCATAGAACAAAATATTTGCAAATTTCAAATGCTAAAGGAGAAGAAAAAGATCCCAAAAAAAGAAAATAAAAAACAAAAGAAACAAAAAGTAGATGAAAAAATCGAACTCACCTAAATAGAGTGGTAGAGGCAGCATTTAGATACTAGACAATAGGGGTTTGAATGGAACAGGCCTGCGATAGTTTTGTATGGTCATCAGTGGTAGCTACTCACTAATGGACAATGGTTGGGCTCTAACTTGGCTATGGGTGGGTGCACAAGAACATATCATAGATGCAAGTTCAATATCTGTGGTCAACCTTGCTAAGGTTATTAATAAAGCCTATTAGCTGTTTGTTGAATTGTGATTATTAACTATGGTTCATCTTAAACCACGGCTAAACCATGGCTAGTGCTTTTGGCATAGCTGTTGTTGAGCCAACCGTGGCTATGTTACATGTTTCTACTAGTGATAACCTAATTCCCCAATAATAGTAAAGGCAAGTCAAGTCAAGTCAAGTCTTCCACCTAAACAAGCCATTAAATTCATTTTTAAGTAACTCCTACAAATTGAAAATAATTAATTGCAATCGTTAAGCACAAAAACTAACCATTTAAACAACAAAATCCTTAGTTATTGTTAGTCATAACAAGATCATAACCAAAAATTGGAGTTAAGTGGTACAATCTACATATATACTTTCTCTATCAGGTCCTTCCAACCTAAGAACCTAATAATTAATATTACCATTTTTTTAAAACTCATTGGATTTAGTAATGCCATTCTTTTCACCAGTCCATAGTTCAAATATTGAAACACAAAGGAAAGCTAATATGTCATCACTGCAATCTCAAATCATAATGGGAAAAGGAACAAACAAAAGAAAAATGAGAGCCACAAGCATAGAAAAACAAGTTTACACTGTTGTATTTTTAGAGTAAAATGATGCAATTTGGGCAAATGGAAAATGCTAAACTTTATTATATTTTGATTAGTCGAGCTTAACAATTCTTAAGCATGGATACTTCTAAATTCGATACTTCATGCAATTTGGGCAAATGAAAAAACTTATTGTGGGATACATTTTACAGTGGGCCAAAATAACATCAAATTGACATTGAAATATTTCTCTCTATTTTTTTATTTGTTGTGACATTTTTTTTATCATTTTATCTTTTAGTTTATCATTTTTTTATCATATTTCACATAATGTTCCTCCATTACTTATCTTTATTTGCTAATATATATATATACACACACCCATACATGTATCTTAAACACACACATACACCTAACTCTATCTTAAAATTTTGCAAATGATTAAGAAGAAACAAAAATAAAACAAGTAGCTTATCTCAGCAGAAGAAAATGTTGTTGCATTGACACAAAGAAATCGTAAAGACAAGGCTATAGTTGAAAAGAAAGAAAGGAACTCAGGCTGAAAGCAAAGATGAAGAAAATTATAAATATTGAAGAATCATATATTGGATGAAGTGAGAAAATATTTACTTCTGATAATGGAAGAAGTTGCTTGAGCCCATACTAGAGGTGCAGGAAAAAATGGAAGTGGATCTTCAGGGCATCCTATTCTCAAAAGTGTTTTGTCCACTTTATTTTTTGAATTAAATTTAAGAAAACTATATATTTTTTCTTTTAAAAAAAATATCATGATGTATGTAGACAATACTAATATCTTCTTTCCTCTATTGTACTTGACTTCATCATATTGATAAGAAAAAAATTAGGTAGCTTGTAATGTTAGAAATTGTTAAACACCACACCTTATGTCTTTTTTTTTTTTTTTAATTGTTTGGCATCTGGTTCACCTATCATTGCCTATATTAGATAGTATATTAATAAATGTATATGTTTAAAAGAATTAGCATTGCCTTTTTGTATGTATTATGATAACTATTTTAAATAAAATAATACTTAACAACTTCAATTGTTAAATACTATTAGATCCCTCATCTTTAAGTCTACGTCACTTTAATATGATGTCATTATTTTTGTTCACTCACACTATACCTAATTATACAAAATATAGTACTTTGTATTTTTCCAAATCACTCCTTACACTTTTCAAAAGTTTACACATTGGTCCTCGCCATTCAATTATGTTATAACACTCTCTAAATTGTGATGATGTGGCTTAAAAAACTTACATGTCATGCCCACATGGATCCTAATATGCCAACTTGACACCACGTGGAACCTTTATGCAAAGTAGTAGTACATAGAATGGGTATGAAGGATAGTGCACTCCTTTTTTGCCTCACTTCCTTCAATAATCAAATCAAGTGCTATATAAAGTGACCCTACTGCTAGCTCTAAGTTACCCGTTGCTTAATTATAGTTTGAAAAGAGAGAGAATTAAAGAAAGGGAAAAAAAAGAAAAAGAAACAAGAGTTAATGTATTGCTTCATCATAGACCATTTTGTCATTCTTTGAAACCTTCAGTTGGGTGATAAGAGTCCAAAATAAAAAGGCAAATAATGAAGTGCAAGCAAGCTTTCTTCTAATTAATTAGTCTAATAGAAATTTATTTGTTCAAATTCTATTTCTTACAAGTAATTTAAGAAGTTTGATATGAGTGTATGATCTTAAACAAATTAAGATCGTATGTGAAAAGAATGTCTTTAAAATTGTTTTCAATTTCTGTGGCTTTTGGAGAGGAAATCTTCTCTGGAAGACAAAAAATAAAACCTTAAGTGATGCTAATCCCATTCAAAGTAGTAGTTGAAATTCCAAAACTAATGGATTTACCACATACAAGTTCTTTCTACAACATTTTCAAACCACCAAATGGGGGATAAAGCTACATTTGTAAGCACTGTATTATGTTTATTGCAACAATATTTGTTATTGGTGGAAAATGTTAGAAATAAACTTGATTTTGGCCCAAATGTATTGTATGTCCAATCCATGTTAGGCCCATTAGTTTAAGCCTATTATATAGAATTATCTTATTTAATGAAGTAGGTGTTGGTTGGAAGATGTAGTACATAAATGTAGAAATAGGTGGTAGTTAGGAGTTACATTAAATGAATGCTAGTTGTAACTTTCGCTTGAATTCTATAAATAGGATATGATTCTCCCATTGTTGTATCAAGTCTAGAAAGCAAATCTAATAGAAGTTTTCCTTTCTCTCCATTAGTTTTTCTCCTTTCCACTCTTAGAATTTCCTCTTACAATATTTTAAACCTAAACAATCCTACCTTTTCTTTAACAAAGTGGTATCAGAGCCTAACTAACTTAGACAAATTGGCAAATAGCATATTTCTCTTCCAATTCCCTCACCTAACCAAAGACAACTATGGAAGTTGGAGTATTTATGTGAAGGCTCAACTAGGCTCTCATGACGTATGGGAGATGGTAGAGAAAGGTTATGGGGTACCTCAAAATAAGGGTTTCTTAAGTCTTACCCAAAGGGAGACTTTGTATAAGGTAAAAAAGAAGGACCAATAAGTACTTACTCTTATTCACCAATGCATGGATGACATCATATTTGAGAAGGTTGCTAATGCACCCACTTCCAAAAAGGCATAGGAGATTCTTCAAAATGTATACAAGGGCATAGATAAAGTAAAGAAGGTATCGCTATAAACCCTTCAAAGTGAGTTTGGAGTACTTCACATGAGAGATTATGAAAATATTTCTGATTATTCTACTCGAGTATTGGCTATTGTTAATGAAATGAAAAGAAATGGAGAAGCCTTGGACGATACCTGAGTGATAGAGAAAATTCTTCGATCTTTATCTCCCAATTTTAAACATATCATTGTTGCAATCGAAGAATCAGTAAATATAGATACCATGACTATTGACTAACTTATAAGGTCATTACAACCTCACAAAGAAAGGATGAGGAAGAAGAAGATGATTGAGCTGTTGGAATAAACTCTTTACTTAAAGGTCACTCAAAGAGAGTAAAGACCATGATGGAGAATGCAAATGGCAAGGACGTGGTCATGATCGTGGTTGTGGTCGTGGTCGAGGCTGAGGAAAATGAGGTAGAGGCAACTATAATAATTATGAAAAAAGTAGTCATGGTTCTCAAATATGACGTGGGAGAGGAAGCAAAAGTCATAGGTATGAAAAATCTTAAATCAAATGTTTTACTTGTCATAAATTTGATCATTATTCTTTCGAGTGCAGAAATGCTAATCATGTGGAATAGAAAACTAATCTCATAGAACTAAAGGAAGATGTTGAGCTCACTTTTTTGATGACTAAGGAGAATAGTGAATAAAAAAAGAGCATATGGTATCTTGACATTGTGGCAAATAACCATATGACTGGTGACAAAAGTCTGTTTGTGAACCTAGAGCAAACTAATGGACATGTCACTTTTGGCGATGAGTTAGGATATATGTTCAAGGAAAAGGTAAAATCCTAGTTTTTCTTAAAATAGAAGCCACTAATTAATTGTTTATGTTTATTATGTGTCAAGTTTGAAGAACAATACTTAGGGCAATTACTTGAAAAGACTTTAATATATACATGAAAAATCATCATTTTTATTTAAGAGATCAAGAAAGAACTCTAATAGCCAAAGTGCTAATGGTAAGAAATAGACTATTCATAATCGAAATTCAAAATGATGATGTCAAATGCTTAAAGGCATGCTTGAAAGATAACCCTTGGCTTTGACATTTTAGGCTTAGTCATATAAATTTTGATAGCATAAAATTAATGTCAACTAAGAGCATGGTCAAAGGATTGCCTCCAATAGGTCATCCTAATCAATTGTGCGAAGGATGTCTTCTTAGAAAGCATTTTAGAAAATATTTTTCAAAAGATGCAACATCAAGAGCTAATGAGCTTTTATAACTCATACATCTTGATTTGTATGGCCTTGTAACTCCAAGCTCATATGTTAAGAATAATTACTTCTTACTCTTTATTGATGATTTTTCAAGAAAGACATGGATATATTTTCTAAAAGAAAAATCAAAAGCATTTAAAATGTTCAAAAGGTTTAAGACTCTTGTTGAGAAAGAAAGTGCTTATAAAATTAAGGCCTTGAGGACTGATAGAGGAGGCGAATTCACATAAAAAAAAATTCAATGAATTTTGCAATATAAATGAGATTCACCATATTTTAATAGTGCCTTGATCTTCACAACAAAATGGTGTGGTAAAAAAGAAAAATAGAACTATACTTCAAATGGCTCGAAGCATGCTAAAATGCAAGAAGATGCCACAAGAAGCATGGAGTGGGAAAAAGCCTAGAAGGCAAATCTAATAAAAGTTTTCCTTTCTCTCTACTAGTTTTTCTCCTTTCCACTCTTAGAATTTCCTATTTCAATATTCTAAACCCAAATAACCCTACCTTTGTTGATGAAGGTTATTAATTAGTCGCAAGTAATAAAGAACTCACTAGGTTATTAACAATGAAGGTTGCTGAACCACCACTTTTGTTGCAACATACAGAGGTACCTTTATATATATTGATAAGAGAAATCATGAAGGGATAAGGTGGTGTAAAGTGGACAACATGCTTGCTTCCCATATGAATGGCACCCTCGTCCCACTTCTCAAGTAAGCTGGTACCTTATGGCTTAAGCTAGCAACTTCTTCTCATGCCTATTATTTATTGTCTTTACATCCATTAGTTCAACATTTCCATCACCATAATCCAAGTCTATCTTCCACTTCACTTGTATATCACCGTATAAAATCACATAATGACTATCATTTCCACTGTGATATGCATATTCACCATGATGACACACACTAGTTAGTTACCAAAGCAACATTCCTTGACTACAATGTTTAGTCAAATGTTGTTTACTAAAGAAAACAAGTTTATTGAAAACATTCTACATCCATGTTTCGAAACTTCAAACTAGGTATACAGAACATCACATAGTAGATAAAATATCAGTAATAAAGAGGAATAAAATTGAAGAGTGCTGCAAAATATGAGTGTCACTAACTAATTTATTGCCTAATTCAATCGCAATGTCACTAAGGACTTCCTTATTGTTGGAGTTACTCAAACAGATGACATGGACCTTCTTGAACTTTGATCCATGTCAACAGCCACATGAAGGAGTTGTATTGTCTGTTTGCTATATCATACTCCAATGGATGGTGTTTAGACAGAATATAATGGAAGGGAGTTGATTTGAAACAGAAGACAATTATGGTGAGCTAATTGAACAAATTTAAACTATAAGGACCAAATTACAAATAAAGGAAAACTATAGGGACCAATTGTATAATTTTCGCTATACAAAAATATGATTTTAGTACAAAAATAATTAATATTATCTTTTTCATTTATGTATTATGATAATTTTTAAAAAATTAATACGTAATTTTCTTTTGAAAAAAAAAAGAAGGCAAAACGTTATAAAATGGCCACGTTTTGCCTAATAGAATGCCCGCTTGTGCTACCACTATAAGAGAGGATCTACTTTTGGGAAAAAATGGAAAGGAAGGATGCTTCTAACTTCTTTGATACATGTGTGGAAGCTAAGGGAATTTAAGGGTAGTATGGTATTATACAAAAAAAAAAAAAAACATTTAAGCTAAAGAGACAGGTGTTTTAGGTAGTGTAGTCCAAAAGAAATGTAACAAGTAATTTGTCACAATTTGAATGCTATTTCCCCTCTTATCTTGCTCAAGATGTTTGCTAGTTGAGCCATGACACAATTTTGGGCTATAATCCCTTTTAATAAAAGTTTAAACACATTCCACAATTATAATAGTCAAAAGGGATCAAATTTATTGAGTTCAACCAACCATTTTTGTTAGTTGACTTTGTATATTTATATATAACTCATTTAGTAAAATTATTTTAACTCGACTCATTTTAATTCATAAGTCAAATGAGCTAACTTGTGAGTTAAGTAAACTAGCCTACTTAACTTTACATTTTATTTTTTTCACTAATTCTAATAAACATTATATAAAATAAAATTTTTGTTACAACTATTCTTTCTAGAAAAGATTCAAATGCTCTTGATCATGAAATTGTGAAGATTTTTATTATTTTTTAGTTGTTTGGTAAAATATGTGGTATTTTAGTTTGATTCAAAGGAGTTGTTTGAGTATTTTAATTTTAAATTTAATGATTTGATATAATTATTTAGATGTTGATGGATATTTGTTATTGAAATTGAAAGTAATCTTTTTTTTTTTTTCATAGGTTGAACGAGTTGATTCAATTAACTTATTTAGTGGTTAAATTAAAGTTTTGATCTCTTTAAGCCAAATAGGTTAAATAGGCTACAAATGAGCCAATCCTTGTACGCCACTCACTTTATCTCCTCTGCCTAAAATTAATTTTATTTATTTATCTATTTTGTATTATTCTTCGAAGTTGTTATTTACCTTAATTGTTTTATTTTCTAACTTAAATGCTCTTAGAATTAGGCTTATTCTACATAGATTCCGTCCACAATGGTTTTGTTGATATTTAGTGCTAGTGGTCTAGTCCAACCCAAACTTTAACCCCGAAAAAAAAAATTAAGACCAACACATAAACCCTAGCTAGTATTAGCAACCCCTTCGTCCTCTCCTCCTCCCGCCTCCATTTTCACGCAACTGAAGGAGAGTGAGAGAGAGAGAAGATGGTGTCAGGGTCTGGTGTGTGCGCGAAGCGCGTGGTGGTGGACGCACGCCACCACATGCTGGGTCGGCTCGCTTCTATTGTGGCCAAGGAGCTGCTCAACGGCCAGAAGGTGGTGGTGGTGCGGTGCGAGGAGATCTGCATCTCCGGTGGTTTGGTCCGTCAGAAGATGAAGTACATGCGGTTTCTCCGCAAGCGCATGAATACTAAGCCTTCTCATGGGCCGATCCATTTCCGTGCCCCGTCCAAGATTTTCTGGCGCACCGTTCGTGGGTGAGTTTAATAAAGCACTCTGGCACTCTAGTATCTTGAATATATTTGAAATAGCGAATACATTGATAGTGCTGATGCTTTTGACGATACTTACAGAACATGGAAATTTCTATCACTCTCTTGACTTAGGCTTTTTATTTAAGAGGTCAATCTCCGGCCTTTGGATTTTCTACAATTGATACGGATAGGATGAAGGAAATTGCAGTGTCTGGTGGGGGGTGGCGCAAGAGTGGTGCAAGAGGACTTCGTTAGGGGAATATGAATATTGATTTCTGCTCTGTAATTTGTAGTTACCTAAGTATCGTTTTCTTTGTGCTGCATGTTGATACAATGTTTATTGCTTTCTGTCTAACATATCTTGTTAATTTTTTTTCACCTTCGATTATTCTGTTTGCATTTGTTACCCTGATTATTTCTTCACTTGATTTAATAATGTTGAGGCCTTTCCCGCTGAGGGTACTTGGTAGCCATTTTGGATTCAGTTGCTTGTAGATTCTAAATTACCCGTTTCGGGGTATGACTAGAAAGCAGAAAATATTATGTTGCTTTGTTTTCATTTTAACTTGTTCCTATTTTCTTTTTTACTTTTTTAACCTATTGAGTCCTCAATGGTGGTGTTCTTTTGCAGTATTCATATTTCTCTAGACAATATTGGACGTAGTGTTTCATAGATTACGTCAGCAATTTTGCCTGGCTAAACATACGACATTGTTGTTTCTTTGATTTTAGTGAACATTTGTCAAATTAAAATAGGTAAATGGATATTTGATTTACTTATTTAGATGGATTAGTTGTTTGTTACCTCACTTTATAGTTTGGTAGTTTTGTATCATTAAGTAATCCAGCTAAGGAGATAGTCTCAGTTTGTTGATAACAGATAAGAAAGATATGATATTTCCCCTTTTAGTTTTTGGACAGTTGGAAAATTAATACATGATTAAGAATAAAACTTTGGGCTTACCGTTACTAAGTTTTTTTTCATGTAAATCTATCACTGATATTTCTAAATATTCTTAGCTGTGGTTTGCATTTGCATCATGTAGTACGTATTTCGTGTGAGCACTTGGTGTTTCACGTGAACTATATGATGATTTATAGTTCCAAGTGGGCTAACTGATTTTTCCCATTTTCTTAGATTTTTTGACAGCTATAGGAATTGATGTCCTTGAAAAATAAGAGATAATCATGCTTGTTTCTCTCCGCAAATTGACATTTTTCTTTATGTTATACTTTCATTGTTATGATATCTTTTGTTTCTCAATTTTTAGAATGATACCACATAAGACAAAGCGTGGGGCAGCTGCTCTTGCACGATTGAAGGTCTTTGAGGGTATACCACCTCCGTATGACAAAATGAAGAGAATGGTTGTCCCTGATGCCCTGAAGTAAGATCTACCTATCTGAATTTTTGATATTTCAGCTCTACTGACTTTTATATTTTGTCTGTTAAACTTCAAAATATCTTTGTCAGTTTGTCTAACAAAATTAGAGCAAAATCAATGAAATCAGGGTGTTGAGGCTTCAGAAAGGACACAAGTACTGCTTGGTGGGTAGATTGTCATCAGAAGTAGGATGGAACTATTATGATACCATTAGGGTAAGTTGCCACTTTTTGAACTTGTTCTTGAATGGGTTTTTTTCCTTTATCTTTTGGATGGCATTTGGCATGCAGATATCCTATTCCTCAAGTTCTTGGAAACTTGTTTATAAAAAAGAAAAACTATATATAGGTTTCCAAGCATTTCAATAATTGATTGTCCCATGTACGAAATCTAAAGTGTGCAAATATTACATTTGCGAAGATGATATGTCTGCTGTTGCCTTGCTCATGCCCCCTGGTATCTTGTTTGGCGGCATAAAATCCCTATCAGTATTGTTTTTACTTTCTATTGTATTTGCTGTGTGAGTAAATATTCAATATCCCTAGATGCTGTGCTTGCTATGTTTGTTGCAATTTATAATTATAATAAATAAATTGACTGATAAGTGCTCTAACTGCTGATACGAAAGCATTTGCTAAGACGTTCAAGTCATTGTTATTCCTGCACTATTTTGGAAAATTTAAATATTTATTCAATATGATGTCTACTGCTTGATTGGGTTGCTGTTGTTTGCTGGAAAACCTGAGTACAAGGAAACATCTGTAAATTATAATCTTAAGTCATCAAGGTGGTCGTCAATTAAAATATCTCTTAATTCATTTCTTTGTTCTTAATTTATTTAGTTGTTTTGTCTTTTACGTGTTATTTTCGTTCAATCTTTAGTTGAGAAAGTCAGGTATATAATGAAAATGGTGGGTTGTGTGTGTCTGGATTTATGCTTTGCCAAAAGAAAAAGGTGTGCTGAAGTGTCTGTATTTACTTCTGCTCTCAGGAATTGGAAAAGAAGAGAAAAGAGAGAGCACAATTGGTTTATGAGAGGAAGAAGCAGCTGGCCAAATTAAGGTCGAAGGCTGAGAAGATTGCTGAGGAGAAGCTTGGTTCCCAACTGGAGATCCTTGCTCCGGTTAAGTACTGAATTTTGATGTATGGGTAGTAATTTAATATTTTGTTGAGAAGTACACAAGGTTGATCGTGACCTGAGTTGTTTGATTAATTGCTTGGTTATACGCTTTGTTTGATAATGTTGGAAGCTGTTCTATTTTTATGTAGAATGATTCTTGGGTCATCTATTATATGTGCCATTTTCTTCAAACGAGCTGAGCCATATCTAAACCGCAAGATACTCGGGGATCTTACGGTGCGCACTGTATAACTCATTGGTGTAAGAAGCTAATGTAAACTAAAGAAAGTGGCTGTATTAGTGGATACCCATATCCATCATGTACTGTACTCGGCCGTTTGTCAGTGAAAGAATGGGCTAAGAATATATCAAGTAGGCTTATGCAGTTTCCCAGTGATCTCCGGATTTAATTAAATTAGTCTTAAAACTGGTTTTTTATATCCGATAAACTGGTTCAAGAACCTAGAAATATAAAGGAACGGTTGGTTGGCTGATTATAGCGACACTGATATACTCGTTTTCTGGTTAAGAAAAGGTTTAGAAATTTTTTTCTGATTACTTAGAGGTTGCTGTTATCCCGCAAGTACTAGCGAACAAAATATAATGGGAATAACTGGGCTTTCTTGTTCTTAGCTGCAGGCTAAGGTATAATTGTTATTTTACAAATCTTTTCAAGTATTTTCCTTCATTTAAACACTGTTAGCAGAATACTTTTTGGGTTACACAAGGAATTTGTTTTGGGATTCTTGTAATAGACAAAAGTTAATCAAATTACTTAGATTTACTAAAATTATGCTACATTTTTTTGTATATGGATTAGACTTAGGTATGAATCTTTATATTTTTACGATCAAAATTTTTAATTAATATATGATAAGTGTATAATTAGTTAATAATATAAAAATAATTTTAATAAAAAATTGTACAATTATATACAAAATTCTTCCATATGACATGAATATTATTAGTAAATTATATACTTGTTATGTATTATTAGAAAAAAAAAAAAAGAAAGCATGAAATGATATAAATAAATACATATAAATTTATTTTCATTTTATATCAATGTTTAAGTTATTCAAATAGTTTATTGGAATTCAAATAACGTTCTAATTTTAAATTTGAGGGATAATTGCCACCCCTAGTTTGAAAGTAGGTTGTGCATATGACGAATATAGTTTTTGATAAGATCAAAGCCCCCGTTCAAATTTGGAACAAGGCCAAATTTTTTGACCTTGTCTTAAACCCGATCCAATGAGATTCGGTTGATGATTGGGTTAGCGTCAACCAAGTCTCTTATAAAAAAAATTATCTTTTTTAATTTAAAAATATTTTCATAAATTTGAACTTGAAATTAAAAAAATTATTCTTATTTTAAAAATGAGGTATCCTGTATCAACAAAAATAATTCATATTCATTAAAAAAAAATAGAAAAGTAGACTTTTTGAAAGAAAAAAATTTATGCTAAACAAGAGAAAAATAAAAGAAATTAAAAATAAAAATAAAACCAGATCGGGTTACGCCTATTCGTGAATTTAAAACTTGGCTTATGTATGAGATTCAATATAACTCTAATTTGCTTAAAACCCAGCCGCAGGGTCGGCTGAGATCGGATCCTGAATACCTCTTATTCGATAGGGTTTTTCGGGTTCTGACCAAATCCACAAGAGTGTATTGTTATTATATATTGCAAACCTCACAAATCTCGCTAGTATTGTGAAAGATAACAATGTTCATAATTTCACTTACATACGCATACTTCAACTCATTTTCGAGCACAGCGCCTCCCATTTTTACCCGCCAAATTAACTGTCCAGTTCTATTGATCTTAACCATTCATTTCATCTCTTTTTATGAAGCTGCCACATGTCCATGAAATCCCCTCAACATTCACAAAATTCTCTCATACGCCCAGAAGACATTCCACCAAATTGAAGCTGCCTTTACATTGCTTTTTAACAATTATATGGTGTAATTTATTGTACATTATTTGCATGTTAAATTATATAAATGTTGTATAAATACATTTTACATGTGAAATAACAAGTGTAAATTTACATGTTGAATAAGATGAAAAAATTATATAAATGTCGTAGAAAATTCTTTTAAATTTAATAATTTAAATTTAAATTTGTTTGCAGATTCAAAGTTGAGTGAAAATATTATTAAATTTAATAGTATAATCAATATTTTTATTAAAAATTTAATTGGTGGAAATATTTTTTTTCTTAAATTTAATAATATTTCCACCTAGCTTTGAAGTTGCCAAAAAAAATAAAAATTAAATTTAAATGTATTATTAAATTTAATAATATTTTCACTGAACTTTGAATATTCGATCTTCTCATACTTAGTCTAATAACAGACACTCCAGAAACCAACTTGAGCAGTTCAAACGCAAAGTCAAACCATTTGATGTGAGGGCTCATTGTTTGTTTGGTTTATGAATTAGTAATCATTCCTTTTCTTAAGGGAATGCTCTCTACCTTGTATATATGATGGAATGTGAACTATCGAGCTCAGGGTAGGGGAATGGGTGCTCTCTCTTGGGAATGAATAACTTATGCCATATTTGCCCATGACCTATGTTAAGCTCTGAATCTCTACCATGGTGTGCTGGTCATCATGTTCCAGTGATCATTTCCGGTCATCATATCTGGTCGTCCGGTGTTCGAAATCGGACATCGTTGGTTAATGGAAGTTGATCACAGCAGATTTCTAAAGCAAAAATTGATTGAAAGAGAAGAAGAGCAAGAGGGAGATTTATTAGAGAGACCCTTCTGACAGAGAAAGCGACTTCATTGGCATCTGTAGAGGTTTTCGTCATTGGCGTCTGTATGGCTAGTTTTGCTCTAATTTGTCACTCGTCTCGGACGAGATGGTCCTTGATCTATTACAATTGGGAATGGGTGCTCGCCATGGTTTGCCATTTTTGCTCCATTAGGGCCATGTGGTGGCTATTGTCATTTGTTTTCCTGATCAACGACGTGGTTGGTGTTCATCATAGCTGAATCAATGACGGAGGTTTGAGTAGACAAAGAAGAAAATTAATTATCTAGACTTTAACTTGATCTCTGAGAAAAGACACAGAGATGATAAAGAGAAGAACGAATATGAGGTTCATCAGAGCTCCAAGTGATTGCCGACGATTTGACTTTCACCGGAGGAGGAGGAGAAGGTAGGTTGGAGAGAAGCTAAAATTATATTTCTACACCTTTAAAATTATATAATTAATATTTTTTAAAAAGGGATATTTTGATAATTTGATCCATCTTTATTCCCATTCTGACTCTATCTCTCAATGTCATACCAAATATAATACATCAATATAAAATTCCATTATATCAAAACTCATTTCCATTCCAAGGCTCATCTCACTCTCTTTCTATCAATTGAAGTCACCTTCTTTAATTGTCTTTGTTCTTGTAGCTTTCCTACAAAATTTTTTTCAAGTACTTTTCTTTTCATCTAAACACTATTAATAGAATAATGTTTTTGTTATATAAGGAATTTATTTTTCAATTTTTCTTGCAATTGACAAAAATTACTCAAAGTAACTTATATTTATGAAAAATATATGCTACATTTTTTATATTTATATTATCTTTAACTACATTTATTTAGATTATTAAAAAAATTTACTAGAATTCAAATGGTTTTGGTCTCTCTCTCTCTCTCTCTCTCTCTCTCTCTCTATATATATATATATATAGATCGCAGCAAGACTCATAATCTATACTTTCTAGTTATAATTTTAATTTGTTTTTATTACTTAATTCACAATTTTGAATTGAATTAAAAATTTCATGAATATTTTAATTAAATGTACGAAAAAAAATCACAGATAATATTATTTTCAATATTTTTATTTATTACATATAATTATAATTATTATATTTGTTGTAATAGATTTACTATATAATGTATGACATATGAATATTAATATGTTTTAAATCTATTTATGCTAATAAATAGTATATATTAATATAAAAATATTTTTTATCATTATATTTTTAATTTATATTATATTTTTATATATTTATAATTGAAAGTAATTAGTAAAATAATATAAAAATAATAAATAATACCATTTATATTCTATATACTACAAATCTCTAAACCTAATCAAGCCCTCTCGTAACAATAACCAATGTCAAGTTGCCTTTATTTAAAATTTGATTTTTATTAAGTTACATTAAGTTCGTTAATTTGAATAATCTGAATTCAACAAGAAGTGAAGAAAAATATTATAAAATGAAATAAGCTAAATAAATAAAATATCATGATATACAAGAAGATAATCAAGAAGGAATATTTTATCGAGCACGCTATAAATGTGGTTGTAGTTCACAGTCCCACTCTTGTTCACAGCTTCGTCGTCTTCTTTTGTTTCTCTGCAAGTTGTTCGTCCACCCTTGTTTACAGTTCCACGGTACATCAAATACTTCTTCTTCTGTCTTCTACTTCTGCTTGCAAGTCTTCTCTAAGATTATTTCTTGCCATAATTATTCTTCTTCTGTTCTTGGAACTTTTTACGTGTTCTGGAATAATATCTTTCTCTTCACGTTTTGTGCCTGTACGTGTTCTGGAAAAATATTTCGACTTATTCTGCATGTAAACGTTCTCTAAAATGATTTCAATATGTAGATCATTGTCTTCAGCATTCATTCTACTCAGAAATATAACAGTGTGGGTAAGCAAGCGCACAACCCAATCTTCGTTTGTTTTCTTCTTTCTTTCTTCTTTCCACTTTTCTTTTTATTTTGTTCTTTTTTTCTTCTTTTTTCTTCTTTCCCCTTTTCTTCTATTTTCTCCGTCTCTTTTTTCTCTTTCTTGTTTCATCTTCTCGATCTTTCCGAGTTTTCTGACATATTAGCACACGCCGTTTATCGGGTGTTCTCCTAGGTTTTTATTGTATAACGAATATTTCTAAATTCGAATGTTAAACACGATTTGTTTTCTTATTCGTTTGTAAATTAATATAATGGCGAAGTATAAGTCTCTGACAACATCTCAAGATTGCGATAAACATCACAGACGACCTTTTCCTCGGAGAGGAAACGTGAAAAAAAAGTATTCTGGCAACATTTGCTCCCACCACCACTCATGTAACTCAAACACCACTTTATAAATTAATTCTTTGTTAAGTCGATATTTTTCTTTGATTTATTTCAATAATATGTTGCAGTTGTATTGTAGTAAATATATGATATTATTTGTTTAATGATATTATTTTATTATTCTCAGTAATATGAGTAAATAATAATACAATTAAAAATACATTATTATTTATTTGATAGTCAATTGTTAAGCATAGACCGGACTCTATAATATCACCTCTCTTACTACATATGTTTAGGTCAATTGCACGTAATCCAATACCTTCGGATATGAAAAAGAGATGTAATCACTAATAACTGTTTTTATTCAATATTTCTGTTTAATATATTTCTTGTTTAGTATACATCGAGTATTTTTTATTTTAAATATTGAACACTTCTTGTCTTTCCTAGTTGAATGAAATGACACCACATAAGTTGAGGGCAAAGTCACATTATAACGATGAAGAAGACAAACAAATGTTATTGCCCAGAGAAAAGAAGACTCAAGGTAACATTACCGCCATCTTCGAGAAGGTGGTTAAATTTTTCCAATTCTAAATTTTTATGATTAATTTTGGATTTTTTTTTTCGGTGTTTTAGGTGTCTATTGAATTTGTTCATAGTTTTCAATGGGTCTTTATATTATTGTGGTCAAGTGTGGATGTTTAATTTTTTTTTTTTTTTCCTTTGTGTTTTACATGTCTATAGAGTCTATTCATAATTTTCATGCGTCTCCAGATTATCATATGTCTTAACTCTTAGGTTTCTATTTCATTCATAGTTCTCATTGGTCACTGTCATATGTCAAGGTCAAGGTTTGCAGGTTTAATATTAATACTTTAATACACTAGTTTCAAAGAAATTAAAATGTCTAAATTTTAAATGAATTATTATTATAAGGAAACATAATTCATGTATATCCCTAAGATTCTAGTGGCATTTATATGATTATGATAAACAATAGAAATTGCATGCATACTTATTAGTAAAACAATGTTTTGATATGAATATAAATATTTAATAATAACATCATTGTCAGACTCACTTATTAATTTGTCACAAGTAAGACTTATTCTTCTTTTCCAATTATTATTCATTAGATTCAAGGATATGATATGCTTAAGTTTGATTGTGATCTGGTTTTATTTTTGTTGTATATTTTAGCAATCCTAAATCTTTTATTGAATGGCAATAGAAATTAAAAGTCATAGGGAGAACAAGTAATCTGGGGCAGGTGGTGAGTTAAATTTTCCTGTTTCTCTTAGACTGTTTTGGGTGAATTCTTCTGGATTCCCTCCATTTTTTGAGTTGAGCATTATGGCGAAGTCAGCTGTAATTCGGTGTTGGACCATGTCACCATTGTGATTCTCTTTTGGATCGTACCTGAGTAAGCCGGTTGGAGTCTCACTAGGCTAAAACCGGAATAATTTGTGCAAAAATCACAAAAAAAAAAAAAAAAATACAAGTTGTTCTAAAAAAAATTAGAGACAAAGGAAGAAAGTCTTCATAGCAATTATGGGGCAGGAAATCCTTGTTTTAATCATTGCGGTGCTCTATAGGTTGTCGTGAGTGAGCCTAAAAAAGGAATCTCACTTTACCTCTCTCTTAATGAGAAAGAAGAAGGAAGAAGCTCAAAACAGTTTTTGTTGCATTCAGGCACGCCATAAACCATGTCGTTACCATTACATTTCCTTTGGGTGAATTTAGTGAGTGAGCCTTTTGGATTCTCACCTCAACCATTATCTGTCTCTATCTATTGCTTTCAATTATCTTTTTCTTTGATCACTAAAATATGCATAAACTTTAAAATCATATTTAAATTATTCTTAACTGTACAAGTCCATGACATCTATAATTTCTTTTGGGAGAGTATAAATCTAATTGAATATGTAGTTATAAGTGAGAAACTGAATTTTTATTCTTTGTTATATATTTATATTTTATGTCATTATATTGTTTTGCTGATTGATGTTAGCTTCTTCTATTGTCCATCTTTAATAAAGCCCATGGTTTTTTTTCCACTAAATTTTGGAGGTTCTTTATGGAAATTTCTTTCGTTGAGCCACTAATTTAAACCTTTAGCGATTTAATTTCTTTATGACTTTTAATATCATAAACACAATCTGCAGGTCCAGAAACCTTGATAGGTGTCGTCATAGTCAAAGTTAGAATGGAATCACTATTATGTTAACTATTTAGGGATGGTATTTTTATGCAATTATATTATTTGACCGTTGATTATCTTATATATATATATATCATGAAAATCCCCCTTCTTTCAAATAAAACCCACGGTTTTTTCCTTCCAAAATTTGGAGGTTTTCTGTGGAGTTTTTTTCTCTTAATTTTATATTACTTTTGTGATATCCCGAAAAATAATTTAGGAAGTTTCATAGTAATTAAGGGTATCATTCGCATAAATTTAGAAACTTGGTTCCGGAATAGAGAGATGATTTAGTATAGTTACGGCATTGATTATTCATATCTCTGATTTTGGTGAAATTTAGACTTTTGAATGATTTTAGATATAATAAGTGTTTTTAGATTAATTATACGATGACAAGTGATTATAGTTGTTTGAAATTCTGAGCTTGAACATAATTAAGTAGTGTTAGTTATGATAATGACTGGCTTTAATTATTTGAAATCTGGGTTCAGAAAGATTTATGATTGTTTGTCAGATTTAGGTACATATATAGTTGTTTTGGACTGTAATAAATAAGAATTCAATAAATACCATGTGAGACTAATTTTGTTAGATAAAAGATTTGTGATTGTCTGATAGATTAAGGGATTCAAAGGAAATTTTAGAGCTCAACTTATCTAAAAGTGTACAAATAAACTTACAAATAGCTCTAGAAGGACGGAAGTCTCTACTCCATGGTGTTACTTTTCACACAATTGTGATATTATATAACCCCCTTGATTTATCCGAAGTCTAAAAAAAGGCCTTAGACAAGGGAGTTAAAAAAAGTCTTTTAACCGAGGTTTGCTTTGTCTTTTCTGATCATAAAGATAAATAGATAATAAAGGAGGAACAATTAGAGTTCAGTATTGATCCGTTGGCAAGAAAGCTTCTCAGCCAACATATCATTCCTAAATTTTGGGGTTTGCATTCTTTCGCATTCTATTTTTATTGATATTACTTCTCGTAATAATAAATGATAAATAATACGGTAATTTGTCTAGTTATTTAAATTATGATGCATGGTTTGAATTTATTTATGTGTCTTAACATGTGATGATGAGTTGTAAAAATATTTACATGTTATATTTTTATAGAAAAACGTAATACCAAACTACAAAAATAAATATGCTGGAATTTTCTTGTCATAATATTACGTATTGAAGGGAAGGAATAGTTAATTTGGCTGGTAGGATAAGGTAATAACAACGTAGTATATGATTAATCAAAAGTTAGATTTTCACTGAAATAGGGAGCTCAAAATGTATATTATTCGGAACCAAAAGGAGAGAAGAGTTACAAGAAGGAAGACCCATTGGAAAACATGAAATAACAGTCATTTATTTCAGATAGACAGATGTAGGGCAGAGAGCATGTGTTTTTATTCTTATGGAAAATTCTGTTGCTTCTGAATTGTGGGATTTGTGTTTTGATAAGACTGAAATCTGAACCACATGAAGGAGTTCTAGGGAAGGAAGCAGCGATAGATCCAAGTGGGGGGAGGGGCAGGGGCGGTCGCCTCATTGAATTTTTAAAATTTTAAGTTCCTCTTTAGATTTTTTAAATTTTAAGTTCTATATGTAATTTTATTTTATATTTTTAATTTGCTTCTTTAATTTATAAGAACTCATCCATTAGATTATAAAAATTTGTTTATCTTAGTTCAAATATTTGATCTGTAAAATTTTGTTCCCCTTTGGAATCAAATCCTAGATCCGTCTCCAGAAAAAAAAAACGCTAGATAAAGGAATAAAAATGAATCTGGTAATCCCAGTTGATATGGAAGGACAGATTTCAGGGAAGAAACATAACCCAATGCAGAGAAAATGGTAGGGTAATGTTGTGACAGAATTTTCTGTTTTGTGATTTATGTGTGTAGGTAAACTGAATTTTCTGTGATAATGTAAGGGAAAAATAAGTAGGAAGGGTTAAAGATGAAAAAGGAATAACAGGGAATGAAACCAATATAGAAACATAACCAAAAGGAATTGTGCAGAAAAAATATTTAGAAAACATACAATGCTAGGCTTAAGGTTATGGTAAATTGTGTGTATAAATATTTAAAATGGAAATAATGCACTAGAACTGAAAGTAACTTTTCATGAGCTAAAAAATGAAACTGTAGAACTAGTGAAACGAAAAAGAAACTAGCAGTGACAGCAATAAAATATGTTTGGTATTGATATGAGTAAATTTGGAATAAATAGTCACTCTAGGAGCTATTATGAATGACGTTCTGCACCGTTATAAAAATTTCATTAAATGACTGTGGTGAATGACCTCCAATTCAGTTGCAATTAGCTTAAGTAACATGATGGATGTACATTGAAGCACTATGATCATTGTTATAAGTGGTTTGCATTTGGAGCTGGTGAAGTACTGGACAATCTTGTATATATATTGAATTATAGATAATAGAAATGATTTTTCATTTAAATAATGTCCATATATATATATATATATATATAGACATATAAGTTCACATATCTATTAACATCACAGAAATTGAATGCCTAATATGTAATATCCTAAGAAAATAACAATAGTAGATAATTTATTTTATTTTAAGAGTTGAAGAAGAGGAGAAAAAAATTCACTTAGGATAGAGATAAAATTTACATGATAATGGAATACTCAAAAGGAAAATTCAAACAGTAATAAATTTGGATGCAGATAAAATTTTATCTAAGATAGTAACTAATGTGAGTACTTAAGCCTTATCTTGTGCCTTCCTAGCACTTATAACTTAACAGAGCATGATAACCAAGTATCTTCAAGGAAAAAATTTGATATGATAATGTGAAATACTCCCACTTACATTACCATAATGCTATAAGTATATCATAATTTTTCCATTAGACCCTCATTTCTCTCGGGATTTCCTTTCCTCTTTGTGTACCGTTACTGTGTGTTCACCGGCAGCTTGGAGCTTTCTCCATCACTGTACAGGGCCACCAGTGCTTGTTCCAAATCGTAGTGTCACAGTCTACCCATCCACCATTGTCATTGGCCTTCATGTGCTTGGAAACACCACAAACTTTTCGGTGGGTGAATAGTGATGAACTTAAGCTCAAATTTTGCGAAATCAGGTGTGTTTTTCATCGATTTGGCTTAAGAATTTGACTCCCCCATGTATTTTGGCCAATTTTCTATCCAAATCCCTAATCAATTTGGTCCAATGTGCCTCATATTGAGGAACCCTAAACAACGACATTGTTTACTTGAAAAAGAGGCAAATTTGAGCTCAATTCAGGGTGATTGCTTCAAATTGAGTTAGAACTTCATACCATAAGTAAATTTTGCATCTTTCTTCCTTGAAATCACTGATCAATTATGAGTTTTAACTTTCAGATTGAAAAAACCCAAATTATAGGTGTATGTATAATCTTGTAAGGAGGTGAAATTTGAATTTTTAGGACTTCTCAAATATTATTATGCATCTAAGAAGTGATTTAAGATTTTTGAAAATTTTAATTTGAATTATAAGTTGAATTGCTAATTTTCCATATTTTTCTCATATTTTTCATAGAGAAAAAGAGACGAAATTTGAATGAGAAACCTTATAAGGCTTGATTAAATAGCAATGAACAATAATGCAAGTTGAATGAAAGATTTTGGAATTTAATTGAATAACCTCTAAGGTGACATTGGTGTTGATAGTAGGTGTTGGAATTTTTATAAGTACATAATGGAGTAGATTGAATAAAAGTAAAAGCTATAAGTACTTTGGGGTATTATCAAGGAATGTGGCCCAAAAATTTGATTTCTTAAGATTGTGTGAAGTAGGAAGGGCAAGTGGGGTTGAAGAAGTGATTAGTTAAAGGTGACTAAAGGACTAGATAAATAGGTTGGTAACAAGATTAAATGGTTGAAATTGTTCATAAATATTATAGGTTAAAAGCATTTATTTAATGTTATAGGTGGCTAGGACAATTATCAACAAAGGGATTGTAAACAAGGTTATAAAGAGGTTGGTATACTCCTCTCTGATGAGTAGATAATCTTAATTATGAAGGATTTTGTTTCAAATTATCTATTTTCAACTATAAATATTTGTTATATTTGGTATCTTGGGTAGACTTCTAAATTTATAAATTTTATTCCATATTCTAAGACCTGAAAATTTGTTGGTTTATGAGCTTTATGATTTTGTATTTTTAATTATCTGAATTATTGAAATCTAAAACTCTGAAGTGGTCTGACTATGAAATTCTGATTGCTGAATATGGATGTTTATATATTTTCAAAAGTTTGGGAATGTGTCTAAAATGGAACCATGTAGCTAACGACAATAAATGTTAGCTATAGTGCATTAAGATTGATATTCTGATATGGTTGGGTATAATGCCCTTACCTCTATATTCTATTTGAGGGTTAAGGCCATTATTATGTTTATTCAAAGCCTATGGCGGATCATGGACCATTGCTCTAATTTGATTACACTAGCCTTAGACTAGTACTGTATTATGAGCATATGATGGTTTTGTAGGAGATTCCCAATGTATTTTGTTAAATTGGATATTTTAAATTCTTATTAAATATTGATTCATTTGAGTTGAGAACATGATTTGGAAATTAAGGCTGGACTTATTTGACAGTAAATGGTTTTCCCTTTGTTTTTAGAATTATTGAATTATCTTTGTAAATTATTTGGTTTTGAACAAAGAAAGTTTTGGTGATAAACTCTCCCATTGGCAATCTGTCCCTTCCCTTGTATTATTAGAATTATCTGCTCACTAAGTTTTTACTCACCCCTTTATTTAACATTTCAAATTCCAACACTGATCCAGAATAGCCACCTATAGAGTTGGAGCTGCGATGGTTTTATTTTTTTTTGTGAACTTAGCCTGTTTACCAAAGCAATAGTTTCTTGTGGTACATTGTAATTAGACTTAATTGCTCCCTTGTATACAAGCTAAAGTTTTGATGTATTTCCATCATTGTGGGCTGTGTTGTATATATATATAGGGGAACGGAGCTCTCCAATTAGTTGTATGTTAGATAGTTTTGTTGTAGAAATTTCAGGAGGTCCATAATTCAGGGGAGACTTTGCTAAACTTTCTATGCAGATTAAACTGATTGTTTTAGTAATTATATGCAGAGGTTTTAGCCTTGATGTTTATCAGATGTAGGTCTATGTATTTGTTAAAATTCTACTATCTTGAGATATATGATAGGCATACAAGGATAAGGGATACCTCATTTCTCATGTCGGTCACGTCCTATCGGCTTAGGTCGTGATATAATAAGTATAAAACTCAGTTTGAGTAGAATATTATGTATAGTAGGTGAGAGGAAAGACAATAAATAGCTTATGTGATTAATTCATTTCAACAATAAGACGATATTAATATAAGGAAAATTATTTAAGAATAAAAACTATGCATTGGGAAAACCTAGATGAAGTCATAATTATTGAATGAGAACTTAAGTTCATATTTATCAATTGAGTATAAGGGAAGAGTCACACATAAGTGCTAAAATTATTTAATAAGAATTTTTTCTCTGTATTTATTTATTTTTCATCATTTATTATCTTATTATATATATACATTTATATGAGTTCTATTGTATATAAAATGATATAAATCTTTACATTCATGATCTAGAAGGCTTAGCTAACATATAAAACATACAATAAAATAAAGCATTTTGAAGGAATTTCAATTTGAATAAGTTAAAAACATATTACCCTTCACAATATACTCATAGTGATAGATGAATAACATTTACCTTAAACTATTGAATCACTATCAACTTTCCCAAAAGGCATTCAGTGCATAATTCAATATTGTGAAGATATAAAATATGAGTGCCCTTATGTTCATGCTTGAAATGACATAAATGTAGTGAAAAAACTGAAATTTTGGACCCTATTATTTTTGGGAAATTATAGATAACGTGGCTAGTTTATTAAAAGAATATAGAAAGTGTAACCAAGTTAGAGAAAAAGTTCTAAATGTTAATGTAAACCTTCATAACTCGGGTTAATTTGGGTTGTTTAATCTATGACTTACGATAAACTAAGTAATAACAACTTTCCCATTTGGGTATTTAGCAAATGTAGTAATTGACAAGTATGTATTTATGCTTATAAGAATCTTTGGAGCAAGCATACATAGAACCTGAACACAATGAGCATCCAAGTGAGCAGACAATATCCGTAAAGAACCTTATAAAAAGTTATTTCATATTTTTGTTTAATTTCTCCTTTCTTTTACTTGTTCTTCTTGTTTGTTTAATTTAAAATTTCATTTACATCGTTTGAACCCTCTTATCTTAAGTTGATCGTCTTTTACTCAATTATTGAAAGTAAAATCATTGGTGCACTCATAATTTTGAGTGCACCAGTGCACCCAATTATAATATAAAGACATAATTGTAATATTATTATTTTTTAGGTTAATAATATTACAATTATATCCTTACATTATAATTGGGTGCACTGATGCACTCAAAATTGTGAGTGCACCAAATTGACACCTTGATTTTGTGTACCAAATTTATAAGAACTTATGAAGTAAGCCATAAGTGATTCGCTATGAATGTAAATATATTTTCTAGACATGCGATTCACGAGCAATGGTATAATTTCATACAAAATAGTTTTTATTAGATTTTGTTAGGAACAAATAATTAGGGGTGCTGATAGACTTGGTACACCTTCAAAACACTGAGTTGGTGATAAGAGATTTTAGCCCAATGTGACAACCATCATACATGAATGGAGATGCTATATAGTGAGCTTAGGACTCATGACAAATTGGTTAGTTACTCATGAGGGTTTTGTACCCTTGACAAATTGTGATTTGCTTATAGGCTATGTGCCCTTTACAAATGTATTATGTTCCAAAATGGTCATAGTTTTTAGACTATGGCATTTTCCCATCTTTTAATCTTAATTTAAAAGCTTTCAATTTTCATATGGTTTTGCATGTAATCTGACTTATATACATGAAATTTGTGTTGGATATTTGTGCTATATATCAAAAGAATGAGTGAAGGGTGCCGATTTTGAAGTATCTTAATTCTCTTCATTAAAACATTTCTATTTCTATTTATTTTGAAATTTAATACCTTTGTAACCGTTGTAATTTATTTTGTCAATTATTACTTATGAAACAATTTATTGCTTGTTAAAACAATTTATTGTGTTAGTTTAATGTTGCATTACGTCTAGTTTTCAACTTCTATATAAGCCGGTTGTTTTTAGGGTACACGGACACACATCCTTTGAGCTTCTTTGCCTCAGCTCTCTCTTTCTTGCTAGTTTTGGTCCTAAGTTCTATCTCAAAAGAGTTCATTTAATCTTGGGAGAAAGCCAAAAGTAGTGAAATATTATTTAAAGACAACATTTTTTAACATGAGTCAGATTAAACTATTCCACTACTTTGATGACATGGACATCATTTTCCAACAATCTTAAGGAATACGCCAAAACCCTAAAAGTTACATTATGTGCTTTCATATATGTTGTACTTCTTCCACTCTTGGTTTGACTTTGATGAAAATTTTAACTTTTCTAATTCTTTCCGAGCATGCATATGGTGTTTGTCATTTAAATTTTGCACTTACAAGATTTGTGCAGTTGTATTTGGCTTAGCACTTTGAATATTTAGTGTATGGGATTTCCTTTGATTGCATAAATTTTTCTTGAAATATTATTTGATTTACTTATTTAAATTGGTTGCTTGAGTAGTATACCATGAATGGTGATTATACCTTTGAATATTCTTTTACAAAAACTAAACAATTAAATTATCGTATTTTATAGAGGAGTTTTAATTCCTTTTTGTATTGTTCTTGTGTAGTTTTTATTTTATGATTTTTATGCTAAATTATCCAAGAGGGAGATTACAAGTTGAATGATGGAATCATATCTTGAACCAATCCAAATCTTCCATGTTATGCCATAGCCATGATCCATAAAAGAAGATAAGAGAAAACCTAGAAAGAAGGAGGAGAAAAATCTAAAGGGAAGAGAAAGAGTGACAACCCACAAATGCCAACATTATCTAATGACATTATTGCCCTCATAATATATATCAAAACATGTGAAATGATGATAATGCCCTTGGTTAGCTTAAATAGGATTATTAACTTCAAAATGGCCTATGAGTTGGGATTTCTTTTCAAAATGGGTTCATGGATATCCCAACTTACTACAAGCTATCCAGTCACATAACCCAATCCATTTTAGTGAGTGCTAAAGATGGACTAATTATTTAATGTCATCAAACATGTCTATATCAATTAGTCTAACAATAGATTAATGCTAATAAAATTAATTAAAAATATAGTCTAACATTTTAAAATTTGTTTTTATACATACTTGATTAGAGATTTTGTGATTTGATTTTGTGGCCTTCTAATGGTATGCAGAGTAGTTGAAAAAAAAAAAGGATTCATAATTAAAAAATTACAGAAATTTTATTGATTTTAGGATTTTCCTTTAGGAAATTACATAAGGATCAATATGTTAGGATAATGATTTATCTATGTTATATTTCTTATACATTTTACCAATATATTTCTACCATCTATAATTAACTTAAGTGCAATTAGCTAGTCTACCAATCTCATTTGCAAAACATGCTTGATATTGATTTGACCAGACATTTCCATTTAATATTTTTTGTTCAATTGAACAATTATCTCAAGCTGGTGTATATTTGATAATGATGTTGACCATAGTCATAGGTGGTTTGGTATGAGTGTCCACTTTCCACTGGTGGCTATATTACTACATATAGCCCAGTAGTGTTATATTTCTAAAAATGTTAAACTTAGTCACTTTAGAAAGTTATACAAAAGTAGTAATATGAATAAAATTAATGAATTATTAATTAATTTATAATATTTTGAGAGTATTTTAATTCAAGAAAGGATTTTGGAGAAACATTAATTGTGTGTCAAAATTTGAGAACAAATTTTTCAAAGAGTCAAGATAAAATGAGATATTCTATTAACAAGACGATATTCATTTTATGTATAGATACAAACTTGTTATGTACAAGCACATAATCTATTCCTTCAATATCTTGTAAAGACTTTATTAGAAATGAGAATCAAAAGTAATAAAATTACAAATTAGACCAAGGGTTATAGGTAATGGTTTTTCTTCCTTTGAAGTTGGTAATTATCTTGTAAAATTCTAATTTAATTAGAAATGATATATAGAAAGTATGACGATATATTTTGTGAGTTTTTAAAATGTAATGGCAAGATAGTATGGAATATGCTTATGATATTGGTTAAACATGAGAATTTTACAATTGAAAACTTTATCCAAATATGATCTTATCTAGTTGGAGAAAATGAATTTTTTCAAAAAAAAAAAAAAAGGTTGACTAGATGAGACTATCTTGTCAATGTTGTCTAAACATATTAAAAGAGGATGAATATGGTGTAGATTTATTCACTAATTTCTATGCCTAGATGTCATGAATGACTATTTATTAGAGAAGTGAATAAACTAGGAAATATCTATATGGTATTGAAATTTTAAAAATTAAATGTTATTTTGAATTGTTTTGTCTATGGGAAGCAATGTCATTATAATGCTCAATGTAGGAAAAAAGCAAGAAATGACAATTCTTGAAGCCAAATGCAAATTTAGTCCAAGGAGATGATATCATTGATGTGGCCATTACTAAACTCTCATTGTGACCAACGTGAAAGAATGGGTGATAGACTTTGGGCCTACTACACATATTTGTACAAACAAACATGTTTTAACTCGTACATTTCGGTACGGGATGGAAAAGAACAAGTGTACCTTGGTAAATCCAGAACTACTAACATTCTTGGAAAAGGTAATATTCTTAAGCTCAACATTGGCATGACCTTAGCTCTCAATAACACCTCACGTGCTTAACATCAAAGTAAATTTAATTTTCATGGATCCATTGGAAAGGTTGGTGTTAAAATGTCATTTGAAGAAATTAGATTGTGCTAAGAAAACTATTTTCATTTAAAAAAGGCTCTTATAATATAGACTTTTTTGTACTTAATGTTTATTGCATCCATATTTGATAAAACTAATGAAGTATTTGAGAGGTATCATATAAAGTGGGTTTCCTGCTATATTAGAAGGATATAGTTATGCTAAGTAAATTTCAAATTTAGATGAGACAAAATCCACTAGTGGTTATTTATTTATCCTTGGTGGTGGTGTAGCAACTTGGAGATGAGTGAAACAAACTATTATAGTGAGATCTATTATGGAGTCAGAGTTTATTTATATGAACTTGGCTAGTATTGAGGCTGAGTGATTAAGAAACTTCTTAGCTAATATACCATTAGGAGTAAAACCAACTCCTTATGTTTTTATGCAATGTGATTGCCAAGTGGTAATAACAATTGTAAAGAATAAAACTTTCAATGGTAAAAGTAGACATATTCATTTAATACATGTTATGGTTAAGTAGCTACTAAGTGATAATGTTATATCAATCAATTATGTGGGATCAATGATGAATTTGACAAATCCTTTGACAAAACCATATAGCAAGAAAATTAATTCTTGAAACATTGAAGGGAATGAGACTTAAGCCAATTTGGTGACCCAACCTTTGTGATTGGAGATCTTTGAAGAAGGTTCACATGGGTAATAATAAGTCACCTATTAATTTTACTAGCATAATTAATTATTGTCACTTTCTATGGTGAAAGAAGGTGCTAGAATGCATTGAATGTGAGGATAAGCATACAACTCTTAATGATTTTCAAAGCCATTATGGGTGTTGTATTCATTGTAGATAAACTTGATGGAATCACCTATATGAGTGTAAAGTTGGGTCACTCTTATAAGATCATGGCAAAATTTCTAGAGCACTTACGAATTACAAAGTGTGCGCATGACCAATTATAGCACAAAACCATGATAACAACAGGAATTGTGGGGGTGTAATTTGATTGATAAGATCTCTAACTTACAATCAAGGGTTTATGTAGAAGTTATAAGCTTCAACATATCTCTTTGGATAAAGTCTTGTCTGTCTAGGTCTAGTTTATAGTCTAAAAGACATCATATTTGAAACAATTACACTGTGCGTAACCCAAATATTATTCTTTCTTTCTTGAACTTATTATTTTGAACTATGTAGGAGATTCTTGGATATTTGTGTAATATTTCAAAAGAATACTAATTATAGTGTATCTTAAAACCTTTAGTAAAACATATTTATATTTTACCATAACCAAATTTAATTTCAATGTAATTGTTGTAATTTATAATGTCAATTATTACTTGTTAAAATAATTTATTGTGTTAGTTCAATGTTGCCTAATGGCTAGTTTTCAACCTCTATATAAGCCAATTGTCTTTATGTTACATGTACGCACATCATCTAAGCTTCCCGGCTTAACTTTCTCTTTCCTACTGGTTCTGGTCTTGAGTTATATCTTAGAGGAGTCTATTTAATCATAGGGAAAATTCGCATGAAGCAAAATTTTCCATAAGTTTGATTCAAAACTAGTAAGTATATAACTTAAACCTTGGTTTAGGACAATGCAAATTTAGTCCTATGTTATGGACCCATTCTATATGTGCTCAGCTTAAAATACATCTATTCTAACTCACTTAGAATTTGGAAGAAACATCTCTCATTGTGTTGGCAAATTGTTGTAAACATTTCAACTTCAAACAACATGGTTTACTTTCCCAAATGTGCCATTTTGGTGCAGTGTTCTATGTTATCACTCCTTATTAGCACATATGTCGTTTGCATTCAAAAACTACACTAGCCTTATTCCAAAAGATTAAAAGGAAAGAAAACGATAACCCTATAATTTGCAAGCATAATCATGGCATCACATTCCAAATTTCAACTTGTCTTAAAGTCATTTACCTAGCTAATCATCTAATTTTCAATATAGTCCAGAGAATTTTGAATTCTATCCTTTGAAGTCCTTAGAGTTATCCTAAATGGTTTTAGTTTGCATTTAAATGTCAAGTTTCTTTCTGTCATTTTTCTCTTAGTAAGACATTTTCCTTTTTAATTTTCTTCCAGCATACTAATAATGAAAATTCTTGAGTTATAGGTTATAAACTTCATTCATTCATTCCACTCATATAACCTATTCATGTTCTTTTATACATATCATTTTACCTAATCACTAAGAAAGAGGTTAGAGTTCTATTTCTTGCCATATTTTATCCTTTTTATATAGGTTCTAAATGAAAAAAATATGAATCCTACAACTTTTATATACCAAAAAAAAAAAAAAGAAATTAACAAAGTAAACATTTTGACAAGCCGTAGCTACGTTTTAGCTATCTTAGGAAAATAATTGTCACACCTTTAACAAAGGAAATGTGATTGGTATGGAGAACGATGTAAATCTCATCCCCATGAACCAAAACAAGTTAAACAACCTAATTGGTTTAATGACACAGTTACATACAAAGGACAATGCTAATGCTAATTTATATCTAATCACACTTACTATAATTAATCTTAGTTGACTATAAGCATGTAATTCTCTTCAATACTTTCATGTGGAAATTCTGATAGAGTTTCCTCTAAAATATAAACTTCCTAAAATTTCCACAACTAAGACCTTTGAATAAAAAAGGAAGAGAGCTCTGCTCCTATAAAAGATTACAGCCAGATAGTCCAGTAAATATATAATACAATCACTAAATCCCTGCTTCTGACCATTAGAACTACTAAAACGCAAAAAGATATAATAATTACAATAAAAGAAATCTAATTTCTCCTTTTGGACAATGCAGGGCTCACTATCAGATATCTATCTATACCTTAAATAGAAGATGAAGGCCTAGCAGCAAAACTATTCTTTGAAAAAATATAGAGAAAAAGAGAGTGAGTGACCACACTCAGTAAGCAAATACAATTAACTATACTGAGAAAGGAACAAACAAGAACAATAGAGTTTTTTGTAATTATTAATCATTTTAATGGAAACTTAAGAAGCAGCATAATCTAAAGTACTTACAATTCATAAGACATAAATCTCCATATAAAATCTTAAGTTCTATTGTAGAGTAAAATTACTTTGCAGGATGAGAGGAACTAGTAAACATTCAAACCATGATTTAACAGATGTAAAGGTGGAAAACATTTCACAGAACTGATAGTAAATAGTGATTAGTTACTAGCTAGTGCTAGCAATAACTGTACGACACAGTATTCAATCATGAGTAAAATGGCTCACAACAGTCTGTGAAGTAGCAAAATGCCTTAATACTGTGATACTATTCATGGTACACTATGGCTAACACCTACTGTTATTAGCTACAGGGTTGTGTGTTTAACGTATTCCTAAGAAAACACTTTTTATTCTTTTTTCTCACAATAGTGTAAACAAGTTTTAAATATCTAAATAGAAAATTTTCAATATCCAAAAAGATTTAACAATATCTAAAACCCTTCAAATGTTTTATAGAACTATACAATATACTTTTCATTCTAATCTTTGTAAAAATCTTTCAATAAGTGATTATCATTCAATAGTAGTATAATTTCAAACAAAAAGCTTTATAAAATTTTCCATAATGGTTATCAAGTACTCATAATAGTTCTAAAAGAAAATAATAATTTTAGGAAGTTTGTTCTCAAGGTGCTAAAGCATACAACATAGTCTAATGCACAAGAAAAGTTTAAAATACATAAAAAAAAAAGAAAGTATATTTGGCAATATCTACTCTCCTTAAGAGACACGAACCTCTTCTTATGAACCTTCCCAAGTCACTTGCTATAACTTGATGCCTTACAAACCTAAATGGTCAAGTAAATCATACTTAATATCCAATGTAAGAGATTATTTTTAACCTCAATAATTATCTCGATGCCTAATTCACACTTATTTAATTATCTGACTACTAAGCCATTAATCATATCCTTACTAGGTCTGTCCTTCTCTTGTCAATTCATTTCGTCATTATTAACAAGCTTCTTAACCTTAGTATTAACCACAATGTCAATAACCATTTGGGGTTATTGAAAACAATTAGCCACAAACATTTGTCATCTCATTTACAAGCTCCTATATCAATTTTAGGGTTTAATCCTATCTCCTTCTTTACTTCTAATAAACTTCCCATTGATATAATCATATGAATTCATTCACCAAACTTTCTAAGTTAACACTATAAGGGAATCATGTATGGTTACCATTAGACCCATTTATCATTTCATTTTCCAATTCCAACGTTAAGGACTCACACATTCAGTTTATTTTATCAATTACCAATTCCTTCCTTTTTTAACCAATCATTGTATTTAGATTTATTAATATCAAAATAGATAATTATCCATAATCATAAATTGTTCAACCTTATCAATATTGCTTGGAAAATTAAGCTAACTAAAATTTTCTCCCTTTTAACAATTAAATTCAAGAAAATTGACAAAAAAATTTGTTAATTCAACTTACCATTAGAAATGACAACTCTAAACAACCTACGTTCACCCTCCATTGATGATTATTAATAAGAAATGGAATAATGTCATTAGACTTTCCAGCTAAACATGTTTTATCGCACAACAAAAGGGGCTTTTGAAATCTAAAGCTAAATGTTGAAATTAAACACAAATATTAAAGGAAAAATGGTTGAAATCTATTAGGGAACCAAAGCCATAAAGAATTTTGACCAAAAACTAACCAAATCTTGCCTAACATCGATGAAAATCATGAAAATAACCCATGTTTAAACCCTAATGATTTTTTCAGCCAATATTTGTCAGAGATAGATTGGAACCACATCAAAATAACACATGCTCTCCCTCACATATGAACTCCTACTCTCTCTCTCATAAACTTGAATGTAAGGGACAGGAAAGGAAAGGAAGACGTTATGCAAGATGAAAATGTCCTTAAATGCATTTTGGTAATTTTAGGCAAGGAACACATGTTAGCATTTGCATAAGAAATATGGAAATTGCCATATTTGCTCTCTCTAAGGTTTGAACACGGGCGTTTGGATTGTAAAAGGTAAGTCATAGCCACTTGTGCCTACCTCAATCTTAAGTAAAATGCAAATCCATATTGTATGTATGTCTTCATCAATTCCTTTTCCAATATACCCTTAATTATTTTAATTATAATTTGCCCAAATGTGTCCCCTTCCAAACTCAAAACTATTTTAAAATAAAATTCCCACTCAAAATAATTTATTTATGGAAGGATTTTTCTTGGATGTTACAACTATAAATTTTGAATTGCTAGGCATTTGTGTTTATCAAATATGCTAGAATAATTCATCATAGTATTTCTTACATTTTCTAAGGCTATTTTTTGCTAGAAACATCAATGCACTTGAAGTATGGCATACAACAAACTATTACATGTTCCATTCTAGTTAACTTATTTCCTACTCAATCCGTCACCAATTCTACCACCCAATTTTTCTTAGTGGCCCTTACCTTTAATATCGACAAAACTTTACATAGTCTTTAGGAGGTAATTATAGCAAAAAACAAACAAAAAAGAAACAAGCAGAACTACTTACGAAAATGACAGCATTAAAAGAAGCTTACCTACAATTAATTAGAATGGAAACTTGCTCTGATTTAGCTCTCATTTAAAGTGGAATTGTTAAAACAACTTTCCTTCAGCAACATTAGCTTAAATGCATAAAAGCCCATTCAGAAGAAGCCATTTCCATCACATGTGCTCTCTTTCTCACTTTCTCGACCTCCTTTTGTTTTTATTTTGTGTTATAGGTTCTTTCCTTTAATTCTCAGCTAGCTTAAGTCCTCCATCTTAATAACAAGATTTGATAAGTAAATATTAGAAAAAAGTGTACTAAGCTTTAAAATTTTTTCCATGAACTCTACACATTAAGGGAAAGCTTTCAATGATGTTAAATGTGTAAAATTTGTTGCTACTATCACATAAGAATATATATATATATATATATATATATTCTTAGACTAACTACTGCTTGTATTATTTCCTTAATTTTGATATCTTGAAAACTAGGTCATATTTACAATATATGCTCTTTGTTGTTCCTCATAACTTAGACCCAAGGCTATTTTTGATAGTAAGCGGATGAGTTTAGTGCAGTGTGTCCTAAAGAAAGTTAGAATGGCTATTGTAACTAATGAAAAAAAATGATTTGATTCCTACTAGAACAATCACAGGATAGCATCTATTTATGAATTATAAAAAGTTGAATAAGGCAACTAAAAAAGATAATCTTCCTTTACCTTTCATTGCTCAGATGTCAGATAGCCTAGCTGGTTAGGAATTTTATTATTTCCAATATGGTTATTTGGGGTATAATGAGATAGTCATTGCCTTAGAAGACCATGGAAAGACTACATTCATGTGTCCTTATTGAACATTCACCTTCATGAGTATGCCTTCTGGCCAATGTAATGCATCAACCACTTTCTAAAGTGTAGGATGGCTATTTTTATTGATATGGTGGAAAATTATTCAAAGGTTTCCATGGATGACTATTCTATTTTTGGGAATTCTTTTGATGTATGCTTTTGTAATCTTCCTATAGTTTTGTAGAGGTGTGAAGAGACAAATTTATAGATGAACTAGGAAAAGTGACACCTCATGATGTAAGAAGGTGTAGTGCTTGGCCACAAGGTCTCTATCATAGGCATTGAAGTTGGCAAAGCAAAGATTGGAACAACTGAAATGTTTTCACCACCTATGTTAATGAAAGGAATAAGAAGCTTTATAGGTCACACAAGTTTTTATAGATGGTTCATTAAAGATTTTAAAAAAAATCATTAAACCTTTATGTGCTTTGCTTAAGAAAGATTGGCCATTTATTTTTAATGAATCCTATTTGAATGCTTACTTAAAGCTAAAAAAGAGGTTTGTCTCTACACCTATAATTACTATGTTTGATTGGAATTTATCATTTGCAGTCATGTTTAATGCTAGTAATTATATTGTTAGTGTTGTACTTAGGCAATGTAAGGTGAACATTTTCCTTCTTATTTACTATGCAAGTAAGACTTTGAATGATACATAGCTAAATTACATTACTACTGAGAATGACTTGCTTATTGTAGTATTTCCTTTTGATAAATTCAAATATTATCTCATTGGTACAAAAGTGATAGTGTTCACTAAACATTTAGCAAACAAATATCTCAATTCAAAGAAGGACACAAAGCCTAGAATAATCAGATAGGTTCTATTGATAAAAGTATTTAATTAGAAATTTAGGATAAAAAGGGTCACAAAATTTAAAAGCTAACCATTTATCTAGAATTGAACTTAAAAGTCATGGAAATGAGGGAGAAGAAATTAACAAAAGATTTCCTAAAGAGCAATTGTTATATATGGGTCAAGTAAAACCACCATGGTATGTTGATTTTGCTAATTACTTAGTGAGTGGGTTGTTGGCTCTTGATTTGAATTCTCCACAAACAAAAAAAAAATATTTTGCATGATATGAGAAAATACATATGAGATGAGCCTGTCCTTTTCAAGTACTGTGTTAATCAGTTTTAAGACATTGTGTACTTAAAGAGGAAACAAACAATATTATACATCATTGCCACTCTTCAAACTATATAGGACATTTTGGGGGAGATAAGACAATAGTAAAAGTCCTATAGTTTGGTTACTACTAGCTTATCTTGTTTAAATATGCTTACCAATTTGTTCTTAATTGTGGTAGATGTCAAAGAGTTGGTAATATGTCAAAAAGGCATGAAAAATCCTAAATAATATCTTAGAAGTTGACTTATTTGATGTTTAGGGGATTGATTTCATGAAACCTTTAGTTCTTCATTTGGTAACTTCAATATCCTTCTAGCTGTTAACTATGTGTCCAAATGGGTTGAAGCTATTGGAACACTATCAAATGATTTTAGAGTGGTAATATCTCAAAAAGGTGTTCTATGGCTTTTATTAGTGATGAAGGTTCTCAGTTTGGCAACAAATATATGCAAGCTTTATTGGCTAAGTATAGTGTCCAATATAAGGTTTCCATTGCTTATCGTCTTCAGTCTAGTGGACATGTAGAAATTTCTGATAGGGAGATTAAGTGAAGTTTGGATAAAACATTTTACCTTAATAAGAATGACTAGACTTCAAAGGTGATTATGTATATTAGGCCTACAAAATGGTGTAGAAAAGACCTATAGGAATGTTTCCCTATATGCTTGTGTTTGGAAAATCATGTCACTTGCATCTAGAGTTAGAGCACTAAGCTTACTAGGCTATAAAGAAATTGAATTTTGACCATTAAGTGGTAGGATAAAAGAGGGTTCTTCATGTTAACAAAATGAAGGAGTTCTGATGCCAAGATTATGAGATTGTTAAGCTTTGCAATGAGAAGAAAAAATAATGGCATGACAAGCACATTATCAATAGGGAATTCTTACTAGGCCAAAAAGGTACTACTTTTCAATTTAAATTGAAAATGTTTCCTACAAAGCTCAAATCAAAATGGTCAGGACTATTAATAATTGTTCAAGCCTTTCCCTATAGAGCAATTGATGTCAAAGATGGGAAGAGCAGTACTACATTTTTGGTGAATGGGCAAAGACTAAAGCACTATTGATGTGATGATGTTAATTGCCATAAATCTTCCTTTGCCCTTACACAAGCATGTGTTTTCCATTGAAACGTGTTGTTTTCCATTGAGCATAGACAAGGCATAGTCAAACACTTTCTTCCAAAAGGAGAGCAAGGTTTTGGTAAGAAAGATGAAGTTTTAGAGGTAAGAGATGATTTGGAAATGAATATAATGCTTAAATCTGTGAAGGGTTGAAAATTTGCATTTTCCATACAAAATCTAGCGAGTTGGCACTTTGACACCACTCATCAGCTCAAAACTAAAAATTAGTGCCTTGGAAACAACACAAAGAAATTTAGTGCCATAATGCCACATCACCATATAAAACCCAAAATCCCTTATTTTTCCCCTAATGTCCCTTCTTTTGTCATCTCCAATCCTTTTCCCAATTTTCAGCCTACCTACCATATTTTCCTCTTAATTTTGGTTGAAAATAACTCTTTTGTTTGCATTATTAGCTTATTCTTTTTCACATTCTTAGTGTTTGTGCAAGTATTTGCCTTTGGGTACTCCATTTGGGCAAGTTTTTGCTTCCTCTCAAGGTATGTGGCATGTTTTTGGTATTTACTCGCTTATTTGGAGTTGTACCCATTCATTTGCATTCACCTAATGTAATTTTTTTTCCTCATCTCCAACTTTATCTTGAGAATTTTCAAGATTTCCTATATTATTAGGAATATTGTTGATGTTGTAATTGTTAGGTAATTATATTGTTAACCCTCCAAAAGAGAGTTAACTAGACCAAACTTTATAATTAAAAAGCTTAGTTGTCGAAGCAAATTTAATAATTATGGATAATTTTTTATGAAAAACATGTTATTGTTTAGAAATTTCATTACTTCCCTACTTTTTACACTTATCAAAGACATTTAATGATAAATTTTCAAAGAAATAAAGTCAAAGCAACTGTAGTAAAAATGGGATGAAGAAATTAGAGATTCCCAAAACGAAGAGCTAGCACCCAAGCACTAAATTTCCAGTGCCTAGGGACTAATTCCATAAACCCAAAGCCTAAGTGCCGAACTAATAGTGCCTGAGCACCAAAACAACTAAGTTGGGAACCTAAGTCAGAGTTTCAGCACCCAGGCACTATAATTATTGTGCTTGAGCATAAATTATAGAGATTTAGTGCCTAGGCACAAAAATTCCAGAGTTTGAACACCAAACTTGCACATTGGAATTTCAGACATTAAAGGCCAGTGCCTAGGTGCTAAAACATCTAAAAATCCATTACCTAACACCAGAATTTCAGTGTTTAGGCACCAAATCTAGTGCTTAGGCACCTTATTTCTAGCGTTTAGGTACTAAAAACAAAGAGTCAATGCCCAAGTGCTAGGAAATCAATGCCCAGGTATGCCATCATAAGACCTAATTTTAAAATTAGGGTTTTTATAGACAAGGGATGCAATCTTATCCATATTCTGACCCCAGGGCTTCTGAAGGCTACAAATAAGAGCCTAAAGATGTTGATGAAGACATACCATGCTAAAGAGCAATAGAGCCAATGTTGAGGGACACCCTTGCGTAGGGATTTCAGTAGGGTTAGGAAATAGCTCTGTAAGGGGAGAGACTACTCCACTTAAGTCATTCCTTCTCTATGACTCTTTCTTTTCATTTTTTTTTTTATTTCCTTTAGATTTTCAACTTTGAACGTATGCCAATGCTTGGCTAGTAGGTTTTATTTTAGATTTTGACTAAACACTTTGCGGGGTTATTTTTATATGACAATAGCTTTTAATTAATGTTTTGAATTTAATTTATTTATTTTCATTATGTACTTAATGCTTTATGAGCTTGATCACCTTGGAATTAAATTGGAATTTAGGCTAACTTAAAAGAGAAACCTCAAAAGAATAGAATGAAAATAATCTTTCTTTGAATGCTTAAAGAGTAGTAAATATAACAATTCATAGTCAAAAGAATAGTACTTGGCTATCTTTGATAACCATGATAAAGGCAAGACTTTAATATCGATTATCTTCTTAACTGTTTCTTATAGAAATATAAGGAATTATATGAAGAAGTTAGGTTTATGTAGATTCGTAAGAATTATATATGCCTATAACTCCCTAGGTTGGTAAACTGGTTAATAACTCATTAAAGAAGTAATTGTCAATACAAAATAAGTACACATTATGGGAAAGTCAAAGTCCTAAGACCATTCATTTAATAGTTTATTGTTATTTGCATTTGTTTTCTAGGTTATTCACTAAATAGTCTAATCCTTTTTTTGAGTTAAAAGCCTAATAATAAGTGTAGTGATGGGAAAAAGTTGTTTCTTCCACTTACTCAATACTTTGTCTATATGGGTATTTATATGCATAATATTCACTAAGAATGTAGGCTAATTAATGATGTAGTGAGACTAATTATTATTGTAGGTGAGTGAAACCAATTACTATATGTAAGTGTAGATGAGTGAGACCAATAAATACTGGTGTTAAAATTACGAATTATTCCAACACTCCTCTCAAGCTAGTACGTAGATATTAGTCATACCAGCTTGTTACAAAAATATTCAATCTGATTCCCATTGAGAGCTTTTGTGAAAATATTACCTAACTAATCTCCTGTATTCATATATCCTGTAAAGACCAAATTTTCTTGTATTTTTTTATGAACAAAATGACAATCAACCTCTATGTGTTTAGTTCATTCATCAAAAATTGAGTTTGAAGAAACAAGAAGAGCAACCTAATTATCGCACTAAAGTGTTGTGATAGTGATAATTTCAATCTGACTTCCTTCGTAAGGTGTTGTATCCACATAATTTCGCATGTAGATTATGCCATAGCTTTATATTCTGATTTAACGTTAGATCTAGATACAACATTCTGCTTCTTAATATTCTAACACACTAAATTTCCTCTAGTAAATACATAATAGCTAGTAGTAGATCTCCTATTTGTTTTAGATCCTGCCTAATTAGCATCAGTGAAGCACCCAATCTTGCTATGGCCATCATTCTTGTATAGTAACCTCATCCAGGGGCTCCTTTCAAGTAACATAAAATTTGTGCTAGAGCTAACCAATGATTGACTGTGGGTGATAACATAAATTGGCTAATAATACTCATAACATATACAATATATAGTCTCGTCATTGTGAGGTCATTTGGCCCTCCAACTAACCTTCTATACTTCTTTGGATCTTTAAATAATTCACTATCTTTTTTTGTGAGACCCAAATTAGAAGCCATAGGTATGCTACATGGTTTTACTCCTATTTCACTAGTTTCTGTTAATAAATCAAGCATATACTTCCTTTGTGATAAGAAGATTCCTTTCTTACTCCTTTTCACCTCTACTCCTAGAAAATATTTTAGATGCCCCAAGTCTTTAGTGTAAAACTTAGCATGTAAGAATGATTTTAGGGATGAGATCCCTTTACAATTGTCTCTTATGATGACAATATAATCAACATACACCACAAGAAGGATGATACCTACTTTTGATTGTCTATGGAACAGTAAGTGATCAATCCTACTTTTCTTTGAAATGAATTATTGAATTACCTCACTGAACTTTCCAAACCAGGTATAAGGACTCTATTTGAAACCATAAAAGGACTTTTTAAAATGACACTTTCCTAAACTCTCTTTGAGTAACAAACCCAAGTGGTTGCTTTATGTAAACCTCCTCCTGAAGATCACCGAGGAAATCATTCTTGATGTCCAGCTGATGTAAAGGCCAAGCATGAGCAGTGGTTAAACGGATGAATAAGCGAACTAAGGTTAGAATAATCCATGCCAAAAGTTTGAGTATAGCCTTTAGTGACAAGGTGTGCTTTAAGACGAGCCATTAAACTATTAGGATTAACTTTTATAGTAAACACCCATTTACATCCAACTGTCTTCTTTCCAGTGGGTTACTAAGTCCCAAGTTCCATTCTTATCCATGGCATCCATCTATTCTATCATGCACTTGAAGAGTTTTAAGGAGGGAGATAGAGTCTAGAGAGGCCATAAAAGAATAACATAGAGGAGACAAATGGCTATAAGAAATAAAATTGGCAATAGGAGATGCAAGAATGTTTATCTCTATGAAGAGCAATTGGAAGATCAAGGTCACTTGGAGATGGATTTGATAAAAAAGAATGTGGCTCAAGATAATATCATGAGTCTCATTTTCCTTGGAATTAACTTGAATGATTGAAGGTGCTACCAATTGAAGGGCATGAAAAGGTGGCAAAGAAACTAGAGTATTCGATTACTCAGTAAAAGAAGCACTTGATGTTAAGACACTGTAAATTAACTAACCATCTTCCTCTCCTTAATTGGTAGATATAGAAAAACTACCAAAGAATGATTTGGTTTTGACAAAGGTCACATCAATAGATAATAGGTATCAATAGAGATCTAGAGAGAAGTATCGATAACTTTTCTGTATATAAGAGTAGCCTATGAAAACACATTTTAAAGACTTAGGATCTAATTTGGAGAGATGAGGCCAAACATCTTGAACAAAACAGATATTCCTAAATATATTCGATTCTATAGGAAATAATGGTTTATCTAGAAATAGGATACTAAAAGGGTCATCACCATGGAGCATAGATAAGGGCATACGGTTAATTAGGAAACATGTAATGGCCACAACATCGACCCAAAATTCTTTAGGAACTTTCATTTCAAATAAGAGGGCTCGTCCTATCTTAAGTATATGTTTAGTCTTTCATTCAACCACTCCATTCTGAAAGGGTGTACTTATAAAGGAAGTTTAATGAAGTATCCCTTATTGGGTTATATGGGTCTGGAAGGAGTCTCAAACATATTCTTTTCCATTGTCACTTTTTAATGTCTTGATAGATGTATGGAACTAAGTTTTAATCTTAGTATAGAATGCACAAAAATGGGATAACTCCTCAAAGTGACTCTTCAAAAAATATATCCAGGTACTTAAACTCATATTTAGATACAACTAGACATGGCAACCAAACATCAGAATGTACTTATTCAAAAATAAAATTTGCTCTTTTATTAACCCAAGGATTAGACGGACTATAGATATGCTTAGCAAAATGACATGACTCATAATCTAAAGAGGACACATTATGAAATTATGGGCATAATTTCTTCAAAATAGGCAAAAAAGGATGGCCTAATCGAGAATTAGCTTCAAATAGAGAAGTGACATTGGCACATGCTAGGAATCAAGGTATCCAATTATCTAGAATATAGAGCCAATCAGATACCTATCCTTTACTAAGAATTTACTTCATTATAAGATCCTGTAAAAGACAATGCTCTAGAAAAATTTAGATATAATAGTTAAGGTCTAAGTTAGGTTAATCACAAAAATCAAGTTAAATGCAAGCTTTACAAGGAATAAGATAGAAGATAGAGTAATGGTATAAGTAAGATTAATAGTCCCAGAGCTAGTAATGTTATACGTGGAACCATCAACTATTGTCACAGGAAAGGGTCATTTGTATGAATGAAAGATAGTGAAGAGATTAGGATTACTAGTCATATGATATGTGGCACCAGAAGTAATGAACCATTTGAATGACGAGGAAATGAGACATGTAGTGGATTTACTTAACTCTACAATGGTAGTAATAAGAGTTGGGCTCTTAAATGATTCTTGAAATCCATAAATTCCCTAATTAAAATAGCCATATTATTATTCTAAGCCTGCTCGGTATGATTTAGCATGATATCGATCATCGTTGATTGTACTTCCACCGTAATAATTGATCAACCTTTAACTAAATACCTTCAAACTAATTTAGGACAAATAGTAGAGGCAATAAAACTTTTAAAGAAGAACATATTCCAAATACAGGAATTCAATAACTAAGATGTTAAAACAAAGTAATGTCGAGATCTAAGGAAAATAACAATAGAACAAATATCTGAATTTTTTATAAGAAAAATAATGAAGGAGGACAAATAAAAAACTTTGTTGCTGCACCACAATTAAAAAGAAAAATACAACAAACAAAAGTGAAAAGAAACTCTTAATCAATCACTCGTACTCCACCAATCATCGATAGTCACACTTGGGCTTTGCCAAAAAGGAGCAGTTTATCACCTGAAATGAATAATAGAAGGAAACAGCATAGCCACATGCCTCTACGTACTGGCATGTGACACGAAACATAAATCTGTCAGTAGTGTATGATACTTGCGCTAGGATTCAAGTCACCAGACTCCTGGGCTTGGTCAATCTTGACACGTCGATCCTTTCTGTGCCAGCGTTGATCAAAACTAATCACTAGGGTGGTGATCCAAGCAACATAGAATCTAAAATAATTAAGAGAACTAAGGAAAGGGAATAGGGAAGGCTCTAATACCATGTAGTTAAGGGAAAATGTTATTTCTTCCACTTTCTCAATACTTTGTCTACATGGGTATTTATATGTATAATATTCACTACAAATGTAGGCTAATTAATGACATAGTGTGACTAATTATTATTGTAGGTGAGTGTACGTAAGTGAGACCAATAAATGCTAGTATTGAAATTTTAACTTATTCTAACATAAAAATCAGTTCAGAGTTAAGCTAGGTGTAGGAACAATATTCTACTCTCTCTTTAGTACCTTTTGCATTCACATTCACTTGCATGTATTGAATCAAATGACCATATATGTGCAAAATTTTAGATCTTTGGTAGGCTAAATGTTGCTTGCAAATGGCTTGAGATTGATATTTGCACATGAAATAATGGCTTTATATATGTTACCTTGCTTTGAGTAAGCATTATGACTTATGCTATTATTGAGTTATTGTTGATGTGACATTGTAACTTGAGGCATAGAATTCCTTCAATAAATTGAGAGCTGTTATTCTTGAGCAATCTCTAATTGTCCCGTGACATGTAATTTGAAATGGTATTTAGGTCTATTTGAAAAATGTTTGATGACTTTCTACTTATTAGTGCTTCATGAAATTGTGTTTGATTTAAATTAAAAAGTTTTGATTTTAGTTGCCCAAGGTAATGTTAGAATTATGCACTTTTATGTCTCTTAATATTATGTTACTTGGGTTTAACTTTTGAATCAATTTTTATAAATATCAAGATTTTGGAAACAAAAAATATTAATTTCAATTTCTCTACTAATGTCATATTTTAATGGTTAGGAAACTTAAAAATGTGCATTAGGTTTTAAATTTGTTGAACTAGCCATGTGATTATATGATTCATTCAGTACAAATGGAGTAGTATATTTTATTAGTACGTTCAACTTGGGTTCATTCTTTTTGTGCAATAACATAACCTTAAGTTTAGGGATACTGGCATGCAATCATACCTAGAATTTATATATTGGCAGATTTAATTGGCTTTCCTTCTTTTAAGCCTAAATGGCTCTAAAAAAGGCTCAGTCAAGTTCAAGTGAGTCTCTAGGATACAGTTGATAGGAAGCTAAATAAGATCCTTTGTCATTAAGACCTATTAGGATCCAACAAAATCACATAACATATCAATAAAATTATTAACAAGAATTCATTAGGGTTTTGGATTACAACTTCAGAGCTTTTATTGATTACATTTATAACAAACAAATGCATAATTTCAAAGACATGTGTGTACCACCATTTTCACTAGGCACCCGTCAAGAGGATGATGTTTAGTATATATTATGGTTAGGGATACTTCTTTCTATCCTCATTTGCTTTGCAATGCTTTATGTATATTCATTTGGCATGACTATCATGAGTCAGATGTGTAAGGCTATAATTATTGATATGATTGATCCTCTAGCAATAATAATCTTTTATCAAAATATTACAATTCATGACTAATTATGGTTTTGTTAGTTGCATTCTTGTTTAATATCTCTATTTGATCTTTATATTACTGAACATAAGTGCAATGTTCAATTTTTAAGTTTAGGGGTAGGAAAATTAAAATTTTGGTGCATTGAAATGTTTAGGTTCTACATGTTGTTCTTGCATGCGTTTGTGAATGCTAAATTCCTATATTGAAATTAATCATATCATGAATTATGGTTGGTAGTAAGTACATGACAACGTTTTTCATTGTGTGGTTTAAAACGTAATGTATATTCTTTCCATATTTTCTTTAGATATTTTAAGCACAAGGTAGCGTTGCATGAATTGAATGTGAGCCTTGGGTATAAATTTTAGGGAATTCAATGTATGATGATTTCAGTTTTAAGCTCTAGAACATGCTTTATACTCTCTCAAGGCAAACTCCTAGGTTTTACATGAATTAGAAATATGATTTAGGTGTTCTATTTCATGTTTGCGTCTTTCATAGCCTTCACCTATGTTTGTATATATAGGTATAAATTTGGAAGACCTTTATTTGAGCCTTATACATAAAACCATGAATTTTTTTTTGAAAAAATATACCCACTTGATGTCTTCCCTTTGTCTCACAGCATGATTAATCTACCTTCCTTATTAAAGAGAAAATCAAGAGCACATATGTGTTTTAAGAAAATTAAAGGGTGAATGAGGAATGGAGAAGTCAATCACAGTTAAAGACTGTGTAAAAAGAAGAAAAAGAATGAGAAAAATATATAAAAGAGAAAGTGAAGGTCAACCTTTAGTTTGATTTGATTATGTAATAAAAGGTAGGAGAAAAAAGGTAACTGTCCTTGTTTAAAATGAAATGAGGGAATAATAAATTGGGGGAAAATTTGAAAGTTGACTAAAAATGAAAAGAAGGAAGGGTGATATGATGGTATGAAATCAAAGAGTTTATATATTATGAATTGCTTTGAGTTTTTGTGCACTATTTCTTATGAATTTTGTTGTTTTATTTATTCCTATCCTTTTATTTAGTAACCATAGCCCATGGCCATGTTATAAGTTGTAAAGGCCTGATGATCTTTGGGTTCATATATTGCCTACATTAATGGAGAGAGGGTAGACAAGGGAGTATACGTTACATGTCATTGAAATTTATCATATATTTAGATTGCTTGAAAAATGATTTTATTTTGTGCATAACTAGATTGTATAGCTACCTTACACACACTAAGAACATTGGGAGAGTTATGAGATTACTTATTGGACTCTACAATGGTTTGCATTATTTGAAAATTCTTGTAAATCATATGTCTTTGTACAATTGTTGAGGAGAAAATTTAAGCCTTTCTTGGATAGTTGTCAAGAATTACAAAATTATGTGCGGTAACCTTTGCTTTGTACAAACAAAAGTTCTAGTTTAAGGGAGTGATTACTTTATGGAATAGAGATATTCATCTCTTTTTTATGCTCTATCAATGTGTTGTCTTATTAGTTTTAGTTTAAATTTGGATATGGCCATTTCATAAAATTTACAAAGCTCATCAAGATCTTTTCAATAAGTGGCAGTTCACTAAAATTTGGTGTTAGAGCATAAAGTTATGGCCAAAACATCATTGCTAGATTAGCAATAGGGCACCATATGCTGAAGCCATAGCGCCACTCACAGCATTTGTTCAAGCAACTTGGTGTCGAACAAGTATGGGGGCTAGTAACTTGGCACAGTAACACTCCTTAATTTACCTACTTAATAGTTAAGTCTTTATGGAAAAAAAATTAATAGGTTTAATAAGACATAAAAAACAAGAGAACATAGATGGAGTATGAATTAAAAAAATTAAATAATGCATATAGAATAAATTTTTGAGATAGTTTGAGAAGACTAAGATATTTAGTACATGATTATATTTGCACCTGTTTAAGACTTAGGGTATTTATGTATTTTAAATTCAAAGACTGAATTTCTTTAAGGGAGTTGATTGTAATATCTTAAAATTATCATTTAACAATTTTATTCTTATGGAATAATTTTGTGAATATTTACATTAGTTAGAGGAAAGAAGCAATACAATTAGGGAAAAATAGGAAAATTAAATAGTTGAGGAAAGGAAGATTAAAAAGAGCATATATATTATTTCAAGTAGCATTTTACATAAGACTTAGGTTGGCTCAAATGGCTAAGCCTTACCCATGCAACAAAAAGGGCTTTAGTTCATCTTCATTGTCCATTACTAAGTAGCCAAAATAGGTGTAGATTCCAATGAGAATTCCCTTCAACGATAGCCCAAGTCATGTGTGATTTCAAGAGAAATTCAGTCTCCACCTATAAGTTTTTCTTCCAATTTCAATAGGGTTTCAATTCTAGAATGAATTTCCCATAACCCTCTCATTTTTAGCTCTAAATTTCATGCTATATCTTGAAAATTTGAAGTTCCCTTCCTAGACATTCAAAAGAACATGTACAATGATTGTAGGCCAAAATTTGCATGATTTAGCAAGTGTTACTCAAAATTTCTTGAGGGCTTTTCTTTATAAGTGATTTTCATCTAGGTCTCCCTTAATTGCAACTTCTAATTTGGTGATTTGGCTCTTAAATTCGAAAATCCCCAATTTAAGACAAAGAACATGAATGGTAACTAAAAGATTCAAATTGGAGCATGCTTTAAAGGAGTTTTGTGAAATTTCCTTAGGGATTGTGATCTTAAGTAAATATCTAACAATTCCCCTTTGTCAAATTGATGATTAGATAACTCAATTAAAACTCCTCTTTCTTGGTAGGGAGTTGAAGTGTGTAGAGTCTTGATCCTTTAGTGTTATTAGACCTCAAGAAGAAGAATTTAAGTTGTTAGAAGTTATTGTTTGAAGTTCTAAGTTACTTTACGAATTTTTCTCAAATTATCTTAAATTTCATTATTGATTAAAGGAAACCTGATGAAAGAAAATGCATTGAAAGTAATTATAATTCTTGAATAAATTATTTTAGCTATTATTGGTATAAATTTTGAACCAATTGGTAATATTGGATAACCTAAGGGCTATAAGAAACAATAAATGAGCTATTTAGGGACTCATATTGAGTTTGAATATATTATTTAGATATTTATGACTGATGAGTGCATTTGATGTCATTACATATTAAGAAACATCAATGTCCTGTGTTGGAAAACAATACAAGTAATGGGAAATGAAATTGGTGGAAATTATGTGAATTTATGGGAATATGAGCATTATTAGTAACATCAGAATGGGTTTTTTAACTCCTGCATCAGCTTTAGTTAATTAGGTTAAAATGTGCCTTAAATGTTGTTTTAATCCGCTAGTCATCATTTGAAGTTGAGGGATTAAACAACTTTTTGAAACACCATTCTTTCTATAGGCAAGGGCTAGCCCAAAAATCAACTGGATCTTTCTACAAGCTCAATTTCTACCTAACTTTTTCTGGGAGAATGACTACCAAGGGGGTGTGCTGATAAACCCAAACTCATTTCCGCTACTTGGAAATTAAAAGAAATTTGTGTACCTGATCCACGTCATCTGAGATGAAGGAATTTCCTACTTAAGATTCAGATGCCTTTTAGTGCAAAGTATCTGAAATGCTTATTGGTGAGATTGAGACTTTAAGTTATGGATTAGGTTTCCGAAGCAATTTATAAGTATATGTGAATATATGTGCTAGTTATGGCAATTAAAGACATTAAGAGGAATAATAGTGACCAAGAAAATAAATAAAGTACCAAAATGGATTGTGAATGCGAACTCATTATGGAAACTTGTTAAAAATTTATTTGAGTTAAGATGCTTCTTAGCATGAGACATTAAAGGTATATTTTTTGTTTTTGGGGTCATAGCAATTACACTTTACTTAATGTATAAGGGAGTGAGTTATGTAGGCCTTGGTCAGGTAAGTAGATAATCCTGATTGTGCAAGATTTTTTTTTTTTTCTATTGTCTCCATTTGATATTTTATTGCTTGATCTCCTTGATACCTTAGGGTGGGCTTCTGGAGTTGTAAACATCATTTGTATATTCTGAACTGTGAGATTTTTAGATCTGTAAACATTATAATGTTGCACTTATGAATTTATCTATTTTGAGTTTTTTGAGTTAAAATGATCTTAAACTTTTGAACTTTTCTATTATGCACTTTGAAGTACTCTAGTCTCCTACTCACGAATAACTTTGATTATGTAATTATGAAGATATCTAATTCTATACATACAATTTACTGGGATTCTAAGATTTGAATATTTTTATCTATCTCTATGGAAAAGTTTGGTTCTGAATTTCTGAAACTCTGATATTTGATTATAGATTTACATATGTTAAAGAAATTTTTGGGAATACATCCAAAACAAGACCTCGTAACTAATGGCAGAAGACGTTAGTCATAGTGCACTATGATCTATATTATGATATGATTAGGCATGATACCACAATTATGATACCTGTCTAAGGCTTAAGGCCATTATTCTAAATATTCCATACTTGAAGCTTGTGACTAATATTTGCTCTGTTCTAATTTTACTAGCCTTGGGCTAGCTCTATTTTCTGATTTCTGATGGTTCTATAAGATGTTCCTAAGCATTTTGTTGATTTTGGAATACTCTTGTGTTACTATGTATTGATCTATTTTCATTTAGAATTTGTTTTATAATTTTATTATCATGGCCTTTACAAAAGTTTATGACGTGTTCCTCATACTACACTATTTGTACTAACCAAGAAGGATGTTTAACTTTAAGACAACATAAGATTTCTTTTTCCAAAAACTCTACCATGGCTAGTCTGTCCCTTCCTTTGTATAATTAATGTTATCTTCTCATTGAGTTTTTACTCATTTAATGTTATTTAACAATTTTTAGATCATAGCACTGGTCCAGAACACCCACTATGGAGTAAAAGCTTGCAAGAGTTTCTTGTTTTTGGTGAGCCTTATTGTTGCAAGGGCAAGAACACCTCTTTTAATTTAAATTAGTAGCTCTTATTGATCTCTTGAATTATAGGCTATTGTACATGTATATATATTAGAGAGCAAAGTCATTCATCTTATTGTGTATCAGATTATCCTTTGTAGAAATTTTTGGAGGTCCATATTTCACGAGAGACTCGGCCAAAATTTCTACACAAGGTTAACTGATTCTTTTTGGCATATGTATCTATGGATATTCTATCTCAATTTTATTTGACAAAATTCTGCATGTTCAATAAATGTATGATTTCTTGATGTGTTAGGTAGGCTTACAAGGGCAAGGGGTACCTCGTTCCTTATGCCACTCACATCCTATTAGTTAGGGTCATGACATATGTTTACTTAGTTGTTAAACATCTAGAAATATTTTCTTTGTACTTAAGTAGCTTTATGGTCGTAGGCAACCTTAAGTTAGTTGTATGATATTGATGAATTGAATTTGATATTGTTCATGTCTTTCAGTATATTAGTATTTGGATCAGTTAGTTTATCATATTTGTTAGGCTTATAGAGACAAGGTTTACTTGTTCTCCATATTGATCACGCTCTACCATTTGGGACGTGATATGGCGCCTGGGCACATAAAGTGAAAGATAAAATTGTCTTTTTTTGAAATTTAGAGCAATATATATAAGGATTTCTTAGGTTTTTCGAAGAGTATGAGATGTATTGAGGTAAAGGAGGCAAAGATTTTGAATTCTAAAGCTAATATATGTTGAAAGAAAGCATTTCAAGAGCATAATCATAAGAAGAAACCGATTAAAGCTTCAGAAATAGAGTTTTTCTTCAATTTTTGTTCTTTTACACTCCTTTTGATTATGTCTTTTTATTTGATTGGTTGTAATCATGGATATATTAGGTTAGGTCCTTATTTCTCTAGGATTGTGGATCATTGGCATATAGATTGTTGAATTTTGTTACTTTCCTACTCGAATTACACTGTGAATAAATTTATTCAATTCAAATATTTATTTGTTCCCTTGTTCATTAACCACCAATTAGGGTTTATGTTAATATTTTGGGAAATCATGAAATAGAAGCCTAAATTTAGTCATAGAGCTTATTATCACATGATTGATGTTAATTAATTGCTTAAATTAACTCAATTTGCTTTTAAGATAGATATATACTTATCAGAATTGTGGAGTCACAATTAGCTATACATAATACGTCTCTCTAATTGGTTCCCACAAAAATATAGGGAATTAAATTAGAGGAATAAAATTTATAAGGGATCAATAAATTATGATAATGAGGGTAGAAGTTAATAATATTTCATTAATCAATGAGTTTAAGTTAGGAAAGTAGCTAAATTGTAATTGAAATGCCTTGGTAAGCCATAATCCTAAGGAAGCATTCATCTTAAGTTTGTGTTTATTAATTTAATTGCAATTTATTTACTTGTATAATGCAAAACTGATTGCTTGGACTAGGTAACTATATACGCATTAGTATTTAATATTGGTTAATTATGACCAAAATTTCATGAGAGCGATACTTTTCTCATCTTTTTCTACTTGCTGCTGATGTATACTTAAATAATACAATAGTGATCCCCCGCTCCCACTTTGACTATAGTTGGAGACACTTGTTAAGGTTTGTGACTTACAGACTTTGTACTAGTGATGAAGAAATTAAGCTGCTAAAAGTTAAAACAATGTATTAACATAAAATACAAATAACTATGAAAATGAAAATTCAGTATCTCACCCATGCCAACATAATTAGTTAGATAGGAATATTGTTAGATAGTTATATTCAGATTAAAACATTGTCTTATCCATAAGTATAAATGCAATTTCTGTTGTTCATCATAATTGATGTAAATACCACTAGAATCTTGAAGAAGTGCATGAGTTATTTTTTGTTTTAATAATAATTATTATTTTAAATTTTAGCAATTTTAATTTCTTTAATAAAAATGTATATATATATATATATATATATACACACACACACATATATTACAGACCAACAATATTTATAAGTAGACTTAAAAAAACAAAAAAGAGTTAAAGAAAAAAGTTAAGCTCTTGTTGCTAACAAGAAATGCTAAAATTTAAAAAGCTAAGCCACCTTTTTGAAGATGGCTATAAAAATAGCTAAAGTTTTCTTCTCACATTTTTGCTTTGAATCCACCTTGGCGTCCTTGAATGTCACGACATAAATACTTCGTTTCATGTTTGATTTCCTCATAGTTGCATTAGACTACAAATGGCCAAAAAAAAAATTTATCATCTAAATTTAATAATGTCTAGATATCTAAAACAATAACACAAGGTACGAATATTTGATAGAAGAAAGGTAAAAGCTTTCATTTTTTTCAACGAATTAAATTACGTGTTATTGAACAAAAAATAAATACTTAACATTATACACTTGAAAGAAGAAAGAAATGCGTAAATCAAAACAAAAACAATTAAACTAATTTTAAAATCATAAGCTCAAAGCAAAAAGTGCCCCATTTCGATTGTTGAAAGAAACAAAAATGTAAAGGAAAGAAATTTTAAATTTGCATATCAAAATCAAACAGTAAGATAAATCAAAAGTATGCAGCCTCCATTTTGATTGATGCAAGAATATAAAGTAAACAAATACTGAAAAAATTAGAGAAACTATAAAGTGAAGATTTAAGATTTAAAATTTAGAATTTAAATGTTAGGAAGTTTAAAGGAAGGTGGAATGAAGTGGCCCTTAACAAAATGATATATAAAAAAAATTGAGTGAAATAGAATCGTTGAATGCATTTATTGTTTAAGAGTTTTAATTAGAAAGAAATAAACTCTTATAAATTCTGTTTAAAAATTACAATAAAATGAATATAATAGAACAACTCATAAATTATTTTTTTTCAATATTATTCTTTATAAAATAAACAAATGGCTAATAAGTTTGTTAGGGTTCAATACATAATATACAAATGTGGCTAAATTTTCATGAGTGAGTTACTAATAAATTACATGCAATAAGTATTTTTTTTCTTCTTTTTTGTAGTATTGATTCAAAAAGCATTTCACTCCTAGTGTGTCTTTCTCATTAGCTTCTATAATTACTGATCTCTCACGCTTCGCCCAGAGATCGAAGGATATATAGGCATCAAAATTCACAACAAAGTTGTGAAAATAGAAGATAAAATAGTGAAAATCAAGAACCCTTCACTAGAACACCTGGTGAATGTTGGAAACGATAAACTTCTGAATATAATTATAACTTCTTAAAATTAATAAGAGTGTAATTGTATTTTATAATTTTAAATCATTCCCTTTCATTCTTGAAAGGAATATAGAAAAAAAAAAAAAAGATTTTGAATATTTGGAGAGGACCTTAGAGTCCCTCCTCTATCATTCTGTTTTATTCTTATAAAAAGATCCAAATTCACATTCAGTCTTATTTAACCATTCCATTTCTTGTTAGCCAAAAGTTTGGCAACAAGTATTTATGATAAGGAAAAAATGAAAAGAAATTCAAAAATTTGTAATTAATATTTAACTTACATGCCAAGGTTTGACAGCCAAAATACTTGGTTCCATGATTTTTTCTGATAGTGAAGTATGTTTGTTATTCACGGCCTTCGATTTGTACTTTGCTATGGAATTCAACTATAATTGATAAAATAAATTAACCTCTAACGTCTAAATTCAAAAATATCGAATTTACAAAACACCCAAAGAATAAAACACTTCTAACTCTCATATTTACGTTCAAGGTATTACATTACATACTTTTTGTTAGGGATGGCGACACTAGATAACACTATTAAATAATAAAAAAAAAGAATTAACACAAGATATTTATATAGAAAATCTTTCTATGTTAGGTAAAAACCATGGACAACTATAAAAAAGATATTTACTAACTTAAGAAAAATTATACAATTTTTCTTTGAAGATAAGAAGAGAACAATCAAACTGTTATTCTTTCAAAAAATAAGAAAACACATAATTCTCTCTCTTAAGTAAAAGAACAATTATCCACTTTCTCAAAAAATATTAACTTTATTTTTCACTTTATCAAAAGTAACAACTAATTTTCAACTAATTTTATTTTTGTCAAAAAATTACAACAAAATTTTTACAATCTTTTCTTCATTGTCAAGAAATGGCCACCAAATTTGTTTTTACCTCTTTTACACTTTTGAACTCAATGTATACTAAGACAAATTTGGAAAAGCATTAACAGCCAAAAATATACTACTTACTTGACAATGTTTAAAATCAAAAATTGGTTCGCCATTGCCGTGGAATCTACAAGTGTATTTGACAAAGCATTCGACTGATTAACAATGTCGAAGAAAACAAAAAAAAGGCAAATAAAAAATAAAATACAAATTAAGCCAAAGAAATTAGAAATTGCGTACCTCAGACTCAGAACTCGAGCAACTAAATTCTTTAGAGAGAATTATGTTGTACGTCTGCTTACATATAGAGCTCTAAGCCACTGCTCGAGTAAACTTGGGAAATCTTGAAAACCTTAAAAATCGGGATATCTTTATTATTTAAACATTCGAATATATATTAAAAGATAAATGAGAGTTTGATAAAAGGATAACTGAAAGAACATTGAATAGTTTGAATAAAAGTTAAATATTTAATTTATCTACCTGTTATAAAACGATTACTGAATGTACTTAAATGATGACTATATCATACGAAGCATAGACTTGAGTTAGTGGGGGTGAAAGTTTTGTTATATTTATTCTAAAAATTATATTTTAAATTATATTTTGAAAATAATTTTTTTAAAAATACTTATAATTTGCATTAAACTAAAGTGAGATGAACTAAATAACAATATTATCATTTTATTCTTTTTAGATTTAAAAAAAAGTTTAAACTTAAGTTAGTATTATACTAAATATTAGTCTCCATATTAATATCAACTTCAATACTTAAATACTCATGAGAATATTTTTGTCTACCTACTACTCATATATTATATAATAAAAATACTCTAAAAAATATATTATCATTTAATAATATTATAATAGTTCAATAAACTCTTTAAATAAAGAGAAATTTGAAGGAAAAAGGTTAATCTCATAAAAATTTATAACTACTAATTTGCAAAAATATATATATTTATATAGCATTATAGATATTATTCTATCTAACAACATTTCAAGAATGTTACGGTATTTTTAGGGACATTTGTTCAAGGTTTAATTAAAAGAATATATTGATATTTGAACTTAGTTATATTCTATTCAGTTATTGCAAAACTACTATTTACAAAATTGTATCAAAAGTATAAATATATTAAATATAAAAATATATATATAATATATAATGAGTCTAATGAGTTCAAATTACATTGCTAAAATATCAAATAATAACAAATAATAAAACCCGAATCATATAAGAAATGTGAGTAATTTTAGTGGGCGCAAACATATAAAAAATGTGGGGCATAAAATTATAAATTAATACTCAATACATAAAATTTAAATAATTAAGGGGAGAAACATAATGTACTTTTGCTAGTGATTTTATAAGAAGATAAACAAAAGAGAATATAAATATCATGGAAAATATTAAAAATTTAAGAGATAATTATGTAAATGAGACAGTTAATGTAAATATATAATTTTAATTAAAGTTTGATGAAAGGTAAATCAAAATAAATTAAATAGTTTGAAGATATATTATGATATAAATAATCTTATTTCAAATTAGAAATTCAAGGTATTCTCAATAACTCCTTATTGACTATAATTGCTTATAAGAAAATAAATACTAATTTAATTTGATACATATATTATAAAATGCCATGTATTTGCATAATACAATTACTAGTAAGGCTATTAAAAAGACTCCTTTTAAATTGTGGTCCTAGTTTATGATATTTACATGTATGGGGCAGCCTAATAGAAGTAAACACTTACAATCCACATGAAAGTAAATTAAATGCTCGAATAATTAGTGGTTACTTTATTGGTGACCCAGAAAAATTTGAAAGGTATAGGTTTTACTGTTCAAACTATAGTCCAAGAATTTTGGTAACCAAAAATGCAAAATTTATGGAGAATGATGAAGTTAGTGAGAATGATGAAAGAAAGGATATATAAATATAAAGGAAATTAGAATAAGCATTCCTCTACCAGTAAATATTTTTTTATTAACACCTACTCCAAATGTTGTCCCAATGGCTAAAGATAACATTGAACAACATTTTAATAATAAAACACTCCCAAAACAAACTAAATCACAAGCATCTATTACAATTGAACCAAACGACATCATATTATGAAAATTTGAAAGACAAATGAGATATGCTATTTCATATGACTATGTGATTTATTTGCCAGAGTCAATTTTTGATTTTGGAATAAAATAAGATTTAGTTTCTTTTTCTCAAGCCATGGAATGTACTAAATCTGGAAAGTGGATTAATGTCATGAAAGAAGAAATTAAGTCTAAAACAAAGTCTAAGATCTCATTGAATTTCCAGAAAGTTCAAAGCAAGTTTGGTGTAAATGGGTCTTCAAGACCAAATGTGACTTCATGGCAATATTAAATGATATAAATCTATACTTGCTGCCAAGGCTTCACTTAGGAAAGTGGCATTGATTGTACTAAAACTTTTTCATTAGTCTCAAAACAAGACTCAATAAGCATCATTTTAGCATTGGTATCTCATTACAATTTAGGGTTAGACCAAATAGATGTAAAAAAAGCCTTTCTTTATGGAAATCTTGAGGAGAAAGTTTACATGAACTAACTTGAAGGTTTTTTAATTGATTAAAAAGACTAAATGTTGTGTAGACATAAGAAGTCAATATATGGAATGAAAAAGCTTCTAGACAATGGTGTATTGAATTCAATAAATCATGATATTTTTTTGTATTTGAAGAATATGTGGTTGATCATTGTATATATTGAAAGGTCCGTGGGAGGAAGTTTATTTTTCTAGTTCCATATGATATTTTGCTTGTCGTAAATGATTCAAGCATATCATGTCAAATGAAAGAATTTGTTTGAAAGAATTTTTAAATAAAAAATATAGGAGAGGCATCCTATGTAATTGGAATTAATATATGTCATGATAAAACATGAAGACTACATGGATTGTCTTAGAAAGCCTATATTGAAAGAATTCTTGAGAAATTCAATATAAATTAATGTTTAATTGGAGTTGTTCCTAATAAAAACGAAAAAACAAAAAGAGACAAATTTATTCATAAGCATTGCCTAAGGAATGATTAAAAAGGATACTTTGATTTAGACTTTGCTAAATGTATGATAATAGAAAGTCCACATGTGGTAATTGTTCCTAGTAATAGAAGGCACAATGTCGCGAAAAAATATGATAGAGTCCATAGTTTCTTTCATATACTACGGAAGTAAAATTTGCAAATCATGCATTATCATAGCATAACTTTATTTTAGGATTTAGGTTTATCAACATCATTAGCAAGCAATTGAAACTTTTTGTGATAATTCTTAGTATTGTTCTTCTCTATGAACGACAAATACTCTCATGGAATGAAACATACTAAGTTAAAATTCTTTGTTATGGAAGAAAAAATAAGAAACAAAGAGTGTTAACAGAAATATTAATGGATGAAATGATTACAAATCCTTTGACAAAAGGATTACAACCAAAATTATTTAGAGAATATTTATATAGAATGAGTCTTGGTTGTACTTATAAGTGATACTTATTATGTTTTGAACACCTAGTAAGTATACCAAATTGCTCAAGCAATATAGAAGTGAGAGAGTATCATCAGACGAGGATTTTGGTTACCAATTACCAAATTTACTAATTTGACACTATTTAGACTATGAAAAGTTGGGATCAATGGGTGCTCAATGAAATAATAAGAAGAACTAAGCACAAAAATCAATTGCTTTATATTTTTTTGTTTCTTCAACAAACAAGTATATTCAAAAAGCTATGAAGGAACATGAATATTAATAATGGCTAGGAATCTAATTTCACTTGACCTTCCAATAAACCCTAGAATTCTTACTTTACCAAGTTTTACTCCACAATTAATGGTTAACTTCCCAAATTAACTAGCAACCAATTCTATGGACTATACTAATCCTCTTTTAACTAAATGAGATTTTTCTAATCCCTAACCAAATCCCAATTAAAAAAGGCTTTACAAAAGAGTACAGGAATTTCTCAAAAAATACACAATCAACACCATCTATCCCTATATAATGTTAGATTATGAGTGATAGAAATTAAATGAACTATATTAAAAGGATTTAGTGACCTCTTTAAAGGCATAGCCTCTAAGCTAGGGATAGTGCCTACTCTTTCGAACATTACTTTTTTATCATGAGACTATCCTTTATTTAATTGTATCTAAGATTTTAAATTGTAATTGCGGATGTAGTGCGGGTATTATAATTGTGAGTGTTGCCAATGTTAAAAATATCTAATTTTCACAACTCTTTGATTAATTTAATAAATAAATATTAAAAAAATTATATCTAATAACTGTTTAAATTACTCTTATAGTTCAATATACACTTCAAAGTTTAAATAATTAATATATATCTTACATATAATGTGATTTCTATTCATGGTTTATCATGGCTTTCACCATGTCAAACATTTATTTTTTTGCCTTATTAATTTTATTTCCTTTCATATTTCGAACATGACAAAAATATATTTCTTGGAGAAAAAACATCTTGTTATAAAATGTGATACTAAATTGATTTTAGCAATACTTTAAATGAATGAATATTATTTATTCATAAAAATTATCAAATTCACTAAATAACTATTGTTGAGAAAATTAAACAATATTCTATTTGTGTTCAAATAATCTGGGCTAAAGGCATGTTTTGTCCATAGGTTTGGATCACTACCACTTGATTTTTAACCCAAATTAATATTAGTTTAAGCCTAAACTTATACACCACACTTAAAAAAAATCCTACAAGATTATGACCCAATCATAATTCGGCTTTCCCAGGAATGGGTAAAGCCACAATTGACAATAATACAACAGTGAAATTTTGAATTTGCGGGACCCATCACTTTGTTTTACTTGTTATAATGGGTTAGTAAGTATAGCAATTTGCTATCAAGATAACTGTAATTGACTATCTTTGATTGTCATCTCAACCGATTCTCATAAAAATGTAGCAAATCAAGGGAAGTAGTTAGGTTTATAAAGATTTCAGAGAATTAAATAAGCACTTAACTCCCTACATTAGTAAAATGATTCATAACTCAATAAAGAAGTAACTGTCAATATAAAATAACTACACATTACGAGAAGTCAAGATTGTTTATTTGAAACTTTATTGTTATTTGCATTTTTTTCCAAGGTTATTCACTAATAATGTAATCCCCTTTTCTTAAGTTTAAAGCTTAATAATAAGAATTAGTTTAGAGTTAAGTTAGGTCCTCGTGGTAACGATATCCAACTTTTATTACTTTTTGAGATCACATGCACTTGCATGTATTAAATCAGGTGAACAAATATATGCAAAAATTTTGGTGTTTGATAGCTTAAATGTTGCTTATGAATGGATTGAGATTGAAATTTGCAAATGAAATAGTGGGTTTAAATGTGTTACTTTGCCTTTAGTAAGCCCTGTGGCTTGTGTTGCCGTTAACTTAGTGTTGACTGTGACATTACAACTTAAGTTGGTCAAATTCCTTGAATAAATTGTCAGTTGTTATTCTTGAGATATCTCTAATTGTCCCTTGACATTTAATTTGGAGTGGTTTATTTGGGTCCATTTGAAAAATATTTTGATCTCAGGAACTTATTGTCATGAAATTTAATGATTAGTGTTTTATGAAATTGTGCTTTCAATTTCTCTACTAATGCCATGTTTTAAAGGTTTAAAACTTAAGAATGTGTTACTGAACTAGTCATATGATTATATGATTCATGCATTACAAATGGAGTAGTCTATTTTATTAGTACCTTCTGCTTGGTTTCATTCTATTTATGATATAGTACAACCTTAAGTTTAGGGTTATTACTGTGCAGTCATACTACGAATTCATATATTGGCTAATTTTATTGGTTTTCCTTCTTTCAAGTCTAAATGGCTCCAAAAATGGCTTAGTCAAGTTCGAATAAGCCTCCTAATTTATTTGAATTCATTTCTCTATAAGTTGAAGAGCCCTATTTAAATGGCTTAAGCAAAAAAAAAGCCAATAAGAGAGTGGGGAATTAATCTAAGAACTAGCCTTGCAATAAATATTGAATTAAATGCTTAAATTGCATTTAGAAATTAGGGGCCTTTCTGTGCACAACCAAGTTGTCATTCTTGATGTTGTAAGAGAATTCTATGCTAATGCAATAAAAAGGGAAAATGGTGCTATATGTATATGTGGGAAATAGGTTCCATTCTCTAAGAACATCATTAATGAGTTCTTTTATGTAATTAGCCTAGAAAAGGATGAATGCACATTTCATAGACTTAGTGATGATTCGAGCTTTGATTTCTATATCATGGACCCTATATTATGCCCTAACCTACCATAATGAAAGCTCTCACATAGGAAGTCAACTCTAACTAGCAATTTGAGATTAAGGCAAAACATTAGAAGTCCTTTATTAATGCTTAATTGTTCCCTAGGCAACACTATAGTGACATTACTTGTGAAAGAGCTCTTCTTTGTTATTATAATCTTTCTAGGTGAAACACCATAGTGACATTACTGGTGATAGAGCTCTTTTTGTTATTATATTCTTCCTAGGTGAAACATTAATATTGGGCAAAACATGTTTTCGCAGATCATACAGTCTACACAGTAAAAAATGTTGGGCATTATCTTTCATCATTTGGCAACATAAGAGAGTGAGAGTCAAGTGGTCATCAAAAGAAGATGTTAAGAGACTCTAAAATTTGGTGCTCTCACTCACTTTTCCTAGTTGCTCTTATTTTTTCTCCCCTCTAAATCTCATGGTTCCCTTTACCTCATGTGTTTTTCCTCCTTGGTGGTTATGAGAATTTTCCTTTTATTTTTTCTTTTGACACCTCACCTCTCTAATATATTCTAGCACAAACTCTTTTTTTTCTTCCTCAGCACACCTCATCCATCAAGCCTTTTCTTTTTTGCCTACACACACCTTTACATTTTCCTCTTTTTTATTTTCTGATTTATTTCTTTTTTATTTACTTATTGATTTATTTGTTTATAATTCAGCTTTATTGGTTTATAACTTTTCTTTCTTTTTAAAAACATTATTTGATTTTCCCTCTTAATTAAGAGTTGGTGATCTTAACTAATCTCTTATTTGATTTTCTTTTATAGATTTTTTATCTCCATCTCTCAAATTCGTGTTCCTCTTTATTTTTCATGATTTTCATATATAATTTAATTTTTATTTAATTTTGAATGTTCACAATTAGCATGAGTCAGATGTGTGGGGCTGTGATTATTAATATGATTGATCCTCTGGCTACAATCATCTTTTATCCAAATGTTTTGATTCATGACTAATTATGGTTTTGTTAGTTATATTCTTGTTTGATATGTCTATTTGATCTTTATATTGCTTAACACTAAGGGCAATATTCTTTTAAGTTTGGGCATAGGGAAATTAAAATTTTGGTGCATTAAAAATGTTTAGGTTCTGCTTGTGTTTGTGAAAGACAAATTCCTATGATGAAACTAATTGTATCATGAATTATGGTTCGTAGTAAGTACATGTCAATGTTTTTCATAGTGTGTTTTAATGGGTAATGCATATTCCTTCCATATTTTCTTTGGATATTTTAAACACAAGGTAGTCTTGCATGAATTGAATGTGTGTCTTGGTTTCAAATTTTAGATAATCCAATGTATGATGATTTTAGACTAGCCTTATACCCTCTCATGGCAAACTCGTTGGTCTTACAAGAATTAGAGATATGATTTAGGTGTTTTATTTCACATTTGTGTCTTTCTTAGCCCTCACCTGTGATATAGGTATATATCTGTAGCACCCTTATTTGAGCTTCATTATTAAAACCATGAATGTTTTTTAATTAAAAAAAGAAAGATACCCATATGATGCCTTCCCTTTGTCTTGCTACATGATCAACATACCTAACCTATTCAAGAGAAAAGCATGAGCACATACGTGTTTTAAGATGATTATTGGGTGAAAGAGGAATGGAGAAGTCAATCACATTGGAAGACTATGTTAAAGAAAGAGAGAGAGAGAGAGAGAGAGAGAGAGAGAGAGAGAAAGAGAGAGAGAGAGAAGGGTATAGAAGAAAAAGTGAAGGTTAAGCTCTAATTTGATTCGTTATTGTAAAGCTTCTAAAAGGTAGAAAAAAAGGGAATTGGCCTTGTTGAAAATGAAATGAGGGAATAATTAATTTGGAAAAAATTTGAAAGTTGATTAAAAATGAAAAGAAGGAAGGGAACTTATGAAGTGATAGTATGGAAATGGAAGAATTTATATATTATGAATTGCTTTAGTTTTTGTGCTCCATTTCTTTTGAATTTTCTTTTTTATTTATTCCTATCCTTTTGTTTGGCAACCATAGCCTATAGCCATGTCATAAGCTATAAAGACCTAATGATCTTTAGGTTTGTGTACTGCCAACATTAGTGAAGAGAGAGTAGACAAGTGAGCATATGAAGCATATTATTGGAATTTGTCATATATTTTGATTGCTTGAAAAATGTTTTAATTTCATGCATAACTAGATTGTATAGCTACCTCACACACACACCCCATGAACATTAGAAGAGATATGAGATTACTTATTGAACTCTGCAATGGTTTGCATTATCTGATAATTATTGTAAATCATAAGTCTATGTGCAATTATTGAGGAGGAAATTTGAGCCTTTCTTGGATAAATATCAAGAATAACTAAATTGTGCACAATAACCTTTGCTTTATTCAAGGGCAAGTAGTTCTAGTTTGGGGGAGTGATAACTTTATAGAATAAATATATTCAAGTCATTTTCATACTTTATCATTGTATTGTCTTGTTAGTTTTAGTTTAATTTTAAGTATTTTTTCCTCAATTTAGGAGATTTATCTTTGGAAGTTTATGTTTAAGGTTATTAAGTGTTAATTAATGTTTATTTGACAAATATTTAGTCAATTATGAACTATTCATGTGGTTTTACTTCTTACCCAAGATGTTAAAGGGAGAAATAAAGATTTTTCCATCAAGTAAGTGAACTACTAACTTTGAGACAACTGTTACACCCTCTAATGTTAGAATTTGGAGATGGACATTTCACAAAAATTTGTAAAGCTAATCGACAACTTTCCAACAAGTGGCAGCTCACTACAATCCAATGTTAAAGCGCAAAGTCATAGCCAAAACATCAAGAGAGGGTGTTCTGAGGCAAAGGAGACAAACATTTTGAATACTAAGGTTAAGATCCACTAAAAGAAAGCATTTCAATAGGAAAATCAAGAAAGGAAACTGATGGAAGCTTTAGAAACATAGTTCTTCTTCTATTTCTTTTCTTTTACACTTCTTTTGATTATGTTTTTTGTCTTGGATTGGGTTGTAATCATGGATATGTCAAGCTAGGTCCTTATTTCTCTAGCATTGAGAATCCTTGGCATGTAGATTATTCTTTCCTACTCAAATTTCATTGTGAATGAATTTATTCAATTTAAGTCTTTATTTATTCCCTTGTTGATTGGCCACCAATAATGTTTATGTTAAGGATTCAGGGAATCATGAAATAAAAGTCCAATTTTAGTCTTAAAGCTAAATGTCGCATGTTTGATGTTAATTGATTGCTTGAATTAATTCAATTTTCCTTTATGTTAATTCATTGCTTGAATTAACTCAATTTGTCTTTAGCATATATATATACCTGCAGGACTTGTGGAGTCACAATTGGCCATACATAATGCATTTCTCTAATTGGTTCTCATAAGAATATAAGGAATTAATTAGAATGATAAAATTTATAAGGGATCAACAAATTATGATAATGAGGTTAGAGGCTAAGACTATTTCATTAATCAATGAGTTTAAGTTAGGAAAGTAGCTGAATTGCAATTGAAATGCCTTGGTAAGGCGTAATCCTAAGAAGTCTTCATATTAAGTTTGTGTTTATTAACTAATTGCAATATACTAACTTTTATCATGCAACAATTATTGTTGTACTAAGTAACTATATATGCATTAGTACTTAATATATAGTGATTAATTATGACTAAATTTCCCTTAGGACAACATTTTTCTCATCTTTTACTACTTTCTGGTAGTGTATACATGTACTACAGTAGTTTGCTCACAACAAGAATTACTATCCTTGAATAGTGATCCCCACTCCCACTTTGACTATAGTTTAAGACACTTGTTGAAGTTTGTGGCCTCACAAACTATGTAAGAAAATAAGATGCTAAAAGTTAAAATTAATGGCTCAATGAAATAAAACTTCCATGGACAATGAAAAAAACTAGCATCAAATGACAAAACACTATAATAACACAAAACATGAATATATAATTATGAAAATGAAAATTTAGTTTCTCACCCATGACAAGATATTTAGTTGGACTTATACTCAACCCTTGGACTTCCTCACTTAAGAACATTCTGAATATGGCTTTAAAGTTTGTCCACATCTTAATGACCACAATTCAAGACAAATAATGGTTGAGGTGAAAATCCGAAAGGTTCACTCACTAAGCTGACCTAAAGAGAATTTCAATAATAACGACATGATTTTTGGTGTATTAAAAATGCTTTTGAGCTTCTCCATTTTGTATTCTCATTAGGTGAGATTACTTCCTTTTTGCTCACTCATAACAAACTATAGAGCACCGCAATGAGTAAAATAAGGATGTCCTGCCCCATAATTATAATGAAAACTTTCTTCTGTTGTCTCTAATTTTTCTAAACAATTTATATTTTTTTCCTAATTTTAACACAAGATGAAAGTTTCATAAGAAGATTACAATAGTGACATAATCCAACACTACATTACCACTGGCTTCGTGATAGTGCCCAACTTAAAAATTAGAAAATCCAAAAAGTTTCACCTTAAACAGTTAAAGAGGAGTAAGAAACATTTAACCCACTACCAGCCCTAGATCACTTGTTCTTCCTATGGACCACTGACATTCAACGATAATTTAAAAAAAAAAAACCAAATAAGCATATTACTTGAATCTAACAAATAATGATTAGGAGAAAAAAAAAATTAACTTTCACTTATGAAAAATCAATTGAGTCTGATAGGAATATTGTTAGATAGTTATCTTCTGATCAGAACATTGTCTTACCAATAAGTATACATGCAATTTCCATTGTTCATCATAATTGATGTAAGTACCACTAGAATCTTGAAGAAGTGCATGAGTTAGTTTTTGTTTTAATAATAAATATTCTTCTAAATTTTAGCCATTTTAATTTCATTAATAAAATGTATAAATATTTATATATTACAGACCAACAATAATTACAAGTTGACTTAGGAAAAAAAAAACAAAGAAAAAACTCAAGTTCTAGTTGCTAACAATAAATGCTAAAATTGAAATAGCTTAGCCACCTTTTTGAAGATGGTTATAAAAATAGCTGAAGTTTCTTCTCACTTTTTTCCTTTGAATCCACCTTGGCGTCCTTGAATGTAACGACATATGTACTTCGTTTCATGTTTAATTTCCTCATAGTTGCATTAGACTACAAATGGCCAAAAAGAAAATTTTATCATCTAAATTTAATAATGTCTAGATATCTAAAACAATAACACCAGGTATAAATACAGGATAGAAGAAAGGTATAAGCTTCCATTTTTTTTATCAAAGAATTAAATTACGTGTTATTGAACAAAACATAAATACTTAACATTAAACACTAGAATGAAGAAAGAAATGCGTAAATCAAAACAAAAACAATTACGCTAATTAACTTTAACATCATAAGCTCAAAAATGTAACCAAAAAAAAAAACCCATAACAAAAAGTGCCCCATTTCGATTGTTGAAAGAAAGAAAATGAAAAGGAAATAAATTTAAATTTGCTTATCAAAATCAAACAATATGATACATGAAAATTATGCAGTTTCCAATTTGGTTGATGCAAGAATGTAAAGTAAACAAATAGTTAATCTCTTTAAAAATTAGAAAAACTGTAAAGTAGTCAAGATTTAAGATTTAAAATTTAGAACTTAAATGTTTGGGAGTTTATAGTAAGATAGAATAGAGTGGTCATTAATGGAATGATATGAAATGGAATTAAGTGAAATAGAATCGTTGAGTACATTTATAGTTTAGGAGTTTTAATTAAGAAAGAGAATTACTCATATTAATTATATTTAAAAGTTATAATAAAATGAATAGAATAGAATAACTCATGAATTATTTGTTTTAATATTACCCATTATAAAATAAATAAATTGCTAATAAGTTTGTCATGGTTGAATACATGATATACAAATGTGACTAAATTTTCATGAGTGAGCTACTCTTAAATTACAAGCAATAAGTATTGATTTTCTAACATTATTATATTTTTCACCGGAATATTCAAATTGACAGGTCTTGACATTATATGATTAATTAGAATTTTTTAAACAAAATCTAACACATAAATTTTTTATGGCAAAACTTAATAATAAATATATAAAGAATATTTTAGTAACTAAAAAAGTTATTAATTTAGAATTGAAATATGAGTAATAATGAAGAATTTAGCAGTTATATGATGATAATAATTTTTTCCTTTTGTGTAGTACTGATTCAAAAAGCATTTCACTCCTTATGTGTCTTCCTCATAAGTTCCTATAATTACTGATCTCTCACGCGTCGCCCAGAGATTGAAGGATATATAGGCATCGCAATTCACAGCAAAGTGGTGAAAATAAAAGAAAACTAGAGAAAATAAAAAAAAACCCTTGACTTGTGGACCTGGTGAATGCTGGAAGAGAGGTTGGTTGTTTTACCATAAACTTCGTAATATAATTATAATTTTTTGTAAGTTTATAAGAGTATAATTGTATTTTATAATATTGAGTCATTCCCTATCATTATTAAAAGGAATTAAGGAATACAAAAAAAATGAGATTTTGAATGATTATAAATGAGCTTGGAATGGTTCCTTTATCATTTCATTCCATTCCTATAAAAACATCTAAGACCATGTTAGTTATGCAGAAATCCTATTTGATGGAATGAAAAAGGTCTCTAGGAATGAAATGGAAGGCATTGGAATGGAGTCAAATATAAATAAAAGTTGTTTGGAATGTCATGAAATGGAATAAAATTTTAAAAAATATTGTGTTTGTTGTGCAGGAGATTGCAAAGGAATAAGCTAATAAAGACAAAAACACCCTTGATAATATGGATTAAGGGACAATTTTGTCTTTATAAAATTTGAGCAAGGATATTTTTGACAAATATTTTGTGCATTCTATGAAATCCATAATCATTCAAGAGGTCCTTTGATGGAATGATGATTACCATATCTATGGAAATCCACCATCCTAAATGGAAAAGGGCTGAGATTCAATTGATATACCAAACACTTACTCTAACATAATCTCATTTCATCAGGTCATTCCCACGTACCAAAAGCACCCTAAATACATATTTAGTCTAATTTAATCATTTCACTCCTTATTATTTTCTTCGTAATCATTCATCCAAATATAGTCTAAAGTTTGGCAACATGTATTTGTAATAACCAAAAAAAATATGAAAAGAAATTCCATAATTTGTAATTAATATTTAACTTACATGCCAAGGTTTGAGGGCCAAAATACTTGGTTCCATGATTTCTTTTGATAGTGAAGTTTGTTTGTCAATCACGTCATTATTATGAACTTTTGTCATGGTCCTTGATTTGTAGTTTGCTATGGAATTCAACTATAAATAATAAAATAAATTAATCACCAACATCTAAATTAAAAAATATCCAATTTACAAAAAATCAAAGATAAAACACTATACAAGAAATACTACACTAAAAAAAAAATTATAAACTCTCATATTTACGCTCAAGATATTACGTTACATGCTTTTGAACCCAATGTACACTAAGAGCAATGTGACAAAGCATTAAGAGCAAAAAACATAATACTCACTTGCCAATGTTTAACAGCAAAAATTGGTTCGCCATTAGACTTCGCCATTGCTTGGAATCTGCAACTGTATTTGACAAAGCATTCGTCTAACAATGTCAAAGAAGACCCCAAAATAATAATACTAAAATAAATACAATTAAACCAAAGAAATCAGAAATTGCGTACCTCACGCTCAGTGAACTCGAACAACTAAATTCTTCAGAATGAATTATGTTATACGTCTGCTTACTTATAGGGCTCCTTAAGCCACTGTTTGAGTAAACTTGGGAAATATTGGAAAACCTTTAAAATCGGGATATCTTATTATTTAAACACTCGAATATATATTGAAAGATAAATGAGAGTTTGTTAGAAGGCTAACTGATAACTGAAAGAAAATTGAATAGTTTGAATAGAAGTTAAATATTTAGTTTATCTACTTGTTATAAAACGATTACTCAATGTACTTAAATGACGATTATTCTATACCAGCTAGGATCTAAAGTCACTAGGGCGAAATCTTTCTTCTAATCTTTTTTATATTTTATTTTAAAAATTATATAAATAAATGTTTTTAAAAACTTATAATTTGAATTAAACTAAAATGAGATTAACTAATTAACAGTATCATCATTTTATTCTTTTTTATGTTTAAAAATAAATTTAAATTTAAGTGAGTATTATATTAAGTATTACTCTCCAAATTAATCTCAACTTCAGTACTTAAATACCTATGAGAATATTTTTGTCTACCCACTACTCATGTAATATATAATAAAGATACGTTAAAAAATATACTATTATTTAATAATATCATGATAGTTCAATAAACAATTCAAATAAAGAGCAATTTGAAGGGAAAAAGGTTTGTCACATAAAAATCTATAACTATCAATTTTCAAACAAAAAAAATATATTTATATAGCAATATAGATATTCTTTTATCTAACATTTCAAGAATGTTTCGGTATTTTAAGGATAATTGTTCCTGATTTAGTTAAAATAATATATTGATATTTGAAGTTAATTATATTCTATTCAATTATTGTAACACTACTATTTACAAAATTGTATCAAAAGTGTAAATATATTAAATATAAAATTATATACTTAATACATGTGTAAGTGTTCAAACTAAATTATTCAAATATCAAACAATGAAAATAATATAACCCAATCATATAAGATATGTGTGCAATTTTAGTGGGGGCAAAGATATAAATATGTGTGACATAAAATTATAACTTAATACTTAATAAATCAAATTCAAAAAATTGAGGGGAGGCAACATAATGTACTTCAGCTGGTGACTTTATAAGAAGATAAACAGAAAAAAATAATAAATATCGTGGAAAATATTAAAAATTTTAAGAGATAACTATGTAAATGAGACAATTAAAGTAAATAAATAATTTTCAATTAAAGTTAGATGAAAGCAAATCAAAATGAATTAATAAATTATCTTATTTTAAATTAGAAACTCAAGGTATTCTCAATAACTCCTCATTGACGATAATTGTTGATAAGAAAATAAATACTAATTTAATTTGAACTTTAAACTAAATTCTTGTTTATGGGTAAATTCTTATTAAATTTTTTCTTTATTATGTAGCTGAACCATATAATTGAGTTGTCTCATAAAAGACCTATAAAGTAAGAGTGTTAATCCTTGTTAGTTTGCCTTATGGATATATATATATATATATATATATATTAAAGATAATGATAATAATTGTATGTTATATGTTATCATATAAAAAAATAAGTTCAAATTTTAAAAATGATCTAGCTCAGTTTAAAATTAGGATGTGTTTAAAATATATTATAAAATATAGACTTATATGTATAGATATCCTAATATATCTAAATTCTAAATTGATGATGGGTCTAATTAAAAATTAAGGTAACGTATTGTCATTATATAAAATAAAGTTATAATTCCCAAATTAGATATATGAAGTTTCTCTTTTAATATCTTAAGTTCATTCTTCTACATTCATAAATATCAATTTGAAAAGCCAATAATCACAAATCATCATGGATATAGATTTAAGTACGTTTTTGCATTTAACTATTTTTCTTGATAATTTGACATGATGAGTTTTAATTTGATAAAAATTTTATCAAAATTAGGGTAAGCCTAACAAGTTGAACTTTTAATTAGGATTCTCTTATAATTGTTGGGGATTTCCTAATTAATAAAACTCCCATGCAATATAACTGGCCGGAAAAAAACTCCATATTACGCATGTAAACATAGGTCACATTTGGTACTTTGAACTACTGTAAGTTCGATTGTGTGATTCTTAATTTCTCTTCCCCATACTTTTTATTTACATCTTAACTTTTGAGTTTGCACAAAGCTAAGAAAACTTCGAAAAGAAACCTAAGGTTTAGTCTTAAAAGAAATTTTAAAAACAAAACTTTAATCAAGAAATCCAATTCAAATTCACGTTATATTATTTTTGCAATAGGACTTTTGTTATTATGATTATTATTATTATTATTATTTTATACGGGAATAGGTATTCGAACTAGATAGAAATTGAACGAACTATATATATTAAAAGGATTTAGTGACCTCCGTAAAGGCATAAACAATGCTACCTCCTTCGAACGTTTTTTTTTTTTTTTCATGAGACTATCCTGTATCTAATTTTATCTAAGATCTTAAATTAAATTACGAATGGGATCACAGTGCGATTACTGTAATTGTGAATGTTGCTAATGTTACAATACTGGATACGGTTGTTGTGGCCAGGATTTTTTAAAAGTTAACTAGAATGATTAAAAATATTTAATTTTCACAATTCTACGATTAATTTAATAAATAAAGGCTAAAAAAATTATATCTAATAAGTGTTTTATCGATTCTTTAAGTCAATATAAACTTCAAAGTTTAAAAAATTCATAAAAATTTTTTATATAATGCAGTTTTTATACATGATTTATCTTGTCTATCTAGAGCTGTCAAAACTAGTTCAACCCATCGGGTCGAGCTCGTTTAACCCACCTAAGAGGTGGGTTGGGTTGAAGGGTTCCTTTAAAAACTCGTTTAATATGTTTCTATTAACTCGACCCGTTTAACCCGCGAGTTAAATAAGCCAGCTCGCGGGTCAAACGGATTGCCTGTTTTTTTTAAAAAAAAAGATTTCACTTACTCAATCTAACGTCCTAATCCACTACACTTTTCTATTTAAAAAAATTAACATTAATGTATGTGTTGTGTTGTTTTTATTATTTTGTAATTTGCCATATTTGAATATTCTGCTCACAATCATATTTTTATTATTAACGAATTATTATATTACTCTACTTGTTTTAATATATTAAAACTTACTTTTTATTTTTTATTTTTTATGTTTATTTATACGGATATAGAAATTAATTGATTATCCAATACATATGCTTAAAGAAAGTAACATTTGATTTTTTGTAATTTTTTATTTCATTTTTATTTTTTTTAATTTTTTGGTGGATTAAACAGGTTAGTTCGCTTAACCCACCAAGTGGGGTGGGTTGAGATTTTCAACCCACCATGACCACCTTATGGTGGATTAAACGGGCTGACCCATTTAACTCACTAACTCGAATGGGTCGAGTTGGCACACTTTGACAGCTCTATGTCTATCATCATGTCTTATTTTTATTTTTCTCTATATTAATTTATTTTTCACATTTCAAACATGATAAAAATATGTTTTTTGGAGAAAAAATTAACATCATGTTATAAAAAGTGATAATAAATTGATTTTAGCAATTCTTTAAATGAATGAATATTATTTATTCATTAAAATTATCAAATTCACCAAATAACTATTGTAGAGAAAATTATACAGTAACCTATTTGTGTTCAAACAATCTGGCCCACACCCAAATTCATATGGGCTTAAGCCTAAACTTGTTCATATGGGCTTAAGCCTAAACTTGTACCCCACACCAAAAAAAAATCCAAGGAGATTATGACCTGATCATTATTGAGCTTGCCCACGAATGGATATGGATATGGATTTTTCTAACTACAGGACGAAATTCAGTAAAAAAGTTTATGATAATATATAAATTTTTTTAATATTTGAGTTTTTTTTATACAGAATGATATCTTATTTAAAAAAATATATACTATTTCAAATAATTTATAGTTTATTCCTTACATTTTAATTTTATTTTTATTTATACAAGATAGTATTATTATAAAAATATATATATGAACAAGTTTTAACAATTTACAATCTATTACTTACATCTTATAATTTATTTTTTTCATCAATAAAATATCATAATGTAAAAAATGATATAAAATATTCATACATTTTTATGCATCATTATATTTTTTTAGAAAAATTTAATTTTTTTCAAAAAAATTTAAAAGTTATTTTTATCAAAATAAAAAAAGTTTTGAAACAATTTGCTCCAAATTGTTTGCTGGATTTTCTCTTGTAATTTATTTATAGGAGGAAATCCAAATCCGAATGGATATAGCCACAACTGACACTTAAAACATTGTGAAAATTTGAATTTGTGAGATCTATTACTTTGTTTTACTTGTGATATATATATTGATTATTTTTATTATTTCACTTATCATCTTTTTTCTTCTTTATCTTTGTGTAAGAATTAGGTTACTTTCCTACTTTACAATAGTAAAACAGGGATTTGATTCATTTAAAAAAAATTTTATGAATTTTTCTGTTTACTTCGTAGAGATCTATATACAAAATGGACAAGATTTATAATTTAAATAAATTTCATCCAAGTGAACATTAGTTACTGTGTCTATTTCTCTACAAAAATTAATGAAAAGAAATAAAAACATTTTTCATAAAACAGAGGGTGGTATTCTGCATATATACTAAAGCTTTTTTATCCAATAAACCAATCACAGAATGCTCGTGGTTTTGCACCCATATACATGGTCAATCCATCAAGTAGGGATCCTGCAAAACCTTCTAACCTATTGAATTTTTAATCAATAGTCTATAAATTTTAAATTACAAAAAATTATCATATTATAGACTGTTAGAATCTTATCTAACAGTTGATAGATTTTTAATTAAAAGTTTTTTTTTATAACAATAGACTTAGACCATTAAATAATGATAGGTGTTAGAACACTTGTCAACCCTTGGTTTGCGCTTAATTGGTAGGCTAGGTTAAATAAGTTGATACTCATAAAAATTAATTATTATAGATGAAAATAAATCTTAAGCAAAATTGAAAAGCCAACATGGCTAAGTTGATTACGTTTAATGCAAATTGAATATGTAAGCTTTTAATTAATGATCGCATAATGCTCAAGGTAGTGCCACAAGTAAGAATAAGTGCCAGTCCCACCACTGCCACAAGAAGGATAAAATTATATTTTTGTTCCTCATTTATTACAAAGTTGTCTTTTTAATTCTTAATTTATTATAATACTTAAAATAGTTCCACACTAATTGAAAAATATTAAACTTGATATTTCACTTTTAAAAAAATTTATTAGATTGTCACTTTGTAAAATTTTGCATTATATTAATCATATATTCACATTATTAACATTTATCATGTCTCATTCTATTTTTCACTTACTAATTTGTTTTTCTAATATTTCAAACATGGTTGAGTATGACTGAACCAAAAAATATTTAGCTACAAAAGTGACACTAAATTGATTATGAACTTTTTTTTCAACATTTCCAAGTGAAAAATATTATTCATGAAAGCTTTTAAATTCACTATAATTATTTTTTAAAATTTTAAAAATTTCTATTTGTATGAAAAAAAAAATGATGGGCCAAGTGCAAAGTGTTGTCCATATATTGGAATAATTACTTTTAACAATAGTGTAGATATAAGCCTAAACTTATACTCAATACTTCATGTATAGCCCATAAGATTTTGACCCAATCCTCAACTAGCCCAGCCAATGAATGGTCCAAATGTAGTAAATTTGAGGGGACATATATTCATTGAGTCAAAATTTAAATTAATATGAAAAAAAACTCAATATTTTTTAACAGTTTACTAAAATTTAACTTTTAAATTTTTATTTAACAATCCAAGTACTATAAAAATTTACAAGGATTCATTTGAATGAATAGAAGTAGTAACTGATAGACAATTACAAGATTAATGTGTGGGATCAATACTTTGTGTTACTTGTTTCAATGGGTTATGCATTAATAGGGTTCGGCTAATGCATTTGTGTGACTAGTTAAACATGTAACGACAGAGATTTTCGTTGCTTTCTCACTAAACATTTTGTGTATGGATCTCTATACTTTTTTATTTTAATTTTTTAAAATTTTAAAAAGAGAGAAACATAAGAAAAAAATTATATAAAACTCTATTTTTCTCTTTTATTTCCATTACTCACAAAAATTTATAGGAATAAGTTTAGAAATTTCATACTTAAATATTTTACGTAACCCAACCACCGAAAGATATTTATTTGTAAAAGAGAGTACGAAGTGGGACTAGACCTATTTAATAGATTGAGCTATAATTGTTAACTTATTCAATATACAAATGGGTTAAATTAATCCAATCTACTTAATTTACAAATTAAACAACTCAATTCGGTAAGTTAGTGGGTTAGCCCACTTAAAAGATTTTGTGAATTTTTTTAATGTAATATTTAAAATTACATAATATCAAATAACTTTTATTTTTGTCTTATCCTTAAATATTTAATATTTGATCTACTACTAATAATATAAATAAATTTTTGGCATTAGAGATAAAAATTTGACTTGATTATTTAATTTTAAAAAAATTATTTTTATCTTATAATTTTTAAAAAATTTTTAAATAAGTTACTAGTCGGTTAAATTTAATATCCTAACTTACCAAGTTACGTGGACAAATCCGCATGGGGCAGAATAGACAATCTTGGTGCAAGTATTTTGCAAAAGAGAAAACTTGTATATTGTTTTATATATATATATATATATATATATATATATTTATATCAAGTTCTCTAATTAATTAATAATATTTGGATAATTTTTTACATCTCATTCACTTTCTTATTAACATTTTTAACTCTCATTTCTTTAAATCATATATTTTTATTTTATTTTTACAAAATCCACTTCCAATTCCAATTTTGGGAGTAAACAGAAAGAAAGAAAGAAAAAATCAAAGAGGAAAAAAAAGTGATAAGTAAATGAGAATTAAAAGTTATTTTTTAAAACTAAAAAATATGATTTAAAAATAAAATTTAATAATATTAATAAAAAATAATAAAATATAAAAAATTATTCACACGTCATTTGTATATAGGTGACTGTATATAAAATTTTTTTTCTTCTGGTAACGGGTGGCTTTTGATGCAAGGATCACGAAAGGCATGAGAATTTGCATACCTATGCTCAATACGTAAGTTACGCAATGAACACGTGAAATGCCATGCAATAGGACACCATACTTGAGTGGTAACTTGACATTCAAATATTGGTACTATCATGCATAAGTGCTGTACTATGATTTATTTTTTTTTTACCAAAATAACAGAGTGCTATAATTTTATTCTCCGAACTTATATAGTGGATTAATTTAATATTAGGTTACAATGAAATTTGCATACTGAAATTTATTTTCCTGAACAAATTTTAAACTCAACAATATATTAAGATAGAGCAATATATTTTCCATCAATCACTAAAACAAAAATAACAACTTCCTGGCTCTTTCAAATATTTTCTCACATGCAATTTCGGTTACAAATAAAGCTTTAGCTGACATGTATGATTTTCAAAGAAGGCAACATATTTTCCACCAATCCCTTTAAATTTGGAAGCATTATTCTTGTTTTTTCACTTCCCAAGCATTTGCGATTAAATATAGCTTTACTTAAAATTTAAGGTATTATGAGAATATCATGTTAGTCACCAATTTCAGCAATGAAGAGCATGTGAAATGCCACCTAGTATGTAAAGAGAATGGATTCTTTATAATTTGCATAGAAACCATAGTAGAGAAAAAAAAAATTTTGAATGAATGATAGTAAAAATGTCTATGAGATGGAATCCTTTTTTTTTTTTTCACTTACTTTTTTTATTTCTCCCCAATTATACACTGTAGAGTTCCCATCCAAACTTTTTGACGAAGAAGGATACCTTATACGAAATTTGGTAATTTTTTTGTGTTAAATACCTTTGTACTTAAATTTAAGATGTTGAAAGAGGGTAGTATATTACTCATCAATAACTTTAAATTCAGAAACAATATTCTTGTTCTTTCACTTCTCAAAAAATTTTGGTTACAGATAATTTTATTGAAAATATATTAGCAAACAATAATACACTTATGTGACAAATGATCATAGTATATTAGTTCAATCAAATCATGACATAAAAAAAAGTCACATAATTTGATTGGTTTAGTATTACTATTTATCATAATTTGATTGTATCATCGTACCACCTAATCTACCACATAAGTGTTATTATCAGCTAATATTTTTTTAGTTTTTTGGTGTTTGAGATATTAAACAAAGTCTACATATTTTACACCAAGTACTTTGCCTACTCAAGCAAATTCTGTTAGAAATACAATTTTAATTGAAATTTAATATAATTAAAGAAGGAAGGTAAACACATTTCACACTTTTCACATCAATCACTTTAAATTGAGAAACACCATCCTCGTTCTTCTTCTCTAAGCAATTTCAATTACATATACTTAGCATTTAGAATCTTAAAAGAGAATAATAAGTTAACTATCAATTGCATTGAATTCAAAAAACCTTCCTTGTCCTTTCAAGTTTCTAACTCCCAAGAAATTTCAATTACAAATGCAACTTTAACAGGTATTTTGGATGTTCAGAAAAGGTAACATGTTTTCTACCAATCATATTGAATTTAGAAGCACCATCCTCATTCTTGTACCTCCCAAACATTTTAAGTTACATATAGTTTTGCTTAACATTTAAGATATTAAAATAAGGATAACACACTTAACACCAATCACTTTTAATTTAGAAGCATCATCCTCGTTCTTTGCCCTTGCACTGGTCTCATAATGAAAGATATAAATAACATCACATGGATGACTCTCCATGCATTATTATCAACCCTCTAAAACCAACATTGTTAATAAAGGCTGTCATATTCTATTTATATAAGTTTCAACTTGGCCCTTCCTAGGATGACCTAGTGGGTTGTTCATTTAAATTTTTATTTTTATCTTACTATCTAGTATTTTCAAATTAACTTGTGTGCATTTCAATTTTAAATACTAAACTCTAAATCCTAAACCCTAAATTCATTCCTTGCATAAATCATTTGATGCAATCAAAGGCATTAAGGTGTGAATTTAGTAGGCTAGGGATGCCTAGTGAAGGTGCTACCATATATTTTGACGTATAAGTTTCATTTCAACAAAATGAAGAGACTGCCATTGGAGATCGGCAAGATGGCAATGAAGTTGAACATTGAAGAACTACTATCATATGTGCAAGGTATAAGGTTAATCTAACCTCTTTACAAAATGTTAGCCCCTAGATTGCCCCCACCTCATAGGCAGAGATCTCATAACATGTACTTGATTACGAGAGGGGTAAGCCCTACCCAAATTAACTTCACATAATGAGTACAATTTGAGTGAGGTATTCATGTTAACCACAAGAAGCATTGGTTTCACTTGGAGACCAATATAAACCTCTATTAACCTAAGGTAACCAAGGACTTAGGTATAGATTCCAAATAGGTGTGTGAGGTTAGAGTGTGGCAGTGTTATACATGTGAGGAGAGCACAAACCTAAGAACCGAAAAGTTATGGCATCCTTATCTGCCGTAGCTAAAAAATGAAAGCAAGAGCAGATAAACAATTATAAGTCATCTACCTAAGGGTTTTGATTCTGCATGTTATCTACCCTAAGGCATACATCAGGGATAAGCAACAAGAATAAATAATAAATAAGAAACAAAGGCATATTGTACAATAATGATGGAAAATAAAATGAACAAAAATATGCTATACAACTTGACAATAAAGAAATTAAATGATACACAAAATAAAAGGCAAAGAAAAATCTAAATAAATGGGCAATTAAAAGAAAGTGAACTATCCCTAGTGGAGTTGCCAAACTATCAAACACTTGACATCGTGGTGGATGAGTGAGAGAAAATGAAGAAAGAGATATAAATTAATTCATAAAAAATTTCTGAAAGTCAATTTATTTGAGTCGCAACCAAAATTTTTTAAAACCAAATGAAAACAAAAGGGGTTTCCATAACTAGAGATGGGTTCGAGAATCTATTTAAGAGTGGAGAAAGTGTTAGGCATCCCACAATATCCCACAATATTAGCGAAGTAAAAGATACGACCTTAAATTTATTTTAAATTGCCCACATAAAAACTTGCACGAAACTAATAGTGAAAAATTAAATGTAATAAATGCAAAAAAAAAAAGGATATTTACAAAAGGTAGACTTAACCTAAGATGAGAGCTTAAGGCCTACGTACCTTGCAATAGGGATCAAAGTCCATATTATTAGTCTAAAAAACACATGTCAGTGGGTTAGTATATTTTAATTTTGCAAAAAGAACAGAAATAGTTGAAATCAGATGGATTTTCTTAAAGAAAACAATTTGAAATTTGGTTGGTGTGTTTTAAATTTATGAAATTAGTATAATCTCACTTTTTTTGCTCTCTTTATATTTATCTATTTATTTTAATTTTTTTGAATTTGGAAACATGGTTCATCGGCATTTAAATTGAAATATCTATGAAAAGTGAAAACTTATTTTTTGGTTTTCTGATTATTAACAAAATGAATTTCTGAAAACAAAGAAACTTTGAACCCAATACTTTATTTGAAAATATTCAAAAAAATTAAAAGACAGGTTTATTTCTTTAGCTTTATTTGAATTTCAATATATCAAGAATTAAAATAAAGCTGAATAAGATTTTGATAATAGGATTTTTATCAAAAAGAGGTGATTTCAATTTTTGATTATTTCAAATTTGAGATTTTTACAAAAAACGTTGATTGGAGATGGTTCCTTGAAACCTTACTTTATTTTTAGAAAATGCATGTAATCGGATATGACCAGTTAGAACTCCAATTTTATTTTTAACCTATTTGTCCTGTATTGAGTAATGCCCATAAAGTCGTAGGATCTCCCATGGCCCCACAAATGAATTCATTTAGTGCTCATGAAGCCATTGGTGTCACTTGGCAACACTAATGTTGAAAATAAAATTTTTTTATAAAATATGCCTATGGAGGCATTGGAACTCATATGGCACCCTAATGATAATAAAAACATACATTTGTGTTTTGTGTGTTTTAGTGTCCAATTGCATATTTATCATATGTTAATTACAACATTTACAATTACAAAGTAAGGTTGCCACTTCCATTCATTGGAATTTAAATCTTACAAAGCTTCTTGCCAACCCTTGCATTCCATCTTTGCTTGCTCCTTGCTTTGGGGTTCGAGTCACTTTGACATGTCATTCAACAAGATTTTTATCCCTTTCCATAGCTCAAATTCTCACCACCATAAAGTACAATCCACCAAGAATCACAACATAGATTTTTAGCTTAGTCACAAGACATGTTCAAAAGACATAGATCATGCAATAAAATTATAGGGCAAACTAGACAACCAAGATTTTCAAATTTAAAGCAATTCCAACACATTAAAACACATCCAAGAGACTTACACTGTTCTGAAAAAAATTAGCAGAAAATTGGATAGCAATGACACTCCAATTGAAACATTAAAACATGCCAAACTATGCTGAAAAATTCAGAGGCAAAATGGACAACAATATAACTCCAATTGAAGCCCTTAAACACACCTATGAACACTCAAATGATGGTATAAAAATCTTGACAAAATGGGCAGCAAAACAAAGCTCAAAATAGAAACAATTAAGTTACAAATATGAATAACATGTTGATGCTAAAATGCAATACAATTAAGGCCCAAAATAAACAAAATATACAAGCTAGAATTAGCTGCAATTAAGGCACAAATTAAGTGGTTAAAAGAACGCCAAAGTGTAGCCAAATAAATAATCAAATCCCTTTGCCACATTTTGTCAAACACCTTACCAACACAACCAAAACTCCTGCAGTATTTTTCAGCACATATCAATCCATTAATTAAAGGTTGTTTATTACGAAAATTGGCCACTAATTAGAGAATAATTTCATCTGAATTTCTAGCCATAAAAATGTTACCCTACATCATATTTTTAACACGGGAACACACCACAATCCAACATAAATGCTTAAAATATTCAGCCCTAAAAAATGTTATCCAAGACTATGATTCTTACCAAAGGAACACACCGTATACATACATAAAATTCAACACTTCGACCCAACTAAAGTTGAATTGAAAATCATCCTAGATAGGCACCTAAGATAGAAAAGAATGGACATATAAAGAATGTAAAAGATGATTACCTTTCTCCCTTAGCTTTTAGTAACTTTTTTTTTTCTTTTTGCCTCCTTCTTCACTTGCTTGTAAGGTTGCTTAAGAGAGAAGAGATGATGAGAGATAATCCCCAAAATGAGGTGAGAGTCTCCAAGAGAGATAAGGGTGGCATGAGAATGAGCTAGTGATGATTCCAAAATCTAAAAATTAAGTTAAGATGCAAATGAAATGTATATGAAATGAAATTTTTAATGAAAGGAATGAATGTGACTTGAATTGTATGTTAAGTGCGAAATAAAAATATGAAAAATTAAATAAAGAATAAAATGAAATGCAAGTAAAATTAATTAAGAAAAGAGAAGAGAGTGTCATGTGTGAATTGTGAATTACTTGAGAAAAGAAATTTGAAAAATTTAATCAAAATGTAAATGAAATGCAAGTGAAATTATATGAGAAGAGTGAGTGGGCTGCAATGTGTGAGGTTTAAGTTATTTGGGAAATAAATATATAAAAAACTAAATAAAGGAGACAGATTTATGGTGGATCATGAGTCATGGGTCATAGATCTTGGTCTTAGGTTAAAAAAAACATCCTTGATTTGAGTTGCCTTTTGGATCCTTAAGCTCCATCTTAAATGGACCTCTCTCATCTTCATTCCCATAGGCCCCATTTCAAATTGATCCCATTTTGTTTAGTGTCATTTTTAGTATTATTTTTAGACCTATTTTCAACTAGATCCCTTTTATTTTATTCCTCTTTTTTCATTTTCTTCTTTTTGAAGACCTTTAAATGTTGCCACTCTAATTTTTCTTTGCTTGTTTTGTTGTTTCTTTAATTCATTTTCATATGAATTTAAATAATTTTTAATTTGATTAAATTTAACATTATTTTTGTTTTTAATTCTTTTTTTTTTTATTGGGATTTCTTTGTTTAATTTGTTGTTTAAGATTCCCTTAGTTATTGGTATTTCACATTGCCTAGAAAAATTACAATGTTTACACATTCCTCTCTCAATGCATAAGAAAAAGCATAAAAAGAAAGCCAAGATTTCTAAGTGAAGCTGTTTAGGCCAATTTTATATATATTCATACTATCTCATGGGTATTTCTCCAAATTATTATTTTTTGTATAAGACATAAGTTGTAATGTTCTTTTATCTTTATTATTCAATTTATTGCTCATGTTACTTTATCTTGAATTTCAGGTATCTATTGATCAAAATAGTGCACACCTGACTTCTAATCAAATGTGAAGTCCTTCAAGTAAGAATAATTAGTTAGTCAAGAAGACTTTTGATTATGTTAAAACTTGACTACTGTTTGATGTTAGACTTTGTAATGTAGCATTGTTCGCATCACTTGACTATCAAGTCCTTTTACATGATTGGTGGTACATTTTTCATATTTATAGAATATTAGTTTGAAAAAATTGACACTAAAAGAGGTAGAATATTTAAAATTTTTTTTAAAAAAAAAACCAAAATTATATACAAACATTAACAATAGTTCAAGTAGACTATCGTAAATACATGACATTAGGACAAGTTCTTGTGCCATTGAAAACCATGACACTACAACACTTTTTAAATCATCACAATAACTTGTTTTTGTGATAGCTTTAATGAGGGTTATTTGACCATTGCATATGCATGCCATTGTGCCAATTCTATAGAGACCAATGAAAAACGTTGTCATTTTATTTGGATGATGGTTTATGTGACATTTGCATAAATCACCATAGTACCTCTCTATGATGGCCAAAACCTTCACAAAAGCCTCTCTCTTTTTCTTTTTTTTATAATGTTAATGAAAGGAAAGCAAATTTTAAGCATTGATCACAACAAAAATATCTAGTAGTTGGAAATTTTAAGTGCCTAGCATGTCATACTATAATATAGCATAAACATAATAAGGGACTAAGGGTTAGCAACTTTCATGTTTTGGTTATTTTAATAGTCTTAGACTCTCACTTATTCTTAGGCACCTAGCTCTAATAAGGTATAACGACTACTATCATTTATATATAAATCCAAAATCAATACTACATGAGTTGACATGTAGTTAACCTTATTAACCTTTCTTTCCAAAATTATAACTCAAACAATTACCCTTCTAACACATGAATGTATTATAATAATAGATTCAGTGGTACAATCCAAAATTCAAGTTGGTAAGAGGTATAAACTCAACAATATCATATTTAAAATGGCTAAAGTTATAAGGACATATGTAATAGTCCATTATCACATGATCCAATTACTATTAATATATTTTTTTTTTTTTGCCATCACATGGTCCCAAAATAGCTAAGTTCATTATTACATTAACTTACCATTTACCACTCTTGTCATTGATTAAGACTTGGGCATTTAGTTCTTTGCTAACCTATATTAAACTCACAACTAGATCCAAAATTCAAAGAATTCCCAATGGGAGTATTACCCATTTCCTTTAAGTTCCTTCTTTTAAGGAACAACCTCAATCTATTTATCAACTATTTGGTTGTTTAGCAGGGTATGAAGCTTTAGTAGTTAAACTAAGATAAGAAATACCAAAATGTGTCAAATGTGAGTGAATCTCCTAAAAAGAAAAAAATGAAGGATTTAAGATCTATAATAATATAGATGAGCTTTAATATGTGTTATTGAACACTAGACACTTTTTCAAACCAAGTGTCTTTAAATTGGGAGAGATCATAGCCCTTCTTAAGCCTTATTAAGTTATCTAAACCTTTTCCTTAGTGGCCATCACATATTTTACTATTGTTTTTGTTAATGCCTTCTCACACACACACATTCTAATTAGGTGGTTTTACAGTTCAATAAAGACTCTCCAAAATAGTGGATTTTTTGCTAAGTATAATAGGTGTATTTACCTTAAGGTTTAGGGCCATCAATGCAATTGACAAAACACATTTTTTTTGGGACACTTTCAAGTCATTATAGTTTATTTTACTAAGAGTTTTCACTATTGATAGTTACAAAATGCAAGAACTGAGGTAACAAAATTATAATACATATATGATGTGTATGCACATACTTGTAACACAAGGTTTCCTCCTAAAGACGCAACTTATCCAACTATATTCACAAAATTGTTTATCATAATCCCACTTGAGGATCCTAGATTACAATAAACAAATAAAACTCATTATACAACAAAAGGCTCATACAACTAAATGTCTCTAACATCTCTATATTGATAGGGTCTAAGAAATATTAAGACATCATTTCAACTAAATTTCAATAATGTCAAATCACATTGTCAATCATACACAAATAAGGTGTATCTACTACAAATGCAATTTACCCAACAATAGCTATACAATATTAATTTAAAATGGATGCCTAAATTAAATTAACTAACAAATAACCCTACAATTGGTCCCTCGATAAGTGAGCTTACAATTGCTAGGTGGCAATTGCCCAAGTGATCTTCATTGCAAGTGAAATCACATAATCTTACCTAAGAGCAAGTAAATACCAACACTTTGGACTTCATGTTATTTCAGAGGATACATGATTAACTGCTAAGATTATAAAACAAATCATACTTTTGATCTCCAATATTGTTTAAACCTAAGAACATCCAGACAAGCAAAGTTGGGCTTTGCATAGTCATCATTCTTGAAGGCAATAATAATTATATGTTGTCTCTAATAACTTTTTATACAAAGTTGTTAATAAAGTTTCCTAAGAGAAAATAAAACGTCTAAGTATAAAATGCACAAAATAGTGTATCTTAATTAAGTTTAGTGAGATAAGTAAATATGTTAGGTAGTTGGCAATATTTAATAAGGCAAAACTAACTTCAAACCATCATCATTAGCCTTTTGTTTAAATGCCTATAACTATGTTTCTTGAACTTTAAAGGTCCTAAAGTCAATAAGAACGATGAAATTTGGACCTAACTCTGGATCAAATCACCTTAAGTAATTCACCTAGACATTAGGCTCTGATAAGCATTATAAAATGGTATGATAAGCTTTAAAATTTAATTTAAGCTAAAACAAGCCTATTTGAAGTCTGGTTACCCATTTAAGCATATACTTGGGCTTCTAACTATCAATATGGCCCAATTATACTCTCGTAATACATCTTACTCACCTTTAATGAGTGAGTACATATTTAAAGTATGAAATATTTAGTACTTAAATTTCCAAAATCAAATAGTCGAAATTCACATGGATATTGGGCTCAAAATTCAATTTTAACAAAATACTGAATTTATAAAGACATAATTTCTCCAGGAAATTATTTACCTTATCAAAGTAATCCACCTATAAGGGTGTGAAAGATTATGGTACTTGGATGAACTTAAAATACACTAAAAAAATTTTCAACCAAAAATTCAAAGAGTATTTATACGAAATTGTATGTTGAATACTGTGGAAATTCATGAACACATATTTTTAGTTCTCAAAATATTCCTACAAAAATGACCATTAAATAGGAAATAATAAATTAATAATGTGCCAAAAATTTGGACCTAAATGGGCCCAAAAAGTGGATCCATGCACTTACACACACCATGGCCATGTGTAGGAGTTGTCAGAGTGAACTATGCATCTTTTTCCTTAGGTAGATTTAAAACTAGTCGAGTTAACCTAGTTTGTGCTCCATTTTGCAACCCTTCAATTTCTAGAGCATTTTGGAGTGTTCTTGCTAGTTGGTATCGAATTTTTCATTTCCAAGATCTATAAAAACCATAAAACCTTGAAACAATTTTGATAGAAAGCACACCATTTGGGAGTATCTCAAATAGAAAATTTTGAGTTTTTTGTGTTCAGGTTTTAATGATGGCAAACAATTCCTTCATCTTTAGGGTGTATTTTAGGCACCATTCTACTTGAATCCTTCGATTATTAAAACTCATAAACTAATTTTGATCAAGACCCCATAATTTTGGTGTAATTTAGCTTTAAATATTTATTGGTGTATATTTAATGGAAGCTATGTTTTTTTACTTGAGTTTCTAGGCATAATTATGATATTGCTCAAAATTTCTCAATCTATGAACCCCTAATTCAATTTTGAAATGATCCTATCATATTGGTCAATTGTGCATCTAAAATTTCTTCAAAAGAATCTAGGGTTATCCATGTTCAAGACTAATACACCAAAGACATCTAGTACTTTAATCTACCAGGTAGTGAATATAATCATATAATCTGAAGTTATCATTTTGTCACACACATAATAATTTGAAAGTATTAGATAACATAGATATGTTATTCGCAAAGGTCTAAGATGGCCTTAAAAATTTCTTCTAACACATACTTGTATAAATTATAAACACAAACAAATTGCAAAATTCCAAGAATGAACACAAATAAAAAAAAAATAGATTTAGAACCCTAGACTCTAGTTCCAAAAGTTAAAACATAATTGAATATATGGTCTAGTGGGAGATCATAAAAAGCATACCTAGTGAATCAATTTAAGCCATGAGTAATCAATAAAGAAAGAGTAGAGAATTAGCAACCTACAATAGCCAATGTTTATAAGAGAGAGAACTTTTCAAATTGAAATAAGGTAATAGAAACTAGGGTTTTCCTTAGTGAGTTAATAAGTCTCAATCACCATTATTTAAATAAGCCCAATCTCTTCCTCAATTAACTATAAATTAACAATTTGAATAGATATTTACAAATTAACAGTGGGTTGTAGGTTAGGGTCTCTCCTTTATAGGGTTGCAAGTAATCCAACCTATCATTGATTACCTACAATTAACATAGACTTAATCCATTCTATGGTTTAAATCAAGGTTAATTGTGTAATTAATAATCATAAGGAAATTGTACTAATAAGAAGAATACTACTAATCCAAAGTATAATTTGAACTTATTTAACAATCCAAGTATGCAATCTATAGAAAAGTAACACTATAATTTCCATTATCCTATAACTTTTTCAAAAAATTTACTGTTCACTATCTAATAGACAAGTTCAATTAACCCCATTCCAAAATTTCTAAAAATCTCTAGAATCAATCTTTTAGGTGTGCTCTCATAGCTAGAAAAAGTTTAACTTAAAACTAATAAGTTTGTAACTTAAACCATGCTTTAGGACAATTCAAATTTGGTCCTATTTCATAGACCCATTTTGTTTGTGCTCAATTCAAAATACTCTATTTGAATTCACCTAAAATTTAGAAGAAAAATCTCTCTTTGTGTTGGGAAATTGCTACAAACATTTCAGCTTCAAGCACTATAGTTTACTCTTTGAATTATGCCATTTTGGAGTAGTGTTCTATGTTATCACTCCTTGTTTGTACAAATTTGTTTGCATTCAAAAACCACACTTGCCCTATGCTAAAAGACTACAAAAAAAAACCCTCTAATTTGCAAGCATAATACATCAACATCACATTCCAAATTTCAACTGATTTTGAAGTTATTTACCTAGCTAATCATCTAATTTTCAATAAAATGCAGTGAAATTTGAATTGTACCCTTTGAAGTCCTTAGAGTCATCCTAAATGTTTTTTTGTTTGCATTTAAATGTCAAGTTCCTTGCTATCATTATTTTCTCTTAGTATGGTACTTTCCCCTTTAATTTTCTTTTGTCATACTAATAATGAAAATTCCTAACTTATGGGTTATAAACTTCATTCATCCATTCCACTTCTATAGCCTATTCTTGTTCTTTTATGCATACCATTTTACATAGTCACTAAAAGAGAGGTTAAAGTTCTATTTTTTACCATATCTTATTCATTCTATATTTTTTTGAAATGAAAACATTTTGACAAGGCATAACTACCTTTTGCCTATCTTAGGAAAATAAAAGGCTATTGTCATACCCCTAACAAAGGAAATGAGACTACATGGAGAATGAAGTAAATCCCATCCCTGTGAACTAAAATAATCAAACAACCTAATGGGTTTAACGACAGAGTTACATATAATGGCAAATGCTAAATTTATATTGATGCGAAACCCCAAGGTTATAAAGTACCTGAAACCCCTAGAACACACAATATGTTAAGAATATTAAAACGAATGAAAATCACAACCTATTGAACCCCTAAATGGCAAAGTAAATGGAAACAAAAATGATGGCTTAACTAAAGACAAGCTATCCTATCTTATAGGTAGTTGGCAAAGTTGAGTTTCTCTGATTGAATAATTTTTTAATCCTTTTTCAATAAAGAAGTTTAAGCTTTTTTATGGACTTCAAATTCTTATGGAAACCCTAAATTCAAATTGCTTCTTTGGGCCCTTAATAAGTTAGGTCAAATAGGCCCACAGAAAAACTAAAAATATTAAAAAATAGAAACCGGCAACATAACTATACTCTATGCAAATAAGGTCTAACACACTTATTATAACAGTAATTGGGCCATTACTTAGGCTAAGCTTGAATTAGATTAATGACTTGGGTTTCCTTTTCTATACTTTATTTGCCTAACTAGGTTTCTTCTAGACACTCTAATGCTCTTCCCACATAAATTTGGAGTGACCCCTTGAACTTTTTGGCTTGCATCCTTGTGATTGGTCTTGGAGGTTGAGTCAACTCATCATTCATGCCTTTGTGCCTCTTGCCTTCTTTGCTCACATGATATATCATATCAAATTGCTATAATTTCTCTCATTTGTTCATAAGCATGTAATTCACTATAATAATTATGGAAATTTTGGCAAAGTTTCCTCTAAAATATAGACTTTGCAAAATTTTCACAACCAAGACTTGTGAATCAAAAAATAAGTAAGCTTTCCTCTCATAAAAGATTATAGCCTGACAATCTAGGAAATATATGATACAATCACTAAATCCCTTTCTGTGATAATAGGAACTACTAAAGTACAAAAGATATAATAATTATAATAAAATAAATCCAATTTCACATTGCAGACAATGCAAGGCTCACCAGTGGATATCTATTTGGACCCTACGCTAAAGTTAGAGCTTTAGGACCAATACTATTCTTTGAAAAATATAAAGAAAAGGGGAGTGAATGACCACACTTAGTGAGCCATACTAGTAACTACACTAAGAAGGGGGTAGACAAGAAAGGTACAGTTTTTCACAATTATATATCCCAATGGAAACTTAAGAAGTAGCATAATCCAAAGTACTTCTAATTCGTAAAATATAAATCACCATATAAAAATCTTAAGTTATATTACATATTAGAATTACTTTACAAGATGAGATGAACTAGTAAACATTCAAACTATGATTTAAAAGATATAAGGGTGGAAAACATCTCATAAAACCAATAGTAAATAATATTAAGTTACTAACTAGTGCTAGCAATAATAGTACAGTATAGTATTAGTGGTGAGCGAAATGGCTCACAACAATCAATTAAGCTGCATAATGCCTAATTGTTATTTTTCAATATCCTAAAATGTTTTACAAAATCCTAAATCCTTCAAAAGTTCAACAAAACCATATAGTATAATTTTCATTCCAATCTTTCCATAAATCTTCTAATAGGCAATCATCTCTCAATAGCAGTACAATTTTAAACAAAGAACTTTATAACAATTTCCATAGTGGTTATCAAGTATGCAAGATAGTTTTCAAAGAAAACAATAATTTCAGGAAGTATGTTCCCAAGAAAATACTCTAATTCATAAGAAAGGTTTAAAATACATGCAAACAAGCATAGTTAGTAATATCTACGCACCTGGAGACACACAAACTTCTTGTTACAAGCTTCCCAAATCACTTGCCACAACTTGATACCTTATAAACCTAATTAAACAAGTACAACATATTTAATATCTTATGTAAGGGAATATTTTTAATCCCAATAATTATCCCAATGCCTAATCCACGCTAATTCAATTATTAAACTATTAAACCATTAATCATATTCACACTAGTTCTGTCCTTCTCTTGTCAATTTGTTGAACAACTTCTTTAACCTCAATGCCAATAACCATTTAAGGTTCCTGAACACAATTACCCACAAGCATTTGTTAACTCATTTGCAAGCTCATATATCAAATTTTAAGGTTTAATCATATCTCCTTCTTTACTACTAATTAACTTCCCATAGATATAACCTTATGAATTCATTTGCTGAATTTTCTAAGATAATGTCATAAGAGAATCATGTAAGGTTACCATTAGACCCATTTATCATTTTATTTATCATTCCAACAATAAGGACTCACACCTTTAGTTTATTCTATCGATTACAATTCCTCCCTTTTCTAACCAATCATTGTATATAGATTTATTGATATCAAAATAGACTTGTCTCCATTATCATGAATTGCTCAACTCATCAATAAAGCTTGAAAAATTAAGCTAACCAAATTTCAAAATTTAATCTTTAAATTATAATAATCATCGAAGGCCATCTTATCATTCCCAATAAGGTTTCCATTTATATTTCTTCCTCTTTCAACAACTAAATTAAAAAAAAATGACACAAAATATATTAATTCAACTAAGCACTTGAAACAACAACTCCAAACAAACTACATTCCCCCTTCATTGATGATTATCAATGAGAGATGGAAAAAGGTGCTTGGACTTTCCAACCGAACATGTTTTATCATATAACAAAAGGAGCTTTCAAAATTTGAAGCCATATGTTGAACAAAAAGGTTATTTGAGAAATATTCAAAATCCATTCGGGAACTAATGGCATGAGGAAATTTAATGAAAAACTAACCAAATCTTAGCTGACATCAATGAAAATTGCAAAAATAACCCATGCCAGAACCTTAACAAATTTTTCAGCCAATGCTCTCAGAGATTAATTGGAAGCATATCGAAATAATACCAACCTCCCTTGACACATGGTGGCCAACGATACCAGGGCATCATAATGGCAAACACATTTTTGCTTTCTCATACAAACTCAAACATAAGGGAATGGAAAAGAAGACATCATGTAGGATGAAAATGTCCTTGAGGGCTTTTTGATAATTTCAAGCAAGGAACACATGACAACATTAGGAAAAGAAATATGGATATTGCTTAACTTGCATACAATAGGGTTCGAACATGGGCATTAGACTTATGAAGGTGATGCTTAGCCATATATGCCAGCCTCAATCTAAGGTAGAATGCTAATCTATATTGTATGTAAATCTTCATAAATTCCTTTTCCAATTCTCCTTAACTATCTAAATTATTTCTAGCCCAAATGCATCCCCTTATTTGCTCAAAAAATATTTTAAAAAAATTTCCCCCTCAAAATGACTTATTTATGGAAGGATTTTTCTTGGGAATTATAGCTATAAATTTCAAATTACTAAGCAATTCTATTTGTCAAATGTATTGAATAATTCATCATACTATTTCCTACATTTTTTTTAGCCATTTTTGGCTAGAAACATCAATGCACTTGAAGTAATAAACTAGAATTTCCTATGGCATACAACAAGCTATTTCATGTTCCATTCTAGTTCACTCATTATTTACTCAATCTTTCACCAACTCCACCACCCAATTTTCCTAAGTGATTCTTTCCTTTAATATCAACAAAATTTTACACAATCTTTAGGAGGTACTTATAGTGAAAAACATACCAAAAAAGCTAACAAAGCAACCTACAAAAATGATAACAAAAGTTGCTTACCTAGAATTAATTAAAGTGGAAACTTGTTCTGATTTAGCCTTCATTTAATGTGGAATTGCTGAAACAACTCCCCTTCAGCATCATTAGCTTAAATGCACAAGAACCCACTTATGCAAAGTCATTTCCATCTCTTTCTCACTCTTTCTACCTTCTCATGTTTTTATTTTATGTTATGGGCTCTTTCCTTTAATTCTTGGCCAGCTTAAGTCCCATATCTTAATATCAAGATTTGATAAGTAAATATTGAAAAAAAAAGTTCTAAACTTTAAAATTTTGTCCACTAACTCTACACATTTAGGAAGAGCTATCAATTATATTAGATGTATGAAACTTGTTGCTATTATCACATAAGTATGTATATATATATATATATGTTTTTTTTAAATTAGACTAATTAATGCTTGTATTATTTCCTTATTTTAGGTATCTTACAAACTACATCTTACTTACAATGGATGTTATCAATTGTTTCTAATAACTTAAACCCAAGGCTATTTCTGATAGTAAGAGGGTGGGTCCAATACAGTGTATCCCAAAGAAAGGTGGACTAATTGTTATAGCTAATGATAAAAATGGTTTAAGTTCTACAAGAATGATCATAGGATACCACGTATATATGGATTATTGGAAGCTGAATAAGGTAGCCAAAGATGATCATTTCCCTTTACCTTTCATTAATCATATATTAGATTGCCTGGCTAGACAGCAATTTTATTATTTCTTATATGGTGATTTAGGGTGTAATTAGATAGTCATTGCCCCCAAAAGACCAAAAAAAGACTACATTCACTTGTCATTATTGCATATTCACCTTCAAGAAAATGCCTTTTGGCCTATGTAATGCATCAACCACTTTTCTAAGGCGTATGATGGCTATTTTTATTTATATAGTGGAAAATTATTTATAGATTTTCATGGATGACTTTTCTATTTTTGGAAATCCTTTTGATGCATGCTTGTGTAATCTTGCTAATATTTTGTAGAAGTGTGAGAAGACAAATTTGGTGTTGAACTAGGAGAAGTTTCACTTCATGGTATAAGAAGGTATAGTGCTTAGCCATAAGGTCTCTATCAAGGGCATTGAAGTTGGCAAAACAAAGATTAAAACAGTTGAAAATCTTTCACCTCCCATGTTAGTGAAAGGAATAAAAGGCTTTATCAGTTACACAGGTTTTTAAAGATTGTCCATTAAAGATATCTTAAAAATCATTAAACCATTATGTGCTTTGCTTGAGTAAGATGTGCCATTTATTTTTTAGGAATCCTATTTGAAAGCTTAGTTAAATTTGAAAAGAGGTTGGTTTCTATACCTGTCATTATTACGCCTGATTGGAATTGATCATTTAAAGTCATGTTTGATGCAAGTAATTATGTTGTTGGTGTTGTACTTAGGCAATGTAAGGAGAACATTTTCCTTCTCATTTACTATACAAGTAAGACCTTGAATGATACATAACTAAATTACATCACTACTGAGAAGGAATTTCTTGTTATAGTATTTCCTTTAGATAAATTTAAATATTATCTCATTGGTGCAAAAGTGATAGTGTTCACTAATCATTTATCAATAATATATCTTAATTCAAAGAAGGATGCAAAGCCTAGAATGATTAGATGGGTTCTATTATTACTCAAAGAATTTGATCTAGAAATTCAGGATAAGATGTTTTAGAGATTTTAGTAGCTGACCATTTATCTAGAATTGAACTTGAAATTCATGGAAAGTAGGGAGAAGAAATTATTAGTTCTTAAGTGCCAAAACAACTAATTTAGGTACCTTAAATCAAAGTTTCAGCACCCAAACACTAGAATTCCAATGCTTAGGCTCCAACTCTAGAGACTCAATGGCCAAGCACTAAAATCTAGTGCATGGGCATGTAACCAACACATTGTAATAGGCAAGAGCCCAAATGTTAGAAAATTAATGCCTAGAAGCTTAAATTTCTAGAAATCCAGCACCCAGGAACAAGAATTCTGATGCCTAAGCACCATATCAAGTGCTCAGGCACCAAATTTCCAATGCTTTGGCTTTAAAAACTTGCGTTAGGAAATTAATGCCTAGGCATGCCGTCAAAATACCTAATTTTATAATTAAAGTTTTTAATGATGATGGACACAATCTTATTCATATTCTAACACTTAAAGCTTTTGAAAGCTATAAATGACAGGCATAGGGGTGTTGCTAAAGACACACTAAGCTAGAGATAATAAAGGCGAGGTTAAGGGATACTCTTGAGTAAGGATTTTAGTAAGATTATGAAAGATTTCTATAAAGGGAGGGGTAGCTTCATCTAAGTCATGCCTTCTCTCTGAACTCTCTCTTTTCTTTTTTTTTCAGGTTCCTTTTGATTTTCTATTTTAAACATATGTTGATGCTCTGCTAGTAGTATCTTTTTAGGATTTTAACTAAAACTTTTATGGCGTTTTTTTATGACAGTCGCTTTTAATTGATGTTTTGAATTTAGTTTACTTATTTTCATTCTGATCTTGATCACCATGAATTAAATTAAAATCTAGGATAACTCGAAAGAAAAACCCTAAATTAAGTGTCAAATAAAGTATTCATTGTTTGCATGCTTAAGTAGTAGTAAGTGTAGCAATTTGCTATCAAGACAACCATAGTTGACTATCTTTGATTGTCATCTCAACCAAGTCTCATAAAAATATAGCAAATCATAGGAAGTAGTTAGGTTTATATAGATTTGAGAGAATTACATAAGCACTCAACTCCTTACATTAGTAAAATGGTTCATAACTCAATAAAGAAGTAACTATCAATATAAAATAACTACATATTACAGGGAAGTCAAGATCATTTATCTGAAACTTTATTGTTATTTGCATTTTTTTCCCTAGGTTATTCACTAATAATGTAATCCTTTTTTCTTAAGTTTAAAGCTTAATAATAAGAATCAATTTAGAGTTAAGTTAGGTCCTCATGGTAACGATATCCTACTTTTATTACTTTTTGAGATCACATACACTTGAATGTATTAAATCAAGTGAACATATGTATGCAAAATTTTGGTGTTTGATAGCTTAAATGTTGCTTACGAATGGCTTGAGATTGAAATTTGCAAATGAAATAGTGGGTTTAAATGTGTTACCTTGCCTTAAGTAAACACTATGGCTTGTGTTGCTGTTAATTTAGTGTTGATTGTGACATTGTAACTTAAGGTGTTCAAATTCCTTGAATAAATTGTTAGTTGTTATTCTTAATAAATCTCTAATTGTCCCTTGACATGTAATTTAGAGTGGTTTATTTGGGTCCATTTGAAAAATATTTGATCTATTGTCATGAAATTTAGTGATTAGTGTTTCAAGAAATTTTGCTTTCAATTTCTCTACTAATGCCATGTTTTAAAGGTTTAAAACTTAAGAATGTGTTGTTGAACTAGTCATGTGATTATATGATTCATGCATTACAAATGAAGCAGTCTATTTTATTAGTACCTTCTGTTTGGTTTCATTATATTTATGATATAGTACAACCTTAAGTTTAAGGTTATTACTATGCAGTCATACTAGGAATTCATATATTGGATGATTTTATTTGTTTTCCTTCTTTCAAGTTTACATGGCTCCAAAAAAGGCTTGGTCAAGTTCAAATGAGCCTCCTAATTTATCTAAATTCATTTCTCCACAAGCTGAAGAGCCCTATTTAAATGGCTTAAGCAAAAAGAAGCCAATTAGAGAGTGGGGAATTCATCTAAGCACTAGCCTTGCAATAAATATTGAATTAAATGCTCAAATTGCATTTAGAAATTAAGGGTCTTTCTGTGCACAACCAAGTTATTTCATTCTTGATGTTGTAAGAGAACTCTATGCTAATGTAAAAAAAAGGAAAAATGGTGTTATGTGTATATGTGGGAAATAGGTTCCTTTCTCCAAGAACATCATCAATGAATTCTTTTGCGTAATTAGCCTAGAAAAGGATGAATGCACATTTAATAAACTTAGTAATGATGCAAGCTTTGATTTCTATATCATGGACCCTATATTTTGCCCTGAGCTGCCATAATGGAAGCTCTCACATAGGAAGTCAACTCTAACTGGCAATTTAAGATTGAGGCAAAACACTAGAAGTCCTTTATTAATGCTCAATTGTTCCCTAGGCAACACTATAGTGACATTACTTGTGAAAGAGCTATTCTTTGTTATTATAATATTTCTAAGTGAAACACTATAGTGACATTACTCGTGATAGAGCTCTTTTTGTTATTATATTCTTCCAAGGTGAAACATTAATATTGGGCACAACATGTTTTCCCATATCATATAATCTATATAGTAAAAAATTTTGGGCATGATCTTTTATCATTTGGCAACGTAAGAGAGCGAGAGTCAAGTGGTCATCAAAAGAAGATGTTATGAGACCCCAAATTTTGGTGCTCTCACTCACTTTTCCTAGCTACTCTCACGTTTTCTCCCCTCTAAATCTCATGGTTCCCTTTTGCCTCATGTGTTTTTCCTCTTTGGTGGTTATGGGAATTTTCCTTTTTTTTTTTTTTTTCTTTTGACACCTCACCTCTCTAGTATATTCTAGCACAAACTCTTTTTTCCTCCCTCAGCACACCTCATCTGTCAAGCCTTTTCTTTTTTGCCTACACACACCTTTACATTTTCCCCTTTTTTTATTTTTTGACTTATTTCTTTTTTATTTACTTATCGATTTATTTGTTTATAATTCAGCTTGATTGGTTTATAACTTTTCTCTCTTTTTAAAAACAATTATTTGGTTTTCCCTCTTAATTAAGAGTTGGTGATCTTAACTAATCTCTTATTTGATTTTCTTTTATAGATTTTTTATCTCCATCTCTCAAATATGTGTTCCTCTTTATTTTTCATGATTTTCATATATAATTTAATTTTTATTTAATTTTGAATGTTCATAACTAGCATGAGTCAAATGTGTAGGGTTGTAATTATTAATATGATTGATCCTTTAGCTATAATAATCTTTTATCCAAATGTTTTGATTCATGACTAATTATGGTTTTGTTAGTTACATTCTTGTTTGATATCTCTATTTGATCTTTATATTGCTTAACATTAAGGTCAATATTCTTTTAAGTTTGGGTGTGGGGAAATTAAAATTTTGGTGCATTAAAAATGTTTAGGTTCTGCTTGTTGTTCTTGCTTGTGTTTATGAAAGACAAATTCCTACAATGAAACTAATTGTATCATGAATTATGGTTTGTAGTAAGTACATGTCAATGTTTTTCATAGTGTGTTTTAATGGGTAATGCATATTCCTTCCATATTTTCTTTGAATATTTTAAGCAGAAGGTAGTCTTGCATGAATTGAATGTGTGTCTTAGTTTCAAATTTTAGGTAATCCAATGTATGATGATTTTAGTTTTAAGCTCTCAAACTAGTCTTATACCCTCTCATGGCAAACTCGTTGGTCTTACATGAATTAGAGATATGATTTAGGTGTTTTATTTCGCATTTGTGTCTTTCTTAGCCTTCACCTGTGATATAGGTATATATCCGCAACACCCTTATTTAAGCTTTATTATTAAAACCATGAATTTTTTTTCATTAAAAAAAAAAAGATACCCATATGATGCCTTCCCTTTATCTTGCTACATGATCAACATACCTAACCTATTCAAGAGAAAAGCATGAGCACATACATGTTTTAAGATGATTATTGGGTGAAAGAGGAATGGAGAAGTCAATCACGTTGGAAGCCTACGTTCAAAAGAGAAGAGAGAGAGAGAGAGATAAGGGTATAGAAGAAAAAGCGAAGGTTAAGCTCTAATTTGATTCATTTTTGTAAAGCTTCTAAAAGGTAGGACAAAAAAGGGAATTGGCCTTGTTGAAAATGAAATGAGGGAATAATTAATTTGGAAAAAATTTGAAAGTTGATTAAAAATGAAAAGAAGGGAACTTATGAAGTGATAGTGTGGAAATGGAAGAATTTATATATTATGAATTGCTTTAGTTTTTGTGCACCATTTCTCTTGAATTTTCTTTTTTATTTATTCTTATCCTTTTGTTTGGCAACCATAGCCTATAGCCATGTTATAAGCTATAAAGACCTAATGATCTTTGGGTTTGTGTACAGCTAACATTAGTGAAGGGAGAGTAGACAAGTGAGCATATGAAGCATATTATTGAAATTTGTCATATATTTTGATTGCTTGAAAAATGTTTTAATTACATGCATAACTTGATTGTATAGCTACCTTACACACACACCCTATGAACATTAGAAGAGATATGAGATTACTTATTGAACTTTGCAATGGTTTGCATGATTTGATCATTATTGTAAATCATAAGTCTATGTGTAATTATTGAGGAGGAAATTTGAGCCTTTCTTGGATAGTTGTCAAGATAACTAAATTGTGCACAGTAACCTTTACTTTTTTCAAGGACGAATAGTTCTAGTTTGGGGGAGCGATAACTTTATAGAATAAATATATTCAAGTCATTTTCATGCTCTATCATTGTATTGTCTTTTTAGTTTTAGTTTAATTTTAAGTTTTTTTTTCTCAATTTAGGAGATTTATCTTTGGAAGTTCATGTTTAAGGTTATTAAGTGTTAATTAATGTTTATTTGGAAAATATTTAGTCAATTATGAACTATTCATATGGTTTTACTTCTTACCCAAGATGTTAAAGGGAGAAATAAAGATTTTTCAATCAAGTAAATGAACTGCTAACTTTGAGGCAACTTTTACACCCTCTAATGTTAGAATTTGGAGATGGACATTTCACAAAAATTTGTAAAGCTAATCAACAACTTTCCAACAAGTGGCAGTTCGCTACAATCTAGTGTCAAAGCACAAAGTCATAGCCAAAACATCAAGAGAGGGTGTTCTGAGGCAAAGGAGACAAACATTTTGAATACTAAGGTTAAGATCCACTAAAAGAAAGCATTTCAATAAGTGAATCAAGAAAGGAAACCGATGGAAGCTTTAGAAACATAGTTCTTCTTCTATTTCTCTTCTTTTAAACTTCTTTTGATTATGTTTTTTTGTCTTGGATTGGGTTGTAATCATGGATATGTTAGGCTAGGTCCTTATTTCTCTAGCATTGAGAATCCTTGGCACGTAGATTATTCTTTCCTACTCAAATTTCATTGTGAATGAATTTATTTAGTTCAAATCTTTATTTGCTCCCTTGTTAATCGGCCATCAATAGTGTTTATGTTAAGGATTCAAGGAATCTTGAAATAAAAGTTCAATTTTAGTCATAAGGCTAAATGTCACATGTTTGATGTTAATTGATTGCTTGAATTAATTCAATTTCCTTTATGTTAATTCATTGCTTGAATTAACTCAATTTGTCTTTAGGATATATATATACCTATAGGACTTATGGAGTCACAATTAGCCATACATAATGTGTCTCTCTAATTGGTTCTCATAAAAATATAAGGAATTGAATTAGAGTGATAAAATTTATAAGGGATCAACAAATTATGATAATGAGGTTAGAGGCTAAGACTATTTCATTAATTAATGAGTTTAAGTTAGGAAAGTAGCTGAATTGCAATTGAAATGCCTTGGTAAGGCATAATCCTAAGAAGTCTTCATCGTAAGTTTGTGTTTATTAACTAATTGCAATTTACTAACTTTTATCATGCAACAATTATTGTTCTACTAAGTAACTATATATGCATTAGTACTTAATACATAGTGATTAATTATGACTAAAATTCCCCTGGGATAACATTTTTCTCATCTTTTATTATTTTTTGGTAGTGTATACTTGGACCACGGTAATTTGCTCACAACAAGAAATACTATCCTTGAATAGTGATCCCCACTCCCACTTTGACTATAGTTTAAGACACTTGTTGAAGTTTGTAGCCTCACAAACTTTGTAAGAAATTAAGATGCTAAAAGTTAAAATTGATGGTTTGATGAAATAAAACTTCCATGGACAATGAAAAAAGCTAGCATCAAATGACAAAACACTATAATAACATAAAGCATAAATATATAACTATGAAAATGAAAATTTAGTTTCTCACCCATGACAAGATATTTAGTTAGACTTATACTCAACCCTTGGACTTCCTCATTTAAGAACACTCTGAATATGGCTTTAAAGTTTGTCCACATCTTAATGACCACAATTCAAGACAAATAATGGTTGAGGTGAAAATCCAAAAGGTTCACTCACTAAGCCCACCTAAAGAGAATTGCAATAATAACGACATGGTTTTTGGTGTATCAAAATGCTTTTGAGCTTCTCCGTTTTGTATTCTCAATAGGTGAGATTACTTCTTTTTTGGCTCACTCACAACAAATTATAGAGCACCGCAATGAGTAAAATAAGGATTTCCTGCCCCATAATTATAATAAAAACCTTCTTATGTTGTCTCTAATTTTTCCAAACAACTTATATTTTTTTCCTAATTTTAATACAAGACGGAAGGTTCAAGAGAAGATCACAATAGTGACATAATCCAACACTACATTACCATTGGCTTCGCGATAATGCCCAACTTAAAAAATAGAGAATCTAAAAGGTTTCACCCTAAACAGTTCAAGAGAAGTAAGAAACATTTAACCCACTACCAGCCCTAGATCACTTGTTCTTCCCATGGACCATTGACATTCAACAATAAATTTGAAAAAAAAAAAAAAACCAAATAAGCATATCACTTGAATCTAACAAATAATGATTAGGAGAACAAAAAAAATTTAGTTTCACTTATGACAAATTAATTGAGTCTGATAGGAATATTGTTAGATAGTTATATTCTGATCAGAACATTGTCTTACCAATAAGTATACATGCAATTTCCATTGTTCATCATAACTGATACCACCAGAATCTTGAAGAAGTGCATGAGTTAGTTTTTGTTTTAATAATAAATATTCTTTTAAATTTTAGCCATTTTAATTTCATTAATAAAATGTATAAACATTTATATATTACAGACCAACAATAATTACAAGTTGACTTAAAAAAAAAAAAAGCAAAGGAAAAACTCAAGTTCTAGTTGCTAACAATAAATGCTAAAATTGAAATAGCCTAGCCACCTTTTTGAAGATGGTTATAAAAATAGCTAAAGTTTTCTTCTCACTTTTTTCCTTTGAATCCACCTTGGCGTCCTTGAATGTGACAACATAAATACTGCGTTTCATGTTTAATTTCCTCATAGTTGCATTAGACTACAAATGGCCAAAAAGAAAATTTTATCAAATAATGTCTAGATATCTAAAACAATAACACCAGCTATAAATACAGGATAGAGGAAAGGTATAAGCTTCCATTTTTTTATCAAAGAATTAAATTACGTGTTATTGAAAAAAAACATAAATACTTAACATTAAACACTAGAATGAAGAAAGAAATGCGTAAATCAAATAAAAAACAATTACGCTAATTAACTTTAACATCATAAGCTCAAAAATGTAACCAAAAAAAACCCATAACAAAAAGTGCCCCATTTCGATTGTTGAAAGAAACAAAAATGAAAAGGAAATAAATTTAAATTTGCTTATCAAAATCAAACAATATGATACATGAAAAGTATGCAGTTTCCAATATGGTTGATGCAAGAATGTAAAGTAAACAAATAGTTAATCTCTTTAAAAATTAGAAAAACTGTAAAGTAGTCAAGATTTAAGATTCAAAATTTAGAACTTAAATGTTTGAAAGTTTATAAGAAAATAGAATAAAGTAGTCATTAATTGAATGATATGAAATGGAATTAAGTGAAATAGAATTGTTGAGTACATTTATAGTTTAGGAGTTTTAATTAAGAAAGAGAATTACTCATATTAATTATATTTAAAAGTTACAATAAAATAAATAGAATAGAATAACTCATGAATTATTTGTTTTAATATTACCCATTATAAAATAAATAAATTGCTAATAAGTTTGTCATGGTTAAATACATGATATACAAATGTGACTAAATTTTCATGAGTGAGCTACTCTTAAATTACAACCAATAAGTATTGATTTTCGAACATTATTATATTTTCACCGGAATATTCAAATTGACAGGTCTTGACATTATATGATTAATTAGAATTTTTTAAACAAAATCTAACACATAAATTTTTTATGGCAAAACTTAATAATAAATATATAAAGAATATTTTAGTAACTAAAACATTTATTAATTTAGAATTGAAATATGAGTAATAATGAAGAATTTAGCAGTTATATGATGATAATATTTTTTTTTTCTTTTTGTGTAGTGCTGATTCAAAAAGCATTTCACTCCTTATGCGTCTTCCTCATAAGTTCCTATAATTACTGATCTCTCACGCGTCGCCCAGAGATTGAAGGATATATAGGCGTCGCAATTCACAGCAAAGCGATGAAAATAAAAGAAAAAATAGAGAAAATAAAGAACCCTTCAGTTGAGCACCCGGTGAATGCTGGAAGAGAGGTTGGTTGTTTTACCATAAACTTCGTAATATAATTATAATTTTTTAAAGTTAATAAGAGTATAATTGTATTTTATAATGTTGAGTCATTCCCTTTCATTATTAAAAGGAATTAAGGAATAGAAAAAAAAAAAAAAAAGAGACTTTGAATGGTTATAAATGAGCTTGGAATTGTTCCTTTATCATTTCATTCCATTCCTATAAAAACATCTAAGACCATGTTAGTTATGCAGAAATCCTATTTGATAGAATGAAAAAGGTCTCTAGGAATGACATGGAAGGCATTGGAATGGAATCAAATACAAATACAAGTCGTTTGGAATGTCATGAAATGGACTAAAATTTTAAAAAACATTTTGTGTTTGTTGTGCAGGAGATTGCAAAGGAATAAGCTGATAAAGACAAAAACACCCTTGATAATATGGATTAAGGGACAATTTTGTCTTTATAAAATTTGAGCAAGGATATTTTTGACAAATATTTTCTGCATTCTATGAAATCCATAATCATTCAAGATGTCTTTTGATGGAATGATGATTATCATATCTATGGAAATCCACCATCCTAATGGAAAAGGGTTGGGATTCAATTGATATATACCAAACACTTAATCTAACATAATCCCATTTCTCATTCCCATTTCATAAGGTCATTCCTGCATACCAAAAGCACCCTAAATACACATTCAGTCTAATTTAACCATTTCACTTCTTATTACTCCCTTTATAATCATTTATCCAAACATAGTCTAAAGTTTGGCTCCATGTATTTGTAATAACAAAAAAAATGAAAAGAAATTCAATAATTTGTAATTAATATTTAACTTACATGCCAAGATTTGACGGCCAAAATACTTGGTTCCATGATTTCTTTTGATAGTGAAGTTTGTTTGTCAATCACGTCATTATTATGAACCTTTGTCATGGTCCTTGATTTGTAGTTTGCTATGGAATTCAACTATAAATAATAAAATAAATTAATCTTCAAAATCTAAATTAAAAAATATCCAATTTACAAAAACCAAACATAAAACACTGTACAAGAAATACTACACTAGAAAAAAAAAATTATGAACTCTCATATTTACGTTCAAGATATTATGATACATGCTTTTGAACCCAATGTATGGTAAGAGCAATTTGACAAAGCATTAAGAGCAAAAAACATAATACTCACTTGCCAATGTTTAATAGCAAAAATTGGTTCGCCATTAGACTTCGCCATTGCTTGGAATCTGCAACTGTATTTGGCAAAGCATTCGACTAACAATGTCAAAGAAGACCCAAAAATAATAATACTAAAATAAATACAATTAAACCAAAGAAATCAAAAATTGCGTACCTCACGCTCAGTGAACTCGAACAACTAAATTCTTCAGAATGAATTATGTTATACGTCTGCTTACTTATAGGGCTCTTTAAGCCACTGTTTGAGTAAACTTGGGAAATCTTGGAAAACCTTTAAAATCGGGATATCTTATTATTTAAACACTCGAATATATATTGAAAGATATATGAGAGTTTGTTAAAAGGATAACTGATAACTGAAAGAAAATTGAATAGTTTGAATAGAAGTTAAATATTTAGTTTATCTACTAGTTATAAAACGATTACTCAATGTACTTAAATGACGATTATTCTATACCAGCTAGGATCTAAAGTCACTGGGGCGAAATCTTTCTTCTAATCTTTTTTATATTTTATTTTAAAAATTATATAAATAATTTTTTAAAAAAAACTTATAATTTGAATTAAACAAAAATGAGATTAACTAATTAACAGTATCATCATTTTATTCTTTTTATGTTTAAAGTTAAATTTAAATTTAAGTGAATATTGTATTAAGTATTACTCTCCAAATTAATCTCAACTTCAGTACTTAAATACCAACGAGAATATTTTTGTCGACCCACTACTCATGTAATATATAATAAAGATACATTAAAAAGTATACTATTATTTAATAATATCATGATAATTCAATAAACAATTCAAATAAAGAGCAATTTGAAGGGAAAAAGGTTTATCACATAAAAATTTATAACTATCAATTTTCAAACAAAAAAATATATTTATATAGCAATATAGATATTCTTTTATCTAACATTTCAAGAATGTTTCGGTATTTTAGGGATAATTGTTCAAAGTTTAGTTAAAATAATATCATGATATTTAAACTTAATTATATTCTATTCAATTATTGTAACACTACTATTTACAAAATTGTATCAAAAGTATAAATATATTAAATATAAAATTATATACTTTATACATGTGTAAGTGTTCAAACTAAATTATTCAAATATCAAACAATGAAAATAATATAACCCAATCCTATATGATATGTGTATAATTTTAGTGGGGGCAAAGATATAAATTTGTGGGACATAAAATTATAACTTAATGCTTAATACATCAAATTCGAAAAAATTGAGGGGAGGCAACATAATGTACTTCAGCTGGTGATTTTATAAGAAGATAAACCAAAAAAATTATAAATATCGTGCAAAATATTAAAAAATTTTAAGAGATAACTATGTAAATGAGACAATTAAAGTAAATAAATAATTTTCAATTAAAGTTAGATGAAAGCAAATCAAAATGAATTAAATAGTTTGAACATATATTATTTTATAAATTATCTTATTTTAAATTAGAAACTCAAGGTATTCACAATAACTCCTCATTGACGATAATTGTTGATAAGAAAATAAATACTAATTTAATTTGAACTTTAAACTAAATTCTTATTAATTTTTTCTTTATTATGTAGCTGAACCATATAATTGAGTTGCCTCTTAAAAGACCTATAAAGTAAGAGTGTTAATCCTTGTTAGTTTGCCTTATAAGTAGTTGGTAAAAGCAAGCAAGTTGTGTTGGCATTTATGGACATATATATATATATATATATATATATATATGTATATATATATATTTTTATATATGTATATTATATTAAAAATAATGATAATAATTGTATGTTATATACTATCATATTAAAAGGATAAGCTCAAATTTTAAAAATGATCTAACTCAGTTTAAAATTAGGATGAGTTTAAAGTATATTATAAAATATAGACTTATATGTATAGATATCCTAATTTATCTAATTTTTAAATTGATTATGGGTCTAATTAAAAATTAAGGTAACATATGCTGTTATATAAAATAAAATTATAATCCCTAAATTGGATATATGAAGTTTCTCTTTTAATATCTCGAGTTCATTCTCCTACATTCATACATATCAATTTAAAAAGTTGATAGCCCCAAATCATCATCAATATAGATTTAAGTACGCTTCACCATTTAATTATTCTTCTTAATAATTTGACATGATAAGTTTTAATTTGATGTAAATTTTATCAAAATTAGGGTAAGTCTAACAAGTTGAACTTTTAATTAGGATTCTCTTATAATTGTTGGTGATTTCCTAATTAATAAAACTCCCATGCAATATAACTGCCCGGAAAAAAGCTCCCATATTACGCATGTAAACATAGGTCACATTTGGCACTTTGAACTACTATAAGTTCGATTGTGTGATTCTTAATTTCTCTTTCCCGTACTTTTTATTTACATCTTAACTTTCAAGTTTGCACAAAGCTACGAAAACTTTGGAAGAAACCTAAGGTTTAGTCTTAAAAGAAATTTTAAAAACAAAACTTTAATCAAGAAATCCAATTCAAATTCACGTTATATTATTTTTGCAATAGGACTTTTGTTATTATGATTATTATTATTATTATTTTATACGGGAATAGGTATTCGAACTTGATAGAAATTGAATGAACTATATATATTAAAAGGACTTAGTGACCTCCGTAAAGGCATAAACAATGCTACCTCCTTCGAACGTTTTTTTTTTTTTTTTTTTATCATGAGATATCCTTTATCTAATTTTATCTAAGATCTTAAATTAAATTACGAATGGGATCACAGTGTGATTACTGTAATTGTGAATGTTGCTAATGTTACAATACTGGATACGGTTGTTGTGGCCAGGATTTTTTAAAAGTTAACTAGAATGATTAAAAATATTTAATTTTCACAATTCTACAATTAATTTAATAAATAAAGACTACAAAATTTATATCTAATAAGTGTTTTACCAATTCTTTAATTCAATATAAACTTCAAAGTTTAAAAAATTCATAAAAAATTTATATATAATGCAGTTATTAGACATGATTTATCTTGTCTATCATCATGTCTCATTTTTATTTTTCTCTATATTAATTTATTTTTCACATTTCAAACATGATAAAAATATGTTTTTTGGAGAAAAAATTAACATCATGTTATAAAAGGTGATAATAAATTGATTTTAGCAATTCTTTAAATGAATGAATATTATTTATTCATAAAAATTATCAATTTCACAAAATAACTATTGTAGAGAAAATTAATCTGGCCCACACCTAAATCCATATGGGCTTAAGCCTAAACTTGTATCCCACACCAAAAAATAAACCAAGCAGATTATGACCTGATCATTATTGGGCTTGCCCACGATTGGATATGGATATGCATTTTTCTAACTGCGGGACGAAATCCAGTAAAAAAGTTTATGATAATATATAAATTTTTTTAATATTTGAGTTTTTTTTATACAAAATGATATCTTATTAAAAAAATATACTATTTGAAATAATTTATAGTTTATTCCTTACATTTTAAGTTTATTTTTATTTATACAAGATAGCATTATTATAAGAAAATATATATGAGCAAGTTTTAACAATTTGCAATCTATTACCTACATCTTATAATTTATTTTTTCCATCAATAAAATATCATAATGTATAAAAATGATATAAAATATTCATACATTTTTGTGCATCATCATATTTTTTTATAAAAATTTAATTTTTTTCCAATAAAAATTAAAAAGTTATTTTTATTAAAATAAACAAAGTTTTGAAACAATTTGCTCCAAATTGTTTACTGGATTTTCTCCTGTAATTTATTTATAGGAGGAAATCCAAATCTGAATGGATATAGCCACAACTGACACTTACAACATTGTGAAATTTTGAATTTGTGAGATCTATTATTTTGTTTTACTTGTTATATGTATATATTGCTTATTTTTATTATTTCTCTTATCATCTTTTTTCTTCTTTATCTTTGTATAAGAATTAGGTTACTTTCCTACTTTACAATAGTAAAACAGGGATTTGATTCATTTTAATTTTTTTAATGAATTTTTCTGTTTACTTCGTAAAGATATATATATACAAAATGGATAGGACTTATCATTCAAATAGATTTCACCCAAGTGAACCTTAGTTACTGTGTCTATTTCTCTACAAAATTAATGAAAAGAAATAAAAACATTTTTCATAAAACAGAGGGTGGTATTTTGCATATATACTGAAACTTTTTATCCAATAAACCAATCACAGAATGCTCGTGGTTTTGCACCCATATACATGGTCAATCCATCAAGTAGGGATCCTGCAAACCTTCTAACCTATTGAATTCAATAGTCTATAAATTTTAAATTACAAAAAATTATAATATTGTAGACTGTTAGAATTTCATCTAATAGTTGATAGATTTTTAATTAAAAGTTTTTTTATAATAATAGACTTAGACCATTGAATAATGATAGGTGTTAGAACACTTGTCAACCCTTGGTTTGAGCTTGATTGGCAGTCTAGGTTAAATAAGTTGATACTCATAAAAATTAATTATTATAGACAGAAATAAATCTTTAAGCAAAATTGGAAAGCCAACATGGCTACGTTGAATGTGTTTAATGCAAATTGAATATGTAAGCTTCTAATTAATAATCGCATAATGCTCAAGATGGTGCCACGAGTAAGAATAAGTGCCAGTCCCACCAATGCCACAAGAAGGATAAAATTATATTTTTGTTCATCATTTATTACAAAGTTGTCTTTTTAATTCTTAATTTATTATAATATTTAAAATAGTTCCACACTAATTGAAAAATATTAAACTTGATATTTCACTTTTAAAAAAATTTATTAGATTTTCACTTTGTAAAATTTTGCATTCTATTGATCATATATTCACATTATTAACATCTATCATGTCTCATTTTATTTTTCACTCTAATTTGTTTTTCTAATATTTCAAACATGGTTGAGTATGACTGAACCAAAAAAATATTTAGCTACAAAAGTGACACTAAATTGATTATGAACTTTTTTTTCAAAATTTTCAAGTGAAAAATATTATTCATGAAAGCTTTTAAATTCACTATAATTATTTTTAAAAAGTTTAAAAATTTCTATTTGTGTGGAAAAAAAAAATCATGGGCCAAGTGCAAGTGTTGTCCATATATTGGAACAACTACTTTTAACAATAGTGTAGATATAAGCCTAAACTTATACCCAATACTTCATATATAGCCCATAAGATTTTGACCCAATCCTCAACTAGCCCAGCCAATGAATGGTCCAAAAGTAGTAAATTTGAGGGGACGTACATTCATTAAGTCAAAATATAAATTAATATTAAAAAAATTCAATAATTTTTTACAGTTTACTAAAATTTAAGTTTTAAATTTTTATTAGTAACTGATAGACAATTACAAGATAAATGTGTGGGATCAATACTTTGTTTTACTTGTTTCAATGGGTTATGCATTAATATGGTTCGGCTAATGTATTTGTGTGATTAGTTAGACTTGTAACGACAGAGATTTTCGTATCTTTCTCGCTAAACATTTTATTTATAGATCTCTATAATTTTTTATTTTAATTTTTTAAAATTTTAAAAAGAGAGAAACATAAGAAAAAAAAGTATATAAAACTCTATGTTTCTCTTTTATTTCATGACTCACAAAATTTATAGGAATAAATTTAGAAAATCCATAGTAAAATATTTTATCTAACTCAACTACCGAAAAGATATTTATTTCTAAAAGATAGTAGGAAGTAGGACTCAGGATAAGACCTATTTAATATATTGAGTTTTAATTTTTAACTTATTCAATAGATGGGCTAATTTAATCTAATCTACTTAATTTATAAGTCAAATAGATCAACTTGATAAGTTAGTGGGTTAGCGTGCTTAAAAGATTTTGTGAATTTTTTTATTCAAATATTTAAAATTACATAATATCAAATAAGTTTTATTTTTTCTTATCTATATATTTAATATATGATCCACTATTAATAATATAAATAAATTTTTGGCATTAGAGATAAAAATTTGACTTGATAATTTAATGTTTCAAAATTATTTTTATCTTATAATTTTAAAAAAATTTTTAAATAAGTTACTAGTCGGTTAAATTTAATATCCTAACTTACCAAGTTACGTGGACAAATCCACCTGAGCTAGAATGGACAGTCTTGGTGCTTCTAAGTATTTTGCCAAGAAAAAAAAAAAAGAACTTATATATTATTCTTCATATATTTAATTAGGATCTCTAATTAATTAATAACATTTGAATAATTTTTTTATATCTCATTCATTTTTTTTATCATCATTCTTAACTCCCATTTTTTAAATCATATATATATATATATATATATATATATATATATTGTTAACAAAAATTCACTTCCAATTCCAGTTTTGAGAATAAGCAGAAAGAGAGAAAGGAAAAACTAGAGAAAGAAAAACGTGATCAGTAAATGGAAATTGGAAGTGATTTTTCTAAACAAAAAAAAAAATTGATTTAAAAATAGAAATTAACAATATTAATAAAAAAAAATTCTTTCGGTAATGGGTGGCTTTTGATGCAAGGATCACGAAAGGCATGAGGATTTGCATACATTTGGTCAATACGTAAGTTACGGAATGAACACGTGAAATGCCATGCAATACGACACTGAGTGGTAACGTGACATTTAAATATTGGTACTGTCATGCGTAAGTACTGTACTTTAATTTTTTTAACAAAAATAACAGTGCTGTAATTTTATTCTCTGAACTTATATAGTGGATTAATTTTAATATTAGGTTACGATGAAATTTGCATACTGAAATTTATTTACCTGGACAAATTTTAAACTTGGCAATATATTAAGATAGAGTCATATATTTTCCATCAATCGCTAAAACAAAAATAACACCTGGCTCCTTCAAATTTCTTCTCTCAAGCAATTTCGGTTACAAATAAAGCTTTAGCAGACATTTAAGATTTTCAAAGAAGGCAACATATTTTCCACCAATCCCTTTGAATTTAAAAGCATTATTCTTGTTTTTTCACTTCCCAAGCATTTACGATTAAAAATAGCTTTACTTAAAATTTAAGGTATTATGAGAATATCACGTTTGTCACCAATTTCAGCAATAAAGAGCATGTGAAATGCCACCTCGTATGTAAAGAGAATGGATTCTTCATAATTTGCATAGAAACTATAGTAGAGAAAAAGAAAAAAAATGAATGAATGATAGTAAAATTGTCTATGAGATCTAATCTTTTTTTTTTTTTTTTTTTCACGTACTCATTTTATTTCTCCCCAATTATACACTGTAGAGTTCCTATCCAAACTTTTTTGATGAAGGATACCTTATATGAAACTTGGTAAATTTTTTGTGTTAAATACCTTTGTACTTAAATTTAAGATGTTTAAAGAAGGTAGTATATTGCTCATCAATAACTTTAAATTCAGAAACAATATTCTTGTTTTTTCACTTCTAAAAAAATTTCGATTATAGATAATTTTACTGAAAATATATTGGCAAACAATAATATATTTATATAACAAATGATCATAATGTATTAGTCCAATCAAATCATGATAAAAAGAAAAATCACATAATTTGATTGTACTAACGCACTACCTAATCTATCATATAAATGTGTTATTATCAACTAATATTTTTTTAGTTTTTGGGTGTTTGAGATATTAAACAAAGTTTGTGTATTTTACACCAAGTACTTTGCATATAGAAGTATCATCCTCATTTTTTCTGTTCTAACTCTCAAGCAAATTCTGTTAGAAATACAATTTTAATTGAAATTTAAGACAGTTAAAGAAGGAAGGTAATCACATTTCATACTTTTCACATTAATCACTTTAAATTGAGAAACACCATCCTCGTTCTTCATCTCTAAAGCAATTTCAGTTACATATACTTAGCATTTAGAATCTTAAAAGAGAATAATACATTACCTATTAATTGCTTTGAATTCAGAAGACCTTCCTTGTTCTTTCAAGTTTATAACTCCCAAGAAATTTCATTTACAAATACAACTTTAATGGGTATTTCGGTTGTTCAAAAGAGGTAACGTATTTTCTATTGATCATATTAAATTTAGAAGCACCACCCTGGTTCTTGTACCTCCCAAACAATTTAAGTTACATATAGTTTTGCTTAATATTTAAGATATTAAAATAAGGATAACGCATTTAACACCAATCACTTTTAATTTAGAAGCATCATCCTTGTTCTTTTTCCTTGCACTATTGTCATATTGAAAGATATAAATAACATCACATGGATGACTCTTCATGCATTATTATCAACCCACCAAAACCAACACAATAAATAAGGACTGTCATATTCTATTTATATGAGTTTCAACTTGGCCCTTCCTCAGATGACCTAGTGGGCAGTTCATTTGAATTTATCTTACTATTTGGTATTTTCAAATTAATTCGTGTTTATTTCAATTTTGAGTAAATTCTATATCCTAAACCATAAATTCATTTTTTATGTAAATCATTAGATGCAATCAAAGCCATCAGGGTATGAATTTAGTAGGCTAGGGATGCCTAGTGGAGGTGCTACCATATATTTTGACGTGTAAGTTTCATTTCAATAAAATGAAGAGACTGCCATCGGAGATCGGCAAGATGGCAATGAAGTCGAACATTGAAGAACTACTATCAAGTGGAGCAGCACACAACACAAAGAAAAAGGACAACAGAAGTAATAATACAAGAAGCAAAAGCATCATATTTACTCATGTTGGAACATCCTTTACAACGAGATACATAATTCAACAACCCCTACAAGTTTAAGTCAACACAATGTTCATAAGGAGCTGTGTCCTTCTGAATTCAACTTGAGGATGAAGCTTGAGATTGTGAATTCATGCATCTAATTATCCTTTGCTCCATCTGCATTGAAATAGATTTCAGTATATGGATTAGGATAAAAGTTAAGCTCCACATTACAAGAGACAAAATAGTTCTATCCAGTTATCTCCTTCAATTTTGTTCCCTTACATACTTAAAACAAGTTAGAACTGTCTCATGATTTTGTACTTGAAAGAACATTGAAATTAATTGACATAAGTTATGAGATCTACTTTTCCTTCTTGAAAGCTCCTATTGTGTATAAATATGAATTTGATGGAGTTCAAATTCAAAGGTTCTTACTAATTTTTCTCTCAATATAAAGATTTGGTTCCTTTAAGAGTCAACTAGAAGAGAGACCGAGGGAGGGTGAGCCCCACCTCAGAGTCTCTCTCCTACAAGACCAACTGGAGAAGTAGCTATTCTTTCTTACAACGATTTTATCATTCATTTTCTCATGGCAGACCACAGGTAAAGAATAGATCCTTTCCATACCTTTTTTCTGTAAAATTAAGGTCATTGAATCTTTAGATCTAATGGCTCCAAAAGTAAAGATTCTTTTCAAAATAAAAATTAAGTATTTTTTAAAATAAGATATATTAATATTTTGGTTTTTTATTATATAGAATAATATCTTATTAAAAAAAAAAGACTAAAGTGCTTCTAATATCTCACAATTTATTTGACATATTTTACATCATAGTTCAATCGTTTTTTCTCTTTTTAATAAAATATCATTGTATATAATAAAAATCTAAAATATTAATATGTCTTGTTTTAAAAATAATTAATTTTTATCTTTTTAAAAAATCTTTAAATTTAAAGTCAGATCCAATGGCTGCAAAATTACACAAGAAAGGGCTCCAATAACGTATCCTCTCTCGACCACAGACAACCCAAGAGTTGCCTGGATTAGGACGGCAATCTTGGTCCATAAATGGAAGTTGAAATCGTTCTACAATAATTACCATCACATCAGTTCCTTTTTGTACTCTCTTTTTCTTCCACCAGTATTATTTATTCTTCTAACTTAAAGAGAGTGCAAGCGGATATTTTCTTTCCCAAACATGTCTAAATTCATCAAAGTAAAGAAATAATGTAGGATACCCGAACATAGGCCTCCAACTTCTCCTTGGTACAAGAAAATTCAGTTCTTAGCCACATCAGGTTTAGAGCAGACCTGAACAGCCAAGTTTCCATAAAAAGTGGGACACGCACAAAAGCAGAGGAATAAAAATTAGTTTGGAAATAAACATACATATATACGCACGCACACATAAAACACAATAATATCATGCTTCAAAATACTAAACGACAAGTATTGATATAGCATTGAAAGAGTGGCAAATATATTCTAATTGTCATGGATATAGTAAATCCCAAATGAAAGTTGAAGTGCTAGAATCAAGCCAATTCTAAGACAGTAGGTCTCCCCACAGGAAGAACATTAAATCGAAGTTATTAATAAAGGCCATATTTCTGTCACCTAACAAAATTTTGAGATGCATCTACTGACCCTTCCATTTATTGCATTGATCCTTTGTCTAAGTATTTTAAAGACAGATAAAGTCAAATAATATCCAACAAATTCATCTTTCACTGAATCAAGGATATTATTACTTAGACATAAATGCATATGATATATTGCTTAAACAAGAAATGTTTAGAGAGACATGACGGCTACACAAGCCTTGCAATGCAAAACAAGATGTTACAAATAAATAACCAATTAGAGGCCGTGCATGTAACAAAGCTGTGTCATTAATTGGGGCATTTATCAATACCAATATATAACCCCTGAATGAGTAAAATAGAAATGTTTTGAGACCATTCTACGGAGTATATGGGTTGTTGGATAAAGTTCCTAAGAACAACACATTTACATATTTAGATTATTCTATAATTGCTCTTTAGTTGCCTAGAAGGTCTTACATAATTTTCTTATAGTAAAATAGAGCAAATGTTAGCTCAATACCAACAATGCCATGCCAATATATAAAAGATCAAACATAAAATAACTGAGAGCATTTACTTTCTCTCATTCTTCTCATCACAAGATTGAATCAGATCACAACATGCAAGCCTAACGTGCTCCGCACCAATGCTGTAACATCAACTACAAATGTAAGATAAATAAAAAGATATCAAATCAAGCTTACTCTTTTTTATAAGAAAGTTTGTCGAAGATTGAGATCAAGACATGATTTGTGGGATTGATTAAAGTTTGTCTGATTTATGTTGTTCCCTTTTATGGTCTCTGTTAGTTCTGCTGCCCCTAGTACACCCATAATCACTTACTCTAGAAGGAAGAAACAGTCAAAACCAGTCATTACCTATGCTAGAAGAAGGCTCCCATGTGCACTAAAAAACAACAAGAAATGCAAATGGATCATGTTTCCCAAAGATAAAATACAAGTCCTCCTCTTTAATCACCAATGATCATACATGGCAATTGTTAAGTTTGGGTGAGTATGTGCGAGCATCCACATACACACAGATGCCTGTGGGTGTGTGTGTAAATGTGTTGTGCATGTGTAAGAGAGAGGGAGAGGTCATCACATGGGTTATCTGCAACTCCTTAAACTAAATTGGTTGAAAAAGAAGTGATTTCCTTGCAGATTGTCAAGGACTACTGCATCCCTGCAACTTAAGAGAAGGCCCAAGTATGGTTTTATTAATTTCTCTAACACAAATAAACAAAAGGTGAGGAGGAGGTGGTGAGAGCAACAACCAATGGTGCATAATATCAAAGAGAACGACAACAGAGGGATGTTAATTTGCAAGATGGATATGGAACAATGTTTCTACTCCAACACTGTTTAATGTAGTATAAACTACATGGTAGTATCAAATTTTGTTAAGGGTTATTAAAAAAATTCTTTGGCCATTGCTCGACAGCTTAAGTATCTAGGTCAAGAGTTCTTGGACAAACTTTTAATAATGATAATGTAAAAGAGGAAGCAGGAAAAAGAAAAGTAATGAGAGGTAAAGGCAATGTGTTCCCCCAACAAACTTTTCTACCTACTTGGTCGAACAGTTTACTAATTTCCTTTTCCAATTAATTAATACTTTGCAAAATTTTATATCATTTAGAAAGTATTCAATCCCGTTAAAGGCTGAATGGCCATCTCCAATTCTGGCAAAAGATTAGGCTTCAGAATATGTCTAAATACACCCAGCATGATTGTAACAGATAGACATTGCATACTACCTTTTGCTCTTATCTTCTATTTCATGAGTAAGGGCAGCCAACTTGCCAAAGTCAACATTTGTCAAATCACTATAGATATAGAACTTCTAGTTAGAAAATTGGATCCCATAATCAGCTTCATAATAGAAAATCCATGAAATAAGCATTATCATTACATATGAGAGGAAAGATCGGTAAGGATGGCATCCACATCTCCAAAGTATGCTTCAATTACTTTCATGACACAATCTGGTTCCCTGGTTCTTTCCAGGGAATGAATTTTATTAAATTGATCATTTATTATACCCTGAAAGTAATGGCAAGGGAAAAACATAATCAAACATCTGAACATTCTTTTTCCAACATCGTTCTAATAACCAAAAAGCTGTTACACGGTAAAAAGATTATATCATGGTACAACTTAAATGGAAAAGAAATTTAATAGGTGAGTTTCAGCACAATTGATGTTGATGTCAATTCTCCAAAGGAGAAATAAATTAAAAGAATTCAGACGTAAGAGTATAGAAATGTAATTTCAATCTTGTGATACTGAGACAAGTTTTAAGTCATTCAAATCTAGTAGGAGCACCTAATCTCATTTACACAAAGGAAGATCAGGGAAAAAGTCATGATAATTTTGATCAGGGAAGGATGATACCCTAGAGAGATCCTTGACCAAACAATTCAGCATGGATCAAAATAAAAACCTCTCCACAAGGTGGAAACAACCATAATAATTTTGATGAGGGAGGTGGAAACTCTGGAGAGATCCTAGGGCAAAAAAATTCAGCATAGATCAAAGTTAAAACCCCTCAACAAAAATCCTTCAATCTCATCAAACAATGCATGCAAATAGCCCTGTAGCAGTCCTCTGAGAACCAGGAAGCAAAGGAAAGATTAGGGAAAAGAGCATAACAAATTTGAAGAGGGATGGTGGAAACCCAAGAGAGATCCTAGGGACAAAAACAATTCAGCATAGATCAAAATAAAAACCATTCAAAAAGGACACTACTACCTCATCAAACAATGAATGCAAATAGTCCTGTTGCAATCCTTTAAGAATTGGCAAAGTCATTTTCCAAAGAAAGCAAAGAAGAAACTGCCCTAGAGAAGCAACTAGAAGAAAAATTAAGGCTCCAGTTGGAAGAGATGATCTTACATGAGAGATGCTACTTCCTTTTAAGCAGATTTAAAAGTCTAATGAGCGGCAGATAGAAACAAAATAGCCAACCAGAATGATTAGCTTTCAAAACAGACTCTGTAAGAAGGCCATGAGTTTAGCATGAACTCTTAAGTGATTAACCAACAAAATTTACAAATTAACATTATTGCCATTGTAAATTACAAATGGCAGGGCACTGACCTTTTCTCCTTATTTGAATCATATCAATCCAAATAACACTATTGTATAATGCTATGGGTTTAGAAAGGCAGGCAGTAAAACATGATGCACTCTAGCTACAGGACAACCCAAGTAAAAGTAGAAAACTTAAAAATCGCTGAAGTAATTTTAAGTAAATGGAAAAAATTTGTTTTTCCTCTTTTTCTTGTAAGAAGAAAACACAAGCTTTTTTATTGCCCAAAAACCTATTTGAAGTGGAAATACTTACTTGTTTTTGATATACAAGATTAAATAAGGTAATAAACAGCCTCACCTATTGTCTTTGCTAGCAGATAGAAGGGCTGCGATTCACTAGTAGCTAAAACAATAAATTGCCAAAGCATGGATAATGACATTGAGACAAGACACAACAGGCACCATGACATGATAGAATCTGTATGTCATGTTGGGTTTAGTACGAGTGTCTGATACATGTTAAACATGGATACCATCTTTTCTGAAGCATCCATGTTTCAAAGCTACAAAATTGGTACTTTCCCGACATGTGCACAAAACATTTGCACCCAACTCAATTATGCATTAATTATTTATTATGGGCAAAATTGAACAACCACATCCTAAGAGACTTAAATGAATTTATTCCACTTCAATAAAAAGGCTAACTTCGGCAATTAAGTACAAGATCAGCACCTCTTTTAAAAGCTCAATGAAAGCAAAAATTTCACTGAAATCTTCCTCTTTTTTGGGGGAGCTTATCCATATTGCAACTTATAACCTATGAAGTCAATCCTTCCCTCTTCTCTTCAAGAATATTAGTGCCCAAGGATCTGATCATTTTTTTATCATTTGAAAATTCTAGGAAATGGCAAGGAATATATAACCTGTTAAGAAGGCTTACTGTCTGGTTATTTATAAGTCAAAATGTAACAGCCAATAGAATGGGCCAGGTTAGTACAGCTTCGTTTTATAAAATTATACTAGAGTCTAGAACAACTTCACTGGCATTGATTTTAATCCTTTTAATTCTGCAACAATCCACATACATCCCAGTCCCATAAAGGCTAATAATATTTTTTGTTCAAAACCAGTGACACTGATCAATTTAAATCAAGGAAATATACGTGTCAAAAATTGTTGATGACAAAATGTAACTGCATGACAACTAATGATAAATGCTTGAGTGCTTTCAAATATTGTAAGCTAGGGTCTCAGGGAAAAAACAAAATACACAAACACACACTCAATTCTACATGGTATGGAATCTTTTTAATTCCCAGGTCATATAAAAAAAAAATTAGAGAAACTAGTTCTTAATCTTTAAGGTTTGCCTTAATCAAAGACCAAAACTCAATCTGATGATAGCATGACATGGTTTAACTCACCTGAATATGGATTTTCAGGTGAGCGTAAGTCATCTATTTCTATGTCATAAACTGTACTGTTCTTTTTTGCTTTCATAATTTTATGTACTTTTCATATCCATTGGTGAAAGAAAAGGGTAATCATTATTTTAGAATCACTTTGCTTAAGATCCTCCGTTAATTTTAGGAGATCACTTTACAAAAAAATTTCTTAATTGAAATACTTCCATTTTTAGAATATGAACAATTTGAATATAATTATCTGCCCCTCTTGGATTATTCTTTCTTCATTATCATGTAGGCAATGTTGCTCAAGAAGGTAAGGTATAAATAATTGTGTTTCCATACAGCTTAATAAAGAATCTTCTAACTCATCAAATAAAAAGACGCAAATAGCCCTGTAGTAGTCCTTTGAGAATTTGCAAAGTCATTTTGCGTGGAAAGCCCAAAAAAAACAAAAAAGATGCAGCCCCAGAGAAGCAGACTAGAAGGAAATTTGAGCCTTCAGTTGGAAGAGATGATCATACATGAGAGCTGCTACTTCTTTTTCAGCAGATTTAAGAGTCTAATGAGTTGCAGATAGAAACAAAATACATGAGATAGCTAGTCTGAATGATTAGCTGTTCAAAACAGACTCTGTAAGAAGGCCATGAGTTTAGCATGAACTCTTAAGTGATTAACCAACGAAATATACAATTTAACATTAATGCCATTGTGAATGACAAATGGCAGGGCAGTTACCTTTCTTCTTTATTTAAATCATATCAATCCCAATAACACTATTGTTTAATACCAAAGGGTAGGCAGTAAAACATGATGCACTCTAACAACATGACAACCACAACAAGAGCTGAAAACTTGAAAAGTATTAAAGCAGTCTGAAGTAAAAGGAGGAAAAAAAAAACTTTTCATCTTTTTCTTAGGAAAAAGAAAATAAAGGTCTGTAAAATGACCAAAAAACCAATATAAGGTGGAAGTACTCACTTGTTTTGAATTTAAAATATTAAATAAGGTAACAAACCACCTTGTCCAAGTGGCTTTGTTAGCAAATAGAAGGGCAGCACATCGCTAGTAACTAAAATCATATATTGTCAAAGCACGATAATGACATGAACATAAGCCACGACGCCAAAATGGCAAAATCTAGTGTCATGTTAGGTCAGGTGAGAGTGTTTGACACATGTCAAACACGACTACAATACATATCTTGAACCATTCGTGTTTCATAGCCACAAAATGGATACTTTCCAGACACTTGCACAAAACATTTGCATGGGATGAGTTTTAAATTGCAGTTGCAATTGCAGATGCAATTGCGTTGCGGTTGCATCGATTATGGGTGCTGCGAATGCTACAATATGCATTTTTAGCTTTACAGTGCATATTGTTGCTTTTATGGCACCCACTGCATCCGCAATATTGCTGCTGTATCACACAATGCGGTCTGCAATTTAAAACCTTGTGACTATACTACAATTATTCACCATAAATGAATTTGAACAACCATATTCTAAGAAACGAATGAATTTATTCCTCTTCAATAAAAAGGATAACTTCAACGGTTAAGTACAGGATTAGCACCTCATACAAAAGCTCAAAGAAAGCAAAGACATCACTAAAAATCTACTGTACATCCTTTTTGCAAGAAACCTACTTTACCACATTTTGAGATTCAGTAATAATGTTCCTAGGACTAATCATGCAAATTCTGAAAGGGAAAACTTTCAAAAACCAAATAAAATCCTTCATACATGTAATTTATTCGTTGGTTACTTTGATTTAACCATATCAGTGATAAAACCACAAAGTATGAGGCTGAAACAGAATTGAATGCGTATAAAGTATAAACACATCTATAGTTATGGTGATCTCACATTCTCCTAAACCCAAACCTGAGGCTACAACAGATAAGCCAGCAACTGAAATCAGCAAAGCAAATCACAATTTCTGATTAGGTATCCTCAGCAGAGGAAATTATAAGTGATCCATTGTTTTCACTGCATGTTCCCATGATCAATAATCTTATCTATTTGTGCATTCAAGAAGTTACAGAGAAAAAAATAATAATAAGAACATTTGAATATTTGAAGTTCTTAATTATATCCTGAATTACAAACACTTAGAGGAACATAAGCTATTAGGAAAAAAAACAGCAAGATAAATGTCGATATTAACATCCCCCAAAGCATAAAAATATAGTTGAGTGCCATAAAAATATTTGTCTCTCTTTTGTTTATTTAACAATGTATGCGGCAACTATAAAACACAATATCTTATCCAGAATGCCTTGGTCACTAAATTAATCACAGCATCAATTTGTTTTCTTTACTTACTAATTTTTCACAATGGAATTCCTAGTGCAAACCAAAATGACCAAGTTAGAGTAAAATTATTTCATTCAGAAAACTAGAAATAAAAGCACCAAAATAAGAAATGTTATATCATTCAAGGAAAAAACATTAATATTTTTTCGCTTTTGTAGTACTATGTTTGAATTTACTTTTTCGCCTTTAGTAACACAATTCAAACTCACATCTTCCAAAAATGAAGTTAAGATTGTGCCAACTGTCACTGATGCAAAAGCCCACCAAAAGGTAAGCATATTCAGGGATTTTATAACCAAGAGACCTTACGTGCAAATACTCATATGGAAGGATGAGAACGAAGGTAATAAAAGTAAAAGTTAAATAAACTCCATTAAAAACCTTCCTGTGATTGAAACATGTATGTATGTATATGTGTGTGTGTGTGTGTGTGTGTGTGTGTGTGTGTGTGTGTGTGTGTGTGTGTGTGTGTGTAAAGGAAGCACTGATGAACAAGCATTCAAACGGGTTACTAACTATCCATGTTAGCTATCAACACTCCACATTGCATAAAATTGATCCACGAGAACAACTTTGCTAAAATGAGCTTAACATAACTCAACACAGGATCAGATTGATGTCTTCTAGAAAAATTTTGGACCGAGTTGATGCTATTTAACATTTCAACATTCCAAGCTAAATTAATGAAACAAACATCTTTTAAGAACCAAAATGGTAGTTTACAAATTTTTTCCTTATATAACAACGCTACATAATTATATCTCATATCATGTGGCAGCAGTAAGCAAAAAAAAAAAAAAAATCTTATGCATTTATTACATTGAACAAACAAATTTACAATTGAAGCACCAAAGATGATGAGGTTTGGAATAGGAATAATTGGACTTGGAAATATTTGGATTGAAATATATAAATATATATGTATATATATATATATATATATATATACATAGATAGATATATAGATACGTAGGGATTGTAATGTAATCCAGTTACTATTGGGGGCATTAGGATAGTTTTGTGAAAAACAAATGAGTGATATTTGGGATTCTTAGAATATACCATAGTTCCACAGAGTATCATTGCAATTGAAATTACTATGAATTTAGTACGTTCAACCTCTCTTCTATTCTCCCACTTTCTCCCTCAAATTCTTCTCTTCTCCCTTTATTGTTCTGTTTCTCCTTTCTAACAAGTTATGACACTGGTTTATTAGAAGCTTTCTAAAAAATTATGTCTGAAAACCAGATAGAAGCATTTGCTAAATAAGAAAGGAAAAAGAGAGTTGATGTTAAACTGCAGGGAGCATGTAAAAGAATGGCCAAATCGAAAAGATCAGTTAAAATAAAGATATTATAAAGGATAAAATAACCTACAACTTTGAAACCAAACCTAAATGCCCAAATGGGTTCTTTTCATCCGTTTCCACCATTTACCTAAAAATAATTTAACAAGCCATGCACAATCATTGTGGCCCGGAAAGGGGGAGAAAGAAATACATTAAACCAGCTTTTGAAGTCTAACCTAGAGCTCAAATGATAATGTTTATCTGCACAAGTGTCTCTGACATTCTCCTCAAATAAGAAAATTTGTTCTTAGTCCAACACACAGCCTGGAAGCAACAAAATCATTACCAAAAAGAAAAAAAAAAAAAAGGTTCATCTTTACAGTAAAAAGGGCATAATTTAGCAAGCTACAATGTCTAAGTATTTAACAATAATGAATTTAACAAAACAACTTAATCCTAGTAATCCTTTAATTTTTTATACATTTAAAATAATCCTATATCTCCCTCTCTCCATGTAAGAATTTGACATCCTACAACCATTAAATCCAATGTTGTTTCATCATATAACTTTAGTAAATAGTATTTATGGCTCAATTTCCCAAGGAGGAACAGTGTACACTAGAGAGTGTAAGAGAACTCATCATGCATGTGAATATAAATTAAAACAACATTTTGGTTCCTCACATATGAGTCCAATTTCAATTTGATCCCTCATTAATATGAATGTTAACATATTTAGATTAAATTTAGTTAAGATTCATGGACTCAATGTATAAACTTTCATATTAATGAAGGACAAAATTGAAAATGAAAATTAGTATGGGACCAAATTGAAACTAGACTCATAAGTGAGGGTCCAAATCAACAAGGACCAAATTTAGAATCAACTTATAAGTGAGAAATTAAAATGGTGTTTTGCGCTGTGAATATATAAAGATGCATGATTGAGGATTTCCTTACTAATTTTAATATTTCCTCTCACAAGCATGAACAGGTTCAGCACATGCACGCTTGACATTCTCTGCACCAACACTGCAACAAGCAAGGAAAAGCATAGTAATTTACTGCAAGGAAAATATCTACAAGTAAAAAAGAAAAGTCAAATCAATGCACTTAAGTCCAATGATGTGCTTAAAAACCAAAAAAGAAAAAAAACATCAATGAAATGATAACTTCATAAAAATTTTGATTTGAGAAAGTAAGGAACCAGAGATCTCCAGAGACCAACAACTAGGACAGTGAAAATGTTTACTTTAGGTTTTTACCTTTTCTTAAAGAAGAGAAATTTTATTAAGAAAGAAGACAATCACAAAATCAGAGGATAAGAAATCTGCCAATTTGAATTTCCAAAACAGAGAACAGTAAATTACAAGGACATTAGATCAAATATGCAGCAAAGCAGTCCAATCTTCTTGCAATTTGGAGATAGCCGACCTTTTAGTAAAAATTTATTCGCAGAACACCAAACTGAAGGCATGAAGACTATCATTTAATTTAAATATTACATTTTAACAACACTTATTTGGAGGTTTTAGTGGGGAGGGGATGCAATACATGGGATGGGGAGGGAATGGATGGAATCAAAAAGGGTTGCCTTCTCAATGTTGGATAATTAATGAGAAAAAAATTACCCTTATAAACTTGTTCTATCTCTTTAGTTTGGAGAATAAATTAGTCAATTAAACAGGCTTGGAGAACAAAACTCGAGAGATAGAAATTAGTTTTCTCATAGGGGCTATACATCAGTTGAAGGATATTTCTGAAGTATATTGCCATTGCACCAATGACAGATTCATATATCAAAGTACATGCACCATCCATTTTTGCAAAAGCCATACGTGGATTTAATAAAAGCAAGCATGAATCTCCACTTAACAGCTAAGTTGAACTGATCCATGTCATTGCATCGAAACCTTCATGACCAAGTGGTAATGAGTTCCATCCATGTAAGCTTCATGTTAAAGGGCGTGTTAGAAATATTATTAAAATTAATCGTGAGACTTCACTTAACAACTTAAGTTTTTGGATTGAAGTGTTCCTTGACAAGAAATAATTAAATGCAAGCAATCACTCATAGTTTACAAATTTATAAATGGGAAAATGCATCTACTTGTAGAGTATGGCCAATATACATTCTCAATGGTATATCATCGAAAAGTGTACTGAAAAGTGAAGCTCTTGCAAATCCGAGCTTACCCTTGACACAAAATACAAGGCAAATAGTTTAAGCGATGCAAGATATGGGTGGATGAAAATACACCCTGTCAAAAGTGTAGACATGACAAAATGCAAAATTCATTAACCAATGAGAACTATGTCAGAATAAAGAAATTACATTGTACTAACTAACTGTTTATACCAGAAAGAGGAAGGGTAACCAAGGGAGAAGGCTAACAAAGAATCAAACAGCTTATATTGCCGAAAGTAATCTCATCAAAATGCTCTGTATAAAGGAGAAAGCATACCTGCTGGTTCTTGCATAATATTCGCGAGCAAGAACATAAACCATTTGATTTAACAATTTTTTTATAGCTGCAGAATAGAACGTTGTATCACAATCTGATGATAAAGCCAGAGAAGATAGAAGTATCAAGAACCTAACCTCAGAAACTTAACAAGAAATTACTAATGAGTTGAAGTTTATAGTTACATCATATCCGTCAAAGTACAGAAATTATGGCAAGATATACTGTACCGAGTCACTCCTCTCACAACATAGTCACGTCTAACAGCTTCATTTATGGACTGCTGTTGATAGAATTGGCTGTTGGCAAAACCCGAGATTTGTATTAGTTTAGTACAGACAGAATGTAAAAACATCAAACAATTTTTATTGTGAAATCAAATCTCATCAAAATTATATAGTTTCAGTTTGATCAATCTTACAATTCGTGTGTGAGTAGCAATAAGCGAAAAATCAACATAACCTTGAAATTTCTTTTGTGGATAGATTGTACTGGAAAACGCGCAATTTTAACCAACAATTTTACTCTAAAAGGAACAGCTTAAATAAAACCCAAGATATTAATTGAAAAAAAGTGAACATGATCCAAAAACACAATTTAAGAAAATCAGACTATAACGGGTTGATTGGAGCAATGTGGCTTCATGGGTTAAATTAAAATAAGCAGTGAAGTCTACAGAAAGTTTGAGAAAATAGCTAAGATATTGTTAACGAACAATTGAAAATAAGACTATCTAATTTACCATTCAAAGCACATGACCTCAACAATGAAGAAATAACAACGAAAACGAGTTTTCATCTGAAGGAACACATTAAAGGAAGGTAAAAAAAAAAAATAGCGGATTTATAAACTCACGAAAAAGTATTAGAATTGAGAACTAAGCAGAATATGCCCCATCTTACATGGACTGAATGAAGCTGTGAAGTTGGCTTTTCAAAATAGCTACAGCCATTTGAGAGTTGAAACTTGAAGGTGAGAATTAAGAACAGAGGAAAGGGGAGAGGAAGAGAAGGGGCATACAGTGACAATGGGGATTTTGACCATACATGCGACCACGCGGGATGTTGTGTCTCTTCCTCACTACCTTCAAATGGCACTTGGCAGAGAGACTACTCATGGCGGAGAGGGGCAACGACAATGAGAAATTCTTTTCTATTAATCTACCCTCGAGGGATGTTAAAATAACATATGCCATGCATGCACGGACAGGCATTTCATCTCTCAATTTTTCCTCCATTAATATATATGAGTTATGGGACTAAAATCTAAATTGGCATATAAAAGTTTTACATCAATAAATCTATATCTTTACAAAAATAAATATTTTAGATGGATAAATCTGAATTGTTATATTAAAGTTTAACGGTCTAAATAATTCTGACAGAAAATTTAAGAATCTTTTACTGCAAAAGATTCCAAACATGTATGCAGTTATTATTTTCAAGCTCACTCCTCAAATAATATATAATATAATTTAAAATAATACAAATTATCTATGATAATCATATACATGCTATAATTGTTAGATTTTTTTAGTGGATATTTATATAAATTAATGTGGCCTTGATGACACATGAAAAGATATAATTTACATGAAGATTATATGATTTAAAAGGTTATAAAATGTTTATAATGACCAATAATTAGAGATAATTTTTGGCCAAAGTCATATACCTAATCTCATTATGAGATGTACATTAACCAACCTCTTGAGATTCATTGTAGTTTTGTACATGAATAAACATTTTATATTGGTTATGTATATGAATAGTCTTTTACTTAATAATATGATATAATTGTGTTCATGAATGTGAGAGAAAAGTGAAGTTCAGCTTTGATAAGTTGAGTCCTACAAGCTATATATATATATATATATATATATATATGGGGTTTGGTGCCTCTCTTCACTCATTACCTAAGTTTATACCACTCATCATTTAACAAACATAATAACTTAAGTGAGAAGAAAGAAAACTAAGGTGTTATCTTCTAACCTTATTCTTATTGTAGAGGTCAAATTTATAATTGATTCCATGGACCAAGATATTCCTTTATTGTATTTTATAATAAAGATACTTATTTGTTTTCACATGATATCAAGTGTTATTGTTAGTATATAAACTGTAATTATAGTCAAATATCGAAAGTTTAAAATATTCTTATAATAATATAATAAATTAATTTTACATTTATTATATTTTAATTAAAGACAACGTAACAAGATATAAAAAATTATATATATAAAATTTTCCCATTTATTAAGTACCTCATCATCACATGCAAATGCATGATAAATGAGTAGAGTATGATGGCAGGGAAATACATGGCAAAGGATCATATACATGAAATTTATGTACGTGACAACAAAACAGAGAAATTATGGAGTATTATGATGATGAAATTTTGTCCTAAAAAATTTAGTAAATATTGTAATAACCCAAATATATACATATATATAGATTTTATGAATAACATTATAAAAATAAAATAGAATTTTATGGACTAAAATGAAAAGAAAAAATAGTATTTAGAGTATGAATTATTATTTCAACTTATTTTAGTGACTAAAATAAAAAGAAAACTATTTACAGAGATAAAAATATAATTTTAAATATTGCATAGTAACTTGCATAGTAAATATCGGCAAAAAGTTATTTGTACAGTGCCAAATGCTTAGTAACTTAAAAATTTCTATAAACAGCATGAACACTTCTTAATTTTCTCATTCAAACTAGAAAAAGAGGTCTTAAAAGGAGTATTCATATTTGGGTGAGATGTAATTTTGTGGAGACCTCTTTAATCCAAGCTATGCTATGGAATAAGGGATCTCTACTATCAATTTCTATCCGTGAGTGTATAATTAGCAAAGTAACACTTTTCATTTTACTGAATGTCTTTATTTTCTAGTCCAACTCTCAATTTCCTTATTCCATGTTCTACATTTTATGGGAAAACAAATCTATGTTCTTTTGAACTTTTCAAGTACGTATATAAGATATCATATGTATGGATATAAAAATAACACAATAATAAATTATATTACTAAATTTTATGAATTATTGTTATTATGAAAGACACTTGTTATATGAGAAGTGCAAAATGAATGTTACAAAATATAAGGAAGTAGTATTATATGAAAGGAGAAAGGTTATGGGAAAATTCTTAATTGTAATTGCTTCCTTTACTTTAACTACATGTTTCATGTTGGTATTATAGCTAAGCTTATCTTATGCGTTGCATTATTGTATTTTCCATTTTAATCCTTTATATTGTTGTCACTTTTCTCCTAACCACTCTTTATTTTATTTTATCTTTAAGATTATTTTATTTAAATTAGTTTATGCTAATAAATATGTTTAAATAAGATTATTTATTTATGTACCCTATTTTCACATTTTATTTATATTCAATGGATATGATAATTTAAAATATGGATGTGAATTCATGTAAGAACCCCATAGTCATAAGTAGGGGTAACATCCCTGGTGCACCTTCTTATAATGAATTATTGAGACATATCTGGTGAAAGGATACGAGTATGAATTATTGAGATGCATCTAATGAAGGGATACAGATATGAAATATTGATATGTATCTGGTGAAGGGATACAGATATGAAATATTGATATGTATCTGGTGAAGGGATACAAGTATGAATTATTGAGATGTATCCACTAAAGGGATAGGATATGAGATATTGAAATGTGTTTGGTGAAGGGATATGATTATGAATTATTGATACGTATCCAGTAAAGAATGGTGGGTATAAAATATTGAGATATATCTCGTAAAGGGTTACAATATGAATTGTTAAAACATATTTAGTAAAAGAATATGAGTATGATGATATTGGTTATTTCCATGATACTTAATTTATACAAAATTATAAGATTTAGTAATGGTATTTTTATTTTATCAAAAATTATTTCTTTAATTAAATAAATGTTTGTTAAAAACTTCAAGGCCTCTATTATTTCCCCTTTCGCTTACTTTGTGATTTATACATTCATTAAGTTAGTGATTGACTTACACATCTCTCTAACAGTTTACAAACTAATAAGTAATAAAGTAAGTTAGGACTTTCTTGTTACTCAAACATTTTAATGTGTCATTTTGGGTTAATCATCATGTATGTCTAACTCAAAGGTTGTGGCTATTAGATGTGGGGTTGTCTTAGGTTTATAAATATTGTAAAGTGCTGTAAGCCTTGTGTATGTTATTCTCATACTATACTAAATGAATAATTTGAGAGATTTTTAAACTGGTTTATTGATTATCATTATGATTATTAAAATATGACTAGTTTAACAAATATTAAAAACATTGAGTTTTAGAGATGTGTTGTCAAATTTTAGGCAACCTCCAAGAAATTTCTTTGAATTATATTTTAAAAGTGCATTTAATGCATTTTATTGATAAATCATGGACTTTGTACGAATGTTTTAGGCTTGCTAGGCTAGGTTAGATTAGCTTATGTGCTGGTCATAACCAATGATTTTGGGTCGTGACAAAGTTGGTATTAAAGCAAGGTCTGTCTAGGTTTATCATGATCCTAGTAGCCACTGGGTTTAAAATATAATGGAATCTTGTATGTAATTCTGTAACTGGCTAGCACACCTTACATGCAGGAGGCTTTTGTTATCAAATCCACATCATGGAGTCTTGTGTCGTAGTCTATCTGTTGATTATGTTAGGAATTTAACTAGTTTTAGGTGATCATTATGATGAGAGTCATAGTGATAGGCCCTGAAGGTTGATAAGAATACCTGATAAGTAGCTGTCATGATAACATATTATGTTATTATTAACTATTTAAACTTGAACTGAGATATTATGACTTTTTTTATATGTGTAGCTTATATATGTGTCACAATTTATATTCCAAGATAACTTATTATGAGATTATCTGCATATATGCTTAGATGGATAAGTCTAAAATAATTGTTGTTAAGATTTTAAGGAAAATATCATTGACCACTGGACATGTGGTCCTAACCTTAAAAAATAAGTCATAACTTTTATTGCAACTAGCAAAGTTGCACAAAACTATAAACCATATTGAAAAAATGAATTATATAGAAAGGAGATCTCATACAACAACTAATGAATGTTTCAAAGAAAATGTTAGCCCAGAAATAATAATGAGTTATGGTAAATATAATATTTTACCCTTAACATTTAAATGTTTTAATATTAGGAAATATACCTTATGACAACTACAATGAAATTTGGATATATATGTGTTGGGAATTTTATTTTTGCTATGACCATGGAATTTGAATCAGGAGATAATGTAATTCCTTAGGTTTCCTAGTTAGTTGTATCCTTGACAAGATTAGCCAAGAAAAATTAACCTTTCATGTAGAATGACTGATGTGAGGTTTATTTTCTAGAATTGTAAAGTAAATGAACCTTTACCCTGATATTAGTATTACCTGGCCCTACTAAAACTTTTATAATTTATACGTGATCTTCCAAGAAGGGTTTAGGATGTGTCTTGATGCAACAGGGGAGAGTTGTAACTAGATAACTTAGACAACATAAGGAAAATTATCAGACACATGCTTAGACTTGGTTGCAACTATTTTTGCCCATAAGGTTTAGAGACACTATCTTTATAGTGCTAATAAGTTTAAGGATTTTAGTAATCATAAGAGTTTGAAATATCTTTTCAATCAGGAAGGGTTGAACATGAGGCAAACAAAATGGATAGAAGTCTTAAAAGATTATAATTTCGCTCTTAAATACCATATAGGAAAGGACAATATTGTCACTTATACTTTGAGTAGGAAGTTAGTATATGTCGTTAAAATGATGACTAAGGAATATCATTTAATAAAGAACTTTCAAAATTTGAATTTGTTAGTGTCTTTAGCCTTTAATAACCTTCATATGAATTAGCCTAAAATTCATAATGATCTTAAGAATCTAATCAAAGATGCTAAGTTTCTAATAAGTTTTTGAGCAAGGTTAATGATCAAATATCTCAAGAAAAGTGTAAAGAGTTTAACATATTAGAAGAGGGTTCGATAAGATTCCATGATAGATTATGTACTTGAGACTAAAAATTCAAGGGAAGTAGTTTAGCTGAATATCATAAAAATCCATTAAAAGAAAAAAACTTATAGCACTAGGCTAAATTTTAACACCATACATTATCCTTAATCTAACAGTAAACTACGAGAACTAATTGAACTTTTGAAGATAGGTTAAGAACTTGTGTCTTAGAATTCAAAGAGAATTGAGATGATGATTCCTTTTAGAGGCATGCCTAACTATGGCAGGCAACCATTTAGCAAATTTAAGAGAACTGATTTTATATTGCTAATGTCATAAAATCTCATTGCCTTTAGGAATTGGACTAAGCACTTATAGGGATTTCTATCTAAATTCATTCAAAGTTATCCACTAAATTCAACTCATTGTAGAATCGTGAATAGAACTTTAGTTAGACATTAAGGCATGAAAATAATCACAACATCATAAAGTAGATTTTTATTATATATATTATAGAATAAAAATTACCATAGTTTAATGTCAAGTGTGCAACTTGTTTTCCATGTGATGCAGAACCCCAAGGTTATGAAGAACTTAAAACTCCTAAAACATACACTATGGCAAGAATATGAAATGGGATAAACCCCAAATCTATTGAAACCCCAAATGACAGATGCAAATGGAAATACAAATAATAGGTTGATTTGAAACAAGAATAAATTTATCTCAAGAGATCACCTTGCTAAGAATTAATTCTTATTGCAATAGAGGAAGACAAGCTATCCTTTCCTACAGAACTCTAGCCAAGCCAAAAAGGAAACTAAAATGTTTCTTTTGATATAATGAAACTTAATGTCTTACAAGGTTGAGACTTAAGCCTTTTGATAAGCTTTAAACCCTTTGTGAAACCCTAATTCATAATACTTCTTGGGCCTTCAATAAGTTTGGGTCAAATGAGGCCAAAATAACTTCAAGCCAAAATTTACCATGCAAATTTTGGTGAAAAATTTATGGTTACTGTTTGCACAGTGCTAAATAGTAACTTGCATAGGAACTTGAAAATTTCTATAAATAGCATGAACATTTTTTAATTTTCTCATTCAAACTAGAAAGAGAGGTCATGGAATAAGCATTCATATTTGTGTGAGAGATAGCTTTGCAGAGACATTTTTAATCTGGGCTATGCTATAGGAATAGGAGATCTCTACTATTGATCCCTATTGATAAGTGTATAATTAACAAAGTAGCACTTTTCATTTTACCGAATGTCTTTATTTTCCAGTCCAACTTTAAATTTCCTTATTCCATATTCTACGTTTTATAGGTAAATAAATCTATGTTCTTTTGAACTTTTCAACTGCATATATATGATATAATATATATGGATATAAAAATAACACAATGATAAATGATATTACTAAATTTTATGAATTATTATTATTATGAAAGGCACTTGGTATATAAGAAGTGCAAAGTGAATGTTATATTATATTGTATAAATTAAAAGTAGTATATGAAAGGAGAAAGGCTAAGGTAAAACTCTTAACTATAATCGCTCCTTTATTTTATTTATATGTTTCATGTTGGCATTTTATCTAAGTTTATTTTTTGTGATTCTTGCATTATTGTATTTTCCATTTTAATCCTTTATATTGTTGTCACTTCTCTCTTAACAACTCTTTATTTTATTTTATCTTTAAGATTATTTTTATTTAAATTAGTTAATACTAATAAATATGTTTAAATAAAATTATTTATATATGTATTCTATTTACACAATTTATTATTTATATTAAATGGATTTTATAATTTAAAAGATATATGAGAATTCATGTAAGAACCTCGTAGCCGTTAGTAAGGGTAACGACCTTGGTACACCTTATTAAAATGAATTATTAAGATGTATCTGGTGAAGAGATACGAGTATGAACTATTAAGACGTATCTAATGAAGAGATACGGGTATAATATATTGAGACATATACGGTAAAGGGATATAGTATGAATTGTTAAAACATATTCGGTAAAGGAATATGCGTATGACCATATTAATTCTTTCCTTGATACCCACTTTATACAAAATTATAAGATTTAAAAATGGTATATTTATTTTATCAAAAGTTATTCCTTTACTTAAAGAAATGTTTGTTAAAAAATCTAAGGCCTCTATTGTTTCTCCTTCTGCTTACTTTGTGGTTTTTGCATTCATTAAGTCAGTGATAGACATATACCTCTCTCTTTAATAGTTTACATATTAGTAAGTGATAAAGTAAGTTGGAACTTTCTTATTGCTCAAACATTTAGATGTGTAATTTTGGATTAATCATCATGTACGTCTGATTCCAAGTTGTGGTTAATAGATGTGAGGTTGTTTTAGGTTGATAAATATTACAAATCGTACAATTTGAGAGATTTTTAAATTGGTTTATTAATTATCATTAAAATATGACTGGTTGTACAAGTTTGCAATATATTTAATTTTTGAGAGGTACTATCAAATTTTAGGCAACCTCTAAGAAATTTCTTTAAATTAAAATTTAAAAGTGCATTTAATATGTTTTATTGATATATTATAGACTTTTGTAAGAATATTTTTAACTTGCTAGGCTAGGTTAGATTAACCTATGCATTGGTCACAATCAATGATTTTGGGTCGTGAAAAAGTTTCACTCCTTTTTGTATTTTTTCTCCTTATATTGCCTTCTCGGTTTACTTTTTGAAGAAAATCTTTGAAGCCTTTCTCACTAGAACTCCATTGTGGCTAGGGTAGTAGAAAATTTCACTGCAAGGACCATAGGAGATGAAAGCCATTTGACCTTGGGTTTGATTTCACTTAAACACCGAGATTTTTTTTTTGTTTGGTTATGATTTTTTATAGAGATTTGAAGCTCTACACCGATGAATATTTGTTTTCATACTTTGTTGATTTCACCTGGGCATAGATGATTTTATGAAGTGATTCAGTAAATTAGGAATTTATGTTATCATAAGAAATTTAAATCAGAAATGTGAGTACTGCCTATCAATTGAATAGAGATTGTTTGTCATTTTAGTTTCATTTAGTGTAGGCAACTAATTTTTGTCTAGATTAAAAGTTGAAGTCCTAACTTCTCAAATGAATCATAGAAACTCCAATGAAAATATGCATGTATGAGGCATGAAGAAGAGGTTAACTATAATTAAAGGAAAATTGCAATGTTAGTCCTAATTTCACACTATATTATCATTTAGACTATTTATAAATTTGGAAGCAATTTAGGGGATCATTCTTTTGAACTTTTCTTATGTCCCTTTCCAATTTCAGGATGAATATAGATTTTTATAAAAGTGTACAATAAGTTATGAAGAATTCACTTCTCTACTCTCTATCATTAAACGCCAAATTGTTTGTTAATATACATTTTGTGTTTCACTTGGCCTAATTCTAATCCTCTTGCTCGTTTTTTTTTTCCTTTAGGATTTCAACATTTTGGAGCCTCTTAACTTATATAGTTCTTCACCTGAATTAAACTCCAATTTAAGAAAGTTAGCTTCCAAATGTCGAGAAAATGGTTCAAATTTACTTTACTTCTAAAAAGAGTAAAAGAGAAAAATGTTTAAATTAGATTTAAAAAAGCAATTGGTAGAACTAATTTGCTCTTAGAATGTTTACACAAAAAAGCATTTAAGTCTATTTATATTTCTTATTTCATAGTTGTTAGTGCCTACTAATTATATGTGCATATGTTAATTACAAAATACAATTATGTGTGAAATTGTTACGTAGGTGAATTGCAGCCCTACCATCCATTTTCTTTGGATATACAAACTCTTAAACATAATATGGTTGTTCTCATTATTTACTATGTGCCCAATTAATACAGTTAGCTCTTAATATGAACAATTATATATATATATATATATATATATTTTAACTGTGATGAGGTGTGGGAAGAATGTGGTTCAACAAGTCTAATGTTAACTTAATTTAATTAGGTTTCAGGGTACAACTCATACTTCTTTCGTTCATTTTGCTCATAGATACTAAGAAGATGAGGGAATTTAATAGCAAATGTCTTGGCATCACATCCACCTTCCTTCATTTATGTCATGAACTCTTCTAAAGTCTATCAAATATCATATCTTCCTGCTATTTCATCTTTGCCCATGGTTTCTGTATATTACTTCTAGTACCTATCAAAATTTTATTGTCAACTTATGTTCGTAATAGCAATTAAAGTTCATGTATAGAAAAACATAATAGAAGAGTTGAGAAAATTACATTTGATTTAAACATGTTCCATCAACAAATAAAAAAAGCTTTTCTAACAAAATTTTAATGACTTTTGCGAGGATTTTGACCATCACAAAAGTGTTCTACAATGCTTAATGAAAACGTTATATAAACTACTGTCACAAATGAAACAACATCATTTTTAATTAACCTTTGTATAAGCAATTGCAATGATATGTTCTTATGATGGTCAAATAACCCTTAATAAAGTCGTTATAAAACACACTACTGCCACAATCTAAAAAAGTTTAATAGTTTCATGATTTTGCGACGCTTTGTTTGACTATCACAGTGGAATGTGATTGCAATGCAATGGTCGATTTAGGCATTCATTAATCTTATAAATGCTTTTGGCGGAAATTTAAATTGCCACTGATGGGTTTTTTTGTTTTAAATAAGTTACTTTTTAATTTCTTGTGTCAATTTTTTAAACCAACATTTTATACATATGAGACATTTACTACCAACCACAACAACACAATTTGATACTTAAGTGAAACCAATAATGCTACGTTATAAATACTAATTAGTCACAAAGTCTAACATCAAACAATAGTCAAATCTAAACATAAATATATACTAAATACTTATGAAGTCTACAACAAACAATAGTCAAGCTTTACCATAAATAGAAGTAGACCTAACTAGCTAACTATTCCTAGTAAAAGGATTTGACGATTGATTTAAGGTAGGTATGCACTGCTTTGATCACTATGTACTTAAAATTTTAAGATAAAATATCATGAACAATAAATTGAATAATAAAGATAAAAGAATATTACAACATATGGCTCAAATAAAATATAAAAGTTTAAAGAAATATCCTATGAGATAGTTAGAATGTGAGATTGGGTGACAAATCTCCCTTGAAAATTTTTAGGAGAAAAGCTATGGTTGCATTTGTTTGTTGTTGTCCTACTAACACTTTGGCAAGTTGAGCTTTTTAGTGTGTATCTTGTATGTCTCTTTCTGCCATTTCTACCTTAATTGATGCAACTTACAGTAGGAAGGCCTGGTGGCTGAGTCCTATTAGCACATCATCCAAACTCTTGGGACAGACAAACACCTATTCCCTTTCCTTGAACTTGCCTAGAATGCTCCTAAGTCCCTAAAGCTAGTGCTAATAAGTCATGCACCAAAATTTCTGACATACTAAAGTCAAATGCCTCAAATTCAACTATATTTTCCTATATATTGATTCAAAATAAATGAACAAAAAATTATTTCAACATTAAACCATTGAGAGTGAGTTAGAAATCAATAATATAATCTCACAAAGTTCATGAATGTACATTAATAACTTGAGCATCCTTATTTGTAAATGTTCCATCAGTCCTCTTATGCATTGTAGTCCAAATCTCTCCTTGGGAAACTAGACCCCCAAACTCTTTCTCCTACATTTATTTTCCATAATGTAACATCTCAAATAGTCATACAAGAGGTAACTTTGTGATGACCCAATTATTTATAATTAATAATCTTAGCTAATGGAGAATTAAAGTAGTAAATTTTAGTTAATAAGTCAATTAATAAAGATTAAATGAGAGAATTTTGTAATAGGATTGGGTTGCGGTTTATTATTTTGTTATGTGGATTCTTACAATGAGATTGAGGCTGACTCAATGGTCAGGCTTCAGGCAGTTACTTAATAGGTCTGGGATTTGCGTCTTGGCGTTGCTAACTTTCTTATTTTTTAGGAGCCAACACGTGTCACCCCTTATGTGCAAAGACCGAAATGCCCTTAGTGTTTATTTTATTTTATTTTATTTTCTCATCTTCTCCTTCTAACTGAGGCGTGCAAACAGTGAGAGGGCTGAGAGGAAGTCCACCATAGCTGGTCATCTACTTGTCGGTGTTGCAGTGCCTCCTCCCTTTGAAGGTTGCCAGCCTATCACCGGCCAGTGACCACCACGTTGCCGGCAGAGAAGCTCGATTTTTCGTCGTACATCGCGAGGAGACGCGAGTTGGAACGAAGCTCCAGTGGCTCGTTTTGCATCGCGGTTTGGGTGGGTTTTGCTCCCCACCTCCTCACCGTCACTTTTCGCCTGCCGTCGAGTTCAGTTGGTCGTCGGTGAAGCAATTTTCCGGTGGAATCCGATGAGCTCAACACAATGACGATTTTCGGTGAATTTGGTGAGTTTTAATCGATTCTTTCTTGAGATTAAGGTTAGGAGTAGCACTTCCGGCACTTATACATTGAATTTGAGCTCTAAAATCATGAATTTTGGTTGGTTTTGAGAAGATTTGCTAACAGGGACCACAATGAAAATTTTTAACATTTTGGGTTTTTTAGAAAATGGTGAAATGTTGACCTGTAATAGGTTCAAATTGATTCTAGATTAACACTTTTAAGTTTTTGGGCATGAAAAACTATGATTTGTCTTGAATTTCATTGGATTGAAGGTTAGGGCTTGAAATGAGGGACTAAAATGAAAATCTAGAAAAGTATGTGGGGCAGAAAATGAAAATTTACCACAAGTTTGGGAAAGTTAGAGATGAAGTCAAGGAGAGGGAGTTAGGGTCCTAAATTTAGATAATAAACCTGAAAAAGAATAATTCCTGCGTTCAAATTGGTGCAGGTGAATCATAGGAGTGATTCCGACATTCCAAGAAGGCAGTGAATTGCTCAAGACAATCAGCGTCCAGGTGCGCAGATAGCACCCCCAAAAACTCTTATTATACTTGGGTTGTTCTTGCTTCAATTGTTTTCTAAATATAACCAATTTCGTTGTGATTATGCCTCACCGGATTAGGGGTTAAGAGTAAAGAACCTTCTGTATATGTTGAATGACCTTAACTACAGTATTGGACTCGTAATATGTCTAGAGGTGATCACTAAATAGTTATGATCAGAAACCCAGACGATTTCTTGCATATTTCCATCTTTGTATGCATGTTTGACTTAAATTCCTGTTTGTTAGGAGGACTGATAGATGATAACCTTCGTGAGATATACTTACGCTTGTTGGTTAGTTGCCCTCAAGGATTGTGTATCCTCGCCTGTTGGTTAGTTGCCCTCGAGGATTGTGTATCCTCGCCTGTAGATTAATTGCCCTCGAAGATTGTGTATCCTCACCTATCGGTTAGTTGCCCTCGAGGATTGTGTATCCTCGCCTGTTGGTTAGTTGTCCTCGAGAATTGTGTATCCTTGCCTATTGATCCTTAGCAGTCCTTCCCCCGAATGGTTCTTATAAGTTGTTTGCTTCCCTGAGGCTGACAATTCGATAGTGTTTTGTGAAAAATAGGTTACTTAACTTGAATTGTTGAATCGCAATATTGATTTAAAAATTACTGTGTTTTTATTAAATTTTAAGCACATTTAATTTCTGTTTATTACATATGAATTGTTTACTAATTTGGGGTGCTATTTGCCAGAAAAATTTTGGTCTCAAATAGAGAGATAGACAACCTTCCGGAGTCGGCAGAGCACTGACGAGGAGCCCGTGGTGAGCTCGCTTGGTTTGGTGCGAGTCGTACTCTTTTGTTTAGATGACATTGATGGCGATACTTTTTGGGATGTATATATTTAGATTGATAGCCATTATTTGTATATTGGGATTATTTTGTGACCACAGCTGAACTCGCCACATATTGTTGTATGTTGTAAATTCTTATTGGACTGGGCTGGAGGGAGCGAAGCTCCCCTATTTATGTATTGCCTTGCAGGACTTAGTAGAAATTTCGGGACGTCCTATTTACTGGGGAGGTGCTGCCGAAATTTCTACAAGTTTCCTTATTTTGTATTGGAACTCTCATTTTATATTAAGGCGAATGTTATTCATATGGATTAGAACGGCATGATATTGATTGTCCCTCCAGTGTTAGGCTTGCAGGCTCGGGGAATTTTCTTGTGACCTGTGCTAGTCCCACTCCAGGGATTTCGGGGTGTGACAAACTTATTATCTCAACTTTTTTTGCACAAGACTCTTTAATCCACAAGTGTGTGGAATCATTTGCTTCCTTCTATTTTCCTTATTTTTTGCGATAGTAACCTTGTATTTGACTAAAGCCTACTAATTAGATTATTAGAAATTAATACAAAGAAAAATTAGTAAAGAGAAAATATATAGTGTTATTGTACATTAGTTTTTGGGTCGAGTTGATAATCAACAAATGATACCCACCAGTCCCCTTGAATACCCTCTAGGGTCATGGCAATTAACTCGTCTCTTGTCTAAGTTCCGTTAGATATGTGTGTAAATAATTGAGAGTGAAAATCTTTTCACTTAGATCCCAGGGACTCTTGTAAACCTATTCAATAAAAAGCTTTGCCTACATGATATATATATGATATGAAAATTATTAAAGAAATTGTTGAATTAATAAGAATATTAAATAATAAATATGTTATTACATGTATTTGGTCTCTGAATATATCATTTTTGTATTCAAGAGGAACTAGCTTCCATTAATTGTAACTAATAGGTAACTTATTGAAGTCTTTCATAATACTCCCAAAGAAAATAGTCTTACCTAAAAAGTATATCTCCATCTCTCTCCCAATATGGACAAACACCAATTATACTGGAGGCAGATCTCTACCTCTCTCCCTGTACCTTACCCAGAAAGTATATCCTTGTAAAAAGTACTTAACAATTAAGTAGTCTCACATAACTTCTCTAGTATGCCATTTATTAAACTTATATTTTGGACAAGGGCATATGATTTTATCCTTCAACACTTTTATTAGCAAATGTAAAATTTAAGAAACCATGAAGTCCCTCTATTTCAAGTTCAAGACTTATCAATTTTCAAAAAAATAAAATAAATAAAGCTATTACTAAAAAATATTAAAGTTTAGAACATCAACTACATTAAGAGGACTTGGTCTAGCTATATCAAATTTTACTAAGAAGGAAACAAGTAGATCATGTTTTACAATTATGAATATTCAAAGACATTAAGCATAAAAAACCAATTACATATATATTTGAACATACTCTGATTGCAAACATATTCATTATACAATACAAACATACTTATTATATATGTATATATATTATACTCATTATACTCCAATATAGCACACATAAAAAACATACTTAACAGTAAACAAAAAAAATAAGCTAACCCATGCAAAGTAATATTAATCTTAAACTAAAACCAATCCATTAGCATAAGAAAATTGTTAAATTAATCTCACCCACTCAAAACAATATTTCTTCCGAATACATTCATTCAGGATATTAAGAATCCTAACTTAAAATAAACAAATTAGTTAAAAAAATAGTAAATGAAGCTGAAAAAACTTTTTAGAAAAGCCAGCTTACAGGTGACAAACAACCGAAACCCCCATTTCCAGCGAACAACAAGGCAATGTCTAGATGGCTGTCGGACCTGGACCTGCAGCGTTAATAAATTAGTAAAAATGTACAAAATGGTGTTGAAAAACTTTAAAAATAAAGCACTTACTGGTGACTAATGCACGACCAGTGACTGGACTATGTCTGACGAATGACGAGACAAGGAGTTGATGGCAGTCAAACCTAGAGAAATAGCACATGTTGCCAGCTGCAACTCAAATCGTAGATGGACAAATGTCGCATGAACTGACAGCCCCATACATGCAACAGACAAATGAGTGACGTTAATGGTTGACGGTGGACAAGGGGCGGCAGTGAGGATAGTCGACGGTAGCTTTGGTTTTGCAGACACGGATGCACAAAAGAGTAGAGATGGAGGAAGATGTACATCGAATCGGGTGAAAGTATATCAGAACCTTTCGTATTTGTTTTCATCGGACTTTTGTTCATATTTATTAAGTTAGAGTTAATTAAATTTTTTAAAATTATAGTTAAATTAATTTATTATTTAAAATTTAAAATAAATAATTTAAATAATAATAATAATTATTATATATAAAATTATATATAAAAAATCATAAATATAAATAAATTGTATTAATATAAATTTTTTAAATAAAATGTATTAATTTTTATTTCTTTATCAAAATATTACATTATATTAATTTTTTTTAAATAATAAATTTTTATTTATTAAAAAATATTATTTAAATTTTATTTTTTTTAAAATTATATTTATTAAACTAAATTAATTTTAAAAATTATAATCAAGTTTAGCTCGCTCCAATACACTTGTGTGTGTGTGTGTGTGAATGATATGGTGCTCACTATAACCTAATGACGATTGTGTCATTAGGCCTAAGCATATATAAGTGTGGTCCACTATGGAACATATGTGGACCTCATGATGGTCCAGCTGTCGATCGTTGTGTGGTCTTAATTGGACCTAACAATCATCATTTGTGGCTGTCGTTAAGTTACGTTATTGCGATGGTTTTGATTGATCATCGTAAAATTTGTACTTTTCTGACAGCTATATGAATCTTAGTAGTGTTATGCTTTTACGACTATTAAAATTGACCATCGTAATTGTTTATCACAATGACTCTTTTTTTTTTGGTAGTGTCTTAGTTGGCCATTTGCTTTCCTTTAAGGGCAAAATAATAGGTGTTTGTTTGCATAGCTATGTAAGAGCTGCGAAAATGTGATTTCTTTTTTCTCTAATAGTTTCAGAATCTGCAGTTCCATCAAACTTAGTTAATGACTTATCTTTCAACTTGAAAGGGATAGGTGATAGGACTATTAAAATTAACTCATCTCTTCGTTTTACAGCTACAGACATAACAATAAAGGTTGTTATCAAGGTAAACGTATTATCTTACTTAACAATGTTAAAATGATTAGCAAGAAGGTTCTTTGTTTTATAGCTAAAGAAATAACCGTACGCTCAATCTTACTTTTGCTTGTGTTTATAAGTTCCCATTTATAATCAGTCTAGACCAGTAATTATCAATGCCTTCTATAGCAAAAATTAATAGTTAATAAAAGTCTATACATATGATGGCAATACTTTTACTGGTTTTGGTTTAGACAAAACCTTATCACTTTCTACCAGTTAATGAATTATGACTTCATTAACTTTTTTTGTCCTTCACCCTTGTTTGATTTGCCATGCAGAAACAAAATTCACATTAGCCACAAAGTTAGTAAGTTATGGGATTTTAATTTTGTAAAAGAGCTCCATTGCTAATAGTAATATTGTCGTTACATATATTATCAAAGTCAAACTAAAAATTCAAGATTTAAAAAGGATGCAAATTCAACTACACCTTTCTCTGTCTATTTTGTATTTATGCATTTACATCTCCTTACCTGATCCTAAATGATGCCAATTAACATCTAAATCTCTATTAGCAAGCTAAAATGGTACATACAATAACCATCGAATTGTATCAAACACAATGCGGTATTTTAAACGACACTTTAGCACTAAATATATATATCTATCTATCTATCTTACTGCATTAAGTGAACAAGTCTGTTAATTTAGTCTATTTGTATCTATTGATGGGATTACATGTAACGTGTAAACCATCACATCTGACTAATGAACCACAGTGGAAGTCAATGGTGAACGCTTCATACTGATACTGTAATCAGAGTGCGGAGATGGGTAAATTGAAAATAATTTTTTCGTCAACATTTTTTATAAAAATCACTGGTCTTAACATAGTTCTTGGTGCCCAAGTTTCTGCTCCTATATTACTTTTGTCTTTCTCTACCTCTGATATTACTTGGGAAATTTTAGCTTCATTTTCTACGTTTTCCATATCTCCTTGATGGGCATTTAAGATAGTTGCAATTTTTGGTATGTGCCAAAACTTAATAAAACTGTCTTTTATGCCTTATTTTCAGGAATATGTACTATAATAGGCTACAATTTAGGTAATTTCATTATTTCTGTTTTCATTTTTTGATTTGAGATTTCATTCCAGCTATGGTTGGTACTTCACATTTGTTCATAAATGATATTGACTTCTCCAAATGTACACTTTAATATTGACTATTTCTGCAGTTGATGTTCCTTTCTAATCAGGTTTGATTCATTCCACATGTAACATTCCAAAATTTTACATTTAAAATTTTTACCTTGAGGGATAATTTTTGTCAACATTTATATAAGAAAAAAGGGGAAGAAAAAATTTAATTAAGGAAAAAGGAAAATCATAAATAATAAATATAACTATTAAATTAGTTGTAGAAATGGAAGTTTTAAGAGAGTTATTATATTAATTCAAGTAACCAATTTCATGCTTTTAGCTGAGTTTTCAATCTAATTTGGCAAAACTGGCAGTGATGATAGGTTATTTCTTTGAGCTGAAAGTTATGATTTGCACGATTTTAATCTAATTTTGATGGGGGGGGGTTTTGCATATAATTAGTATTTCGTTCAATTCTTCACTAGTTCCAACCATTAATTTCATGTAAATTGATAAAAAATTGAAGCTTTACGCGAATAGAACCAACAAACTTGAAATTTAACCAAATTCAGGTGAAATTTCATTGTTTTGCATGAGGACTTTTGTTAAAGAGCGATTTTCGTGTTGTTCTTTGCCCATTTGAGCTCCTAATTTTGTGTATTAGTGCTTGAATTTGGAAATCTCCAATTTTGGATGAAGAACATGAATAGTATCTGAAACTTGAAATTTGAAATTGAGGTATGATTTGAAGTTGTTTTAAGGAAATTTTTTAAGAGTTTTGATCTTAAGTGAGGTTCTAACAATTCTCATGTGTAAATTTGATATTTGGAACACTAAATTAAAAAACTCTCTTTCTTGGTAGGGAATTAAGATGCATGGAGTACCGATAATCAAAGAAATTTTAATCCTCTTGTGTTATTGGACATCAAGAAGGATTGTATAAGTTATTAGAAGCTGTCGTTTGGGTGGCAAGTGATTTTAAGAATTTCCCTCAAGTTTATATGAATTTTTAATGTTGTGGGAGGGAGTTTTATAAATAAGAATGCAATGAAAGTAATTTGAGACTCAATTGGTAATGTTAGGTAGCTTTAGGAATACAAAGAGTATTATATGAGTTTATAGGCCTTAGGGCATTTTCAAAACCTTGAAAATATATTTTAGCGTGAAAATATCAAAGTTGAAAATAAATGAAGATGAGTTTTAAGTTTATGGATAATTAGGTTCCTAAAGTGTTTTCCAAGTATGTGATAGCATTATGTGCGAATTATGGAAATTAGGATCGTTAAGAGAAATAATGGGAACACAAAGACATAAGTACCACACATTGGTTTGGATAAGCTATTGTGGAAATTTCTTTTTGAAATTATTTTAATTAAGGTTTTAATTAATATGAAAAGTTAAGATATATTAATTGTTATATTTTTAAGGTTAAAGCTGTTCTTTTATACCCAGCGGGTAAGAGGGTGATTTGTGTGTACTTTGACCAGGTGAGTAGATAATCCTAATTATGTAAGATTTTTGTTTTAAATTATCTGCTTTCAAATATGAATTTTTTGATATCTCTAATACCTTGGGATAGGCTTCTGAATTTATAAATGTTATTACATATTCTAAAACCTGGGAATTTGGTTGTAATTATAAACTTCATGATTCTACATTTTTGAATTATTTGAATTATTTATATATGAAATTCTAAGGTGTTCAGATCTAGAATTCTGATTTTTGATTATAGATTTTTGTATAATAAAGAAACTTTTAGGAATGTATCCAAAATAAGACCCTGTAACTAATGACAGTAAATGTTAGTTGTAGTGCACAACGATTGGTATTTTGATATGATCAGATATGATGCCCTTACATCCATACTTTGTTTGAGGCTTAAGGCCATTTTTAAGATTATTCAAATCTTAATTCCAATAATGGTTATTTGCTCTGATCTGATTATACTAGCCTTGGGCTAGTTCTGTATTATATATATTGGATGGTTCTACAAGAGATTCCCAAGTATTCTGTTTGATTGGATATTTTAAATTCTCATTATATGTTGAGTCATTTGAGTTAAGAACATGTTTTAAATATTCAAGAGGCTTTCTTCTACTTTTGGAATTGTTGATTTAACTCTGTAAGTTATTTAGTTTTATACAACAGAAGTTTTGGTGGTAAACCCTATCATTGTCAGTCTATCCCTTCCCTTGTATTATTAGTATTATCTGCTAACTGAGTTTTCACTCACTCCATTATTTTACATTTTTTAAATCTTAGTACCGATCGAAAATACCCACCTACAGAGTAAGAGATGTAGTGCTTCTATTTTTAGTGAGCCTTGCCTGTTGCTAGAGCAACGGTTTCTTATTGTACATTTTGTAACTGATTTAGTTGCTCCTTTGTATATAGGTTGGTTATTTTGATGTAGCTCCATGGTGATGGACTATTTTGTACTCATTTGTTGGAAAGCAGAGTTCTCCATTATGTTGTATATCTTATTGTTTTGGTGTAAAAATTTCAAGAGGTCTATATTTCAATGGGGACTCTGTTGAAATTCTTCATAGAGATTAAACTAATTATTTTGGTAATTACATGTAGATGTATTAGTTTTGAGTTTATTCAATGAGGATCCATTTATTAGTTTAAGTTACACTGTCATTGAGATATCTGATAGGCTTACGAGGATGAGGGATACCTCATTTTCTGTGTCGGTCATGTCTTATCAGCTAAAGTCATGACACTACAATCCCACATGCCAATTAAAATTAGTAAATTAAATGTGAACACTTTTTTTTATAGCTTATAGGTCTTGCGAAAAGAATTCAAGTACTTATAAGTCTTTTTACACTATAGGCATTAAGTTTTAAATTAAAGAATAGAAATAATTGAAAATTTTCTATATAAGTAAATTAAATTAAATAACATACTATGAAATAGATTGGAAACTGAAAATTTTCTTCTTTCATTTGAATGGAAGTATTGAAACAACTTAGTGGACTTTTTTCTCCTTAATTTTATCTCTTGTCAAGTTTCTGATGATATAATTACCTTAAGTTCTCAAAATGAGATCAGCATATAATGCTATTAGTGTTCTCTTGTCAGTTGTCACTAATGTTTCTGCCTAGTCTTTCAACTTGGGTTATCCCCTTTTGATCTCATGACTAACTAAAAATTCTGAGGCTATGACATTGGAGGCATTTCAGTTTTTTAAAATTTGAAGTCATATCACTTTCTCATTCGCCGTTGCACTGGCTTGATTTTTGTTGGTAAATAAAAAATTGAAATAGATAAGTTGTTATGTTCTAACTATAGTTGTCAAATTCGCGAGTTTATTAACCAAATTTACGAGCTTACGATTATACATAAAGAAAACTAGTTTATTTGGTGTAAACTTGGACTTAGTACAAATTCAGATAAACTCGCAAGTTGACTTACCAAGTCTACCAATTTTACGATTTTAACGTGTCAACTAGCTTTTAAAGTCAGCAATATAATAATTTAAACTTAATACTAAACAAGATATTAACAAATTTCTTTTCTATGAAGCCTTTACAATTTATTTTATCACAAGTTTGAATATGCATAAAAAATAATAAAATTACATTTAATATATACTTATTAAAAATAAATAAATATGATTTAATTATTTATATTGAATAATTATTTATGTATAATTATCTTAAAATATTTATGTTGAGTATTGCAAATTATGAAATATGAATAACTTTTGTTTGATTAAGTATAATTTAAGTTACATTTGAATAATTTGATAACTATTTATTAATTAAGGTAAACTCTTACGAGTTTATGTTATAAGTCTATATTACGTATTTACCTCTTTCTTATGAGTTTGCCTAAACTCGCGAGTTTAACAACCTTATCTATTGTAAAAATACACAACAATTAGTTGTGAATTTCAATCTTAATTTTTTTCCAAACATTTCAATCTTAATTACAACAAATATAATCTAATCATAAATTACAGATAAAGTGGCATCTACTTTTACTTTCAATTTTGTCGGTAAAATATTAATACGTGGAATCCTAACATTTAGTTTGAGAAATAGTTAAACATATTTGTTGCATTTTTTGCTTTGTGGATCTGTGGGTGGCGTCTTTCTTGAATTTTTCTTATTTTAGTTTATACTTCTTATTAAAATAGGATATCCATGGAAATTTATGAATGTGAAAAGGTGTTATGCATGTTTATGAATATGATGCTTTTGAGGGGTTGGATCTTTCAATTTTAATTCATCTAGTTTTCCAAAACATATAAAGGATTTGGAAGGCTAAAGTGCTTGCCTTACTACTCAATTTCTGGTTTTTTCCTAAGGAGCTGCTCATGATTCGTGTTTATTATCTTCATCCAGTAAGTCACCGAATAGTTAGGGATCAATCTGTAGTTGTTTTATTTTTTTTTCGGCTAATATTTTAGATGAATAATATTATACACAATTGCTAATAACTTTTATTTGATAAAAATATTGTATTTTTTATGCAAATGTTAATATATTGTATCATTTATCATGTTTACTTGATGATCTAATAGAATAATCCATGGTTTATTTTGTAGCACTACATTTATATGTTGTCATTATTTAATCAGGTTTATTTATTGTGGTAATTAACTGCAGAAATTATTAAATAGGACGGTTGCAAAACCGTCGTTAAAGCTTTCATTTCCTAGCAGTTAACAATAGCCAGAAAATGTATTATGACCATCGAACAACAAAGGCGGCATTTACTCCTGCGGTCAAAGCATATATAACCCGCGGTCGTTGGACGGCTGGAAACGACCGCTGGCGTAGTCAATTTGCAACGCCATAGACCGCCACCAAAAAACTAATGGAAAACACCTTTTTTTTTTTTTCTTGTAATGATTTTACATCATGGGTTATTCATAATTATATTGCCATATGTGGCCCATAACAAAAATTTTAACAATCATTGATAAGTATGTTGCCATTAAATTTTTTTTCTCCTTTAGAATCTTTTACTTTTATTTGACTTCTAGGATTTTAACAAGTGGCTATTGTAGAGTTCCAACAAGTTACATTATAAACTTATAATTTGTATATAAATATAAATGTTAGGAATTAATTTGGGTCAAATAACCTAACTCTTTACATATAAGTAGTAAAGGTAAATATTAATATGTATCCTATGACTATTCCTTTGCTTCAAGTATCTAACAAGTTCTCCTCCATATAAGTTTGTAATTAAAATTTTCTTCAGTGAAGTTTTCGAAAGGTAAAATTGATTCCTTTCATCAAGATTACATCAAAGTTAAGAAAAAAAGTTATCAATGGTTAACTTGAAAGAAAATGAAGACCTTTCATGAGATAAATAACAAGAAAATCAATAATAGATAAAACAACGTAAGGGCATAGAAATACAATTCTTTTGATAAGAACTAATCATTTACATTTTTTTCATCATTTTAATACATGTTGTTTAAATTTTATTCTAGTCTCTAGCTTACTCACGTAGAGTTCAAGAGAGAATTACAATAGCGTATCCATCCATACTTTCTTTGCCATAATGCCTATTTTAAAGATGGAGAATTCGAAAAGATTTCATCCTTAACAGTTCAAGAAAAATAGGTAACATTTAACCTACCACTTGTCTCATATTATTTGTTATACATATGATCTTCAATGATAGATTTAGGAATGCTAAGTTATGCAACAAAAATTAAAACCAAATCCATATCAAACTAAAGCATATCACATCCTTATATTCAGAGAATACTAATTTGAAAAAGAAATAAGTTTCACAGAGTTTGTTCATAGATATTGTTAGACATTTATATTTATATCAAAACATGGTCTTTTCGATAAGTATAAATTCAATTTGGTTGTTCATTATAGTTAAAGTAAATGTTACTAGAATTCAGGGAAAGTGCATGAATTATTTTGTTATGATAATAATTATTCTTTTAAATTTTAGACATTTTCCTTTATAAGAATATAATAATATCAAACCAACAAAAACCTTATCATACTACTGAAAACTATGAACGGACTTAATAGACTTTTAAAAGACCAAAAAAAAAAAAAAACCATTGAGCGTCCAAAAACAACTCTAAAATCTAAAGACCTAAGAATTTTAAAAGAGAAAAATTACAATAGAAGTCTTAGATCTTAGAAGTGAACAAGAGATACTTGAATTCAAAAAGCTTAGTCATCTTCTCGAAGATAACTACAAGAACAAGTGGAGCCTTTTCCTCACTTTTGACTTTTAAGTTCACCTTGGCATTTGACATTATTTGAATGTGTTAACATAAGTAATTTTTTTGGTGTTCAATATCCTGGTAGTTGCATTTAACTATAAATGGCCAAAAGAAAATTCTATCATATATGCAAACACTAGATATTATAAACACATGACATCAAATAATGGACACTGAGTGTAAAATTAGATAAAAGAATGCTATTAGCTTCCATTTTTTTTTTTTTTTACGGATTGAATTGTATATTGTTAAAACATTAAATTATTAACATTAAATAATTCATTATAAAAGAAATAGTTCCATTGAGCAAGAAAATAAATTCATGGATACCCCATTTTTATTGTTGAAAGAAACAAAAATAAAAAGAAAATATATTTTAAATTGGAAAATCAAACAATAACATAAACCAGAGATAGACAATTTCTATTTTAATTACTACAAGAATAACAGGTTAACATAGTATGTGTAAGACTTATAGAAATCGTAAAGGGAAATCTGACTTATTTGCAAAGTTTTGCTAGCTGGTATTTGTGACAAGAAAACATAAAAAGGAAATTCAAAGAACCTTTGTTACTACAAGTATCTCAGCAACATCCAATTTACAAAATCCTGAGTAATAAGACAGTAAACAAGAGATTCTAGTTTATGTCAATTTTTAAATCAGTCCTTATAATTTTTCTTCTAAATTACTCCTTATACTTTTGAAAAGTTATATATTGGTCTTTGTTGTTACACTTAAATTTAACACCGTTTAAAACATCTACTTATGTGACTTATAATTGTTGACATGGCACATCCACTTAGATAAAAAAATGTCACATGAGAGGAGGAGTCACAAATCTCAAACAGTGGAAAAAACAGTCAATTTAGCATCTTTACGTAGCTAAATCATGGGACTCCTTAGACATCTTGGAGACATTGTTCTTGCATTTTTCTCTCATGAATTCTCCCATGAATTAGCTCCTCTGATTCAGATTATATTATTTCCTAGTTTGGGAGGTTAGTTCTACTACTCTGTTTCTACCAAACTAAAACAGAGGAATAAAGTTTTGCACTTACCTGAAATTGGCAGTAGTATAACTCGAACAATGCACCATTGCTTCTACTTGAATCTTATCTTTATTATTCTTGTCGTAGCAACTTCTATTAGATAAAAGAAATAAAAGACAATCCTATCACTAGATGGGGATGGGGAGCTTACATGTATGTCTGTTGAAATATATCAACATTTGATTTTGATTCTCTCCCCACGTTACTCCAAAGAACCTATCACTCTATGTGATTTTCTATTCCAAGGTTCGACAATGTTGTGTTAACAAAAATTCCATAAATTAAAAGGAGATAATAATACAAATAAATTATTAATGAGAAGGAAATCTTTTTTGGAAAAGATTTTCAATGCAACCCTAAATTAAGTAGTAGAGATAGCAATTTATTTTACTTAGACATTTTCACATACTAAGTAAATCAGATAGAAATAGGATTTTATATAGCCAAAAAAATAATTTATTGTGAATTCTAAAAAATAGGGAATTAATCCACATTCAAACATGATGATCTAAATAAATAAAATATTTATTTTATTTTAAAAGATAACCCCCCATATCCTCAACTACTTAGATTTACAATTGGATATTATAAGTTACAAATTGGCATATAAAATCCTTCTATTACCCTATAGTCAATAATCTAATTGGACAAGTATTGACAAGCTTTGAGCTGCAAGTTGGGACTTCTACCCAATAAACTTATTAATAATCCAACATATTATTGATTACCCACAATTAATTTAAACTCAATCCATTATTAGTTTATGTCAAAATTAGTTGCTTTACTAGTTAATTAGTCTTGTAAATTAAATTAATAATAAATTAATGTTAATCCAAAATAGTTTTTAAAAGATATATATTTTGACATGTTGAACTTGATAATTGCATTAATAAGGTAGATTTCCTTGTCAATGTTGTTTGTAAATGTCTTTGCATAGTGTAGGTACCTTTTAACAACATCATGATAATCATCAACTTATATACTAGTAACAATTATTAATAAAATTTTATTCAGAAGCAACCCAAAATCTTATTATGAACCAATTACTTTGTTGGTTGCAACTTCACTGTAATATCTATAAAATTTATACTTAAAAATGGAACTTAGTCAGAAACAAATATAGATGCAGATAAAATTTTATCTGAGATTGTAACTAAAGTCAATACATAAGTTTTACCCTGTGCATTTTTAGCACTTGTAACTCAACTAAGTATGGTAACCAAGTATCTATAAGGGAAATTTTGATATGATAATATATATATATATATATTTTCATTTAAAATATTTTAAAATTTTCAATTATGTCTACTAACTCCATCTAACCCATATTATTGCCTAATTATGAAAGTAACTTTCACCTAATATCCTTAAATCATCTACAAAATTATTCATCAGATGCCATTCATATCACTTTTGCAAGACTCTTCCTTATATAGCTCACGATTTCTCTCTCTGGTAGCCATCTCACCATCTCACTAGCAACATTTTCGGCCCATCCCCGACCATTGACAACCTCCCCACTAACAAGAACCATTGGAAAAATCAAGTTGAAGACTCCTCACGGTGTAGAATTTTTTTTTCGGCCACTAGCACTGTTTCAGCCACTGTGAAGGGTTGCCAACGCCTCCTCCAAGTTGCAACAACACCGCCGGCCCACCAGCAACCACCACCAGTGGCCATATTGCCAAAATTTTTCAAATTTTTTGGCAACTCAATGGTCTAAAAATTCGAGCTCTAAATTCTCTAAATTGGTGCATTTTTAATCCAATTAAACATAGGGCTTCACTTTTTATAGTGATTTCGCACCTTTCTCCCTCATTTACACTAATCAATTTGGTTCAATTTGCTCAAAATCGAAGAACCCTAATTTCAGCATTATTCATTAGAAAAAGAGGTGAATTTGAGCTTAATTCGGGTCGTTTGCTTCAAATTGAGTTAGGATTATACTTCATAGGTGAATTTCGCACCTTTCTCCCTTGACATCACTGATCAATTGTGAAATTTGGCATCCAGATTGAAAAACCCTAATTTAGGCGTTTAAGGGCAATTTGGAAATTTAGTAAAAATTATGTACTTATGACTTCTCAAATTTTGTTATGCATCTAGGGAGTGATTTAGAATTTTTTGAAATTTTAATTTGAATTTTAGAACAAAATTCAAATTTTTAGTAATTTTTCTAAATTTTTCATGAAGAAAAAGGATGAAAATTATAAGGAATGAAATTAGAATGACTCGATTGTATAATAATAAATATTTTTTTAGGTTAAATGGAAAATTTGAAATTTATTAAATGACCCTTAAGTGAAATTTGTATTATGGTAGGAGTTAGAAATCTAATAAGTGCATAATGGAATAATTGAATAAAGTAATAATAATAGTAATAGTAATAATAATAATGATAATAATAGTAGTAATGATAATTATAATAATAATGATAACAGTAATAATAATGATAATAAGGATAATAAAATCAAACATAGGTTATAAACATTTTAAAGTATTATTTAAGTGACCCATAAATTTAATTTTCAAAATTTAGAAAAGAAAGAAGTGAATTGGGTATAAAATGAATGAGGGATAATTAATTAGGTATGTGATAGAATTAAAATAATTAAATTTATTTGTAAGGATTGGATGATAAGAGTATTTTATTTAATGTTTTAAGTGACTAGAAAATTTTCAACAAAGGAATTATAATCAAGGATAGAATGAGGTTGGTATACTCCTCTCAAGTGAGTAGATAATTCTAATTATGCAAAATATTATTTTAAATTATAAATTTTGAATTTTAAATTATTAGAAATACAAAAATATGAACTCTGAAGTGGTACGATTTTGAAATTTTTGATATTTGTACATGAATATTTATTTATTTATTTATGAATATTGGGAATGTGTCTAAAACATAACCCTATAGCTAACGACAGTAGATGTTAGCCATAGTGCACTGTGATTAGTATTTTGATATGGTTGGGTATGATACCTTTACTGCTATATTCTGTTTGAGGGCTAAGGCTATTATGATATTTACTCAGAGTTTATGGCTGAATGAGTATAAGTTTTGATCTGTCATCACTAGCCTTGGGCTAACTTTGTATTATGAAATTATGACTGGTTCAATAGAAAATTCCTAAATACATTTTGTTGATGCTCATTCTTTGTTTAATATTACTTAATTATGTCTATATGATATCTAGTTTTAAATTTCAAAAGATGTACCACTGTAAATCTGCCATAATTTTTGCAATATTAGAATTATTTGCTCACTGAGTTTCCACTCACCTCATTTTTAACATTTTTTAGATCTCAGCACCACTCCAAAATGTCCACCTTTGGAATTGTAATCTTGGTTATTAATTTCTTGGTGAGCTTAGCCTACTGCTAGAGCTATGTCTTTCATTATTTTTATGATTCAGTTTAGTTGCTCCCTTGTATACAGACTAGATATTTGATGTATTACTATGGTATGTCAGAAAAGATTTGTATGGAAAGTTATAAGACTTATGCTATTTAATTTGAATTTATATAAGTTCTGCCGTTATGAGGGTTCCGATGGGTTCGCAAGGATGACGTGCCAATCATGCCCTACCAGCTTAGGTTGTGACTAAGTTAGTATCAGAGCCTGGTTTAGGGGTCTTTGGTATGCCTGTATCTGGTGGAGCAAAGGGTCCCCAATGTTACCTCGGTTATCATTATGTACCTGGGCATAATCATAACTGAGTTCTTATTGCAAATCTCATAGGGTATCTAATGTCATTTGTTTGGTCTATTTCGTATCTCATATTATGAGAGTTTGTCATTCTAAATTTGGTGCTGAACAAATTTCTTCTTGTATGTGAAGGGACAATGTTGTCTAGATCACATGCCATCAATGATCAAGCTGTAAAAAAGGCCTCTGTAGGGCTGCTATTCAGCCTAACATACCACCCCTTAGCGATCGAGGTAAGGGAAGAGCACGTGTGGGAAGTGCTAGCAAAGCTCAAGCAAGAGGTGGATGAGCAGCCAAGCCTCTCATCAAGAATGTTTTAAAGGAGTGGGCAGAATCCTCTTAACCTTAGGTCCTTACTAATGCAAAATTAGTAGTTGGACTATAGGGTGTTCAGAGAGCTATAGAGAGTCTTACAACCCCGATGGCAACACAAATGATTGGCCAAAATGCCCCTCTTTCCATTGTGCCCCTTACAAAACAAATGAAAGCTAGAAAACCTCAGGCTGGAGCTGAAGAGATTGGTAGCAGAAGGATCCTAACCGAATTCACCAATTTAAGCCTCTTATTTTTTCAAAGATGGATAATTAAGAGGACCCTCAATAGTTCATTGAAGATATCGAGCAAATATGTGTGGCACTTGACTGTCCTCTAAGAAAATCAGTTACTTTAGCTGCTTTCCAACTAAAGAAAGTTGCCAGATTGTGATATAAGTCACTACTACAAGGAAAACCATATGAGTTGTCTCCTCTTGAATGGGAAGAATTCAAAGAATTATTTATGGAGCTATTCTCACCCATAAGCATCAGGGATGCTTGTACTAGGGATTTTGAGAGCTTATGTCAAGTCCCTAGGATACCAGTTGATGAATTTGTCATACAAGTTACTGAGCTGTCTAAGTATGCCCCTCATTTAGTTCCCATAAAGGACAAAATTAAATGATTTTTGATGAGCTTGATAAAACCATTATTCAAGGTTATGGCACCCTAAATTAGTCAATTTGCCTCCTTCACTACAATAGCATATTGTGTCTTAATGATTTAGATGAGAGATAGATAAGATAATACAATGCAAAAAAAGAGAAAGTGGTTAGAGGAAGGAAAATCTTTAGGAAGTTTTACTATAGGAGGATCTTCTAGAGGGTTTAGGACATCAGGTCCGGTTCAAACATTTCTCTCTAACCTAGAAACATCGATTCAAATAATGGTGAGTACCAGAAGATGCAGAGGGAATTCTAGGGACTTCAGACTTTCTACCATATCAGATTTAGCACAGTATCCAAGAGGTAGACCTCCTTATTCCACGTATAGAAAACCTCATTTTGGTCCATGTCATAAGAATTCCGGAGCATGCTTTAGATGTAGGCAGGTAGGGCATATGATAAGAGATTTCCCTTAGACATTTTACAACTCTAGCCAAAGTTCAGTACAACCATTTGGTTTTATGTATACGCCCAAACCCCAAGGTGCATTTTCAACTCAGGGTGGCAGAGGAAATGGTGGTAGAACTTCTTCCGGTAGAGGTCAGACATCTTTTAGAAAGGGTTAGACATGAGTATTTGCTCTAAATAAACATGATGCTTGATCATACCCATTTTTACCATGTCGTTCAATGTCATTTCATGGCATTTTAAAAGGTTTATTGAGCTTAAATGCATGTTTGGATAGTATTTTGTGGTAGATTAGGATTAAAGGCAACTTCGTGCAAAATGTGCTTTTTAAATTGTAAAATTGTAACTTTTCCCTTAACTTAACTTAAGCTAATTGAATTAGAGATATTACAATATTTGAATTCTTGCATAACAGGCTAAATTCAAAGACTAGTTGGAAGAAATTGCAATTGGGGACTAGAAAAATTAGAAAATTACATAAAAGACCTAGAATGTGCTTGCTATGTAATTCCCCACAGTGAACTTGCATTTTCACTACGGCGAAATCCTTCTTTTAACACTTTGTCTCTATGTATTTTACTACAAAACTTTACCTAACCTGCATCATTTTTTTATTTTTGATCCAAATTCAATTAGAATATCTTACCTAACTTGTCTTCCTTTAAATACAAGGGTTTCTACAGGCTTGATGATCCATTAAGTGAAGGAGAGGCAAAGAACTCATCCACTTTCACTCATTTCTTCATTTTCTTCATCTATCCATTATTTTCTGCACTTCCATGGGTGTTCTTAGTGTTTTAGAGCTTGGTGAAACATCCCTTTCAACCATGAGCATCTAGATATCACTTGCCTAGAGGAAAATTAAGGAGGTCTAAGCTTGGAGCATCAATTAAGGAGTCTTCTTAATCTTTTCCATCATTTCCTTCTTATAATTATTGTGTTTTGGTTAAATCATTTTAGTTACATTGATAGGTTGAATTACTTTGTTGTAAAATTTCATATGCTGGATTGGATTTTAGAATTTATATGTTGATGTATTTTTTGTAAAGATTATTGCTACACTTAATTATAGAATTATTGGGTTTGGTATAATCCAAGATATCTTATGATTGATTGTGGTAGTTTGGTAATACTTGGTTAAGTTACCCAAGTTTTTTCTCACATCTTTGCATTGATATTTCATTTGTGCATTAAGAAGGGTAATTAATGTTGTTGGGAGCCTTTAGGTTTAAAGATTTCATAAACAAATTAACTTAACTAGTGTTTGAATGGTATTTCAAACCACGTAAGGAATTGATTTTCAAAAGAAACTCTCATTTATCTTTAAAGAAGCTGTGAAGGCCAAATCAAATCTCCAATGGGCATTTCATCATCAATTGCATTATATTTTCACTCCCTCATTTAGTCATTTTGTTAACTCTTATCTCATATAAAAAATCTCCAAAACAATTATAAATAAATTGCATTATACTAAATTACAAGAGACAAAAGGCAAAATCCTGATCTTTCCCTATTTCTACACATATTTTGCATTCAAATTACTCAGGAATAAACTAGGTTCCTTGAAGCAAACACAACCCGGATCGCACTACTATAATGCATTATTGTATTCTGTATTTGCTTTTGACACCCTAACGATGAGGATTTGATCAAAACTGGCGCCGTTGCTAAGGAGCCATTGATTTGGTTCCTTTAGTAATTTGGGAGTTAATTTTATTTGACTTGGGGTTATCATGTGATCAAGATAACCTCAGTAGACTTTGCTTTGCATAGCATTTTCATTTTCATTTTAGATTGTGTTGTCTTGCAAATTTGTGTTGCTGTCATATTAATCTTGAGTTCTTGAATTAATTTTTTGCAATGATTCTTGATTCATTCTCATTTGTTGTAAGGATTCAATCTTGCCTCCACTGCAAATAGCATTAGGACACTAAATTTTAAAGTGTTAAAATTTTTTTAGTACATTGACCGTCAAACTTTGGTAAAACTCTGTTTCTTTAACTAATTTTAATTTTCTCTTGCCTCTGTGCACTTCGCCGCGGCAAAAATTGCACTTCGCCACAGTGAACTACTTTAAAAGGAATATGAACTCTTGCCTCTGTGCACTTTGCCATGGTAAAAGTCACACTTCAGCACGGCAAACTACATAGAGAACCAACAAGAATTTCAATCTTTGCCTTTGTATTTTTTGCCACTTTAAAAATTCTTGTTTAACTTCTTTTTAGAATTTCCTTGTCCATTCACACTCTATACTCTTGCACATATACATACTCATACATTTTTATGACTTTGTGCATTCATACTCCTCTTGGAATTTCTTGTGCTTGCCTAAGAAAAAGACAACCAAGCTCACTGCTACACTTAAGGTGTAATGTACAAGGATAACACCTCACCCACCTACTGAATTAAAAAAGGAGAGTAATTTATTAACTCATGATATTCAATAGTTAATTCCATCTGTTGTTAAGCCCACTTTCCTTGAGCTTAAGGCTTTGCTAGCTAATCTTAAGTATGCCTTCCTATAGCCTAATGAACAACTACCTGTCATCATTGCCAGTTGTTTATCTCTAAAAGAGGAAGAACAACTTATTTCAGTTTTGAGAAAGTATAAGGGAGTCATAGGGTGGACTTTAGCAAAGAATCCTAGAATTAGCCCTTCCTTGTGCACCCACCGGATCCTCCTAGAGGATGGGGCCAAACCTAAGAGGCAACCCTTGTGAAAAAGGAAGTTTCCAAACTTCTTAGTGTTGGTATCATTTATTCCATTTTTGATAATGAATGGATATCCCTATTTAGGTTGTACCTAAGAAGAGCAAAATAACTATTGTTACAAATGATGAGGATAAGTTGATCCCTACTAAAGTTCAAAATACATAGTGTGTGTGCATAGACTATAGGAAACTCAATGGGGCCACACGCAAAGACCACTTTCCCCTTCCTTTTATTGTTTAGATACTAAAGAGGCTAGCTAGAAAGTCTCACCACTGTTTCCTTGGTGGCTTTTCTGGTTATTTTCATGTACCAATTGTACCAGACGATCAAGAAAAGACCATCTTCACTTGCCCTTTTGGAACTTTTGCTTACAGTTGCATGCCATTTGGACTGTGTAATGCTCTGGGGACCTTTCAATGATGTATGATGACCATTTTTAGTGATTTCCTAGAGGAAAGTATGGAAGTTTTCATAGACGACTTCATAGTTTTTGGTAGTTCATTTAATTCATGCTTACTCAGTTTAGAAAAGGTGTTGCAAAGGTGCATTGAAAAGAGCCTAGTTCTAAATTTTGAAAAATTCCACTTTATGGTAAATCAGGGACTAGTGTTAAGACATCTCATTTCTAGCAAGGGAATAGAAGCTGATAAGTCCAAAATTGAAGTAATCTCCTCCTTTCTATACCTCACCAATCTTAAGGAAGTTAGATCATTTTTGGGTCATGCGAATTTTTATAAGAGATTCATAAAAGATTTTAGTAAAATTGCACGACCACTTTTACAGCTGTTAAAAAAAGAAAATGAATTTGATTTCATTTATGCATGTAAGGCTACCTTTGATAGGTTGAAAGCTAAGCTTATTTTTCCTCCTATACATGTTGCTCCTAACTGGAATTTACATTTTGAATTATCATGTGATGCCTTTAAGTTTGCTATTGGAGCTATGTTAGGACAGAAGGAGAATTGACTCTCTTGAGTCATTGCTTATGCTTCAAAGACATTGGACACGACATAAGTGAACTACACCATGACAAAAAAAGAATTGTTTGTCATTGTCTTTGCCCTAAAAAAATTTAGGCCTTATTTGCTTACTTCTAAAGTAATAGTTTTTACTGACCATGCAGCTGTGAAATATCCCTTTACCAAGCCATATTCCAAGCTACAATTGCTTAGGTGGGCTCTCTTCCTTTAAGAGTTTGACATAGAGATCAAGGATAGAGTAGGCCCTAAAAATCACGTAGCAAATCATCTAAGCCACTTACCTGTTGATACTAAGAGAGTGGAACCTTATGATTTCACTTTTGACTCATTTCCTGATTCCTTGTTGTGTGCGATTGCTCTTAAGGAGCCTTAGTATCCTTATACTGTTAATTATATAATGAGTCAAGTGATGCCTCCCTCTATGTCTACTTTTAAGGAACAGAAACTCAAAAGTGAAGCTAAATATTATGTTTAGGATAAACCACACTTATGGCACATGTGTAAGGACCAAATCATAAGGAGATGTATGCTAGAGGAAGAACAGGAATACATCTTCTTCGCTTGGCATACCTTGTCATTTAGGGGACATTTTAATACTAAGAAAATAGCTTGCAAAGTTTTGGACTATGGGTTTTTCAGGTCAACTTTCTTTAAATACTCCTTAAATTTCTATAAATCTTGTGATAAATGTCAACGCTTTAAAGGACTGAGCTGAAAACATAAAATGCCATAACAATCCATGTTGTTTTGTGAACTTTTTGAAGTTTGGGGTATTGACTATGGGTCCTTTCTTGCCCTCTAATGGGTTTTCTTATATATTATTGGCAGTGGATTATTTGTCCAAATGGATAGAAGCCATCCCAACCAGAAAAGATGATGCTCAAACCATTTCCAAATTTGTTAAATCAAATATCTTCAGTCGGTTTAGAGTTCCCAGGGCTATAATAAGTAACCAAGGCACCCATTTCTACAATGGGCTCTTCAATAGCCTGCTTGCTAAATATAGAGTGATGTATAAAGTCTATATGACCTACCACCCATAGACAAATGGCCAAGCCGAGGTCTCCAATAGAGAAATTAAGCAAATATTTGAAATGATTGTGCAACTTTCACGGAAAAGCCTAGTGTTTAGAAAACCCTGCCACCTCCCTGTGGAATTAGAACATACAGCCTACTAGGTGGTAAGAAAGTGCAATATGGATTTAGTAGCCTCCGGTGAAGAAAGGAAGATGCAAATCCAAGAGTTAGATAAGCTAAGAACTTAAGCATACGAAAACTCAAAGATGTACAAGGAGAAAACCAAGACAATTCATGATAAAAGCATCCTGAGGAAGCAATTCAGAGCTGCAGATAAAAGGCTTAAGTTCAAAGCTCAATTCAAGTTCAAAGATGGCAAGCTGGAGACCCGGTGGGATGGACCCTTCACTATCATAAAAGTGCATCCTTATGGTGTCATAAAGCTTTCAAATGATGCTGATAGAATAAAGCAAGTAGTGAATGGTCACCTTCTGAAGCTCTATAGGGAGAAGCTCAACAAATTAGAGTCGTGACCCCAGGTTATTTCTTTCCTCCACTTGTCTATTATAATTTTGATTCTACTTGTGATATTTTTGCTTAACTTAGTTGAGAGAATAAGTGTGGTGGAGGGAAGTTCCTTAATATAGTAGGAGTAGTTTGATTTACTTTGATAATTGTCCATTTGATTGCTCCATGACCTTTACTACTTGTTGTGGATGTGATAAATTAGTTATGATCCTTCTATCTAGCTTGAAATACACTTGCTTGTGATTTAGGTGCTTTGCCTACATTCTGTGTAGTTTGCCAAAGTGAACATAGTTTTTCATCACAGCGAAAATGTGTTAAATTTTTACCCTGCCTCTCTATGTGGTTTACCGCAATAAACAACATTTTTCACCGCAGCAAACATTTCTGATCTCGTGAAAAAAAAAAAATTTAGGTTAATTTCTTCCTTTGCCATGACATTTTTCATCGTTCCCCCTCCACCCCACCCATCCTTTCTCTCCCTCCTCCATTAGCCAGCCTCTTCTCCCCTCTCCTTTCAACTTCTCCATAAACACCATACCGCCACCTCATCCATCTTCATCAGTAACCTCCCTAACATTTTTTTGCAACTCCATCTTTTCTCTACCTTTACCATTTTTTTCCTATAAATTGACACTCCCTTCTCACATTTCTCTCTCTGACACCCCCACCTCTGTTGGCAACCTTATCTCTTTCCCTCACTGGTAGTCCTTAACTCCCCTCATCCTCATCATTGGCCATCTCTTTTCCCTCTTCAACCCATTCTATTTCCACCACCCACCTTCTTCCAACCACTCATCCCCTCCACTGGCCACCACACACCCTCACCCATTACCGGCAAACCCCCTTCTCTTTTCCCCATATTCCATTCCCTATAACCTCTATCACCTAAAATTTTACTCACCTTAGCCATCGCTATCCTTTGTCTTTTCTAACAATAATTTCTTCCTCATCGGAGGCATGGGTACATTTTTCAATTTTTTCCTTTTGCATTTGATTGAGTACTGAGTAGTGTAGAGAATCATCTTTTCTGATTGTTGTATGGGCAATTATGTTGTGTTTCTTGTGTTGTCTCTTGCAGCTTAATGGCTCCCAAATGATCTCGTGGCCCACCTAAACTAACTTATGAGGAAGTTCAGGCGAAAATTAACAATAAATGACTCATCCAAGAAAGAAGTTTTGTGCCTAATCAAGATATTCCTTTCTACACCCAGCTACGACATGCTAAACTTAATAAAATGATTGAATCTCAAGGTCAGGGGAACGAAACTTTTGTGCGAAATTTCTATAGTTATACCTGATTTTACTCCCATAAGAATATTCATTTTAGGGAAATGCAGGTAGATTTTTTTTCTTTTTTTTGGTTGATGCCATTAAAAGATTCTGTAGGTTGCTTAACAGACCCCATGGCCAATTTAAAGCCATTCTAGTGGATCCACCTAGTTTTCCTTTTGCTGATATTGCTGCCACCATAAGCAATGATACCGTTAAATGGATTCTGCCTTATAGCATGCAAAGCTACCTTAGGCACAGTGACCTTAACAGAATGCTAGAACTTAGCTACATTACCTTCAATGTCTACCCTACACTATATTTCAGCCAGGTCCCTTAGAAAACCATACTTCTGATATACCTTTTGATGATGAATCAACTCGTAAGGTTAAAGGACATGATTTTGGATATCTTTTGAAGCCATTCATAGCAAATGAAAAGGTCAAAGCTTGATCTTTCCACATTTGATTTTTGACTTGTATAAGGCAGCTAAAGTCCTCAAATTAGATACTGACATCAAATTTTAGCCCTTACTGGTACTGAACTATGATAGAGTCATCAACATTAGAGGTAAGGTAATACCTTTTATTGAAGAGGATACCATGGAGATGGAAGGGGTTATTGAGTTAGGAGATAGAGTCACTGAATAAACTCAGCCAGATGAAGACAGTGACGATGACAACCTAGTAGTGACCTTAGCATCACTATAATAGGACATCCTCCAGCTCAAATTATAGTTTGGGAAAGAGGCCTACCACAAGAGAAAGATGGATGCCTATCGACGGGAAGTGGATACCCTTATGGCCTACCATCTCAGTTTCTAACTTCCCTCAGAGCCAGTAAAGAGCAGTACTGATACCCCTGACTTTGATGGTAGGCCTCCCGATACCAAGGTCAACCTCAGTGCAAACCCTGATGGTGACAAGCTTAAGCAGTAGTCAGAAGCAGAGTTACTTAGATTGCATCCTTTCTGTTCTTTTCTTTCATGTTTTTATTTTTTCTTGTTGTTCAAGTTGTTACTTTCACTAGATAGTTGAACATTTCTAATAATATTTGTACTTAGGCTACTAATGGCCTATTTCTCTCATGGTGAACAATATTATATTATATTTTATACTCATTATTGTTTCCCTTATTGTTTAATTATATGTCCTCCACCCTTTCTTCAATTTTTCCTCTTTGTGGATTGAGGACAATACAAAGTTTAAGTGTGGGGGAGAGTTTGATTATTGAATTTTAATTCGTGTGTTACATGAATTTTAGTTTGTGGTGCAGTTACAACTCATCTCCATGATAAACTGCATGTACTGGCTTAAATTTTTGCAAAATTTTGTATGTAAAAAGTTATTTTGCCCACAATGTTTTTTAGAGAAATAAACCTACAATTAAATTTTCACCACTTTAAAAATTCTTGTTTGACTTCTTTTTAGCATTTCTTTGTCCATTCACACTCTATACTCTGGCACATATACATACTTATACATTTTTGGTGACTTTGTGCATTCATACTCCTCTTGGAATTTCTTATGCTTGCCTAAGAAATCAAAAACATCTATAACTCTTTTGAATCCTAAGATTAAGAAAAGCTTGAGAAGAATAAGGAGAGAAAAGAGGGTAGAAAGCTCTAGCAGAGTGATTATATGGGAAGAGCATACTTCTAGAGAGTCTAACCTTGAGCTAGAAACTTCTAGTCAATCAACAATGGAACCTTAAAATCCTAATGATTTCAACAATAATAATGGAAGTAATGGGGCTAATGGCCATGAGAGAGTAGGTAAAATAATGGAGCCAATAATCAGAGAAGAAGAACAATTAAGGAAGTCACACAATTAAATGCTAATTTTGAATGATTACATGGTGCTTATCCTAATTTTGAAGTGGATTTTGACACTAAAGGTCCATTGATATGCTCACTTCCTAAATTCTATGGTTTAGCAGGTGAAAACCCATACAAACATTTGAATGCGCTACATATGTACTGCATGACCATGAAACCTATAGCAACAAGAGTCAAGATGTAATGTGGAAAGTCTTTCACCTAACTCTTAAAGGAAGAGTGAAGGAGTGGTGCATGAGCTTACCCATTTACATAGAGAATGAGTATCAATCTTGGACTAACTTGAAAAGGGCATTTTTGGAGAATTACTTCCCTTTAACTTCTACTGCAAGAAAGGAAATCTCTGCTGCTAAACAAGATGAGCTCAAATTCTTCTATGACTTTTAAAGTCAATTTCAAGACATGTTATCTAAATGCCCTAAACACCAAATACAAGATAAGCATTTGGTGCAATATTTCTACAATGGGCTTCTACCTCATGACGTGGATATGTTGAATGTTTCTGCTAATGGATTAGCAGAGGATATGGAAGTTGGCAAGGGATGGGCTTTAATAAGAAAGTTTGCCTTGAATCGACAACACGTTGGATTGAGAGAAGCTAGAATAGTAAGAGAGATAGAATAGCCTCTAAAAGACCTATTCTTAGTTAAATTGGCTCATGATATGGCTAAACTTACCACCACTATTGAGAGCCTTAAAGCCAGATTGCCTTAATCTCTAGCTATAGTAGTTGTTCGCTGTACGTACTGTAATTCCTCAATGCACATGACCAATAACTATCCCAATCAGTATTAGGAAGTTGAGGTCTCAACCATGTATCAACAAAGGCTGAGACAATTTCACAAAAGAGATCCATACTTAAATACATATAACCCTGGATGGAAGGACCACCTAAATTTCAAATGGGGAGGAGGCAACAATTAAAACAACCTCACCTACTAAGGAGGTTCTTCAGTTTATCAAGGAAATAACTTCAATTTCTAAGGGGGTCCCTCAAGTTAATTTTAGAGGCCTAATTTTTCCAATTCAATAGTCCCCACTCAACAAGGCTCTTCATCCAAGAGCGATGACTTACAGTTAATCTTGAAAGGAATTTTAGACTTGTCATCCCAAATAGAGAAGGACAAATCAACACTGATGAGAAAATTACTACCATGAGCAAACAATTAGAATCATGCTTCTCAAACGTGTTTGCTAAGATTGAACAAATAGAGGCAAAGCATGATCATATGAGTGCATATATCTCCCAACTCTCCAACAACATGAGTGAGCAACAAGCTAAGATGAGTGGGGTAATGCCTTCGAACACTGTAATCAATCCGAAGTTGTTGAATGCTATAAATCTTTGGAGTGGAAAACAAGTACAATTTACTAATGAAAACAATGTAGAAAATGCAGGAGAAAGCGCAAATCCCACTCCCAAGAGGCCATATGAGAACCTCACAGTGCAAAATCATTGGAGAAAAGTAAAGTTGTACAGCATGAGGTTAATCAAGAAAAAATGTCACATGCAGAAGGAATGAAACAACTGTATTGGCGGGAAGGAATGAAGAAGGGTGTGGTAGATTTTGTTTCTCATTGCTTGGTTTGTCAAAAAGTGAAAGCAAAACATCAGAAGCCAGCTGAGTTATTCCAAAAAATTGAAATATCGAAATGGAAATAGGAAAGAATAACTGGATTTCGTGACAAGCCTACCTCAAACTTTGAAGGGTTTTGATTCCATATGGGTGATTGTGGATAAATTGACCAAAACTTCACATTTCCTACCAATGAAAACAACTTATGGTATTGCCAAGTATACTCATATATATCTGAATTAAATTGTAAAGCTTCACAATGTCCTTATTTCAATTATTGCTAATCAAGGGCCCCGATTTACCTCTAGGTTCTGGAGAACATTTTAGGATGTGCTTAGTAATCAATTAGATCTCAACACAACATTCCACCCATAAACTGATGGTCAATCAGAATTAACAATTCAAACACTAGAGGATATGTTAAGGTCTTGTGTTCTATACTTTAGAGGGAGTTGGGGTACTCACCTACCCTTGGCTAAAATTTGCTTACAATAACGACTATCAAGCAAGTATTCAAATGGCACCATACGAAGCTTTGTATGGTAGGCAATGTCAGTCTCCTATCAGTTGGTTTGAAGTAAATGAAGCAAGAATATTGGGACCAAAATTAGTTCAAGATGTCATAGATAAGGTGAAGATAATAAGAGAGAGATTGTCAAATGCCCAAAATAGACAAAAAGCTTATGCAAACAATCGAAGGCAAGATTTGCAATTTATGGTGGGCGATCAGGTGTTCCTTTAGGTATCTCTGATGAAAGGTATAATGAAATTTATGAGGAAAGGAAAATTAAGCCCCCATTATATTGGGCCTCTTGAAATACTAGAAAGAATCAGAGTAATGGCATATCGCTTAGCTCTACCTTTGGAACTAACGAATGTACATCTTGTGTTTCATGTATCTATGCTTAGGAAGTTCTTACCAAATCCATCTCATGTGCTCAAAACCCAAGATGTTCAGTTAGATGATGGGTTAACCTACGAAGAGGTTCCTGTGGCAATTCTGGATAAATAGGTTAAGAAGCTTCAATCAAAGGAGATTACATTGTTAAAGATGTTATGGCAAAATCATTCTCGAGAAGAGGCAATGTAGGAAGCAGAGAATGATATACGGGCCAAGTACGCCCAATTATTTCAAAACAAATGTATGTAGATGATTTAATTCGAGGACTAAATTTCTTAAGGAGGGAGGAATGTAATACCCATAAAATTTATACTCAAAAAGGGAACTCAGTCGAAAACTAATATAGAGGCAAATAAAATTTTATCTAAAATTGTAACTAAAGTCAATACCTAAGCCTCCCCCTGTGTATTTTTAGCACTTGTAACTCAAATAAGTATAGTAACCAAGTATCTGTGAGGGAAATTTTAATCTGATAAATATATATTTCATTTAAAATATTTTAAAATTTTCAATTATGTCTACTAACTCCACCTAACCCATAATATTGCCCAATTATGCAACTAACCTTCACCTAATATCCCTAAATCATCTATAAAATCATTCATCAGATGCCATTTATATCACTCTTGGAAGACTCTTCCTCACACAGCTCACAATTTCTCTCTCTGGCAGCCAGCTTACTATTGTTGGCAAGCACCAGCGACTCACCAGCAACATTTTCGGCCCATCCCAAACCATCAATAGCCTCCCCACAAGCAAGAACCACCGAAAAAATAAAGACTCCCCACGGTGTAGAATTTTTTTCCAGCCACTAGTGCTATTTTGACCACCATGAAGGGTCGCCAACACCTCCTCCAAGTTGTAGTAGCACCATTGGCCACCAGCAACCACCACCGGCCGCCACATTGCCAGAATTTTTCAAATTTTTGGGTGGCTCAAGGGTCCAAAAGTTTGAGCTCCAAATTCATGAAATTGGTGCATTTTTAATCCAATAAAACATAAGGCTTCACCTTTCTCCCTCATTTACATTGATCAAATTGGTCCAACTTGCTCAGAATCGAAGAACCCTAATTTCGACACTATTTATCAAGAAAAAAAAAGAAGGCAAAATTTAAGCTCAATTCAGGTCGTTTGCTTCAAATTGAGTTAGGATTACACTTCATAGGTGAATTTCACACCTTTCTCCCTGAAATTACTGATCAATTATGAAATTTGGCACCCAAATTGAAAAACTCCAATTTCAGGGTCTAAGGGCAATTTAGGAATATAGTAAAAATTTTGTTCTCAGTACTTCTTAAATTTTTTTTATGTATTTAGGGAGTGATTTAGAATTTTTTGAAATTTTAGTTTGAATTTTAGAAAAAAATTCAAATTTTTAGTAATTTTTCTAAACTTTTCATGAAGAGAAGTAAGGAAAGAAATTAGAATGGTCTGATTGTATAACAATAAATATTTTTTAAGGTTAAATTGAAAATTTGGAATTTATTAGATGACCCTTAAGTGAAATTTGTGTTATGGTAAGTGTTAGAAATTTAATAAGTGCATAATGGAATAATTGAATAAAATAATAATAATAATGATAATAATAGTAGTAATGATAATTATAATAATAATGATAATAGTAGTAATAATTATAATAAGGATAATAAAAATCAAATATAGGTTATAAGCATTTTAAAGTATTATTTAAATGACCCCTAAATTTAATTTCCAAAATTTAGAAAAAGAAAGAGGTGAATTGGATAAAAAAGGATGAGGGATAATTAATTAGGTATATGATAGAATTAAAATAATTAAATTTATATGTAAGGATTGGATGGTAAGATTATTTTATTTAATATTTTAGGTGACTAGAAAATTTTCAACAAATGAATTATAATCAAGGATAGAACGAGGTTAGTATACTCCTTTCAGGTGAGTAGATAATTCTAATTATGCAAAATCTTATTCTGAATTATAAATTTTGAATTTTGAATTATTAGATTTACTAAAATGTGAACTCTGAAGTGGTATGATTTTGAAATTTCTTATATCTATACATGAATATTTATTTATTTATGAATATTGAGAATGCGTCTAAAACGGAACCATGTAGCTAACGGCAATAGACATTAGCCATAGTGCACTGCGATTGGTATTCAGATAAGGTTGGGAATGATTCATTTATAGCCATATTTTGTTTGAGGGCTAGGGCCATTATGATATTTACTCAGAGCCTATGGTCAAATGAGTATAAGTTCTTATTTGTCATCACTAGCCTTAGGCTAACTCTATTTTGAAATTATGACTGATTTTGTAGGATATTCCCAAATTCATTCTGTTGATGATTATTCTCTGTTTAATATTACTAAATTATGTCTATATGATATCAAGTTTTAAATTTTGAAAAACGTACCATCGTAAGTCTGCCATAATTTTTGCAATATTAGAAGTGCTCACTGAGATTCCAATCACCTTACTAATTAGCTGTTTTCAAATCTCAACGCTGCTCTAGAATGTCCACCTTTAGAATTTTAATCTTGGTGATTAATTCCTTGGTGAGCCTCGCCTACTGCTAGAGTTGTGTCTTTCATTATTTTTATGATTCAATTCAATCGCTTCCTTGTATATAGGCGAGATGTTTGATGTATTACTATGGTATGTCAGAAAATGTCTGTATGGAGAGTTATAAGACATATGCTATTTAATTTGAATTTATATAAGTTCTGCTATTATGAAGGTTCTAATGGGTTCATGAGGATGAAGGACACCTTATCCTCATGCCAGTCATGCCTTACCAGCTCAGGTCGTGACATTCACCCTGCATTTTCCTTGAAACCCATACTCATAGTGTGTCTAAAACAGTATGTTGATTCTGACTTATTCATACGAAAAAGTTGTCAATTATTTTAAACATTAAGATCTGACTTTTTTTTTTTTCCTCTTTTATGATTGGCATTGAGCTTTTTCCAATTCCACTCCCATATGTCATTTCTTTCTTATTATTGGCATGAAGATCAACTTTAACGTAGACTCCTCCTCTCATATGGCATTTTTTTATTTATAATATCTTCTAGTATTCAATCCAACTCTTAAAGGCATGGAACCGATTAATCTAAAATCGGGCATTGTCAGACTCAATATTGGGGTTAGCCCTCCCAACATTACACTCTTCATACACAAGGTAAGGATCGAACCTGAAATCTTGCTTAAGGGCCACTAAGCTCATGTGGCATTTCTTGCATCCAAGTAGAGGAAGGTCTAGGGTCAGCAACACTATCTAAAAAACATGAAGAAATAAGGAATGAGTGACAATGCTCAGTGAGTAAATACCACTAACTATACTAAGGAGGAATAGACAAGAATAATATAATTTTTTCACAAAGCATTAATTATTTCCAATAAAACAATAAACCTTGAATCTTAGTAGAGAAGTTACAATCTTTATGCCACTAAGATCTTTCTTGACTTAAACATAATGCACTAAAAACCAATTTAAATACATAATTTTTTTCAAAGTATAGAATTGGAAGATATCCCACAAAATCGACAGTAGACCAGTAATCAAGTACTAGCATTTGCGAGCAATGACAGTATAGTACAATACAGTACAGTAATAAGTGGTGAGTAAGCAGGCTCACAATTTATCAGTAATACGACACAAGGCCTCATTAGTGCAATATGGCTAATGCCTACAATTATTAGCTATAGGGTTCTACATTAGATGTACACTTAAAAGAAATGTTTTCATTATTAACAACATAACCAATTTTCAAACAGATAAGCAATGTTTTTTAGTCCAGGAAGTTTACAGTAACAAAATTCATTCAAAAAGAATACAAAAATCATATAGAGAACTATCATTAAAATCTTAATGGAAATCAATCAACAAAGAAGTCATTTCTCAATAGTAAAACTTCAAATTTTCAATAGAGTAAATTAGACAATATTTAAATCATTATATAGCATTCAATACAATTGTACATGAAACTTTATGATAAAATCCAATAGAATTTTGAAGGAACAAAATAATTCTTAAAATAAAATAGTTAATCTTAGGAAGCTTGTTCTCGGTGCACTAAAGTGTATAAGAATTGCTAATACAAAATGGAAAATTTTGAAATGCAGAAAACAAGTATAGCTAGTAATATTTACTCACTTGAAGAGAAGCATACAAACCTCTCCTTAAGGCTTTTAACAATGCATTGCATCACAATTAGTCCTAAAGACCTATAAAATTAAACAGCACAATTATAACCTCTAACATTAGAAATATCCCAACTAGCTCTATCATTCTATTTACTAATTAACTTATTAGACTGCTAGTGAACTTCCATGTTTAAAATTATTCAATTCGCTAAGAGTAATAAGCCACCAGCATTGTCCACAAAGTTTTTCCTTAACTTCCTTTTCTATGGCCAAGAGTTCTCTATCCTTACCAAAGGCTCTGAAAATCATACAATCTCAATTGCACTTTAAATCATCACATTACTCTAAATTTTCCCTAACATGGTTTATTTATACTCTTTACCAATTAAGTAAATTGATCATGTCACGACCTGAGCCGATAGGACATGATCGGCACGAGAAATGAGGTATCCCTCATCTTCGTGAGCTTATCAAATATCTCTAAATAGCAGAACATTAACAAATACATAGACTCACATCTAATAGACATCAAGGCTAATTCCTCTGTATATAATTACCAAAAGAATTAGTTTAATCTATTTAGAAAATTCAGCAGAGTCTCCCTTAAATTATGGACCTCCCTAAATTTCTACAATAGAGCTACCTGACACATAACAAATTGAAGAGCTCCGCTCTCCCATATATATTTACAACATAGCTCATAACCATGGAAATGCCCCAAAATATTCATCCTGTATACAAGGGAGCAACTACATCTAATTACGAATGTACCACAAGAAATCATTACTCTAGCAACATGCTAGGCTCATTAAAAGAAATAGAAAACACCGTAGCTCCTACTCCGTAAGTGGGTGTTCTAGATCGATGCTAGAATCTAAAATGATAAATAAAGGGGCGAGTGAAAACTTAGTGAGCTGATAATACTAATAATACAAGGGAAAAGACAGACTAGCAGTGGGAGAGTTTATCCCCAAGGCTAATGTAATCAAATCAAAGCAATGGTCCATGATCTGCTATAAACCCTGAATAAACATAATAATGGCCTTAAGCGTCAAATAGAATATAGAAGTGAGGGTATTATACCCAACCATATCTAAATACCAATCACAATGCACTACGACTAACGTCTACTGTTGTTAGCTACAGGTTTCTGTTTTGTGCACATTCCCAAAATTTTGAAAATATATAAACATCCATAGTTAGAAATCAGAATTTCAAAGTCTGACCACTTTAAAGTTTCATATTTCAATAATTCAAAAAATTCAAAATGCAGAATCATAAAGCTCATAAACTAACAAATTTTTGGATCTTAGAATATGGAAAAAAAATTATAAATTTAGAAGTATACCTAAGATACTAGAGATAACAAACATTTATAGTGAAAAATAGATAATTTGAAACAAAACCCTACATAATTAAGATTATCTACTCACTTGAAAAGAGTATACCAACCTCTTCCTAACCTTGTTTACAATCCCCTTATTGACAATTGTCCTAGTCATCTATAACATTAAATAAAATGCTCTTAAACTCTAATATTCATGAAGAATTTCAATTATCTAATACTATTACCAAACTATTTATCTAGTCCTTCATTCACCTTTAACCAATTACTTATTCAACCCCACTTGTCATTCCTACTTCACACAATCTTAGGAAATCAAATTTTTGGCCCACATTCCTTGATAATACCCCATAACACTAATGGCCTTTACTTTTATTCAATCTATTCCATTATGCACTTATCAAAATTCCAACACCTACCATCCACACCAATGTCTCCTTAGAGGTTATTCAATTAAACTCAAAAATCCTTCATTCAACTTTCATTATTGTTCATTGATATTTAACCAAGCCATATATGGTTTCCCATTCAAATTCCCTCTATTTTTCTCTATGAAAAATCTAAGAAAAATAAGGAAAATTAGCAATTCAACTTATAATTCAACTTAAAATTAAAAAAAATCTTAAATCACTTCTTAGAGGCATAATGATAATTTAGAAGCCCCTAAAATTCAAATTTCACCTCCTTACAAGATTACACATACACCTATAATTTGGGGTTTTTCAATTCGAAAGCTAAAATTCACAATTGATAAGTGATTACATGGGAGAAGGATGCCAAACTTACCTATGATATGAAGTTCTAACACAATTTAAAGCAATCACCTTGGATTAAGCTCAAATTTGCCTCTTTTTTTTAGTGAGCAATGTCGCAAGTTAGGGTTCTTCAATCTGAGGCTATTTAGACCAAATTGATCGAGGATTATGATGGAAAGCTAACTAAAATACATAGGGGAACTGAAATCCTAAGCTATATCGAAGTAAAATGCACCTGATTTTACGAAATTTGAGCTGGATTGTGTCACTATTCACCCACCGAGAAGTTCATAGTTTTTTCGGCCACCTGGAGGCTGGTAGTGATGGTGTATGGGCTAGCAGTTATGTTGCAATGTGGAGTAAGTGTTGATAACCCTATATAATGATGGAGAAAGTTTCAATGGCTAATGATAAACTCGCACAATAATGGTGCATGAGAGGGGAGGAAGCTACGAGGAAAAATAAGGATCTAGGGGGAAAATATGATACAATTATAGCATTATAGTAATGTAAGTATAAGTATTTCACATCATCATATCAAATTTTTCCTCAAAGATACTTGGTTATCATTCTTTGTCAAGTTATAAGTGTTAGGAAGGCACTAGATAAGGCTTATGTACTCACATTGGTTACTGTCTTAAATATAGTTTTATCTACATCTATATTTAGTACTACCTAAAGCCCACTTTTGAGTATTCTATTATTATGTAAATATTATCCCTATCCCAAATGAATTTTTCTCCTCTTCTACAACTCTTAAAATAAAATAAATGATTTATTATCATTATTTTCTTGGGTATTATAGATCAACTCCATCTAAGTAGCTTAAACATTACTCCACCAATTCAAAAATTAGTCATTAACTTGATATAACTATCCAAAGTGACTTCACCAACTTAAATAATATTTTCCATTCATTTTTCCTATCTTTTTCTCTACAAAAAATTCAAGAAAATTAAGGAAAATTACCAAATCAACTTACAACTTAAAATCAAAACTTTCGATAACCTTAAATCTTCTCTTAAATGCTTAGTGATGCTAGAGAAGCCCAAAAACTTCTAATTTCATTACCTTACAAGTATGAAAACACATAACCAAATTGGGATTTTTCAATTTTGAAGCTAAAATTTGAAATTGACCAATGATTCAAGGGGAGAAAAATGCAAAAATTATCTAAGAGATGAAGACCCATCTAAATTTGATAAGATTACATTGAATTGAGCTCAAATTCCTCACTTTTTTGCATGAACAATGAATTTACGCATACACAGTAACAGAATTGGGGTTTCTTTGATTTTAAGATGATTGAGTTAAATTAATCAATGTAAATGAAAGGGAAAGGTCTGAAATCACTAAGGAAGTGAAGCCTTAACGAAATTTTTAAAGCAACGTACCAGATTGAGCTAAATTCCTTTAAAATAATGAAGAACACGCTGTAGAAGAAGGCTTCATGATTCAGGGCTTCTTAGAAGAAAATGGTTAGTGTCAATAGGAGAAAATGGTTTGAAAATTAATCTAGATGTGAAGCTTTAAATAAATTCAAAGAAAAACACACTGATCTTGCCAAAACTCGCATGAAAATCGCGTCCAAAATCCCCATTGGAGCTCGTGACGTTTTTGGCCTATCTGATGTTAAATAAGGGACAGTTATGGTCTGACATGGACGTGAAGGCACCAGTGGTTCACCTGCAACCCCTAGATCAAAGGTTACGATAAGCAAACTCATGCTAGTCTTTGCATGAAAGATGATACGTGCTAGGAAGAAAGAAGTTAATGGGGGAGATGATATAATTAGGGGCATTTTTGTACTTTTACTAGGTGATACTTGGCACCATCGGGTAAAAATCTTGAAAATACCCAATTTACACCCTCTAGGATTTAATTATGGATGTTAGGGATGCTTAAAATAAGACTTAGACACTTGTGCTAGCTCCCAACTCGGTTATAATATTATCTTCATTCTTATCTAATATTTCTTAAATTCACTCTTTCAGTGTTCCATCATCATTTAAAATTAATACTTATCTTAAGTGCATTGTCTTCCTTTCTCTAACTCTTAAAAATTTATATAATTTTCACCTAAAATAACTTATTTTACATATAGATTTTATGGTTATTATAAATGGATTCTAAAACCCTTCTTTGCCATTCGAAATTTCACTTGTTGTGTGTCCTTCCAAATTGGGAGTTAAGATTGGAAGGAGTGACTTGATAATTAATTAGTGTAAAAGTACAATTATTAATAATGTAGTGATAATCAAATGAAAATAAAAAGTTTTAATACACTACTATCTTATTACAAATATTAAATATACAAGTTACAGTTTAAAAAATTGTAAAATGCAAATGACTTAATTTCATGACTTAAGGCAGCAACTATTAAGTCACTAGTAATTTAATAATTCAAGTCCTTTAGAAAGAATTTAGGTAGTGTTTAGTTTGAAAATTCTGTCTATGGGAATGGGAGACATAATACCTCCCCACCATTTGGTTGCCATATTGCCACAAGATTACCTCTCCCATAGGAAAGCTCTCTCCTGCATAAATGGGAGAGCCCTGTCCCTCTAAAATTGGAGGTATTTAGCAACATTTCCTAAGAATGAGCTAGCCTTTATCAAAATTACCCTTGCCTCCATACAACTATATTGTCTAAAGTTAAAGCTACTACACACCTAACAGTAAAAATGGACAACAAAAGTTAACACACCCTTCCACCCTTTCTAGTGATCGTCCGCATTATACTTGAGGAAAGGAAGTTTGTTCTGTGCATTGGCCTAAGTGAAAAGAAGCATAGCTACCAGCGATGACCTAAAAAAGGTTGTGTGGCAATGAAATGTGTGTTGAGTTGTGTGTTGATTTGAGTGTTTTATGTGAAATCATGAAAATCATTTCCTTTTTATGTTGTACTGGTTAGATTTGCAAAGTTTTATAATGGTTCTATTGCTATTATGGTATGATTTATTGTCGGAGATGGTATACAATGGTTTTTTTTAGTGGTATGTATAATATCTAATGTAGAGTCAGAACAATGTTGCTTTACTTAAATGAATGAAAGTTTATGTGGGGGGGAATTCACTAGAAATGTTTGAATGTACACGTTAGTGTAGGGTAATGGAAGTTTAGTTAATGTGTTGTCTATTACAAGCATAAAGGACAAAATTTTTCCTTTGTAGGCTGCATTAAGTTAAAGCAAAATATTTATAAAAACCATTATTAAACCTTGATTAAATATACATTTTTGGTTGAATGATTGTCATTGTGTCCTCAAGAGCAAGCTACAACCCTACTCATAGGTTCAGACACCATTGAAAGTTCATCATATATATTAGAATGAAAAATATTGAATGTCAATTGATTACTCTTCATTTGGTAGTTACTGTTATTAAAATAATATATATCAAAATAAAGGGACTTGAATGTTCATCGTGTTTGTTGCTAAAACAATTATTAATGTCCTACATTATTGTTGGCCATATCACAAAGCTTTTCCATATGGCTTATGGCTTATTTGCTGTGTGAAGTTTTATTTCAATTTTATTAAATGAGATAGAGGGAGAAATTTAGTAACATTTGTTTGAAGGATACCGATTCAATATTATATGTAGATTGAACTTGAGGTTCAAAAGTTAATTATAAGCTTTCATTATTTAAACCAAAGCCAACTAGATATATACTTAAGATCATACTACACATTGAGGAGCAATGTTCGGGGACCAACTACAAATGCCCTTGTGTGAATCATGTGGTTGTGATAACATGTGCTTGAAGTTAACATTTTGCCAATTGTACAGCTATGGATTGAAACAAACGTGAGTATGTAGTATGTGTTGTGATATGGTGGTTACGTGCTATGATTTACTTGTATTGTATTATTATCCAAATAGGGGGCAGGATTTGGAATGTAAGAAGCACATTAGCGATAGGTTTTATAGGTTAAACTTCCATGCCAAGAGAGCCCACCTTAAGAGCTTGGTCTACCATAGTGCTACCACATGCTTCAACCAGCTGAGGATGTATAGGGCAATGTTTGATAGATTGTGTTCTATGCTAGACACTATAGGAGGGCTAAAACATATATGACACATGTTAGTGGATAAGTAAGTTGCCATGTTTCTAAACATACTTGCTCACCATTTAAAAAATAGAGTCATCTAATTCAATTTTGGTCAATATGGGGAAACACTTAGTAGATATTTCAAGTTAGTTTTAATGGCAATGATGTGGTTGGATAAGGAGCTATTGAACCAACTAGAACCTATGCCTTCTGACTCATAGGACAAAAGATAGAAGTGGTTCAATGTAATAACAACTTTGATTTTCTACATTAGGTTATATGTTATCCCTACACTAACTCTTGATTTGTCTTTGCTCATGACCAGGGTTGCCTTGGTGCCCTTGATGACACACACATAAGGATTAAGGTGCCTTTGGAGGACAAGCCTAGGTACAGGAATCGGAAAGGTGAAGTGACAACAAACGTACTTGGAGTGTGAACACCTAATGGTTAATTCATTTATGTGTTGTTCAGATAGGAAGGGTCAGCTACAGATGGTAGAATTTTGTGTGATGTAATCACCAGGTGAAATGGCCTAAGAGTCCCCCAAGGTGAGTTTGTTGTACTCACTCCAAAGCTACTGTGGTGTGTGCTTTAGCTATCATTCTGTTGTTACTCCATCCAAAAAGCATTGTCTCATTCTTCTATTACCACTAATTATATACACTTAAATAGAGTATATGAATGTTACTTCCCCTGTTGTGGTCTTCTATGTATGTAATGAAGTTAATTAGAGCTGACAAATGTTAAATTCTAGACATATTCCGTTATTAAACATAAGTATGTTATTTTGACTCACTTCTTTAATGTGCAATATTAGAAATTCCATATGGTACATATAGTAAAATAATATGTTTACATCAATGTGAACTTGGATAGCATGCATAGTTTACTTTCAACTATAAAGTGAATGCATTTTTTCCAAATTGCAAGGTGTTACTATTTGGTGGATGCTAGGTATACCAACTGCAATGGATTCTTTGCACCATATTAAGGTTAATGTTATCATTTTGGTGAATGGAAGGAAGGTCATAGCCCTACCAATCCCATCAAGTACTTCAACATGAAGCACACGTAACATGATAAAGCAGTGTTTCGATATGCTCAAGCTTCGGTGGGTAATATTAAGGGGGCCATCCTTTTATCCCATTCAAACTCACAATTGGGTGATAATTGCATATTGCTTACTATATAATTTAATCTGAAGGGAAAATATAGCTGAACCCCTTAACGCAAAGCTAGATAGTGTTAAAGTAGGTCCATCTGAGGGGGATGAAAACCTGATTATGTCCACGATGGAACCCACCAATGAATGGACTGGCAAGATACATTAGTTACTCAAATGTTTGCCCAGTACCAGCATTAATGTCCTGGTTTTTAGGGTCATAAGCACATTGTAACTATGTCTTTATTGTTATATGATGTATGTTAAGCTGGTTGTCAAATGGATTGTATTGATCGTGGTTACTTCATAATTGTTGTGGTGTATGTTATTATGCAACTATTCATAATGTAACTTGAATATCGCTCTTTCACTATATTGTGTCACTGGTGAGATATAGATTTATAACATGCTGATTATGTGTAGATGTTGCTACATAGTGTTGTCTTTTGTATTAAGATAATGTAGTTGAAGATCAGTTCCCAACATTTTTTTTTCAATTACAGCTTTTGGAAATGTCTCAATTATTAAGTGGCAGCACACCCAGTGGAAAGCAAGTATGGACAAGGGATGAGGACAAGGTGTTGGTTGACTGCCTATTGGAGCTTAAGACAAAGTAAAAAATAATGGAGGATTGCCACATTCTGCTAGGCTATCTACGGGCCTTGGAGGGGTTAATGGACATTCAATGCCCTGGTACTAGAATTAGAGCCAACCCACAAATCCAGTCCCGCATTAAGACCATAAAAGGATTATGGCAAGTAGTCCTTGATGAGGTATGCTATGTTAACACTAGTGGATTTGGATAGGATGAGGAAAAGAAATGTATTACCACTAAAAAGTAAGTATAGGATGAGTATGTAAAGGCACAAAATAATGCTTACCATACTAGTGCATGAATTGTTTATTGCAATGGTCGTGATTGAATAATTATTTTTAAGAGAATATGACAAGTAACTGAATATATATTTTAATTTTCTTAGATGTTCAGATTCATTTTATCTGGAATATGAGTAGAACATTCTACTTTTTCACATGCGTACGTTCAGCTGCGATATCCATCCTTTCCTTATTTATTAACCCTTCATCTATGTTAGTTATTTTGGATGTAGGTGAAGAAGAAGGCTGGCCAATTTAGGAAATAGCATTACCATATAACGATGAACTGACATATGTATAGGGGAAGGATGCTCAGTCAGCCTACGATGTCAACAAGGAGATTAACGGGGACACCATCTATAGAGTTACCCCACTAACTGACTCTAAGTAGGAGAATGAGATCAACCCCTCCATGACATTCATAGAATAACCCCTATCATTGGCAGTGGGGCATCGTTAGGCTCAAGGAAAAGGTATCGTAAGAGTTTAGATGAGGGATTTATTAAAGCCATTCAAGGAATGGCTGGTAAATTGTAAGATAGGATGACCACATTATGTATGGCCATGGATAAGTTAGCTTACGTGGCAAACATGGACACTAAGTGTAGGGATCTCACCTATCAGCTATTGCGAGTTTCGAGGTTAACAAGCCATAAGTTTGTTCATGCTCACATGAAATTGTCAGAGAACAATAAGCTTATGGTTGCATTCAGTCCCGGATGACATAAAGGTGGAATGGGTTCGGGAACTACTGCACTGATGTAATGGCCATGTGGTGACTAACTTTTTGGCTGTATATATATGGCATAGGTGCTAGCCAAATGGGGTGACCTCATAATGAGGGTCTAGTGAATGTTTTTTGCATGTCAATGGCCAGACAGACACTTAATTTTTTGTAACAATGAAAATATTATGGTAATGTGCTAACAAAGGCACTGGATGTTGATATAATATATGCTGAGGTAGCAACTAACACTGTGATATAGTGAACATGTAAGCTACCTAAGGGTAAGGTGAGCTAAAGCTCCTGCCTTGGTTATCAAACTTATATAACTATATTTTGTAATTAGATTCATCATCTATGGAATGAAGAGGGGAAAATATATGAAATATGACTAAATATGGTTTACTGCACCTTTACTTGAGTTATAGATGTGGGTATCCTTCATTTTTTGCTTTATTTTATATGCCACTTGTTGCATATATTTAGAACTCATACATTTTGTATTTGAACTGAATTTGGTTATTGTTAATGCAATTTGTTGTGATTTTTCAACCTACCCTATCTTCCTCTAGCATTTAGCACTTGGGTGCTAGCTTTATGGCGCTTGGGCACTAACATTTGGTTTTTAGTGCCTAGGTGCCCTTATTCTAGTGCCAGGACGGTGGTGTTCTAAAAATTTTAGCCCTTGGGTGGTGGAATTCTGGTGCCTAGGCACCACTATTTTATACATAGTGGCACCTGGGCACTAGAATTCCACCTCCCAGGCATTGGATTTTTAGCACCCGAATGCATGATTTTTGACACTTGGGCACAAAACCTTAACCTACGAATTACCAAAGTGCAGCATTTGACATCCTTGCACTGGATTTTTTGTGCCCAGGCGCTAGAAACCTCAAGTTTTTCTTCATTTGTAGTTGGATTTTAGTTTATACTTGCAATTGTAGCCTTTTTTTCTTTAGTAAAATGATGACTATTGACCATAAATTTGTGTCAAACCTTGCATTTGGTATCGAAAACTTATGAATCATTATAATTACTTATGTTAAATTTAAAAATTTTTAAAAGAAAAAAATTTATCAAAGAATTGTGTTTAGTTTGTAGTTTGCCACAACAAAACTTGGTTTTCACCACAGTGAACTACTTATTTTCAATAATTAAGCATACTTTCTATCTAGTTCGTCGCAACAAAGAACATTCTTTGTCACAGTGAACACCTCTTGGCAAAGAAAAAAAATAAGAGTAAGCAAGCGTTCCTAAGTCTTTCAAGCACTGTGACTTCATGAAAAATTTATCCTATAAGTATCCACCTCATTGTTAAGGAAAAAATAAGCCCACATTTAATTTTTGCTATTTAATGGCGACGATAAAAAGATTTCCAATGTCTACATTAAAGCTTTTTGATTCTTAACTTATTCATGGTGATTGAAACTTTCTACATGATTTTCCCTGTTTAACTTGTAACACACGCAAGCACATTATACCGACACACCCATAAAGCAACAATATAAGCCGACTAACAAGATTCTTGCCCACATGGACCTTACAACACATGCATATCACACCCACATAGCCATAAAGCAACAATATAAGCCAACCAATATAAGTGCTTATCCATTACATTGTACAATAATTATATGGCCTATACACAAAATGAAATGCCCACAAAATTTTGGGCCAAGTTTGCCAACCTTCTATGTTCCTTCCACATACATCAGTCACAAAAGGGAAAACCCCAATTTTCATACACAAAATATGTTTTGTAGCAGTGTTTTAAACCTAAATACATGATAGATGACCCTTACCCTTTCTACCATAATCAGTGACAGAAGTTGAATTACCCTTACATAGCAAAAGTAGGATTACAACCATAACCAGAACATATCCCAAGTTAAAACCCCACCAGACCCACCCTCAATCTAATCTACACGTTGCCTCAGTTTTATGATTTCATTGCTCATTTTGTACATCTCTTCCAAGAGGTCACATGGTTTTGGTTTGATTATTTGATCCTCAACATGTTCTGAAAGCCAATCAAAGAACTTACATTGGTTGTCCTTGCATTTTGCATACAAATAGTTCAGGTTCTTCTTCGACTTTGGTATCTTAATGGCAGCTCTTTGACCCCAAAAGCAGTCCTTATTCTGTAGCACAAGAGGCCTACCACAAGAACTCTCACCCACACTTGAATTTGACATGTTGATCTACAACATAATAGGAAATACATATGTCAGATTATATTGACAGGCACTAATTTTCTTAGAACTAATACACCTTTCTCATGTGCATTAGAACTATAAGCATATATTTTGTCATTACAGCTTAGCTTCAACTTTAGTCTTTCCTCTAATCTATGCTAGCATATTAGATATACACAAGTTTCCCTCAAGATATACAAACTTTAATGTACAAGCCTTATTTCCATAAACATTAGTGTATCTAAATTTAATTCTTACTACCACTGTTCTAACTTACTAGAATCAATTTAAAGACTCCTTTGCAAGTAAAAAATAAATAATGAACGATTCTTAAAATTTATGTAACTATATTTAATATAAAAAAAATCACTACATTATTGTCCCATGAAAAACACTGTCCCACTAAACAAAAAAAAATTGGTCTCACGTAAGCTACTATGAAAGCAAAGGGAATAATAACTTTATTGAATTAATTGTAATGATTAGATGTGCAATTAACTATAAATTCAAGTAATGCTTAACTAAATAACCCTTGTTGCAAAGAATTAAAATGCAAAGAACAGGCATCATTGGTGATCCTTGATTCAATGGCCCACCGAGCTTGCACATTTTCATGTTACATTGTTTGTTATGCTAGTAGTGGTATTAATACTCCAATTGAGTCCACTTGCTAATGAGGAAAAATGAAAGGCATAGGCACATGATCATTTCCAAACTGTTGCCCACACACATACATGGAAGTTTGGAGACAAAGGAGCACTTTAGATTAATCAGAAGCCATATAATTTTTTTTCCATAAAGTGGGAAATACATAACCACACAATAAATACATTAGACCATATAGACCTTATACATAAGAGAGTTCTTCATAGAAGCAACATGAAAATTAAGGCCCAAGGGAAATAACAAACAAAACGAAAAAAACACACAGGCATTGAAACATTGAAAGTGATTTACTATGCAGTAGTATTAGATGATGAAAAACAAGTGGATCACCCCATTACTTTATCTCCTCTCGTGATTTCTTCTCCATATTCACCATCTTTTGTTTGCACAGTATTCAGTAGACGACCAAAAACCCACATTTAATTGAATCTTGTTCAAATAATAACAACACATGCTATTGATCTGCTTCTTTCTAAGGGAAGCCAAAAATGGTCAACAACGTACCTTTGTTTGCAAAACAATGTCCACAGGAGCTTCACCGGATAGAACAACGCAACCTAACAGCAACCGCTTGAATCTCCTCCACGAACACTGATGACAAAAGCAAAAAGGAGGCACAATCAAAACTAACGAGCCTCTAACAAACACTAAACCCTAACCCTCTAGTCACTACTAATTTTATTTGCCCTGGGCTATGTGGCATTCAACTAAACCACTTATCACTGTTTTTTATCTTCCATGTTTTTTTAGAGGCAAAATGGTAACTTCACCCCAGATCCTTTCCGTTCCTTTCCTCAATCAGTGAACCAAACATAACTTTTTCGTATCCTTTCCATTCCATTCCATGTTTAACCAAACAAATATATTTACTATCTCTTTCCCTCTCCCTCACACACAATTCTACCAACCAAACGAGCCCTTAGAGTACTACCACTTAATTCAAGATTAAATTTAATTCAATTGAGGTTACATTCAAAGTTCAAACTTTATCACAATTTAAAGATGCCTTTAACGAAAAAAAAAAAAAGGGGCTTGCTTCAAGTGTTTTTACAACTAGACTTTATCATAACTTAAAAAGCTCATCTGGTTTGATAAGTCCAGCTCGAAAAGATAAAGCCTAAATGAAAATAGCCTAAATAGATTAGTCTGATTTGTAAAATGAGCTGAGCTCAGGGTTTTTTAAAGCTCGACCTGAGCCCAACAAATCTGGATGAATACTTTTTTAATAAGTAAAAACTTATTATTTAAAGAAAAATTTAGCGTAACATAACATTTGAATAAAAAAAAAACTAATACATCTTATTTAAAGGATTTATACTAATACAATAATTTATTTGTATTTACAATTTCTATATACATGTAATAATAACAATTATTTATGTTATTTATCTCATGTCTTAAGTAACAAATTAATTTGACCACGACTTTAAAAAGCTCAATTCACCTAATAGGCCTAACCCAAAGAATGTGGATAAAAGCCTAAATAAAAAAATAAAAAAAACATGATTAAAATACGAGACTCGGGCTTTTTTTGGAATTCAAATTCAAAATTGATTTTTAAAAGTCTGACCCAATTATTAGGTCTATTCTTAACCTAAGACAAGGTAGGACCTCGTCCTCCTAATATGAATTCTCTCTCTCCTTACACAACTGACATAGCAACTTTGAACTTTGACAACTCCACACCATCTTGAAGTGTCATTCGCCTACTTCCCCTTCTAAGTCAAAAATAGAAAAGAAAGGAACGTCGTATTGTTAGAGAGAATTCTGATTTTGGTTCACACCCTCTCTACATCTTTCACCAATATAAAAAAATAGCAGTAACAAAGTCCAATTTAGATCTAGCATTTAGAAAATACCCAAACCCAACCTGTTATACAAAACAGGTTTTTTTTCAATTAAACTTTTTCTTTATTTAGGTTTTATTTTTCTGGGGTCAGGTGAAATTTTTCAAATAATGATTTGGTGTATTACTAACTTATTGAGTAACATGGGAAACCTTAAAATTTCCAAAAAAAAAAAAAAAAGAGGATATATTTACTATCAAACCATATAATAATTCGAATATATATTAAAAGATAAATGAAAGTTTAATTAAAAGATAGATGAGAAATAATTGAATAGTTTGAATATAAGTTATATATTTTAAGTATCTAAATGTTTATAAAAAGATTACTCTACATGATGAACATATTATGAGAAGATAAACAAAAAGAAATTAAAAATACTATGGAAAATATTAAAACATTTAACAGATAATTATATAAATGCAACTAGTAAAGTAAATATATTTTTAATTATATTTCAATAAGAATTTTATGAAAATAAATCAAATAGATTAAAGATATATTATGTTATAAATTATCTTATTTTTAATATAAAATATTCAAGTATTCTCAGAAAAGTGCTCCTACTGTCAATTATTAATCTCTCAATCAAATGTGGATTTCCACGAGAAAAAGAAACCAGGTCCCTATTGATGATAAGGAAGGTGATAAAAAAAAAAATGGCAAACGCAGCAGTTGTAGTACTAATAATAATAATAATAATGAGACGAGAATGTATTTAAATCTTGCCTTTTAAAATTTAAAAATGTATTTGAACGTGATTGTCTTTGGAGTTATAAAAACTTTTAAAATGTATATAAACCTCTCCTTTTAACCTCTTAGCTTAATACAAGATGAATAAATAGGAACGAGAAAACATAATTTGAAATTTGTATTTAGGATGGAAAATTCTCCTAAGAATGGCTATGAACCAAAATTTTAGTGGCAATATTATGCTATGGCCGAATTACTAGTCAAAGGGGATTATAGTTCAGATGGGCATGACCTTTGTATTCGACCTTGAATTAGGAATTGAAATTCCTGAAAATTGAAGGTTGTATTGAACTTAGATTGAATTTGGCCCAGAGCATCCAATGGAGTACTAAAATTTCTTAAAAAGGAAAATTCTGAGCTTGGATACAGGTAGCTAGTTCTATTTTTACAACTTGCACTGTTTCCAAATGATTGCTTGGTTGTATCGATTAATTTATTGGCCACAAAATTGATGTGTTGTATGCAAATTTGGCATGTCTATGCATTCTCTAGAAAAGGATGTGAGATACGTAGAGCTTAGTGAAATTAGTTATTTTTTAATTTAAGATGATTATATATAAAAATTATAAATTAATGTGATGTAATATCTCAATAAGAAAATAGTAACTAAATGTCTTTCATTCAAAGGATTTATATTAGTTCAATACTAATTTTTATATCTAACATCCATATATATTATCATTTAAGTAATAATAATCATTAACTATATAATCTATATCAAATTTTAAATAATAAATAGATTTATTAATGGTTTGAAAAAGCTCGTCAAGCCAGATAGGCTCAATTCAAAAAATGGATAAAAAATTTTTATAAGATTAGTGTGATGATCAGATTTACAGAGTATTTTAGATACTGTCCAAATTATGGTCCTTGGAGTGACCCTATGTGTGCCATGTCATATGAGTTGTCAATAATGTTTTCTTATGACTTTCAAGACTTTCAATGGATTAAATTGTATGTGGCTTGTTTTAAGGCTTGTGATGGATGTTTTTTGAATGTCACTAGCTAATAAGAAGTTTATCTCATCTTTCGTTTTCCCTTAATGTCAGTTCTAGATGAGCAAGTTTCTAGCCAACCATCAGAGCAACAAAATTAGGCTCTTTGGATGTGTGACATTGTATGAATGACTTTTTGGAATGTAATGTGGGACAAATGTTTTGGAGCTATTATGTATGGAGAATGTTTTAAAATCACTTGAGTCAGCTTGAAATTGTATGCTATGTGCATTCCAAGCAGGTGAATTCGTACATGAAACCAACTATGGAAATTGTCTTTCTTCCCTAATTAATCTGACCTTAATTTGGTTATAGATGTACCTAACATAGCAATTGAACTTAAAATGGCATAGAATTTGGTTTGAAAGATCTTGACATGTATTTCACAAAATTTGTGAATGTTTAAGTGGGATAATCACACCCAAATAGTGTTGGTTTACAATAAAGGCAAACCAGGGCATTTTTCATGAATTTTATATTTGAAGATGAAAATTAATGAATTTTGATATGAAATTTTCATGGCAAGTCAATTACATATCAAATTAAGTGTCCCCAAATTTTCATTAAATTTTGGGCAGGTTTGACTCCTCAACTAGTGCCAAACAAAACAGGTCTAGAAAAAGGGATCAATTTTTACAATTTCGAAAAAGGCTCTGGTTCAAGCAGCAAACAGGGTTTTATGCAAAACTTTTATAGTTGAAAGTAGACATATGAAATGTCATTTCTGTCAAATTTTTAAACTTTTTGGAGTAAGGCAATTATATTTTCAAATAGGTACAGAAACAATAGCAAATTTGTAATAAAAATAAAGGCAACGATAGAATAAGGGAAAATATTGCATTTTATTATCACAAATAGCTACTCAATTTTAGGTTAGATCCCGTCAATTTGACATCGCTCAAGAGTGATTAAAAAAGTGTGTAGATCCCAATATAGTGGTATGTTCTATTTGAATATGTGATAGTCATTCACTCTATGTTTATATATCCTAAACCGCTCTTTGAGCCAAATATATTCAAAAATAATTTTTTTGAAATCCCACAGTGCAAAAAATATTATATATATATATATATATATATATATGCTATGGTTTATATTAACTTGTACTAATCTATTGTGATTCAGTAAAATTATAAGAAGACTTAGATTGAATCAATTCAAATCACCTTATTTTTTAAATAAAAAGTAAAAAAGTAATTTTTGTCTCAAAAAACGTATGTGAGATTGGGGTGGGACTAGAGGAAGAGAGAGAGGGTGCTAAAGTGTTTGTGAAAGATGTTGAATGGATTTTTTTTTTTTTTTTTAATGTTAGGGGAGAGATTTGTGCGTGAAGGTGGGAGTTGGAGAGAGAAAGTGACGAGTGAGGAGAAGTGAATGAGAAGTGAAGAAAAATATTATTTGACTTTTTATTTTTAAATTTAGTTTTATTTTGATTGTTCATTAAAAATCTTAAAATAATTCTCATTAAATAAAATTTTATTTTAATTATTTGCAAATTGAAAATTTTAAAATAATTCTTTATTTTTCAAAATTTGACTCAAATTGAAAGTTTTAAAGCCCCTAGTATTTCTTGATTAAGTTTGTCTTGAACTCTAATCTTACTTATCATCTTACCCGTTTTAGGCTCCCGAGGAAATATGCAGAGAAATTGATGCAAAAGTTGCAAATTTTTTCTAGGGATACAATAGGGATCAACCCGGAATTCACATACTCAGCTGGAACAAGATTTGTCTGCACTTATGGCCAAGCACATTTGCAGGATACTTGACCCGAATAATTCCTCTCTTTTTGCTACATTAATAAGATGCAAATATTGTAGCTCTGGTCAAAGAGGCTCCTTAATTAAAAGGTCTAATGCATCTTGGATGAGGAAGAGCGTTCGATATTCTCAAAATCTCATATCTAACAAAATATATCATGGTGTGTTGGAAATGGTAAACAGATTTCCCTGGATAACCATCTATGGTGGCCAATGCAGTTGGATTGAGCAGAAGCTTTTGCAACTGTTTCTGATCTTACACTGCATAACTTTCATGCTTGGAATTCCCCTCTTCTTGTTACTCTTTATGGTAACAATGTAGCTCAACATATTTCCAGCATACCACTTTCTTAGATGGGAGTTGATGATGAGCTGATTTGGATGGGAAATACATCAGGAATATACATGGTCAAAGATGGAGACTATCCATGAAAATTTTTAACCTTGCCCCTTAGAACTGTTCAGCTAATCAGGAAATTATCTGCTAAGTTCAAACAAGTGCTTATCCTATTATTGACTCTCATAAGTGATCACAAAACTGCAGGCATGCGGAGAATAGCAGAATAACAAACCAAGTTTGGTTTACCAATGGCTGGACAGTTTTACTTTTTGGATATGCAATACTAAGGCGACATGTTTGATTATGGTAGATCTTTTATAGAAATTCAATCGTACAGATTTATAGATAAAAAATGTAATATGTGGTTATGTTAATTTAATATAAATTTGGACTATTGTATTTTTATCTAACAATCTAACATGATCAAATATAACTTCATATTCCTACCAAAACATGAGGGGATTCCAATTGAAACTCTCCCATTATAAGCTCATTTTTGTTATCAAATTTGAAAATGAAGTGGTTAGGGTTTGGGGCTTTCAACATCATTTTAATATATTGAAAAGCTCATATCTTAATTGATATGATCAAATGATTGGAATGGATATTCAGCATTATTGGATCTCATATAAAAAATTGCTCATAATGGATGCTCATTAAATAAAGATATGATAATAATTTTAGTAATTATCACTGAATCCTAACTCTAACTAATATTTTATAAATAGATAAGTCTGATATATCATAAGCTAATTAGAAAAATAATAATCTTATCAATATAGAGCAATCCCTATATGCTTAAGTAAAACACCTATCATATTACTACAATTATATAACATGAGCATCTAATACGATCAATAATTTCAATCCTAATCAGATCCAACTTCTGCTACAAAGGAAAAATTAGTAAGTTTCTCATTCATCTAATGTAATTAACCTTTTCTATTTCCTTCAAGCGCATTTTGCACAGATTCAATACATATAGGATAGAGCTCCTTCCTCCTTCAATATCTAATACTTTGAGATAATTGGTTTCGGGATTGCTGTAGGAATATTTACTTATTGTAACCTGGTTTTTCTCTGCTTTTTTTTTAAAAATGAAAATTGGTTTCATAAATCTTTAAATGTTATAAAAAATAAAATAAAATTTGACGCAAGATGAGGTATCCAATGAGTGACACTAGAAAATCTTTGAAATGGGGAGCAACAATTTAAAGAACTGGAGCTATCACAGTTTCAAACACACTGGAGCTGTCACGGTTTCAATCATAACTATAAAGCACTTAACTGCAGGCGGTTTAAGTTGATTTGAAATGTGTACAAACTTGGTCAAACTCAGAAGTTTCTAACTTTTACCATATAAAAGGGGGAAAACATTTCTCACCTGAGATATATTAATTCCAGTAACTGGAAGTCTTAGATCTTTTCCAAATTTTCACACGAGTTTTTCATAAGTATCTTCCGAAGACAAAATGAAGAATATAAAGACGACGAAAGCTGATTAAACCTGTGATAACAGTTCTGGAGAAATATATCTCAAGTGGTTTTTGGACTTTGACTGAAAATTTTAATTTCAAGTAGTATATTTTTTTTGATTTTAATTTGTGCTCTTACCCATTTTTTGGGTCGGCTTATTAATCTTTGTTGAATCATATACAAGTCTATTTATTACTTAAAATTTAAAATAGATTATATGGTTAATAATTATTATTACTCATACTATTGTATTAGGGAAGTTATAAATACAAATTAATTATCATGTTGATATAAATCTTTTGGATGAAGAGTATTAATTATTATTTCCTCTCTAAACTGTGGTGTCACATTAACCAATGATTTAAAAATGAACTAATCTCACTATTAAATTTATATTTTACATATTTAAAATTAAATATTTTTATTTTTAATATATTAAATCTTATTTTACATTCTTTTTTTAATAATCAAATTAATTTTTTTAAATAATATATTTTTATTAAAAAAATATTAATTCAAACTTTTCAAATCATGTTAGACTTTAAAACACCTAAATTCGACCAATTTTACAAAACAAGTTCTTTTTTTATTGAGCCTTTTTAATCAAAATTTATTTTATTTTATTTTTTTGCCATACCTACCAGATCGAGTAGGTTTTTATGGTTATGATCAACTCTACTCCATATGATGAAAACTAAGGTTGATTGTCAACCTGGTTGATCCAATCGACCTAACCCTGCCCCATTACACAACTAAAAGAATTTGTATCTTTTGACTAAGTCAGGCTGTGTCAAATAACCAAATTAGGCCGATTCCCAAGTTGACATGAAACCCAACTTAACTAGGCTTGGGTATATTTTTTTTTTTTTTTTATTTTTTATTTTATTTATAATAACTTTTATTTATAATGAATATTTACAATATTAATTCTTTTCAAATCTTAATAACTATTCATTCTAAATCTTAATTTTATTTTTTTCATTTCCTTTTCATTCATTTCAAATCTTAATTGTTCCTTATTTTTTTTCATTAAAAAATTATTTTTATAAATAACAAATATAAAAATAATAAATTAACCAAATTTGAACATGGTGTAACTTGACTTGACCTGATCACCTACTCAGCGAAAATTAGGACGAGTTGAATCTCAAGTCTAAAAAATAAGACTTGACCTAAAATTGGGTCAAGTCCTAAGTCATGCAAAACCTAATCTGACATAAACCTTGTGCACCCCTAATGAGCACCATTAAGCAACAAGCTCTCACTATTATTTTGACTACACAAAGCCAAATTGGACTTTGACCAGGAAGGGTTCAAGATGATCTTAGTTTGAAACCATAAATCTTCAACTTTAGGGCATTCAAGGTGAAAGGTAGACTGAGGGATGGAACACAATGTTGAGCTAGGGAACAATAAATCATGGCACTTTCTATCATAATTAGAGATGTAGTTACTATTTTATGCGCCTGATAACTCTCTGAAAAAAAGTTATCTATAACAATATTGAAAGTAGAAACACTTAATTTATAAATAAAATCTCAATGGTTGTAAAGAAATTTCATCTATAACTTAGAAACTGACATTTGACCATTATTAAGCAAAGATTTAAGCATTATGTGTGATGAATTTACAAGAAATGGATTTGGAAAAGTATTAGCAAAGAAGGGAGGAAAAATAAAGATTCTAGTGCTCGAGCACAAGAAATCTAACGCCTAAGCACCAATTCTAAAGACCCAGTGCCTAGACACCAAATGAGTCTCGCTCAAGTGCACTATCGAAAACCCTAATTGCTTTAATGATTGAAAACTCCATACTCAACTCATACTCCAGTTTTAGGGTTTTGAGGCTTATGTAAAGAGTCTTAAGGGCAAGTAGCAAGTGATCCAAGTAGAGAAGAAGCATAAAAAGGAATGGAAATCACTTGAGAAGACATCTAAGTTGAGAGTTGCTGAGGAGAGAGGCAATTTCAGAAAGAGAGCTCTATATAGTTTTTCCCCTTCTGAACACCTCCCTCTTCATGTATTCTTTTAAGCTTTTCTTTGGTATTTGAATCTATACTAATACCCATTTGAAGCTAACAAGTTTTATCTGGTATTTTCGCTGAAACCTTTGTGGGTTACTTTTGTATGATAGTATTTTCTTATTGATGTTTTGAATTCAGTGTATTTATTTTCATTCTGCTCTTAATGTTTTTTTGAATTTGATCACCTTAGAATTGAAGTAGCATTAAAGCTAACTTGAAAGAGAAACTCTAAATGAAGAAATAGATGAAGATAATCTCTATTTGCATGCTTAAAGAGTATTAAGTATAGTAATTAGCAATCAAGACAACAATACTTGATTGTCTTAGATAACCAAGATTCAAGCAGCGCTTTACATCAACTGTCTTATCAACCAACTTTCATAGAAATATAGGGAGTTGAGAGACACAGTTAAGTTTATGATGATTCGATAAAACTTCATAAACAATTGCATCCCTAAGTTAGTAAACTAATTTATAACTCAAGAAAAAATAATTGTCAATACAAAATAACTACACATATCGATGAAGTCAAAATGCTAAATTCATTTAATTGTTTATTTACTCAATTTTACGTGATTGTCAATTTATTCAATTATACACTTCATTCATTTATCTTATTTAAAAGTTTGATAATAAAATCAGTCCAGAATTATATCCAAGTTCTCATGAAAACGATCACATTCACTTGTGTGTATAGAAATTAGCAGACAGTTCCCTACCAATGCAATGAAGAGGTGCCAGTGTCAATTTGATCACTTAAACTTCCTGCTACAAGTTGTGATTGAGTATTCCCGTATAGTTAAACATCAATAATCAATACAGAAAAGTAATTTTCAAGCCAGACAAAAATTGAATTTCATTTCCTTCGGTTATGGATATATTCAGACTCTAACTCTTCAAATGACAGAAAGAATACTAATAAAACAAACAACAAATAGAAGCAAAACCAACATGGCATCTAATGCTTGGTAGCATACTTCTTTTACTTGTTCCGATGTAAAAGTGTTTACATGATCAGCAAGCAACATAATGCTAAAATACAATCAGGATGGACAAAATTTCTCAAGCAAAGCCACCAAAATCCCAACTTGTGAATTGTTGCAATCATTTCTCGGCACCAGAAGAGCATAAATATCGCAGCATGTATTCATTGGAAGAACATGTATCAGCAAGATCCTGATGTATTCTAGTAATTGCTTTTTGCAAAGATTTTAATGAAGGGAGCAGATTTCTACTGTTCTGTTGAATAGAATTCCCATGGGCTTTGCAGAGCTCCTGTCAGATCAGGAAATTCAATATTTCGAATCATTTTTTACAGCAATATGTTTAATAAGGGGGTTGGAAATTAAGGTAGTAGAATACCTGACACCATCTAAGTATAAACTCCAAATGTGGACAGTTTTCTAGAAGATCTGCAAGTGCCTCAATTAATCGCTGCATATATGCATAAGGGATTGATGCAGCAACTGCTGGAATATCTGCGGGACTGACAGCAAAAATACATTTTTTAATGAATGAGTCCTCATTTAAGCGAAGGCTAAGGATCAAAGCTCTAGTTGGTTGCCCTTCCGTTAGAGCAACGTCAACAGCCTGTTAAAAAATGTGAGCCCAAGTTAACAATGACATCATATGAGGAATTACTGTAGTAGGTTAGAACTTTATATACTAGTTTCATTAAGATCAAAACACATGCTTCATTTGCAACCTGCCTAATTGTGATCCCGATTTCTTATTTTAAGAAAGGCGAAGTAAAAAAGAATTGAATCAATAGAGTATATGGCACACTTAAGCTCTATTTACTCACAGAATTTAATTTCTTGGATATATAAGATATGTCTGGATTTTCCCTTTCTGTAAAAACATTTTGAAGTTTATTATACTAAAACCACGCCTCAAGAACAGTATAATTTCTTTAAAAAAAAAAATTAAAACAATTTTTTTACTGGAACTATTCTACCTTCACATATGTTAGTATGTCAATTTCAGGTTGTAAAATAAACAACTAATCAGTACTCAAAGGAGGGTGTATTGTCATGTTTCAAACAGATCTTTTTTCGAAAGTTATTTTCTACAGAAAATATTATTTACAAGAATCTTATTTATAGGGCAGGAGGTCTCTGCAGATGATGTTATGTGAAAAATTGTAAACTTTGAAGTGAAGTATAAGTACCTCCGGTGTAACATCTATGTCAAGGTCAGTTGGGTCAAATATGAATGATTCATCAACTGAATAAACTAGAACTCCCTCAGTAGTTGCAGCTACAAAACTCCGACCAGTAGGTGCCATTTTTAGGCATTTTGTTCGAATAACAGGCCTTCCATGGTTAGGCATGGATCCCGGTAAATCATATCCTACTTTTCCACGCATTTGTACATCAACACCTTCTTCTACATCACTGTTCTCATCATCAATCAAATCCAGTGGGCCAAATTCTGTCATGTTCTTTGAGTTTAACATGTCAAGCACTCCATCTAATGAGAGATTGAGAGTTATCTGAAAACGCCGTAAAAGTACCTGTGCAAAACAGATTCCAATTAATGAACAGAATTGTTCCATGAAAAAGAAATGTAAGGAAGTTGGAGACAAATTGGAAAAATGAATTGAGTATGCATAATCAACAGCCCAAACTTTATAATACAGACAGACATACAGGCAGAAAGTAGATGCAAACAATTAAACCAACGTTTCTAGACAACATACAAAGGGACAGTGAAAAAGGAGATTGGGAGTAACATTTATATCAGAATAAAGATACTCGACATTCAACATCAAAAAGTATATAAAATTTTCTGAGATAATTTTTTTAGATAGAGAAACAGAAGCTTCCCCCATTGTATAATTCTTGTTTTGTTCTTACAGAGAACTAACTACTAACAAACTAATTTCAAATTCAACCCCCCTTACATCTATATTATAGGCTCTATTTATTAGTTTTGTCTCAAAATATACAGAAGAAAGATATTTTCAACACAGTTATCTGTTATAAATTGCATATATAGTATATATTATACCACAAAGGGAAACATCAAAATATCACATATCACAAGGCATAGCTATTTGATCATGCTTGGAGAACACAGAAGCAGCAGCTTTTTTCTTATAACTAATTGGGAAGGCTTAGTTTTTTATCCAAGGCCACCATGGATTATTTTGTTGGGGAAGTTAAGAATCAACAAAGCTGTTCAGTAACAGCCATGAATCACGCCAACAAGTAACCTGAGTATAAGGAAGGAGACAAAGTCACCAACAAATGGATGAGTATTTCCTTCAATCTTGGATTTCCCTTTAGTAGACTTCACAAGATAGATAACGATTCATGAAAAAAAGCCCTTTAACAACTGGGCTATGGCTAAGTGTATGCTAGGTAAGGAAGGCAAAAACAAAATGGAAATATTTTGATCTTCACTCCTTTGTATTTGGTATAGATGGTAGCTTATGCAAACAAGGCACAAGTCACTCTCAACGATTCCTCATTTTTGCTGTAGGCATGCAAGTGTGAAATGATTTGCATTTACATCCCACTCTTATCAATACATCCATTTTCCACAGCCATATCAAACGACCCTCCCATAGTGTATCAGCATCTAATCAGAAGCTTTTAACATCAAAACAATTTAGAGATACATAACATGCATACAATTTTTTGCAATAAACAGGCAGTGTCCGTAATGATATTATACATACACTAATCCATTCTCTTCTCTATTAATGCTACAGAAGCCATCAAGTTTACAACTCATATAGATACAAATAGAAGTAAATCGAGCATTATATTTAGTTGTGATCATCAACAAGGTTGCAAAGATACATTAGAAAGTAGAAGATTGTGTTCTATGTTTTCATGATTTTTACTTGTTCATAAATTATCTAACCACGCCATGTCCATTTAATTCCCATCACATTTTAGATGTGAATGCCAATAAATCACGGTTTATCAAACACATGAATGCTGTTCAACAAAAGAAGCACATTCTGGGAAACAACATTTTAAGGATTAATTAAACACTATACTTGATATGTTGAATTCAACATGATGGAGTATACAAATGTAAAAAGCCAACCTGATCTGCAACATCATACATGCAGATATATCTGCTGCTTCCCCCAGCTAATATGTAGCTTCCATCAGCTGAATAACATAAGGTCGTAAAGCACTTTCCTGAGCTTGAGTTAGCAGCTGATCTCCGGTCAGTCATAAGACGCCCTCCGGCTATATCTCTGCGGCCTTCTATGGTGTACATCAGCACACCATCAATTGGATCCCAAAAATGAATTTGCCCATCTAATGTGCTGCAAGCTAACTGCCTTCCATCCGGACGGTAAACTACTGTGAGAACATCATGCGTGTGAGGAAATGTTTCAACTGCTCCTTTTCCATTAAAGACATCCCACAACCGAACAGTTTTGTCCCATGATGATGAAGCTAAGACTGCCTACATTTAGAGAGGAAAAAAAAACTTTGTTAAGCTCCTCTAAATAGACAAACTTTAGCACCCTCTATCATATTTTTAACTTGAATGAGATAATCATGGCTTCTGCAAAATTTTTTGTAATTCAGTTACTGCAGCAACTAAAAGCTGGAACCAACTAAAAATACTGCAGAAGACATCAACTTATGCTAAAAAATGTTCGGGAAATTGGCTAACTCACATTTGTAGGAGAAAAGATCAATCCATGAACAGGGCCCTCATGACCACTGAGCACATCCAACAATCGGCCCGTCCTCATTGACCATACAAAAATCTGTTACAGACATTGTTAAGCCAAAATATGGTGAAATGAGATAAACAACATTGTCATCCACCCAAAATTTGTGAATATGATACCTCAAAGGAATCTAGAGTGCCAGCACATATCACTTCACCACTTTGATCTGCTGACAAAGAAACAAACTGTCTTGAGGAAGGAGTTGTAAATGTCCTGAAATTTCGATAACGGAACAAATCCCATGCACGAACAGTCCCATCCAGAGAGGCACTGAGCAGGCAATTGTTACTTGCCATAAAATGCAGTGCAGTTACAGCGTTACTGTGCTCAGAAAATGTAACAAAGCAAAAGCCTGAGGAAACAGTCCACACCTGAAACAGTGAAGTGCTATAATTTCACCTCATGCCAATATTAACATTTAAGCCTATTCATAAAAGAATTCAATTATATATTTACCTTCACTTTATTATCATCTGCTCCAGTAGCAAGAAATTGTGAGTCTGGTGAATATGCAAGACAATTCACATCAAAGTAGTGACCCTGCTGCTTCAATATGTAACTCTCTGATCGCCACTCCCACACAAGCAGCTGGCCCAGTTTCGCACACCCAAAGCTCAACCAATTCCCAAGCTCATTAAAGACAGATGTTGTAATCTTTTCTCTTGATATTGACAAAAGATGAATGCACACAAAATCAGGCATCTGATACAAGCCAAATACACCATTTGAGAAACCAACAACAACCATGTCTAACTCTCTATGATAATCACATGCTGTTGTCTTTGCTGGTGCCTGGTTTAAATTGTCCTTCCTCGACAATTCCCATTTCCCTTTGCATAAGTACTTCCCTTCTTCAAGCATCTCATCCTCCTTACTGTCAAAATTCTTTCTCTTCTTTAAATTACCATGACCTTCAGTCTCAATATTCCCTTCAACATCCCGATCCGGCGTACCTGGTGAGGGTGGCTCAGAACCTTCATCGTCCATTTCATTAATATCACCCTCGTCACTCCTAAAGGTCCAGCTAAAAACATAGCCATCCCTTGTAATCGTATAAGCTTTACATACCCTATTAGTTTTCTTTTCAAGACCAAAGTACGCACCTATAACAGAATCTCTATGACCCAAGAACAAGAAAGGCTTATATTTAAGCCCACCACTCAACTTCTTCATATATAAGAGTCTTGCAGTTAAATCCTTAGACCCAACAATCAAGTAGTTCGAGTCAGGACTCCAATCCAATGCCGTGATTTTATCATCGAAGTCAGCAAAAGTTCGAACCAATTCAAAAGGGAAATACTCCTTTCTAAAACCAGGAGAGCGCCAAATTTGGACCAACTTACCTGCTCCAACAGCAACGAGAGAGCCATCTGGGCTGAATTTGATAACATTGACGGGCTTTTTAAAAGAAATACGATGGAGCACTACGCGGCGGCGGAGGTTAATAAAAAGACAGCGGTTCCTCTCGTCAACAGTGAGCAAAAACGTGCCGTCCGGCGAGACGGCGATGCGGGAGATATTGGAAGATGATTGTATAGGTAGAGTTATGGTTTGGGATTTGACAAGGTCAGTGACGGAGATTCGGTTACCAACCGGTGAAATTAGCAATGTGTTGTTAGAGATTATAGTGTTACCTCCTCTGTATGGAGCTCCAAGCAGATTCTGAAACCTGAAATTCATTGCTTGGGAGATGGGGGCGAGAGAGACTCAAGACACAGATGGTGGCGAGAGAGACTTGGGATGGAGTAGAGGTTCAGGGTTTAAGGACGTGGACAGGGAATAGTCGAGGCTCGAGGGTTATTCGAAATTGCATACCTAGAGTATTCAAACACCCAGACTCTTTTCGAAAGAATTATGTTGTACGTCTGCTAGTTATGGAGCCCTAAGCCATAGTCCATTGTTCGAATAAACTTGGAAAATCTTGAAAACATTAAAAATGGGGATATCTTTATTATTAAAACATTCGCATATATATTAACAGATATGAGTTTTATAACTCAAAGAAAACTGAATAATTTGAATTGAAGTTAAATATTTAGTTTTTCTAATTGTTATAAAACGAGTACTCGATGCACTTCAATGATGATTATTTTATACGAAGTTAGGATCTTAAGTCAGTGGGCTGAAATCCTATTTTAATTTTTTTTATATTTTATTCTAAAAAATTATTTTTATAAATAAAGTCTTTTCAAATTTTTAATTTGAATTAAACTAAAATAAGATCAACTAATTAACCATATCATCATTTTATTCTTTTTAAATTTAGACTAAGTTTAAATTTAAGTGACTATTGTACTAAGTATTACTTTTTAAATTAATATCAACTTGAGTAATTAAATACTCGCAAAAATATTTTTGTCTATCCATTGTTCATGTAATATATAATAAAATTATATTAAAAATATATACTATCATTTAATAATATTATAATCATTTAATAAATATGTCAAATAAAAAATAAGGTTTATCACATAAAAATTTATAATCGTCAATTTGTCAAAATAAAATACTATATATATATATATATATATATATAATTATAGATATTATTTTATGATATTTTCAAAGATAATTGCTCACCGTCTAGTTAAAATAATACATTAATATTTGAATTTATTAAGTTACTATTTATAAAATTGTATCAAAAGCATAAATATATTAAATATAAAATTATATACATAATACATGTAGGAGAGTTCAAATTAAATTATTAAAATATCAAATAATAAAAAACAATATAACCCAATCATATAAGATGTTTGTAATTTCAATGGATGCAAAAATATAAAATACGTAGAGTATAAAATTATAACTTAGTACATTAAGGGAGGCAACATAATGCACTTCCGCAAGTGATTTTATAAGAAGATAAAATCACAAAAATTTAAAATATCATGAAAAATATTAAAACAATTTAAGAGATAATTATGTAAATGAGACCGTTAAAGTAAATATATAATTTTTAATTAAATTTTATGAAAGGTAAATCAAAATAAATTAAATAGTGTGAAGATATATTATATTATAAATTATCTTATTTTAAATTAGAAACTCAAGGTACTATCAATAACTCCTTATTGACGACAATTGCTCATAAGAAAATAAATAATAATGTAATCTGAACTTTAAACTAAATTCTTGTTTATAGGTAAATTCTTTCGATAAAAACACTTTCATTTGGCCTCCTTTGCAATACTTTTTGTGACATTTGTTCTTTACTTAAACGATAACTATCTTATTTTTGGCCAAAAAAAGTATGATTATCTTATAATAAGATAAACGAAAAGAAATTAAAAATATTGTGGAAAATATTAAAACATCTAAGAAATAATTATGTAAATGAGACAGTTAAAGTAAATATACATTATTTAATTAAAATTCAATGAAATAAATCATATGGTTTGAGGATATATTATGTTATAAATTATCTTATTTTAAATACAAAATGTTGGAATATAGACTCATAAATAGATGAAATAATTGTATTTATCTTTAATATTAAATAATTAGAGATAATTTAGATTATATTTAATTAAGTTATTATGTTAATAGCTGAATAAATCTTTGTTGTATATCTAGTTACTTGATCAACGTGCCAGATAAAAGCTAATATACCCTTAAATTGGTCATTCCTGTGCCTATAAAGCAATTTAGGATTTAGGATTATGCTCATAAAACAAATAGATGCGAAAGTCAAGGTTTCATCACTCAAGAAAATTGGGGTACTTTGAACAACTCAACCCTAACTATCTAATTATTTAATTAATTAATTCACTAATTAATTAATACTTAAATAAATAGAAAAAATTAAAATGGAAAAGACTCAAATGACATCTTCAAGTAAGGACAATTTTAAATTAAAAATAAATAATAAGAGAATTTTAAGACAAGCAAAATAAAAATCTAAAAATTAAAAAATTAATTAATAATAATAAATAAAAGTAAAAATCATTTGAAAAATAAAAATAATAAAAACACAAAAATAGAAAATTAAAAAAATCCAAAAATGGAAATTAATAGTGATAATAATAAAAATTAGAAAAATTAATATCAAAATAAAAATCAAATCAAAAAGAGAAAAAATATAATATAATATAATATAAATAATAATAAAAAAGTCTTAGAATTACTAATGGTCAAAAATCTAAAAAAAAAAAAAAAAGAAGAGAGAAAACTAAAAAAGAAAAAAAAATTTTTGAAAAATAACATATTAAGAGACAATACGAACGACCAAAGTAAAGAAGCCAGTTTAGTGGCCCTATACTTGGTAGCTCAGTCTATTTCCTTATGTTGAGCATTGATGGAAATCAGGCCAAACATAGGAATAGGGTTGTGCAGGCAACTCTTTATATGGTTTAAGGATGGAGCAAAAAGGAAGAAATGACAAGAAAATATGGTAGAGAAGTGGGCTATACATTGACCCTCTCCCTTAAGTCTCCGTCATCCTTGGGCATGGCAAAGGGGAGTGTCGAAGAGAGGACCTTGCTTCGAGCATCTTGGACAGAGGGAAACGAAGGAAGAATGGAGTCAAGAGAGAAGCTTAAGATAAGGATTGAAAGGAATGTGTGGGTGATTGAACAAAGAAAAGAAAGAAAAAGTAGCTGAGACACAAGAGGGAGGCTCTGCATTATAAAAGGAATAGGGAGAAAAAAAAAGAGGTTGGATAAAAGAGGACGGAAAAGCGAGAGGGAGAGCTTCAAAAAATCATGGGAGCTAGAGAGAAGGAAAAAATAGCCGAGATAAAACGGAGAGTATAGATGAGAGCCTGAGAGCGAAGCTAACTTGAAAAAACACAGAAGGTTACAAGAAGAGACAGCCAGCCGAGGAGGAAGGAGAACTAAAGGCGAAAATGAAGAACCAACATGAAAGGAATAAGCCACTCTTCATCCCTGTTTTGGTTAACATAATATAGAGGGGAACGGTCTGCGGGGAAAGAAGATAGTTGGAGAGTAAGAGGTTGTGAATGTGATCAAAGGACCAAAATCAAGAGAGAAGAGGAGAAGCCAACATCGAAACTGAGAAAGAAAGAAGAAAGAGTGAGCATGACCAAGAGACCAAAAACTAGAGCTAAAAAAAAGAACAGAGAACTGGAGTGAAGAACTAAAAAAAGTGAGAGAAGGCCTAAGGGAGTGGCTACTATCTTGCTCTGTGTTTGGATAGCGAAATAGAATAAAACAACACCTGGGATGATCAAGATGAAAGCTAGCACGAGCACGAGTAAGGTTCCATGGTAAGGCATGTAGAACTCAACTAGAACTCGAGGACATTACAGACGTGGAGAAAGCTAAAGAAATGGTGAGAAAGCTAAAGAAATAAGGAGAAGAAGAAGAAAGAAAAATGGGCTTGGAGATGGTATTGGTAGGCTGATTTGAAGGACGGGCATAAGCGTGAAACACCCTTGTTTTTGTAACCCAAGAACAGAGAAGGAGAGAGATTGGGAGAAGAGACAGAGAAGACTAACATCCAAAGGAAGAGGTTCGGGCTCTAAGAGTGAAGCAATAATTACAGGTAAATCCCTTTATTCATCTAGTTTTTATTAAGGTTAGGTGATCAAATTCTTATGTCTAAAAGTTGTAGCCTGCATCCTGATGCATGTATTTAGGTGAGGAAACATGGATGAGCTAATGTGAGGTTAATGAATGGGAATGACATAAATAATGATGTTTATCTAGGTGCTTGTCTCCTTTGACCGTATATTATTATTATTATTATTATATTTTATTTTATGATTATAAGATGTGTAAGAATGCTCTTGCTTAATCCTATGACCATATATTATTCCTAAACCTTTTAGCACTTCCTCCGTTTTCACTTTGTTGAAAGTAATGCTTGATTCCAAGCTTCTGTTGTGGTGTGTTATTATCTTTTTATTTTTCTTCTCTTTTCCACTAGTTGCATTAAATTGTAAGTGAGTTTTATGGGTTGGTCTGGGAATACATAGTTGCGTAGAAAGGGTTCCTTGTTAGCAAACATTAACAGCATGGTTCTTCTAGCTCTGTTAAGTTGCTTCTATTTTGCTGACATGTAAAGCAAGCATTTTAATATAGGAAAACATGTTTTGTGGGATCTTTGAATAAGGCATGATGCTTACTACTAATATTAAGAATAACAAGGCATTGGTTTTTTTAGTTTTTTATTTTTATTATTTATTTTTTGGATCACCACATTTTATTCTTCACCACTTGATACGTGAATATGTCTTGGCATGATTTGACTATACTTATAAGAATTTCCATGTGTCTAAGTGGAGATTATGGTAGTTAATAATACAAGTGAGCCCATGCCCAAGTGACTTAGAAGGAGAGGAAACAAAGTTTTTTTTTACTAGAAAAAGGGAGAGAAAATAAAAATAAAAGGAGAAGTATCAACTGATCCTCCAAATTATAGTAACTTTAATATGAGCCAATAGTGATATATCTCCTCTTTCCATGATTTTGGTTTTTCTGCACTCATGAACTTAAAAAATAAAAAATGCAACGACTTGGTTTTTGTTCCCATGGCATGGACTATCCTATTTACAATAAATTGGGATTGAACCATTGAGAAACGTAGTATGAAATTTGCAAGAAACAGTATGATTTGCTATCTATGCTTTTATAAATGTGTTTAAGTAAGTACAGTGATGCTTGGCTAAACAAAGATGCAATTATGATGTGTTAATTTCAGTTTCATTTGTCGTTTTTTTCTCTATTATTTTATTTTATTTGGCTTTTTTTTCTTTTATTTTATTTTATCTATTTTTCCTAGAGTATTCATGTGAGACCTTTTGTCTCTTTGAACACTCAGGTAGTTAGGTAGAGGTTACGCGAGATCTTTAGTCTTTTCAAATCTTGAAATTTAATATTCGCTTCAAAAATACAAAGATGTAATAATTCTAAATTAAAAAAATAGTTTATTTTGCCTATTATTTGTAATTAAAAAAATCCAAAAGTACTTCCCTTATATAATGTAGTATCTTTTAAATTGAAATAAAGAAATAGTTATTTAAAAATCCAAAAGAACATAAACTCAAAAATCCAAAAAATATTTTTTTTCATTATAATTTCACTTCAGATTCAAAATAAGTTTTAACTTCAAAAAAAAAATCCAAAAAACATAAATACATAAATCCTAAAAATATTTTTCCATTATAATTTCACTTCAATTTCGAAATAAATTCTAACTTCGGAAAAAATCCAAAAAACATAAATACAAAAATCCTAAAAATATTTTTCTCTTGTAATTTCACTTGAATTTCAAAATAAAATTCTAACTTCAAAATCTTAAAAATCTTTTCTATTATCATTTCATTTAAATTTCAAATCTAAAGTTAAAATCCCAAAAAAAAAAACACTAGAGAGAGAAAAACCAAAAAGAACAACAAGTTGATATGAAACAAATTTCATAAAATAAAACACACTAACCAAATTTCAATCCTGTTTTGTTTATAGAGATCTGTTTGATTTCAACTCTCTTATTCTTTTCCACAAAAATTAAAATATACCAACTGCCACACATTTCTAGGTCAAATTATGTGGACTTTGATCCCTATTATAGGGTACGTAGGCCCTAGTCTGCCCTTTGTAAATATCTATTTATTTGCTTTCATTATTGTTGTTTTTGTCTTCTTTATTTAACGAGCATGTATGTCAATAAAAGGGTAATTGAGATAAATTTAAGGTCAAATTTTATCTCATTTGACTAGTTTAAGATGATTAATCATCTTTATGAACAAGTGTTTTGGGGTGCTCAACACCTTCCCTACACTCAAATAAACTCTCAAACTCATATCTATTTTCGTAAACCACTTTACCTTTTCCTTTTGTTTTAAATTAGTTTTCCAAAGTTTTCTGTTAAAAATTTTAGTGGTAACTCTAGTAAATTAATTTTCAATATTCATTTGGAATCAACTTAATTTCTTTTTTTTTTTTAATTTCCACCAAAAGGTACCAATCAAGAAAATGAAAGAGGGAGAAACTAACTTGAAAAAGTGATATATGATGGCTTCTGCAATACTAGGTATGTATATTTAAGTCTATTGTGAAACTATGAAATTTTACATATTTTGGAATTAGGACTTTTATTCAGAGTGATCTAACATTTGGTATTAGAGCCAGGTTGAAAATTTTAGAATTTTTCAATAAAAAAGTGTTGTTTCTCCCAAATACTTATCTCATATGATTACATATGTTAGATTTGATATGAAAAGTATGTTTCTATCAAGTCGAGAATTATCCATATTTTGATACAATACATGAATGCATTATTTTTTTAAATATATTGATTGATATGCTTTGACATATGTGAGTATTATTCAATCCATGAACTAACGTCGATAGATGTGAAATACATGTAAATATATATATATATATATATATATGGATAGAATTATTGACATTATGTATTAATTTGTATGAATTTTCTCAATTCAAGAATACGTATCCTTTAGCAAATAAAAGTATCTAATATAATGCATATGTTTTATGTGAATATATATTGTTCCTAATGAAATTTATTCATATATTGATCAAATTTATTTGCTATCATGCCATTTGATGTTTATGGATGGTATGCCAACATTAAATTAAAATTCTAATATAATTGATTTCAGGATGTTGAGATTAAAGTGATCTCTAAATATGTTAAATATAATCAGTGATTTGCATGCTCATTATTTTCTCAAATGGATCTATTATATTTAAGTAATATAAATTTTTATGATAGGTTCAGATTTCTCATCTTGGAATAATATCAATTGGATGAATATTATTACTATTTAAAGGGTTATCATTGAGTAATTTGAAATTTATTTTTTAAGATGATTTATTAGCCACCAAAATGGCCAAATCACAAGGATAATAAATTTAAATAAGGACAATAATTTTATGCTAATATATGTATAAACATTCATAAATTTAAATAAATACTCAATTATCATTAAGTAATTTGAAATTTATTTTTAAAGATGATTTGTTAGCCTAAAGTGGTCGAATTGTAAGGACAATAAATTTCAAATAAAGAAAATCAATATGTGATAAGATATATATATATATATATATATAAGTAAACATCTATTATTGTTGAATAAGTTCACTGGTTGTTAAGTTGTTAAGATTTACTAAAGATAAGATGATACAAGACAAAAAAAAAAGAAAGGTAGAAGAGGACAAAGAAGAATAGACAAGAGGAAGAGAGAAAGATTCACAATTCATATGATAGTCACTTCACCTCACATAACTCCTTTTTAACATCTTCTAAGAATTAACAATCCCATACTAACAACTACAACAAGAATGCAGCTAATAGGAAAGGACAAAAAGACCCTCACTAAGATGCATAAAAGACCAAAATATCATCAACTCATTTACTAATGTATCAACATTCCCCCCATAACATCAATAAAGGCCTACTTATCAGGTAATGAATCAACAAACACCGCTTCAATAGGACACCTCTTGAGAAGAGAAACATGGAACGTATGATGAATGCGAGATGTAAGAGGTAACTTTAGAGTATATGCCATAGGTCCCACCCTTTCCAATATCTGGAACAAACCAAAATATCGACGTGACAATCTTCAAAAGTTCTCCTCTGTACTAACTTTTGGCAAAATGGCTATAGTTTAATGAACATCTAGTCACCAAGACCAAAGGAAACACATTTGTTAGTCATCAAAATGGCTAAATCATAAGGATTATGAATTTTAAATAAAGATAATTATTATATGATAATATATGTATAGACATATATTCATATATTTAAGTAAATACCCAATTATCATTAAGAAATTTGAAAATTATTTTTAAAAATGATTTCTTAGTCACTATAGTGCATGAATTGTGAGGATAATAAATTTCAAATAAAGATAATTAATATGTGATACTAGATATCTAAATATTTGAGTAAATGTCTATTATTGTTGAATAAGTTCACTAGTTGTTAAGCTTCTAAGATTTACCCAAAGGTAAGTCAATGGTTTTAATAAATAGTAGACACTTGAGTAGTAAATTAACTTTCTTTAATCACATATATTTATTAACCAAAGATAACATATATACTTAATTGAGGATTTTAATTTACTAATAAAGATAAGATTTATGGCATTCAATTTATGATCCTATGTCATAAGATCAACCCAGAGGAGATTTATAATATACTTTAATGGTATTTTTATTTGTTCATATGAATCTTTATGAAGTTTTAGATATTTATACGAATGACTATTGCCAATAACATTAAAAACAACTATTTCACAAACAAAAAGTACAAAGGAATATCTTTACTTTGTGAAAGAATGCTTCCACTTTGTAGATAAGTTACTCGTTGATAGCTTAATGGCAATACTCACAACCATGAAGTACGATGATTTATGAGGTATGTAAAAGCAAATCATCAAAATGACTACTATTGAAACAAAATTAAGATTCCTAGGGATGAATGTGGATGATTATTTAATATACAATTCATTTTGAACTCATTTCCTTTTAAACATAGGCCATTCAAATTAACTACAACACTATTAATGATAAGTGGGATGTTAATGAATTGGCTAGTAAGCTTGTTCAGATGAAAACGAGAATGAAGATGAAAGGAAGTCATTCAATCAACCTCGACCAAAAAGCTAGAAAAGGACTTAAGCAAAAAGGCAATAAGTTTAAGAAAGGAAAAATTCTTACTAATGTTTTTAAAGCTTAGAAGACGGAACAAAAGGCAAGAAGTTCCATTTTTATAGAAAAGTTGGTCACTTCAAAAGAAAAATGTCATAAACACATAGCTTGGTTTGATAAGAAAGGAAAACCTAATGCTTTAATATGTTTTAAATCAAACTTAGTTAAAGTTCTTAATAATACTTAGTGGTTTGATTCAGGTGCTACTAATCATATGTGTATGTGATGCATGAATTCCTTATAATCCAAACCTCAAACTCAAATGAAAACTTCTTATTGAAGGGGGATTGCATGAAAGCTCTAACTAAAGGCATAAGGACTTACCATTTGGTCTTAGATACTAAATTATATTTAGACTATACCTGATCATAATTTAAAATGCCCAGCCAACACGATGAGTTTAGCCAAACAAAAATAAAACCCGAACAAAAAAATCTGATTAAAAAAGCCTAATTAATAAAGCAGGCTAGGTTTAGGCTTTTTCTAAAGCATGGACTGAGCCTAAATGAATACTTTTTTAATAAGTAAAAAAGTATTATTTAAATAAAAACTCAGTGTAATGTAACATTTTGATAAAAAATAAAAACTAATACATCTTTTTTAAAAGGATTTATATTAATACAACAATTCATTTATATTTACAACTTCTCTATATATAATCTTACATTTAATAATAAAAATTCTTTATATTACTTATCTCAAGCCTCAAATAACAAATTGATTTGACCATTCTTTGAAAAGCCTGATAGGCCTAATAAGTCTGGCTCAAAATATATGAATAAAAACCTGAAAAAAAAAATCAATTAAAATACAAGCTCGGACTTTTTTTAAGCCTAAATTCAAGCCCAAAAAGCCTGACTTGATGATTAAGTCTAATTTAGACATATTAAGAATTCTTTATGCACTTTTAAAGGGGTTCAATGTCAAGTTTTGAAGGTCAGGGGAGTTATCTGCAATGACTTAAAGTTCAAGGGCACAATTTTATGTTTGAGAGATCATATAGAGAAATGTCCTTATATGAAGGGTAAAATTAAGAATACAATTCTATAAGGGATAAAATTGAAAAATATCTTATTTGTATAAGAAAATATTGAGAAATTTTTTTTGTGAGAGACTAAATTAAAAAATATTCTATATTTGAGAGACCAAAATATGATATTAATAAAAAAATGGAATAGAAAAGAATTAAAATTTGAAAAGAAATAATATTTTAAAATTTTGTTAAAGTAAATTTTACCTTAAATAAAATAAAAATAAATTATTTTGAAAATAATAACAATGTCAGGCTGGGTCTTAAGCAAACTTGAAACTTAGACTATCTTAGTCACTAAACTCACCATGCTTGGTCAAAATATGATTAGATGACATTGAATTAGTTGGGCCAACAGGATTTATGTACACCATTCATGTTATGAGTCGCACAAGTGAGACCAGGTTAGGACATTTATATCATGTTACTTGTGTTATGATATGTACGCGCGCGCGCGCGCACACACACACACACATATAATTTTTGCCCTTTTTTTTTTTGCCACACATATATATAAATTTAAGTAGTTTTGTCAATTTTAAATTTTATTTAATTTTATTATCTTAATTATGAGAGTTATATTTATTATTATTTTCAAAATATGTGAGTTATATTTAGTGCCTAAGGATAGGACAAGTAAGACAACTTCTTAATCTCTAAGGAAATAACAAAATGGATAACTACCTAATACCTCAGGAAATATCAAATAAAGAAACTACTAATTGTCTAAGGAAATAACAAATAAGGAAACTAATCAATGTCTCAAGAAATTACAAATATGGAAACTATTTAATGGATAAAGATAATACAAAGTCAAATATACTAAAAGGCCAATACAGTATAGGCATTTCAATTAGGCCTACACATCTGGTATAATGAAACAAGGTTAGCCGCTTCTTTAACTTTTGTGGCCTTAGATAAAGTCCACAAAAGTACTTCTTCACCAAGGATCCATAAAGCTTTGCAAGTTAGATTAGTGTCTTTTGGCCCATAACCTTGTAATTGATCCTGCTAGAAATGTAATCTCCTCATCCCTTCTTGGCCCTCGTCTAAGCTCATTACCATAGTTGTCCATACTCTTATCACAATAAACTCATGGGTAAGGCACAATCAGTTAATTGTCAGCCATGATCGATTGATAGTAATTTAAAATGGAAGAAAGAACACATCCCTTGATGAACAGTTTAATCCCAACCTTGAGCAATCAAATGTTCACCTCGCAAAAAGGAATTAGTTAATTATTTGAACTAAGTTAACTGTCAAACGTTTATATAAAAATCAATGGAAGGAAGAGCATAGATTTCATTGTTTCCATAATTGTCATGTCTATAGGGTTTTTGGTAACTTCCACTCTCCATCTAATAGGGTAATACAATATTTTTTCCCTCGTTTAGATCATTAGATGTCTAGGATTTGAACTTATGGAAACTTGGATTTTGCTTTGCATATCCCAAAACATTCTATCTGAAGAATCTTAAAACATTTTATCTTAAGAATCTCTATTCAATAGATAAAAAGAATTTGCTTGTTAGTATTAAACTTTTATTTGTTGATGTTTTAATATAATTGTCATCTTTGTGGTTTCCTAGATCCATGAGTTATATTAGACAATTGGAGAGTGGATAGTATAGTTGAACAACTAAGAAATTGGATAGTAAACTATCTTATCCATAATATTTTATTAAAGGCAAATTTTAGAGTTTTAAGTGTTCATGGTTAAATTATCAAGCTAAATCACATAACCTTTTCTCCTTGTTTTTCTTGTTGGCAACTAACAAATAGAACAAGGATGCCAATGAATCCTATGATTTGTCTAATCAAGTGATGACATTTTCTACTTTTAGGGGCAAAACTTTTATCTTTTAGTTTCATTCTTACTTCATATAAAAACTTTAACATTTGTTGCGAATACAAGAATGCTATTGGTAATTGAAGGAGAAAAATTACAACATAAGAGCTGCAAAAGGTAAATCGATTTATAGATAAATTAAGCTTATACATATAATGCATGGAAAACAAAACATTCAAGCAAAAGACTTTAAAATCCTAGCAACCCCAATTGTGATCCCATAAAACATGAAGTGACTATGATTCATAAAGAATAGGAATGACTTATTGACTAGGAATTAAACATATGTAATCTAAAAGCAATGATCTAATACTCTTCCTTGCTTTAGGAATTGCAAACTCCAAGTTTTTGTTCGATAAACTTGAATTTGCTAATGGTAAAGGCTTAGTAAAAATTTCAACTAGCTATTTTTCTATCTTTCAATAGAGATATATCACCTTTGTACCTCTATTTAGAGAAAATCTTGATATTAAAATGCTTTGTTTTCACATAAAAATCAAGATTGTGAGAAATTGCTTTTGCAAATCGATTATCAATAAACCCTTCAATGCTTTTTTTTATTATTAATATTTCATATGCAAGTTAGCTAGTATTTTTTTAACCATAATGCTTGATTCACTACTATTTTAGCAGCCATAAAAACTATGCCATTACAATAGATTGAGCCACAATGTCTTGTTTTTTATGACACCATAAGAAAATTCCTAAACCAAGACAAAATAGTACCTTGGGGTAATTTTCATATCATCCAATGATCCACCCTAATCACCATCTAAATACTTAAACAACTTCATATTTTGACTCTTTTGAAACTTGACTCCATTATTAACAGTTCCTTTTAATGTATTTAGCAACCTTTTTTTTTTTTTCCTTTAGGTGCACCTCACTTGCACGATGCATGAACCTTGATAGAATAGTTATAGTTTACTATACATCAGGTCTTGTTGTTCTAAGATATATTAAAAACCCAATATAGCTTTTAAAGTACATCTTGTCCACTTTTTCAACTCCATCATATTTACTTAATTTTTGTTTTTGGTTAATGGGCATGCTCATCTTCTTACATTTTTCCATACTAAACTCTCAGATAATCTCTTTTGCATAAGTGCACAATTAAATGTGATGATAGATTGCCTTAAATTTGTAAGCATGGTAGAGGTTTAAATTATAAATTTGCAACATCTTTATCTTTTTTAATGCTTGGAAAAGATCATTCCAATTATGATCTTCCTTTAATACTATTAATGGAGGATCATACACCCAACTATCAATTAACTCCATAAACATAAATACTCAAACTTATTCCTTGATGAATTAACTAAATCATAGCTCTCTTTAATGTTAGGCAATTTCAACAATGAAGGATATGACAAACGACCTTGTGAATAAAGTTTTAAAGGAAAGAGAACAAGAATGAGAAGAAAGTTCTGACAAAGAAAAGTATTCAATCTCTCAAATTTGATTTCAAAGGAGAAAGGATAAGGGCAGGACAAAAGAGAGATGAACACAATGATTTCAATGTGATTGTTATGTATGGTGTGGAGACTAAATGTCTAATAGAGCTAGAGTGAGTACTAAACATGGTTTATCATTTATAAGTAGGATAGAAGGGTAGAGTGGAAATTAATGGAAAAGAAATTAGATGAACTAAACCACAAGTTATATGGGCTAGCCTATGTAACTTATGAGTTCATTAGGTCAAGTTCAAATACCTATACTAAAATTGAAGATACATGTAACATGTAAACCTAACCACCAAAATGGTGGTATATTAGGTTTGTCCTATTTTAACAACTCTATAATTCACTAGTTAGCATATCGATAACTTAATTGTCACATACGAAATTAATTGGTACTAAGCATGTGTGTGAACACATTATGCATCTTCAAATATCTAATTATGGAAGAGGGGGCCATATTCTTTTTCATCATTGAGCCAGAAAAATTTGCATCTTCAAATCCCAAAATTTCCTCCTTGTGAAAATTCTAGACTTTGTTTGTCAATCATAGCTAAAAAGGGGACTCAGTAAAAGGTAAAGAGAGATGAGACAGAAATGAACGGGAAGGGATAAGATGGAGGATAGAGAAAAAAAAAATGTAGCATGTCCATCTTTAATTGAGAGTTAGCCTCAAAGATTTATTGGAAGGGTTTTAAAATTTATGTATTTATTTTAAAAAAATATTTTAAAATCATTATAAAATATTAAATATATTTTTTATGATTAAAATAAGATTTTGTCTACTTAATATAGATAGAATACCCACTTGGTCCTTAATTTATAATGTTTTGAAACAAGTACAAGTCTCTAACACATGAAATTTTTTAAGTCATCTTATTACTTTAAAATCCAAAATATTAATCTATGAGGCATTAAAATTTCATAATAGGATAAATGTACTTGACAATAGAATAATTAATAAACGAAATTTCATTCATTTGTTAGACTTACTCAATGTTGATATGCTTCTTACTCTTAGTATATGACATTTGTGTTAACATCTTTCTTAAAGTAGGAAATTAAAATCTACTATATGGTTCTCGATCTTTTGGCTAGAGTTGTAAAATTGATACTTGAAAATGAAATATATTTTTGAATGTCACAATTGTTATTTCTTAAAAATGAAACATTAGGGTATATGCAAAATGGTTATATAATGCATCATTTTCTACTTGAATCAATATAATTAGCATTATTTAGAAACTATTTGTTACATCATAATATGAAGTCAAGTATGCAATTACAATCAAGACATTGAACATAGGATTTGATTAAAATAATGAATATCCCACATCATTTGCCAATGCACTTAGAAGAGGATGAGTAGGTGCTAAAAAAAAACTCAATTTCAAAAGTCTGTGTGAACATAGTCAACAAAATCTAAAACTTAATTCAAAAACTAGTTGATTGTAATTTGCAATCAGTTAACTATGTTTTTCAAAAAATAAAAAAGAAATTTATCACTGATAAAAAATAGATTGCAGAAATAGGTTAACTAAAAATTTAATAGTGCTTTGAAATCCTTGAAAATGAAATGTAAAGTATCCAATTCAATTAGCATGAAATATTCTTAGTTAATTAAGATGCATGGAATAGAAAAATAAAGAGATAAGAGATAAGAGGAGCAAATACTAGATTTTTCCCAATTTGGCATAATGTAGCCTAAGTCCAGTCCCTGTAGAAAGCTAAGGGATTTTCATCACTAATCACCACACAATAAATTTTCAAAGTTTTAGTGCACACCCTAATTTCACATTGAAGCTTGAAGAGAGGGGAAAGAGATTGAATGAAAAGGTCATTTTGTTCTTTGATCTATACATTAGAGCTCAAAGACAAAAAAGAGATTATAAAATAATAAATAAAATGATAAGAGAGAGGGAGCTGTTGTTAGTAAAAGTAGGTTTAAGACATGGACATTCTTTGTAGTTCATGTGCATATCATTTCTTGATAGCCCATGTGTTGTGAATCAGAGTGTAGATAATGTGCTTAGGTTCCTTTCAAATATCAAACAAGAGTAATAAGCTACATGCATCTTGGGCTAATGTCATCTGATGGTCTAAACCTTTTTTTTAAAAGGATTTGATTAAGGCAATAAATGTTAGAACTTTCAACTACAAATAAGACTCCAAGGTCTATATTTCTTGGATTAAAATTTTCCTATCAAGAATTGCCCTTCTATAATCTGATGTACAATGCTAAATTTATGTTATACTTTTAAACATTAAAATAAAATAAAATTCCCATCTTGTTCACAATAAATGAAATAATTTTTATTTAATATACAATCCAACATGACATACATCAATAAACATTAAACTTCTTCAGCTAAAGAGGTACCAACATCAAAGCAAACAGTTGAATAACCTAAGGAAGCAAGGAATAAAAAGATGATTAGCATAAAAAATATTAAAATAAAAAACATGAAATCCTAAATTTGGATATTCCAAAGAGGGATGCCTTGCCAAATAAAGGTGTACATGGGCTGTGTCAGACAGGGTTTTCAGACAACCTGTGACCCTGCTTGATTTAAAACTGGGTCTCACTTTTTTGGCTCGAAACCTAACTAGACTAAGTTAGTGACCAAGTTAGGCTAAGTCTTTCTTTTTTTTTTTCTTTTTTTAAATAAAAAAGATTTATTAATGAAAGTTTTTTTTTTAATGAAGAAAAAATGAAAAAAAAATAAAGATTTGAAAGGAAATATAAAGGAATAGGAAAAAATTTATGATTTGGAATGAAAAATAATTAAAAGTTAATAACACTTGATATTTTAAAATTTTATTATAAAATTTTAATTTAAATAAAACAAAAAGTAAATTTTTAATAATAAAAAATATAATTTTCGGTCTTGTCAAGTCATATATCACCTTGAGACCCCACCTGACCATGTTAATAGACCTGGTTGGCCTAGTCAAAGATACAAATTTATATAGTTGGCTAGGTTCAACTTAGCTCGATGTGACTGGGCCAACCAAGTTTAAGTCCTATTGCCAAGTTTCATATTGGAACACAGAGGCAACATATTTTGAAAAAATTATGCTCATAATTAGCACACAAAATATGAAATATAAAGTATAAAATTTCTTGAATGGAACATAAAATATAGATTTTAAAATTTATTGTTGTACTCTATATGTAACCTCTTTCAAAAGTCGTCCTCCTTCTAGAACATCAAATTTTAAAATATAGATTTTCCTTACCTTTGCATTCCTAGCAATTGGGTTGTTTGAAAGATCTATTTTGAGCTTGGGATATATTATGATATAGTGACAAGCTCTGTCAGTGCTGATCTTTTTCTTTATTAAAAAAAAGGAAGGAAAAAAAAAGAAAATAAGAAACATGCAAAAAAAAAAGCTAAAAAAAAAAGTATAAAGCATTAAGCTATTTTCAATTCTTATATCTATGCTACCCCATATTTTACAAAAGAATAAGTATAGGGGTTGTCATTTATGTACATTTGAGTTGTTATTGAATGAGAAGGTGTTAGTTCAAATTGCGACACTTTAGAAATGTGATAGCTCATTATGGTCGTTAGAACACATATTGGTAGATATGTTTTAGCCTGCAACCATTCTTTATCCAGCCTTAGCCCAACCTCACGTTACAAGTTGATAAAGACCTTTTGATCTTAGGTGATAGAATGACCTACATTAGTGGAGAGAGGCAAGAAGAGTATACTTATAAGGGTTGAGACTTAGTCTTGTATAATTTTTATATCAATTTATCTAAGCTATTGCATGTGTATTAAATTGTTTTCACACACATATAGGTTGTTCTTCTTTAAAGCTTGGCTGGTTCCTCGATTAATAGAATTTGAGGGATAGTTTAAGAGACTAAGAGTGTCTTTGATTCAATTTGGGCTAGCATGTTTATATTCTTTTGGATTTTAAAGTCTTTTTGCTTTCTTAGGTCTTTATTTTTAACTTTTGATTTTCTTTGGCTAAGGACTAGCAAAATCCTAAGGTTAAAGGTGTGTTTTCCTAGTCTTAATATAGGTAGATTTTGAGTCATTTTATCTTAACATTAAGTTATTTAGGAGTAAAAAGTCATGTTTAGTTCTAGTTCTAGCTTTAATTTCATTTCATCTTATTTTGTTGTTTTCCATGTCTAATTTCAGGCTAATCTTCTTCAAGGTGGATATCGGGATCATGTTAGTACTGGACATAGCTTTGGAGTGGCTTAAAAAGTGAAGAAAACAAAATATAGGAGGTTTAAGTCAGAACAATAGTTGCTTGGGCAGTAAAATCTCATGTCTAGGCAACCTAACAAACCAAATTCTCTGTCATTGGCAAAGAAGTTACATATTGGGTGGCAAGTTTTGCTGACTGGGCAGCAATGGTAAATACCAAAATGCACAATTTTTTAAATTATGCGGTTTCACCCTTTCTAAACCTAATTTTGGCCTATAAAATGTTTAGAATAGAGGATTTGCGGATAGAGTAACCAGATGAGCCTTTATAGCCTTTTGAGAGTAAATATTAAAGGGGATTAAATAGAGTTGATGCTAGAAGATTGCTTCTATTGAGTTTTTTTCTTTCTTCATATTCTCTTTTGCTTTCTTTATGCTGGATGTTCAATTTTTCTATTAATTTTAAGATGGATTCTATTGTTAGTTAATTGAAGTTTTTATTTCTATACCATTTTATTTCTGATTGAGAGTTGTTTATTTATTTATTCTTGTTCTTGAATGTTAATAACCTGACTAACTATTAATTTGACAAAATCGAAAAGAATTAGAAAAGGACTTTAGATTTTAGGTCTAGAATGAATAGTCTTTGTTCAAATTAATTCACTATGATGGGTTAATTTGATTCATAATTAGAATAGAAATATGCCTAATTACCTTAGGTAGCCAAATTGGGTTGAACTTAAGGAATTAAATTTACTTTATAAGCATAGGAATATAGCTCCATGGGTAGATTAAATTAGTTCTTTAGTTGCTTGGAAGAGAATTAAAGAAATTTTAGTTCCCCAGGTTAATAATCAAACTCAATTGGAATAGATGGTAAGGGAATACTTCAATTAACTTGGCATTAGATGAAATTGTAATCCTAGGCTTATTGACAACTTTATTCATTTTAATTGCTTTGTGATTTAATTTCAATTACTTTAATTTTCTGAATTTCATTATCATTAATTTAGATAAGATAAAGGATAGTAGTTGATGATCAACGTTACAATTAGTATTAGCTCTCTATAGGAACGATCTTATACTTTACTATTGGTGTTGATACATATATTTGCATGTGCAATTTTTGGGCAACACTTTATCTCTATGATACATAATGAGACTTGTTGTTAAAATGTTTTCCATCTTAGTTGATCTTGGTTTGACAGCTAGCCTTAATTTAAAGGTTGAACATATGGATGTGATCAATGTTCCTTCATGGTGATTCAGAGCAAATAGATTTATATAGAGTAGCTTGGGAGTTTTGTTATGAAGGTAAGGAGGATTACATTTGCAAGTTCCCAAAAGTTTGTATGGGTTAAAAAAGCTTTCGAGGCATAATATAAGAAGTTTAAGTTTGTTATGAAATAGTAGAGATATTAGAAGACTATTTATGAATACTGGGTGTTTATGTAGAATTTCTTAGATATTTGCTTCATTATTTTATTTCTATATGTTGATTACATACTTATTGTTGGTCAGGGTACTTCTAAATTAACAAGTTGAGCTTAGTGCATTACTTGCAAACTAGACAAATTCTTCGAATGCGGATTACTCTTAAAAGAGAGACCATTAAGTTGTGGCTATCTTAGAAAAATACATTGAGAAAGTACTTTAGTTGTTTAACATGGACCAAGCTAAAGTAGTAAGCACACTTCTTGCTACTCATTTAGGCTAAGCACTAGGCATGCTCTTTCTTGTGATGATGATGATAAAGAAGACATGCAACATATTTCTTATGCATTAGCAGTAGGTAGTTTGATGCATACAATGGTTTTGCACATGACCTTATATAACTCATGCAATTAGTGTTGTTATTCGTTTTCTCTCCAATCCAATAGAGAGCACTAGAATGCTATAAAATGGATTCTAAATATCTTTAAGGCACTTCTAGTTTGAAACTCTATTTTGGAATTGGTAATCTTGTGGATATGCAAATTTAGACATGACTAGGGATATGGATATCAAAAAGTCTACTTCTAGCTATTTTATTATCTTGAGGGGGAGTAATGACATGACAATCTAGATTGCAAAAGTTTGTTACATTGTTTACTAAAAAGGTTGAGTTCATTGCTGACAGCATGCAACGAGCTGCTTTGGATGAAGAAGTTTATGTGTGAACTTGGGTTTACCCAAAAAAAAATATATTTTGTATTGTAACAATTAAAGTGCTATCTACTTAGGCAAGAATCCTACTTTCCATAGTATATTTAAGCATATGGGTGTGTAGTATCACTGGATACAAGACATTTTAGACTCATTCTTGAGGGGGAGATTGTTGGGGTCAAATATGAGTAAGATTGGAATAAAGTCCCACATTGGATCATTTTGGACAAGAAGGGGATAGACCTAATGACTTAAGGTTTTGGTTCAAGATGTGGTATTAAATTTATGAATATATTCCCTCTTCAAGTGCTATTTGAAAATTTAAAACCAGATCCACTAGTTGCAAGGTAAAAAATTTCTCATACTATTAATGAGAACATTGTTAGTTGAAACTTACCAACTTGTTCCTCCATTAGTTCTCCATTTAGTCCACCTGGTCCTCATATCTTCGAATTAATTTCTCAAATTATATGGTTTGTGGTTAGTCTATTAAAAGTTAAGAAAAGAGGTCGACAAGCATATTCCATTTTGGCTTTCCATATTCATCTAATGGGAGCTGGCAGGAGTAAAAGAAAGTAGGAGAAGTAAATCATCTTCCTTCGTGCTTTAAGGAAATTCATCTTTTAGATTATAAATCAAGATTGTCAGAGTAATCCACTAGATAGGCCGATCCAAATTCTTCTCTTTCATATCTATTTGGTTGATTTACAATGTTAGGTCTTGAAAGATGACATCACAACCATGCTTGACTCAGTTCCTAGTTCTAAAGTAGGCTTTGAATTTAGAGATAGGCCTGATATTTGATTTTAAAGGATTAAAATTTTTTTAATTAAATATTTGAACTAAAAGAGGTCAATTCTTACAATATGTTAGGAGTCAAGTTTTATAAATTAAAGAATTAAATTAAAAATATAAAATTAAATTAAATATAAAAATTAAAATTTTAAAAATTCAATAAAATGACTGTACCTAAACATTAAATTCTAAACCTTAAACTTTTTAGTTATCCCTGGCTTTAATATTGCTAATTTGACTCTCTTCAAAACTACTCCCTCGTTTCACTAATCGTGTCGCTTTCATCAAATGAAAAAAAAAAAAAGGAAGCAGGATTATGCCTACAAAATGCTGCCCAATACGTAGATCACGAAGAGTAACGCCTACATAATGCTATACCACAGGGGTAAGGGAGTGCCATTTGCTTCTCTTTCTCTTGCTCTCTCTGTGCTATCCCATATTTTCCCACTCATAATGCGTTTTGCTTCATAATTTTTATTTATTTTCCTCGCACATAGTGAAGTGAATTCCATGAATGGCTACTGTACCTTCGTGGAAGGATAAAAAATGCAGAACACAAAATGAAGAAATTAAAGATTGAAAATAGTTGACAAGAACAAAGTTATCCGAATGAAATAGAAATACTTTGATTTTTTATGGAATGTAAGAGATTATGCCGTAAGTGACGAATATAAACGGTGCGGGTGGCTTGATGGTAACTTTTAACAACATAATATGAAGAATGCGGCATAAGTGGAGAATAAAATTGGAGTAAGAGATAACACATTTTAAGAAATTTATAAGTTCACCAAATATAAGTATTTAACAACTTATTTGTTTTATACAAACATTAAATATGTAATATATGAAACATAAATTATAAATTATAATATATATTGAATACAACATAAAATATAAAATATAAATTAATGAGAAAATTGTAATATACGATATTTAACCTATAAAATTATATATAATAGTAGCAAATTTTTATTCAATATATAATATATATTGAATAAAATTTAAAATTTAAAATATTAGCCTATTTGACATTTAAAAATTGAGATTTACACAAAAGTTGACTGTTGGAGAAAAAAAGTTGATGAGAGGTAAAAAAATTATGTGAGAGGGGTGCTTTTTCATTCATTTATTATATGTACACGAATGGCAAAATGAAAATGCTAGACTAGTCTAAAATACAACATGAACTTTTTTTATATTATCTTTTAATATTTAGCCTGACTTTTAAGTTATAAAATTAATTAATTTAAAATTAAATATTTTCAGACTTAATATTAAATATAGCTTTTGTAATATTACACTTGCTATACATAAAAAATAAACCTAACTTAGATGCCGAGTTCCTTGTCAACAATCATTGATTGAATTTAATAGAGTAATAGAGTTTGATTTACTTGCATTTTTACATCGTTACTTTTTAATTAAAAATTCAATTAAGTAGCACATGATAAAAGTTAATATATTATATCATGTTTTGAATATAATATATAATCAAGGTTGCTAAAAAATTAGCTTGATTAAGTAGCGCAGGAGGACAGCTCTTATTATTTCCCAATCGTTCTGGGGAAAATTTTTGGTGCGTATCTAATTCGGTAACGTTGCATGTGAGATTCGCGTATGCGCCTGCAAAAAGTTATGGTGAATTTTACCATATGTTGATTCATCGAGAGAATCAAATCGGTTGAAACGAGGGCAAGCGCGAAATTTTGTTCTTCGTTTTCCAGATTTGTGCTAGTGTTTGGGGGGTGAAAGAGGGTTTTAGAGTTGTTTTTGGGAGCAGATGAAGAAGGACAAGGGAGTGGTGGTTTCAAACCCCAATGGCGGCGAAGACAGTGACGAGAAGCAACAGCCATCGTTCCCCGCCGTCAGATTCTCTTCTCGAAACAATTCCTCCAAATACGATTTCGTTAAGGTCTCACTTCCCCTTGAAGTTCGTTCTTAATATACTATGGAAAGTAGCGAGATTGAAAATTGAATCTTTTTAATAACACTGAAGAGTTGTCTTATGCTTATGGGCATGATGAACTAGGAACAGAGAATCATTCTGTTTGATTACGTCTGATTTTTCATTTTTTGCTTTGAATCTTTTAATTGCTTTTATGTTTTCAGGTAAAGGTATGGTTGGGTGATAATGCGGATCACTACTATGTTCTATCCAGATTCTTGCTTAGTAGAATGCTAACGGTAACCAAGGTATAGTAATACAGCCATTTTGAGTTTTATTTTTGTCACTCATTATTTTCCCTATGCATGTCTAGATTATGGAGAATATTTTAGTTAATTGCATTAAATAGAAAAGATTGTTAATGAAAATAGTACATGCTTTGAGCTTATTTCATGCTAGCATTGATTTGAAAGTGACAAGAATGTAGGATCATAATACATGATTACTTGGATTAATCGTGTTGATGTCCTGCCATCCCGGAATATTGTGAAGTCTTCATGAGTTCATGCTCTATTTGATTACAAGATAAAATAATTTGTTATTTTGTTAGAGCATTGTCTGCTATTTACTAGGCAACTCCCCTGAATGCTGGGAGAATGATCTAAGATCCTTGATCAGGTGGGGAGAAATCAGTGTTTCAGGAGAATAACTTTTGTTTTCCTTATCCAGGATTTCATGGTACCATTAGCACTGTAGTTGTCATACTGTTAGTAGCACAACTTATGCTCTTGATTCTTGCAGTTCAGAGTACTATTTGATTTCTAAGGATTTGGATTGTTGGAAAGGATCATTTTTTTGCTTGAGGGTGTCAAATTAGCTTTCTTATAACTTGTCTTTCTGGTTTCCTCTAAGGATTTTTTCTATGTTGAAGATACAAGCAGTGGTAGTGAGAGACTAGAGATTTAGGGGTAGGCAAGAATAATGTGAGCTTAGAAGCATGGATACTCCAAAATAGGAGGCATACATGTATTGGAAACGTATTCAATAGATACACCTAGATACATATTAGATTTTTTTTTTTTTTTTAAGGACAAGTTTCAAAATGTGCTGAAATGGCATCAAATCGGCGTTGAAGTATATTAGTCCATTTTTTTAATTAGTTGTGACATTGTTTTATCGTCTTATCATATTTTTTTTGGCCATATTTTAATAAACCCTAAAGTTTCTTATGCTTATCATCTTCATTGATCTTCTATTATAATCTTCCTTCATCACATACAACATTTGGCCAAAAGTTGAAAGAAATTCAATCCCTCTTTGTTAGAATATATATATATATATATACTTACACACATAAATAAACGATCTTAAAATCTTATAAGATGTCGTATTTTATGTATTGTATTGTATCATATCTAATACTTATACCTGGATCAGTGCTTCTTAGATTGTGAGTTTGAGATGGGAGTTGCAAACCTAGAAAGCACTTGGTTTGTATCTTGGTCTCATATATATTCAAGTTGGAAAAACTTTTTACAGTGTGAAAATGAGGACAAGGAAAAAGAGCTGTCAACTTAGTGCTCCATTCTACTCATGGGAGCCCACAGATATTTATTTCTTTAAGTGTTCACTGTCCTCTAAGATTGGGTGACACATATTTTTGGGAGAGTATCTGGGAGGGAAGTGCATTTTTTTGGAGGTCTCTCCATGTCTGTGGTTCTCTGCAGTCTCTCTTCATTGCATAGTCAACACAAGTAGAACTTTTGTTTTTCTACAGGTTTATTTGTGTATGGGATTTCTCACTTTTTCAGGAATATTGTAATACGATTATTCAAGATTGCAATCTATCTTATTCCTTTTCAAATTTATTCAACTTCATCCAATCAAGATTGTAGAATATGGACTCTTGAATTTTCCTTTTATTTACATAAATCTTTCATTCAATTTCTAATTCATTCACCTCATAGGGGCATGTGGAATTCTAAAGCTCCCTTTAAGGTTAGGTTGTTTGTCTGGACAGTGATATTGAATAGAATCTATACAAATGACTGGTTGCAGGTTTTGGAGACTTAAAAACAGCTCTTTCTGCTGATCTTCGTGTCATCATATGCATAATTTGGAATCAGCTGCTTACCTCTTTTTACATTGTATTGTGGATGGCTGTATTCTTAGGAAATATTTGTTTTGGTGTTTTTAGTGCTCAATAAGTGCACCCTTCCCCCTAAATTAGAGGCGTTTCATTTATTATGATCTATAGGTTTTTCCATTTTGGAAGGAAAACTGGCCAAAACTATAAGGCAATGTTCAATTTTTGCAATGTTATTGTGTATATGGTTGGAAAGAAATATTTGTAATTTTGGTGGTGTATTTGAGCTGCTGTGGAAAGGATAGTTTTTGGTGCTCTGCTGATAGACTTTTTAAGTGTGTTCCTATTTCAATTTGATTGCACAATTGATTTCTGTAGTTTTTGGATTTTTTTACTTGTATTTTGTGGTGTTTTTAGTCCCTTTCAGAGGGTGTCTTATAGCCTACTTTTTTTTTTATTTACTCCTTCCTTAACTGAAGTTATTTTCTTATAATAAAAAGTATGACTAGTAGCAACATGATTATGATGCCAAATCTGGGTTCAACATTGCTTAAGCAAGTCAGAAGAAGTTCATCTTGGCTGTATCAAGCTCTTGCATTTGCTGAAATTTAAATATAGAGTTCGTAATCGCTATTTTTATTTCTCTGAGGATTTGTAGGCAGAAATTTCTCCACTTTGATTGTGCACTGTGCTCTCATTGTTTACCTTTTCACTTTGAAGGTACCGTTGCCCATTGAAATTGTCAATTTCTTCCTAGTTTCCTAGATAGAGGAAATTTCAGATATTGCCACCTTACTTTTTTTTGAGTTTCAGGAACTTTCTATATTTTGTAATGTGAGATTTTGAAATTTTATCATTTATGTTCCTCCATGTTCTATTAAAAAGAAATAACATTGCCAGGTCTTTTCTGAACAGCTTAAACTTTTGGGATTGTTGTACCTGCATATATTTTCCTTATGCTTTAGGTTTGGTTGGACATCCTTCTATATGCTCACCTTCCTCAGTTTTATTAGTTCATTAGTTTTCCTTTTGGAGATGATATTTATAAGTTGATAACTAAATTGAGGGCGCTTTTCTTTTTTTTTTCCTGATGTTCACATTAGATAATTGATTTGCTTAAATTAACCTTCTATCACACCTAATGAACTGAGTCAACATGCCTAATACATACATATCTTTCTTATAACGCACTCTCCTTTTTTAGTGCAACTTTTATTTAGGTTACAGTGTGATTTTGTTTTACAATCTGAGTTTGAATATGTAATAGCTAGTAAGAGTGTATTTTGACATTCTAATTTCAGATTCCAAACCATGTAGCAGTTAAAATTGCTCTTGAGCTTAAGAAGGTGCTTATAGACAACAGCCTTCTTGATGTGTATGCTACTCCCCTTTTCCTGTCTTTTCTCTTTCCCTGCTGATTTTTTTCCTTTTTTCTCCACCTGAATTCTGGTCAATTTGGGTATTAATTTTCTTTCATTGTGATTCTGTGATGCAGCTCTCAGTCTGATTTGGAAGCTAATCTGTTTAAGGTATGCTGGATTTTGAGGTTGATCTGTTCAACTCACAACCACACTACTTTTCTTGGTTTTGTGGGTGCTCTCTTTTATATTTTCTTTAATATGCATTTGTGAGAGACATCTGAGGATATCTTAAACTTGAATTATCCTTCATGTTTGGCTTTTTGTAGATTCCTACCTTATAATCAAGCATATGGGATTCATTATGGCCTTTTAGAATTGTTGGCTATGTATAATTTATGATGGCATACTTAAGATACCACTTTGATTGGTCATTGATTTGATTGTCTCATGGAGCTTGCTAAGATTGTTTTAATTGATGGCGGTAGTAGATCTAATTTTGAAATACCTATTCTAGCTGCTTGATTGTATTAATCTTTACACTAATCTGGATAGTTGAATGTGGACTATTGACTCCTTTGCTCTGCTTTCTTGTTTGTCCCACTTTCAGTTATTCTTAATGGAAGGAGATCTTTTTTTTTTTTTTTTTCCTATTGTTTAAAAAGCTAATACAGATGGCATGTTCCAAATTTACCAACTTCACCTTGCTTCCTGTCCTGATATGCATGTTATGTACTTATCTAGATTTGAGACAATAGCTCATTTATTTTTTGCATAGCCCAGTTTCTACTTTTGACTAATATGTTTTATTTGTGAAAATTTGGTGTCCTGCTGTTCACCTTGAAGCAATTTTTCTTTTTTATATTTCAATTTGGCCAGGACCAGGATGCATAAAGTTTGTGGAAGTGTGCAATTTTGCTGTTCTCTGGTTATTTGGTTATGACAAAATGTCTGTATATTTGAGGGTGTTTTGTTGTCCTTACTTATGCTATAGGATAAAATCACATTATTGCTTGTCTTTGGTGCTGTACTCATGACTATTTTAAAGGAATTTCTGTTACTGACATGCATAAATATTTGACAACTTTGTTGTGTTTTGAGCGTTTGTGGCTTGCCTTACTATTTTCTTGTTTAGTAGGATTTCTTATCCTCATCCCTGCTGTACTTTCCCTCTTCTTTGTTGTCTAATATCTCCCTTTTTTTCTTTTTTGGGAAACCTTTTTTATGAATTTGATGGGGCTTCCATTTCCATAGGATTATTATCCTAATAAGAGGAAGTTGAAACTTCTGTTTTCAAATCATTGTGAATTTGCAATGAAATACCATGGCTGGATTCCTATTGTTTTGCAAATGCTGATATGAACAGTTGAATATTATGTTTTGATATTATTGTGAATTTGCAACGAAGTACCATTGCTGGAAATCTGTAGTGTTCCCAATGCTGATATAATCTCATGAAACTTTCTAAATAGGACTCTTTATTTGCAGCTTATGGAGCGGAGGGGATATGGAGAAGAGTACATCAATTGTTATAAGATGATGACGAGGTTGGTATGCAAGATATTTTACTCCAAACATTTAACTGTCTCAATATTGTAACCTTGTTTTTCTCTTTCCTGTATATCCAAATTAGTTTCCTATTTTTCCAAACAAATGTAGCTCATTTCACAGTAGTGTTCAGCGTCGATTTTAAGCTGAGTACTATAAGGTTTTCATGGCTATCAACAAACAAAAAGAAGAAGAAAGAAAGTTTTTGAATGGCAATACCTTTTATAGTACTTATAGTGATTCTTCTTTTCATTTTGTCGATCTCACCTATCATCCAGATTTCACCACCAAAGAGTTCCATTAGTAATACTTGTTTGTGGAACTGCTTGTGTTGGAAAGTCTACTATTGCCACCCAGCTCGCTCAGAGGCTAAATTTGCCAAATGTCTTACAGGTAGGCTTTATATGTCTGTGACATAACTGCATTTATAATAAATTTTTAAATTGGCACCTTCAATTAGGTGCCAAGTTAACAGAAGAAAATATATTTTTTGGTTTATTGAAGTGATTATTTTATCATAATGCAGTGGTTCAGTTTCCATAATTCTGACATAAAATGTGGCTATTTTATGGTCCTCTCTTTGGTGTAGACTTTTGTTTGGACTGCATTGCATGAGAAAACTAATATAAACAATCTGCTGTATGCTTGTTGGCTTCAGTAGTCTATTGCTCTTCAAGTTTTGTTATGTACTTCCAGAGTTTGGAGACAAATAGCCATATTGTAAACTGTACAAGTAGCTTAGAAATTAGATTTTTGCATCAATGAGCGGTGAATCTATCCAGAATCCTTGGATGTTGGATCAACTTCTTCCTACTCAACAGAGAGGCTTCAGCAGAAAGAGACTAAAAGTCTTGGGCATTGTTCTCTTGCAAGGTTATGGTGTTTATGGATGGATTGTAAGGGCAGAGTTTCCAAAGAGAAGTTTCTCACCTCCCTTCTTTGTGTCATAGACAAGAGTTATCTTCTTGGCGCCCATTTGGGTCTCACCACATTTTTATTTAGAGCTATTGTACCTTTTTCTCTCACCTTAATGTTATGTTTTTGGTGGTTGATTATATCTTATCCTCTTTTCTTTTGTACCACCTTCTCTTATTTTTCATTTACCAAGATATTAGACGTGGTTAACTTGCACCTATGTGAAATTGTATCTGTATTTAAAGTTTGATTGTTCTACATTTTGTGCACATGGTGATGACGTTTTCTTGTTGATGCTTGTAGACAGATATGGTGTATGAATTGTTGCGCACGTCAACTGAGTATGTCCTGAATTTCTCTTTCATTTTTATGTTGACTATATTTTTTGCTTTAATGCAAGACAAATTTAAGAATTCATTCATGTAGAGGCATCTATAGATCATGTTAAGGCTGCCTTTGACCATAATTTATTTATTTATGAAAGGAAAGTCACAAACACACGCAAGCATTCTGATATTCTAGCTGAAAATGCATAGTTGCCTGTATCAATAGGGTTTTTGTTTGAAAGGCAAGACTGAAAAAGGATTTATATGCTTGCTAATGCAATATCTTGCTAAAATTAATGCGGTAAGGTTCATTTTCATGTTCACATCAGTAAATGCAAATGCAAAACAGCCCCCTCTGGTTTTATTTCTCCCTAAATATACTTTCCATTGATAAATATAGTAATAATTGGCATATATCAAAGGTAGTGCATTTTGCATATTTGAAGATATTCTAAAAGCAATATTTAACTATATTTTAAAAATATTTGAAAATAAAAATTTATTTTTGCTGTGGTATTTCATCCTTAATGTGCTCCTAAGTGTAGTTAATAGTAATGAAGCATTGTTATCCAGCCTTTTTCTTTAGATAATTAAGTTTCCCCTGCATCATTGTTGTAATTCTTGTTTATAATAGAAGTGAACTGCACTTCCCTGAATGGTCTAAGATCATATAATTCACCTTTGCACTTAGATGGGTGAAAGTTTCAGCATTAATGAATTTGAATTTTGCTAGCATTTTTCATTTTATGTGATAACATTCAATTTTTGAGTCTTTAGAGTGATTATACCAATATACATTTTTTTATCACTACTAATAATACCTTTCTGTCTTTGCTTGTATCTTATATAGTGCACCATTGGCATCTACTCCTGTATGGTCCCGGGACTTCTCTTCATCAGAGGAGTTAATCACTGAGTTTTGCAGAGAATGCAGAGTTGTACGTAAAGGTATTATAATTTCTTTCTAGTTTGGGATTTCTTTCAGTATAAAACGTTTGCTTATTATTAAAGCCAAAAGGAAGAAAAGACTTGTTTGTCATTGGAAAAAAAAAAGTATTTTTTGAGAGAATGCTATGCATTTTTCTTTCCTTTATAGGTAACTTTTTCTCTTACCAAATTGAGATTTTGTTTCTAGGTTTGGCTGGTGATTTGAAAAAAGCAATGAAAGATGGAAAACCTATAATAATTGAGGTATGTATGAACATGTATTTATGGGATTTCCTGATCTGTATCTGTAAAAGCCACCCATCGATATCAATTTCTATCTTGATAATCGCACTCATGAAATGTTTACCTTAACAACTTGAAAGTATATGCTAAAAGAACTCTTTTTTCTTCAAATTCAAGAAGGTAGTTGCTGTTGCTTTGGTAGTAATATTATACATAGGTTTTATTTTGCATGAGGATTTTTATATATCTTTTGTTATAAATTTATGTGTAACTTTATTTTATTATTACTCTCCCACTTTAACCAAAGGGATATATTAATGACCCAAATGAATGGAAAGTGAAAAATATATAATCCAATATAGATTAAAAAAGATTTTGGGAACAAAAGTTGGCAGGTTTTGTTTCGCAGCAAACTCACAGATTTTAGCATTCCATATTATGTGTAACTTTGGTTTGAAAAATAATATGTCCAATTCGAATTTGTTGTAAGGGTTTGATAAGCCTTGGCACGTTTAATGTGCAATTAATTTATTTCACTTATATGAGGTTCATTTTCTTCTTCCATTTTTTTCCTCCCCTTTTAAATGCTTATGCAGGGAATACATCTGGATCCTAGCATTTATTTAGTGGATGACGAACAGAAATCACCCACTAATAATGTACCTGTGGAAACTAAAGAAATAAATCCAGTATCTGTGACACCAGATGATAATGCTACAGCGCAATTAACAAATAATCATGATGACATTGATTGTGGTGGTGATGAGAATAATGGTGGTTTGAGGTCTCTAAGCTCCAAGGAGGAAATATCTACTGACCAAGTTGAAGCACTAGCAAATTCTATGACATCCATGGATCTAGCTGGAAATATCTCTGGAGATAAAGGTTCATTTCTATTCTTTGTCATATTTCAATGCTTTTAGTTTCCTTCAAAGAGGACAGATGTGTGCACTGATGTAGTACACCAGAAGGGGGGAAGGAGAAAAGGTTGGGAAACAAAGGGAGAGTAGGGAGAGAGGAGGAGAAAACCCTAGGTTAATACTGAAATCTCTTATTATTCAAATCAAAACAGTCTCCTACATAACATAAACCCTAGGGCTATTTATAAATAGCCTTGACACAACAATAAAAGTAGGGCTCCAATAAGAGGCCCATTACAAGATAGAAAACTGAAATAAAATTAAACAGGAAATTTGATATACCTAAATAGGAAACTGAATACTTAAAACTAAAGCCTAATAAAATACTTAAATTCGAATAATTCTAATTTCTAAATAACTAAATGACAGATAATATCTATAAGTTTATTTCTAATAATTAAATTACAAATAAATAACAAATTATCTTTTATGCCATTATCTGTTATGCACGCTCTTAGACTTAGAGGAAGACATAATTTATGTCTGAAGAGGCATACATGTTTCAATTTATGCTAAAGATTTTAATGGTGGAATTTATTATTGGTTTGTTGTCATGCAGGGGACTCTCTTAGAGAAGTGGAGACAGACAGGACTATTGCTAGGAAGGAGAAGTCGGGTCCCAAACCAATAATTGTGCCTATTGTTCTGAAGATGGCTGAATTTGATCATAAGGTTTTGTCACTATGTCTATTTCCTTTATGGAACTAACAGTTATTTGCATAAATGGTTCCTGTTTTTGCCTATAGCTTGTCTAACATCTAAAACTTACTTGAACATCCAAGTGTAACAGCAGTGCACCCTTCATGTATTTCTTGGTTATTTATTATTGAATAGGGAGCTATAATGCCATAAATGAAAATTCAAGTAATGTTTTAGTTTTGATGCATAAAATACCTTATATGTTAGAATTGATATATATGATATAAATATAATAAACAACAATGATTGTGGTCCTCATTGTTATTTATATTGCTATTGTTAATTTTGTTTTCATTGCTACTGATGTCCATAGGATGATGGAAAATGTTATTTTAAGGCATGTTAGAATATGATTGGGGAATTTTAAAAGTACATAAAAAATAAGGAGTTGGTGGGAGAATTTTACTGTATTCATCTGTGATTTATCAGTTAGTATTCATTTATTATCCCTTCTGAGGACCAGAAGTCTATGTCTCACTCTGTGTCTTTTTATAATTCAATTAAGTTGTTAGGTCCCCCAGCTCAAGATTGAGTCACTGGTTGGTTGACTGGGAAGTTTCCTTCGAACAATAGATCCTTACCCTTATTTTTATTCCTTGATCGACCTATGGTTGCTGAAGGTTGCAACCCAAGAGAGAGTGACAGCCTTAGAACTTGTTAGGAGGAGAGTTCTGAATCTCTACGAATTTCTGACAAAATTTGACTTGCATTTCTTATTGAATCTGTCTCTATTATAACAGAGACCATTTTAACAAAATAGGAAGGTCATAAATAGGAAATCATATCCTTTTTATAAATTAGGAAGGTCAACTATAGTGAAAATCATGCTAGAAATAAAGTTTCATTATTCAGGGAAAATCATGCTGGAAATTTCTTTATAATGGAATATATCAGATTTATTCGTCAATTGTTTTGACCATTGGCTGGCCTACGTCTAACATATTCTTGCCAATGAAGGCATTTGTAATATAAGTTCTTTGATTAAAAGAAGTTATAATCTTCTCTTTTAATATCTATAAAAATGTACTATAAGCTCTTTCACTTTCCAAGATGACTCAGGAGGGATCAAGAAATTAAAAGCATAAAGAGCAAATCATCTTAGCATCTTGGATTAATTTTGAATAGGGCACTTATTGTAATGTATTTAATACTTTACTAGAACATGATTATGACAGGATGTTAGCCTTTTTAATTCTTTTAGAAGTATGTGAAGTTTTTATGATTAATTGAGAAAATTGCTATTTTCTTGATTGTGGAATACTGTCACTCACATATGCCTTGTTTACTTTTTCTTCTCAAAATATACTCATTTCTTTCTAATTTTCTTAGCCTTCCTAGTTGATTCTTCCTTCAGCCCTAAAACTAGTCAAACCCTAAATCTCATACTCACCAGTGCTTTTTCCAGCACCTCGACAGCTACTAAATTGCTCCCTAAAAGCCTTATACATTTACCTTCAAATTGCTTGTCCCTTAACAGACATTATATATACTTCTACCTTTTTATCCTTAGCTTGCCCATGTAAACCATAATTTTGGCCAACCAATTGCTATGCCTTCTGCTGTCCTGTATCAGAGGGATGATTTATTTACTTATTTATTTATTAAATACCATAACTGGCACTGGTCCCATGGAATTGGATTCCATCATTTGCTTGCTTATCTTTAAAAGTCAAATAATCTAATGAAGTTTTCTTATTTGCAGGCATTACTTGAGGAGTGGATCTCCAGTCGTTCATTTAATGATAAATGCCCTGGCCAGGTAACATAACCCTCTCCCAGGGTGAGCATGTTTAAAGGGTTGCTTGGTAATCCATTTTATTGATGATATTTAGAATTTCCTTTCTATAAAAATTTAGAAAACCAATAAATCATGGAGGACAAGCTTTCCAAACATGGAGGCATTGATGTTATCTTTTAGGGTTTTGGAGTAAAAGAGGAATAATGCTTCAAAGGAAAATGAAATCAGCAGTGATATGGTGTGTTTCGTTGGAGAGCAATGCCAGGATTATTAAGGACATAATACACCTGCTGATTTACATAATATATTTTTGGCTACTCTGTGATTCCTTACATTTGATTTTCTTGAGGATTTTATTTTGTTACAATTAAAGGGAGTGGAGAGAGCACTTGTATAATGCTTCATTTGGTTCCTTTTAAGGAGTTATTGTGCTCCTTAGTATGGGTACCGCTAATAATTGATAAAGGAAACAAAGGAAGATGGAAAACAGGGAGCAGAACTCTCAATAAAAGAATAATAAAAATAAAGAAAGAAATAGAGGTAAAGAAGGTAGAGGGAACATCATTCCATATAATTTGTTCCAATCACGATGAATAGCTCAAAGGCGCATTTGGAAGCTCCAAAACAAGAGTTGCATGATGAAGCCCAAGAAACTCGGCTGTCCCATAATAGGAAAGATTAAAAATTTAAGGATTCCCTTGCTCAGTCAAACGGTCCATATATATATATATATATATATATTGCTATAATGTGCTGATATGTGGTTGCTCTTAAAGTAATTGTTCATTCCTCTTTTATAGCCATTGAAGTTAGTAAATAAGGACTTCTCTGCTTCATTGACTGTGAAGAAACTAGTGAAGCCACCCCTTGATGACTTACGCAAGGCGACTTAAGCCAGGCGCTTGCACTCGCCACCTGACTGAAGTCTTTTTCTTTTCTTGGGAGTAAACTACTCAAAGCTCCCTTGTATTTAGTGTTAAATTTGTACTTCTCCCTATTTTTGAAAATATACAATAACCACCCTTGTATCTTAAAATTGATACTTTGCATAACTGTTAACCAAGGCATTTGAGGCTACTCAGAGGCTAAATTCATTAGTCAAATGTTTAAAACACCATCAGTTTTTGTATATAACTTTAACCATTACTCGTGTCTGTTTGAAGAGGTTGATAATGGAACCATACTTGGTTTTTGGGATTCAAAAGCAAACTTGTTAGAGTTTCAAATATATTTAACAGAGCATGTTTTAGGCATTTGGCAATGGAATTTAACATCTAAATTATATTATGCATGCCTTTAGAAGGGACTAAATGGTACTATGTTTTTGAAAGGGAGTGTTTTGGGGTGGGGGGGGGGGGGGGGCGGGGTTATATATTTTATGCTTAAACCAGGGGAAGTCAAAGTATTTTACTCTTTCTTTGTAATTCTTCTTTCAGTCATTTTTCAGATGATGCATCAGAAAGCTAATAATGAAGTTCTGCATTTATTTTAAGCTGATCCACTCCCACTTTTCTAATATACATGCAAAATGTTTCTGTTCAGTCAAACTACATTAGACATGTTATCTTCAAAGTGGTTTGGCATATGTATTTCTTTATGTGTAGTACATGCATTTTTCTATTTTAAATTGTTTTGTTAGAGTAGTTTCTAGTATAAGATTGGGTTTCAATATCAGCCTCAGCTATTATCTGAAATAAATTTTACAACTTACAGGATAAAAGTAAGCTTATAAAGAACTTGAAAACCATACAGGATTATCTCTGCAAGTTCACATCACAGGTATGTCCGACAATGTACTTTCCTAGTAGTTTGTAAGTGGACTATTGTTTCCTATTTTTGGTGCAATTTATTTTGCTGATAGGAAAGACAAATATTAAGTATGAAATCAGTTAAAAATTGTTTGTATCTGTGCTAGCAATCTTAAAATTTATCTAGAACCAGCATTAGTTTGACAGGCTCTTTTGGAAGTAGATTGTTTAGTGAGCTGTGATGAAAATCTGTCTTTGCCTATTCACAATAGCTGAAAGATCAGGAATGCGAAATAGTGGGGATTTACTAATCACATATGGCACAAGTCCAATTGGCTTCCCTCTCAACGAACAAAATTTCTGACTGAGTATTTTTTTTTGCCTAAATAGATTATTTAACTTTAGATATTGACATGAATATAGTACATCTAAGGGTCTTCAGTCTTGACTTAGATATAATGCCTTTAGAACCTTATTCTTCTGTGATATCATTGGGGCAATTCACCAATGTCTATGGCTCTATGCTACCTACCTATTGATTTTGTACTGGTTGTGGAATGCTGAACATATATGATTTATTTGTATGTCTTTATTCCTAAGAAAGGAGAGAGAGATCAAGAGATTCTAATCTACATGGAACATTGTATTTATACTCAATAGTACAAGACAAGGCATTCAATACGACTTATCCAGTTCTAATTACATCCTTAATTACAGCCATTATCCTACACTTATACAGCTAACACTATAGTTATATCCTAGTCTTTATACATTAATTCCAACCCTTCCCCGTCATTGAGTCCTTGTATCATTTCTTGGATGGAGTGACAATTTTGGTCCTCATGGAAAAGTGTATAGACACTATGTATGGCTGCTTTAGTGTCACAGATTGATGTCATCTTATTTAAATATTCAAATATTCTTGAATCAGTTCTTTTGCCATATTAGTTCACTTGTTGCCAGGGCCATGACCCGGTATTTCGTTTCAGCTCTAGATCTGGATTCTGGACTTGACTTCTTGTTTCTTACTTTTCTAAGATATAAAATTTCTTCCAATGAAGAGACAATATCCTGGAGTGGATTGTCAATTTGATGGTGGCCCTGCCCAATAGGCATCAGCATTTCGAATAACTTGAGAATGTTTGCGGTCCTCGTGCAACGAACCTTTCCCCCAGGTTCCTTTGATATATTTAAGAATTTGAGTCACTGCATCCCAATGACTAGTTTACAGAGACTGTAAGAACTAGGTCATGACACTCACAACAAAAGAGACATCTAGTCAAGTGATTGTGAGATAGTTTACTTTCCAAGAAGTCATCAATATCTACCAAGATTTGTCAAAGGCTCTCCCTAACCTGGTTCTGTTTAATAGTAGGATCCTTGGGAGTATTAACTGGTTTGTAATCAAACATAGATGTTTCTTCAAGGATGTCTAGAGCTTACTTTGAGAAATTACCACACCAATGCTAGATTGCCTCCTCATTGCCCAAAAAATATTTTAATTTGTCTAAATTCTTGGTCTGAAAGTGATTAAGTAGGTGTTATTTAAGCTGAGAAATTCCTTTCTGATCATTTCCTGTGGTAACAATCATCTACATAAACAAGCAGATGAATGCAACTCTAGAGGGCTTAAGTGTATAGAACAGAGTGACCCACCTCTCCTGCAAGTTATCCCAAATTGTTGGATAACACTACCAAATTGTCCAAACCAAGCTCATGGTGATTGTCTTAGCTTGTGGATAGAGTGATGTAATTTGCGTACTAGTCCAAACCCCCATGAGCAACAAATTGAAGAGGTTGCTCTGTGTAGACTTCTTCAAGGTAGCCATGAAGAAAGGCATTTTTAATGTCTGAGTTGGTAAAGTGGCCAACATCGCATAGTAACACTGGATATCAATACACATAGAGGAATTTTGGCCATTGGTGCGAAAGTATCTCCGTAATCCATACAAAATATTTGTGTTTGGCCCTTGGCCTAAAGTCAAGCCTCAAGACAATTAATGTTACCATCAAGGCCAACTTTGATAGTGTAAACCTAATGGCCCTCAATAGTAGGGTTATGTAATTGCTCCCAAGTGTCACGTGACTGTAAAGCCATCATTTCATCAATCATAGCTTGTGTCCACCCAAGATGAGAGAGCTTCTTGAATTGTCTGTGGAATGGTGACAGTAACAAAGACGTAATAAAGGTATATTAGGGCGATAGTAAATGGTGGTAACTTAATAATTTCAAAGTGATTGCAGATTTTGAGTGGAAAAAATGCCTTTCCAAATACCAATAGGAAAACTGTTCTTAGAGACTGGCTCAAAGTAGGTTCATGTGTTGGAGCTAAGAATGAATCAACAATTTCATCTGCAAAGTTTGCAAGAGTAATATTTGAAGCTGGCTCCAAATAAATGAGATTGAATCAAGTGAGGGACCAAAACATGGAACAAGTCAATGACGATATGATCGTTGGTGGGAATTGACAGAGAGTAAGAAGGGATGTCTCGAAGAAGGTAACACTTGCTAACATGGACTAGTGGTTAGTATGTAGGGAATAACATTATTATCCTTTATGTAGACGAGACTAACCCAAGAAAATGCATTTAGAGGACCCAATTGAATGCTTATTTTGCATTGGAGTGATATTATGAACAAAGTAGACACAACCTAAAACACATGGGGGAAGGTGAATTGGGATTAAGATAGAGTAAGAAACCTGATTTTGTAACATTGATGATGGTTGATGATATGCAGTTGGTACAGTGTCACCCTCAACACGAAAGGGAACATAATGGTGAATGAATAATGTACGTAATTTCAATTAGATGACAGTTTATATGTTTAGCCACCCCATATTGTTGTGGCATATGAGCTGATGAGGATTGATGGAGTCTCCACTGAGAAGGATTGGAGAAATATTCATGTGCATTATTGTTGCAAAAAACTTTAATGGAATTGCTAAAATTGAGTATGAATTTTTGTGCAAAATTGTTGAACAATGGAGAATAATTTGGAACAACTCTTCATTAAAAAAAAAAAAAAGTTCAATTAAAGTAATTATTAGCTCAATGTGACAATAAATTAAACCTAGAGTTGAGCATGTATGACTATGTCCTCATTAGAGTGGTCAAGAGAAAAGGAGATGCAACTCTATTATTGCTTTTAGTCTAAGAAACATGAAAGTGTCTGCCAAATTGCATTCACAATCTAAAGACCACAAAGAAGACAAAGTATAGGAAGCGAAAATATATAGGTTACCAAAGATCTTATAATAGTTGCTAGAGTCCAAGATCCAAGGTCCAAGAGAGTAAGACCAATTATGACTAGCTATAGAATTACCAGTTTGGGTGACAAATGCAATCAATGTGACAATTTAAGGTGGCCTGATACTGAAGGAAATTATTTTACATTGCTCCTAATAGGGAAATTGTTTGAGGTTGGGAGTCATCATTCTTAGAGAATCCAATGACCATTGTATCGTCAATAGGGAAATCTCTCCACTTCTAAACTATGCTTTACCAAAAAGCTACATCTTCGCAAGCCTTTGCTGCATCACTTCCAATTTTAAAGCTTTAAATATGTTGGAAAGATGAGACATCTAACTTACTAGTAATAGTGAAACTCAACTTATTCTTCACTCTTGCTAGGGCTATACCCTTACTCTAAAAACAGGCAATTAAACTACCTTCTTTTTATTGCATTTGAACATGCCCTATGTAGGGACCAATACCATTCATAGACATGACCAAGCTTGTTACAATAGGTGTTGTTGCCCATGGTTTTGACCCCCACCATTATTTCCAGCTCGTCCCTCTTTACAGTTGTGATTAGTGTTTTGCAGGCAAAAGTCACACCTTTAACCTGCGAGAGTAAAGTAACGGACATTCACTGCAACTAAATAGTCACATCATTTAAACATGGAATGTCTAGATTGGAGAGAATCTGTTCACAAACAGAAGCAAGGTCTGGTTTAAGCCTACAAGGGTAAGGACAATGAATAATTTGTCTTTTTGTTGCTCCTGTTCCTTGACATCAATAGAAGTAATTCATTGAACTCATATTTCATAGAGTAGACCTTCCCTATAGAAATATCTGTATTTATATCAAATTGTTTCAAGCACACCAATTAGCAACAGGACTATGAATATTGTGAATGTTGTTGGCGATGGCAGAGCTAGGACCTTAGGTTAGTTGGGGGCAGTAATATATTTCAAAGATATAAATATATGGCAATAACTATTGTCATATGAAGTTAATTGTATAGGTACTAAAATCCTATAAAAGTCTAACTTCAATTAGTATATATGATCAAATGAAATATACAATTGTCATCTACGTGACTTCAATAGGGGACAAACAGAAAAACAAAGATGGGATGAACATGCAGAAAAACAAAGATGGGATGAACATGAAGAAATATAGTAGTGGGGGACATAGAAGAAGGGTATAACGGCTAAGTAAAGCTAATTGCAGTTTGGGAAAAACTAGGAAATGTCCAGGGAAATGGGAAAAGAGGAAGAAAGGTAGAGTTAAGATAGGAAAAGGAGAAAGAATAAAAGAGAAGAGAAGGAAAAATAGGTTCGGTGAATTCAAGTTAAAATGTCAAATAATTAAAAAGACAAAATACATATGTGGGTTCAGTGAGTCCAATAGGTCCAATGGCTTCAAAATTTTCAGAGATGTGCGGGCATAATATCAAAACTAAATACAACATACATTAAAATTTTAAAACATTCAAAAAAGAGGGGGGGAGTATGCCCACCCTCAAGTGAACCTAGCATTGCCATTGGTCTTTTGTTTTGTTTTTTGTTGTTTTTTTTTGCTCTGAGCGTTGCCATTGGTCATTACTGTAAGTTTATTTGGCACTTTTCCATAAAGTATAGCGTGTCTTATTATTACAAAGACGTTGCCACAATTTATTCTCAATAGAAGCCTTAACAAACTGTACAATTGATAATTTATTTTGTTCTAAGTTGACCTATTAGATTCAAGAATATCATCCACTTGTTTCTCTAAGTGATCTTCATAGCTTTGGTCAAGAAATCAAAGCTCATAGAGGCTGCCCAATCAATATAATAGATCCATCGAATTTTTTGGAAGTAATAATTGGATTTCTAAAGTAAGTAGTGATGGAAAGTATCAGATTTTTGGGTTGAGGAAGCATGGACACAAGCAAACATGAAGGTTTAGATTGAAAAAGGTTGAAAATCAACTGATGGAGTAGAAACACCATGATTGAACAAGGGAAATGAAGGTATTGGCTAGATACTAAAATGGCTGGTAACCAATTAGGTTGACTTTAATTGGAAAGGAGATGTTCGCATGCCTTCTTGCACTAGCTCTCGGACGACATTGCAGAGTTTTTCATCTCGTGTGTGTTAGCTTGTGTGATGGTTGTGGAACTTTGGTGATTAAGGAAAGGCTGGCTAACAATGTTTGAGTGATCCCAACGGTGTTGTGCTCAAAAGTGACCATACATACTAATTAGAATGACAATAAAGTCATTGGGAAAGGGAAAATGATTGACTGACATTAGAAAACTAGGGGTTTTGCCACTCAGGCTTTGATGTCATTAGAAATCATAGAGATGAAGAGAAAACTCGTGGAGGAAATGTAGTTAGCTGGTTCTAATCTACATGGAACGTTTAGTCAGTAACCCAAGACCACGCATTCGGTACTACTAATTATAGTTCCTACTTACATCCCTCAGTGCATCATTGTGCTACTGATAGGGATATTGGATAGTATGATATGCATGAGTCCTGTATGAGGAGTATGAGATGCTTGGTGTGATACTCAAGGGGTGTGGTTCGTTTACCTTGCAAGCTGGTTTTCAAGGGTGGATTAACCACACCTCATTGGGTTTTATCAAATAGTACTAGAATTGGTAGTTGATGTCATGAAGAGGGCTACTTGCAGAGGGTTTTGGTTGGTGGAAAAGCCAAGTGAAGTGCCATAAAGTGCTGTTGTCGAGATGTAAGCTCTTTATGGGCAATACTATAATCGGGATATTGGATATAATGGGATTTTAAGTCCTACATCGAGTATTATGGGATGTTTAGTGTGGTGCTTAATAGGTGTGGTTCTTCCTCCTTGCAAACTGGCAAGGTTTTCAACACTTCCTTGGGTCCTATCACCTACACATAGAGCTAGCACTATAGTCATAGCCTAGTCATTATACATTATAGATTAATTTTAACATTTCATTTATGTTTTCATTTGATTGTTAACTAGTTATAAACATCATTTGAGTTTTTACATGTTTTGTTGCAGTCCCCACTCCCAGTTCAAGACTGAAGTTGAATCTTCATTGGGATTCATTTTATAAATTTTGTTGTTAATATGGGCTAGCTTCATGGGTGAAAATCTTGTGGCAAAGAGCATTCCAATGATAACACTTATGGGATGTCCCGTTTTGTTGATTTACTGGTTTGATATTAAATAAATGTCACTGATAAAATTTGTTTAGTTGCTTGGTTGATGGTGGCATAGCCTAGTAATAGCCACACCTCTAAATTATGGAGGTTTGGGGGTGGACAAAACAGTTTGTATGGAGGTGGTTTTGTGCTGTTATTTTCCAGTTAAAGTGAAAAAAAAAAAAAAAAAAAATCTAACTATATTAATTTGTGGTGTATAACAACTGTAGACATATATATTGTAAATATATTATATTTTTCTATACAAAGTTATATCTTTGCCTTGTTCCTCCAGACTTTCCAAGTTCTAGGTTGCCCAACCTGTTTTATGATTCCTCATGAAATGTTCCCATTCATTAATTAAATAATACTAATAAATTGATATGAAATTTTATTCCCTGTCAGTAGTATCATCCATAGCTCCTGCTTCTTGTAGTAAGGTGGAAGTTATAGTTATACCATGTTATGTTATAGGGCTTGACTGTCGTCAATGTGTCAGCAACAACATTCCCTCAAACATTGGACTGGCTGCATGGTTATCTTCTACAGGTATATTTATAAGTCAATTCTGCTTTGTGCTGATTTTTTTTTAGATTAAAAAAACAATTATGAGAAGAGAGGGAGGATGTAGATTTCAGCTACTGTGTTTCTGTGGCTTAGTGTATTTAGCTGGAATGAAATGCAGATCATTTGAGCACAGAGTCATTCCATGAGACTTTATAGTCTACTGTATCCTTGGGCTACCTTGAAATGAAATGGTGGGCTACATTGTTTTGATTCATCATTTTGTCCTCTGTTCTTCTTTTCTTTGTTTCTGATTTAATATAAAGATAACCCATATGTCTTTTGTACTTCATCCTTTCAATTTAATAAATGAAATTGTGTAAAAGTTGGGAGGGGCAAAAAGAAAAGTATGAAATCCAAAACATTCATACTCCACATTTTCCTCAAGTGAATTACAGGGAGAAGAATATTTTTAGGACAAAAAGAATATTATAAAAGTTAGAGATAGTAAAGAGGAGTTACAAGTCTGATGTTAAAAAATCCTCTCCTTAACAATGGCATGGAAAAGAAAAAGGAATGCAGCAATAGATTAGCCCCCTTCAGATTACTTTTGTGCCTAAAGGGGATTTGTCCCTTAAGATGAAATATTATAGGCCCATTAGTTTGTTTATTGGTGACAGTGTGTACAAGCTTTATCAGTAAGTTTTTTTCTGTCTGATTGATGGAGGTGCCCCCCATACCAGGAAGCATTTCAGAGGATCTAAGTGCCTTTATTCCTGGTAGACGGATCATAGGTGCTGCCCTTTTTGCAAATGAGTTTGTGAAGATGAGGAAAGAAGGGTATAGTTTTATTGCCTGGTAGAAGAGGTTGATTTCTGGTTGCCTTTCAACTGATGTGATGCTTTTAGTGCCTAAAAATGTGCTTTCTTCTCTTTGGGAGCCCATATAACTCCCATTCAGTCATGTCTATCCTGCATTCTCATGTGCTATGTTTCTCTATTTTTTGGATTCTGGTTGGTATGATACAGATGATTGGGAAAATAACTAGATATCATCTAGTCAGTTAGGTAGTTTGTCGTAGGCCTAAGATGGAAAGGGGTTTGGGTCTTCAGTAATTTGGTGCCAAATGATAGTGCTTTGGTGGCTAAATGGCTTCAACTTTTTGCTTCTAATCTCGCTTGGGATACTGAGGCTGCCCTCGCTTGAGATGTCATGGAATGAGAGAAAACTGTTTTACCAAATGCCTCTTATGTGTTTCTCTTTTTCATATAGGATGTGGCACCAATTGCTGGCCAATACTTTTACATGCTTCAGGAAGCATTTCCTTGACATCTTAAATTGCTCCGGTATCCCTTTTCTTCAGCTGTGAGTGACCTATAATTTGATTTCTTTCAGTGTATTGAGCAAGGCATTTCATCAGTGTCACATGAAAAAGGTCCACCAGTAGCTGCAACATAGTCCATGTAGTGACTCCAACTTTGAGACAGGTATGAATTGTCTGCCATTAATTTTAACTTGTGCACTGGACTTAGCTCCGTTAATGTATTTAGTGCAACTTAGAGACCATGAAGTTGAAGTGCACTTTGAAAGTCTTTGATGAATCTATGATAAAGAGACGAAATCGATCAGTAGCCATTTATACCTGTCAGTGGTGGGGTCCACTGAAAGTGAAAACTTACTTGACGTGAAGAGATTTTTGCATGCGCAAGATGCATGTGCTCTCAATGGTCTGTATATCTTCTATGCTGACCAGGATTTACTCCATAGACTGTATGAAGTAGATCCTGACCATTGGGAAGAGTATGTGTACTTGGTGTACCTCAATTTTTCTATGATATGTTCATACAGCTACTAATTTGTTTAGTCTTCCTATCTAGGTAAACTGTTTCTACCCAAGAATTTGTTGTCCTTAACGATAATGTGGTTCAGATTTTCATGCTATGGATCATCACCTTATGCTAAATGATTCAGTCAAGCTGTTGCCTTTTTTTTTTTTTCAAATTGGTCAAATAAAATCAAAACTCAATTGATGCATATTTTATTCTCCAGCCTCTATAGTGCACCCCACATGATGGAGCTCATTTCCTTTTGCAATATGCTAGTTGAAGAATATTGATGGGGAAAAGCAAAGCAACTCATCCGTCATTCTCTGTTATACTTCTAACTTTTTATTCAGTGAACATGGCTATAAGAAGGAATTGGGTTTAGCAGCCAGCAACTTAATCCCAGCTAAGGGGTACAAATAAATTCAAATTACAAAACAAAGGTCAGCAAAAATGAAGGAAAAACATGCCCAACTGCCCAAGTAGTTATGGTGACCAAAGACAAACAAAGGTAGAAAAAAAATGAAGAAAAATAAATTATAGAGAGCATGTGCAACTAAGGCATGGGCACATGATTCATTATCACTCCCCCTAAGCTGGAGAATGAGATAATCATGAAGAGAGGTAGCTAAATCATGAAAGAATAGAGGTAAATTTGAATAAAAAAAACCTGACTCATCTTGATCCCTGAATGGGTTTTCTTAATGGAAGGAAGGCTGAGTTCTGGATAAAAGGTCACATTTAAGGTGATATAAAATTTTTAATGATAGGAGAATAACACTTGTAGCCCTTTTAGTTGGGGGAGTAGCCAATAAACTTTCATTTGAGGGAGTAGGGACAAGTTCACTTCTCTGATAGATGTGGATAAAAGAGGTACAGCCAAAGATTGTAGGAGGAAGAAATAAAATAATTTGAGTACCTAGATAGGACCTAAGGAGCTGATCACATGGGGTATGATGAGCTGCAAGTATGCAGGTCTATATGTAGTAAAAGGATCTAAAATATCCAATATTCTTTCCACGAGGATAATGTGTTATTTTTATTGTTCTTAAGATTAAATTTTTTATTACCAAATATACAATTTGTACAACAATATGGGTTAGTGTAATTATTTACATATTTATACTAGTGGCCCAGATAAATCCAATCACTATGAATTGATGTGAGAATAATAAATTTAAACTAAACATCTAAATTACTTTAAGACTCACTAGGGCCCTATTTAGACTCAAGACACTATACTAGATTAAGCTAATTGAGAGTTGGAGTAGGGATAAATTAAGTTATTAAGTTCATATTTAACTTTATTCTAACATAGTTCAATTTTACTTTAATAAGATAATTTAACTCACTAAAAAGATTACTCTATTCAAAAGTTATCCTAATTCTAGCTCCATTACACCTAGAGGTTATCTCTAAACTTTTAAATGTAAGTTTCTTAAAATGCACCAAACTCGAGTTAAATCGTTAATCATAGGAAAAGTCCAAGAAGACTAACCCTTGGCCTCACATTCGAAGAGAACACTTTGGATGACCAAAAAGTTGAAGGCTCCCTTGTTCTCCAGAGAAGAAAATCCTTAGTCTTCCCTCCTGCCTCCTTTTTTCTCAAAACAACAAAAGTCCCCTTTTATACTATCAGAAGTATAAAAAAAAAAAAAAAAAAAAAACCGCATTTTCTGAAAATTCAGGCACTTGGGCACTCAGAGGCAACTTTAAGTACCAATAAACAATTTTGGGCAGGGGTTTTGCCATGGATTCAATTTTTCTGTAGTTCCTTCCGGCTTTGAGACTTCCATGTGATCCGATAATCTTCTTGACCCTTTTAGATGTTTGAGAAGTATTCCAATGTTATTTTAAATCTCTTATTTATTACTCCAAATTTTCACATTCCTTAAATCCAAGCAATTTTCCTGAAATCATTACCAAAACAATGCAAAATCACTTAAACTCATTACAAGGAGGTAACCAAATGATATATCATATAAAGCTTGTAAAACTATTATCAATTGGTCACTGTTTCCAAAGAGTTTTATTCAAAATGAATAATGACTCCCTAGTAAAATATATACAAATTTAACACAATTAGGGACTTAGGTATCAAAATTTAGAGTTTTAGAGGGCTGCTTATTATAGAAGATAGGTTGCACTGAGAATGGCTTCCCCCAGGAAAGAGAGACTACCCGTCATGTGATCTGTGACGCAGGAGTTCGCCACCCAAGTGTTTTTTCTCTGAACATGGGAACTTAGAGCATTGGAGAAATTACCATCTAGTGCAACAATGCCAGCTCCCACAACTTTTTCAGTCTGTTTTTGGTTGCCAGTCATCTGTTGCAATAAGGCTAGCTGCTCTGATATTTGATACAAGTTTGTCTCTGGCTACACCTTATCCTCACTGCCTGTCATGTATCTAAGGGCTTCCTGTCTTGGTCTCCCCTTAAATTTGGTTGGTTTTCCAAGCCAATTCCAGCAAATATCTTTGGTGTGTCCAACCTTTTTGCAGTGATCACACCAAGCTCTACCTTGCTTTTCCTGCTTATAATTACTGGAGTGGTTGTCTCTCACTACAAGAGCAGGTGAATCAGACATCATAGAGGGACTTTGGGCTCCGAAAATCAACCTTCTCCTAATTTCCTCCCTTTTGACTATAGAGAAGACTTCACTTGAAGATTGTAATGGGTCAGATCCCAAAATTCTCCCTCTAATTTCTTCAAGACTTGAGTTTAGGCCAAGTACAAACCTGTATCTCCTCATCTCTTCAGTCAGTGAGTCTCTGAAAATGAGCAGCATCAGCCACAAAGGACCATTGATGAGTGTTGGAGATGATGGGCCTTGATTCAAGTAAAAGTGGGAGAGTTGTTGAACTATTTGTAAGTGTTAATAGTCAAGCCTTTATCCAAAATGCCTAACGCAATTTAGTAGATTAACTTCAACACTTATAGCCTTCTCTCTTCCTTCAACTTCTCAATGTGGGACTTTTTTCTTTCCTTATCTTTTCTATTTCAACACTCTCCCTCAAGTCCAATTAGCCTAGTCCCCAAACAACTTGTGGCCTTTGAGGTTCAAAGGAGTACAAGCCCAAGTAACCAAAAAAAAAAAAAGGGGAGACTTAAGGCCTCTAAAACTCAAAAGGAACATAAGCCCAGGATAAAAATAAAGGTATGAAAGTAAGTCACAACTGGGCCAGGCTAGTTGGACTTGAAGGGAAGTGTTGAAATAGAATAGATAAGGAAAGAAAAAAGCCCCACATTGGGAAGTTGAAGGAAGAGAGAAGGCCAAGTGTTGAAGTTAGCCTATCATTGCCTTAGGTATTTTGGATAGAGGTTTGACTATCAATACTTATAAATGACTCAACAACTCTCTTACTTTAACTTGGACCAAGGCCATCATTTCCAACAATGAGTCTTTTAAAGGTGCAGCTGCTGCCAAATGTGAGTCAATACATTATACTACTGAGTGATATCCAGCTCTCTTTGCCTTAAGTCATGGAGGAACCCATCTATTTCCATCTGTTCTTGATTGGTGAATAGGTCTCCCTTGCTGCCTCCCACACATCTTTGGCTGTTTCTATACAATAAAAACTTCTCTCCCTTCTTGGGGTTCATTGAATTGAATGATATAATGATGCTGTACTCAGCCACTCATACCTTGTACTTAGTGTCACCGGCATTAGGAATGGCAGCAACTCCTGTCAAATAATGATCTTTGTCCCTGCATTGTATCTAAAGCATCTCATTCGAGGACAACCGCAAGTAATTCTGGCCCTTAAGTTGATAGCTGGTGATGAGGACCATTGAGAAGTGATGGGTGATAGGGAGTAGAAGAAGAAATAAACTCATTGAGAGGAGTTGTTTCCTTAGTTTTGGTATTCAGGCCTCAGGCATTGCCAAACTGGATTGAGAAGAGATCAGGCGTCTTGACGCACTATTACCATGAAACATCGAAGGGTGAAAACTGAGCACAGTTGTCTCTATCCAGTACTTTTTATTCAGTGAACACGGCTATACATAAGAGGGAATTAAGCTTAGCAGCCAGCGACTAAATCCCAGTAATTAAGGGATACAAGTAAATTTTAGATTACGAAACAAAGATCAGCAAAAGTAGAGGGAAATACCTAAACAGATATGTTGACCAAAACAGCCAAAAACTATAAAGAAAATTAAATTAAAGTGTGTACGTGCAACTAAGGCATAGGCACGTGATCATTAACATTAGTATACTGCATGCAGGTGATTTATTTCCATTTAAAAATTATGACAGTTTATTTTCTCAGCTTAAAAACCCGAAAATCATGCCCCTAAAGTTTCAATATAAGCATTTAGGAATTTTGGAATTTAGGCTTGGGGCATCTGTTTAAGGTTTTTTTTTTTTTTTTGGGTTAAATATTTTAACTATTCTTGTTTGCTTTTAAACCATTAGGAGCATGCCATGTGGCAAGGGATGTGGTGTGAGATGGCATATCCGTTAACAAAAAGTGGACTATACGGTTTTAAATGCTGTGGGGTGAAAATTTGGGGGAATAATTTGTGTGTTTTAAAATTGAAGAGGTGTATTTACATATTTAACTTAAAACTATGTTGGAGACTCAGTTTCCAATCATTCAGTAGTATTTTGACCCAAAATTCAGTTATTGTTTCGGGATACAACACTTTGGAAGTAAATGGATGCTGCAGAGTAAATTATTGAAGTCAAATGGGAAACGAGTCTATAACAAGGAGATGGCTGAAACACATGTAAGATGCTGAAATATTCAATAGTGCAAAGTCCCTGACTCGGCAAGTCCTTTTTCAGATGCAACCTCTGCAACTGATCGTCGCTAGCCTCTTGTACACAGTCCACTCAAACAGATCATGGCTAGGAGGAATATAGCAGCTGGTCCTCAGGACAAAGTAATTATTGCATGAATGTTCTGTTCTAGTCAAATAATGCATTTTGTTAGTTATGTTGTTCACATAATCATTTGCTACTAGAAGTAATTGTATAATTATTCATTTTGCAGTTAGTCTTGTATGCTTTCCTCACATTATGATTAAGTAGCATTGCTGGTTAATATAAATTGATTTATTCAGGCTTCAAACGGTCTGATTTTTGCCCTAATTGAATGAAATGAACTGGGAAGAAAACTGATGGAATGGGAACTGTGAATGAAGGGAAGGAATGGGCGGGACAAAATTTAGAAGTTTAAATTTTCAATATTACCTTTGAAAAGTAATTTATTTCTGGATTAACATTGTAGATCATTACCTTTTAATATGTTATTTTCTCCCCCAAACTTGGGGAACAAAATGTGGGCGTTTGAGAGAGAGAAGTATGGATGGCCCCATTGCCTCCCTGTCTATGTTTCCATTCCTTCCAATAATAGTGGCACAATGTAGCTTAACTAGGTAGAGATGTTAGTGATTTCAATATTAGGATGGATGATCCTCCTTTGTTCATGGTTGATGTAATTAACTTCTTACTACTATCTAATGTATCTTTACCATTACTATCAGTGGCAAAGCAAGCGGATTTTGCCATTGATTTTCAAGTTATTTATTCACTTGTGCAATTTTAGGATGCCACAGTTTATATTTGGAAGTCAGTATTCATGACTTGGTCAATTAATTGAGAGATCTAAAGATTGAGAAACAAAAATATCCTGTTGAACACAATACAATTACCATTGGTTTATTAGTATGATTTTTATGCTCTTGGATTATTTAAAAGAAATAGTTAGTCATAGCTTTCTACCATAAAATAATTTATTTCATATTCCTAAGCATTATGGCTAATTATTATACTTTAGTTTTTAACGTTCAAGGATTTATTTGAAGCTAAACTTCAAGGTATTATATTCTCTCTCTGTTGAGAAATTCAATTCCTGAATTTCAGATAAGTCAATTATCGTAGTAATTTAAAAGCTGTAGACACTTTTGCCCATAACATCCTCGGTTTATTAAGTTATCGCCTTTTCAGAGTAAATATGTTATATCACTGTAATTGAAGTTGCATGATCATTTCTCAACCTCTTGACTTGCCTAACTATTGTAGTTATGGGTTCCTCGTTATAAGAAAGTTGCTCATTCAATTGAATTGAGTACGATTGAAGTACATGAAAAGAACCAAGCAGGTGTTTTCCGAATGACGCATAGCAGGGAGGTTAGTAGAAGAGTCGAAGGATAGGCCTTTCACCCTTTCGAGTGCTCAAAGGTTTCAACCTTCTGTGGCTTTACTTCCCTTGTTTCCAAAATTTTAAGACATCTTCATCCATGATAAGTTATCCCTTTTCTGATTGACGTAGGGTTTCTGTTTATTTTGAGCTGTCAATAAGCTTTCATGAAACAATTGCACCTTATCCATGAAATCTTAACTTAAGTTTGGGCCTAGGAGTTTTTATTCACTTACTTTGAATCAATTGATTGGTGGTCTTCAACACTTAACAGGTGCCATTTTGGATATAAATTGATAACATTTGTCGTAGGCGAATTACATGGAAGGAGAGTACTTATTCCAACTTCCTCTAACATCCAAGGCACATGCGTGGACCATATTTTTAAAAAATATTTGAATCATACGCTTGAATTGCCCATTAATTTAAAGATGAAAGGTAATGCTTAGATCTAAATTGGTCCAACATCTTGAAAAGACCTATAAAATTTTGTTGTAAAATGTAGTTTACGATTTGAGATTATAAATACAGGCACACTTTGATGTGAGACAATCTCATCAAGGTAAAATTTAGCATATTAGGATAAACTATAAGTTGTCTAAAGCATGGAGTGTCCTCACTGGCTTTGCCAAGTGATACAAAATATTGCATTATAGTCCTTCAAGAGTTTCCTCAATCTCTTTTGTCTCAAGTTGAGGTCATATTCTTAAAAGATAGACTTAAAAATTTTGTTATCAACGTAAATTTCACAAGTCTTACTATACAAGTAATGCTTTCATATCTTCAAGGCAAATATGACCGCAACCATTTTCAAATCATAAATGAGATAATTCTACTCATGTATCTTAAGTTGCAAAGAAGCATAAGCTATCAACATTTCCTTGATGCATCATAGTAAATTGTATACCTAATGCTACCAAAAAGAGAGTCAACATTGGTGCCAAAATTAGACATTCCTTCGTGCATTGACTACTCTCCTCATATACATCCATCCACTGTAACTTCACCTTCCTCATTAATCAAGTTAGAAGAACTACATGCTAATAGAATTCCTTAAAAAATTTGCAATAGTATCCTGCTACTTCGAAAAAGCTAGATATCTCAATTATTGTGGTGGGTCAAAGCTAAATCTGAACTGCGTCAACCATCTTTGGATCTAAACTTACCCCATCATTGGACACTTTATGCCTTAAGGAAGCCACAATTCTTACTAAGAGAAGTTAGCATTTAACCGTTGTTCTCTCAACATTTACAAGTGTTGCTAGTCATCCTCCTTGCTCTTCTTCAAGTACATAAGAAAGATTTAATAGTTGGTTTTTTAACTGTACTACATTCATAGTAAAATTTCATAACTTAGATAAGCAATCATGATTGATTTTTACCTATATGTTAAAATCTTTTTTAAAACATTATGGCAATCATGTTTTTGTCATTAATATAATTTATTTTGTCTTTTTCTAATCATGTTGATAGTAAAAACGAGACTCGTTTTATCTTTTTTTAGTCTCGTTTTTGTTATCAACATAATATAAATTAACTAAATTCTCATTAAACACATAAATAACATAAATGTGACCATTTTTATCTCTTATTGATCTCATGTAAACTATCAACATGACACAACCAGCCACCCACATGCCCAGTTGAAGCAAAATTTTTACTTATGGTTTCAAAAAGTTCAATTAATTTGCAAAACAATTCTTATACGTAGAAAATTTGCAATTAAATATTCTTAATTTACCAATATTAAATGTAGTTAAGTATTAAGATTATGTGAGCATATTTTTAGTTCAATTAATGTACTATCTTTATAAAGTTCTAGTTAATTTTCAATGTAGACTTTATATGTAAAAAATTTGTAATTAAATCCATAATTTTACCAGCATTAAGTGTAGTCTAAATTAGTAAAATTATCTAAGTATTGTTTTCATGTATAACAATCTTATAAATTATTTAAATTATATAGACACGACTATAAAAACCTTCAAATTGAAGAGTACAATAAAATATATGATGATTGATATATGTAATCATAAAAGTTAAAAAGTATGAATGGATGGAAGATGGAATTGGAATATTAAAATATGTGAATATCATTTATGATATAAATTTAATATATAATATATGCATAAAAATAGGTCAAAAAAAAAAAAAAGATAACATGAAATAATGAGAAAGGATAATACATATAACATACATAGATGGTACACGAAAATAGGCAAAAAAGAAGAGGTAATTTTAAGCTATGTGAATTTCACCTATGTATGATATATGTATTACTCTTTCCCGTTATTTCATATTACTTTTTTCTTTTCTGCCTATTTTAGAAAACAATAACAGCAACATATATGACTTATCAAATTTGACTGTTAACGTAGTACGGTAAAACAAAAAAAACTATTTGCATTGATATCCTGAATTATTTGAAAGGTCCATTGTTTATATATGCATTGTGCGAAATTTTTAATGTGCTTGAAATTTTGGAATTTGATAAATACGCAGATTTAATTTATGACATTCTCACAAATATATAATTGCATTTGTTAACTTTCTTTGGAAGTTATCAAATTATTAACCCTGCAACTTTAGGCACAGTTTATGATGACAAAATATAATAGGGTTGTGCAATAATGTTGATTTTTTTTTTTTTATGGAATTTAAATAATAATTTTTATAATAGAATTTTTATTTTTTTAAAAGGCATCATTAAAATTTTTTTTTAAAAAGCTATAATTAATTTCTAATAAATTTTTATATATTCATACTGTTAAATATCTTTATACTACTCTTTAATATCTCATAAAACTTCATTTAAAAAATAAATTTTAAAATAAATAAAAATTATTTTTTTAAAAAAATAAGAATAATATAAAAATATTACTTAGATGTGTAAAAATATAAAAATTGTTAGAAATTAATTATAAATTTTTTAAAATAAAAGAGTATAATTATTTTTTATAAAAATAAAAGATAATGTGTTATAAAAGTAAAATTAATAAAATTATTAATTAAATGTCATAAAAATATTAAAATTATTATTATTATTATTAGTAGTAGTAAAAATAATAAATATTCCTTAAAAGCTAATATAATATAACAAAAGATGATATGTGATGAGCCTAGTACTCTTAATTCAACATGTGATATGGCGAGAGATGATTAAGTTATGAACCAAGTGCCCTGATCCAGTAGTGATATGTCAGAATGCGATATTACGCCTAATGATTTGTTATGAGCCTAGTATGTGATCTGGCAAAATATGATATGACAAGCGGTGATGTGTTATAAACTTATTGCTTTGATCAAATACGTGATATGTGAAATGATAGAGTATGATGTGATATGAGATGATATGTTACGAGTCTCTGTTCTCATTTGATATGTGATATGACAAATATGATGCTGATAAGCCTCGGCTCCCTTCCATTTTGGTCCTGGTTACAAGGTCAGATTTTTTTATAGAATTTTATTTAACAGTTTATATTTTTTATAATTTTTTATTTAATATATAAAAATTATAAATCATTCAATCAAGATTTTTATAATATTAATGTAGAGTTTGTATTATTACAAGGGATCTTTCCAATGACATGAGTATTCAATGGCACGTATATTACCGAAAATGATATTTTTTAAAAATTTGATTATTTTTGGCTTACTTTTTTTTTCTATCATCTTTTACATATTTATAATTTTAAATTTATTAATATATTTAATTATAATACAAGGATATATTTATAATGATATCAATTAAAAAAATAATAATATTATAATTATATTCTTATCTTATAAATAAGTGTACTAAAATTTTTATATTTTTTAATATAGTTAAAATTATTTATTCACTAAATATTATCATATGTTTTTTTTAAAAAAATTTATTACTACAAGAGCATAAAAAACCTATAACTGAAGTATACCTGCTCATCGTATGCCTTTTGAGTTACAGATTATTCATGTGGCGTAAGAAAATTGATGAGTAATGCACATAACTTGCATTGATCTACGAGCAAAGTTATTCTATTTCTGAAAATGTAATTAATTTATGCAGTCTAAGTACCTCCACAATCCCACGGGTAGATCACAATAACAGTAGAACTTTCTAGCTGTATTGTTGTGTTTCAATCAACTTTATAAAATCTTGAAACCTTTTATTTTTAGACGATACCCTATCAAAATTTTTACAAGAAATTGGAAAGAAATGATTATGTAACTAAAGGTTTAAATCATGGAACTAATATTATAATTGAAGTATGCATTAAACTAAATATTCTCCATGTGGATGTATTAACACAGTGAGATACGTAAGTTTAAATTGTTCAATTAAACTTTCAGACCTTTTATTCTATTTCGGACACCTGACATGGATGACTCAATCTTTTGATATGGAATTTCTATGAATTCTACTTCAGTTTGCTTTATACTTTGGTATATGCAAATTTCTAATTTCACAAATACGACTTGGTCAAATTAAAAAGCCACTACTTATATTGTAATTAATTGATATATCAATTCTAATAAAATTATTTTAAAAAAAAAAAGTAAAGACTATAAACAAAATTTATTAAAATTAATACATCAAAATAATTATCATATAAATATTTTTTGCGCATCGAATCTTTGATATATAGCTGTTGCAATCACACTTCATCATTGGAAAATGCATTAATCTTTGCTTCTTCTTTTTTATTTTTAATTTTCCTTGTCTGTGAAGTGTTGATACACTAATTGCATCTCAACACTTACGCTGTGGATTCAAATTTCATCATCCCAAAGATCTTCAACTGTCTTGTACGGACTTGTGGTTTGATTAACAAGAAATTCCCCTCTCATAATCTTCTTCTCCTCCATACTCTCAATCCCTAATATATCTTCATCATCCAATTTTAGTTCAAATGATTCAATATTTTCCTTCATCCTTTGCAGATTGAAGCTTTTAACAATCACACTAGATCCCATTGATAATCCCCATTCCAATGCAACCTTCATAAATCACAGGAAGAGAAACATGTTATGATCATATTCAAACAATTTAGTAATGAAATAGCAATGAATAAAATTTATACATAATTTTTTAATTGTTTTGTTATAAAATATTTGTAATAAAACATAATTTAACTTGGCTTCAATTTCTTCTTTAGAAATAAAATCGCACATTAAAGTTCTAATTGAAAAAGAGTAAAATACTATTTTGGTCATTAACTTATCATTTGATTCTCAATTTGGTCCTTTATTAACTTCTATTTTCAATTTGGTCCTCAATTATTAGTCAATTATCAATTTGGTCACTCACTTATTTTTATTATCAAATTAGTCTCCCTTATCAATCTATTTTCAATTTGATCCCTCATTAATCTTAAAATTAGTATGTTTAGTCCCTTAGTTTTAACATGAGAGGCACCAAATTGAAAATTGAAAGGGACTGGATTGAAAATAAATGAAAAGTAAGGAACCAAATTGAAAATTAACTAATAAATGAAGGATCAAAATGAGAATAGAAGTCAATAAATGATCAAATTGAGAATTAACTAATAAGTAAAGGACCAAAATAATATTTTACTCAATTTAAAAAGTTAACAACAAATATTTTTTAGGGCACTAATTAAAGAGTTTTTATTGCATTCACTGACAGTAATAATTTATGTTTTTTTCACTATTTTTCATTGTATTCAAAAAATAATTTTTTAATAATTTTCATGACAACATTACTTTTTGTCTTTTTAAAAAAGCAAAATCAGTATCTTTTATTTTAAAAAAGGTATAATAACAATTGTTATATCACCATACACTTAAAGTTGTATCTCCACATTACCCTTAGTTTTTGTTTTTAAAAATAATTTTTGTTAATTTTAGAACTAATCTTTTTAAATGAAATTTTATCATATATTAAGAGTAATATGGAAATATCACTTAAATGTATGGAGATACAAAAATTTATTAGAAATTGATAATATTTTTTTAAAAAAAATTGATTATGCCTTTTGAAAAAGATAAAAAAATAATGTTGTCATAAAAATAACAATAAAAAATTATTAATTAAATATAGTAGAAAGCAACAAAAAAATATTAATTGTTATTATTAATATGTGCAATAAAATTCCTTTAAGAAAATCATTTTGTTTATTACTAATTGGTGTAGAATTGCATTATGAAATTAATTAATTATTACCTGAGCTGGAGTTGCTTTGTGTTTTCGAGCAATTGATTGGATGATACCATGATGAATCACAGCCGTTGATCCCCAAGCATTCCCTGGCCCACCAAGTGGCGAATAGGCGCTTACGTGGATCTTGTGGTCCCCAGAGACCTCCCGGAGCTTTCTTTGCCTCCACATAGGATGCATTTCAACCTGTGCACCAAGATCAGTTTAAGTGAATTAAATGATCCTGACTCCTGAGGTAAAATAATTAGGAAAATTTTATAGTACTCTATCATTATTGTGTTTGTTGTTGTTGGACACTAAACAGATAGGTATTTATGTCACTTATATTTATTTTTAGAGAAAAAAAATCATTGTGGTTTCATGCTTTTGGTTAAGGTATTAATTTAGCATGGAAAGTAAAAAATTACAAATTTTAATTAGTGAAAAATTATTTGAGGAAATAAAATAACTGATAGATTGAAATCATAATTTATTGGAGTAAAATATTATTTTAATCTCTCACTTATTACAAAATTGTCATTTCAGTTCTTCACTCATTAACATGTTCAAAATAGTCTCTCACTTATTGAAAAATGTTACACTTGATTTCTTACTTTTTAAAAAAGTGTTAAAACCAAGTGAAACATTTTCTAATGAGTGGAGGACAAGTTTGGACATTTTAATTAGTGAGAAACTAGAATAGTAATTTTGTGACAAGTAAATGATCGAAAATATATTTTTTTCCAATTCGTTGATAAGTTAGAGACCAAAATAAATATCCGAAATAGTCTTTTACTTATTAAAAAATGTTATATTTGGTCACTCACTTTTAAGAAAATCACTAAATTTAGTTTCTCTATCAAATCTTAAATCATAAATCTAAGGGGTAAAAATAAGGGACCACGTTGTATATATTAATAAGTGAAAGATTAAAATAATAATTTTGTGATAAGTAAAGGACAAAAAATATATTTTTCTCCACTTCATTGATAAGTTTGGAATCAAAATAATACTTTTCTCAAACATGGGGAATACTAGCTTCCGCACAAGCTCTAATGCTTAATTGAGCAAGAGGTTGAAAGATTTCAAGAGTTCATACATAATATCTCATATATAAGCCTCTAAAGTACAACACAGACTCCTTGTTGTATAGCAAGGATGCTATGATTTTTTTAATTGAGAAAATGATCGTGTGAGGTCATTTTGGATTGCGCGCAATCATTTTGAAGTTTTAAAAAGCCACAACAACCCCTTATTTCCCAAAATATTTTAGGATTGGGTTTGAACTAAGAACAGTGTAGAGACAATGAACCTGGTTAACAGCAGGAGGTGTAGAAGCAAAATGCAAAAGGTGTTGAATCTTGTGGGAGGAGAAATTGCTGACCCCAATGCTCCTACACAGCCCCATTTCAAAGCATCTCTCCATGGCAGCCCATGTGGTCTCAAGTTCAAGTTTCTCAAAGTCATCCTCTTTTGGCACAGCATAGTTTGCCCATGGCTTCAACTTCACTGGCCAGTGCACTAGGTACATGTCCACGTACTCCATCCCCAGATTCCTATATGTATTTAATTTGCATTTTACATTAACATAACAAGATACACAAATTTTAAATTATAATATCCACTATCAAATTATCACAAACGAATAAAAATATTATATATTTGTTAAATTTAATGCCTAAATAAGTTGCATGATTATCTCCAATTTTCTTTTTGTATGATTTTTTAGATGTATTTCATCTGAACTTTTAATTTCTAAAATGTTAATTTTATCTTATTATACATAACATTTATTTTTTATGATATTTTAGAACACTAAATTTTTATGTTTTAGAACATATGTACTAAAATAATTAGGTTATAATTCAAGAAGATTATACGTAGCTCCTCTTACTATGCAAAAGGTAAAATTGAAGTGCCTGCTTGTCCTTGTTATAGAGGGAGGAAAGCAACTTATGGAGAGAAATACTTTGATCATTAATTTATAACTAAATTGTGATTTTGATCTTTTATTTATTTTATTTTTAAAATAATTTTTTATTAATTGAAAATTATTAATTTTGGTCTTCCACATGAGTTAACGAGATTCAACTCAGGAGATTACGTATGGTAACGATTTCAGAAATAAATAATTAAAAATGACAATTTTCAATCAATACATAACTATTTTAAACAATAAAATGAATAAAAGATAATTATGCTTACTCAAGAGTTTGAAGCAAGGCCGAAACAGGATCATGGTGATCACTTCCCCACAGTTTGGATGTTAAGAAAATGTCCTCTCTCTTCACTTTTCCTTCATTAATTGCATTGTTTATGGCATCACCAACTGCTGCCTCTGAACCATATATCTTTGCTGTATCAAAGTGCCTATAACCCACCTGCTTAATTACATATCAAAATGCTATATCAGTAATTTGACTAAAAAAATTAATATGAATTTAAGAAACCACTAAGAAGGATTTTAAAAAAAAAAAAAAGAGACCGTGTTAAGAAAGTTTGTATAAACATCATTTTGGTTCTTTAGAGATATATATATATATATATATATATATTTTTTTTTTTTTTTTTAATTTGATGTCTTACATATAAGATATTCTTTGATTTGGTCATTTGTTAATAAAATTATCAATAATGTTGTTCGTATTTTTAAAATTGACATAATTTTTAAAAATATTATTGATAATAATTTTAATCATGAGAGACCAAATTGATAAATACCTATATATGATAGATTGAATTAAGAAGATAATTCTAAATGAGCCGAATTGAGAAATAATATATATGTAAATGACTAACTTTAAAAAATCTATGAAGAATTAATTAAAGAAAATCCCAAATACAAGGGATTAGAATAAAATATACCTCAAATCAAAACAAAAATCTACTCAAGTTTCAAGACGGCGTCCTTCTATCTATACAAATAGGATGGAAGGAATGAAGCACCAAACACACTGAAAAGGCAAGACCCAGAATTTGATCAAAGAAAAATTCCAGGGCATAAGGGGTTTTTAGGCTCTAGGAATTAAAACTATAATGAAGAGTAAAATATTATTTATGTCACTCACTTATCAATTAATTTTTAAAATATTAATATATTTAATTTAAATTTAATTAAAATTAAGATATTATATATGTTAACTTTCATAACAATAAAAGACCCAAAGTAGTAATATTATTATAAGTGACTGATTAAATAAAAAAATCAACTGATAAATAAAAATTGAGAATAGAATGAATATAGATACTACCTTTAGAGCATTGTGGATGGCAATCTCTGTGGTCTGCTTATCATATGGGAAAGAAAAAGTGCCAAATCCAATGAGAGGCATTGTGATGCCACAATTCAAACGCACTTGATTGCTCCTCATTCTTCTTTCGTTCTCTCTCTTTCTTTCTCTCTTTTTCTGTGTTTGTGTCAAGTTCAATACCAATATGTCTCTCTTGTATATATATATATATAGACCCTTCAAGGTATCATCCTCAAGTATGTTTGGACTTGAAATTCTTACAAACACATATAAGAGATCATTATTCGGAATATACAATTTTCCTTGCAGGATTGTGTTGGAGATAACAAGAGATAGGAAGGGTTATAATATAATAAACTTCATTGAACAATGCAAATAAAACCATGGGATCTTCCTTGTCCCTTGGGATTTTATTTACATGGTCGATTAATCCATCGCCAAAGGCAACAATCTCTAAACATAAATCCTAAAGAGCAACCCTCTCTCTCTCTCTCTCTCTCTCTCTCTATATATATATATATATATATATATTGAATTCTGCTTAAGTACGTGTAGTACTTGTGATGAGAAAATTAAGAGGATTGATTCTTTCGTATCCATAAATTGTTATTTAACTGTCAACGTGTACGGCATAAAATAAACATAATCGTTAATTATTAATTGGGAAAATCATATTTTGATTCCCTATATTTTATTTAATTTTCAATTTGGTCCCTATAGTTTAAAATTTTGTAATTGAATCCTTGCTGTTAACGTTTTAAGTTAGTTTCTACTGTTAAAATTTTGTTGATATTTTATTAAATTTTTCTGTTATAACTAACTGTATACTAAACCTGATCATTACACTGAGCTTTCAAAAATTGGATTTGAAAAACTTAAAAAGGTCCAAGCTTTTATTTAGTCCAACATTTTATTCGAGTTTTTATTTAGGTCTTTTTAAGCTAAGCCAATCGGACTTTTTAAGTCACGATCAAATTAATTTGTTATTTAAAATTTGAGATAAATAACATATCTAATTGTTATTATTACTTGTAAGATTATATATAAGGAAGTTATAGATACAAATAAATTGTTGTATTGATATAAATCCTATAAATAAGATATATTAATTTTTTATTTTTTTACTAAAATATTACGTTACATTATGTTTTTTAAAATAATAATTTTTTATTAAAAGAATATTTATTCGGACTTTTGGATTCAAGTTAGACTTTTTAAAAAAAAGGCAAAGCCCAATCTATTTTATAAATAAATTTTTTTATTTCAAAATTTATTTTATTAGAAACCAAACTTATTGAATTAAATATACTTTTTAAGTTATAGTCAGATCTTCTGTATACTATCCTAACAATATATATATATATATATATAATGATAAGGAATAAATTAAAAGTATTTAAATTTAAGGTTTAATTCAAGTTTTAAAACTATAGGGACCAAAATAAAAATTAAGTAAACTTATATAGAAGAAAATTATCATTTGCCCTTCGTAATTTTACACTTTACTTTTCGAAATGCATGCTTCATTTCAAAAGATTTTTTTGGTATAAAAAATACCAAAAAAATAGAAATTCATTGCAATTTTGAAGTTGAAGCTGGCCAACGTACTGGCATTTTTAAACAAGATTATCTTGAGATTGACAACTGCTATACCCTACAAATACCATTTAAAGCATGCGGATGTACGGCAAATTGGGAATCAACTTGTTTTTCTTTAATGGGTTTTCTTGACTCTTAAACATTTGAAATTGACCTCAAAAGAAAAATATAATCTTTGACATGCAAATATATATATATATATATATATATATAATATGTGAAAAGTATCAAATTACTCCTTAATTTTATTTTTTTGTAATAATTTGATCATTTATAAATTAACACTGACAAATTAATATTTTACAAATTTTATTTTATGTGAGACTAGTTTTTCATTAACATAAATAGATATGTTAATTTTACATAAATTTAAATTTGTGAGTGATTAATTTTGTACAAATTTAAATTTGTAAAAGAATAATTTATTATAACTAATTTATGAGGGACTAAATTATTACAAAGTATAAAAGTAGAAGACTAATTTTATACTTTTTCCTATAGAAAATATTTAATTCCCTCAAGAAAGTCAACCTTTGTTTTTTGATTTACAACCAAAATATCATCAGACTCTATCTCCATCATTCCATCTTCGGATTACTTAATAGCACATTTTCTCGCCTTACCTTGTTGTATGTAAAATTTAATCTCAAATTGTTACACAATAAAATGCCAATTTATGTTGAAAAAAATACTATCTCATTTTAATAGTCACCCAACTTCTTTCAAAAAATTTTGTTGAGGAGTGAGAGTGAGACACATAGTGGGATTGAATTTGAGCCAGATTTAGGATTTGATTATGATAGAGCAAAATTTTTCAAATAAAAAATTTGAATCAAAAGAGACAAATTTTTACAATATAAAGAGGTAAAATCTTATAAATTTAAAAAAAGAAAACAAAATTATATATATAAATTAAAATTTTAAAATTTTAATAAGGATGATCGCCTCCTTCACACCTCCTTAGATCCATCCTTGATTTTTTTTTTACCAATTCTTATCATAAAAAATTTATCCATGTTTTTTTACGGGTTATTAATTTCGCTAACTCAATTTTTAACACAAACCTTTGGATTTGGTTTTGTATTTTAATATTAATCCTTGGATTCAGATTTCAAAGAATGGACTATCAAAAATCTGAATTGGTAAGATTGATTGGAAGTCCGAATGGTAAATCAATCTATACTTTGTAAATATGTGAAGAGTATCAATTCAAAAGTATCTCACAAATGTTAACGAGATTCACATTGTAAACAATAATTTGGGATCCAATGTTGTATATATCATAGTTATGCACTGAGTTATTAGATTTACAGTGACATCAAATTATTATTATTAATATTTTTAATTCAACAATTCATAATGCACATCATTATGTGTTGTATAGTATTGGATTATACTTTACTTCTATAATTATTTTTGTAAAAACAAAAATATAAAACACGTACGAAAAGGACAAGCATGTATTATTGGAGATGAGATTTTACAGAGCTAGACTTTCATATCAATCAACAAGCCACACCGCCACAAATACAATATATATTGGAATCTTGAAGATCACATGTCATGTGAGACCAAATATTTCTCGTGTTCTTTGAATCCCAAGCATTCTTCACAAATGAGCCTTTTTATTGGGGAGAAAAAAAATTCCTTTCAATATTTTATTTCATCAAGAGTCAACCCATTTAAAAAATAAAATACTATTTTGATCTATCGCTTATTAACTTTTTTTTTTGGCCTTCTATTAGTTTCATTCTCAATTTTGTTTTTCTTACTTATCATTTCACTCTTTGTTTGATGTTTTATTAATTTTTATTCTTAATTTGATATTTCACTTATTAGTCTATTCTCAATTTAATTCTTTTATTAATATAAAAATTAACACATTTTGTTCCTAAATCTTAACTAAATTTGGACTGAATATATTATTATTTATATTAGTAAGAGGCCAATTTAAGGGTAAATATTAATATAGGATCAAATTGAGAATGGAGGGATAAGTGAGGTACTAAATTGAGAATGAAAATCAGGAATTAAATTAAAAATTAACTAATAAGTGAGAGACTAAAATAGTATATTACTCCTTTTAAAATATTTTATTTTACAAAATCGATTAACCTCAAATGTTTGTAAATCTGTGTACAGCCGCGAGCTGTGAGCTAGAAGAGCGACTCAAAACTCCAAGGCAATCATCAAGGTTTGCCTGTGATTGATTCGATCTTATTATTTGTTGTTGGCCCACATCAACATTTTGTCTGAGTTGTCTAGTTTATCTGGATCTTGGTCTCAAAGAGACAAGGTTGGATTTTAATTACTTACAATTAACAAACTGAAAATTCAAATATAATTCAATGATATATTAATACACACACATAAGAGATAAGAAATAAAAATTTTGTTTTTTCAATGAGAAAATTAAATATCATTTTGGTTCATTAACTTATTATTAAATTGTTATTTTGGCTCATTAATTATTTTATTTTTGAAAATAGTTCTTTACTTATTAAAAATTGCCCACATTTGATCTCTTTACATGAGTTAATTGAATTTAGCTCAAATGACTACATATAATAATGATCACAAAAGTCGAAGATCAAAAGTGAGTTTTTTCAATAAGTGGCCGATCATTTTGTAAAATAAAAATGATAATTCAGTGATAAGTTAGATATTAAAATTATATTTGATATTATTAATGTAAGTATCAAACTTTGTTTTAGAATTTTTTACATTAAAAACCACAAAAAATTATAATTTATTTTCCTAGACTAAAGGCATATATAATTATAATTTTAATATATCAGTTTTAGAATATAACAAGACACCGCCTATCCTTCGAAGAAAAATTAAAATGTTACTTATTTAACATTGAGAGGGTTAAATTAATGGGCATATATCGGTTTTAAATTTTTTTCTTTCACATTTTTATTGAACCCACCAATGTTCAAAGAAGATTACAGCTTAGGAAATATGAGATTTGGCTCTTTTATCATAAGTAAATTTGGGAGAATAGAAAAAATTAGATAAATGGAAGATCACATAGTCTCTAAATGTTAAATGTGATATAATTAATTTTTTTTATTTTTTTTTAAATCATATTAATACATTTTGAAGATAATATACAAAATGTGTAAATATAATTTCTCTCAAAAACTAAAATATTTGCTTAAACAATGTAAAAATTAGAAGGAAAATGTAAGTTTGGGTTAGGTTTTATTTATATATTTTTAATAAAACTGCAATATTTATGTGGTGTTTATATTAGGGTTTTACATAGCTTGGGTCAAATTAGGTTTTCCAACATTAGTACCCAATCAGATTTTAGATCAAGCCACCTTTTTAAAGACTTGAGACTTAGCTAATAATCGGGTCAAGTCTTTCTCTTTTTATTCTTTAAAAACTAAAAGAATTTATTAATAACAATAATTTTGTAAAGGAAAAAAAAAAAAGAATTTGAAAGGATGATTAGGCACATCAAATTATTAAAAATTAAAAATTGAATTTTTTTTTATATTTTACAATTTTATTAAAAAAATTAGTTTAAATAGAATAAAAATTAATAATTAAAAATAAAAAATAATACCATATTACAAGATAGATTACGCATACCAGATATATGAACACTCCTAATTTAAGAAAAGTCATAAAAAAACAAATTTGTAATATAAATTATAAGAGTTTATCTATACAGATAAATATCTATTAAAGTATATAATTATATGATTAAAATATAATATACAACCAAAACATTTTTTGAATACGACTAAGCAAATACTCTCTCTCTCTCACTATCTATATACATACATACATATATATATATATATATATATATATATATCTATCTTTAGAGAACTCAATTTCTAGCATTGTTTGTGGCTTTACTGTCTCGTTGAATTTTAATCTCTTTGAAGACTCGAACTAAAACCCCTATTTTCTAATTTGTTGGCCCTGCAGAAAAGAACAATTTATCGTCATGTTCGATGGTTTTTCTCTAACATTGTAGCAAAGAGCCTTCACTCACCATCTTCATTATCTATTGTGTGTTTTCATATATTCTTTTTATTAACTAGCATTCTAAAGAAAATGCACATTGAAAATACAAAAGGCACACAAACGATTAGATGATCCTAAAACCAACAAAAATAAAATAACTCAAATCAAACGAGTCAAATGCGGTAATGATGGACTTTACGCAGAACAAGAAAAGCTCACACCTTGCTTTTGATTTTGGACTGGGATTTTATGCCATTTTAGCTTTAGCTTTAGATTTTCTTTAATTTTATTTTTTTGCTGGGTTGGGTAATTTTGGACATAAAAAAGCTTCATTCTTCAAGTCGATAAACTCATCCTTCGTACACTGAATTCACCCAAGTCTATGGCAATTCTGAGTCCTCAACTAAGTTGACACATTTTGCGTATGTTAAATCAATAACAAGTTAACTAAGTTAACTCATAAGTTTGACACCAATGGTCATGAGTTTGGTTGCTAGTTTTTCTTTTATTAGAATAATTTATATTAACTTCTAAATTATACTTAATATCTTTTTTTTAAAAAAAATTCTTGATGTTTTATATATATTACAAAAAATGTCTAAATTACTTTCAATTAATAGAGTTGATTCTCTGCACAATATGCAAAAATGTCTTTGTTTGTTTGTTTTCGTTTTAGTAAGGATGGATTTCAAAGAAGAGTGTGGAGTCACCTCGTAAACATTTTAAAATATTAATTTTTATAGATAATTTTATTTTATTTGTAATTTAATCTCTTAATTGATAAAAACTTGTCATCTTACTTTATAATAAAAAAAATGCTAAGCTCTTAAATTTATACTTATGATTTGTATAGTCATGATTAAATATTCAATTTTATAAAACCCACAAACTTCTTTTTATTTACATTTGAACCATACAATGATCATCTTTAGAAATTTAAATTATAACAAATCGAAATGTCTTGACAAGCCGGTTTTTGTTTTTGGGCCAATTCACATAATTTCATTCACTATTGTTTTGGCAATCTCCTCTCTCTTTTCAGTTACCTATAATTTAGATCAATCTAAAAAAATTGTTAATCCTCAGTAATTGAAATTAAAAAGTTAAACTAAAATGACTTATAATGATCATTTTAATCTAATATGAACCAAAAATTTTTTAAATCAAATCTTAGATCTATCTTTAGTTTTTAATAATATCAATTTAAAAGTAATTTTTAATTTGGAAACAGAAATTTGAATGTTAGTTTAATTTACTCTTATAAATTATCTTATAGGAATGCCCAAACAACAATAGCCTTATAAGTATTTTCACTACAATTGATAATTTAATGAAGTCAATTAAACTAAGTAACGCAAATTTAAAAAAATTAAAAATTCCATAATCATCTTTTATCATAAGACAAATAGAGATTAACCACATTTTAATGTAGACAAATCTAATTCGAGAAATTCTTTTTGCAAACCTAATGTATAACACTTTTTTCCCTAAAAAATATCACATACAGGGGTTAACTTAGCCCACTTCTAACGAGTACATGTGAACAGTTTTCATCTGCAAAATGTCAATGAAATTCAAACCAATTTCTAAGTGAACACAATTAACTTGTAAAAACAAGATCGACCAATTAATTTTTCAATTCAAGATTTTTCTTTCCAAAAACAAATTCCACGTCATTTATTTGAAAAAGTCAATGACTAATGACAACAAATTTATGTAAGTATTTCCTAAGTATATCATAGCACAGGCTTGGGGAACAGGTTTATAGGTAGATTAAACCATGTGGTGGCATGTTTTCACCACCTAAGGCTGCAACTCTTCAAGGGCCATTGAAAAACTAGTATCTGGCACCCAAAAAACTAGATATAGCAAAAACAGATGTTAAACATAAGTTATTTATCCAAGCATTGAACTAGGATAATTTAATTCTCGTTCAGATCAATTTATAACAGACATCTAGAGTCAAAGAATTCCATCGTATCGTTCAAGCAAGCAATTACTTGGGCACGACAGTGAAAGTACTTAAGACCACACAACAAATAGCAGCTACTCTCAAGTGTATTACTGCTAAGAAGTTCATACTATCACGCATTGAAAATTCGGAAACGAGCCGAGCACAGACGAAGGCCTGCAAGACCACATCCCTTTATTCCATAACACTAGGTGTTAACCATTAAAATGAATAACTAACATGATGCACACACGAGAACGAAAAGCTAAATAGGATCTTGGAACAAATGCGACCAAATTTCTCACATCTAAAATGATAATCATGGGACAAAAATACAAAATCAATAACAAAAAGATTCATGTAACACATAAGAAGCAACCAATCACAAAAAAACAAAAGGACATATTTCTTATATCAATTCATCTTCTCACATGACCATCACGTTACATGAAAGAATAGAAATCCATATATATATATATATATATATATAAGCACGTAGACAATTGATCCACTCATTAGAATTTCACATCTTAAAAACATCTTTTAGCGACGAGGTATTAATTTCCAGTACCCTGTGCAGATAGAATTAAATTATGAGCATAATTCCTTCATTCTGCCAAACACACTAGTGAGCTGGGAAGACTCAAGGATTTATGGACCACAATCAATTAAATATTGCATTAATGAAATATAATATCTTCAAAATCCCTAAAGACAATGATACTCAACTGCTAAAATCTGAAGGAGCAGACATCCTGTAGGAAACTACAGAAACTTTCTACGAATAAGCTTCTTCAAACCTTAACTTCCTATCTGCACCAATCATCGCAGCATAAACTTAACCGAATGTGTAGAAACAACTCACAAACACTACCAACAATCATTTTTGCCTCAGCACCCATCTTATGACAACAACATTGACCATGTCAATGGTACCACATGATCACTTCAAAAACAAATGAGAGACTTGATAGTCGCCTGTACCATACAAGGACTCTGGGATCACAACACCATGTCAGCTAAAAATTGAGCCAAGATATGAAAAAGCTACCAAAGTTGACATTTATCATGCCAGAATTTTAAAAAATGATTAGGTTAACCTCTTTTACCTGCCACAATGGAACTGGTTAAAACAATACAATTTAGAAAAGCATGAACAATTCATTAAAAGGATATCTCTCCAACAGTTCCACTAATCCCAAATGCCTAACATAATTGGCAACGCATGGTTACCTTCAAGGTGAGACAAATAAAGGCAATCTAAAGCCGGCTTCAGCATCAAGCAATTAAGAAAATCAGAGCCCCAAAAAAAGACAAATAAGTTATGCAAATTTTAATGAGATGAATTTACTGAAAAAAAAAAAACAGAAATTTATCAACTTCAAACATCAGGAGCCAGCTGCAGCAAAAGTTCAGACAAAAAGTTATCAGAAGGAATCATTAGCAACCAGCATTACTGTATAAATCAATATGCAACCACATAGAGAAAGAAATAAGACTCAGCATTAAGTCCTACAAGATCAGCAAAGCTCAATAATAATCATGGCAACAAGCTTTTTAATGTTGCCACTCCTGAATGAAAAGATTGTTCTGAACTTCTTGCCACAATCTCTGCAAATGTCATAACAGTACAGCAAGGTTAAAGAAGTAAGTCCCAAACTTCCAAGAAATTCATGGCAACAGGTTAAGAAATCAGGTTCACAAGAGCTCCAACAAACATCAGGCCTGTTACAATGTTACATCACAACAAGAAGGACGAGTTAACAGCTGCAAAATCACGGTAAAAAAAAAAAATTAACTTAAGTACGGCCACATTTTACCATATACAAGTAAAAAATTAAACAAGAGCTAAAGATAAATATAAATCCAGATTTATAAATATAAACCCAAGAAACACAACATGCAGAAGAAACATATACTTACAAAGCCACACCATTTAGCATCTTTTCTGCAAGGACCCTTCAGATATACAGAAGAGCAAGTAGAAAAGTGTAATATGGTTAAACAGAAAAATTCAGTTATTTGTTTTATACAGAGATAATAGTTTTCTTATAGAAGCTGAGGGAGTTGGGCGATAGACTTTTGAAACAGGAGTGCCCCTCTCATTGAATAATGAAAAACTCCAAAAAAGAAATATGTAGGTGATATTAAAAACAAAACCTTGAAGGGAAAACGGCCTAACACAGTCATTAAGGATTAAAAAAATAGAAAAAAAATATGTCAACTAACATAACTTAGGTTGGAAAAGAATGATAATAAAAAATAGCTCAAGACCAACTCAGATGACAATCACCAGTCAAATAAGCCGATCAGAAGTTATAACTCAAATAGAATTCATTTATTAGGGCCATCAAAAATATATGAACATCTTAATAACACCAGTTTCAAAGACAACAAAATAGAAAGAACTCAATAGTACATGTGAGGTTAAACTTGCTCATGAACTATTCTACTGCAATAAAAGGAATTGATAAATTAACAAATCTCATGAGACCCCAATTTATGAGCGAATTATGCTAGACTTTAAATCAGATGTGCAAACATAAGGAAACACAGATAGCACACGCACCTTTCAGAACATGGAAGCATTACATGACATGAACCCATATCATTTCATCTCTGCCATGAATTTTTCATACTCTGAATCAGTACCATATGCTGTCTTCTCTGAAGATGAAGCAGGAGGAGGCATAGGAGGATTTGTTGCCCACGGCACATTTCCAATGCTCTGGGATTGATCTGCAGTCGACACAGGTACAGGAACAGGAGGGGGAGGTGGTGGAGGAACAGCATTGTAATAAGGTGGATAACCATAAGATGCGGGATATGTAGGTTGAGCTGTCGGTGGCATAGCAGGTACTGAGCTCCCATATACAGATTGAGTAGAGGAACTATTGTCAGACTGCACTCCTGGAGGGTAACTCTGCTGCACTTCACTAGAAGTAGCAGGCTGGGATGGAGCACCAGGGGGACCCGCCTGGACGGGAGGATATTGAACACCATAAGGAGGCATATGTTGACCTTGCATAGGTGGATATACATTTGACCCAGGTGGGGGAGGAGCATAAGAAGCGTACGGAGGAGGAATAGGAGGTCCCCATGGAACTGGAGCACCAGCATAACTTCCGGGTGGTGCACTCCCAAGGGGACCGCCGGCTGCATATTGTTGGGATGGATAGGCACCAAGTGGCTGGCTTGAAACAGGATATGAGGGCACAGCAGCTGCGGGTGGCCCAGGAGGTACTGTAGGCTGAGGAGGCTTACCAGCAACCCTCACTGCAATAGTTCGTCCCTCAAGTCGATAACCATTCATGGCCATAATTGCGTTATTAGCCATTTGAACATCAGCATACTTCACAAATCCATATCCTTTACTCAAATTAGTCATTCGATCCTTGATAACTTTTGCCATGACAATCTCGCCAAATTGTTGAAACAATTGAATCAGACCATCATCATCAAGCGTGGGTGGCAAATACCCAATATACAAATTTGTATCATCAATTTCCTTTTTAATTGGATTAGCCCCTAAGCCGGCTTGTGGTGCACCACCAGCAGAGGCAGAATTGTTAGTCCATGGAGGATTGCTTCCAGAATTGCCTGAACCAATTGCCAATGTGCTAGTTTGCTTTGTTGCCGATTCAGGAACTGTCCCTCCCAACTCTGCCAGGAAGTTCTGATACTCATCATCCATCTTCTTCCCAGTAGCACCTTTTACCGGGCAATCTATACTTGGGTGACCACCATCGCCACAATGCTTACAGACAACTTCACTCTTAAATGTAGAAGTGCGGGTAGGACATGCATATTGGCGATGACCAGGTTCACCACACAGCCGACAATATTCTTCATCCCTAATAGTCCCATTTAAGGCCGCAAGTTCCCTAAGCTGTTGCCTCTTATGCTCATTCAACACCTCATCCACCGGTTGCAAGAGCTTCTCCACCATACCTGCAGCAGCATCAAGTGATTCCTGTGTCTCTGCCTCCACTAAGACGTGCAAATCTTCATTCTCCGAAGGGTCAGGCTTCAAATCCCTCTTTTGCTGCAGCCTACCTTCTTTTACGGACCCTTTACCTCGAATCACAATTTTAGCACCAGTCTCTCTCTCCATCCGCTTCTGGGTGTTGCCTCTCGGACCAATAATAAGCCCTATAAAATTGTAACCGGGATATTCTTTCATTGGAATATAAAGCTTTTTCTGAAGCTTTGGTGGCCTGTAATCTGCCGGTGGCTTAAATGCGGGGTTTTTCTTTATAATCTGAGATATAATTTCTTGCCTCTCCTTTTGCAATCTTTCACGCGCACGATATTCCCTAGTGTTTATTCTAATCCCCATATTATCATATATAGGTTCAGGCGAAGGCGATCGAGCACCCTCCGGGCGATCATCTAAAGGAAAACCTGATTGTAGCATTCGACTAATCTCGAGAAGCCTACTATTCAGAGCTTGAATTTCAGGATCGAACTCAATACCGCCCATGAAATCAGGAAGCTGAATCACCGGCTTTGGCTCATCATCGGCCCAACGGGACTTCCTCTTCCTCGTTCCGCTACCCGATTCGCCTCCGCTCTGGTCGTTCGACTCGGGCTGGGGATCCCATCGACTTCGCCGGCGGCGTCTGCTTGTAGTCTCTTCTTCACCGCCAGACTGATCCCTGTCGGTGCCACTCTGGGTATTATTAGTCACGCCGTTCTCCGAAACCAACGGCTTCGAACTGTTATCGGCACCGCCGTCACCTTTATCCCATGAGTTCACCACGGGGTACGTGTGGCCATTCACGGTGGCATTGGGGAGAGTATTATTAGCGTTTTGACCATCCGATGCATAGGGTTTCGAGGAAATTTGATGCTCTGAAGAAGTTAAATGTTGTTCGAAGTGCTGAGATGGGTTTTGACACTCTGAGGCAAAGTTCTGCGAAGGTGGAGGCGCGTAGGAGGAAGCGGGGGTTTCTGACGGAGGTAAAACAGGGTGATTCGGGTTCGATTCGAGAGCGTCCATGAGAGGAATAGCACAGAGCTCGGGTTAAGGCTTAGAGTCGAGCAGTGGAGAGAAGAAGTAAAAGGAAGATCGAGATTGGGGATTGGAGATTGGATTCAGAAATTCAGAATCTCAGTCTCAGATAACTGATTGCACACGGGAAGCGAAATTCGTGTGGGATTTGGATTCTAGCAAGAGAGACGCCCTTGGTGTGCCTTACGAGTTATGAAGAAACTTAACACTTATATTCTAAGATTATATGTTTTTTTTTTGGTCAAAATTTTAAGCTTAGATTTAAGTAGACTATTTCATCTTTTTATTATTAATTTTTTTTATAAAAATATAATGTATGTAATATTAATTTTATGAATAATTAATAACTTTATATTAAGTTGTGAAAATTGCATATTTAAAATACTTATTCTATTATCGTTAAAAAACATGATAGTAATATTATTGAAAATTATTATATATCGGTATTTAAATTATAATGCTAAGAAGACAAAATATGGCAATAAAATATTGTTAAAAAATAATTTATATTTTTATTGTTCGATTATTTTGGAATGAACATAAGTTATTATAGATTTGATCATGGAGCCATACTTTTTTATTGAATTCGGGCCTAAAATAGTTTGAACCTATTTTTGGTTAGGCTTATATATATATATTTTTTGACCAAGCCTATTGGGTCAAACAATTTTTAAAATCATGATTAAGATTATTTGTTGCTTATGATTTGAGATAAATAATATATCTAATTGTTATTATTACTTGTAAAATTATATATAGTAAAATTCTAAATAAAAATATGTTGTTGTATTAGTATAAATCATTTATATAAGAGGTATTAATTTTTATTTAATTACCAAAATATCATGTTATACTAAATTTTTCTTTAAATAATAAGTTTTGCATAAAATCTTTGGTGCGCTCATAATTTTGAGTATATTAATGTATCTATTATAATGTAGGGATATAATTGTAATATTATTATTATTTGGGTTGATATTATTATAATTATATGTTTATATTATAATTGGTGCACATGTGCACTCAAAATTTTGAGTGTACCAAAAATGACACTTAAGTTTTCCTATAAAAAAAATATTAATTTTGGTTTTTTGGGCCTAAGCCAAACTTTTAATAAAGCCCGAGCCTATCCCATTTTTCTAATCCGATTTTCTAATAGGTTTTTTTTATGTTTAAGCTTTACTTTTTTGGACCAAACTTATCGAGTCAAACAAGCTTTTTAAGTTATGATCAAATTTAGTTACATAGCCTACCTGATTTAAAAAATATATATGGCCCTTAACTTTAAAGCTTGAATTAAATTTGGGGATGGACCATTTTAAAATTATATTTATATTTTGTTTTTTGTTTTAAATCAAAATTAAGGCTGAATATATGTAAATCCAACGTAAGTAGGTCTAACTTAGAGTGACCGAATAAAATAGTTATATTGAGAAATGAAGGCTTGAAAGTAGAAATCAAACTAAATTAAATGGAAAAACTATTGCCCAATAACTATTAGACCTAAAAATGACAAAAAAATTCTTTAAATTTAAAGATTCATATAAGGTTGTTTCATTTTGAGGACTTATATATGAATATTTTCTTTTTGTGAGAATGGAGACAAGGATCACATTACCCACCTTATGAGGTCCCCATTCCTATCAACTTCCTTTTTATTTTTTTGGCGATTGATCCTTGTCAATTTCACTTATTATTTATATTTACTATAATCTAAAATAAAAGATGAATCTGACCTAAAAATCAATTTCACTTATTACATTTTCATTTTTTCTTCTTGGAGAGTTAGATTGCATAATAGCTAGTTTCCAAAATACCATATTGCTACAATCACAAAGACATAAATCACTTCCTGTAAATCTTAAACCATAAACCATAAATCTTAGAGCCATTTTATAGGAGAATCTCATATAATCAAATGTGGGCTGTTGGATTGATCTAAGTGCCAGCCTCTTGCCATGTCTTCAGCTTTACTTTAAAAGGACGTCATTCCACTTATATGTTTTTTTTTTTTTTGCAAAACTAACATACAATACAGTGTCGTTTGGGCAAGAGGGACTAAAACCTTATTCCTCCATGGATTTGACTTCTTGTTCCTTCAAGTATAACTCTGACATGTTAAGTTGGATCTGGACCATTTGCTCTTTAACCATAATATATGCAACCCTTACTATTTATGTCCATCCACCAATTTTACCCCTAATCTTTTTTGTTTTTCATTTTCATATTTAGGGGTGGGTATTTATTTTTCATTACAGTTAAAAAGATAGTTTTTACATAGGCTTTAGTCTAACTTGTTCCTAAATGCAATAGTGATTCTTGCTATCTAACACTTTGTGAGCATAAAGGAATATTAAAGGAAGGAAAAAAAAAAACTTTTTCTCTTTCTTGTTTTTTGTTTTACAAGTTTCTCTTTTTGGTTTCTTTTTCCCCATTATCTTTCATTGTTTTGTCTCACCAAAATTTTAGGGAAGCTAGAGCGAAGTTTCAAGTTTAAAGTTTAGCAAATTCATACCTCAAACAATGGAGGAGGCATATAGCTAAACAACAACGTGGATCCAAGAAAGAAGAAGGTTTCAGTTCCTATTGCCGAAACAACACCATGAGGAGTGCTAGTTTTGAAAACCAAAAAACACATAAGTGCAACGATGTCATTTTGAGGTGAAGGTGGAGACATGGTAGAAGCTAGAGCTTAGATCATTCCAATAACCCACATTTGAGTACATGAGATTCTCTTGTAAAATGGCTTTACATGAGGCAATTCACATCCACAATCACACTGCCTCACTTTTAAATTTGTGATTTTGTACTATACAACTATTACAATTCATCTCCTGTTTAATTGTTTTTATATGAAGTTTGATATGTTATGTTACAATTTTGAAGTTTGAAGATGTATTTGAAGTAATAGTTAATCATATTTACGTAAGAATGGGTATGATACTTACTTGTTGCTCTTTTTATATGTGGAAAATAAAACAATAAACACAAAATAATGGGAATTAACAAAGATTTTCTAAAAGTGATTTGTATAAATCAAAGAAGTACCATGCTATGATAAAAATATGTTAAGTTTAAATTCTATTAAGAAGTCAAAAAGGGGAAAATCTTGGTTTAAAAATTCATAGAAAGTGGATTATTTTGAAAAATTATAAAAAATTTGAAATTCTCATGAAAATCTACAAGGATCATCATCCTTATATGAAGTGGGAATTGAAAAAATATTTTTCACTAATAAGAATAAGAATGAGGATGGAGAAATAATTGATTATGGGATGAGGAGTGGGGAAACACTCTATTGAACCCATTTGCTGAAGAAATTAGAATTTCGAGGATCACAAATACTTTATGAAGTTTATTTTTATTGTAAGCAATAGGTTATAGGTCTTTCATTGTAAGTATTTCACTCTAAAAGCCTATGTAAGCAACTTTAAGTTGAGAGGATAAGTTTTAAAACACTTAGAGTCATTGATTCTAGGTCTTTAAAGTTGAATTAGTTGATTTTAAGAACTCTAAAAAGTTTCCAGTCAATTAGCAATACTCAGCATTTGACTAGCCTTATGAACAACCAACTGCCAGCCTTTTGTCTCAATCAATTAGGATGTTCCAAAAAGGTCCCAATCGACTGGCCTCAATGCCCAATCGATTGGCAAGCCTTTGTGGTGCCCACTCAGCTACCAGCTTAGGCTTAAGTGTTGGAAGCTCTTGATAAGTCTCTAGTCAATTGGCCTCCCTCAGTATAAGCCCAGTTTACTAGCCTCAAGACCATTCAACTGGGAACTCTTTGAGAGTGACCAATTGACTAACCACTTGTAAACAGTCGATTGTCGAGGTCTAATTTTCAAAATTTGTGAAGAAAAAGAAGGACCAATCGACTAGCATTATTACAACAGTCAATTGGCATAGCGACAAAAAAGCTAATGTTACTTTTCAATGGCTATTTTTGTTTAATTTAACTTCCCTATTGTTTCAAACAAATCTCTTAGGCTTTGTGATATATATATATATATATATATGTAAAAACACACAAAAACATTATTAAGTGTTTTCATCATGAAAAATCTTCTCTTGTGTTAGCTTATTCTTGCATTAGTGCTTTGTTGTATTCCATACTCTGATAGTTTCTACTCTAATTTATTTCTCTTTTGAAACTATTATTTCAATGAGTGTTATATCTTGAAGAGAATAAGTTGTAGACTTGTGTTGAAGCGGACTTATTCCCTATGTGATTGGTTGTAATATATCTTTATGTATAGTGAGAAAATCCTAAGAAGTTACTTAGGAACTAAATGTTGGCTTAAGTTTAAGTTGAACCAAGATAAATACTTATGCCATCCTCTCATTCTTCTTGTATTTACATTATGCATTTAAATTTCAAAATATTCACTTTGCCTCTAACTTAGTTCAGTTTTGAAAAACTTTTTAAAAGCTTTTAGTTTTCGAAAAATTTGCTTTAACACCCAATTCACTCCTCACTTTAATGCTAGCCTTGTATAACACTCTCCCCTACCCCTACTTTACAAAATGGTCATTCCTAATTAGGCCTAAAGCAACTCAATTTAAAATAGTTTGAAATATAATCATTATATAAGGTAACCATTGTATAAAATATATTTTTAATTTGGGAATGTTGTAACTTTTCATAAGTTACTATATTGCAGGTGTAACACTTGTAAGTTTCATTCTTTGAAAGAGTAAAAGAATAAATGTCCATGGTGTAGGTTGTTAATCAAATAAGAACTTTAGTTTAATGATAAGACACTGGCACATTGATCTTGATAGCAAGGCTTCAAGACTTAGCTCCCTCTTCCCTCAAACTTTTTTAGATGTTGCCATGTGTCCACGAAGCAAAATGACCAAATTACCCTTATTGCATTTTTCTCTTTCCTGATCCAACTTTCTACAGAAATTATCATCATCTCTTCTTAGCTTCTCTTCCTTGTCTCTACTCCGCCATTGCCCCAAGTTCCCCGCCAGCGTTGCCCATCATCAACGACATGCTTCTGACCACCATGTTGTGTTGTGTTTGGTGACAGCACCCTCTTTTCCAATGTCCTCTGCTGGTAGCCGAGAAAAGGAAGATTTCAATGATTTTTTAGTGAGTTTTGTTCAATTTTTCATGGAGATGTTGGTGGTAGATTGAATTTTGCCCTTTCCCCTTAAATTTCTATCTTAATATCATGTTTTTTGGCTCAAAGTTCTAAGTTTTAAGTGGTGGCTCTCCTAGGGACCAAACAAAAAAAAATTTAGATTTTTGGGGTTAAACCTAGAATTGTGAACTTTTGGAATTTAATGGTTAAAGCTAGTACTTTAGGCATATGATTAATTTTTATGAAGTGATATGTTATTAATGTTCATTTAGAAGTTTGGTTGAAGGTGAAAGGAAGATTTAATGTATGACAACTTGGGATGTAATTGAATAATTAGTAAGTTCATAAGGAAGTGAATTAAAGTGATAAGAATTAAACAAGTCATGTGGTAGAATCAAGGAAAATGAGTTAAGGCTAAGGTATGGTTTCTTCAGTGGTAAATAAGGAGGTTTAAACATGAGTTTGGTTATGGAAATAATATGAACTAAAGGAAGAAAACTCTTCTTAATTAAAAATATGTGTTGAGTTGATATTATGGATTGGTATGAGAATTGTAGATATTTTGGTTGTCTTTAGTAAGTCTTGTCAATTTATGAACTTGTTAAGAGGCATTGGAATGAGCCTAAATTAATGTGTATTAATGATTAGTGATTGTGGATTAAGGAAATTGTACTTTTGTGTTATAGGGATTATCTTGTGGAATATTATATAACCAAGAGAAATAAGGCAAGGTTATTTAAAATATTTCACCTACTAGGTAAGTGGTAGCTTTCTAACAATATGACATGTTATATGGTGTTGTTTACCATTTACATCATTATATAGTGGAATAGTTTGCTAAACTTGATTAGTCTTGAATTATGAATTGTATGTGATGCCATGCAAAAACCATAAAAAGAGAGTTGTATGAAAAGTGAGTACTAGATGTGTTAAATAGCATGAGTTTGTACCTCACGACCATCTGATTTAAATTACCCAAGGGCTAAGTACCTATCACCGATGATAAAGTTTCTCGAGGGCGATGGATCCTTGACCGATAAATCTATTTTCCAAAGGCTGTGTACCCTTGACCGACTTGATTTCCATGGAAATGAATCCATGACCATTATTTTATATTGCATGTAATTAATGCATGTTTATGACTTATTATGGTAAATATTTAAATGTTGATTCATAGAGAACTAATCATTTTAAAAGGTTGGTGCCAACAAGTATAGTATTAGATATTTGAAAAGTTATTATGAATTAAATTGCATAGAGCTTTGCATACCCCAAGGTATTTGTATTGGTTTTATTATTGAAATGCTACCTATTTATATTTTATTTAATTTCAAGTAACCACCTAAAACAGCTTCCTAAACGTGAAGGCTAGAAGGGCCCTATTAGTACCATAGAGTATTTTATTCTTTATTTTGCTAGGGTTTTACACTTTTGTAAAAGTGTAATTTGTCAAAAATGTAAATAGTTGTAAATGTGTATGGATGACCACAGGTAGGTTTCCTATTCCCCTGTTTTGATATAGTTTTATTAGTTATTGGATGATTTGAGAGTTGAGCTATCTTTTCTAAATTTTGTTGTTTATGGGTAGATATTTGTAGTAATTTTGATAGGCCTCAGTTACAAAGGAGACTTTGTTGAAATTTCTACAAAAATATATGATTTTTAATCTGCTTGGTATTGAAAGTTTCGTAAATTTACATTATTGCATAATTTATACATTAGTATAATCGATCAAAAAACATAGTGTTTGGCTTACAGGAATGGATTATTCTTGTTACCTGTGCCAGTTGCACTATGAAAGTTTGGGGTGTGACAGTAGGTGTTAGAAAAAGTAATAATAATGTTCAATACAAGTCTTATAAAAATTGCTTTTGATGGCAAAATTCATTAATATAGTATTTAATAATAATTTAAAAAAAATTGTGATTTTTTTTTAAAAACTAATAATGAATATATGCTAGTATATATTTTTTATTTCTACTAGGAATCCAAAATATATATATATATATATATATATATTTAGTCATTAAAATAATTGAACTCAATTAACCTTCAATTGAAATTAATAAGCTAGGGATGAAATTAATGTTGGATTGAATTACAATAATCCTAGCATTAATAAATTGATTTGGCTAAGTTATATATACTATTTTGTTTATTTATTCATAATATTAATCAATTAGTTACGTATAGGATATTGTATAAATAGATTGAGTCATACCTTTTATTTTTAGGTTTAGTAAGTTAGTTTATGATAGTTTTGAACACACTTAAGAGGCAGTTTGCCTTTTAATGATATTCATATGGTGATTTATTTTATAAATAGATATATTAATATTATTTTGTGTGTTTACATTTCTCTCTTTCTCTTTCTATGCAGTAAACCGTAGTGAAAGTAGTCGATGGGAGGAATAAATGAGGAATTGATAATATCCAAATAGTAGAGTAATCATAAATGATGCTTTATCATTATTTTCATATTCAACATGAAGTTTGGCCAATTTATAGGTATGCTTCTATACAATTTGTTCTCCCACTCATTGAAAATTTTCACAAATAGTATGAGAGTGATCATACCCATTTTTACCATGTCATTCAATGTCATTTCATGACATTTTATTAGGTTTATTAAGCTTAAATGCATGTTTGGATAATATTTTGTGATATATTAGGATTAGAGGCAACTTCATACAAAATGTGCTTTTTAAGTGTAAAATTGTAATTTTTCCTTTAATTTGACTTAAATTAATTGAATTAGAGATATTACAATGTTTGAATTCTTGCATTACAAGCCAAATTCAAAAACTAGTTAGAAGAAATTGCAATTAGGGACTAGAAAAATTTGAAAATTGCAAAAAAGACTCGAAATATACTTGCTATATAGTTCGACACAGTGAAGTCTTTTTTTTTTTTTTTAATATCTCATCGCTGTATAGTTTATCGCAACAAACTCTACCTAACTTGCATCATTTTTTATTTTTAATCCAAATCCAATTGGAAGATCCGACCCAACTTGTTTCCCTTTAAATACTAGGGATTCTGCAGAGTGGAGGCATCCAATAAGTAAAGGAGAGGTTGAGAACTCATCCACATTCACTCCTTTCTTCATTTTCTTCATCTTTCCATTATTTTTCTGCACTTTCATGGGTGTTCTTAGTGTTTTGAAGCTTAGTGAAGCATCCCTCTCAACCATGAGCATTTAGATATCACTTACCCAGGGGAGACTTGAGGAGGCCTGAGCTTGGAGCATCAATTAGGGAGTTTTATTAATCTTTTCCATCATTTCCTTCTTGTAATCATTGTGTTTTTGTTAAATCATTTTGGTCATATTAATAGGTTGAATTACTTTGATGTGAAATTTTATATGTTAGATTGGATTTTGGGATTTATATATTGATGTGTGTTTTGTAAGGATTATTGTTTCATTTGATTATAGAATTATTGGGTTTTGTATAATCCAAGATATCTTATGATTGATTGTGGTAGCTTGGTAATACTTAGTTAAGTTGCTCAAGTTATTCTCACATCATTGCATTGATTTCTCAGTTGTGCATTAAGAAGGGTAGTTAATGTTGTTATGAGCCTTTGGGTTTAAGGGTTTCATAAATAAATTAACTTACCTAGTGTTTAAATGGTATTTCAAACTACCTAAGGAATCAATTTTCAAAAGAAACTCTCATTTATCTTTTAAGAAGCTAGGAAGGCCAAATCAAATCTCCAATGGGTATTTCATCATCATTTGCTTTATACTTTCACTCCATCATTTAGTCATTTTGTTAATTCACATCTTATATAAAAAATCTCAAAAACAATTATAGATAAATTATATCTTATGCAATTTCAAAAGATAAAGGCAAAATCTTGATTTTTTCCCATTTCTGCACATATCTTGCGTTCAAATTACTTAGAAATAAATTAGGCTCCTTAAAGTGAACATGACACAAATTGCATCACTATAGTGCATTCTCACATCTAGTGTTAGCTTTTTACACTCTTGCAATGAGGGTTCGGTCAAAGAGCATGATACTAATAGTGCACTTATAAGGGGTCAATAGGTGCTCTAATGTATTTTTAACTCTTTTAAACCTTTTTTGAAACAATAAGGATAACAATTGAAAACTCAAATCAAGTGCTTGAAATGGTATTTCAAGTGTTGAAAAGTTGAATACATATATTATCTTGGTGCTTGAAAATTCATTTTAAGTATTTTTAAATTGTTTATCAATGACTTAAGAGAAATTTTAAGATGCTGAAAACTTTACTTTGAAAACTCAATTAAATGACAGATAAAGCAAGAGACATAAGTCATTTATATTGGTTCAGACAATCTTTGTTCTACTTCAAATCCTCTTTAATCAATAAGAGATTTTCACTAAAATAGGGTTTTAATATGGCTAACCTCAAACACTTACAATGATAGGTTTTAAAGTATTCACCCTCAACACAATGTTTAACATAACCTTAAATTATATTCACTAAGGAAATATTTACAAAGAAAGTGGTATTTGAGAAACCCTTACAAGAGGGATTACAATTCATCTTAATATTCTTAAACTATTGAAACTAGAATAAGGGACCTAATACTAGGCACAATAGTGCAATATTTTCATATTGCTTTTAAGACTTTCTTTCATGATTTCTCATCCATGAATTTCCCTTTTTATAGGCATGGATTTTAATGACCATTGCTCTTTCAAAATAAAGCCACTTTTAAAGGAAAATGGACATTAGGCATAGGGAGAAGAGATGCAACTTTAAGTTATGCAATGGTGGCTTAAGTTTCTTTACTATATGCATCTTTTTGGTTATTTCTACTCTAAGGACAAAGTTGCAAAAGATGAAGTTTTTAGAAGTTAAACTCAATCCCACATGCAATATCCCTTTTTTTTTTTTTTTCTGTATTTAATGTTTTGATCGAGATGAATTATAATTATTAAGGCATTTTTCTGGCAAATCTTAACTTTATTAAAGAGACCAACTTTTTTAGCTCGCACATTCAGTTTGTCTTCTTTTTTATTGAGTTTTTCTTTTTCTTATCATAATGTTTATCTTATGTAAAAAGTGTGCCTTCTTTTCATTGTCTTCCTTGTGTTTGTTTATTTAACTTTAGTCTTCCTTCCCTATACCATCAAGACCTTGATTATGTCTTCGTGTTATTAGCTAACCAAGCAATTAGACTTTTAAAAGGAATTGAGCCAAGTAAAGTATGATAATTTATAACCAGGTACAAATAAATTTTGGGCCAACAAATTTAATTCAAATGGGTTTGTTATCATTAAACTTGTTAATGGGTCACGTGAAACTATTAGGCTAACAATCTCCCTCTTTTGATGATGAGAAAACCATTTAACTTAAAAAGAGGGGACCTTTGATTTGAAAATATTTTTGAGTTCGTTCCCTCATTGTTTTATATAGTATGCCAAAGTAAAGATATATCATTTGCTTATGAAAATATTTTTCAGATCCTTAAAATATATATTAAGGTACAATAATGTTTCAGGGACTTGAAAGTAAAGAAAATGTGAGAAATTGATTAGCATAATATGAAGGTGAGCAATATGATTTTTTTTTTTTTCATTTTGCTATCATGATCTTAATATCATAATCCTCTCCATCATCAAATGGGAAAAACATGAAAAACACAAGAAAAAAAAATGAGGAATAAAGAAGTACATCAGAACAAGAAGACCATTAATATATCAAATGACATTCAAACACATAACATAACATAAAACCATACTAAATAATAAAAGAAATGTTAAGTATTAAAACACACTAAGAAATAACACTAAGCACAAAGTAGTTTAAAGACAAATGTAGACAAACAAAGACTGATCCTAAGATAGACATAACAAAAGTAAATGCAACAGTACATACATAAACATATATCATGATAAAGGTAGTATGTTAAGCATTATAGGCTTTCATAGCAAGAAGAGTCATTAATTTTTAGGTTGACCAATGCCAAATCCAATATGAACTTAGCATCCCAACATGCTAACTTCTTGAACTAGAAAGTTCATAGTGGCTGTGATTCTTGTGTTAATTTCAACATTCCCAGCAATTAGATCATTTTCCTTCTCATGATAGGCATGTTTAAGATAACCTATTTTTTTAGAAGACTTCCAAGTGGTCCATCCCTAAGGCACTTGCCATTTAAGATATTCATATCACTCCAAATTTCATTCACATCTTCCTACAACTTAGAAACCTTCTTGTGAATATGGTTAAATGAATCATTGATCTTATCTAGCATTGCAGCTTAGGAGAAAACAAGTACATTTCTTAAAGTTGTTGTAGTAAGTGCAGTAGGGTTATGGTCAGAGCCTTAGTTATGAAGTTTAGGTATTTGTAAGGTTGAGGAAGATGGTAAGACAAGATGTCCAAGGGCTTGGGTTTAGTTTTCAGGGACTGAAGGTTCAAGTGCTAAGGGTGATATTTCAAGGCTTGGATAGTCAAATGTAGGTAAAACAAAGTCAAGTTCCTGATGCTCCAAGCTAGGGCCTTGAGAATGGTGATCAATGTTAAGAACAGTTAGGTGACCAAATTCAAGGGCTTGGGTATTGACTTTAGGCGTTGAAGAGGAAGAAATCAGAACTATTCTAACCCATACTCCATTTTCAAACTTAAACTTCATTAAGGCAAATAGGGCAGCATTATAAGAAGTAATAGGGGATGTTTAAGAGGTTTACTCCCTTATGCTTGAATAACTTTGTCAATAGCATGCCATATAGAAAAGATGAAGCGATGTCTAGACTTAGGCTAGTCTCTACAATATATTTGAGTAACCAATGTCGTAGGTTGATGTTTATCCTAGTGGTAGGGTAGTATAAAAGAAAGATTTCCCTCTTATTCACTACTTCTAAGGAATGCAACCTTAAAAGAATGCAGATAGTTATCATGTATGCCTAAACTCGATGATGAAATGGCAAGGCAATGTGTGATGTCTCAGTTTTATACCTATTTCTATAGTATACAAAAGATATAAGGAATGAGACATTCATAAACAATTAAACAAATTTACTAGCAATTTATTTCTATGAATGGGAGTTATTAACACAAGTTCACTACTACCATTAATTCAATTAAGTATATATGTTTAATCTTGTCAAATCCAACTATGAACTATTTTACTAGAGCCATTACACCATGCAAAATAATTAAGAATAAGTTAAAATAATTATCTTACTAGGACAAGTAAAAGTCCTTGAACCATTAAATACCAACCTTTGATACCCTTATTTGACTCAATACTAGCACTAATTGTATATTAACTCAAATAGTACTTTTATTGCAATAAGTATTTTATAGTAATCATATACTACAAAACTATAATTTTAACAGACTTATAAATTCACTCATTCCTATTAAATCTAATATGTAATATGGTACTACAATTTACTGGAACTTCCCTGAGTTATTAAGGATCCATATTAAAAATACATATTCCATTTAGTCACCAATTACTAAAATAAGGAAACTAAAATAAAATCATTTAATAAAGGGGTCAGTTATGTAATGGAATCAGTATTTGGGTACATTCAAGTACTCAAACCAAAAAAACTTATGCCCAAGCGCCCAATTTTTTTATATACTTATGCTTAATATTCATAAAGATAAAATCTTTCAGAAGCAATTCTTTACACATTCCAAAACTAACCTATTTAATAAAATATAATCACTTCTTATAAAACACTATGTTACTCTCAATTCTTGTCAACCCAATATAAATTGTAAAGAAATATTACCATTTAATGAAATAATTTTCAATTCAATAAGCATATTCTCATGAGACTAATTATTACAACCATAAACCTTACAACCCTTACCCTATGAGGATACATGGTTTCACAAGAGAGGTACACATAGCCCTATACAACATTGTTTTTTAATTTTGATTATGTTCTTCTTAATTTATATATAATATTTATCCATGTAAACACACATACCCTCACAATAATCTCTTAAGATATCACATAGCTAGCCCTCATATTTTATATGGCTTTCATACATAATCCTCTATGGAAAGACATAATGAAATTAATAAAGAGAATTCAAAACATCTAACCATATCTTGCTCCAATAAGAGGCATTTATGTTTTTCCTCCTTGTAACTTTCCAAGAAATATGCAAGTCATGTCTTCTTAATTTATCTCCAACTTATAAATGGAAGCTTTTTTATTGTATCTATAGGTTCATATAGGAAGAATAATGCATCATGATTCAACTATAGTCTTTACATTTAGCATATATTAATTTTCCACATCACTTATTAAATTTCTCCTTTCAAATTAGTCCTTATTTATCTTACTTATACACTTCCAATTGAACTAAACTTGATACTTTATTGATAATAATATTTATTATACAAAATTTCTAAACTAATTTTCTCATTTAATTCCAACACTCATTTTGTTTACCAAACAAAATTTCCACTTTCTCCTCTTGACCAATAGCTTAAAGAATAGCTAAAGTTCACCATTACTTAGCCCAAGAAACAAATGATTAAACCTACAAGGCTATCAACTCATAGATACATTAACTTTTCACATACATCAGCATTTATTTAGACATGTAACCAGAATTTTTAAGTACGTATTTCACTTTCTTTTACTTCTTTCTTTTTTAACCCATTTTTTTTATCAACCAATAACAAATAGATTAACATATGCTTATCTAGCTTTACTTAAATCATATTTAATTCTAACCTCATTCTAACCAATTCGTGGCTATGTTCATTGCTTGCAAGAAAAATTTTCTTACACCCTTTCCATCCAACTAACTCGAGATGACATATATGTATCTATTAAACTATCTATTTGTAAGCATTTAAAAGAAGCTAGTTTTGATTTATTGCTACTTATTTCCACCAAAATGCTTTCTTTCTTTTCAAAACATAAATTAGAAAATATTCCATGGGAACATCCAACTTTGGTGAGCTTTTGACCAATTCTAAACTTAACATGCAAAAACTTAAATAAGATGAAATGAACACACATAAAATACTTCTACTTCATTACTTGCTCTTGGGACATATTACAACACATAAGCAAACTTTTCAGCTATCGTTACAATAGAATAACATACCCATACTTTCATACCACCAAGGACCCATAGCACTTTTAATCCATACTACATCTACTACACAAAATGTACTTACAACAATAGATAGAACCTAATACAATCACACTCTAACAACTTCCTATGAGTCTCATTTAGATATGTGTGTGTGTGTGTGTGCGTGTGTGTGTGTGACTAGACAAAGTTAAAAGGCCTATGAACTAAGTGAGACATAACCCTTGGCATGAGGTTAAAAATAAGAAACAATTCTCCCACATTAAACCTCTGCACATTCATTTTAGTAATGGACTGACCACCTATTGTGATAGTGAAAAGCACATAGTAGTTCTTCTAATCTTGGACAAACCTAAAGGTATCAAGTATTGATATCTTACCCATAAAAGTGTGAAGAAGAAGGGTGAAATTTCAAAGAAATCCTAATAGTTAGTAGCAAAAGTTACTCAAGCAAGTATAAGAATGCATTAGGTGTTGCAATAGTTATATATAAGAGCATGGATGCAACAAAAAAAGATCTAAAAATAACATTAAACTTTACCAATAACCACATCCATGAAAGCTCATCAAATATACACACATAAAAGTGCTACAACATTCAAGCATCTATACAAGAACAAGGTTGAGCTTTAAGGAAAATCCATTTCCCTACTAATTACCTTTACACTCAACTTCCAACAATTAGGAGTTGAAATTTGCTTGTTCCAAAATGCTCTTTTTCAAGGAAAATATAAACCACTTTTATAATCCTTCCCTCCACTAAGCCTCGACTAAAATGCCCTTTTCTATGTAGGTATTGATTTTTGAGAAAAAGAATAAGAGCCTTTTACAAATTCTTTACTAGAAGGAAATGAAATCGTAAAGCTTAAGAACTTGCTCTTGGTTACTAGCCTTCATATGCTTATCTTTCTCTTCTTTTTCTTTCTCTTCACTTTCTCTCACCTTGTTCAAGAACTTTCTCGCTCTCTTACACTCCTCACATCTTCTGCCTCACTCTTTCTTATAGGCAAGCACACTTACATGCCCACTCATATTTACTCCAATAAGTGTCTCAATTTAAATTTGTCTTATACCAAGTGGTAATGTCATTATCCATGCATTCCACTACTAATCTTCCTTAAGTTTCTCCACTAATAAGCAAAAGAATTTCACTTATTTATTTTATGATAACAGTATTTTAACTCCACATCTTCTCCTTTCGTCAAGAAGCAAATTACTAAACCCTATATATAATTGGTCATACTTATAGGAGGGGAATATTTGTCTTTAAACCCCACTTCTCCTTCCCAATTATTACCTCCTATCACAGAGGCCAATTTCGGTTTTACTAAATTTTACCCCCAAAGTTTAAATAAGTATAATTTTAATCCTACAACATTTTTATATATTACAATTAAGGACAATCAATTTCATTACTGTATGCTTTAATGGGGTTATTATGCTTAAATTACCTTTAGCCCTAATTACCTCCTCCTCTTTCCAATTATGGATAATGATACTTAGTATTTAATATCAAAATTGGGATGTGGCATAAAAACACTTAGTTAACCTTTATTTAGAAGACTTGGGACTTCTACCATGATAGTTCTGACACCTTCATAACTAATAAGAAAATCAATTATCCAAGTATTTTTGAAGTAAAAGTTTTTTCCTTAAAAACTCATCTTTAACACAACATTGATATCTCTTTCCCTTATCACAATCATTTTCCCATGCACTAAGGATTCAATTGAGATACTGTTAAGCATCAATTTCAAATTAGAGTAAAACTTACATACCAAATCTTCATACACATGCTCTTTAATGGTAAGAAGAGTTTTCCATCCCACATTGTCAATATCATCTTTAAGAGACCCACAATGCAATTCCTCCAATTTTTCAAAGTTAACAAATCTTCTGTATGTAATAACCTTATGTGCAAATAGTTGAGTGTATCATTTTTTCTCAATAAGTGACCAAAATTTAAGGTTAGAAAAAGGTTCCTCTTCTTCATCATCAATGTGTGAGATTAAAGACACATACTTCATTTTCTTACTTCTCCTTAAGGCCCCAAAGCTTTTGCTTTTCTTTGCCTTAGTAAGCTTTTCCATTGGTTCTTCTTCATTGTCCTTCAAGTCAAATAAGTGAGTGGGTGTACTCAGGGGAAAAGGATTCTTTGTGGCAAATTTAGGCATTTTAGGAGTCATTTTGGCAGTCTGGGCTTCCTTAGATACATTTTCAGTAATCTCCATCTCCCTAGGAATGGATTCAATGGGTTCAAGTTCCTTGAAGGGCTTTTGTGAGACACCTTAAGGATCAAGAGATATCTAATAATGCTCTACTTCGTTCTTTGTTAGGATATCATCAAGAATAACAAATTGGTTTTGTTATTCTTTCTATAATGACAAAAATGAAACTTAGTGAGTAAGCCTTGAAGTTATTGCTGGTGGAATTTCATCGATAGCCTTCATAAGTGTGTTTTCAACAACTAGTGGTGAGAAATAAAGTTACTCAGTAATGGGTTTTTGTGACTTTCAACCCTTTATGTGTTTATACTTCTTTATAGATAACAAGTTTCCTTTATTCATTGCTTTTCCTTAAGTTTGGCTATGAGTCTTCATGTTGCATAAAATAGGAAACAATGGCCTTGTATTCTTGGTTAGAGAATGAAACAGGGAAGAGTTTTTGAAGGGATTATGGATTATATCGTGCTTTGAAGGTGTTAATTGGGAAGGGGGAATGGCATTTTAGTTGTTATAGGCGTTGCCCCGACAGTTAAGAGAGAAAAGTGACTGTAGCATTTAATGACTCTATGGAGGGGAAATTGATTCGATGGAATGTCAATTATCAATGTGTGTTTTAATGTCCTTCTCTTGCTGACATCATTGCCTCAGGATTTTAAATGACTAATACTTAATTTCATCCACTAAAACAATTCAGACACATGTCACAAATATTTAAATATTGTAAATGTAATTATAGAAAATTCAAGTGCTTAGAAAACATTTTCAGGTGCCTAACAATATCATAAATAGCATGTAAACAGGGCATTTTAGTGATTTCATTATCTTCACTCCATGTTGTCAATGATTTTTTTTCTTATAGGTTCCTTGGTTTGTCTTCTCTTTATGTAAGGGCATTTAGGTTTAACTTGACTAACCTTTCTACATTCATAACATGTTACAATATTCCTGCCATGCTCATTTTTCTTTGACATACCCAGATGGTTGACCTTTTCTTCTAGCATACTTTTGTAGTTTCTTTGTAAAAAAGTTAATTCTTGTAAGTCAATTTCACAGAGATAATCATCATCATTTAGATGATCCATAAGTGTAACACCCTTGAAGGTAAGGTTTTTCTGTTTTTGCTATAGCTCGTGCCACTTTAGATAAATCCTTTCATAGGCAATGAGTATCCCTCTTAGTTCTTCATATGACATGTCATGAATATTTCCACTTTAAATGGTGTTTACATTAGTCTACCAAGATTTTGGTAAACATATTAGGATTTTCAAAACTTGCTCAGAGTCATTGTAAGTTTTCCAAAGAGGCTTTAGCTCACCGCTTATTTTTGAAAATCTGATGAACATTTCTTTAATTCCTTCATTGTCCTTCATTTGAAATAATTCAAATTTGTGAACCAACATGTTGATCTTGGTCTCTTTTACTTTGGTTGGCTCTTCATTTGTCACTTCTAGTTTATCCCCCATTTATTTAGCAATTTCACAGCTAGAGGCTTTGTCATATTCTTGTTTGCTTATAGCATAATATAAGATATTGATAGCATGTACATTGGCTTGGACAAGCTTGGTATCATTTTTTGTCCAATCTATTATGAGTTTGGCCATCACATAATCGATCATGGGATATTTTGGGCCTTCCATAATTATGTCTCATACTAGATAATCTTATGCCTAAATGAAGATTTTCATTCATGCCTTCCAATGCGTATAATGACCCCTATTGAAGTAAGGAGGTCTACTAGTGAAGTGACCTTTGACAAAGTAGGATCTCTCAAGTTGATTGTTCATCATTTTCTTGCTAAGACAAAAATTGAATCTTTTCTTTGTGTGGTTAAGCACTTGTTAGTAAACACGGGAACTCTGATACTAATTGATGGAGCATCTAGAAGGGATGAATAAGTGTTCTAATGTAATTTTAGCTCATTTTAAGCTTTTCTTAAATAATAAGGATAATAATTGAAAACTCAAATCAAGTGCTTGAAATAGTATTTCAAGTGCTAAAAAGTTGAATACAAGTAAATTATCTCAAAGCGTGAAAAATACATTTTAAGAGCTTGAAATTACATTTTAGTGACTTAAGAGATATTTTAAGGTGCTAAAAACTTTGTTTCGCGAACTCATATAAAGCAAGAGACACAAGTAATTTATATTGGTTCAAACAATCTATGTTTAGTCCCCTTCAATCAAGAAACAATTTTCATTAGGATAGGGTTTTAATATGGATAATCTCAAAACTTATAATTAAGAGTTTTAAAGTGCTCACTTTCAATACAAGGTTTATGATAACCTTAAACTAAGTGATATAGATTTTCACTTAGTTCACCCCTAACTGACTTTCAATAAGGAAAAATTTACAATGAATATGGTATTTGAGAAACCCTTACATGAAGGATTACAATTCAACTCAATATTCTCGTGCTCTTGAAAGATAGAATAATGGACCTAATATGAGGCACAGACGGGTAATATTTTCATATTGCTCTCAGAAGACTTTCTTTTGTGATTCTTGCATCTTTCTCATCCATGATTTTTCCTTTTTATAGGCATGGAGTTAATGACATTGCTCCTTCAAAATAAAGCCACTTTTTAAGGAAAAATTATGGACGTTGGGCATAAGGAGAAGAGACACATCATTAAGTTTTGCAATGGTGGCTCGATTCTCTTTGTTGGGTGCATCTTTTCTATTGTTTCTGCTCTAAGGACAATGTTATAATGAAGATTTTAAAAGTCAAACTCTTTCCTACACGCAATATCTTTTCTTTTTTATATTTCATGTTTTGACTAAGATGAATAAGGATGATTAGGGCATATTTTTTAGAGATATCAACTTCAATTTAAAGAGACTAACTTTCTTTGCTTGCACATTCGATTTGTCTTCTACTTTTTATTGAGTTTGTCTTTTTCTCATCATTGTGTTTGTCTTCTATAAAATGTGTGCCATCTTTTCGCTGCCTTATGTTATTTTTCACACTTTAGTCTTCTTTCCTTCTACCACGAGGACATTTGCTTGTTGCTAGCTTGGAGTGTCTTTTCTGATCTAAACTTGTACTTTTTCTTGGTTTATTTTGTCTTCCTAGGTTATCAAGTTGACCAAGCAATTGGACTTCTAAAGGGAATTGGGCCATCTAAACTATGATAATTTTAAACCAGGTTCAGATGAATTTTGGGCCAACAAATTTAATTTAGATGGGTTTATTATAATCAAACTTATTAATGGGTCATGTAAAATCATTGGGCTAATAAATGCCATTTGATGAAATTGATTATACTTAATATCTTTCTTGTTTTAAAAAAATCATCTAAATTCCTTGATATTTGATATATCTTACAAAACCTCTATTCTAATTTACTTTCCTTAATGAAGTTGATTCTCTACACAATATGCAACTATGATTTAATTTTTAATAGGAATGGATTTAGTCTTTTGAACATTTTGAAATTTCAAAATTTTATAAAATTTTATACTATATCATTAATTTAATTGTATAATTAATAAGAAGTTGTCCTCTTATTTGTATATATTTGTCGTTTAACTTCATTATAAAAAAAATAATTTTTATAAATGAAGAACAATAACGTTTTAAGAATTTACAATTTCTAAAAGTTATATGTACCATTATTTAAAAAAAAAAAAGTTTATATGTACCAGAAGTTGCAATATGACTAGGCAATTGCTAGTCAATTTATATACCATACTACAAGTCTGAAGACAATGCCTTGATCAAGGGAACTCTTAATTTTCTTTTCATCATGGTCGTCTGTAATTTACTAAATGCCTGAATAAAATTTTTAAAATATGTTTATATTTTCACTGGAATTATTACAATCATTTGCCCAACTATTTCTTTTTAATCTTATATTATTCTCATTCTACTAAATATACAATTAGAATAACATTTCTACATTATTCCATATATAGAGTTCCCGGTCATTTCATTTCCGCACCAAAAGTACGGATTATTGGTACGTTTGATTTTGCAATAGTAAAAACTAAACTCATTTGCATATCTTAAAAAAGGTTTATCATTTAAACATCATTGCATTATACGTATGATTTTTTTTTTTAAATCAATTTTACTCTCTAAGTTTCATTTACACACAAGTGAAGAAAATTTACTTTTAAAATAAAATGAACTATACCAATGACAAAATTCAATTTGTAAACATAAGTTTTTATACACATTTACTTAAAATCAGATTCAACCCAAATCAATTTTAAAAATCAAGTTAATTTAAAATCACATTAACCGAAAATCAGTCCAAACACACATTATACACTAACACCGCCAATGAAAGAACCATCAATCCAATTTCTAAGTCAATACCTTCGACTACTTGATAAATCATCTTACCAAAATAATAATTATTCCACAGCATTATTTTCTTGAAAAAACTTTAATGACAAGTAACATCAAATTGCTTACGGATTACCAAATTACACCGTGTATACCACAGTACAGGCTAGAGACAGGTAGAAACCAAATTAGCATATTTTCAACAACCATGGCAACCCCTAGGTGACCATCGGAAAACTAGTATCTGGCCCTCAGAAAACCAGATATGGCGAAAATTGAGGTTACACACGGGTTATTTATCCAAGACGAGACAACCTTCCAAAACTGGTAAATCTCCACTTCAATCTCTGGAATATATGCATTGAAAGAGGGGTACTATTAGTTGTCCTTCAGATCACTTGATAACAGATATTTAGAGGCAAAGAATTCCACAGCGTAGTTCAAGCATAGTTGGGCACGACAGAGAAAGTACTTCAAACCACACAACAAATACCAGCTACTCTTGAGTGTCCTAAGTCCATACAATCAGGCATTAAAAGTTTGGAACCGAGCCGAGCACAGATGAAGGATCTCATAATTCCATAACACTAGGTGTTAACCATTAAAATAAATAACTACTATCATGCACATACATGTGACAAATCATTAAAATGAAAAGCACAATAAGATCTAGGAATAAATGTGACCTTAGTTCTCGGATGAAAAATGATGATCATGGGACAAAAAGAAAAAAACCAATTACAAAAAGAATCATGTGACAAATAACAAGCAACCAATCACAGTAAGGCAAATTTCTTATATCAATTAATCTTCTCACAGGACCATCACGTTACATATAAGAATCGAAAGCCATTTTTTATCATAAACATTGCTCACCATCCTTGGTCTAATACCACCAAGGAATTAACTCCAAAAAAAAAAAGGGGCTACTGTCAATTCCAAACTACCCACATCTAAAGTATCTGATGGACCTAAGGATACTGGGAAGAAATGTTAACGTCCTATTTGTTACCACAGGACGGAGACAAGTCAAGACAACAGATCCACTCATTAGAATTTCACATCCTTTAGCTTGGACGAAGAATTAATTTTCAGTACCCTGATCATATAAACTTAAATTACGAGCATAATTCCTTCATTCTGCAAAGCAAACTAGTGAGGAGGCAAGGATCAAGGACTTCTAATGAGCATAATCAATTAAAATATAGCATGGGTAAAATATAATATCTTAAAAAAATCCTAAAGACAATGAAACTACAACTGCTAAAATCTGAAGGAGCAGACATCCTGCAGGAAACTACAGAGACTTTCTACACTTAAATTTCTTCAGACCTTAACTTCCTATCAGCACCAATCAAGACAGCATAAGCTTAACCAAACGTGTACAAACAATTCAAACACTACAAACAATCATTTTTGCCTCAGCACTCATCTTATGACTACAACACTGACCATGTCAATTGATCACCTCCAAAACAAATGAGAAACTTGATAGTCGCCTGTATCGTACAAGAATCCAGTATTCACAAAACCATGTCAGCTAAAAAATTGAGCTGAGGGATGAAAAAGCTACCAAAGTTGACATTTATCATGCCAGAATTTTCAAAAATGATAAGGTTAACCTCTTTTACCTGCCACAATGGAAGTGGTTAAAACAATACAATATATAAATGCATGAACAATTATTAAAAGGAAATTCTTCAACAGTTCCACCAATCCCATATGCCTAACATAATTGGCAATGCATGGTTACCTTCAAGGTGTGACAAATAAAGTCATCTAAAGCTGGCTTCAGCATCAAGCTACTAAGAAAATTAGAGCCCCAAAAAAAAAAAAAAAGACTCAAGATCAAAACTACAAATAAGTTAGAACAAATTAGCTGAATTGATTATAAAGAAAACAGAAATTTATCAACTTGAAACATCAGGAACCAGCTGCAACAAAAGTTCAGCCAAAAACTTATCAGAGGGAAACATTAGCAACCAGCATTCCTGTATAGATTGATACGCAAGCACATAGAGAAAGAAATGAGACTCAGCATTAAGTCCTACAAGATCAGCAAAGATTAATGATAATCATGACAATAAGCTTCTGGAGGTTGCCACGCCTGAATGAAAAGATAGTTCTGAACTTCTTGCCACAATCTCTGCAAATGTCATAACAGTACAGCAAGGTTAAAGAAGTGAGTCCCAAACTTCCAAGAAATTCATGGCAACAGGTTAAGAAATCAGGTTCACAAGAGCTCCAACAAACATCAGGCCTGTTACAATGTTACATCACAACAAGAAGGAAGAGTTAACAGCTGCAAAATCATGGTAATAAAATTAACTAAAATATGGCCACAGATAACCGTATAAAAGTAAAAAATTAAAGCAAGAGCTAAAGATATATATAAATCCAAGAAACACAACATGTAGAAGAATCATATACTTACAAAGGCATGCCATTTTGCGACTTTTCTGTAAGAACCCTTCAGATATACAGAAGAGCAAGTAGAAAAGTGTGATATGGTTAAACAGAAAAATTAAATTAGTTGTTTTATACAGAGATAACAGTTTTCTTATAGAAACTGGGGGAGTTGAGGGAAAGACTTTTGAAACCAGAAATCCCCTCTCTATGAATAATGATACTCCGAAGAAGAAATATGTAGCTGATATGAAAAACAAAAACTTAAGGGGAAAAATACACCCCACAACTGCCTTACGCAGTCATTAAGGATAACCATAATTGAAAAAATATGTTAACTAACATAACTTAGATTGGAAAAGAATAAAACCATCAGCTCAAGACCAACTCAGATGAAAACCACCAGTCAAATATGAAAATCAGAAGTTATAACTATAGATATAAACAAAAGAGTCCACTTCAAATAGAATTAATTCATTAGAGCCATCTCAAATACAAAAAGGTCATAATAACACCCAGTTTCAATGACATCAAAATTAAAAGAACTCAATATTATATGCAAAATTAAAATATAACTTGCTCATTAACTAATCTATGCCAATAAAATAAACTACTATATCAACAAATTAGATGAGACTCTAATTTATGACAAAGCTAAAATTTAAGTCAGATGTGCAAACAAGTCAGAACTCTTGTCAAGATATAACATGTATATGGCCAACTAAGCAGTACATAAAGGAAATACAGACAGCACACGCACCTCTCAGAACATTGAAGCATGACATGACATGAACCCAAATCATTTCATCTCTGCCATGAATTTTTCATACTCTGCATCAGCACCATAGGCTGTCTTCTCTGAAGATGAAGCAGGAGGCGGCACTGGAGGATTTGTTGCCCACGGCACATTTCCAATGCTCTGTGATTGATCTGCAGTCGACCCAGGTACAGGAACAGGAGGGGGAGGTGGTGGAGGAACAGCATTGTAATAAGGTGGATAACCATAAGATGCAGGATATGTAGGTTGAGCTGTCGGTGGCATTGCAGGTACTGAGCTCCCATATACAGATTGCGTAGAGGAACTACTGTCAGACTGCACTCCTGGAGGGTAACTCTGCTGTGCTTCACTAGAAGTTGCAGGCTGGGATGGGGCACCAGGGGGACCTGCCTGGACGGGAGGATATTGAACACCATAAGGAGGCATAGGTTGACCTTGCATAGGTGGATATACGTTAGACCCAGGTGGGGGAGGAGCATAAGAAGCATACGGAGGAGGAATAGGAGGTCCCCATGGAACTGGGGCACCAGCATAACTTCCCGGGGGTGCACTCCCAAGGGGACCGCCAGCTGTGTATTGCTGGGATGGATAGCCACCAAGTGGCTGGCTTGAAACAGGATATGTGGGCACAGCAGCTGCAGGTGGGCCAGGAGGTACTGTAGGCTGAGGAGGCTTACCAGCTACCCTCACTGCAATAGTTCTTCCCTCGAGTCGATAACCATTCATGGCCATAATTGCGTTATTAGCCATTTGAACATCAGCATACTTCACAAATCCATATCCTTTACTCAAATTAGTCATTCGATCCTTGATAACTTTCGCCATGACAATCTCACCAAATTGTTGAAACAATTGAATCAGACCATCATCATCAAGAGTGGGTGGCAAATACCCAATATACAAATTTGTATCATCAATTTCCTTTTTAATTGGATTAGCCCCTAAGCCGGCTTGTAGTGCACCACCAGCAGAGGCAGAATTGTTAGCCCATGGAGGATTGCTACCAGAATTGCCTGAACCAATTGTCAACATGCTAGTTTGCTTTGTCGCCGATTCAGGAACTGTCCCTCCCAACTCTGCCAGGAAGTTCTGATACTCATCATCCATCTTCTTCCCAGTAGCACCTTTTACCGGGCAATCTATACTTGGGTGGCCACCATCGCCACAATGCTTACAGACAACTTCACTCTTAAATGTAGAAGTACGGGTAGGACATGCATATTGGCGATGACCAGGTTCACCACACAGCCGACAATATTCTTCATCCCTAATTGTCCCATTTAAGGCCGCAAGTTCCCTAAGCTGTTGCCTCTTATGCTCATTCAACACCTCATCCACAGGTTGCAAGAGCTTCTCCACCATACCTGCAGCAGCCTCAAGTGATTCTTGGGTCTCTGCCTCCACTAAGACATGCAAATCTTCATTCTCCGAAGGGTCAGGCTTCAAATCCCTCTTTTGCTGCAGCCTACCTTCTTTTACGGACCCTTTACCTCGAATCACAATTTTAGCACCAGTCTCTCTCTCCATCCGCTTCTGGGTGTTGCCTCTCGGACCAATAATAAGCCCTATAAAATTGTAACCGGGATATTCTTTCATTGGTATATAAAGCTTCTTCTGAAGCTTAGGTGGCCTGTAATCTGCCGGTGGCTTAAATGCGGGGTTTTTCTTTATAATCTGGGATATAATTTCTTGCCTCTCCTTTTGCAATCTTTCACGCGCACGATATTCCCTAGTGTTTATTCTAATCCCCATATTATCATATATAGGTTCAGGAGAAGGCGATCGAGCACCCTCCGGGCGATCGTCTAGAGGCAAACCTGATTGTAGCATTCGACTAATCTCAAGAAGCCTACTATTCAGTGCTTGAATTTCAGGATCGAACTCAATACCGCCCATGAAGTCCGGAAGCTGAATCACCGGCTTTGGCTCGTCATCGGCCCAACGGGACTTTCTCTTCCTCGTTCCGCTGCCCGATTCGCCTCCGCTCAGGTCGTTCGACTCGGGCTGGGGATCCCACCGACTTCGCCGGCGGCGTCTGCTTGTAGTCTCTTCTTCGCCACCAGAATGATCCCTGTCGGTTCCACTCTGGGTATTATTGGTCACGCCGTTCTCCGAAACCAACGGCTTCGAAACCTCAAGCTTCGAACTATTATCGGCACCGCCATCACCTTTCTCGCATGGGTTCCCCCCGGGGGTTGTGTGGCCATTCGCGGAGCCATTGGGGTGAATATTATTAGTGTTCTGACCATCCGCTGCAAGGGGTTTCGATGAAACTTGATACTCTGAAGAAGTTACAGGTAGTTCGAAGTGCTGAGATGGGTTTTGATACTCTGAGGCGAAGTTCTGCGAATGTGGAGGAGCGTAGGAGGAAGCAAGGGTTTCTGACGGAGGTAAGGGAGGGTGATTAGGGTTCGATTCGAGAGCGTCCATGAGAGGAATAGCACAGAGGTCGGGTTAAGGTGTGGAGTTGAGCAGTATAGAGAGAAGTAGAAGGAAGATGGAGATTGGCGATTAGAGATTGGATTCCAGAATTCAGATCTCAGATTACTGATTAGACAGGAGAAGCGAAGGTCGCGCAGGATTTGGATTCTAGAAATGAGGGTAAGGTCAGACGTCGCTGGTGTGCACATATAGTCTGGATTAGATATAAGTATATTCTTACTTGGCCATATATATATATATATATATATATATATAAGTATACTCTTTTGTCCTTTTATTCTTAAATATTTAATTATTTAATTATTTAATTAAAATCCATTTTATGCAAATTTTTTTGAAATTAATTATATAACATTAAGTTGTAAAAACTACATATTTAAATCACTTACTATGTTATTATTAAAAGAAAAAGTCTGATATTGATATTGTTGAAAATTATTATGCGAGTTTTATATATATATAAGAATTAAAATGATACTGTTAGGAATACAAAATGTTTTGCTATGTTATATTGTTAAAATAAATATTATATATATTATTGTTGGATTATTTGGTGTAGACATCGGTTAAGTGGTCTCCCTGATTTTAAAAAAGAAAATTCAAATATGGTATTAAAATTTAAAGCTTGAATTAAATTTGGGGAAAAGCCACATGAATATTATATTTATATTTATTTGTTTTTCAAAAAATCATGGCTGAATATACGTGCACACCAGGTAATGTTTTTCAACTTTGGGAGAGTGAATAAGATATATTGGAAAAGCAAGACATGAAAGAAGAAATCAAACTAAATTAATTGACAAATTGCTAAATATGCCTAACAACTTTTAGGCTGAAACAGCACAGTTGACAATGGATTGGAACATACTTTTTGGTATGGGCTGCACATACTTACTTAGGGTTTACTTGGGAATGTTGTGTAACTTTTCAGCAATAGTATATTTTAGGTGTAATAAAAATGTCATTTTTTACAATAATCTTGTTTTGTGGTTTAGCATTGATAAATTAATTAGGCTAAGTTATACAAAGTATTTTGTTATTTATTTATAATATAACTTAACCAATTATGTATAGGATATTGCACAGACATATTAGATCATGCCTTTTATGTTTTGATGTATTGGGTTAGTCCATGATAGGTTAGACAAACTTAAACTATTTGGAAATGGCCCAAATTGTAGCCTATTCGGTTTTAATAATATTAACAAAATGATTATTTATATTAATAGATATATTAATATTGTTTTGTGTGACTTCATATCATTCTTAATAACGTGTTTGTGTCAGACCTCTCTCACACACGCTCCTGGATCCACTCCATAACTGGAGTGGATCCAATAATATAATATATTAAAATAATAATATTTTATTAATTTAATATATTTTTATTAATATTAAATTAATAAAATATTATTATTTTATTATATTTTTATTACAAGATTGAATCCTGCCTCCTCACACACACACATATACACATAGTCTTATTCACAACTTTTTATGCAATTCAGAATCAAAAAAGATTTTAGCCAATTCATAGGTATGTTTTCTATACAATTTGTTCTCCCACTCACTTGTAAATTCTTAAAATGGTTAATGCAATATTTGATAAAATATGTGAGCATACTTCCTTAAAATCCCTTTGGGTTTCATTTGGCTATTTTGTATGTGAAATTTTTACATCACATTCATCTAGTATATATTATGACAGGTCAGGAATTTTTTTTTTAAATCGGATTGTTGCTTGCCTTCTGCATTCAATGCGCATTGAAAAAAAAAAACAATTGTTTGAAAAGTTGTAGATCCTATAGATACCTTCCTAGAACAGGAATTTGAGATAGATTTAATTCATTCTTTTATGTGGGAATAAATGGATGTATACTTATGATGCCATTAGACTTTTGTAATTACCATAAACGTGTTGGACTTGTGAAAATAATCAACGTTAGGAAGCTTTATGGCTCAATTTATGGATTTAGGTTATGTTTGGATAAAAGGTTCAAGAGAGAGTAACAAAAAATGAAATAGCCATAATAAGTTAGACTTATATTTGGCTTTTTTTAAGATGGAATAAAATAATAAGGGAAGAACACCTGAATCCCTCATTACCATTCAAAATTCTAATTTTGGTGTCCCTATAAATTGGAGAGTCAAGAATGAAATAAAGTAGTCTAAGAAATTAAATTACTAATATACTCATATCTTATTAATTATAATTACAGTTATAATCAAATGAAAAAGTATATTGCTTTCATCATCATTATTGTGCTTCGTCTGATAGTGTTGAAATCTTTCCACATGGTACATATATCATAGGTATTTTTGGTGCATGTATCCCAAAGTTGCTATCACAATCAAGGTTATATTAGTGATTTCTCAGGTTAGTCACTTTTAGCTTTTATTCTTTTTTTTTTTTGTTGATAATTTTCATTTTTCAATATCAAATGCCAACATTCTTATTATCTTTTTGTTAACTTTCATTCAATGACTAACCTAGATAAAAATTTAGTAAAAATATATTTTTTAGTGACAATTTAATAATATAATTCTAAAAAATTCTTTCAAATTCCACTAAATTTTTTTCATGAATTCATTGACATAAAAGACAAATACAAGAAAACCTCTCACTCTCTCACAACCATAAACATCTATAATGAATTCAACAACTAAATTATTATTAGTAATGTGTTTGTTTCATATGGACAATAATAGAAAAAATAATTTATAAGTCATTACATTCCACTAGTTTTATTATAACTTACAAACAAAAGTTAAAATAGTCTCTTCTTCCTCTCATTAAAACTCTCAAACAATACACTAATTTCAACCTTTCCATTCCCCTTTGTTCCATTATACTAATAATCATTTCATTCATTCCTCTAAAAAACTCCCAAACATCGCTTTAGATTTCATCAAGAAAGAATAACGTATTCCTTTAATTCTTGTTTGATTCATGGTCATAGAAGCCTCAATAATGTTTTAGTGGCAAGAAATCATGTTTCATTTATGAGCTCTCATAATCTTGAGCTAAAATTTATCAAATGTAATTTGTATAATATATATTTTGCTCACTCTTTAGTGATGTGTCTTAATGTGTCAAATAACTTTTTTTTTTCATTATTTGTGGGTTTTAAGATCTCCTATTATGGTAAAATTAAATTAAGTCTAGTTTTGGTATAAACTTTGAGGATCTGACTATAGTAATTATGACAATGAACATTGAATGTTTTATAATTATATGCTCACATATCATGGGCCTAACCATAAAGTTGTCTTGGTGAAGATTAATTAAAGGGTGATTGCTAATTTGTTTTTATCAATAACTGATGACCATATATATTGATTGTAATTTGTTTTGACAATGGACATGTCTTATTGACATTACATTACCAATACAATCTATCTAGCTAATTGTTAGTATTATTGATACTCTGTTGGTACAAAAATATTAGAAATATTAACTAGTTCTTCCTTTAGCCATTTTGAAATGTGTAGTGAGTTTTTAGGGTCCATTATAATCTGAGATTCTTCGAAAGGATTTTGATGAACAATCCATAGAATTAGTTTTGCTAGGAAGGGATAATGGAAAAAAATTTTTTGTAAAAATTATATTGTTCACACTATTAATATTTTCCAGTTTACTTTCTCAACTGCTATCTTTATACAACTGTTAGTTATGAAACCTCTTAATGGGATTATATATGATAACTGGAATGACTTCTTAGACATGTATTTAATTGTTGTATGGATATATGTAACACTTGCCAAATTATAGTGCAAAAATTTTTGTTCTTAGGAAAGAGGGGAGTATTAATCTTTGTGGTGTGTACTACTAATTAGATATGAGCTTTGGTTTAGTGGTAAGCCTGGGCATCCGAAATCAAGAGGGCATGGGTTCGAGATGTAGCTCCCTCCTCCTTCAAAAATATTTTGGTGCTGACACGTGTCCCCCCAACAGGTGAAATTACCAAATTGCCCCTCTTACTTTTTCTTCCATTTTCCATCTCTTTCCCGTCATTTTGCATCAAAAAACATTGCTTCACTTTTGGTGAGTTCTTCTACTCCCTGCTGCCACAGCTAGCCACCACCACCTCCGGCCAGCTCCTCCACTCATCAACAACATGTTCTGGCCGGTCATCGCCAACAACCGCGAGCGACAACGTCAGTTTTCCGACGGCCTTCGTGAAGCTAAAATGGTGAAATGCTGCAGTATAATGGGTTCGAATTGATCCTATAAGAACACTTTTAAGGTGTAAGGAATGAAAACCTATTTAATCATGTTTTTTCTTGGATTAAAGGCAAGGGTATGAAATCTGGGACTAAAATGAAAACTCAAAAAGTTTTTAGGGCAGAAAATGTAAATTAACGAAAAGTTGAGGAAAGTTAGTGGTGGGATTAGGGATTATGAGTTAGGGTTTGTTTTGAGTAAAATGAAGGAAGAAGAGTAATTTCTTGCTTTCTATTGGCGTAGGTAACTCATAAGAGTGATAAGGTCACCCGAGGGAAGTTATTAAGTTGCTGGTACTTAACGGCACTCAGGTGCGCAGATAGCACTCCCCAATAATCTTTTTTATGCTTCAATTTTATTGCTTGAACATGTTTATAAGTATCATTATTAATTTTATTATGTCTATATTTTTCAAAATTGAAGTTAAGAGTAATAAAAATCCCTTGATATGTGAAATGACTTTACTTACGGTTTTGAACTCATGCATACGGTTAGGAATAACTGCTTGATGAATCATTATTGCAAATACAGATGGATTTCATGCATACTGGCTACTTTTTCTATGCATGCTTGTTTTAAATTTCAATGTTATTGGGATGACTAGATAGGATACTGGCTGCCAACAGCAGATCGTTTAGCCCTTGGTGCACCTAAGTAATGACCCAACTAACAGGGTTAGTGATAATGCTAGCCTCGTGTGACAACCATCACATGAGGACCGATGAGTGATAATCTTCATGAGTTGAGACCTCACACCTGTTGGTTAGTTGCCCTCGAGGATTGTGTATTCTCACTTATTTTGATTTGCCCTTTGTAGCTGTGTGCCATACCGATTTGGTCCTTAGTAGTCCTTCCCTAGATATGATCTTCAGAAGCTTATTGGTTCCTTGTGAATGACACTTTAAATAAATTTTTTTGAACAGAGCATTATGTATCTACAACTATTTATTGCAACTTGACCATTGTGGTTTAAACATCATTGTATTTTACTCAATTCTTGATCATGTTTCGCTTTCTATTTATATATGAAATTTTGTTACTAATTTTAGGGTGGTATCTGCCGGAAAAATTTGGTCTCAGATAGGGAGATTGAAGAGTTCCCAAAGGCAGCAAAGCACTGACAGGGAGTCTTGTGGTAAGCCCCACCTGTGATGTCGCGAGACCTTTTCTTTTTGTTTAGTCGATATTCGTGGCTTATTCTTTTAGGATGTATATATATCTAGAATGATAGTCATTGGTTGTATGTCTAGGGTGGTATAGAGACCACAGTTGAACTTTTCATAATTGTTGTATTTTGTAATTATGTTATATTGGGTTATACTGGTGAGAGCGGAGCTCTCCTATATGTTATATTGCCTTACAGGTTATTGTAGAAATTTCGGGACGTCCTATTTATTAGGGAGGTGCTGCCGAAATTTCTACAAACTCCTTGTTTTGTATTTAAACTCTTATTTTATATTAAGGCAATTATATTACATATGGTGCAAATTGAATAAATTTGGCATGATGTTAAAAGTCCCTCCAGTGTAAGGCTTGCAAGTTCGAGGATTTTTCCTCGTGGCCTGTGCCAGTCCCACTCCAAGAATTTGGGGTGTGACAATATATTTGGTCATTCTAGAACTATAATTGAAAAATCATATCGTCACTTCTAATGTTGTTGACAAAACTTACCTTAAAAAGCGACATAAATCTAGTATGCTTTGAGTCAAATAGTTTTAAGATCCTCATTTAACTCTTGGTGGGTAGACTTTAGTGACATTGTCCATGATACAAATCTTTTCAGGGGGTCAAAAGCTTAAGGACACTAGTTAATAAGGAAAAGGCCATATTAAGTGTTGATGGTAATGCAAAAGTAGTAGGTTTGTAGGAACTATTCATTTAAATTTAATTTTTGGACACATTAGAATTAAACAATTTTGTTTATATACCCTTCTCTATAGGGAATTTGATTTCAAGTTCATTGCTAGCTTTTTATAGATATTCATTTTGGCAAAGTAGAGAAAAAATTGGCATCTATTATAATTCATCTACTGTTGGTACAACTTCATTGCTTAATGACTTAAATTGAACTTAAATACTAGTCTAATCAAACTTTTGGATTTCTTATTAACATTATAATTGGACATAAACATCAACGAATAAATGAGAACTCATCCAAGTTATGACATCAACATTTAAGTCATATTTTTAGAGAAAAAGATAAAAGATAATGGTTAAATAGGAAATGTTGCATTATCTAGATTTTTCTAATTTTATTGCCTATGTTGATTACAATAAAGTGAAATTTCCCACTAAAGCTAGGGTTAAAACAATAAAATTAAAACCCTAGTTGGTTTTGAAAATTTTCTAGTAAAGTATGAATAGGGTGTTAATCCCATGAGAATGAATATTCAATTATCTTGTTTTCATAATAATTAAGCTTAAAACATTCTAAACCTAACCCTAATTGAATATTGATTTAAGGAACATCCATTAAATTCAATTAACAATCATAATAGAAAGTAAAATTATTTAAGAGTTTCTAACCTAAGATAGAGCTTACACTATAAGTTAGATTTCCTTGAAATCAACAAATCAAATCATTGATTAACAAGTTGCTACTTCAATTCAGAGTCATATAGTGTATATATTGCTAAACTAGTAGTAGATCATACTATAACAAGCTTAGATAGCTAGACCAAACAAGTAAAAACATAATAATTAACAATTAATTCTAGCAAATCAAGACAACTTAGTTTGAATCAAGACATAATAATATCAAACGTGAAATATGATAAAACCTTGAAGGTTTCCATATCACCATTAACCAAAAAGAAAATTAGCCTAACATCTTGGAAAGACAAACTTTAATGGAAAAGTAAATCATTAAACAAAAGTAAAAGAATAAGAATTTATGTGTCTGAGAGAATGAGAGAGTACTGCCACATGATTTATTTATAAACAAGATATTAGGGTGGAAGGCTCATACTAGAATTTAATAAACTCTATTTTAGAAAAGAGCCTTCTATATGGCAACCAAACATCCTTTCACCGATGGTAAACTCTAAAAAGAGGTCATTCTCCCTCTTTTGTTCAATTACTAAGGCATTTACACATGTCCAAGGCGTCTCAAAGCAATCTATGTCAAGATTAATTGAAAATCTTTCAAAACAAGGACTCCTAGTTGCATTGGACTTGTTGGAGTTCTAGGCAGTCCAAAGTAAAGATTTATAATTCTCTTTATAGATCTTTGAATGAGTTAATTCCAAAGCCTAGAAACTAGATAACTTGGGCTTCTTCTAAAACTATATTTAGGCATCAAACAAAGAAGATATCATTTAACAATGTTGGATAAAAAATTTGCTTTCATACACAAGCCACTGATCATGATAGCAAACTTCAAAAATATTATCTCTTGATTGCCTTGTTCAAATTTTGTGATCTTGTACTTTTTGGAAAACTCTAAATTTCCACTTTCATCAAAATATGAAGGCTCTCAATTTTGACTAAAGAAGTTATCATCGAATTAAAGGACATTTTTAGTAAGCAATTTAACACTTTGCCAAATCTTTTAAATTTGTTTCCAAATGCTTTAATAAATTAACCTTTAGCACTTACCACCCTACTTAACAAATAAAAGAATATAAGAACAATAAACAAATTAAGCAATGGAATATACATAAAATAAGAGTATGAAATGCACTCATCAAGATGATAATAATTTATGAAGTTAATCTATATAGATTTTTGTAAACTAATCACCCTAATTGCTATGGGAGGATTCAAATACTATGTTACATTATTGATGACCATTCCAGATTTTGCTTAGTTTAACTCTTGTAATAGAAGTCTAAATCATTAGATGTCGTTAAGGCTTTCAAGGTAGTAGTTGAATTGAAAACAAGCAAGTGTATCAAATGCATGAGGCCTAACATGGGTGGAGAATATGTTAAACCCATTTGTTGAAGTGTATTTGATTTTGATGATAAAAAACTCTTGGAGAAATTTTTTCTTTTGATTTCTTCTAGTTTTTTTTTTTTTTTTGCAAAATCACTTTGTTAAGAACCTTGTAAGCGAATTGAGCTAATAAGATAAGTTAGAAAGCATCATAGATTATTTTCAAAGTCCTTGAAGTTAAACAAATTGATTTTGAGAACTCTGAAAGGTGCCCAATTGAATGGCAATAGCCAACAATCAACTAGTCTTATGACCAATTACTTTAGACTTTTACATCAGGTCAAGCTATTAAAAATTAGACCTAAATTCAGGTAAAAAAAAAAACGCCGAGTCTTTTTTATTCAGGTTTTTATACATATTTTTGGGCCAAGCCTATCAAGTTGTCACACCACATAACCCTAGAGTGTGATTAATACAAGAAACGAGAAAATTTCTTGAACCTACAAGCCTACACTAGACAGAAATTAAAACTGTACCCAAACTTTCAAACCTTGCATCATGCTCAAAGTAAAATTTGTGCCTTTCATAAGGATATTTAGTTTATATACAATAAAAGGATTTTGTAGAAATTTCGACAGAGCCTCCCTAATAATTAAAACATCCCAATATTTCTACAAAATCCTGCCAATCAACCAGACATACATAAAGAGAGCTCTGTTCTCACCATAGCAAAACAAAACAAAATACACAAAAAACAAAGGGTAGGGATACTCAATCTGTGGTTAGGATACATAGCTAGAGCGAACAAAATAATAGCTACCCAGAATTTATATATATATCCCAAAAATGTGCAAAACAAGATGAATTAGAGCTAGTTCCTGCAAAACTAGGTGAGCTCACCCAAGGAGATCCTCAGTCACTCCTTAGCTCCCTCAGACAAATCACCAGCTCCACTATCTAAAACAATAAATTTTTCCAGCAGATAGCATCCCAAAATCAGTAAACAATATACATATATAATCAGTCATCAAATATCTGATGAACATCGTAAGGCATGTTTTATTACTAGAATCAAGATGCCTTATAAAGTGTAAAGAAAAGAAAAAATGGATCCCTGAATATCTGTTAAGGGGAAGGACTACCATGGACTAACATCTAGATATCCAGTATGGGCACACAGCCCACAAGGGTAACTCACAACAAGTGAGGACACATAATCCTTGAGGGTGAATAACCAACAAATGTGAGGTTATAACTTACAAAAATTAATTATCCATCTGTTCACATGTGATAGCTATCACACGGGCTAGCACCTTCATTAACCCTGCTAGTTGGGTATTTTCCAAGGTGCACCAAGGGCTAACAAAACTACTGTTAGCTTCTAGTGTCCTAACTAGTTTTTGCAAACCTAAAAAAATATAAAATAAAGGTGTATGGAATCAATTTCCTTTACAAATACAAACCTATCTGGTGGTTGCACATAACTGTATTCATAATTCCTTAATGGTCTTTACCAATCCATTCACACTGTAATTATGTAAATTACCTTTAGAAAACCCTCATATAGAATTTAACATTTTTGAGTAATAATACTAACAATAATAATGATAACAATAATCATCAAAATATTCTTATAAGGAAAAGAAGATAGAAATCACGTAAAGAAGTTGGGAGTGTTATCTACACACTTGAATACCATTAACTAACAGTCAACCTAATTTCCTTTAATTTAGGTGGAAGTCTCACCACTAAGAAATTCTTATGACAATAGGAAAAACTGAATTACTTCCCTTTCTCTTATTCCAAACATTTCTATTAGTAGTACTATAATCTCCTCATCATCCACCATTCTTCAATCAAGCCTTAATACCATCATAATAATTTTGATTTAGAATTTAAGAGTTTCTCTTTCTTTCACCTAACCACTACCAATATCAATTTCTCATAAGAACTCTTACAACCACAAGGAAACAAGACCTTATAAATATATCCCAATAAGAATTTCCATTCTAACATATCATCAAGGAATATATAAATTTATCAATATACTACTTGTTAAAACCTAATCCAATCATTCTCTTAATATAAATCCCATTATTTAATTTCTAACAACATGATTAGACTATAGGTAATTTACCATAGGCTTCTCCATATACTTATTTTTCTTATTAACCCTTCCATAATGTAAAATTCAAGGTAAATTATAAGAAATTATCAATTTATCTTCCCTATCAAAACAAAAATTTCTAATTGTTCTAATTACTTCTTTTATACTGCTAATTGAAACCTCAAATCTCAAAAAGTTCAATTTTGTCCCTCAAGAACCCTAAATTCACATTAAATTAGGGGTTTCCAAAATTAGCCTGAATTCCTTGGAATTGAGAGAAGGAAATGGACAAAATTAATAAGATGACTAAAAGGCACATCAAAATTTTGAGTTTAACTCACTAATTCGAGCTTAATTTGAAGAAATTCACAACTTTTCCCTCTTTTTGGAACCCTAATGCAGACACATAAACATCCACTGAATCTGAAGAAATTTTCAGGATAATGAATGTGAAAATTAGAGGGGAATGGACAAAAATGAAGTAAAGAATATAAAGCACAACAGAAACACTGAAAAAAATCGCATCATTATGCTGAATTCCTCCTAGATTGCAATGTGCTACGAACCGTGAAGAAGAGATGTTTTTCATTGGAAAATAGCGACCTCTGACCAACACCTGGCCGATGACGATAGCATAGACGATAGAGAATAATACCAGTGATGAGAAACTGAAGATCAGCGGATGTGCAGTGCAGGGAAATCTCTCTAAATGTTGAACACTTAAAGGTATCGTGAAAAATAAGATATAAGGCTGGGGGTACTTGAAGTGAGGTCTAACCATTAAGTTAACCTCAATCTCAGAATATCTTTCCACCTCAAATAATGTTATACCTTACTAAACTTCCTTGAAAATTTCCCTCTTATTATTTTATTTATTTATTTATTTATTTTATTTAATTCACTAACTAAATGATTATATACATACATATATATATATATATATATATATATTTCCACTAAATAAAAATTATTGGGTTATTACACAAGCCAAGCAGATTTCGTTTAGTCATGATCAAGTCTATTGCTACTTTAGACTTGAGATAATAACATAATTAATTGTTATTATACTTAAAAGATTATATATAGGGAAGCTGTAAATACAAATGAGTTGTTGTATTGACATAACTTATTTGAATAAGGGGTGTTAGTTTTTATTATTTATCAAGATATTATATTACACTAAATTATTCTTTAAATAACAAGTTTTTCCTTATTAACAAGGTATTGATTCAACGTCTAGGCTTTAAAAAAATTCTTAGTCTGGCCTATATTATAAAATGGGCTTTTCTAATTGGGTTTTTTTAATTCATGCTTTATTTTTTTAACTAAACTTATTAGGTTGGGTGGGATTTTTAAGTTATGATTGGTTGTCAGCTTCTTTGGTAGTCAATTGGGCACTTCTGATGAGGTTTTTGTTAACTAGCCTCTGTGCCCAATTGACTAATGAGCCTTTGTAATGTGCAGGACTTATAAATTCCTATCGATCATGAATAGTATAGAAAAAGCACGTCAATACATAATTGCACTTTCAAACATACTAAATGTAGAATTCCATCTAAAAGGAATATCCAATTGCAAACCCATTTTGGTGTTAATATTATCAACTGCTTTCACACACTCCTTGAAAGTAATCATTCTTGCTTATGATGTTTTCACATATTTAATGATTTCTTTAATCATATGCAAAGTTCCACTTGTTATTTTGAAGCCATTTTGAATTGTAAGGTTCAAGATATGGCCACAACACCTCACATGAAAGAATTCACCATCGAACAACAAACCATTTTGCAAGCACAATATATCTTTCAATAATCACTTGCATGTTATCATTTGTGGAAGCATTGTCCAAAGTAATAAAAAAACTTTCATTTCTATCCTTCAAACACTTTGTTAACTAACTCACTACCAACATGTAGAGGCTTAATTTTACAAAAAGAAAGAATATACCATTCATATGTGTATGCAATCCAACAATAAGAAGTTAAATATAGTCTATTAGGACTTTTTAACATAGATTGTTTTAATTTTTTCTTTTGTTGAAAATAGAATTTTTATACATCAAATACTGTAATATTCCTTTCTATTGTGCTTCATATTAAAATTATTAATATTGTGAATACATTTAACAAACAAATATGGAAGATCATGCTCAATAATTGCTATAGAAATGACCTCTCTTACATGTTTATGATCAACTTGTCTAGCCTTCAATTTTCTTGCTTCATCTGATAACTTCATGAGATAAAGTTATTCGAGGCACTTATATGTTTAATCATTGTGTAATTACTTTAGTTTAAGGATAATTTTAAGTTATTTTTGTTAGTTTAGCCAACTATCCTTTAATAGTTTTTCCTATGGTTCTTTTTGTTGTTTTTAGTGATTATTGAACAATTTTCTTACTTAATACTTATCTTTTAGAAGTCACTCATGTGGATTTTGAACTTGCCTAGGCCTTAGAAGGAAGAAATGATGGGTTTGATATCAAGTAAGTGAAAACCCAACTTTGAGACAACTTTTAGACCTTTAAATGTCATAATTTGGAGATCGTCATTTGAAAAAAAAATTGTAAAGTTTGTCAAGATCTTTTTAGTGAATGGTAAATTGTTGAAATCTAATATTGGAGCACAAAGTTATAGCCAAAATATTGAAGTTTATTTAATAAGCAATATTAAGAGCCACAACGCTATAATTTAAAGCCATGGCACCACATACAATGTAAATTCTAGTAACTTGATGCCATAGTGCCTGAACGTTCAAAAGGCCAGTAATCTAGTGCCATGGTGTTAGAGCACAAAAAATGAAGGTTAAAGTTGTCTTTTTGCAATTTGGGCTAAGATATATCGAGTAGTGAGGGTTTTCCAAACAAAGGGAATCATTTTGAGGCAAAAGAGGCTAAATCTTGGAGTTATAGAGTAATGATTCACTCAAGGAAGACATTTCAATAGGAGATTCACAGGAAGATGCTGATTAAAGCTTCAAAAATAGAGTTCGTCTTCTATTCCTCTTCTTTTACACTTATTTTCTATTATGTTTTCTAGTATGGGTTAAAGTATATACATGGATATACTAAGCTATGTTTTTATTTCTCTGGGATTATATACCCTTGTCATATAAATTAAAGTATATTATGATTTTCCTACTTGAATTTCATTGTGCTTGAATTTATTTTATTCAAATTTTTATTGTTCCCTTATTGATTAACTACCAATTAGGGTTTATATTGAGAATTTGGGGATTCTTAAAAGAGAAGCCCAAATTAAGTCATAGAGCTTAATAACATTTGTTTGATGCTAATTAAGTAAGTTAACTCAAATTGTTTATAAATTAAACACATACCTATAGGACTTATGAAGTCATTGTTAGCCATACATAATGTGTATTTCTAATTAATTCTCATAGAAATATAGGTAATTAAATTAGAATAATAGAACTTATGAGGGATCGATAGATTTGTATGACAACATCATAGGCTAACACTAGTACATAAAACAATGAGTATAAGTTAAAAAAGTCACTATATTGCAATTAAAGTGTCACAGTAAGCCATACTCCTATAGAAGTCTCTTACTTTAAATACATCTCAATTAAATTTGTGTTATTACTTAATTTTTAGTTTTATTCTTCTATTTCATGTAATTGATTGCTTGGATTAAGCCACTATGTATCCACTAGTAAGTAATAGGAATTATAACTAAAATTCTGTGAGGATAATTTATCTTATGCTACTTGTAAGCGATGTATACTTACACTGTGGTGGTTAACCACTCACAAGAAGTTTAACATCATGGCTCCAACATTATGTAGTCTAGAATGTTGTGGACACTTAGAAATATGATGCAGAAGACTTGAAGTGCCACTTTTTGTACCTCCAACACATATGTCTGTCCATATTCATTACATTAAACTTTATCTTTATTGTCAATTATGCCTATAAAAAAAAAATTCCCCTCTTTGATGTATAAGTTCTTAGATTTTTATTTTAAGGTTCTTTTCATTTATCAAAACTATTATCATGATTCAAATTTGAAGGAATCATTGATTGATTCAAAATTTTCACTTCATCATTGCCACCCATATTAACACTATGATTAATCAATTTTATACTGAAAGGCCAAATAGGTGAAGGAAAACTATTGCACTTATGCAAAGCAATTAACTTTGAGAATATGACAGGACATATATAAAAAGTTGTAATTAGTTTTGTCCTTTTTTATATACATGTATGAAAGCATGTTTATACTCCAAGGAAAATGGAGATGAAAATTATAATCAAAATGATCAACATAAGACTATCATAATAATATGCTCGAAACAATTAAAATTCAATAAAATCCAAAGTGTTTGATATGACAACAACTAGAACGGATACAAATATGAAATTACAAAAAAAAAAAATACTAGAATAAATTCCATAAATAACCAAAACTACTACTATAGTAATATATGTGGTCATGTTAATTTACACACATCCATGGTGTTGAAAAATAAAGCTCATAACAAATGTACCAAAAGAGGAGAAAATCATAAAATTGTCTCCCTAATCATGCTTTGTAATACATTTACTACATAAAATGCACCACGTGTTAAAAGAGAGAAAGAAAAAGAATAGAAAACAAACAATTGAGAAACATGCTTAAATAAATTGAGTGGATTAAACTAAAAAGTGTAGAAATAAAGACTGGTTTCATTAAAAAAAAAAAGTGTAGCAATAACATAGATTCGTTGTCGGATCAAGTAAAGAATAAATTTCAGATAATGTGTCAAACTACAATCTAGGATGGAGAACAAAGACAAAAATTTCCTCTGTGAAACCATATCTAAAATGGAGGTCAAATTAATCCATGGATCATGCTTCAAGGATGATGATATGTGATGCCAACAGAGGAGCGAGATTGAAGAATGACAACAAGTAGGGGCACAGACACTATAAAGCAATGAGGTTAGAGCCTTCAACTAGAAAAGAAGAATGACCACGATTCCACGAAGATGCTACTACATGAAGATGTTTGAAGTTAAGTACTCAAGTCAGTGTAAGCTTAAGGTTTTTAAATTTTCTTAGAAGGTTTCAATTTTTGGACTATTTGGTTTGGACCAGGTTGCCTACTAAGTTTTTGTTCTTTTAACTTAGCTTGGGCTTCTTTATTTTTGGGTATAGCTTAAGATTGGAAAAAAAAAAAAAGGTAGCACATAGCTGACTTGTTTCACTAGATTTAATGGTTAAACAAGCCAAGCCATACCTTTTACACCCTAGACCCTTATCAAATACTCTCTCAACCTAACCTTCCATTTTGGTGGGTTAAACTCGGTCATACCTATTTTGAAGGCTCAATACCCCATCAACAACTCAAGGTTTTCAACCCAAAAGGAAGGTTTTTAATGTATGGCATCCACTTTGCAAGCATTTGACCATGTAGACTTATTGGATAGGCCCTATTTGTCATATCAAACTAAGGTAAACGATGTTGACACATAATCAGGTGGTAGGGATCAACTTAGAGATAAGAGCAAAGTGTAAGGAGTGAATTAACAAAAAAAAAAAAAGACCTAATTGAAAATTACTACAAATTCTTATAGGTATATGGTTAATTTTTCCTAAATTAAATTAAAAAAATATTTTCATACAACAAATTAAAAAATATGTGAGATTGTATTTCTAAAATTTATGAAAATATAACAGTAATTTGTGTTTTGGGGATAAACTAATAGTAATATATGAATGTGAAAATATAAACAAATGAGTAATACATTTATATTAAGTATCATTTGCAATTTACTTAAAATAACAAATGCCCCTTTAGACATCTTAACATTATAGGAGCAACGACTATTTTTAAAATGTATGAGAAGAAGCACTATAAAAAAAAAAAAAATTATAAGATAACCTACAAGCAATTGTCTTTTCTGGTATAAAGAATAAGGTTCTCCCTCTTCTTTTCACAAAAAATGAAATCATTAAAATTGAAAATGAATATATTTTCCTGAAATAATTGCCACTCCCAAATTTTTTCCTTCTTGTATTTGCCTTTTCCTTTTGCTGTTAAAGTTGAACGCAAAGTTGTGAGTGATTTATTAAGAATTGCAAAGAACCCAAAATGGTGGATGAATTAGGTGTGCTAAAGAAAATCAACTGTTAAAACATAAAGATATAGCTTTTCATAAAGATTTGGAAGTAATTAAGATGTAGAAAAATAAGAAAAGCTATAATGCATTTCAAACATGGCAATGAGCTAAGTTCAAAATGCAAGGTGGCCAATTTAAATTTTTGCATAAGAACTAGTAAAGTAGAGTAAATGAGGACATGAAGAATTAGAGAGATAAAAGCAGTAAATTTTTCTGCTTCAATATTACCACAAGCCTATATCCAATCCCAAGTTTCTAGTTAAGATTTTCCATTATAATATAATTTTGCAAATACTTGTCAATCACTACAACATCCTACTCAAATGAGTTGCTCAAACTTAAGTCATTCCCCTATACATTAATCTTTAACCTAGCCCAAGTAAAGAATAAATAAGGCAACTAAATTAATGCCTATGGAAAAAAAAATAACTTCTTAATCTCTAGGGAAATAACAAATGCTCAAGGAAAATAACATATAAGGAAACTATTTATTATTTAAGGAAATAAAAATAAGGTAAACACCTAATGCCTAAGGAAATAACAAAGAAGAAATTACTTAATGTCTATGGAAAGTATAAGTTAAATATGAAATATGGTCCACATAATCAAAGTTTCTAAATTAGACCCACATGCTTAGCATAAAGAAATAAGGCTAGCCACCTCTTCAACTCCTATGAATTCCCATAATTGTCTTCAAATGATAGTCCACAAAAGTTCTCCTTCACCAATTGGCCTATATAGCTTTCTAAGATAAATTTGGAGTCTTTTGGCTCGTAATCTTGTAATTGGCTCTGATAAAAGTGTAAGGTCCTTTAATGGTAATCCATGCTCGTATATGAAGGCTATGATTCCACAAAAGCCCAAAACTTATAAATTTAATTAAGATTACAACATGCTTAGGGCTTGAAAAGCTTAAGCTATGTATCTTCCTGAAAACCATTTTAGTTTATTTGTTATAATAAGATACACTTCTTTGAGGCAATTAGGTCAAAAATCTCACCCTTTTTTATAATTACATAGTTACAAATAAGAGTGTCAGATTTAATTACAAAATAAAAAAAAATATTCATTAGTACGGTCATACCATTATAAACAACTAGAATATATTTGGAAAGAACTATATTATTTTAATCTTCAACATTTGACATCACAAATAACTTGATCAATGGGATGGTCTCTAACAAATCTTCATTCTTTTGGATGGTGTCAATCATTATTATTAGTTTCCTCTTGGGATGGATCATCTTTCTTTATGCTTTCATCTTCTCTTTCTTTCTTAGATTTTTTTGCATCTTGATTCTACTCCAATGACATATTAAGGCTAATTACAATGTTATTATCATATGATACCTCTTAAAGCTTAAGGGGATTAGACTCATCAAAGTTAACAGACATTTATTCTTCCATGACCATAGTTATTTTAAGGAGTTGCCAGGTGCAAGCTTTGAAGTAACGCGCTACTCGCTAGGTTCAATTAAATCAATGAATCAGATTCCCACTTATCCAGTAGGGATAAAGACTATCAAGTCAATGTTCCTCAGGACTTGCTTAAAAGGGAGAATCAATCTCTCTTTCTGATGCGATATCCGATATATGATGTGATTTGCTAACTTATCCCATAGGTCTATTTATGCTTTATTTACTAATTAAGGTGAGTTTCCTAGTTTCATACCTGTATTCGAGAAAACCAAAGCCAATCGAGAAAGATATGAACTCTAGAATCATTCTTGTATCTATTTTCCAGTCTGTATAGGCTTTTTTGTGATTACAGTATCCTAGAAAGTTTGCCTCATTAGATTTTGCATCAAATTTTCCCAAGTTATCTTTGCCACTATTAAGTACAAAATACTTGCAATCAAATACACGAAAGTAAGAGATATTTGATCTCCTTCCTCTATATAATTCATATGGGTTTTTTCTTTAAATTGATCATAATTCTTGCCATTTCTTCCAAAGTTCTATTTTTCTTTTTTATAGCACCACTTTCTTGTGGTGTTTAGGTGTAAAGAAATTATGCTCAATTTCATTCTCATAAACAAAAAAGTCTATGAAAAATACTGTTTTCAAATTCCCCCCATGGTAACTATAATTCTCACATTGATAATTTGTTGTTCAATTTGAATGAACTTGGCTAATTTGAAAAAGGATTTGAAAGGTTGATCTTTGTGAGAAAGTAAAGGTGTCCATGTGTATCCAAAAAAGTCATCTATAACAATAAGTACATGGAAATTTTCTCCAAAATTCATTGTTCTAGATAGAAGAAATAAGTCCACATGAAGGAGTTGTAAAGGTATAGAGGTAGAAACAACATCTTTAGATTAAAAAGAGCTTTTAACTTGTTCCTCTTTTTTAGAAGGGGTTCATCATCAATGTTAATATTAACATTGCCAACTCTATGATTTGATAAGTAATGTCCTTTCTTACCATAGAAATCAAAAAATCAAGGAGGAAAAATACAAAGTAAATTGTAATGGTTGAGAAGCTTAATTTGTGATGTGGTTATGATAATGATAACCCCTTTAAGATAGTAGTTTAGTTAATTTTTCCTAGCAGCCATATATTGTTCACCCAATATTTGTATCACCAATATTTGATATGAAGATTATTAGGAGTCATAAATTTGATCCTTTTTAAGTTTAAAAGAAAATAAATATAAGATTGAATGGTTCTGTTGATAATTATTAAATAATAACAAGTTATCTCATTTTAATTATTTATAGATGTATATTTTGTAAAAAAAATTATATAAATTTTAAATAATTAAAAAGAGAAAATTAATTAGTTGGCCCCTATAGTTTACCCAAAATTTTAATTCAATCACTATAATTTTTCTTCAAAATAGTCCTTATAATTTCTAATTGCAACCCTTATGTTTATTATACACCAATGGCAAAGTTTAAAAGAATAGGACTAAAACTCTGAAAAAGAAATGGTAAGGCCATGCTAAAAGCTCATAAAGAAACCTTAACAGCCCGTTTGATTGCTATAAACAAAAAGGAATGAATGAGAATGGACATGAGAATGAGAATGGAAATGATAATTGAGAGTGATGGAAATAACCATTACTATGTTTTGTTAGACATGGAAAGGAATGAAGAAACATTATATTTGCAATGTTTGGTGGGTAAAAAACATAGGAAATTGAGAGATAATGTAACCAAATAACATAAATGCCCTCATTTTGAAATATTATATTTTTATGATGTAATGAATTATTATATATAAAATTGTATTATATTTATTTTAATAAATTTATTATTATTATCATGTTTATTATATTGATTAATGTTAAAAAATGGTTTTTGAATTATCAATTATAAAGAAATATGAACATTTTAATTTTTTTTAATGCATAAAAATATTTTAATAATACTAATAATACAAAATATTGAAATATTCATTAATATTTTTCAAATTTCTAAAAAAATTTTTGCATAAGCAATAATATAAAAATATCAAAAATATTTGTTTTAATAAAATAAACAATTTTTTAAATTGAAGTAACCCTATTAAAGTATCCACAACTTCCAGGGATAACCCAACTGAAGTAGATGAAGCAATCTAGGCCACAATCACATATGAATAAAGAGATGATCATGGCTAACCATAATTTAAGCGGCCATGATCATGTTTTAAAACCATAATTCAATTATGGTTCGCAAGATCATGGCTTCAATTATGGTTTACAGAATACAGATCACTTCAATCTTTTATAGATGAATAAAGAGCATTACATAAGAAAAGACATGAGGAAGGTGAAGATGATGAAAATGGGAGTTTTAAAGGGAATTTCGGTAGCTTCTTTTTGCATCCTAAATAATCTTAGCTTTTCTTCCACCACTTCTTTTCCTTCATAAGTTCATCTGCGAACGGCAAGTACTCCAATGACACAATGAGCTTATCTAGTCTGTATGAGTAGGGTATCAATGTCATCTCCAGGGGAGGGTATTTTCTAAGAAGTCACTCATATTTCCTTTAGCCCCTAATCAGAGGCGGAGTGAGGGGGCCAACATGTGTCATGGCTCGCCAATAATCTAACCTGAGGATATGTATTATATATATATATATAGTATGTGCAAATTAAATTTTGGAAGATAAAATTGTGATGCTATTGTTTTTTTAGATCAATATGGGTAAATTAGCTTTTGAAACAAAAAATTATAATTTTGCTTCCCTTACTTGTTCAAATCAACATGTATAAATTTATCTTTGGAAGAGAAAATTATAATTTGTCTTATACTCATTTTAGATTTGTTAAAATCTATTATTAGTCAAAATATTAGGTTCAGTGCTTCTTTTATTTTTTAATTCATAGCTTGAATTTTTTTCTATTTCCTTTATCTTATAACAGTTAAGAAATATTCTCTTTTTTTTTTTTTTAGGTTGAAACTCGAAAGATATGATTAAGAGAAAAATGATTAACTCTTTCTTTAAGAAAAAAGAGAGAATTGATGGTGAGACACAACCAATTGCACCAAATTTAAATATAGATACTAATAATGAAAATATTGTTAAGCAATTTACAATGCCAACCTTAGAGCAACCTATCCAACCCCTTCCTTCCAAAGTTACAAGGAATGATAAAGAAATCAATATTGATACTTTAATAAGCAAGGATTTGTCAATGACCATTTTTTGGATGTGGTACATGTGAGAGATACCACCGTAGTTACTCTTAAACAAGAAATTTGTTCAATGTTATCCCATCATAATCTTAACATTCAAAATTGGGGGTCAAGGATATGATGGAGCTAGTAATATGCGTGGAGAGTGGAGTGGTTTACAAGCTTTAATTCTTCAAGAATGTCCTTATGCCTATTATGTACATTGCTTAGCTCATCAATTGCAATTGGCTCTTATTGCTACAGCTAAAGAAGTAGTTGATGTTCATGGATTTTTACAAACTTGACTACAATTGTTAATATTATGTGTTCTTCATGCAAATGCAATGATGAATTACAAGCCACTTATGTTGTTGAAATTGCTCATTTGGTTGCAAATGATGAGATTGTGATGGGGAAGGGAATCAATCAAATTTGTACATTACAGAGACCTAGAAACACTAGATGGAGTTCTCATTTCAATTGAATTTGTTGTCTCTTGCAAATGTTTAATGCAACTAGTTCAACTCTTGAAGATATAGTTGTTAATGGATATAAATACTCTCAACGAGGTGATACTACTTATGCTGTAAAATTATTAATGTCATTTGATTTTGTTTTCATATTACACGTGATGAAAGAAATCATGGGAATTATTGACAAGTTTTGCCTCGCATTGCAACTTAAATCTCAAGATATTTTGAATGCTATGCACTTGGTATCTAGTACAAAGTTATTGATTCAAAAGTTAAGAGATTGTGGTTAGAAAACTTTCATATAAAAAGTTTGTTCTTTCTATAACAAGCAGTGCTTCATTCTCTAACATAATTTGATCTTGAAGTAAAAGAGATAATGTGACAATTGAGCATCATTATCATGTAGATATATTTACTACTATGATAGATTATCAGTTGAAAGAATTAAATAGTAGATTCAATGAGCGAGCAACCAAGCTTATTATATTAAGCACATCTTTGGATCTTAAAAGTGCTTAGAGTTCATTTAATACTAGCAATATATGAAACCTTGTGGAAAAATTTTATCCTTCAAATTTTTCTAAGCAAGAAAAAATTTAGTTAGAATATGAATTGCAACATTATGAGCTTGATGTACTCAAAATCTAAATTTCTAGAATTTATCTATTATTTCTGACTTATGTTAGAAATTAGTAGAGACTGGCAAGTTAGTTTTTTATTATTTGATTAACAGATTGATCAAGCTCGTCTTGACTTTTTCTGTGTCAACAACAACTACTGAACGAGTTTTTTCAATGATGAAAATTATTAAAATAAGATTTCTCAACAAGATGGAAGATGATTTTCTTGCATATTACATGATTGTTTACATTGAAAGGGAAATTGCTGCAAATTTTAATACAAATGTGATAATTGATAAATTTTACACTATAAAACATTGTCGAACACCACCTAAGAAGTGAAGGTATGATACTTGATTAATTATAATATATTGGTAAATTTTTTGATATATTAAATATTTTACTTAATTTTTGGCCTCTCTTACTTTATATTTTTGGTCCCGTCACTTTATAATTTTGGCCCCATCACTGCCCCTGTGGAATGCTTAATACCTCATTTGAGGTAATGTGGACTATCAAGGGAGTGGGAATTAGAGTATGATAGAAGCTGCCAAACCATAGAGAGGGAATATCGGGCTTTCCATCTCTCATTTTTTCCTCTAGATTCTTTCAAACAAACAAGTCATAAGGCCCTTCTTCATTAGAAATGAACTTTTTTTTAAATAATTGAAATATATAAAGACTATTTGACATTGTACGCTTGTCTTATATAGGATCAAATCTAAGTACGTGATTCTATAATATTCAGGCTTATTTCTATTCTTATTTTCATAAAATAAAACATATCCATCTTCATATCAAAAATTTACATGCATCACGTACAGTGTTTTATGTGTAAGCTAGGAAAATTCTGACCCTTAAATTCTAAAATTAGGTTTTAATAATATGTATTATCATTTAAACTAATTGTGTATTTGAATTAGAATTTTGCAAACTTAATCTTAGATCTAATATAATTTTATAAATTTGATTTTGGTGAAAAAGAAAATTAGATTAATATTGGTAGATAAACAAGGATATAATATCAAGAAAATTCCTCGATGGATGATAAACTAGATATTCCAACAAGCAGTAGTCATCAGATTATTCCATAACCCCAATCTATCACACTCAAGCCGATGATCTTTGAGGAGTCCCCACGACCAATCTCTCGCTCTTCTTCTCGGCCGCCACACCGTCGCACCCGTCGATAACGGCGGGCAGTTGGAACGGCGGAGCGTCGTCGGCAAGCCACCGATTGACGTAGAAGATGGTCTGCGAGCAAGGCTTGTGGGGCCCAGTCGACGTAACCTCGACGTAGTCGCAGAACCAGCCGTGGTGAGCTCCGGCGCCGTCGGAGGTGAGGTTGAGGCGGCACACCGGCGACCCGATGCAGGGTCCTCGTCCACTAAACACGTCGAGGTTGCCTCGCTCGAAGTAGTCGTAGGTGGGACCCATCAGGCCCCATGGCTTCAGGTTTGGGATACAGACGGACCCGCCTGAGGCGTCGCCGAGGGTCAGGCTGATCTTGGAATCGGTTCCGCCCTTGATGATTGAACCTGTCTTCACGTACAAGGTATAAACGCAGTCCCCCTGTTCGATGAAATGTCCAGGTGAGAATTTACATGCAATAATATCACTGAAGTTCACGAATAAGAATGCTCTTTTTTTTTTTTTTTCTTTGGCATGCTATTAAATTCTGCTGTTCTAAAATGTTGAGAAATATGATTTGAATTCTTCCCATTATTTTGAAAAAATTGACACTATTAATTTTTCAAGAGAAAACAAGGCATATGCGTTTATATGGTGTTTAAATTTAAAATATATGTGTAGTTTATACTTTATGAGACAATAATGTAAAAGGATAGTCATAAAGTATTCATTGAAATATAAGATAAAGCTGGACAATGAATGAATGATTGGCTTTATTAGAACAGGATAGCACAAAATATGTGAGTCTTCATTGTTTAGTTTTTACAATTAATATTGTTGATATCAAAGAAAATTTGAGAAAATCTAAATTTAAGATCTACCCACATTGAAAAGTTGACACAAATAGGTCCTGCACAATGTTTATCCCACTCTGCTATTGGGACTGTAATTTTTTAAGAATTGATAGGATACAGTCTACAGATCCGGAAAAATAAAAGGGATTTATCTGATTGAAAAGCCATTTCAGAAGGAAAACAAAACCAAAGCTTACAAGAAATATGAGAAATTATTTGTCAACACAAATCAGGAAAAAGTTGGTTTAGAACTCTGGGTCAGAAGGCTCATCATTCTCCGAGAAAGAAAGACAACTAGTGGTGATTTGTACTGATCCATATATATATAGATAATGTGGAGGTAAATATGGATCTGGGCATATGGGTATAGCTTTAGATGGATCCTTAAGGAAGAGAGAGCAATGATGGTGGTGATTCATGCAGATTCTAGTAAGTTATAACAATGATCAATTAGAAGCAATAAGCAAGAGAAAAATGTAAATTTTTGCTGGGATGTGATGAAAATCTAAAGAAAAATGAGATCTTAAGAGAAGCCGAAGTGTGAAAAACTTACATCGGAGTCTCCAGCAGCTGCAGAGAGGAAGAGAGCTAGAAACAGAAATGAGAGATGGCGACTCATCATTTTTATCTCCACTTGCTTTCTCAGTGACTGTGTATTGTATTGTCAGATGCAGATTTAGGGAAATTAATGAGGAAAATGGGTGTTCCTCATTAAGGCATTTATAGGCAGTTTTCCTGTTCAGGAGGATCCCAAGATGAAAAAAAAAAAATTAAATCAGTGATTTACTCTATTTATATTATTTATTATTATAAAAGAATCTTTTACATTTTAATAATTTTAAAATTTATTTTTAAGTTTTAAAACCATCTGGTAAAAAATTGTTTTAAGATCTAATAAGACTTTAGTGAGTGTGTGTGTGTGTGTGTGTGTATATATATATTGTCAAAGGAATTCATTACAAACAAACCAAAACAAATCAGCAACAGTACAGCACAACCAGCCAAAAAAAGAATTTGGTATATTACTTATATGTTTTTGTGGTAATTTTAATTCTTATGACAGAGCAGGTGATCCTCAAAACGGGTCTTTTGAAGAAGCAATTGACGTTCAACTAGCCTAAAAGCCATTGTCCCGGACTATCTTTTGGCTTCTGTGATTCACAATTAGAAATTGGAGTATAACAAAGAATGGCAAATATGGAAGCATGGATTTTGGCGAATTGCAAGGCTACTCCATTCGTATCTTGTTTTCTTTCATTTCAACGTCAATGGATTGACATTCTCTTAATATGATTTTGGATTAATTTGATTTTTAAAATTGATTTTTATCAAACATGATTTTACTGGAATTTATGTTAAAAATTTTCAGTTGAAAATTAATTTTTTCTGATTCATAAAACCAATTATTTTTTATTTTTGTGCAAATACAAGTTCAAAAAATAAAAATAATTTTTAAAAGATTAAACGCCAAATTAGCGACAATATTTACAATATAAACTCTCATTTATTTGTTTAAATAAGTTTTAAAATTTCACAAACGTTAAGTCAAACAAGCACTATCTCTTCCATTACACTATATTTGAATTTTCATAGTATGATAGATTTAACCGTCATAATTATACAAATTCAATTATTTGCATTTAAAATTAAGTTTAGGAAATTTTAGAAAATTTAATCAATGGTTATAAATTTTAAAAATATGATTCAACAATTATTATTATGGTAACCATAGCTGTAATTGAAAAGCTTCACTGCCAAAAAAGAAAACAAAATTGTTTTACACTTTTGTCGTAGAACTTTTCATCTCTACAACCCTTGCCCTTTGTCTCCTAAATTGAGGGAGAGGGTGTGAAGGTGGAGAGGAGAGCTGCTTGTCATTTTTAATCTAATTTTTTAATGAATTTTATTTTAAAACATTTTTATGAGATTTTTCAAAAATTATTTTAGATTACTTTGAATATAAGGATTATTTTTATCATAATAAAATAAAATTAAAGAATTGAGTCATTATTTTAATAAAAGAAACATTTGTTTCATTCTTTTGTCTTGAAATTTTTAACTTTGTGCTAGACTTATGCCAATCCAACACCTCGTCATTGTCAGCCACAGGTCTTGCTGGAAATATGTTTTTAATACTTTATTAAAAGAAGAACAGAAAATGGAAAGTAGTAGAAAGAAAATGGGAGAAAAATATTTTTCTTTCTTACTTATTATAAAATTATTATTTTAGTCTTTTATTAATTAAAACTTTTAAAATGATCCCTCACTTTTTATAAAAAATGTTAAATTTAATCTTTCTTCTAAACCTTAAATTCTAAATTCAAAGAAGTAAATTTAATATCATTTTTAAAAGTGAAAGATTAAATATAATATTTTTTAATAAGTAAAAGATATATTGTACATTTCAATGAATAAGGAATTAAAATAACAATTTTAAGATAAAAGAGAGACTAAAATAATATTTCATTCAAAAATATTGTTTGGTCTAAGAAATTTGATCCCGCTCTAAAACATGAAGAAATAAAACATAGGGTGCTTTATCCGGGCATTTTGATCATTTTGTAATATCTATCTATTACTAACTAAAAGTAAGGGAATAATTCATTTAAAACAAATTTTAGTTTTATCAAGCCAAAATAAGTCATATTTAATTTTTCAAAAATTTAAAATAATTATTTAATGTCTTAAATTTATTTTTTATTGTCTTAGAATAATTTTCTAAATTTAAATATTTTAAAATATTTCTTTTGAATTTTTAATAATTTTTTGTAAATAAAATTATTTTAAATAAAATTTTTCAAAACACTTAAAGTGGTTTATTTCAGTATTAATGTAAAAGTGATGCATGCATTTTTATTATTTTAAATGATACGGAAATGAAAATAGTAAATGAAAGAGAAGAAATATAGTAAATTCCACGTGTCCCTTAGGGCCATTTCTTTCCATGAAGTACATCTTCATAACAGTAGCTTCGAATTAAAATAATTATGCTTTGGGGTCGTGTACCACGCAATCGCATTTTTTATATTCAAAAAACATAAACTTTGAGGATGGTGGCTTACGTACGATTATTAGATTACGTAAATGTCCTCAATTTGTATTTCACTTAACCAATCAAGCTCTCTTCCATGCTAGTTACACAGCAGTTTGCGGCACAGTAACGTTCGCCTGCGACCTTGTTGGAAGACCGGTGTCAGTCGGCCGGCCGGCCGGAAGTGAGCAATTAATCAAAGGTATGTTCCCTTTGTCTTACGCTGTGATTGGGTGGTTTGTGTTGTGCATCAACACAAGAAGATTTTGATAAAATTTGAATTATTAAATGAAAATTTATTAGTTTAAATTTTAATAAATATTTTAAAAAATTTTATCTCACAATTTAGAGTTCATCAAATTCACTTATACAAATGTAAAGAATCTTAATTTTTTTTTATATGGAAGAAAGGTTGTATTCTGCAGAACTGGAGTAGCATAGCATTTTGCAGAAGATCTATTGTGAAGTCAAAAACTCCTTTCGATTGTTGTTATATCTAAAGTTTCTGCAGAAGAAGATCTATTGCAAAATTCTAATTTCTTTAGGGGGCTTTTGGTCTTCTAGTAACATTTGTTTTCTGATCCATCTTGTTCTTCATTATACAAAAAAATAAAAAATTGATGTTAGTTCTATTTCTATTCATATTTGTAGTAATCAAATTGTGATACAAATAATGAATCATAAGATTCAATAAATATAATTTCAAATATAAAACATCAGCATAGGCTATAAGAAGCTTATTAAGCACGAAATTCTTAAAAGAATTTCAAATAATATCTTTGTTTTTTATTTTAATATAAAGAATAGCTAATACTTGCAACAAGAGAATACTATTATGTCTATTGATTGATTTTTAACATTTTTAAATTACAAAGTCATATTATTTTCTTATATTGACTTGAATTGTATGATTTATAGTTGATTCAACTATTGATTCATATTGTTAACTTTGTCACTTATTATAAATTGTAAGATTCAATTTGTAAATCGTACAATTTAAAATTAATTCTAAATTAATCATAAATTCATATCGTTAGTTTTATAACTTGTTTTGAATCACAATATTAAACTAATGAATCATAAGATTATAGTTTCTATGTTTCTATTCCTACCAAAGTAAAGGAATTTTTTAGTCAAAATATTTTATTTCATTCTCATTTTTATTCACTAAAATCTATTCTTCCAACCACTAAAATCTATTCTTCCAACCAAACCGGACCAAAAATGTCAGACAGGTACGTTACTTTCACATTCTATCTTCATTCATCTCTCCGTTTCCAAACTAAGCACTCATAAATACTTCAGCCAATTAGATAATCGCGCACTTCATCAACTTTGGATAATTTGATGTTAATAATTGCAAGATAATGAAGAATGACAACATAGAAATATCAAGCAGTGTCTAACAAGTTTGTCAAATCGGGGTTTAAATAGATTACCATTTGTTTATTTTCAATAACTTGCAAAGAAAAAAATTGTAATAAATAATAAATTTTTTAAAAAAATCTGCGACTGACATATACTTTCTTTTAAATATTACATGATAAATTTTGCAACAATATATTTTAAAGAAATTATTATTAAACTGGGTACTCATAACATCTAAATTTATTTTAGAATTTTAAATATAATTTATGATTGAATCTGAAATTTAAAAATAAAATTAAAGAAAGAAAGAAAAATTAAGGATAAAATTCAACCTTCTTCAATTTGTGAATTTTGTACTAGATTTTAGGCCTTTTTCTAGCTTAAGCTTTTAAGCTACAAAAGCTTCATTTTTTATTTTTTTTTTGACTTGGTACGCTTGCCATTCACACTCCAAGTCTATTCGGGTCCACAGGAATCTATGTTCTAAATGTCACATTTTCCATTTGTCAAAAACATTAATTCAATGAATTCATCATGTTAACTTGCGAGTTTGACGACGAGGAGCAACATAATCTCGTCTTATAAATGGTTTGTTAGTTATGTACATAAAAATTTCTATCCAACATCCACACAAGCACACGGTCATAATTTACATAACATGTACCCACTTTCTGAAAGTTACAGAAGTTTATAATGTGCACAGGGAGAGAGAAAACGTAGAAAAAAAAAAAATTAAGGTTCTGGAGCATTGGATCAATGGAGAAGGTGAAAAGCATGACTAACACTTGAAATTTGCAGCTTCAATCTGGAAAATCCAAAAGGTTCAAATCATCAGAATGACGAATATCTGCCATTATAAGGGCATATATATAACTATCAATCTGTCAGCAACGCCATCGTGTCCAACAAAGATAGGGGCAAAAGAGAAAGAAAATAAAGTGATATTATGCAACCGGTCAAAAAAGCAGCTGAAAAGGTTTAAAGCTACAACCATATATGCATTACCTTTAATAATTAGCCAAGTTCATAATCATGTGGACAGAAATGGGAAAACATTCATCCTATTCACCAAATATCTATGATGCATAGCTAGGGATGTTAATGATCTGATTGTTTGTAAACCACTCGAATCAGCGCGTTATAAGCTTGAATTTGACTATGACCTATTAAAAACAAAGAACTTGAGAAACATATCAAAGCCCCTTAAACTTGCAAACACTTTGGCCATTAATGAAGATTATAATTTTTCTAATAAAAGCCTTCATCAAAAGTTTTCAATAGACACAAAAGTTTATATATATATTTAAAATTATAATATACATTTTTCTAATTTATGCGTGATGCTCACACACACACACACACACAATGCTCTGCTCTGTTTGACTTGATCACAGCTCTATGCATAGCACTTCAAAGACCCTTAAAGTATCTACTCTTAATATTATGTTGTCATGTTTCCAAGTCCAATTCAGTGTTAACATGGACAAAGGTTATTAGAAAATACTCCCCAAAACAACGGATCCCATGAAGACAACCTTCTTACCATAGAAAGTAAGCATGGTCCTGCAATCACACTGTATTACACTGTAACTACAAACAATTTTGAGCAAGACAGGTTTCCTACTCCCAAAGGCCCTCAAAATTGTAAGGGAGCAAGTAATTGTATAAATCTCAAGACCAAAGGGAATGCAAATTCCATATAAGTGCGGGATATCAAACTTAGAACCACAAAAACTAATGGCAATACGGGCCTGGAAAGTAAAAGGTATGCTACACTGGAAAAAGGAAAGCATTGATAGGCCATCTGGGAAGCATAATAGAAGTAAAGTAAAAAATATTGCCTTCATTCGACCATCTAGGTAATGCTTTAAGCTGGTTTAAGTATGGCCTTAGTCTTGTGCCTGATGGTCATGTCATGCACTACACCTTTTGGCATGGCTTCAAATTCCAAGTGCGGCAAAATGCCTCCTCTCCCTATTTGGTAAGTTCAACCAGCTTGAACCACAATTCTAGTGCCATAGCAAGATGCTAGATCATATTGAAGCAACAAACTAGGGAGACATCAATGAGAACTTAATAACAGTAGCCAAGACAAGCAGGCATGGAAGAGAGAATGGTTAGAATGCCCAACCAGTTACTAAAGACAGGTACAGTCGCAACATCAATTGGGATAAATTTAAACAAAAGGAATAGTTAACGAATTCAAGCAACAATACAGTAAAAATAGCAATAACAACTACCTTGGTCAATGGCTGGAGCTACCAAGATCAAAGTCCATGGTGTAGTCATACTCAATTGTTGGAATTACAGAGGCCATAAATTTCAAGAACAAGAATAGATACCTAGTATCACCACATATAATATTAGAAGAAATAGAAAGGATGAAAAATCAAAATTATAATACTCATACCTTCTTCGATACTCAACTATTAGCAGTAACATGCATTCAAAATGACATCAAGTAGCGCTTAGGATAAAAAAAATTGCACATTATTACCCAAAAAAAGATTGCATGTTAAACTTCCAAACTAGGCTTTTCCTTTTCCTTTTGTTTTAAGATGTAAGAACATAGTGACAAGTAGCTTATAAAAAAATAATTATGCCATATCAAGTGCACCAAACAGAATTCATGGTTGTCATATTATTGAGCTCCCCAATGCGATGGGTAAAGTGTCATTGTATTAAGCCTTATTATGTAGGATCAAATATCAGAAGCATTATGCCAAGCAATAGTTTGAGCATCTGGATTCACAAGAACTCAAAAGAAATGTTGATTGTGGGAAAACCAAGTACCAAGTCAAGAAGACAAACTCAACTCTCCAGTGAACTTTAATGGATCCACCCACATGTCATCAAAATCAATTGCAGACAATAAATTGATTGATAACATTATAAATTCACAAAACACAAATTTTTATAATTTTTTTATATAGATACTGACAACTCAGATATAAAAGAATGAGCAAGGAAGTCCAATATCTACAAATAAACTAGTAAATCAAAAAATGTGATTAATTAATGCAGAAAAAACAGTTGGGCATACTAGAAAATAAGCTCTAAAATATCATGTTTAATCTCACTTTAGCTCAATATTAAAAGATAGAGACTATTGGTTTCATGAGAGGCTAAAAGTACATTTTCAACGAAAACACATTTGTGAAGCTAACAATTGAGAAATATTTGTATGTGTTGGGACCCAAGGGAGTGCGGGGAACCCACATTTGAAAACCGAGGGAATAGAACCACACTCCTTAGGTACCCATCAAGCAACCTATACTACTCGATGTGGGACTTAGGCAGCCCATACTGCCCAAGTCCCCAACATAGCCGCCCTTAAAGAGCCAATGTCAACAGCAGCTGCACACTACAGCACTTCACTCAGCCTTCCACTGGTTAGAACCCTTGCAGGTAGCCCTTTCCATGAGGCAGGGCTTAGAGCTCTAATACCATTTGTTAGGACCCAAGAGAGTGCAGGAAACCCACCCATGAAAACCAACTTGCAAGGGGGAATAACCACACTCCTTAAATACTCCATCAAATAGCCCATACTACTCAATGTGAGACTTAGGCAGCCCATACTGCCCAAGTCCCCAACAGTATGAAATATAAATGATTTTACAGCATCCATTACTAGAGGTATCATACACATCTAATCAGACAAAATGCCAATTTATGCCAAATGGAGTAATTGAAAACCAAAGAAAGCAACTTATGAAGTAGAAGAAGATTTACTTGTCAACTTCTGGTTCAACTCCATGAGACATCAACACATCAATGATTTTCTTCATCACTGGTCCATGTTGACAAGGATGAATAGATGCGTGCTTCCCAGGCAAGTGAGGGTGGTTCTCAATTGTTATCTGCATATACGTTGAGTTAGAATAACAACAGTTGACATAAATTCACAGCTTGTGAGAACAACAAAACATTTGATAGAAAAATAAATCAGTAAAATGTATGAGGACAATAATCATTACACTTTAGTCCATAAGTAACATCCATTCCTCAAACAACTTATCCACAAATAAATGAAGTTATTCAATTCTGATCCAATATATATTAACAATGTAACATAATCATTCATATCTCATATCTCATTCTCACCGTTTTGCGTGCATGGTCTTGACTGACATCTTCAAGTACATGCTCTGGTTGCAAAAGCATCCTTGACTGCAAGAAAATAAAATGAAAAAATTCTAGAACCCATAAAATAAAACCCATGACTTTCAGCACCAGTGTAATGACTAAAGAGTGGTTACATACCAAGCAATTCTTACAATAACAGTATAAAAATGATTTCATTTCTGAAATTGAATGCATATATATCATACCTTCAATATTGTTACAATCTCATGCAAAATAATCAAAACAAGATATTCACATAACATGAAACCAGGAAAAAAATAATAATAATAAAATGTTCATCTGCAGGTCAAACTCAATAACATTGTAGAAGCTTTATCAGCATAAACTATCTTGATTTTACGACTTTTGAAGTTGCATTTTTTTATATTTGAAAGAAAACGGGCACAGTGAATAAGGAAAAAAATTCCAAAATAGGCCACTCATATATAGCATAGAGTGCACTAAACTGCTTCCAGTAAAAAACCAGTACAAACATGTCATAAGGGATCAAAGTACAAGCACGTGCTACTTATGATTAAGAAATTTTTCCTTTCTTTTTCTTCCTCTTATATTAAGTACAACATACCAAAAAAAAAAAAAAAAACAAACATATTGGTATAATAAAATACATCTGTTAAATGGTGATGCAATCAACAAAGTATTTAAAAGTTGTCAACATTTGTATGATATGTATATGATTTAGTGCTGAGAATATAACAATGGAACAATGCAAATAATTCTATTCTTATTCATAGAAGTGATCATTTTCATATTTTTCATCTACACAAACCATATACATACATACACACACACATACACATTTTCTTCTTTGGCTGGACATGCCAGGGTCATACCTACCAGGGTAAACCTTCAAATGAATGTTTTAATAGCTTCAGTAAAGGTCAATAAACTGAAATATATAAGTGATGATAAGGGTTAAGAGAGTAACACTGACCTCATCATATCCAGTAAGCCACACTCGAGGGGTTTGATAATATTTGTCATAACTGCAAAACAAGCAACATCTAGTATTTCTAAATATTGCCAGAACATTAATTGGTTTCCTATATAAAGTAGGTGATAAAGGGATGACAATTACAATGTCAATTATATATTTATAAAATATCACCGCAAGATGTTAAAATTAAGTGTATGTTATGAAGAGGAGGGAAAATGTAATAAATGATGATCAAGAAGATCTACATTGAAACTGATCTTACGTGATGCTGACGTCATAAGTTCGGGTTCGAAGAATATTATCATCATCAGGTTCATGAGCTACCAGATATGTGGACTGAAGAGTTGCATCCATTTAGCAGAATAATATACAGGTAGCACAAATCAGAAATCTTACATCAGTACCAAACAAAAAGCAACACAAAAAAGTACATTATTAAAAAGAATCAATCTAATGCATATTTGAATGAAAGAGTAGAAAGAAATTATGTAAATAACAAAATCCTCAGTAATTGAAATGTTTGAATCAAAGCTTAAATTCAGGTATGTCATGATCCACTCACATAACAATGAAATTGAAAGACCTTGGACCCAAGTGTGTGTGGTGGTGGTGAGTTAGAAGTTCAAAAACCAAGGCCATTACATGGGGTCGTGGTTTCATTGCAAATGCTTTACAGGGATCCCAAGCTGAGAGAGGCAGACCTTAAGTGAGTAAATCCTCCCTTGATGGAAATCATAGAAGGGGTTGTAGTGACTCATCAACAATCATTTAATTTTTAAGAAAATGTAAATATACACTTGGGATCATGCATACAGTGCTATAGACTCATGAAATCAAAATCCTCCAGAACAAGTGCGGCACTCAAGACATGTAATGAATAGTAATTCGTGTCTAAAATGTGATTATGACATCAAGATACTAAAGGCCAAGTGTGAGATTCTACTTTATCCATCTCACCAAGAATTTTAATTGCCTCAATTTCTTTGAAAATGTACCTAAATATACAGTTGGCATCATGCATACAGTGCTATGGACTCATGAAATCAACATCCCCCAGAACAAGTGTGGCACTCAAGACATGTAATGAATAGTAACTCGTGTCTAAAATGTGCTTATGACATCAAGATACTAAAGGTCAAGTGCTGGATTCTACTTTATCCATCTCACCAAGAATTTTAAATGCCTCAATTTTTTAGAATACATAACACAAAGTCACGCTCGAGTATCTCATTCTATTATAATAAACAAAATATGAAAGAGGATGTAAACAATTTATATGAAATTTGAATTCAAGAAAATTGTATAATAATGTAAAGTGATATTCCATTCTAAAAGAGCAGTTGATAGATGGGACAAAACAATATAAGGAGCTTAATTTATTTTGCGAAACTACTAAGGATGAGCAGAGGCTTCTTCAAAATGGGCCGGTGTCAACCCCTAATAACAAATCATAAGGAAAAGAAAATGGGTTTCAAACAAATGATAGGCATAGTGCCATAGTAAAATATAATACCCAAAAAAAAAAAAAAAAAGAGAAAGAGAGTTAGATATTCCTATATTAATTTGATTGACAAAACTGGTACACTACACTAGCAAGTATATGAAGTTCAGAAATTGACAAGTATCCCATGCGAAGTTAAAGGAAAAACTAGGAGCTTTTACTCACGGAGCCAGAAATATATATAGCTAGAAGGAAAAGCAAAGACACGTGAACATAGTTATAACGTCTTTTATACTCAACTTATAGACTCAATTGTAATAACAAATGAACATATTAACTAATGACGTAACTGCTAGTGCTAATCTGATAGAATTTTCCTTCTCAAATTCTTTCCCTTCATGTCACTTTTCAAGCAAAGCCTCACAAATTTTTGCCCAAAAAGAAGCTTTAAAAGAGAGATCCCCAGAAGAAGCATACTATGATAATACATCTGGCAGACCCAAAAGAGAAAAAAGACAACAGATCTGGCACACCACAGGCTTTTTTAATAATTTGGAGCTTATGCTATCCAGTGAAACTCAAACCCTTAGTTGTAAGTGTATATTGATGGACAAGATATTAAGAAACCACAACCATGCTGCCATGTGCGGACTCTTTAAGGGTCATAGGTAACAGATGAAGAAAAATCATCAAAAATAGTTTTTGCGAAAAGAATATACAGTTATAACAGCCCTGGTGCTGAAAGGGAAAAAATTCAAGTTGACAAAAAAAAAATTGAGAGAACTAGGGATGACCTAGGTATAGTTATAACAAAATATATAGAACATTAAAGAATAGAAAAATTTAAAAAAAAAAAAAAAAAAACCCACTACAGTACAAAAAAATTTAAATTAAGGAATTATGTAGTTGACTGCAATCTGCAAATACCTGGCTCTGGCCAAGAAATATTACTATTGCAGTTATTACAAAGTACAAACCCACATCTTTACTCAGAGCAGGAAGAATTTGAAATAAATTTATCGTGACCATTCCTCTGATCTAGCAGAAATCAAATTTTAAAGTTGTCTCATTTATTGCCAACTCAAATTACAAAGAACAAAGCTTATAAATTTCCCAACCTCCACAGTGAATAACACAAGAATTGGGGTTATAATGAGGGAAGCAAGACTTAAATTTGATAACCACTCTCTACAGCAAGCATTGGCTCATGAAGAAAAGGAAGAGAAATGAGAAAAGATTCAATCTCAATTTATTCCAGTCATATCTTGGCTAATAATACTAACCAATGTTGAATACATAAAGGCCCAACAGTTGACGACCCAATTTCCTTTTCATTTCTATTTTCTGGCAGAAAATTATACTCCATTTAACTAATAAAGTCTAAACTATTGGCTGAACCTACCAAATTTAAAGACAGTTCCAAAGGTATATGAGACAGACTACTAGAGACATTTCTACTAAATGTCAGAATCACAACACCTTAGTGTTTCTTTTATCACTTTTTTAAAGGGGGAAAAAGCAGATATTCCTGGTCTTATAAAGAAAATAATTCTCTAACCAAGCCATAGTTGCAACACCAGCAATGCACCAGATTTAAACAATCAAATCCCTATTGAACAACCATATAAAAATTGATAAAACTCATCCAATATTCAGATTTTTTATTTTGTTTCTAATTATCCAAAAAAGACATGAGCAGCTCACTTGATGAAAAAGCAACATTATATTAAATCATTACACCTCAAGTAATTCGTAGAGGCCTCCAAAACAATGAATTTAATATCGACTTACAGGGTCTGTTTCAATAATGTTGTCAGCTTCTTCAAACTCTGCCATATCTGGTATATCCTCTTCCTCCTCACCTCCCACATAGGAAGGAGAAATTGGCTTAATAGAATCCTTTTTGCTGATTTCTAGGCTTTCCATGGAAGGTAAATTCTCATCCTCATTAGATTTACTTTCTAAAAGAAAAATAAAAGAGAAAATGCAAAGGCATAAGACCAAACAAATAATGCTAAACCACAATATACAAGGCTTCAGTCAAAAATATACCCTTGGGTTTCCCATGAGTTGCTAGCCACCCATCATTATCTTCATTATCAAGTAAAACTACTCCACCAGCAGCTTCATATTCTTCTTCTACAGATGCAGCTCTCCGAAGACAAGGCACTGTTAAGAAATTTCAAAAGTCAGCATCAAATAGTAAAACTATGGATGGGGGAAGAGGGCAGCAAACAAAAAGAGAGGTAAAAGTACATCTGATTGAGTACGGGATGATTAAATTATCAAAGTAAGAAAAGCCCTCTTCTTGTTCAGCTTCCAAGTTCATAACCAAGTTACCCCATATCTTGCAAAGCCTATGTCAGCCACTATATCTCAAATGACATGCACCTCTCATATAACATCACAATTATGCACTCTAATCCAAAAGAGCCCCAACACAGAAAACAAAATGGTAGAAATGTAGAATCACTGGCCAGATATTCTCTATATCAAAGTTCACATCAGCAAAAGGTTAGTTTAAATATCTATAATGTCATATATAACTTGCTCAGACCATGCATGTTAGTCTGTTATAAAGGGTCACCAATAATAATTAATAAAGTATTAAATAATGAAACCATCATTATGCAACAAAATTTTTGGAACGCTTGGCCAATTTCCATATTTGCAATCCAGCATCAAATAGTGCCGCCAGGGAAAATGCAACATTACACCCATGTGCCTAAATAAAGGAAACTTGTACAGAATGAAACAAGGAACCGAATAAACAAAAAAAAAAAACCACTGGAAAATAATAGGCACAGATAAGCATATTAATAAACAAAAATTAGTTCAGGTCCTCCTTCTCATAGACATTACATATTATTTTTGTAATGTTCAACAATACCTTTACAATGGCATACTGAGCTTCATTATTTGTAAAGCAAACAATTGAAATTAGGAAATAACCATATTTTCTGTTTAATTGTAGTCATAATTGATGGGTGTGTTGACTAGAGGATTCCAAGTATGCATAGCTTGCTTATTAGATAATTAACTTCATGATATGCTTACAACATTCATGACCAACTACTTGGTTTCCCAATATCACCAACAGCAACTGCTTTTCATAGTGAAGATGATACAGATAGAATGCAGCATAAGTTGGGGAAGCACAAATAGAATTAGTGTCTTGCTTACAAAAAGGGAAAATAATGTTTCCAATAACTGAAAATAACCCAAAAATACCATTGAGGGGTGGGGGAGGGGGAAATTTCATTGTCTGGTCTTACCATTTCTAGTAATTAAAAATTGCTTCTCTGGTGGTAAATAAGGCTTCCTCTTGCTTGGCTCACCTGATTCCCTATTTTGCATGGTAAAATAAATAGAACCCACATAAGCATACAGTAGAAAATCATAACTCTAAGAAAGCACCTCTTAAGATTCTATTCTTGATATATATTGCATTTACATGGGAAGAGAAGATTCCAAATTTGTTAATGGCTGGCTAATCATTATGAATCCAACTCCAATCACCAACCCTCTTCACATCACATTCACACCAGACCCTCCAGTAGAGAAACAATAATATATTTACTTCTTAATAAAAATTTCTTCTCAAAGGTACAAATTTACCAACAAAGCTTCAAATTCAAGAAACGAGCCAATAACCTCTTCTCTAATTAAGGAGAGAAAAAATACGCAAAATTTCGAATGAATTTCCCAGAAAGCAGAGGGGTAGGTCGGTAAATTACCAAGACCAGGTGGGGCATTTCGCCACGAGATTATCGCCGGTGAGAACAAACTCGCTGACACTGAGAACCCCTTTTTCTTTGAAGGCCGAGACAGTTCGAGGGCCCGTGATCCTCTCCACAGTGCCTTTGAAAGCTTCGTGGAGTTTGTGAGTCAAAACCATCTCTTCCTCTGAGGATTTGGCAAGTTCTGTGAGAGATTATCAAAGGAAGAGGACGGGTCGATTTCAATGCGGACGAGATGTATGGATTTTTCCAGGTGCTTCTTCTACCAGTTAAGGAAACCCATATCGGTTTTGGATCCTCTATTTTGGCTAATATGCTTTTCCTAACGTTGCTTCTGAAGAGTGACCAAGAAAAATGAATTAAGCTTCTTAAGTACGGTTATTTATTTTTCCTGACATAGAAATCTAGTCCTTAACTTCTATTATTGAAACTTCCTAAAATCTCCTCAAAGGTAGTCATAATCTTACTGTTTGAATTTTTAAACATAATGTTTACCTCTTAAATTATCTTTAAAAATAAAATGTTTTTGTATATATCAATTAAAATTAACATTACAAAAATCATGTAATTAATGTTTGATGCTTTATATCTCCATTATATGTATCCTGCATGTCACTGAGTGTATTAATATTTATATTTATGGAAGATTAAATTGCAACTAAATTAATAAACAAGGAACTAAATTAAAAATAAAAATTAATAAAAGATCAAATTAAAACTAAAACAATAAGTGATGAACTAAGTTAGTTATAAAATTAATGAGAAATCAAATTATGAATCAATTAATTAATAAGCAAGGGGCCAAATAATCTTTTATTCATTTCTTTTTATTTTTTCTATGATGATTCTATTAAGTAATTAAAATAAGAGACAATATATTATTTGCTCTTAAAAAATATATTTGATTCTTAAATTTTAAAAATAAAAGTTAATTTTTTAAAGATTGAACACTCGAGTCATATTAACTAGTTTATTTATATATGCATTACACTAACCTTAGAAAAAATTACTGTGTATTATTATATATCAATATATTTTAAATTATTGGCTTTTTTGAGAAGACACTTTTATAAAAAAGCTTCTTTCACGTACGAAACAGTTTTTATTGTTATTTTTTTTTTGGAGAATTCTAAAATATCAAAAACTGATAAAATTATATTTAATTCTACTTTATGCTTTGAATAAACTAAACTGTTAGATAAACTATTCAATTATATATCATTTTCTCTTACTATAATTTTGGATCATGCCAAGTTATATTTACAGTTTCTTATTATAAAGTTTAAAAGATAGTTAATTGATTAATTTATTATTTTTTCATTAACTTTAAAAAGGTTAGAACTTAAAAGAATTCCTAATTTAAAAGGTGTTTAATTAATTTAATAATTTTTTTCATTTACTCCAAAAATTTCTCAAATTTTAAAGAATTCACGAATTAAGATTTGAGAAATAATTAATTAATTACTTCATAATTTTTTCATTGACAATAAAAAAATTCATTAATTTCTCATTAATTTTAAAAAATTCAAAAATTTTGAAAAATTTTCAATTTAAGAGGTGGTTAATTAATTCATTAATTAATTATTTTATAATTTTTTTGACTATGAAGGATTTATGCCTTTAAAAAATTCTTGTTATATGTATAAGAAAAGTAAAAAGTCATCGTACAAAGAGTTGGATTTAATCAATTGAGACTTTTGTTAATCAACAGAGCACCTATACGAACCTACTTTATTTATATATAATAAATTCCAAGAGCATCTAGGGAAAGAGAAATAAATAATAACAAACTGAGTTTTGTATTTCAGAAACCAAATGATTAAGATATATGATTTTTTAAAATTAATTATATATTTTTAAGATCTACAAACTAAATAATTAAAGTTTATACAAGAACTATATTAATAATATATAAGTAAAGTATGTTCATTCAACATCAATTATATATAAGTAATGACTTTTTGTCCTTTTCTAATACATGTATAAAAAATTTTGTATTTAAATTCTTTATAGTTAACAAAAAAATTATAAAATAACTAATTAATGAATTAATCATCTCTTAAATTATAAATTCTTTTAAGTCTAAAAATTTATAAAATTAACAAAAAAAATAATTATTTTTTCATTATCAACAAGAAAAATTATGAAATAATTAGTTAATGAACTAATTAACTAACTCTTAAATTGAGAATTTTTCAAAATTTGAAATTAAAGTGAACGAGAAAATTAACGAATTAATTAACCACCTCTTAAATTAAAAATTTTTTTGAAATTTGAATAGTTTTTAGAGCTAATGAAAAAATAATAAATTAATTAATTAACTGTCTCTTAAAATTCATAACAATGAACTATAAATATAACTTGATATGATTCAAAATTAAATTAAGAGATAATTATATATGATTGAATGATTTATTCAACAATTTAGATAGTTCAAACTAAAATATATAGTCAAATGTGATTTTATCTGTTTATAATATTTTAAAATTCTTTAGAAAAATTAATGATAAAAGCTGCTTCATATATTAAAGAAGATATTTAATGATAATACACTCTCAATGAACCCAATAATTATTAGTATATTGGTATATAATAATACAAACTAATTTTTTTAAAATTTGTACAACATACGGGAAAATAAACTAGTTCCTTTTAAAACAAACTAAAATTTATTAATTTCATTCAACCAAGCAATTCAAACATCTGTAATTCTACCTAAGTAACTTGTAATGATAATATTTCGTTTAGGCGAATTAAATTTTTTACATTCCTTAATCATATTTATAGTCAAATTCTGGTTCAGTATGTTTATTTTATTTGATTAAACTCCTTATTTGCTTAATTTGTTAAATATATCCTCCAGTTGTTTCACACCATTTCAAGGTTTTGACCCATCTTCTCTAGGAGTCTTTAGTTATTCATCATGGGGAATCTTTAAGATTCTGTCGCGGTCAACATACGAATCTTTCAATCTGATCAATAATGCATTCATCTATTCCATTATAATTGAAAATAAATTTGGTGAAATTAAAATTTTAAATGCAGGTGATTTTGCTAAAATTTGTATTGTTAAATAAAAATTTAATGGTTCATGCTTTTAAAATTATTAAAAAATTTTAATATTTATTAAAATCTAAACAACCAAACTTCATAGTGTGTCTAATTTAACTTTTGAAAAGCTCAAAATTTTATTTGTACATTTAAATGGAATTTGCTTAACAAATATTTTTACTTGGTTTGGTTTTTTTTTTTTTGAAAAATAATTGTGTCTTCTAAATAAAATTAAAAAATAGTTAATTTTACGTTGAATATATTGTATTAATAACAAAAATTAATTTTTAAACAAAAATTTTTAAATATAAATCATAATTATGCAAAATTATATTTGATCAAAATTAATTTTAATAGAACTAAAATTATATTAACTCAACAGCAATCCAAATACACACTTTATGGTTATAATTATTTAAATACAATAAATTTCAAATTTCAAATTCAAGTAACCTAAATCGTGAAAGCATGAGATCCCAATAGTCTTCTTATCTGTTGCGTTATCCTAAGCCTTATGATTGATTGTCGTAATAATAGCCTTTTCTAAATTCTTTGTTCACATGATAAAAAATAAAAATAAAAAAAAAGATCCACTAGTTCCATTTTATGGGGCAAGAATTAGCCTTTACACTTTCTTGCTTTTCCTAAATATTTTCTTTCATCACGAAGGAATACCAAACCCTTTTAAGTAAATACCCTACACAAATCAATGAATTCTTCTATCATGACTTGAGTCGAAATAATATAACCGGCATAGAAATGAGGTGTCATTCATCCTCCTGAACCTATCAAAACCTTCATAATAGCAAAACTTATATAAATTTATATTAAATAAACATATATCTCATAACTCTCCATATAAATAGTTTCTGATACACCATAGTAATACATTAAATATTTAACTTGTATACAAGAAAGCAACTAAACTGAAACATAAAAAATAAATAAATAAAGACATAGCTCTAGCAGTAGGTTAGACTCATTAAGAAATTAATTAATAAAATTAAAATTCTGAAGGTGAATGTTCCAAATCGGCGTTAAAATCTGAAAAATGTTAAATAATGAGGTGAGTGAAAACTCAATGAGCAGATAATTCTAATATTGTAAAAATTAAAACAGATTTGCAATGGTACACTTTTCAAAATTATAAGTTAGAAGTCATACAGTTATAATTTAGTAATATCAAACAAAGAATAATCATTACTAGAATACCTTTAGGGATATCCTATAGAACCAGTTATAATTACATAATACAGAGTTAGCCCAAGGCTAATAATAACATATCAAAACTTATATTCATTCAACTATAGGCTCTGAGTAAATATCATAATGGTCATTGGCTTCAAATAGAATATGGTGGTAAGAGTATCATACCCGACCTTATCAGATTACCAATCGCAATGCACTATGACTAACATCTACTGTCATTAGCTACATGATTATGTCTTGAACACATTCCTAATATTTGATAAATAAATAAATATCTATGCACAGATATTAAAAATTTCAAAATTATACCACTTCAGAGTTTAGATTTCAATATTTCTAATAATTCAAAATTCAAAATTTATAATTTAGAATAATATTTTGCATAATTAGAATTATCTATTCACCTGAGAAAAGTATATCAACCTCCTTCTATCATTTATTATAATTTCTTTGTTGCAATTTTCTAGTCATTTAAAACATTAAATAAAATACTCTTATCATCCAATCCTTACAATAAATTTACTTATTTTAATATTATCACATACCTAATTAATTATCCCTCATTCATTTAAATCCAATTCACCTTTCTCTACTCTAAATTTTGGAAATTAAGTTTATGGACCACTTAAAGAACACTTTAAAATACTTATAACCTATATTTCATTTTATTATCCTTATTATCATTATTATTATTATTATTATTTTATTCAATTATTCCATTATACACTTATTAAATTTCTAACACCTACCATAGCACAAATTTCATTTAAGGGTTATTTAATAAATTTCAAGTTTTTCATTTAACCTCAAATAATATTTATTGTTATACAATCAAACCATTCTAATTTTTCCTTCTAATTTCCTTCCTTTTTCTTCATGAAAAATCTAGAAAAATTACTAAAAATTTGAATTTTGTTCTAAAATTCAAACTAAAATTTCTAAAAAATTCTAAATCACTCCCTAGATACATAAATTTAAGAAGTTCTAATAACACAAATTTCACTAAATTTCCAAATTGCCCCTAGACCTCTAAATTAGGGTTTTCCAAGTTAGAAGCCAAAATTCACAATTGATAAGTGATTTCAAGGGAAAAAAGTGTGAAATTCACCTTAGAAATGTAATCCTAACTCAATTTGAAGCAAGCAACGCGAATTGAAATCAATTTCATCACTTTCTAGCATGAATAGTGATTTCACGAATAAACAATACCCAAATTGGGTTTTCTTCAATTATGAGCAAATTGGACCAAATTAAGTAGTGCAAATGAGGAAGAAAGGTACAAAATCAATGCAAAAAGTGAAGACCTATTTTTAATTGGTATAAAAACGTACCAAAATCGCAAATTGGAGCTTCAGATTCGTGCCTTCTTGGATCGCCAGAAAATTATAGAAATTTCGGTGATTTGGCCACCGTTGAATGATGCTGGGTGGTCGACGATGTTGCTGTGGTTGAAAGGAGTCACCAGCGACCTTTCACGGTGGCTAAAATAGTGCTTGTGGTGGGAAAAAAAATTGCATAATAATGGTAGTTTGACACGATTTTTCTAGCTATATAGCCGGTGGGGAGCCTGCTGGTAACTAGGGATGGGCCGGTGAAGATGTCAATGACTCACTGATGAGCTAGAGTGGCTACCGGCAGGAAGTAGGAAGGCTTGAATTTGAACTGAGAAGGAGGAAAAAAACTTGTAGGAATGGAAGAATGGGTATTTAATGCATTATTTGCAAATGGTTTGAGGATTATAAATGGATGTTAATTGCATAATTAGGCAATAATATGAGTTAAGTGGAGTTAGTAAACATAATTGAAAATTTTAAATATTTTAAATGGAAAATATTATATATATATTTTTTATCATATCAAAATATCCCTCATAGATACTTAATTATCGTACTTAGTTGAGTTAAAAGTGCTAAAAATACACAGGGTAAGGCTTAGGTTCAGACTTTGGTTACAATCTCAGATAAAATTTTATTTGTATCCATATTTGTTTCTGACTGAATTCTTTTTATGAGTATAAATTTTACGGGTATTACATCTTCTTTATATACAATAAATGAGCAATAATAGATTTTCTCTCTCACAATATAATCTCATAATGAATTAAACATGGTAGAATATAAAGCAACTAATGTATGTGGAAAAAAAATATTTTGTTCCGATAGAGGTAAGAATAAATTTGACATTTTAATCCGTCAAGTAGTTACTTGATTTAGGCTTAAAATATTTTTGAGCCAAAATCCCAATTTGGTCCATCTAATTTAAAATTAGATAATATAACTTTCTTATTTTTATCAAAATGATTTAAGGTACAATATGTGCACCTTTCGATATCAAATCTAAAAGTGAGTTAATAATATCAAATAAACAAACAACAATATTTAAGTCTACGTATTATTAAATTTGAAATTAAATTGGTAAATGCTTTTGTGCTACTATAAAATCAGTTGTACCAATGTAATCATACATGGTATAATAAGAGAAAGACAAGTGACAATGTCATATTATATTGATTGTATGTCAATTTAAAATAACTTATTATATTTATATTTTAACCCCATTAGTTTACATTTTATTTATAAACATAAAATTCTTTTAAAATTTTTCAATTTACTCATTTTACTATTTATCTTTCATAATCTACACAGAAATATTAGTTTATAAATTTGTTAACTCACCTTTATATTTTCTTTATTTTTCCAATAACTCCACAATTTTTTAATTTTATTCTTATTTTCAATTTATGAATTAATTTTTTGTGGAGTTACTAAAAAATAAAATGTAGAGGGCATAAATTAAAGTTTCTTAAAAAAATTTTAGATTCATAAATAAAATCTAAAAATATTAGGAACAAAATATAAATACAACAAATTATTTTAAATTGGCATATAATCAACATAGTTTAACATGTCATTACTATATATCTTCTCTTAAGTATGTCACATAATAATTGCATAAGAACAACCAATTTTATAGTTATAATAAAGACGACACTAATTATATATTGTATAAAAAAATTAAATAAAAATAAATAAATTTAAAATTACAAGAGAATAATATTATCTATTTCAAAATTAAAGGGACCAAATAAAAAATTTTATAACCCTAAAAGTATCAAATATATATTTAAACCTATCATTCTAAATAAACATTATAACACTAAAATATAATTTTTTTTTTCACATGAGTTAATAAGATCTAATTCAAAAAACTAGAAATAGTAAACATCCAAAAATGAGGGAATAAAAGCCTCAATTTTCAATTATTTGAGAGTGATTTTGGAATTTAAAATAAATAAAAATTAAAATAATAATCAATATAATAATTTTTTTTTATTTATAGAAAGATTGAAAACGACAGGGCGGCCATCTGTCGTTTGAGAGCCCGAAACGTTACAGTTTTCCGCGAGAAGTGATTAACACGTAGGCACCGTTTTTCACACTTCACTTCGCCACATACAAAACCGTCACCCACCCATACAAACACTCACATCACATTCCGTGCAACACTCTGAATCGCAGAAGAAAGTAACCGAAAAAGTCATTAAATTTCCTTCAGAAATTTGAACCAGAAAGCAATGACTAAGAGATACTCAGTCCTGCAATCCAAACTCCTCGAACTAGAGTCGAAACTCAGAGATGCCTTGCTTCTTCATCCACCACTCGATCAAAATCAAACCTACCATCACGCTATTCTCTCTGAAGACATCAAGCAGAAAATCGCTTTTATTAGGAATCTATTATCTGCTGAGATTTCTTCTTCTCCCCCATCGAAGCCCCACCATTTGCAGCACATGGCCCAGCGAATCGACCAGTTGGAGGACGCCTTTCGGAAATGGGACAGTTTCACAGCGTTCTCCAACGGAGAATTCGATGTGGGTTCGTCTTGTTCTTGCACCGATTCGTGTTTCAACGACGACGGAGAGATTGATGGTGAAGTGGGTGGGGCTGCATTTGCAGAACCAGAGGACTTTTCCGAGGGTTTCAAGGCTATGGTAGAATGGGAAGGTGACGAGAATGAGACTATCTAGTTTTGCTTTTTTACAATTTTAAAATCTGCATAAGTAATTAGTTGTTATATTTGTTATGTTATTGAGTATTTAATTTATCTAAAAAAAATGTACTTTTTGGTCATGAAAGATTATTTGGCCTGTCGCTGTACATAAAAGGGTAGCATTTTCTCTTACAAGTAACATCATAATTCATCATGAATTTATATTCTGTATATTTTTGGTTGCCAAACCCATGTGCAAGGATCCAATAAGAAATAATTAAAAATAAATTTAAGTAATAGCAAATATGCTGTACAATAGCCAATCCCAACTTCAAATCTGTTCGCATTTAGTCTAGATTTAGTTTTTTTTTTAATTTTTTTTTTATATAAAAAGAAGTAGGCACAGAATGTAGCCTAATGCACGTGCATTTGACGCCTAGAAATGTATTGATCCATCAGTTTTGGTAGATTTTTTTTCACTTTCAATACATCCTTATAACAATTTTACTCATTTTACAGAAACAGAGTGTCCTGAGGGTTATGATGGAGAGAAGAAGAAGGCTATGACAGAATGGGAAGGCGATGGAGAGAAAGAGACACAGAAGGTGGGTTCTCTGTTAGTGTATGAAGATGCTAGAGATCACTTTCTTGAAGGCTTTGATCATGATGCTTGGATAATTAGAAAAAAGGGTATTGGAGAGGAATTATGGAAGGATATAATATTGAGAAGCATTGAAATGGGAAGAGAAGAGAAAATTAGAAGGGACAATAGTAATGTACATGCATTTGGGCAGATTTGTGGCGCAATGGCTTGTGGAGTTTTGATTGGAATGGTTTTGACGGGCTTCATGATGTATAATTTTTCTGGCTTTTTTCATGTTGTGGATCAACCATACTTCACCATTCCTACCTAATACAGAAACTCAATTATTATTATGGTATAAGTTGTATAAGGAAAAAAATATTTTTTAATCTTTTACTTGTTATAAATTTGTGATTTTAATTTTTTACTTTTAAAAAATTTTAAAACAATACCTTACTCATTAGAAAATATCAATACTTATATTTTACTTTTTATAAAGATATCAAATTTAATTTTTTTACTGAATTCTAAACTCTAAATTTAAAAAATAATTAGTATTTTTTTAAAAATAGGGAATTAAATTTGATGTTTTCTAATCCATGGAGCTCAATTTAAATATTTTAATGAGTAAAAAAATAAAATGATAATTTTATGATAAATAATAGATTAAACTAATATTTTACTCATATGTTTGGATATTTGCTGTAGAACAATTTTACTTATTTTATGCTATTTAGTGGATATGATTTGTAATTTAGGGATATGTGTTGTCTGAATTTCAATTTCTTTTGGGGTTAACGCGTGTTTAATTATGTGTTGTGTTGATTACGTGTCGCATGGTTCTACGAATTCAAGAAAGTTTACAATTTTTTATTTGTTTACTATTTTATACAACCATTGATATGAGAATAGTCATAATTACATAATCTAAAATTCAAAAAAATTATTTAGAGGTTTTAATTAGTCCAAGTCCACAAGGGTAATTCTATACCAATGAGCCACACATAAAAATAGAAAAAATTATCAATTGGTCCCTATAGTTTGGATTAATGTTTAAATTGGTCTTTATACTTTTTTTTTTTTAAGTTATTCCTTACACTTGTCAAAATCTTGCACATTGATTATTATTTTTCTCAAACCTCAACGTCTTTGATTTTTTCACCGTCAGTGTTCAACCCACTAGAAACAAAATAATTCTGATATGAAAAATAGGGACAAAGAAGAGTGAAAGGGAGGTCACGAGAGAGGAAGTGAGGTCAAGGGTATGACAGTAATATCACACAATCTTAGAGTGAAGGGGAGGTCACAAGAGAGAAAGAGAGGTCAAGGGTATAATGGTAATATCACACAATCTTTTATCAATTTTCTCATGATAGTTAAGTATACTTGTATAAAATACAACTGAACTTTTTTACATGTTGTATACTTATAGATAAAGGCTTTTGAATTGCTATTAGAGTGTCATTTGTTAGCATTTTAAGGAGCTATTTTTTAGCATTTTAGGGAGGTGAAATTGCTATTTGATATATAAAATAATTCCACATTCTTATAAATGGCTCTTTGAAATGTGTTAACAAGTGGCACTATTACTTTTATCATTAAATTATAATTTTACTAGATTTTATTTAAACAATTGAATTTGGATTTTTTGAGTTTTTTCTTGAAGGGAGGATTTTATGAGTTGATCTTATCTATATTGATTTTTTTTAGGGAGAAAATATTATTTTAGTCTCTTAATTATTATAAAATTATTTTTTTAGTCCCTTATTGTTGAAATGTCCCAAATAATCTCTCTTTCATTGAAAAATATTACACTTAGTCTCTTACTTTCAAAAAAATATTATATTTAGTCCCTTAATTTAGGGTTCACAGTTTGATAAAAAAATTAAATTTAATAATTTTCTGAAAAATAATAGGACCAAATGTGACATTTTTCTATGTGTGTAAAACTAATATTTATCATTTCAATGAAGAACCACAAATATATTTTTCTCTTTTTTTAGGTATCTCCTTCGTTCAAATGACTTTAATTATAATTATGTTTGGGTAAATTTTCTAATTGCTAATTAAATGCTTGACATTATTAAGAAGGCATTATTCCCAATGAATTTATATTGTTGCCAATTAAATTGTGCCATAATTCAATAATCAATAACATTATGAAATTTGCCATTTAAGTTATTGTGAATAATAATAAAATGCTCGTTTATCATGCTTTAGATGTCTGTTTTCATTTTGCTGGTTTTTTTTTCAAGCTTATGATTAAATTATATTCATGTTAATTGATTGATATATGTATACGATCGATACTTTTGAAATGCTTTAATTAATTAATTATAATTTGATTAAAATTTCTTAATTGCAAAGTAAATCTTTTACATTATTAAGAAAGAATTGCGTCTAAAAAAAAAAAAGAATTATTCTATGAATCTATATATGTTGATCCCAATTAACTTGTGCTATACTTGGTCCAATCAACATTTAAAAACATAAAATTTTCTATTTATGATATTGTAAACCATTATAAAGTGCAAGTTTGTGATGCTTTAAATTTGAATGATTTTATGATGCCTTAATTTCTGTTACAATTTCCTTAAATAATGTGGCATTTAATTAATTGATTCATTTATAATTATTTGATCGTTTGCTTGCAAATCTTCCTTTTACAATTATATTTAATAAATAAATAGATTAAGAAAATGATTTTTATTTGGTATCAAATTGTGAATTCGAAATATCCTCTTCATTTGTTTATACCCTCACATGTTTTGTTTGTGTAGCATTGAGCTAAAGCTGATTTTCTTCATCACTACGAGCATCTTCATTTCGGTCTCCTTCAGCATTTTAAGAACAAAATTTGAACTGTATCTTTTTGGATTAGTAATATTTCCTTATAAAAGTAAAACCAATGAAACATATAATTATATATGTACTTCAGCGTGGATTCTCTGCAATACAGGGTCTTAATTATGGTGGTCCACATATTTTTAAAAATAATTAAATAAAAATATATTAAAAAAAGTAGATTATTATATCTTAATCCAATGGTCTTTGTATTTATTGTAGAATCTGTAGCAGAATAGTCTACTACAGAGAATTTGCACTCATATGTACTTTTTACTTTGGTTGAATACATTCATGATTAAAACTAGCCATGCTATTCTAGTTATGAGTACAAATTATAATGTATTAATAGACCCATTGAAAGAGAACTTAAAGACTAAAAAGTCATAGTATAACTACAAAGAAAGAAAAAAAACTACATTAGTGATAGGTTTTTAGCATTTAGCCAAGGTTATAATCTTCATTAAATTATTTGGCAAAAGTTTTAAAAAATTGTTGTTGGAGGAGGTGTCACAAGTATTTAGCGAGGACACCACCACTAACAGTAGTGAGGGATAACCGTGACCATTGTTATATAATGTCACTAATACAATGTCAGTTTTTGTTAGATCAATCATGATTTTAAGAGCAAAAATATAAACTAATAACAAGTGTTTGTGTATATAGCAGCGACTAATATCCTCCTATAAATGAAAAGAATATTTTTTGCAACGATTTTAAACCACCGTAAAGTAATATAAATAAGCCCAACTATTTTGGACTAATAGTTTTTCTCCAATAAAATACATGTTTGTGTTAACAAAATAAAATACACATACATCCAATAAAACCATAGTCGAATATTTAATATCATAAATAGTTATCAATAATTCATACAAAAAATGTGCTACATCTGTATAACAAACTATCTGAATTTGATAATTCTTGTTACTAGTTAATACATATCAATTAGTGCTATGTTACATCCAAAAATTCAAATCAAGATATTCTAGTTAAAAGGCGACAATGCATGACTTGAAGAAGATGAAGGTTGCGCATCACCTGCAATTCCTTGAAAATGTGAAAGAGTGTTGAACATAAAATAAATAAGATACACGATAAAATAAATTGACCATTCATATAAACAATGATAGACTTACATCAGAATCTAGGATATCAACATACTTTGATGGTAATGGCACATTTCCACAAAAAGTTTTTGAACATGTATTGCATAAGACTTTCAACGCTCAGTATTTTCTAGTGCTCAGTTTGCAACTCAATCTCTAATTTCACCATTTGTTCGTTTACAACACTATTGATTTGCAAAAATGGCATCATAAGCATATGAGTAATTGTTCTAAAGACTTAAGAAGGGTGGGCCCAATCCTTCCTAAAGTTGGCTTAAGTGCTTTGGCCTAACACTTGTGCAAGGGAATCATACTCCCTAATTTCTTGGGTTGAACTTTCTTGGATCTTAATTTCTAAAATCTTTTCAAGCAATCAAAATCCTTGAATGATCAATGCCTAAAATCTATATGAAATAAAATGGAATTTAAACCTTGTGCATACTTACACATATTGTATTAGCCATATTGTTCAGATATGTCCCATCCTTCATTTTATGTGTTGCAATGTACACAACACCACTACTCACATTATGTCCACTTGCAACTTCCAACATTTATTAAATATACAATGTTATTGTTAAGTCATTCATGTGTCCAAAAAAATGAATATGCAATCTTACCATCTCATGCTTCTTTTTTTTAGCAAAGCTTTTAGTTCCTCCTTTATGCTTGGTTATCAGCTTCTTAATATTTGTAGTATTTGTCTCACACATTTTCTAGCATACAAAGAAGAAAGCCTCAATATAATTAGTAATAGTTTGCATGTACAAACTAAATTTTAGTTTTTTTAACCAATGTAGCTAGATTCAAGTAGTAATTTAAAAACCGCTCACATGTCAAGTGAGATCCATGAGGGATGATTCACTATATTCTCTTCTTTGCTGAATAATGGATCATAAAAATTCTTGAACAAGTATGAGTAAGTATCCCTTCATCTCTTGTTAAGATAGGACTTCTTTGCTATAATGTCTTCAAGTTGAAATTTTGACTTCACAACAAAAAAAAACAATAATTTATAATTCTTAGACAAAGACTAAAATGTAAAATGAAAAAAATATTCATGGTATTCATAACTTGTATTGTATTTCTGTAACATTGCTCCTTATTAGCATTCAGATTGTCCTTCCAACCATGGTAGCTTTAAGGAATAATGTGACATTTGAACTCAATGTTCCTAAAAAGCCAGCCAGAAGGTCGACCGCTTCACCTACGACTTAGCAATCACTATTAAAAGGCATAATTATATGTTGTCCTAACAATATCTCTAAAAAAAAGCCAGTGACATAGTCGTAGTTTATTATCCACAATTGTTTGAGTCATGGCTAAAATAATGGCATTAGTCAATGTTTCCTTTAATAGCCACAGTTCATTATGAACCATAGCTAACTTGCCACTATTCAACATGAACTGCAAACCGCATTCAACATAAACCTCGATAATTCAGTTGCAGTTCACGTTGAACCGCCTGCATTTAGCCATGGTTCATTATGGGCTACTTACTTTTAAATTATCTTTGTTTTATCATTAAAATACCACCACTTCGTACAATATATTTCTTGTAGATTATGTAAGGAATTTAAGGAGCGTTTACAGAGACAATTAAGTAATTGGATATGGTCTTTTGTTGAAATTTACGACAAAGTTCATAAAAAGTTTGTTGAATGGTTCTATTATCAAGTAAGCACGTTTACATACTTTATGTTTATGACCATTGTAAGTTAAGATATAATATCATTGTCAATTTCCCTTATTCAGGTAGGATGTAATAATGAAGAATCACATTCAGATGATTTAAAGTGTCTTGCGCTAAGACCTAGTGATTGTGTAAAGCATTATAGTGCATATAATGTTAACAAGTTTAGGTTTTGTATCTTAGAATGAGATGAAAGGCTGAAAACACAAAATAGTGAAGTCTTTGGTACAATTGGAATAAGAATTCATTCAAGTAGTAGTGATGGGCTTATGCAATTTAGTAATGTTCCATACTATAGAAAGTTAATGGATATAATTTAGTTAAACTACCATGGCCGTTTTACAGTTACCATGTTCAAATGTGAGTGGGCCAACTCAACCAATCCCAAAGGCATTATGGTTTATTACTAAAGTTTACATCTGTAAACTTTGCTCGATTGATATATACTGGTGATTATGAGGACTATGAGCCATACATCAAAGCTTCAGAAGCTCAGATGGTTTATTATGTAGAGGACAAGTTAGAGAATAACTAGAGCATACCTATATATTTTACGCCACATGGCTTATATAAAATGGGACCATGAGCCATACTTCAAAGTTTTAAAGGCTCAAGATTTGGATGTGTTGTTTCCACAAGACGAAAATATAATATTGGCGCGGTGTTTAGCGATACTTATATATATATATATATATATTGTTTTATATATGTTGCATAACTTGATTTACAATTTAAATTCTATATTAACTATCATACTCTTGTTTGGTAGAAATTTTGAAGATAAAGCCGTTTCTTGAATAGGATGAGTAGTTCTGCTTATTCTGGTGGTGAAATGTGTAAGCATCCCTTGGCAACATTAGAAGGTGACTCCTTAGAGCAAGTTCCTTCTACCTTAACCACTCATCCTAATTTGAAGTCCTATGAAGGGACCCTATTTCTAGATGAAGGGCCTACAGACATTGGTATTGATTATTAGGGTAAGGGTGCTAAAGCGCCTTCCCAACCCATGCATCCACCTTCATGCAAGAGAGCTTAGATTGTTGATGTTATTAGTACGAATGCTATAAAATTGTTCTGTGTTTTACTTAACTACAATGTAATTCATTTGGTAAATATAACTTCACAAATAATGAAGGCATGAGAAAGACCAAAACTCTAACTTATAATGATGTATGACACCTTCCCCATGGTGAAAGGGTGTTCTTGGAATGGAACCCTCTCAGTTAACTAACTAGAGATGGAGTTGGTTTGTTAAATCAATTCTTAGCCTCTATTGGTAGAGGCTTTGGATTATTTCCTCTAAGTTATCTTAACTGGAAAAGATTACCAATAGATTATAAGAATAATGTCTACAACAATACTATTCAAGTAATTTGCCTACCTTAGCACCTGTCTACATTTTTTAGATGTACAACTACTAAGATTATTGACTTTATGTTGAAGGCAAAATTTGTGGTTAGCAATGAGCTGCATAAGAACTATATTTTAAAGTCTATTAGACAAAAATGGAAGGACAAAAGACAAGATTTGTGGTAGAGTAGGGATGATAGAGCTTGCAATTGAGAGTAATTAATTGCTAAATGCCATAGTAGCATGGATAAAGATCATTGGACTTTGTTTGTTGATTATTGTCTTAACTCAAGAACTAAGGTAACATTAATTATATTGTTGACAAGTTCTGTTGAAACCAACTTATGATTGTATTTTCTTAATGAATAGCAATATGCTTAGAAGAATAGAGATAATAGAAAGAAGCATACTATGCCTCACACAGGGGGAACGAAAAGTATTACACGCAAAAAGGCAGAGATAGTGATCTTAATTTCCAGTGACTATATTATAGTATTTTTTTTGAAACATGTATATATGTTATTATGTACTTGCCAATTGTAGGAGTTAAAGTTAGGTCGTCTGGTAAGTAAAGGAGGATATGGATAGTAACACAAAAGCATACTGATGGGTATTACGTGAATGATGAGATTCTAACAATTGGTGTAAGTGTTTCTTTAGTTTGCTATTAAATGAGTTAAGCTATGATTTCGTTAATGAAAAGATTATTGTGAATATTTGTTGTGTTTATGTTTTATATTCAAACTAATGTTGTTGGTGTAGAAAAAGATTGCTACCCATGAATATGATTTAGTCACCATGTCTGAAGAAATTTCTATCGAGGATTCATTAGCATTTGCTCTATGAAGAAAAGAGCACCCGAGTCATGTTCAAGTGATGGGATTGGGTCCATTACCATCCTAAGTGTTTGGATGTTCCACTCGTTCTACCATAGGAACATGTTCAACTTGTCCTTCTAACATTGAGTTATAAAGTTAGTTCACCAAAATGCAATCAGTGATAGAACAATGAAGCCAAGAAATACAAGCTCAAAAGACACAATTACAAGCCATGATGAATATTATTACGCACAACTTTCAAGGTCAAATGCCTCTTGACCTTGCTACCCTCCAAACATCATCGGTGATGTTTTTAATATATACATTATAATTTATTTCAATATATTATATTACTAGTTATACCATCTAATTTAATCTCTATGTATGTTTTACTATTTCTTATACTATAGTTTTGGTACCGAATCGTGCAAGTAGACATCAACTGAGTGTAGTAGAACATTCTTTAGCAACTTTTGATGAGGATCAATAGATTTAGTAATCTTAAAATACTTTGAGGACTATGTTGTATTATTGTTGTGATTTTATAACATGTTATCTTTATTGGACTTGGATGATTAGTAGGTGGAACATGTATGAGTTTGAAATTCTTAATTAAGTGTAATGACCACATATTTTGTTGACATTAGTGTTACATTCTATGAGTTGTAGTTCTAACATTGGTTAAAGTTGAACTATGAATTGTAAATTAGTAGGTTTGGAAAAAAAATATTTAAATGTGCGTTTTTTTCCTTTAGCCACGGTTGGGTAACTATAACTAAAGTAAAATAGAAGTAGTTGCTATGACATTTGTATAAATAGCGTCACTTTTAGTAGCAATCCTACATCTACCCACGCTTAGTTATAATTGCAACTAAGTCCATAAACCAGCCTGGATTTAGCTATAGTCAAACCAACTATAGTTAAAACATTTAGCAGCGGTTTGAACCGCAACTAAAAGCCAAAAAAAAAAAAAGAATCATAGCTAAATCAAATTTTTTAGTAGTGATCCCCCACACTTCTTTTACCTTGAATTGCGTGATTCATGACATTTTCTTCATCTATAACATAAACAAGATATTTGACAATTATATATACAAAAAAGTACTAAACAAATTCATATATGCCTATGACATCCACAATCCAACATCTATCTAACTCAAGCCTATGGTTTGCAAATAAGTCACTACCTAAAGTGGTGGGAGGCATTGTCGATTCTTATGTAAGTAGGGTTGTTGATGGCATTGTTGACACTAGTGGATAGAAGCCACTATGAGTGGAGTAGGTGCTGACACCGGTAGACTGGGCATTGGTACCAATGGACTAAGTGGTAATATTGTTGGAATAAGTGCCGATGCAACTTACATAACATTGTTGTCTTTACCAATGTTGTCATATCTCTTAATTCTTGGCACAATGAATTACAAAACTTAAAATAGTCATATATGCAAATTTAACTCAGACAGTGGATTCAAAAGTTATAAGCATTGCCTATATAAAGTTAAGCTTACATTGCATTTGTCTTATAGCTGTCATGTTTCAGTTTCATATAGCAAGAAAGAGGAAAATGTAGAAAGAAACATTATATAGTGCAAAAAAGAAGTAAATGCCCAACTATATATGTATTTACATCCAATAGCTTATATAGTTTCAAAGTCCATATAAAAAGTAAGATTTATCCATACTCAACAAAACTTAACCAAATGCCTCATGCTTAAATCTATGAAACTCATGAATAAAATTACAACCATGGCAAAAAAAAATCACACTCAAAAGTAATCATCATATCCACCATGCCAACAATTCAAAAACAAAAGATTTAGCAACATACACAATTAAGCTTAAAATATAACAATACAAGTATACATAACATAATATTATACCTTCTTCCTTTAAATAAGCCTAAGATAAACTTGAACTCCTGCAAATTTTACCTTCTTTTCCTTTAAATATTTTACCTGCACTAGTTAGGAATTGAATAAAATTAAAATCCTGACTAGTTATGAGAGTAACTATAAAAAGATAAGCAACGAAATGAAATTTAAAACTTGCATAATTATAAGAGTTAAAGAGAAAAAGGTAAGTAACTAAATGAAATTTAAAACATGAATAACTATGACATTTAAATAGAAAAATGATTGATTAAGGGAACAAATTTATAATGTATAAAATTGAAACAACTTAAAATTTGAGGACCATATAACTGTTAAACACATATAAACCTTATAACTATTCCATGCTCAATAGACCATAAAGTTTTCTGTATCGTCTAGAAAAAGTGTGTCTAACTCTTGCTAAGGATATGACACATTATCGACAATACCATCCTTATCTTCTCCCATATCAAACAAGTCTCTTGGTTTTAAGTGCACGAGAACACATTAATCCTTGTAAGCTTTATCTTTTACATAATATATCATTTGAGCTTTAGAAGCCCTAATATAATGTACATAATCTTTGTGTTCTCTGAAATGTATTAAGCAAGAAAAATTGACCAAATCAAATCCAAGGTCATCTTTTTTTAATCCAACAATTGTTGTAGTATAAGCTCATTTACATTTGAACATGGTAACTATGAACCGACCAAAGTAGTTCAACTTTATCATATTCATTAACTTCCCATAACATAAAACACTACTAAATGTTGGATGTGCTTACATAGCTCTTAGTTTTAAAACTACTAAAAACTGCACTATTTTGAGTCTTCATTGCTTACTTTTTCTCCAAAGTTCAAAATTGAAATCATTTACATTATATGAGGTGAATCTTCTTGTTTGTGAAGTTAGGCCTTGTGCACAATAAATGATATCATTTAAGTGGATTTCTTCCTTGTCATCCTTAATTTAAGATAAATACACCAATAGTATTAAAGATATGGGCTAAAAATAAGTTGAAACAAAAGATATCAATCTTACTCACTTAATTGTGAAACCATGTGGCATATTCCCTGTGAACTACCCTTTGAATAAGTGATGCAGTATGCATCTAATTTTGTAGCATCTTCCCAACTACTTCTTGAACTCCGTGTACAATATGGTTGCATCAACAAAGTAATAAAAGATCTATAATATTCAAAACAAAAAGTTTTTTATTTACGTATTGAAAGAATTGAGTGACATGCTTACTATTCATTAAAACATGCCAATGTACTTGATGTTTTTCCATGTATGTAAGAGTGAAATATGAAGCACCACTTACTAGTTTGCCTATCTGTGTGATCATCATCGACATACCTCAGCTGGTTGAATCTTTTCTCAATCTCATCCAAATACCTTGATGAAAATATTAGGCATTCCTTAGTAATTTACACTTCAGGTTGGCTCCTATTACATATATATGATTTCAAATGTCTTAGATACCCATAGATTTAACATGAATTAAAGTAAGCAAACTAAAATGGAACAAAAATTAAATTATTATTGGCAAAAAATTTTACATGTTATGGGCTCGCCTCACTAAGCTTTTTGATAAGTCTGTAATTGTGTTATATTTGTATATATATTACTATGGACTCATCATGTATTTCAAAGAAACTTATTTAATTATTAGTCAATGTTACAGGAATGATTCATGAAAGAGACTTAAATTAGCAATTGATTGCAACTTTTTACTACAATTATATAATCCTATAAGGCCTACAAGTAAGGGTGAAGACTAACCCAATGAACCTAGTCTGGTCTAGTCTGACCAAATATGGCCTTGTTCAAAAAGAGGCAGGCTAATGAAATAGGTTAAAAATATGGTGTTTTACCTTAGTTCGAGCCAAGTCCTGAGGCACTTATACTCCCCATAATATATGGCCCAGACCTGAGGTAGATTATTTTTTCAACAACTTAAATAATTATTAGATTTTTTTCCATTTTCTGATTAACCTACCTTTGTCCTTTAATAACCTTTTCAAGTAAATAAATGTCAATAGCAATAGCATGCCTCAACTAGTCCACAGAACAACAAAATAGAAGTAATCAGTAGGTGACAGGCAATTGCGATTCATCGTCTCCCTCCCTTCCAATTTAGGTCGTTCTCAATTGTCTTTTTTATTTTTCAATTGTCTTTTTCATCTTGAATCATCTTCTTCAATCTTTGCAAATCACGACATCTTTTGGTGAGTCTTCATCTCAATTGTTCTTCTTTATCCCTAGCTCTAGTCTTCTATTTTTTATTTTTTATTAGGAAATCTCATTCATCTTTCATTTCCATTCAATCAAATCTGGAGAAAAACATACCAAAGAAAAAGTTGACAGATCATTAAAGAATAACAATAGACCAAGGATGACAAATAGATCAAATAAAATGAGTATATATGAGAAAAAAAAAAGAATAAATAAAATTAAAAGGAAAATAATGCGATTGAAGATGGACAGAGATTCAAAGATGATTTTTCCTAGCAATATCATTTTTTTCCTCCATCTCCTAATCTTTTTCTTCCTATTTTTACGTTGACTCAACTCTGACCTAGAGCTCTGACCTAGAGCAAGCCAGATAGACTCAATCATGTAGAAGGTCAATTTAGGTCAGTCTAGGTCTTAGGGCTTGAAAGAGAACCTAAAGCACTTATCGAGCCAGGCCTCAAGTTGGCTAAAAACCCAGCCCGTGTTCAGCCCCACCTATAGCTTATCTTCATGAATTATAATCATGTACAAATTTAAACTTAAATCTATTTTTTCAATAGATAATATTAAGGACATATTGTCAAATAAAATTTCAAATATGACATGAATATTAAATGAAATTCAAGAGAAGTTGGGTTGAGATATTTAGCTATCATAAAGAAAGGTATAACGTAGAAATGCCATGTAGGAAATGGAAAATAATAAAGGGAGCATATATTCTTCTTGTTAGTTTAAGATGGAACAAGGTATAATAATTACAATGAAAGTTAAGATATACAACTTTCATCTACATATATATATATATATATATATATATATATAGATATATATAGATAAAGATATGCCCATTTCAAGTAATGGCATGCAACTTGAAAACCAAAACACATGATATGCATACAACATAGAATAAAACACTTGAGAGCAACAAAAATGAGAAAAAAAAATAAGTAACATAAAACAAACACATAAGAACTATTAAGTATTCTACCTAACACTTTCAATGGAATAAAGAATTCTGTTAGGATTTTGTGTGTACACCAGTTGATTCATTCTTCATTTTCCATTTTATATGAAAACAAAAAGCTATATAGGGTATTCAAATTTTGGTTATAGTTCTAAAAATCTCAACATACTTGTATAAAACTTTCCAATTTTAGAAATAATCAAACTAAATGGAAGAAAATAATCTAACTGAAAGGAAGAAAATAATCAAACCTAATTCAAAACACATAAAAACCATTGTATAGCAATTCTAGCAAAGAAAATTGAAGCCAAACACAACTTATTATTTTTCCAAATTAAACTAAAGCAAATGGAAAAAATTTTATTATTTGAAGATATAAAACCCTTATAAAGTCAAACGCAACAAATGTAAAAATGGGATATCTCAAATTTGACCATAAAAAAAAAAAAAACCCATTTGAAAGAACCCTAGTATTTCAAAAACCATAACATTTGAATATTGCAAAATTACTTGAGAAGTCCTTTTGCTGTAAAAGTCTTCAATTGAAATCAAAATATGTCACATTGATTTATAAAGGCAATTGTTATTTGGCTTATATTTGTTTGTACAATTGTTCAGTACTCTAGTTATAGCTCTACTAGCTTATAGGTAGATCCTTACCCCCAATAATTAAATATCATTCAATGAATAGGATTGAAAGCATATTTGCATTTGACTAGTTATAAAAATTTTAAGAGGTACTTCTTTTGGAATTTAGTTTGGAAAGTGAACTTACCTAAAAATTTTAACCAAAGTACAATCAAATGATGTGAGCTTGCTTTAGCCCTAGTTGTAGGGCGATGTTAAGCCAACCATCAAAATACTCTAATTAGTATATATATATATATATAACACCATAAATTGACACCTAGTGGGGTATCACGTAAATGTAATAGTAGTAGTAGTAGTAGTAGTAATAATAATAATAATAATAGTTGATAAATTAATAAATAAAAATAGTAAAATTCCATTTTGGTCTCTCACTTATTAGTTAACTTTGAATTTGGTCATTCACTGATTTTTCATTTTCAATTTCTTACCTATAAATTGATTCTCAATTTGGTCCCTCTCCTTTAGTTAAGAATATGAGACTAAATACGGTAATTTTAATATTAGTGAGGAACCAAATTAAGAATAGATGATTAATGAATGATAAAATTGAAAATGAAAATCAATAAATGATCAAATTAAGCATCAAAATCAATAAAAGACCAAGTTGAGAATGAACTGATAAGCAAGGGACTAAAATATTGTTTTAATATAAATAAAACTATCATTATACCCTATTGAATTATGGTTTACAAGACACAAATCTTATGGCTTGTATAGATTAAGTTAGGGTAATGCCTGAGTCTTGAGGTAAAAGTAGGACCAGAACCAAAAAGGTTTATTTCATAGTAGAACCAAAAGGTAATTGAAAATTAGAGATATAAACTTCAAATTCAATTAATTTGTTGCAATGTTTTAGCTTTTATTTGGGGCCATAAACAAATACCTAGTGCCTTGTGGAAAAGGATGTTCCATTTTGAAAATGAGATGCTAGCTCACGATACTCATTGCCATCAAATACTAAAATTCTTCATGAGTTAAAAGATTGCTATTAGAGGAATGAAACATGACTTTTCCATTGACAATAGAAAATTGGAAATGTACATTCACTAATATAGGTATTGATGTGTAATGACAACAATCGAATCAGGAGAAAAATGCAATTTTGATCCCTCACTTTTTGCCTTAAGATTAATTTGTTGAAATAATTTTCCAAAAATGTTGTAGATTAGCATTAATTTATTATTAGTTTAATTTAATAAGTTAATTAATTAATTAAGCAAACGATTTTGATAGAAAGGAAGAATGGATTGAATTTGACTTAATTATGGGTAATCAATGATAGGTTAGATTACCACAACCCTATTAGATAGAAGCCTCTACCAGTAGCCAAAAATTTGTCAATAATAATCCTATCATATTATTGATGGAAGGGTAAAAGAAGCATTTTATAAGTTAATTTATAATTTAAAATTACCTAATTATAAATCTAAGTAGTTGAGGAAGTGGTGAATTATCTTCTAAAATAAATTAAATATTTTACTTATTTAAAACCATATTTTTTTTCTAAACATGTGTTAACTTGCCCAGTGTTTAAGGACTCACGATAAACTCATTGTGGCTATTTAAAGTCATTTCTCTCATTAACTCAGTGTGTAAAAAATTTTGGGCAAAGTAGATTGTTATCTCTACTTGTTAAATTATGTCTACCTTGAGATTTTCATCAAGTAAGTACCATTTACATTGTTATACCAAGATCATACCGAAAACACAAAGAAAAACATGACCTTTATTATCGTACACACCAAAACTTTTGAGCCAAAGTATACTAAAATTATGGGGTTTTGATCAAAATTAGTTGAGGGTTTTATTAGCCTAGTAATTTTGAGAAAAATGGTGTCTAAACCTGGCCAAAACTCAAACACTTTCAACTTGAGAAAACCCATAGTCCTTCAATTCAAAAAACTGATTAGAACACCTTCAAGGCAACGATTGAGTTCAAGACTGGAAAGGCTATTAAATATATCTAATCAAACAAAGGAAGTGAGTATTATGGTAGATATATTGAAACGGGTAGAAATCTTGGTCATTTGCCTTATTTCTGTAAGAATATGACATTAAAACTTAGTATACCATGCCTAACATTCCTCAGCAAAATGGGTCAGTTGTTGAATTAAGATGATCCTAAAGAATTTATAAGCTTGCCATTCCAAATTATTATATAATTTACTTACAAGAGTTTAAATCTAATGCATCATAATGATGTTTGGATACTTACTAAATTACCAAATGGACACAAACTTGTTAGTTACAAGTGGTTCTTTAAGACTAAAAAAAAGACAGATAGTAAAATTGAAAGTTATAAAGTCAAACTCATAGTTATAGGCTACAATCAAAAAGAAGGTATTGATTATACAGAGACATTATCTCCTATACCTACTAAGGATGCCCTCAGGGTAGTCATGACTCTTATTGCACATTTTGACCTTGAACTTCACTATATGGATGTCAGAACTGCATTTCTGAATGGAAATTTTCATAAGGATTTATATATGAAGCAACCTAATGGATTTGCAGAATCAGGGAAAGAACAACAAGTTTGTAAATTAAATAGGTCTATTTAGAGGCTAAAGCAAACTTCAAGGCAATGGTATCTAAAGTTTAATAAGGTGATCATTTTGTTTGGGTTCATTAAGAATGTTCCATATTAGGGCATTTATCAAAAATTGAATGAGAGAAACTTTGTAATTCTTATGCTTTATGTTGATGACATCCTTCTCATTAGTAATTCTGTAGGTCTATTGAATGAGATACGTTGTCATGCCATTTTAATATGAAAGATCTAGGTGAAGCTTCTTTTGTTTTGGGAATTCAGATTCACAATGATAGATTGGATGGCATTTTGGGTTCGTCTTAAACAACCTATATTGATTAAATGTTGAAGAAGTTCAACATGCAATCTTGCATTCCTTGTACTGCACCATACAAAAAAGGTGAATAGTTGTCAAAATTACAATGTCCTCAAAATGATGATAAGAGGACCACAATGGAAAAAGTTCCACATGCATATGAAGTTGGCAACCATATGTATGCTCAGGCATGAAAACGTCTAAATTTTGCCTTTGCGATCATTGTGCTTGGCAAGTACTTGAGTGATCCTTGTCATGATTATTAAAGGGCAGTAAAAAAAGTCATGAGGTATCTTTAGGGTACAAAATATTTTGTATTAGCTTTCAAGAAGTCTATTTCATTAGAGATTATGAGATATTCAAATTCAGACTATGCCTCATGTATTGATGATTGTAAACCCACTTCATGATACATCTTTATTATGTTTGGAGGAGTTATTTCATGGAAAAGTGATGAGCAATCAATCAGAACTATCTCAACTGTGGAAGCATAATATATGGCTTGTTATAAAGCTACTTGACAGGCTATATGGTTGAGAAAACTAATATCTGGCATGTGTTCTTATTGATTCTATATTACAACCTGTAACCATATATTGGGATAGTTCTCTGCTGTTTGCTTTTTTCGAAACCACAAAAACTACAAACATACAAAATACTTTGATGTATAGTTCATGTTCATTATAGAAAAGATTGTTGAATCCTAGACCCGTCTGGTTCTTGTTTCTAGTGAACATATACTTGTAGATCTGTTGACGAAAGGCTTGCCTATGGGAGTACTTAAAAATCATGCATCTCATATGGTTGTTGTTAAATGTTTATTATGTAGCCATGGTTTAGTAGGAATCTGAGTTCAATATTTAAAGGACTTTTATGGTGTAATGTAACATCTTCAATGTTAATTTTATAATCCACTCTATTCAAACATTGATATTGTGTTATAATTATATTTATATCATTTGTGTCACTATCAAATTCAATGATCTTGTGTTATAACTATATTTATATCATTTGATTGCTTGTCAAATTCAATGATATTATGCTATTTCATTTTTGAACTTTGCATGGTTTTGTGTATATATTGGTTTGCTTAATTTTAATTGATATTTGTTTAATAATTTTTCTAACAATCGATTAATGCTAACTAAGTGAGAGAACATTTAAATAATTTTTTTTAAATGTTGTGGATTAGCACTAATTTATTATTAGTTTAATTTATTGGGTTAATTAATTAATTATACAACTAATTTTAACATAAACTAAGAATGGATTGGGTCAAAGTTAATTGTGGATAAGCATTAATAGGTTGGATTACCCACAAGCCTATTGGGTAGAGGCCCCAACCTACAACCCAAAGCTTGTTAGTAATTATCCTATCTTATTATTGGTTGAATGATAAGTAGAGGAATTTATAAGCCAATTTATAATTTATAATTATCAAATTATAAATCTTAATAGTTGAGAAAGTGTGGAGTTTTTTTTTTGAAATAAAATAAATGTTTTATTTATTTAAATCCATCATGTTTCTGAACATGTGTTAACTTCTCCATTTTCTGATAACTCACAATAAAGTCATTTTGGCTATTTAAAATCCTCTCTCTCATTTACTCAATATGTGAAAAAATATTTGGGCAAAATAAGTTGTTATCTCTACTTGTTAAATTGTGGTTGCCTAGGGATCTTCATCAAGTAAGTACCATTCCCATTGTTATGCTTTGATGATTTATTTATGTCATTATCTCCCATTAGTTTATGGAATTTCTGTTTTCATAATTTGGTCATTCAATAATGGAAAGTGTCAAAATGGTTCACTAAACATGAAATTGTTCAAACAAAAAAGGTCCTTGAGAAAAATGAAATTTTGAACCCTTAATTTTGACCCTAAGATTAGTTTAGTCCACCTTTGATGGAAGGTATTAAAATAGTCTTTCAAATATAGAAATGTATACTAATTTAATTCTTCTGGAGGTTCATTTTGACCTTTGGAGGACCATTATTTTTAAAAGAATTTCATCTATGAAGAACTATTTTGATAATTTTAATCTTTTGAGACCCAAAATGAGGGAATTACATTTTACTCTAAAGGTCATTTCTCACAAACAGAGGGACCAGATTTGTTCACCTTTTCATCTTTGAATGATCATTTTTACACTTTTCATTTTTGAATGACTAAAATGTTTTCGAGACAACAAATGAGGGACAAACAATGCATTTTTGTCATTGAACAAATGAGAAAAAGGAACTTTATATGTTTAATTCATGAGCAATTCGATCTGATGAAAGCTTAATTGGGATGTTCATAGTACACTTAGGATTAAGGAAAGAAGTTTTGTGTTATTTGACAACTTTTGTTTCACGCAAAATCAACATTAATTGTGCACTTCTTGGTATCCCACACAATGCTGATTGTTCTTAGCCTTATCTGGTGTTTGCCTAATCATATATACCAAGCTTAGTATGCTTGTTTCTTTAGAGTATTGCCTATGTGTTTAAGGCAAAAATATTGACGTAATGAGAACACCCAAGTAATATTAACTTTGATTATTTAACAATTTTGAATTAGTACATTCAAAAGTGATTTTTAGATAGTAATCTAGTATACAACCATATAGTTAACAACAATACTTGTTAGCTATAATGCATTATAATCTAAAATTCAGGTAACAAAAGTGTTGCTAATCCCGTGCGTTGACGACCACGAGAACGTAATCTAATTATCCTAAACCGCCGCATGCTTTACACCTTTGTGTAATTAACAGCGTAACTACAATGAGTAAGAAGAAGGCCTTAATGTGACAGAAGGGAACCATTAATTTGATGACTAAGTTTTGTATTTAATGTTTCTTATTGTATGTGTACAATATGTAGGTTTAATTTAATTTCTAATTTTCTTGACTCGTTCAATCTTTTTCAATTACTTACAATGATATAAACTATGTATTTAATTACTCAAACAGGACAAATATCTTAACAAATTGATATAGTTTACAATGATATTGACTTCGTGTTTAATTAATTAAATAAGATTTGTATCTTACTGCAAAAAGTTTATTTATGGTACCGATTTAAAAATTAGAAACTAAAAAAACTAGAAATCACTTGCCCTCATTCTAGGCAAGTTCCCTATTATTAAATTAAAAATATTATGGGGAACTCATCTCATTGTGAGCGAGTTTCCTTTAATTAAGTATAAAATAGCAAAGGTAATTCGTTCATATTAAAAAGTGCTTTACGTCAGAGTCAGAAAACAGGGAATATAAAAGGAACCAATCAAGCATATTGAACAAATACCCTAGAAGCATTTCAAAAAGATCTTTTTATCACACTAGGCTCAAAAAGCCTGTTTCCCCAACCCTTAAATTCTGTATATCCTCAGTCAACAAAAAAATATTACTAATAATTGTAATCAATCCAATAATATTTTATTTAATAATTATTATATTAAAACTACAGCTTATAATAAATGACTTAGGCCAAAGCAATAAGTTTGCAAAGACATGTTAAGGAACTAAAATTAATTTCTAATATGCGAATCACAATTTTAGGGTTTCTGAAGATCACAATCAGAAAATTGCCATCCGAATGCATGATGATTGTTAGCATTGTTTTTTTATTGCATTAATATCTGTGTAATGAAGTACACACTGAATGTTGATTTTCAAAATTAAAAATGAAATAAATGAGTTAGTTTCATTTAACACACTCTATATTCCAAAATGGTACTTCATGAAAATAGAATTGAAAGAACATTTCAAAATAATAAGAACAAAAATATAAAATCTAAGCATTTTTGTGTAAACTTATAATATGTTTGAATTTGAGATTTGCAATATTAAAAAGTCCTAAAAGGAAGGATTGCCTGTGAAACAATTTCATTTGATTCAACATCACTTTTGCCCTCTAAAATTTCAATTGCAAAGTGAAAAGAACGAATTTTGTAAAACTCAAATTTCATATAAATGTCGTCAAACAAAAATCCCAAATCACGGTCATACAAACTCTCTTTTAACCAAAATTAAGTTTGAAAAATCACGGAAATCATACAAACTCTCTTTTAACCAAAATTAAGTTTGCAAAATCACGAAAATTGAGTATACACCACGCCAATCCAAAAACACTAAAACTATAGAAATTTGCCCCCCAGTGGCTGCCAGACATACTCAACCATATTCAAGTTGTAAATATTTATTATTGACTCTCACTGCTCTGGTGTACCTACATAAAATAATATTGCAATTTTTAACTAAAATGCAAATTGACTTCCTTCACAGGATAACAATTCTACACAGTCATCAAAGGTCATCAGATGGGATGAACCACGGGCAATGGAGGACCACGGAGCATAATTAAAATGTCGCAGGCACAACGAAGAGAGATTTCAGACTCATTAAACAGAGCAGAAAACTAAAAGCCCTGGGGGATAGATTTAGTTGATACTTGATACTAAATCAGCTTTCGATTTATATGAGAAAATAAATGTTATCATATGCATAGACGAGTTCACAAAAAATATTCAAAAAAAAAAATTAGAGGCTTTACGAAGAATGAATAAACAAGGAAGTGCCTATGATCCACTTTAAACAGGAACTGGAAAGCCCTTCTTGGCCATGCTATCCAAAACATCATTGAGAGCTTGACATAAGCCAACAATCTGCAAGGACAAAAACCAATATAAGCAAAACCTGAGGCTATTTGAAAGAAGGCTTGAAAATAGATCCTCTCAATTTCTTTCCGAAAAGAGATGGGCACAGAGTATGGAACCAACTTAAGTGGTGACTTGTATGATGGCCTCCACATACTCTATGTCTATCTCTCTCAAAAATTGATAATGTTAATTTTTTGGAAAAAAATACTGAGAGAATCCAAATGAAAAGAGGGAGAGGATTTTTAGTCAACACAAAATACATAATCAGAAGTTAGGCAGTATGATTATGTAAGTGGTGCTCAGAGTGCAAACAAATAAGCTTAGAGCAGTGATAAATTTAGGAACAGAAGTAACAGAACTTTACAAACTTATCAAGTAAACAGAAATCTGTTTTCTAATTCATAAAATTGTGTTCATAAGAGTTAAGACCCATGAATTCGTCATATAGAAATTATTAGAGTTCAACTCCTTTTCTTTCTTTTTTTAATTTTGGGAAATTCTATTCACCAAGAAAACATTAAATTAAAAGTCTATCATATTCACAAATATCACTAAAAAGAGGACTACATATTCAAATCTTACAAATTTTATGTAGCTGCACAAAACATGGGGATGCGATATCAGCTTTTATCCAGAAAATTACCTGCTGGTCCCATCGTTGTAACTCCTCAGTGTCATCCTCAAAATGTATGACAGCTTCCACCTGAAATAAGCCAATCAGATCAGAGTAACCCATATTTTGATGAAGATACCCTCCTGAATAATTTTTTAAAGGATGCACCAATATATCCAACATTATGATATAAAAATGTAAAACATGATTAAACAAGATGAAATCCAGCTCAGGCAGGCAATGCTGGCCCAAATAATGTTCGAGAGCATATCCCAGGGTTCTTAATTTTGGTTTCTTGCAACACAGTATGAAATTCAAGGTTCTATATTATTTCCCTTTGTCCTGGAGCAGCCACTAACTTCCCCTATCACTATCACAAACCCCATCCCAGTTAACACAAAACACCCCATAGATATTCCTCCATTATTGTCATTATTTTTCCTATTTTTTCAGAGTTTATTTTGAACTAGTTTATACTTCTACACTGTTCAACAGCTAGATTTATTTTGTGCTCATTGGTACTTTTGGTGGATGTTGGATTTTTCCTAAAACATTGGAGCAATAACTCATGTTATCTTAGAGGTTTCCGAGGCATTTTGGCCTTTGTAATGTATGTTGTTTAGAACTTTGTATTTATTGACAAGAAAGAAAGCCAAAATTTTCAGGGCTTAGTTTTTGCTGCTGCCGCTTTTGTGGAATAAAACAATCTTATAGCTTAATTATGTCGTTAAGCTAAAAAGATACTTTCCATGGGTTTCTTTGCTGAACATGGAAAAGTGACGGGCAAACTTAATCGATGTGCTTCTCTTGTTACTTTGGATTTCGTAGTTTTAGTTTCTTCTAGGAGAATATCCTTTTCAATGCTCTTAAACTTCTTTCATGCTTCTATTTAACAATAGTTTTTCCTCAATCCAAAATTCATCTATTAAAAAAAAAATTTTGAGGTTGTAATGGTTATTTATACCTGATCAATAGATCCCCTCATCCGGTCCTCATAAATCATCCTTGATGCTATCTTCTCAGCCTGTAAACAAAATTATTGATAGACAAAATCAACAAAAGATCACACGTAATAAAATATCAAGTTTGTCAAACTCTAGGATCATTTAAACATGATAAACACTTCCTTGAGGTATTGCCCTCATTGAAACAGATATTATTATCATGCAGAAACATTTGGTTGTTGGGCATTTTTCACCATATAAATTTAACCATTAATATAAATCTTCAAAAATTAATCCATCATATTTATGAACATGGAGTAGTAAACTCAAATGAGAACTGTGTCTTCTTTTAAAGGCTCTGCTATTTGATGCTCTTTCCTAAACCAATGAGGCAAAATGCTTTACCTTATGTGGCGGAATCCCCAACAGTGTTCCTAATTCATCAAAGCTACAGCAGAAACATAGAACAGGGTCATAATGAATATAATCTAGCATTAATGTTCAAATAAACTGGGCATAAGGGAAAACCAGCATTGCAATGTCTCATACCTAATATTTGTGTAAAGTTTGCTTGCACTTAGTAGATTATGCTCAATCATAGCACGGTCCAGCACAGTGAAATTGTCTGGAAGAAGGGCTTTCTGTGCGACAGGTAAATGCTCAGAGATACAGTCTATAGAAACATAAATAACCATACAAAGTAGGCAGATAAAACCTGGTGTGCTTTCAATTCTTCTGCAAACGCATCAATTTCAGGCTTTCTCAGAATTCTCTCCAAATACACCTGATAAATTCAAAATTCGCATTATATAACCAGCATGAAAATCTGTGTGAATGACAGAGAAGAGACAGAGAGACACCTTTTGCAGTATTGGATAAATTTTCAATTTTGAACAACGTTCATCCTAATGCAGGCGCCAAAACATTAGTATGATAACAGAATTGCAATCAGAAAATTTACATTTGTCTTATGTTTCATAATTGAAGCTTTTACCTTGTATAACGTCGCAAGAACACGAGAACGTTGAGGTCCTGCAGCTGCCAAAATTGTACATGTAACAGCAGCAGATAAAGCTTGTTCAAGTGCATCTTCATCTATCACCCTGTAGTAGAGATAAAGCACATAGTTAATGAAATGACTAACAACCGCAGCATATCAACTATGATTAGGAACAAAGATAGAGTAGACAACACCATTCTCATAAGGGGGACTTACCAGCTAGAAAAGAATACAAGATTAAGTCTTATATGTAATACTGCAGAAATAAAAAAAACATCTAGGGTTCCTGAGCCCTTACAACAAATATAAGGAACACAAGTTTTGAGCATTCTATTAAGCATCACTGCAAGTTTGCAAAATTAGAGCTTATTTTCACAATATAATATTGGCCTATAAGATTCAAGGCTTAAACTTGGGAGTTGAGATCTGCTAGCCAAATATAAAAGCATACTTGTTAAAGGATATGTTAATGAGTTGGAAAAAGTACCCTAACCAAGAAAAGTAGAGAAATATAATTTAAACCAATAATTCAAGGTATACGCATGCATCTTCTTCTCATTTATGCAACTATATAAAGCTAACGGAACTATAATAATAATAATAATAATAATAATAATAATAATATATATGCTAGAAACATACTCATCTCCTCTCTGCCGCTTTTCAATTTGAGATATATCATAGTATCGTAAAGCTGCTTCCAAGAACTTCCTCTTTAAATCTAAAATCCTTGCATAACAAACCTGGCAATAAAGGGGAACAAAAACAAGAGGCAAAACAGATCAGGAAAAGCTAAAGCATGCAGCTGGTAGCTCATTCACCATTTAGGGGCTATGAATGTTCGAACCTTGTACTGTAAATTCAGTACTTCTTGCTGACTATTGCTAACCAAGAATGATGCTTTATTAATAAAAGCTTCAGCATTAACAGCATCGTCATCCTGCCAGTAAGCAAAGGGTTCAATAGTTCCACAATTTACAGGAATTAATCCTTAAAATTCAGGCATCAAACACATATATGGCAACCATATTTCAAGAGGAATGACCTTTGCTATGCCTGAATAAGTTAAAATTATTCCATTTTGAAACTGCCTCAAGAGCACAAGGGAAGTTAACAATTTGTTTTTATTCTTCTTAAGAAAGATTAAGACAAAAGAATTGTCAAAAATATGGATTCAAGACTCCAGAAGATCAAATAATCTTAATTTTGATGCTCTTTTCTCACTTGGTAGGCTCTCGCTATGATGTTAGCCTATTTCTCAGTCATATGATAACTTATGCCAATGGATTATCACAGATGTACCAAGTAAAAGACATAGTCATGCCACTAGTCATGAATTACAATAATACCAATACCTCAAGATATAAACGAGCAATTTGGACACATTTAGACAACCTGAATGTATCATCAATCACCCTGATAAAAAGAACAACAAATAAAAACTCGGTTAAATAAAGACAATTTGTTCTAAATTATTAAACATCCATCATGCAAATAGTTGTGAGACGTTAAGAATTCTGAGACCTCATTCCAGAATCTAGATCAATGCCACTGAGCATCTGAGCCGCTTTTGACCATTCCTGCTCAGATTCATAAAGCTCTGCAAGTTTCTCTCTAATAATTAAAACCTATATTAAGAAACATAACAATCAGTGTGAAGGAGGGAGTGAATTTAAGATGACAAAATACAAGAGAAAGTAATAGGTAAATTAATATTTTTTCCTTTTTTACACCTTGCCTCTCCTCTCCAAATCATTCACCACCAACTCACTGCAGTTTATACAACCGTACCAAATTGCCGAAAAGTTGTGCTTATAATAGCAAAATTATCATTTTTAAACCATCAAAGAAACTAAGATTTTTCTTTTTTGGAAATTCACAAATATATTCCGAAGTATGGAATATCTATAAACTAAAGAAAAGATTCTTGAAAATTGATTCTTAGCACAGTGCGAGAGACACCGCAAAATGAGAAAGTTACAAGTATGAACTCAATGCAGAGAATTTGAACCTGCTCTTCAAATGACACAACACGAGGCTGAATCTGAGCAAGGGCATAATGAGCAATCTCTTTCTGTGTCTCTGGCTGCAATCTTCCCAATTCTTGAGCAAAAGTCTGCAAAAGTTGCCGGGATACTACTAATGGAACATCATCCGACAACACTGCAAGTTCCAAACATGACATTTCCATGCAATTAAAGAACATGACATGGTTGAAATTCAAGCAACCAACAAACCCTATATGAGAAAGAGAAAGAGAAACTTAACTATGATCTATAAATCTCTTTGCCTGAATGATGTCATTTGATGCAATAACAGCAGAAAGGATTTGCTTATACTGCTCTATCTTTTGCCTCTGGTCTGTGATTGCAGAAGCACTTGCAAAGGCACTCTCCATAACTGTTTGATATAAATATTAGCCATAAAATACAATCAACAGAAAAAATTAAGGTTAAACTTATGGCAGCAAAGAGTGCCACACCTTCTTCTTTAATTACTTCTCTAATTGTACAGATCCCCAACACAACATCAGAAACAACCAAGCCACTACACCACTGGAGAGAGAAACTATAACAAAATAGAGAGAGATGCATTGGAACTTCACTGCAGAAGCTCAAGAGTTAAATATGGATTTAGATCACTCCATCAGTTTAAACAAGAGGAGACTCTTAGATGTTTTAAACCCCAACCCCAACAATGACCCAAAAAAGCTACCAGATCACAAGTCAATTGGTTCAACCAGTTAGACAAAGGATCAAACCATATGAAATCATAATAAATAAATATATAATCATCTTCAGTTTTTAATACAATAAATATTCATATATAATTTTTATATAATTAAAAAAATACATCACTATAGATTGATGTGGAAATAAAACAATATTACAGTACAGATCAAGCTCTTCATTGTTGTTCAGATTATGGCATCCTCAGCAAATATTCATCCCAAATCATCTTTAAATAATACTTCAATTCAAGAACATTTTTGTAATAATAACTATGCAAAAACAACCACAAATCATCTTGATACAGCATGCTTTCGTGAGATAGGAATCTCATTCCGGAAAAAAGTGTTACAATATACCATCTTTTATTATAATTTCTTCTGGTGCATATCACACGTACTAAGAAGTCATGTAAGTAATTTTCTCAAGTATAATGACAAAAGAACATAAACTACGAATCCTGATTGTGTCACCCAGACCACCAGTGAGGCAGTGATATGTCTGGAAATTAGGGAACTGCATACTTTAAATTTTAGCTTTATAAATTAAATGATAAGGTCATTTATTAACTGTCTCTTCAACCCCATCCTCCCAAAGTAATTCACTCATTTTTTACACATTCATAGTTCTTCTCACAAGCAGAGCAGACCATCTGATCCCCAAGCACTTGCTAGAGTGAATTAACAGAGTGGAACGGAAGAGAATAGTGTTATTACTTGTCAACAAGTTAAATTTCAAGGTCTCTCACTTAATGACAGCTTTTTAAAGATACTAATACCGGAAGTCTTCAAACTTCAAACTGCACTTTTCTTCCAATTTATCAGAAACTAACACTGGTCATTAGCAAGTGATAATAAGCTGTGCAATTTCAGTCAAACAAGCTCACTGTGTAATATCAACTAATTTTCACAGTATACAAAATCAATTAATAACTAAAAGAGCACCCATTCTAACTTCCTTCCAACCTTCTCAGAAGTTATAGAAATCAACGCATAAAAGAACCGCCCCGTCAATATAATTCCTCATTATATATCGCCCCATATTCAAAATAAATAAAGAACGTCCGTCCTAGGTAATATACAAAGAGTTCCAAATTTCAAAACAGAAATGCGCAAGAGGAGTTTACTTATCACAATCAGGAGCAAAAAGCATCTGCAGGGCTAGACCTTAATAAAAGTCTACTTGATTCTACCTGTCTCAGCTAAAATCGCAGCAACTTGAAACCCTAGGGGTAAATTGCAACTGTCTTCTAATACTACTCAATGAAGGTGCTTCCACCAGAAGCTGGAGTGGTAGATTCCGACAATAATGAAGACTCCACGCAGTGCCAAAGATACTTCACAATTGTTGCCGCCGTTGGTGGCGACCGGAGGGCGGAAAGAAAAACGAGGGTGATAGCGTAAAAGTGAGACCGAGAACCTGAAAACAACACGTTGGCGACCTTTGCTTTTTTTATTTTTTTGTTTTTTCTTTTTTTCTTCTTTTAACGACGAGTTTATAATATAAAATAAAAGTAATGATTAAGCTTAGCTACATTTACTTGTATATTTATTATTAATTTTTTATTTAAACATATAATAAATTATAATTAATTAATAATAAGTACAGAATTTAATTTAAAATTTAGGAAATTATCTCTAAAAATTAAAAGATTATTGAAAATACATATATTTATTACATTTTAATTGAAAAGTAATAATTATAAATATAAAAAAATTATGTGTAAACTTTTTTGTAAAAGAACGTTGACTTTTTTAAAAGTTGATATTTTTTTTCTCTTTACAACGAGATTTATTAAAAACTCATATATTTATTATATTTTGATTAGAAAACAACAAGTATAAATATATAGAATTGTATAAAAACATTTTAGTAAATTTAAATTAAAAAAATAACATAACATTTTTTAGAATATTTATATATTGACTTATATTGTATTAAAATATTAAAATAAATTGTTAAAGAAATTTCATTTTTCTTTTATTTTTCTTACAATTTAAAAAAATTAGTATTATAATAAATTTAATGAAATGCTTTATTATTTGATTAGTTTTCTTTTTTCATTCTTACCAAAATTAGAAAAAAAATGAAATATGTCTTCTTTTCTATTTTTATTTTCATCCTTATCAAAACCAAATAAACCAACTCTTTTTGCCTTTTAAAAGATCTAAAACATTTTTTTTTTTTTTTGCCCATTAGAACTTGATGGTTAAATTTAGTAAAAAGTCCTAATAAATTATTACAGTTGTATTTATAAGATGTTTGGATCTTTTAAGTTCCAATTTGTAAGTTTTCTTATAAAATTGAATAAAAAAGATAGATACATGGTGGAATGGTAGAGCCCATATACGTATTCACACATTTGTATCTTTCTCTCCCTCTATCTACCTCTCTCTTATTTAACAAAAAATTTACAAATCAAAATTTAAGAGATCCTCACACATTTGTAAGACATTGTAATAATTTAGATACATATAATAGTAGTTGTTAAGGCTTTATTAAATGAATAAATTTTACAAGAGTTAATAAGTTCATATAAATGATGATCAGAGAACATTTGGCTTGCTTAATCACATATTCTCATGTCAGAGTACATATTGATTTCAGGAATATTGAAGAACTTTGAAAATGTTTTTAAATAAATGAGATTGGATGAAATGAGAAGGTGTAAGAATGATGAGTCGGCAAGTCAAAGAGTCAGTTAGATAAGTCAGCTTTAGTAAGAATGGTTAGCACAATTGTTATGTTAAGATTGTTCTATAGTGCAAATAGCGTGCACCTCTTGTATCTACATGTGATTAGTGTAGCTTAATAGATATAAAATACAAAAATGATTTACTTTATTATTGCTTTGTTCTTTTTTTTATGATTTCTTTCATGTATCAGAGCATTTGATCTATGGTAAACACTCCTTCTATGCCTTATGTCACTATACCTAATTATCAAGTAGGATTTTAAAAATCAGGCTTAAATTTGAGTTTAAGAAAGCTCAGCCTAAATTCTAGTCAAACTTTTTTATTTAGGTCATTATCCATATTTTTTAAGCTAGGTCAAACAAGCTTTTTAAAATTATGATTAAGACTATTTGCTACTTATGATTTGAGATAAATAATATAGTTAATTATTACTATTACTTGTAAGATTATATATAGGGAAGTTATAAATAAAAATAAGTTGTTGTATTAGCATAAATATTTTAAATAAAAGGTATTAGTTTTTATTTCTTTAATAAGATGTCATGTTATGATAAATTTTTCTTTAAATAATAAGTTTTTTCTTATTAAAAAACATATTGATTCGAGCTTTTCGATCTTAAGTTAGGCTTAGGCTAGGCAGACTTTTTAAATTATAATTAAGTCCATTTGTCATGTCACTGTTGCAATAATAGTCGTTGACGCCTACAAAAAATGATGTTTAATTATTTAGTTACCCAATCTTTGTCAAATTCGATGAAAACAAACTTTTACTTTAGAAGTAGCAGATCTTATCTACAATCTATGGATACAAACTTCATAAATTTCTCACAATTGATAACAACAATTTAACCATATATAGTACTGAGAAAGATCAATGATGCATATCTTGAATGGGAGCAGCAAGAAAATTTATTGTTTTCATAGATGCTTTCATCCATTTCTAAAACTATGCTTGCTCGAGTCATAGGGAGTGATATGTTATGGCAAGTACGGGAGTGAAGTTTGGTGTTTTTTGCAACTCTTACCAGATCTAAAATGCAGTAGCTTAGGACTCAACTTAGGAACACTAAGAAAGTATCTCCTATTATGAATGCTTTCGTGCTTTAGGTCAAATATATTGTTGATGCTCTAACTTCTATTGGTTATCCGATTTGATGCAATTTTTAATGGTTTAAATTTTGATCACAATCCATTTATTACAGTGCAGTTGATGTTAAATCTCTTCTTCTTGTACAAGAGGTTAGACTAGTAAAGCATGTTAAATTTGAAATAAAAACACCTTCTACAAATGTTATACATACTCAAACTAAATGACAACAGTTTGGCAATAGTACAGAACCATCACAGAATTTTGGTGGTAGAGGTGCTTATAATCATGGTAGTAATCAAGGTAATTTTTGCAAAGGTTTTGGCAGACATGGTGGTAGTGGATGGATGAACTCTCAACGTCCTAATGCTCATTACCAGGTGTGTTGCACATTTGGTCACTTGGCATTTTACTATTACTATCATTATGATCCAAATTTCCAAAACAGTGCTTACTTTCAACTATACCACATTTCACTCCATTTACTCAATCCCAACAACCTTTGCCAAGAGGAAATTCACTTATTTTGCAATGAATGCAATACCAAATGTGGTGTATGACAATGCTTGGTATCCTGATTCAGGAACCACCAACCATGTCACATATGTTCCTCAGAGTTATACTTATAAACAACCATATGATGGTGATGAAAGACTATTCATTAGTGATAGATCAAGTTTACTTATTACTCAAAATAGTTTTTCAATATTTCATACAGATTCAACACATAAGTTTGCACTTAAGGATCTTTTACATGTGTCTTTTATCATGAAAAACTTAGTGTGTCAAGATTTGCAAAGGATAATAAGGTTTTCTTTAAGTTTCATCCTAATCAGTGTCTTGTTAATGATCAAGCCACAAAGACAAGCATTCTAGAAAGAGTGTTGCATAATAGACTTTATCAGTTTAATTCACTTTTAACAGACTAGTTGTAAAAAAAAACATCTACTTCAATTTCTTTTCAACATAATAAAGTTTCAAGCACCAGTTTTCTATGCATACGAAGTCCAAATAATTTCATCCTATGGTATGATAAACTAAGACATCACATCCATAAATTCCTATTATGAAAGAAATAATGAGTCATTGTAATATTAACTATGATATGAAAAAAAGATAAAATTTTCTACAAATCATGTGTTGTAGCTAAGTCCCATTGTTTACCTTATCAAAAATCTAACACTGCTTATTGCTCTCCTCTTGAGTTTGTTCAAATGGATCTCTGGGGTCTAACACTTGTTCAATCACATAATGGTTATGTTTACTACATTTATTTTACATGTGCATGTTCAAGATATACTTGCATTTATTTATTGAGATAGAAATCACAAAAACTTAAAGGCTTTTCTCAAGTTTAAAGGCAAGGCTGAGTCACAGTTAGGCATGAAAGGAAAAGCAATACAAAGTGATTGGGGAAGAAAGTATTGTAATTTTACAAATTTTATTAAACATAATGGTATATTGCTTCAAAATTTTGTCGTTATACTTATCAACAAAATAGGTTTACAGAATGCAAGCACATGCACGCCACTGAGGTAGATTTCACTTTGTTAGCTTAAGCAACTTTACTATTGAAATTTTTGGATTAGGCTTTCAAAACAATAACATTTCTCATTAATAGAATGCCAACACCAGTTTTAAATCATAAAACTCTGTTTGAGGTACTATTTCATAAGCAACCTCGATATTCCTAGTTGTGTGTATTTGGATGTTCTTGTTGTCCCCACACATGAACTTATCATGCACACAAGTTTGACTATAAAGGCAAGGAGTGTTTTGATGGGCTATAGTGATGAACACAAAGGTTACAAGTGTTTGTCTTCTAATTGTAGGATGTTTTTCTCAAGAGATGTGGTGTCTAATGAAAGTGTTTTTCCTTATAGTTAATTATTTCAAGAGACTCAGTGGCAAGCGTGTTTATCTCCAATACTAACTTTAACTACCCCTTCACTAGTTACTCCATCATCATATTCTCTTCACATTAATGGTGCAAATATTCCAAGTACTTCTTAAAGTTTTGCAAATGTAGAAGCAGTCTTTCTAACCAATGGTGGTTTGTTCTTAACTCCAACACAATTGGTTACCTCTCACAATAATTATCCCATGGTTATTTGAGCTAAAGTAAGAGTGTTTAAGCCTAAGATTTATCTAGTTTCTAAAGAGCATCATCTCTTCAAGAGCTAATACAAATTCCATAATGGAAAATGCTATGATAGAAGAATTTAATGCTTTGTAACAAAATAATACCAAGACTTTGGTCACTCCACCACCAAATAAAAGTGTCATTGGCTATAAATTGGTGTTCAAACTTAAAGAGTACCCAGATGGAAGTATCCTAAAGCATAAAGGTCAGTTAATGGCTAAAGGTTTTCACTAACAAGAAGGTTTAGATTATAAGCAAACGTTTAGTCATATAGTTACGCTAGCAACTATTAGGATTATTCTAACTTTAGCATTAGGCAAGGGGTGGTCAATTCAATAGATAGATGTGAACAATGTGTTCTTGAATGGGGAGCTCAATGAAGAAGTGTATATGGAATAACTGTTTGGTTTTGAAATCCAGAGAAAGCATCTTGTATGTAAGCTTAACAAAGCTTTGTATGGTCACAAATAAGCTCTTCGAGTTTGGTTTGAGAAGCTTGGATGGACACTTACGAAGTTTGGTTTTGTGGCAAGTGGGTGTGATCAATCATTGTTTACAAGAGTAACAATCACATAATGTATATCTCAATCTATGTAGATGATACCTTAATTATAGGAAGTTTCTCTTACAAGATTAAACTTCTTATTTCTCAACTTAATGCAGAATTTTCATTAAAGGATCTTAGACAGAAGAATTATTTTTTGGGAATTGAAGTTATAAAGATAAAGAATGATGTTTTACACCTTTCACGGATAAAGTATTTAAGAAATTTACTTAAACAAACTAAAATGGATCAAACTAGAAGTATGAAGACTTTTATGATGAGTGGATTGAAATTATTTAAACATAAAGGAGATCTAGTAGCAAACCCAAATATGTATTGTATGGTTGTGGGAGCATTACAGTATGCAACCATTACTAGGCCTAAGATTAGTTTTACAGTTAACAAAGCTTGTTAGTTTATGCTTGACCCTAGAGAAACACATTGAAAGGCAATAAAAAGGATTATGAGGTACATAAAAGGGATATTATCTACTCAACAATATCACGAAATCATCAGAACTTGTTATACAAGCTTACTATGGTGCAGATTGGGTTGCAAGTATAGATTATCATAGGAGTACAACTAGTTTTTGTGTATTCTTTGGTTGTAATCTAGTTTCTTGGGGATTTAAGAACAAGATTGTTGTATCAAGGTCGTGTACTGAGGTAGAGTATAGAAGTCTAGGACACGTTGTGGCTAAGGTAATGTGGATAAAGTCCCTAAAATCTAAATTGAACTTTAGTTACAAGCATCCACCGTTAATACTGTGTGACAACCTCAACACAATACTGCTTATAGAAAATCCTATTTTACATGTAAGAACTAAGCATTTAGAATTAGATTTGCAATTTGTAAGAGAAAAGGCGATTAAAGGAGAAATCTGTGTTAAACATGCAAGTTCTCGTAATCAAATTGCAAATTTATTAACAACGGAAGTGTTTTCAATTAGATTTCTACAACTGCAAGATAAGTTACAAGTAGAAAAGGCTTCAACAGAAACAATAGCGAAATGAAGCATGAAAAGGTCTACTATGGTTCAAGGTTTTGATAAGAGTATCAAATTGAGGGAGCATGTGAAAATGATGAGTCAAGAAATCAAAGAGTCAATTAAATAAGTCAACTTTAGTTAAAATGATTAGCAGAGTTACTATACTGTTAGACTGTTCTAAAGTGCAAATAGTGTGTGCCTCTCATGTATATATATGTGATTAGTGTAGCATAAAAGATATACAATACAAAAATGATTTACTCTATTGCTACTATATTCTCTTTTTTATTATTTCTTTAAGGAGAATAATATAAATAATTTTTTCCATATTTAAAAGTTTAAAAAAGTAAAAAGGGACAAATTTATTTATTGTATCTTTATAGGATCCTATTAAGAGTTAGACTAATGGAAATAAGAAATCAATGCTTGCGAGTTCCTTTAACTCACTCAATAGATAGGCTCAGATTCAATTTTTGTTGTTTAACTCATTCAATAGTAAGACTTAGATTGCCAATTTTCATAGGTTAAACAAGTTATAAGGGTGAATCAACCCATTTATAAATTAAAAAATATATAGTAAAAACAATTATGACTTGAAATTTTATGACATATTTAATAAATATAACACATACAAACATGGAAAATTAGGAATTTCAATGAATTTAGAAATTTATATATGATATAGTTGATTTTAAAAGCTATTATGGAAAATTAAGATGGGGAAAAATGAAAATAAAATCCTAAAAAATCAATATAGATGTGATATTATACTTTGAGCCTTCTCAAGTTTTGTATTCTTTAAATACTTTTTTCCCTTGACAAAGTTCTACAAGTATAAGCTGTCTTTTAATAAATATTTTAAATAGTTTTCTTGTTTATGAAAGTTTTCACAAGGTTAACTTAAGTGGAAGTTAGCATTATCAAAATGGGCAGTCAAAGTCCACAAGTTCGCTTGTTTAACTGATTGAAAATTTAGATAAATATATCAAAAAAGTTTCTTAAAACTTCTTATTACATGGCTTATTCAATAAATATGACAAGTACAGAAACAAAAATTTAGGCTATTTCAATGAAATTATCATCTTACATATAGTGGATTAAAAAAATGAAGCTTGTATGAAAACTTGTGAATGATGAAAAATCCAAGGAAAGCAATAAAAATGTGATATTATACTTTCAACCTCCACAAGCTTTGTATTCTATACAGATAAATTTTTTTAAACAAGTTTTACGAGCATAAATTATCTATGGATAAAAATTATTAAAACATTTTTTTACCTTAAACAACTTATTAATATTTGATCACATGATAAATTATATAAAAGTTAATGAATTGACTAAGATATTTTTCATTTTGTTCAATTGTTTTAATATAAATAAAATAACTTAGTATTTTTTATTTATAATTTAATCAAATATGCTTTAATATATTTTTTCTTGGGGATGTAATTAAAGTTAAGATCATATTACCTTAATTTTCAAAATTTTACTTAACTCTTACAAAATTAATTTTAATCTTTATAAAAATTAATAAATATGTTGTCATTTCTTAAAATTAAAGGTGTGATCAGCACACAATACGAAGTTAAACACACATACTTAAAAGCTTATATAATAAATTACCTATAAGCTTAAAGTTTATACTCATAACACAACAATTTAATACATTGATATTATTATGCATGTATATGTTAATTCCCATATCACCATTGTATATTCATGATCAGCTTCTCCTAGAAATTTCATTTCATTCTTTAGAATAAAACCTCTCAAAATTCTTACAATCAGTGTATCATAACAAATTATCAAAAGAGAGCTCTATTCTAAATCCTTATCCACTGTATAGCATTTACTGAAATGAGGAATCCTACCTATGAGTCTTGTGGAGGAATAACTAGAATACAAAATAAGTTTATACAAAACTAGTAAAATAAACCATGTGCATACTAATCAATGTGAGGTTCGGCTGAAAAATGCAAAATCCTAACGAAGCTACTGGAAAAGATCTCGATATAACTATACTAATAGAAATACCAAATGTTCAATGAGTAGAAAACATCTCACAATTTAATAAATAAATAATATTATATGGAAATACCTTTCAAATCCTTTTAAGTATTTAAAGCCATGCTTCACAATATAATGGAAGGATTTTAAAAATTCAAATATGAAATATTTATTGAGTTACAACAATGACATAATTGTAAAAAAAAAAATAACAATAATATAAAACATGTAATTTCCAAGGAATGCATATCAAAGGTTTCAATTTAGTTCTTTCATAACTCTCTCATTAGAAGGACTTTCATCATAATGATATGAGTATTGTGGAGAAAGTAACTAAGTTTGTTGTAAGCACACAACTCAAATGAGTAAGTAACTAGATTTATTGTGAGTCCATATCTCACATGAAATAATATCCCCATGCACCTATAAAAAAATTTCAAGATTGGTTTCGTTAAATCCATACATGTACCAAATAATTTATAAATCATGAGAAGAAAATATCATGAAAATTTTTTCTCAACAAAAGGCAAAAATAAATAAAATCAAGAATTCAAAATGGAATTGTATTTTATTCGGAAGAGAATATTAATATCAGAATTTAAAGCAAGACATGAAATAAGAATACATGTAGTAGGATGTTATGTACTCAATGGCCACCTAAGTCTTAGTATTATTTCCTAAAATCATCTAAAATGCATTTACTATCATAATTTGTCCTATAAATACACACAATGCTGGATTTACCCTTTTAACTTACACATAAATTCTTGAAGGTTATTTCTATCTCTCACCTTCACCATCTAACAAAATATAGTCATACTACCAAAATAATCATATTATTAATTCAGCAGCTTACCAATCACATGTTTTAATTCTTACTCTTAAATTAATACTAACTCTAGTTATTACATAATTATAAATGAAGAACACTATATGAAGAATGAGCAACACTATAGCCCTTTATTAAGAAATTAAGCACTCAACATTATTTTCAAATGTTTTTTAGTTACTAGGATGGATATTTATTGCACAAAGCCTAAAAGATCCTTTAAAGAAAAGAGATAAGCCAACTTGAACAAAGACAGTCATTTAAAAGCAAACAGTAGCTTTTCTAAAAAATGTCCTAGTTGACTTGTCCCTATAAATGTTTTATGATCTCAACAGCTAACTGTGACTCACAAAGAGTTTTCAATTGATTGAGGCCAAGCTTAATAGTTAACTAACACTTTTGGGAATTCTAATTGACTGCTAGTTAGAGGCTAGTTGACTAGAGACTTACATAGAGTTCCCAATTGATTGAGGTCAAGCCTGAAAGTTGCTTAGGACTCAACAAAAATCTACCAATCAACTAGGCTAAGATTCCAACCGATTAAGACTACACTGAGGTGCCCAATTAACTAGGGGCTGACAATTAACTAGTCACCTACGAGTCAACTACTTAAACCTATTAGTTGATTGAAAACCCTCTAGAGTTCCCAAAATAATTTGCAAAATTCTTAGACTTAGATTAAGGATTTTGAAGCATTTTAATGGCTCTGTCTAAACTGATTTTCCTTCAAACAAGTCCTAATTAATAGAAAATTACACAACAAAAACACAAACCTTTAACTTGAGAAAATTTTAGCATGGTTGAAGTCCATTTTTTGAAATAAATTTGTTATCATCAATACTTCATCCAAATGTAATTGGGTCAACATTATTTATCAGCTTGTTTGGTTCGCAGAAAGGTGTGTGAAGGAGAGGGAATGAGAAAGGGAAACCAGGTAAGTACATATGGAAAGGAATGGAAAAAAGACTATTATATTATGTTTGGAATGCTGACTAGGGAAAGGAATGGAAAGTATTACTGGAAATGTTACCATTCTACCCTTGAGAAAAATAATTGTATTTAAAAGGTTGCCAAAAAACCAGAGTTTGCCATGTAATTGAAGTTGCCCAACATCATAGTATGTTTGTTGATATATACAGGTGAACCAATGATGTCCCTCTCACGTTGTGCTCCTGGCCAAAGGGGTTTAAGGTTGTTTAGTCGATCTTGTTATTTCAAGTGGGTGGCAAATCAGAGACTTCCAGCTTGAGCGATGGAGCTCCTATCTCTGACGAAACATCTGGTGGTAAGCGAATTTCTATATTATGGTACGCACTTAACATAGTGCATATAACCCTTGTTTAGTCAAGTTCATCTACGGATGATCCATAAAACACCTATCTAAATTCATGGGGTCTTAAAGTATCTATCTTTTACTCTTTTCCCTAAGTTCCTGATCAAATATCATGATGATCTTTTTTATGCTCTTAACCGATTTTTTATCATGCATACAAGTTTTTCCTTATGCTTCACTATTTGTTGGGCCTACATTATATCTTTAATGCTACTTAATGGGCACCATGGGGATAGATTGTGCATCAATGATTTCCTATAGTTTCATTTATTGGTGAATTGTTATCATATCAATCATGTATCAATTTGTTGAAGGTAAGTGGTGGCATTGAGTGTTTATATGTTATTAGTCAGTGGTAATGACAATAGAGTAGTTGGAGAGGCTATACATTGTGAAATTTCTCACCATCCCCTTTGTTACTCCAATTGCTGCCTTCTTTTTTGAAATTAAGTTGAATACATGAGGCATATGGATCCCTTGCTTGCGAAAATTATTGGTTTTTTAATTATAGCTTCTTATTATGAGATATTCTACTTAGGCGATGTGACTAAAATAAAGAATTTTAATTTACCTTGTGAATTAGGAAGTTAATGACATTATTTTGTTGATTGATTATGTATATGTTTCAAAACATAATCACATGAATCACATGACCTAGTGAGCTGAGCATGTAAATGTGATTAAGAAGGACAGTAATCATCCTAACATGGAAATGTCATTTAATGAAGCTATGATCATAGTTCAAAATCCTTGAAAAGTTTCATAGTGAAACCAAGGAAAATGCATAAGGGAATTTACAGGTCTAGTAAGTGTACTGTGTTAGCCAAGGTGTATGGTAGCAATTGTCCTGTGGTAAAGGCCCAAGTATGGGGTCAAGTCATAATCAAAACGTGGCATTTGTGCTAAGTCATTGTTAAAAAAATAAAGTTACACCCTGACTAATAGCTATAACTTTTGACCTAGTAGTAAGCGCTTAGTCCTATAATTGGTATTAGAGCCATGGTCACATGTTCGATTCCCAGTGGGGCAATTGCTAAATGGAAGATTGTTGACCAAGGTGTGTGGCAGCAATTGTCCTATGGTCAAAGCCCAAGTGTGGGGTCGAGTCACAATCGAAATGTGATGCTTGTTCTTGGTCATTGTTAAGAAAATAGAGTTGCACCTTGATTAATTGCTATAACTTTTAGCCTAGTGATAGGCGCTTAATCCTACATAATGTGCAATAAGCTTTATATTATATAGTTATATGGTTGTGAAACTCACATTAATGAATCTATAATCTCATTGTCTTTGTTTCTCTATAATAGTATCCTAAGTTATTTGGATGAAGCAGCCTTTGGGTAAGAATATGTTACTTTTGTTATTAATACTCCCTTATACTACATCACCTGCCTGTTGAGTGAAACGATTATATGGCATCTGGTCTATTATGATTTTGGTGATATAGCTTTGTACTTAATCGCAATTGGAATTAGCATTTTATATCTAGGACTCATGGGATTCATAATACAAGCCATTAAATATTATATATTCATTGTAGTTAACCATGTTAGTAATTTTTTTATTTTGCTTCATATTACCATGTCAAACTCAAGTGTGGGAGAAAGTTCTAGTGGAAGGAACCATGTGCTACATATTAAGAACTAATTCTAAGGTTGAAAGCTATAGTGAGAATTTCAAAATCTGTGAAGAACCTAAACCATTTATATGCAAACTATGAGACCAATAGGTGCATATTCTTTAAATGGCTTGATGAAATTTATGAAGACTAAACAATTGAAGCAGGAGCATCTGACCACTTAGAAGAAATTATCAAATTGAGCAATAAAGTTACAAATCTGACAAGCAGGGTTGATAAGCTTAAGGGGGCACAGGGCTCAATATGGTTGTAGCTTTTTTTATGATAATGATACTAGTAGTGCTATGTAAGGAAAACTAGTAATCATTTCATTGTGAATTACAATGACATTCTATCATGCTAATGTGTTAAATTTTTTCCACTAATATGAGGCTCAGTTTACCTATTTGATACAATTGTACATGACAAGTTCCTCAAGGATTGAAATTTAACTTGACTTGGGCTAGGCCAATTCTTAAGATGTGCCATAGAGGTTGTGACTCTGTTGTTATTGCTTACACAATTATCATCATTATTAATATTAGAATAGGGCTAAAGCATTATTATAATTTGTGCAACCTCCATTATACATATAAAAAATTTGACAAATTAAATCTACTCCAAAATCTATCAATTCTTAGACAATGGCATGCCTAATTTAAAATGAAGAAAGATGAATCAGAAGCAACAAGTCAAAACCCATTCACAAGAAAGTGTTGAATAAATGGAGTGAAAAGCAACCTAATGCCTCTGTTGATTAGTACAAGTAAGAACCATTTACAAACAAGCATTTGTTGTAGCATTCACAGGACTTGTTAAAATGGAAGAAATCAACACTAAAGAACATACCACTTTAGTTCTTCTTCAAAATCACCAGTTTATAAATGCTTTGTTACCTAAAAAACATGAAATTAGTTGACATATAATAGCTTCATCAAAGACAAACCACTACTTAGATGTAATATTTTGCAAAAAATAAGTGTGCAAAAGCTGTGCAGAGTCAATAAGATTACTACCAACATAATTTCACATTTCCATGCTAAACCTAGTTAAGGTCATACATGATATTTACAATCATTCTTTTCACAAGTTAAATGTCCTGTATATATGGTCAGCTGACATACTGACCCTGTCTCAATAATTCTATCATTTCATACTCGTCTGGCTTTCCTTTTTAAAGAACAGTACATATTTCACAATGTTAAGTTGTAATATGAGATGGTTTACTGCAGGGTAGAATCACTTTATATGCAGATTTCTTATACGTGAATATGACATTTATATAACAAAAAAGGACCAAAAGTCAAGTCAAGCCAACTATAAAATTTGATTTGAATGATTTCAAATTTAGTTTTAGTTTTGTACGGTTAGGATTTTGTTGGGCAACATTACTAGTCACTTTTAATTCTGAATTCATTGAAAATCTATAGTTAGCTTAAGCAAAAAAACTAGAACTCTAGCGTTTGGGAAAAAAATGCCGCATTTCAAACTTTGTCAATCTGAGTATGCTTTTAATTCAATTACTTATCTTTGGCTTATGCGTTATCTGTTGAAAATTTTAAGCATATCCTTGAAACATGGCTTGTATTGATGCATATGTGAAACTAATGTTCCCCTTTTTTTTGTATGATTTGTTTAGGAAATTACTTTAAACAGGCATCACCCTTTCAAAATTTCTAGGAGAGTGAATAACTTTATTTTCCTTCTAAACTAGTACTTTACTACAAGTATTTTCATATTTTACGCAAGATCATGTATTCTTCTTGCAACATCCCAGAAGTTATTGCTCTCACTCTTGATTATGTTCTAGGAGGGTTACTTTATTAGAGCAATTATGTTGGTATTTAATTGTATAACTATTGTGTATGTCTAAACCCAAAATCAAAAGGAAAATTAACACATTCTAAGTCTTTCATGTGGAACTAAAACTTCAATAATTAATATCGGGGCAAAAAGCATGACACGAATCCAAAAGTATTTCGTAAAATGAAGTGTACATTTTAGATATAATGTGATTTTATCTGTGAATGGCAGCTCAGCATTGTAGAATATATATCCAATTAGGAGATATGATGCTCAAATACTGGTGTCATCTGAATCTATCATCTTTCAATGTGATTGTGTAAGTGTGCTATATGCATAACGTAAGATGAAGAATTCAGATTTCTGACTTTTAAGAACTTAGATCCCCTACCTCGTTCTATCCTTTGGGTTTCTCTTTCTGTTTGGTGTATCAGGTAAGTGAATTTAATCATACTTAGTTTCTTTAGATTAAACTGTCATGAGTTGGGTGTATAATATGTTCACCAGCTATTCAAGATGCATTTTGGCTGCTTATGAATCCTGATGATATGTCCTTATCCTTTTCCAATTATCCCAAATAGCCAGTGTAGTGAAGGAGGAGGAGAGAGTTGCTTATTAATTACTTGTCTAGTAAATTATGTGTATGAACTCTAACTAGGAACTCTTTGGATTAAGTTTATGCCCTTAGTACTTATTCTTCTAATAGAAGTTGCCATATTTCACTTAAACCTGTCTATAAGAGGCTAAGTTTTAATGCATTAAATATTAGCTACTGTATACTTCCCTTTAATATATTCTTGAATGGACTACAGATTTTAACAAATAAGGTTATAAGGCTATTCTTTTGAAATATTTTAGCATGCTGAGTACTTCTATTTAATTTCCTTGTTGAGTAAGGGATATGCAAAGAAGTATGGATCTGTTCAAAATAATGGGGGCAAAAGGAAGGAAATATCTCCTCAAGATACTGCATTGTTAATTCAACTTAATTTCAAAGCTTATTTGATCCAAAGATCAAAGACTCTTCGTGCCCTTATAGAACTGGCTATTGCGAAATCAACATTAAGGGAAATTAGAGCGCAATTCAATAATTTTGCATACCAACATCATGTAGCTTGTGATGCAGAGGAACTCCAGAGATTTGCTGAGAAAATCATTGTCTTGCTTTTCACTGTAGATGCCATTAAGGTGACATGATATTTACTCTCTGAGCATCTCTTGTAGTATTATACATTGAGATTTACCCTTTTTTATCAATTGCTACGCATTAATATGGATGGAAGTGTGGCAAGTGGTAGATTTACATCCTATTAGGAGGGCTTTGTATTGACATATGAGGAAAATCTTGTATAAGGTCATGATAAGTTTGAATATTCATAATTTTGAGCCAAGTTTATCATCATCTTTATGACCTTGTTTAACAGAAATTGTGAAGTCATCTCCATAACTACTTCCCATCTTCATATATCCTGCATCTAGTTCAGAACTTCAAAAGAGTGCAATGGTTCTGTTTTCTTCTTCTTCTTCTTCTTCTTCTTCTTTCCTTGCAAAAAATTTCTACTAAGTTGTCCTTTGAAAATATAGTAAATACTATATGCACAGAAAGATAGAAATAGAACTAGAAATTTGCTGCTTTATCATGACGTACTGGCATAAAATATCATAGCAGCAAATATTTGAAATCTAATACTAAAAGAAGAATAGGATTTGACAATTTGGGTTGTAAAGATTCAAATTCGACACTCAAAGATTATGATAAAAGCTAAAAGAACATTCCCATTTACTGGTGTATATAATGGCGTTGTACCTTCCTATTCTACAGGGAGTTAATTTTTTGGTGCAATCTGCAAAGAGGTCAATGGTGGATGAGCTGGAGTTAATACTTGAAGTGGTAGATCCGCAGCCTGGTGGAAGATCACTCTCCATTAAAAGAAGGACCTTTGATTTGCCTGATGGAGTCATCCATAAGGAAATTGCAGACAGTGTTGCATAGGTTGCGCAAATGCTTGACCAAGCATAGAGTAGCTACAGCTAGTGATAGGTAGTATAGTTCTTTGCTGGGCATATATTAGTTTTTAATTTACATTCTCTCATAATTTAATAGGAATATAAGATCATATTTGACCATGATAGACTATTGATGAAAATTTTATATTTATATTAAATTAAAATATAACCACATACAGTTATATTTTTTATTTGTAAATTTGGACCACAAAATTTTTATCTAACCATCCATTATGATCAAATATGACATTATGTTTCCACCATAAGGGGATCCATGTTAATTAGTTTTGATATTTACATGTAATGCTATTTTCCTTTCTTTTTTCTTTTCCCTTCGTGAACTTATTTCATTATCTGAATGATGAAAGGTTGGTTTGCATTTGAGTTGTCTCTTTTTGGGGAAATAAATTCTCTCTGTTTGAAGGGGTGCGCAGTTGATGCAGTTCAACTCTTATTTTTCATTTTAATAAGTATCAAATTTTTGAAGAAATTATCATACAATAGAAAAATAATATAAACATTTTAGATGATTTCTGGACGTAAAATAACTTATATTAATAAAAAAATTGAGGTATTTTGTATTGATAAAAATTATTTTCAACAACCAAAAGAGATAACAATGTTGAACAAAAAAAAACTCATATCAAGTAAAAGACTTTTTAAAAGGTCAAATTCTTTATTATTATATCATTTTAAAATCTATTTATGATGATATTATTTTACACAAATCTAAAAAAAATTGAATAATAAAAGCGTTCGCCCTCTCAAAATAATAAACTCTCTATAACGTTATGTTACATTACAGACGTCAACAATCCTACAATTGAAGCCCATGAGTTGTTCCCGTGGATCAATATTGGGCCGGCCCAACTTGGATTAAGCCCATGTAGATAAATTGATCTCTCAATCAATTTGAAAAAAATATCAATTAATCCTTTATTTTTATATTTTGTATCATTAGTTCCTTGAAAAATGTTCATGCCTAACGAATCTTTCAAAAAAAATTTTGTATAGATTTAGTCTATTATTAATTCTTAATAAATCGATGAGATAATAAAAGAATTAATTTTATACAAAATAAGTATTGTAAAAGATTGATTTGGCATGGGTGATTTATTAAAAACTGGAATGTTACAAAACATAAAAAAGAAGATCAAATTAACATTTTCTCTCTTTAAAATTCTTTTTACGGCCTTGGTCCAATTATAGGCCCAATTTAAAACAAATAAAAGATGCTACAGGGGATCCACGCCTTCGTTTTTTTCCTTGGGCTTAATTAACAACCCAATATTATAATGTAAGAAAAATCAACCTGGTTTAGTATAAATATACTTCAGAATTAACTTTCAATACAATTATTTAAACTTCCATTATGACTTCATCTAATCCTGAACGTCCTCAACAGTAGGAGCAGAATGATTTGTCAATTATTTTAAAAGCAACTGTTAATTGAAGTTCATGGTTCATTATGTCATTCACTATTTTTATAGTATAATTGGATTAGGAGAATAAATAAGGAGAGAGAAGTAAAATTTTAATATTTTTCTTATGATATATATTATTCTCATTTGTTTTTTAAACTAAAATAATATTTCTATTCCCTATTTTTCAGTTAATTCTTAATTTAGTATTTCAATGATTTTTATTCTGATTTTGATCCCTCACTAATCAATCCATTTTTTACTTTGGTCCATCTTAGTCAATACCTAATGAACAAGTTTACTAATTTTAATATGAGTGAAAGACCAAGAAAAGTATAAAATTGGTCCCTACTTTTATACTCTGTGCAATTTGGTCCCTCACAAATTAATTATAACAAATCAGTTCCTCACAAATTTAAATTTCTACAAAGCCAATCTTTTACAAAAATTAATGAGAGACTAATTTTGTATAAAATAAGAATTTTTAAGGACTAATTTATCACAATTATTTTTGAAGGACCAAATTGTTAAAAAGTGTAAAAGTGGAGAACAATTTGGTACTTTTCTCATGAGGAACCAAATTAAGAATAAAATAGTAAGTAAGAGACTAAATTGATAATGGAAATTAGTCAATGACCAAATTAAAAGTTAACTAATAAATGAAGGACTTAATTGAGAATTAATTGATAAGTGGGGAACCAAAATAGTATTATACTCATTTTTCTAAATATATTATAAAATTTTAAATTAATTATAAATTAAAAATAAAAAATAAAATTTCACTTTACATTCATCTTACTATATTTTCCTCAATCCAATATGTTTTTTCCTCCCTTGTTTTTCTTTTTTTTTTTTTTTTTTTGGTCATAGTGATTTCTCCCTTGTTAGATGAACCTAAAATATCCCCTTCTCCATGTGATACCAGAAACAGCCATACCAGTTCTCTTAAAAGCCTAGAATTCACATTCATTCATACCTCTAGTATTCAGTTTTGGATATATAAACAGAAAATAAAAAATGGCAAAATTTTCCCTGAGTCCCATGTAAATAATTTCTTCTAATTTTTAAAATCAAAATTAATTTCCTTAAAGTCACATCCCGAAAAATAGGTTTTTTTAACAAAAAAAATATACTTTCAATCTCTCACTTATCATAAAATTATTATTTTAATCATTCACTTATTAAAATGTATAAATTTGTCCTTCACTTTTTTGAAAATATTACACTTGGTCCCTTATTTTTTAAAATAATATTAAATTTAGTCCCTTAAATTTAAGGTAAAATATTTGATAGAAGAACTAAATTTGATAATTTTTTAAAAAGTGTGAGATCAAGCATGAAATTTTTTAATGAATGAGGGACTATTTTAAATATTTTAATAAGTGAGATACCAAAATAGCAATTTTGTGGTAAGTAAGGACTAAAGGTATTTTTTTTCTCATTTTTTTACCAACAAGATTTACTCAAATATCATATCAGACTTTTTTATACTTGTGTGCACATGGCAAAGTCTTATTTATTAATATTATTATGCATATTATGAAGTAGTCTAAAGTAGTGATTGACAAATAAAAAATAGACAAAATGATCCCTCTTTTAGACTGTAAATTAGAGAAAAGTACAAAATGATTCCACTTTTTGTATTTTGTGATAATTTGATCACTTACAAATTAATTATAATATATAAGTTCCTTACAAATTTAAATTTGTATAAAGTCAATTCCTCATAAGTTTAAATATATATAAAATTGATCATTTTGTTTGGATTAATAAAAGACTAATCTTAGATTAAACAAAATTTTTTAAAGACTAATTTGTTACAATATATTTGTGAGTGACTATATTATTATAAAATGTAATAAAAAGAATTGATTTGATAATTTTTTTGGTAAATTAATATTCATGAACCTAATTATTAAAATATAAATTTAAAAGGCTCGTTAGAAATGTCTAAAAAGTTAAAAAGATACATTTTACTCTTTTTTTTTTTTTTTTGGTTGTCAAGAAGAAAAGTTGAAGGAGTCAAGCCCACAAAAATAGAATAACAAAATGAAGTTATGGTGTAATTAATTATAGAGCGTGCACTTTTTATATATTTTAAGACTCACAAATTTTTTTATAATTAAAATATATTTATGTTTTAATCCATCTAACCGAAGCAATGATCACGTGTTGATGAAGCCATCCTTATTTTAGTCAAACGTCAATTCATTTGTGAATTGGCTATTAATTCGATGCTTTAAAGATAAAATATATTAAAATAGCTCTTTAAATATAAAAAAAAAAAAAACTGATTTAATTTTTTAAAAACAAAATTAATCTTTTGAGAATTTTTTTAACAGTTTTATTAAAAAATTATTTTTTATATTTAAAAAACCAAGTTAATCTTAAGATAAAAAATAAAAAATAAAATTATATTTGTCTTCGATTTTTTTTTTGGCAATTATATAATGTCTAAATCAACTTGGATTTGCCTTAAGAAATCCACCTTCCTCATTTATTGGAAGCCAAGTCACTCGTTTTGAAAGAGAATTTACAGAGAAATTACAAAGAAGAACCTCAATATTAACTGGCCTTTGAATTGGGTAAAAGTCATCTATTCAGTATGGGATTAGAAGATTAAAACAAATTACTTGTAACTTAATCAAGGATTTGATATAATTAAAATTTAAACCACTGATAGGTGGTCTAAATGTGTATATAAAAGATTCAAAAACTTATTTGTAAACCTAAACAATGGTTTATTTTGCAAATATTGTCCTTTAGGTTAGCGTTTGACTTTTTAAAAAATCAATTTTATCTTATAAATCTCTATTTGCAAAAAAATAAAAAATAATTATTTTTGCTTTGAATCAATTGTATAGATGACAAAAATCAATTTTAAACAAAAATTTTTAAACATAAATTATAGTGATATAAAATTATGTTGAAAAAAAATCAATTTTTAAAATTATGTTGTCCCAAAATTATGCTAGTTTAACACGAATTCAAACATATACTAAATATATAGACTCTAACTTGTATATTCATGTGGAGTTTTTATGGAAAAAATAAAATAAAATTTAGGCTTAGGTATTAACACATTACAATTTACAAATTCAATTACTTGAAACTCAGCTCCAGGTTTAATAAAAATATTATTTTCTTATTTTCTATTTATTATTAAAACTTTCAAATAAAAAAAATTTGTGATTATATATATATATATATATATGTTTTCTTAAATTAAATTTTAAACTATATATAAAACACACACACTCATATGCATGCACATAATTTTTTTTTTTAAGAAATAACAATTTACGCCAAGCTTGAATTAATTTCAAGTGCAATTAGCTTGGACTTATTCAAAATTTAATTTAAATTTGAGGTCTAAGTTTATTTTTTTTTTTGAGTCAAACTGGCCAACCAAACCATGAGTACATGATGAGGTTATTTAAACGTTACCTATTTATCTTTGTTACTAATTCAATTATGTTTTTCTATTGCCATAAGAACGCTCCGATCAAATCCATTTAATCTACTAAAATAATAAGTGTAGTTGTAAATTTTAACTCATTTAATATAAATAGGTTAAATAACTTGGTTCACTTAATTTGTGAGTAAAACGGATTAACTTAAGTGAGTTGTTATGTTAGTCTAATTAAGAGGTTTTATAGACTTTCTTTTATTATAAGTTTAATATTACATAATATCAAGTAACTTTTATTTATATGTTATCTTTAAATATTTAATATTTGATCTGCCATAATCAATATGAGTGTATTTTTGGTATCGAATTAAATATTTGGTTTGATCATTTTTTTTTTTGGATTCTTTTTCTTCCCTTACAATTTTTTTTTTTAACATTTTTTTGGTAACCTTGGCTATATAACCCACCTAAATTAGATTTAACATTCAAACCCACCAACTTATGTGAACGAACTTGAATGGGTTAAATTTGCCTATTTTGACACCTCTAATGTATTATCTATTATATATATGTAAAGTGGTCTTCCTTTAAAGGGGATATTTGTTTGATTAATGAGAAGGGCTTTGATCAAACTAATAGTTCTTCATGTAATGACTTTTTATAATTTTCATACATGCATAAAAAATTCTTTAAAGTATGTAAATTATATGAAGTCAATGAGAAAAATAATGAAGTAATTAATTAATTAACTAACTGTATCTTAAATTGAGAATTATTCAAAGTTTGAGATTAAGTAATTAATTAACCATCTCTTAGATAAAAAAATTCTTCAAAGTCTAAGAATTCATTAGAATAAATTAGAAAATTAATAAATTAATTAACCTCTTATTAAATTTGTAATTCTTTGAAGTTCAAATATTTTTTGAAGTTAATAAGATTATTAATGAATGAATTAATTAATGGATCTTAAATTTCCTAATAAAGGATTATAAATTTAACTTTACATAGTCCCAAATTAAAGCAAGAAAAAATAATATATAGTTTATTTCATTATTTGAATAATCTATTATTATACATCACTTAAAATTAGAGATACAGTTATATGTGGTTTCATCAATTTATGAGATTTTAGAATTATTCAAACGAACAACAATTGCAGATATTTCGTATGATAAAGAAGATCATTTATGGTGGTGCCCTTCTAATGAACTTATTGTCATTACTTTTTTACAAAACTGATTTTATGCATTTTTTACAATTTATTATAATTTTTTTATATTACAATACATTATTAAATTCAATTTTTTGATAACAACTACTAACACTATTGATTTAAAATGTATTGACAAATAACAAAATAAACTAATTTTCTTTAATACATGTGCAACACAAATAAACTAATTTTTCATTGATGGAGGAATTTAAATATGTTTAATATGTTAATTGAAGTTGTGCATTCTTGTTGTTGAAGGCGAAAATAAAAAATTAAAAAAAAGGAAGATGATGTGACTTCTGAGAATATGCATGCATCCCCTGCAATTTTTTATAGGCCACGAGAAACATGATTGAGATTTCTCCAATTTATAATCAATTAATTATTATTTTTTAAATTATTGCTAACTTATAATAAATTTATGTAAACAATTATAATGCAACTAAAAGAGTTCTTGCTAAATAATGAGATGGTCCTAGTATTAAGCAACATCACTAAACCTTTTTTATCTTATGAAACTAATTAATTATTAATGAGAGAAAAATATTAATTTAGTCTACAATATTATCATATATTAAAAATTGTAATCTTCTAATATATATATATATATATATATATATATATATATATATATATATATATATATAAACTTGCTTTCATGTTGGTTGGACTTACATAGGTCCACACAAGCATGGTTCTTAATGGGCCAAATCCTTTTCTGATAGTTGACGTTTTGTTTACTTCCCAATGCCAATCTTTTTTTTGTGAAAATAAAAATTATTTTGGTTGGACCAAAAAAAAATAAAAGAATTGTTTCAACTTTTTTTTTTTTCCTTTTAAGAGAATTAATACATTAGGCAAACTATATAGTTTCTTATATAAAATTTTTATTTCAATTACTTTCAAAATTATATATTTCAATACAACATAAACTTAAATGAGTCTTTTCAAAAAATTTCAAATACATCTACATAATAAGTATGTGTATATATATACATATTTGCGTATGTGCCCACACAATCTCACAACTGTGTGTGTCCATATCTATATAAAGAAATTAGCAAAGCAAAATATTGCAACCATGGGCTCAAACTTAAGGTTTGTTATATTTATCAACACAGTTTTTTATAGGATTAAATTCATGTGTAATTCTTTATATTTCTTTATATTTTTGTGACCAAGTTCTCCAATTAATATATAATAATTGTATGATTAATTAAAAGTAACATAAAAATATAATTATTTAAAAAAATTGTATATATATCTTGATATTATTTTAAAAGTATATAACTATTATAGTTATATTTAAAAACTTAATAATAATAATAATAATAATATAAGAAATTGCATATATAATTTTTTGTTCGTTATAAATATTTTATATAAAGTAAATTTTTTTGTGTAACTAAAAATTTAGTTAAACCAGTGCAATCATTATGTAACATACTTAAAAAAAAAGATACATAGTAATAATATGTCAAAATATATTCACCGTATGCCAATCTAATATAATTTATTATATTTATATTTTAATCGCAATATTTTTTATATTTTATTTATAAATCAACAATTCTTTTAAAATTTTCACTTTACTCCCATTACTTTTTTTTCCCCCCAAAATGTGTTAATTGGCCCCTATACTTTTTTTTTTTTCAAAAAATTTGCAAATTAATTCCTAATTTTATCCTTATATTCAATTTATAATATAATGTTTTGTGAGATTTTTTATGAATAAAAAGTGAAAAGGGATACATTGAAAATTTCATATAAAATTTTGGGTACATAAATATAGAGGTTGAAATATAAATTCAATAAATTATTTTAAATTAATATAAATTAAACATATTTTAACACAAGAATCCCATGTACTTTCCTTTTCACGTGTTACATAATAATTACACCGGTACAAATTACTTTTACCGTTGCAATGAAAATTTGTGCACAAAATGATTTATAAAAAATAGTTCCATCTGTGTCCATAACAAGTTATTTGTTATAAACGTGTATACAACTACTAGTCAAACTTGAGATTGCAAATTATTTTTTATTAATTACAAACATATACGAACTGTTCTTTTTTTCTTTTGTCTGTAAATTAATGATGAATTCAATAGTCAAACAGTGGAAACAACGTGGGATGTTTCTTGCATAAAATACAGCCTTGAAATTGGCTTTAAGGTGCATTTAAATTTAATATATATATATATATATATATGGTAATGTGACGTCACCGTTACGTGATATTCTTGAAATCAGACTATTCTAGAAAAATGCATAAGGTGTGACTGCACGTTGTCCACGAAATAGATCTACGTCAACTTCTTCACCTATTTTTTAGCTAAAATTTTATAATTTAAAATTAGATTATTTACTTATACTTTATATGAGTTTTAAAATTATTAATTTTTTTATTATGTATTAATATATTTTAAATTAATAATATTTAAAATATTTTCAATTTAAATACAATTAATTAATTAATTAATTTATTATTTTTCTCTTTAATTATACATAATTTATGTAAATTATTAACTTTATTATTTTTCTTGTTAATTACTAAAAATTTTATACACTACAAAAAATTCTTAATATAAAAAAGTCAAAATTCAGCGAAGTTGAGTTTGCTCAATAAATATTTCTTATCAATCAATAAAATTTCAACGTTAAATCAAACCTATTTTACTTATATATAATATATTTGTAATTAAAATTTTGATGTCACTACTATTATATATTGGTGTCAATATTTTGATAAAGTTTGTTAGTATATTTAATAATAATTCATGAACTTCACACAAGATATTTAGCATAAGTAGCATCAACTGTTATATATATGAATGTCAATTCATTATTTACTTCTATATGTTTTGAAGGCATTATTTTATATATTTGAAATGAGAAAAATATAAAATTAGTTTTTTATTTTTATATTTTGTAACAATTTAATCCTTACAAAATTTATTGTATAAAACTAGCCTCTTCGTTTAGGTTAATAATGAGTTAATTTTACATAAAATAAAATTTATGATAAACTAATTTGCCATAGAATTAAATTATCACAAAATGTAATAGTAAAAAATTGATTTAATATTTTTCTCTACTTAAAATATTAAGATAACATTAAATTAATAATATTAGTAATTTTCACAAAATATTAATAAAAATGAATTTTAAAAAATTAAATTATTAAGAATTAATACAAATTTTAAACTATAAAATTGAAACTAAAATTGAATGAAATTATATGGTGAGCAGAAGCTAAATTATCTTCTTCTCTTAAATTTTTTTCAATAAAAGTATCATATATGTATATAATAATAAAGATTTGAAAATTACTACTAAGCATTTGGAAATATGTATTGTCGAAAAATTTTCTATACATATATGGTGTATATTAGTATCTTGTTTAAGAGACAATAATATCAATAATCATATAAGAATATGTGAATTTATCTAAAAATTAATAGTACTACAAGCTAAACTAGCTAGATCTTAGTACAATTAATTTATCTTTTTTATAATTTGTTTACCAATTTGATATATTTTAGTCTATAGAAATAAATAGTGTGAAGATTGTGGACCAAAAAAATAATTGATTGAGAGATTACATTGCACAAAAGTAAAAAAAAAAAAAACACGTAGATTTATAATCAATTTTTAAAATTAAAGGATAAATTACGTACACTCCTCTTAATCAAAAACATTTTCCCGTATATTAGCCAATGAAAGGTATGAAGTCAACAATGTTTAGTTTTGGGAAATAAAATAAAATAAAAAAGTCATAAAATTAAAATGATTGTAACAAAGTCTCAACAAACCTGAAATCCTAAATGTGAGCAAGTTAATATGCGTTTGGAGTAAAGTTAAACTTTATTATTTTAGCCAAACATAACTTTACACAAAGTTGTAAACTAAATTTGAATTTTTTTCTTCATATAATTCATCAAAAGTAAATTTTATTATTTTATTTTTACTTTTATACAAATTAAAATTTTATAAACAAAAGTGATTTCATAAGGAAATTTTACATCAATGCAAACGAAATTATTTAAAATCAAACATCTATTATGAGATACTAACAAGTTTTAACCCTGCACCAAACCCAACCAAATGAGAATTTGCTGCATCCCAACGATCAATGTTACATGAAATGTACAAATTTAATAATTTTTATTTAATATTAAAAATTAAAATTAATAACTTTTAATTACCAAAATTGATAAATTTTAATCAAACGACTAATATTAAACAAATTGTAAAATCTAATAATCTATTATATATAATTAAAGTATGCTTATTGTAAAAATTTTGTTAATTGATAATAAAGCTTCATTGAGTAAACTCTCATATTCTCATATGATGATTTTTCTTAATTTCATGCATATATTAAGAATTAAAAATTCGTTGAAGTACATAATTTTTTTGTAATCATTAAGAAAAATAAAAAAATTATTAATTGGTATAAATTTTTTATAGTTAACTAAACAAATAATAAATTAATTAATTAATTATATTTTAAATAAAATTTTTTAAATATCATTGATTTAAAATATATTTATAAATAATAAAATAAATTAATAATCTATGGTACAAAACAGTGGGAAACAAGCTAGTTTACATTATTAAACCAAACCAAACACATGGGTGTTGGTCAAAAGCATAAAAGCATATTTAGCAAATTGGAAATAAAGAGAGAGAGAAGAGCAAAGGGCGTTGAAAACCAAGATTCCGTACGTAGCTTCCAACGAATTACCTTTGAGTGCCTTGCCTTTTACATTATTAATTAACATTAAATCGCACTTCCCAATACTCTCAAACATGGAAATTTCCCAACTCCAACGTTTCTCTTTTTGGTTTCGCCGTCCTCCTCTTTGACTTTTGACCTTCTTACCTCCCCACGTACTCGTGTCGCCAGCTCGGACTGGGCCCCGTCACCCCACCCCCGCTCGTGGTTCCCTAAGCAAAGTGTTCGTCCAAGACAAAAAAAAAAAAATATATATATATATATATATATTTTTTTATTCATTATTTATTAAAATATTTAAAATAATTTTTTATTTAGTAAAAAAAATCACACTTAATTTTTTATTTTTTAAAAATTTACTAAATTTAATGCATTTAGTAAATTTTAAATTTTAAATTTAAGAGATTAAATTTAGTATTTTATTTGAAGTAGAAACTACATGTGATATTTTTTAATGAATTAAAATAATTTTAAATGTTTTAATAAATGTGATATCAAAATAACTATTTTGTAATAAATAATAGACTAAAAGTATATTTTTTAAAAAATAAAAAATAAAATAATAATTTTATGATAAGTGAGAGATCAAAATAATTTATTTTTTATTAAAAAATATTATACTTGGTCTCTCACTTTTAAAAAAAATTATTAAATTTAATTCATCAATTAAATTTTAAATCTAAAGAACTAAATTTTGGTATTTTTTTAAGTAAAAAAAATGTTATATTTTTTAATGAATAAGAGATCATTTTAGATATTTCAATAAATAAAAAAAATTAAAATAATAATTTTATAATAAATAAAAAATTAAAAATGTATTTCACTCTAAAAAAATATAGTACCTATCATTCTTTAATTATTTCATTAAAAAGCAACTAACGTGCCCTTTATAGATTATTATTTATGTGTAATTTTGGTCAACGCGTGAGGCGGCGCAATTTATTATTTATTTGTTAATTAATGGTTGTTATGTTTTCTTTCTATTTTTTAATTAATTTTCTGAATATTTTATATGTTGAACTAATGCCACGCACAGAGTATTTTAGTGCGGCAGACCACAAAACTTTGAATGGAAGATTGAGCGCAGTCATGCAAGATTTTGTTGACAAACCATATTTCTTAATTTTAAATTATTATAACTTAAATACTATAAGAGCATGCACAAATCTCTTTTAAAACATGAATATAACTAACGTATCTTAAAAAAAATGAATTGATGTTAATAAATATATATTTATATATGTATATATTAAGTTTTTATTTCAATATTATTTTTTTTGGTATTGGAACTCATAATTATAATTTATTTTGATGTGAAAATAACTATATCATATTTGATCAAATATATATATATATATATATATAATATTTATTATATCATATTGTAACTTTTTTTGTTACAAGATTAGTATAGAAAATCTTTTAGGTAATTTTTGTGACATAGCTCAGTCAATTCTTTCCCCAAAAAATCTTTAGTCACAAATTTAAAAATAATTGGAAGGAGGACAAGCCTGTACAAATACTCTAATTAGTATATGAGTCAGGGACATTTGAGCTTGTTTTAGGTGAGCACGCTGGAGTATCATTATGATACATATTCTTTGATGCATCCAAACAATTTATTATGAGAAGGATACGATATAATAACTTGTCAAAATATGAGTATCATGTCTTTTTTGCTCTTTATTTTTCACAATATTGTTATTTAAATCATTTTATTTATTGTATTGTAATATTTAAAATAGCTTTTCATTTATTAAAAAATATTGTATTTAGATTTGTACTTTTCAAATAAAAACTAAATTTAGTCATTTAAATTTAAAATTTAGAGTATTAAATTTTAGTTTTTTTAAAAGATGGATACATAAGAAAATTTGTGGTAATATAGATGAATTTAGATTATTTACAGTCTTTATTTCTCCGGTCAAATTTGACAACTAATATTTATTATTGCTGAAAATTTAACGATTTATATTTAAGGTTAAATTTCCAAAATTAATATATTTTAAAAATCAATATCAATAAATTTTCAAAATTTCATCTGACAATTACAAAAGATTTAAGAAGTTGATCAAGAAAACTTTAGAGATCCTCCTGTAAGAGATTCTTGTTGCAATACAAATATAAATAGTACAGTAAAATAATAAAAATAGAAATTAGTTTTACCATCAAAAATTTATTTTCAAAAATATATATATATACACACACACACACATGTATAAAACTAATTTTTCTCCTTGCCATAATTTGTGGTTGGTGTTACTTAGGTCACTATGATTGAATCCATGACTTCATGAAAATGAGTTTTGGAGTAAATATGTAGGGTCACTTCCACACCTATATAAAAATCATGAAAATGAAACATTAACATTTTGTTTTAATTATTCAATATGAGTTTACTTTATCCAATAAAAGAATCTTTTTTTCTCCCAAATTTTTGCATTTGAATATTTGATAATGTCATTGACCAAAAAAATAAATAAATAAAGAGTCCAAAACCTAAAATTTCAGTAATTGATGGTGACTGCCAACCGAATAGCCATTATTGAAAGGAACAAAGATTGGGGCAGCTTTCATATACTGGCTAGTTATTATTTATTTATTTATTTTTTAAAGTAATCAATAATTCAATATACCCTACTCATGAATACGCACAAAATAGAAATAAATATTTTTTATATGTGGCTGTGGACGATTTCACTTTCAATTGTCAGATACTTTGCAATTGTGAGGTTGTATTGTTTATATCTTTTTTCTTGTTACTTTCCTTGACAATTATTGAAATATATGCAAAATTATAGAAGAAATTAATTGTGATAAAAATAGAATAATATTTGTTCTTATTATTCAATAACAATTCTATGCGATTTTAATTATATTTGAGCCTTGTGTTTAACTAAGAATAACTTTGTAGAACAGAACTAAACATAATACTTTTTTTTGAGAAAAAATAATAAAATTAAACACTGTTAAAAGAGAAAATTTAAAATATTTTTAATAATAAGTGAAAATTAAATTATTATTATTATTATTTCGATATTGTAGTTCATTTTAGATATTTAACCAAGTTTAATCTCTTTTTGTTATATCTTAAAAATACATTTTTCTACATTAATTAATGCAGAATCGGATACAAATTGACGAAAGGACATACTCATTTTGTCTTTACCAATTAGCAAACTTCCTCGAGCATATTTACATCAAAAAATAACTTTTTAAGAATTTACATTAATATATATATATATATATATTTAATTATATATTTATCAAATGAATGAATTGAAGAATTAAATAAAAATTTATATACAATTTTTATGTCTTTATTATTAAAGTTTGAAAAAAATACTATTTTAATCTCTTACATTTTGATTCTGTTATGATTTGGTCCTTCTTATTTGCTTTATCTCAAAATGATCTTCATATTTTTTTAATATCAAAAACATTGGTCCCTCTATCCGTTTACAAAATTTAAATTAACAGGTTACTTACAGACAAGAAAATCAAATTTTGTAAATTTTGAAAATATAAAAGATTATTTTAAGATAAGAAAAATGTGGAAGATCAAGTTAAGATGAGATTAATCCATGAGAGAAAAAACTAATATTTTTTTAAATTAAAGTCTAAAAAAATAATTACAATAAGAGAATTTTATTTATATATTTTTTAATATATATATATATATTTATAGTAATAAGTTATGACAGAAAATAATTAAAAAAAATAAAAATTGGATATTTGAGTTGATGAAGGTACTATACACACGCGTGAAGAGTTCTTGCTTCTTGTCCTGTGATACTTTATTAAAGGTAATTCTGATTATAATTAAAAAAATTTGTTTAATTCGATGAATTTGTTTTAAAAAAAAAAAGTTCAAGTAAAGAAATTTAATATTATAAAATGAGTTAGCCTCAATCTTTTTTAAAACTTAACTTGAATTTAAAAAGTTTAAATAAATATTTTTTAATAAGTAAAAACTTATAATATTAAAAAAAAATAGTGTAACATGATATTTGATAAATACATAAAAAATAATACATTTTATTTAAAATATTTATACTAATACAATAACTTATCTATATTTATAATTTTTTTATATATAATTTTACATATAACAATAATAATTTATATTATTTATCTTATGTATTAAGTAACAAATTAATTTGATGATAATTTTTAAAAAAATTTATTTACCTAATTTAAAAAATATAAATAAAAAATTTAATTAAAATATGAGTTTAATATTTTTTAAGTTCAGATTCAAATTTAATTTAAAAAAATAATTTGGTGTAATTAGAGGGTGACGATATGGGCCCACATACGGAGGGCGCCAAGGCAATGCCACTTCATCACCTATGATATGAGGCCGTTATTTCACTGAACATGGGGCCCACGAGGGCAAGCCTGCCACGTGGGACCACCTGACTGGCTGTCTCCAGACAATCCCACCGTCACCGACGACTGCCTCTCGTTCTCCGAAAACGACAAGAGAGCGTCGCACAAGTCATCCGACACATACGTGGTGGACCCCGCTACCCCAACGTGGCCACGTCGACCTTAACTCGGTTACACGTGTTTCCACGCGCTCTGGCCGCAAAGTCGCACCGCCACGTGTCTCTGAGTGGGATCCAATTCATATTGACCTATATATGTAAACTGTATAGACTCGTAATGTATCTAGTTAAAAAAAATCAAACCTATGTGTCGTATAATCTATATTTTTTATTTTTTATAAAGTTTATGAATAGTAATTTCAAATTTAAAATTGATGTAACAAAATAAAATAAAATTACGATATAAAATTTTATATTTACAGGATAATATAACTATGTTAAACACGAAAGTTCTAAAATTTTCTTCAATTAAATGCTTAACACTGAAGTTTGACTTGGTAGTTTATGAAATAAGTTATTAGTTTGAAAAACGAATTTTTCAATCCAAACAAATTACTTCTGAATATAAAATAAATCAAGTAAACTTTTTTAGTATAATCATAAAAATAATTACACTAATACAACTATTATGTAGCATATTAAGTTAAAAACATATAATAATAATGTGTTAAAATAAAAAATGATTGTATACTAATTTATAATGATTGATTATTCTTTATATTTTAATCTCAATATATATTATTTATAAACCTAAACTTTGTTTTGAATTTTTCAATTACTTCATCCACTTTCTTATTTCTCAATAGTCACTTAAAAATTAACTTATAAATTAAATATATGGATATAACGGGGGAATTGAGAAATTATTAAAATAAATAAATAAATAAATATGTTGTAGAAATTATTGAAAAAAGAAGAAGATATAAAATAAAAATTTTAAGAAGAATTTTAGGTTTATTAATAAAATTTAAAAAGTATTAGAGTTATAAAATACAATAAATCATTTTATTGTGAGATACAATTATTATATTTTGACATTATTTTTTTTCAATGTGTCGTGTATGATTGCATTGGTATAATAATTTTTATAATTTTATCAAATAATTCACCAATCAATTATTATGTCTATATTAAGCAAATCATTTTTAACGAATATATTATTATTAAATATATAATATTAAAATATTTATTTTATATAATCAGAATTATTTGTTAGTATCATTTTACATTTTAGTGTTTTTTTTTTGTCTTTCTGAGTTTATCTATACAATATATACAATATGATTACACTTTTAAAATTATTATCAAAATACTTTAGGAAGATTTGACAATTTTATAAATGAAAACCTATATTTTGATTTCAATTGTATTCAAATGAAGATTATTATTGCATTTAATATTTATCTGAAAAAAATTATTCCAAAACCTCCATATCACAAATTACAATGAATAAACTTTTGATGACATATTGACCAAAGGAAAAAACAAGAAATCTTGATGCTATCAGTCACTGTCACCAAAATATATATCTATATATATATATATACATATATTAGTATAAAGCATAAAAATATGTAGATCACTATTGATATAATGACAGGGTAAAAACTTATTTTATTTTTTATGATTTTTAAAATTCTATAATAAATAAAAAATTTAAATACATTAATATTAAATAGTTAATTTTTAAATATAATAATATTTTTCATTAAAAAATTTGTTTTTTTAATTGAATTATACATGGCGAGTTTTTTTTGCCTAGATATACGTGTCAAGTTATGAATAAATTGAATTTTTTTTACACTAAAATTTGTAATTTGATTGTAATATCTCAAAAAGGAAAAATTCTCCGCAATCCATTTTTTCTTCACACGCTCTCGCCCTTGGCAGTGGGAACGTAAAACGCACGCTCAGCGGAGGCTACACGGCTTGGGTTGTTTTGTCATTTTGTATTTTCCATTTATAAAATGGTTCCAAATTCGACAAGAAAAAACTTACATGTTTCTTACATATTTATATGAAAAATTTTTAATTAACTAAATAATTTTTTTTAAAATAAAACAATAAAGTATATATAAATTTTCTCTTTCAACAATCGGTGAGGGTTCCTTAAGAAGCACGTTTGGTGAGAACCGAAACGCTATAAATACCCCCAGCTTCCATGTATTCCACTTCTTTCTCTCTCTTTCTCTTCACCGTTTTCTCTCTCTCTTCCTGTATTCTTCGCTCCTTTTTGCTTTTCACAGATTTGCCGCTTCATTCTCTTCCTTTTTAAGCTTTTCGGTGGATTTCGCCTCTTCGTATACAGTTCGTTGGCCTACGCATTACCTTCCTTCCTCTCTCTGCTTGTTTGGCTACCGAGAAAATTACTGACAAGAAAAATTCTTCTGCTGAAATATCCTACCAAACAGTCAGGGTTTCTACTTTTTTTGGTTACTCTGTTGTTTTGTTGGCTGCCAAACTATACATCGGTTCGTGCTTCAGTTAGGTAGAAGCCTTCTTACTGGTTTATTCCCTTTTCTGAAGTTTTCGCACCTGAAACCTGCATTGAGGATTATGAGCGTTCTCATGTTCCTCTGTTTGGAGCTCGTATATTAGGTACGTTATGAATTAATGAATCGCTTTTTCTTCTTATTTCCCCTTTTTATCACAATAATGCTTTTCAAATTTCGATTCTATAAGTCTGGTTTGAATCTGTTTTCGTAATTGTTTCATTTTGACTGCGTAAATTGCTTGACACTCGGAGAGTTCGGTGACATTTTGACCGTTGAATCTTTCCTCTCACCTTCGCAGTTGATGATTATTCAATCATAATTTTTTAATATTAGAAGCTGGTCAGAATCCGGACCACCTTTCTTAATTTAAAGATAATGAATAGTATGTTTCGTTTTGTTTTCTTTTCTAACATATAATCATCTTCTTTGACTGATCGTTACCTGATTGGTTAATTTCGGTTTTTCAGTTTTCCGACCACAGGATGGATACTGTCGAGTGTCGACAAAAAATTCTGATGTGTCTTCCTTGGAGCTATTTTTGATTAAGTTGATGTGATGTTGTTAATTGTTTTATGCTTGATTTTTTTAGTCTGATTGTTCCTTGTCCTGATCTCGTAAAGTATTCTGAACCAGTTAAAAGAAAATAAATGGGCGGAAAGTCAATTTTTGTGAAGTCGATATCATTCCTTGGTCAATTTACCAGTCTCGGTTTTTCTTTTTTGTTTTTTTTGGGGAGTAATTTCATTCATGCCGAGAAAATAGAAAGAAGTTCTAATCCTTTACCTTTACAGGTTCCAAGGAACCATGACATAGAAAATTTCGGGTTTTTTCCTTTGGTTGTCATGATAGTTGTTTGGGATAACAACAGAAGTATGGTGTTCTGTGTGTGTGTGTGTGTATATATATATATATGTTTACTAATGTTTATTGGTGATGATCTATGTCAGTTGTCTGTTTTATTGCAGAATCTTTATGTGTTGGGTCCATATGTATCATTGAGTCCCATGCTTTGTAGGCCCATAATGTGTGGTTGCATATGGTATTGGTTTCTTTCCTGTCCGTTACATAGGGTAGGACAGCTTTACATTATGCACATAACTATTATTTGCTTAATCATGTTTTGCTAAACAAATTTCAGCTGCTCACAATGAGCATAATATCTGTTTTCCTGTGCTTGATAGTTGTTGTTGGATTTTTTCTCTCTCCGTCCTTTACTTTTCTTGATTTTTAGTGTACGGTGTAGGTGAGTTATAGTCTGGTGTGCTTCCATCTTTCTTCTTCATCATATTCTAGTCATTCTTGCCTCTGATTTTTCACTTTACATTGTTCGATGGCTTAGGTTATTGGGATAAGAATTTATGTGCTTCTAAATTGACAGCTTAGCTAAAGATTTTAGCTCATTTGTTCTATTTAATTGCTATTTACTAATAGGTTTGTTGACATTTTTTCTTTTGAATCCTTAACAACATTTGTCGTTGTCACCATGAATCCACCAATCTAATTTCAAGAAGCCCTTCTTAGTGTTGACTGTAGAAGTATTTGTTGTTATTTCATAAGTTTTTGAAATAAGTTTAGCATCCCTGGAGTTGGGGAAATAGAGTTTATTAGGAATTATATGAATTATAGGAGGAGTAGGTATGTGAATGTCATGTTTAATATTACTTTGATAGCTAAGTGACACTTGATTTAAAAATTTTTATACTTATCCTTTTGTTCTTTAGCAGTCATATCTATTCAATTTTAGAAACAACAATTGAGAATACTTACTGAGAATTGTTAATTTACCTTTTCCTTTAGCTAAATTTTTATCTTGTCATATGGAATTACAAAATTGCTCAATAATGGGTTAACTCAACGATGTGATGGTGCCATAGATGTTTGCATTTTTGTTGTTCAAAGAGAGATATTTACTCAATTATGGTTCTAGGTGAGCCTCAATAATATTGAGTTGTCAATTTAGGTCAATGCCTAGTATGTCTATTTCAAATCTTAGGTTAACTGCAAGTTGGGTGTGCTCCTTACTGTCCTCATTTGGAATTTTGTGAATTTTATAGTTTTAGACCGATCAATTTTAGTAGGAATCCGTGGCACCTCCTTCACTTGTTTCCTCTTTTTGATTATTTTGTGTTCGTTTGTACATGACCAAGTGAATTCATGCTTTAAAATTATTCTTCTAATAATAGTAGTTCCAGTGTCTGGCTTCTTTGCTTTTTTCTCCTGCTCACAACTTTTTTTGCTGGCTGCTTCATATGTTCCATAATATAGTTTTCTATGCATGTCAAGCGTCTTTGCCCCTTATTAATTTGTTATTGACCAAAGCATTTGCATGTGCACCTTTTGTCCTCATGCCCGTTAAACCTGCTAGCTGTTTTTCTATGCCTACTGGAGATTGCATATAATTAGGATTAGAACATTTTTTCTTTCAAAATTCATGTTTGCTGGTAGGAGTCTGCTACATTTTTTTCTTTTCTTAGTTGATAGTAAGATGGAAAGGTAAAACTTGAATGCCATTTGTTTCTATAATTCTCGGTTGCTTGATATTCAATGACTTCATAGCAAATTAACTGTATGATCATTGTTTTCAGGAGCTTGGCAGTTGATGGACTGTTACTTCAAGAGCAGTGACAAAAAAACATTAAAGAAGTGGTTTTTTATTGATAAAAGAGTTGGGTGAAGTGAAAATTTGATATATTAGTTTGATTGGTGCTCAATACTCCTCTAGTTCTTACACTCCTGCTGCTCTGCAAATTGGTCTACAATTCTGGATCTGATGGACCTGAAGTCAAATCATACTCCTGTTCTTACTGATGCTGCACCTATAACAAAATCAAGACTGGGTGTGCATTCCAGTCTGTTGCCTTATTCTCCTACAGGGGCAGCTTTTCCACATGGTCTGTTTCTGACAATCCCAAGAAAGAAGACAGGAATTCTTGAAGATGTTCGTTGTAGTGGTTGGCTAGATGCCATGAAATCATCTTCTCCAACGGCCAAAAAGATAACAAAGGATATTAATCATGGCTTTGCTTCATCTGACACTGATAGTGCTGACTGTACCTGGCTGGTATTATATACTTCCCATTGTCCATTGTGTTAGTTTTTCTATTCCATTTGTATAACTATGGATTTTTTTTTTGTTCTGTTATTTCCTTTTCCATTCATTTTCAAAATGACAGCTAAAGTATCCTTCAGCACTTAAATCTTTTGATCAAATTACAAACTACGCAAAAGGAAAGAGAATAGCATTGTTTCTGGATTATGATGGAACTCTTTCACCAATTGTGGATAATCCTGACTGTGCTTTCATGTCTGACAATGTAAGTAATCTTCAGCTTTTGTGTCCAGAATTTAAATTGGGACTTTTCTCTTCTTTTCTTGTTCAAAGTTTGCTGATTTTGATTTGGTAACTTCTCCAGATGCGTGATGCTGTTAAAAAAGTGGCAGAACTTTTTCCTACCGCAATAATTAGCGGAAGAAGCCGTGACAAGGTATATGGTTTCTCTTGAACAATTTATTACCATTTGCTTTCTCTCTCTTTTTCTTTTTCTCTCTTTATCTATATGGACGTTTGTACTCACTCACTCACAGAGCATTCTAACCTTCTTTACTCCCAATTCGCTCAGGTATATGAATTTGTTGGACTAACAGAACTCTATTATGCTGGTAGTCATGGGATGGACATTATTGGTCCTGTCAGACAATCTGTATCTGATAACCATCCTAATTGCATTAGGTCTACTGGCAATCAGGTACTGGGGTTCATCAAAGTTTTAATTCAGCATATATTTTTGAATCTGTCTCTTCCTCTAGTCCTTCTGAAAATATCTTGCTAAAGGGCCTCTATTATGATCTTGGAAAATACAGGGCAAGGAAGTTAATTTATTCCAACCTGCTGCTGAATTCTTGCCAATGATTGATGAGGTGGGTTTATCTTAAAAATTCTACCATGAAACACCTTCAAATCTTTTTTCCTTTATTGGAATATGGCATTCTAATTGGCTCATGTTTGAGCAGGTGCTTAGGTCCCTTATTGAATGTACAAAAGACATTAAAGGAGCAAAAGTTGAGAACAATAAATTTTGTGTCTCTGTACACTACCGCAATGTGGATGAGAAGGTAAAGTTTTCTGTTTGTTTGCTTAATCTTATTCTCAATTACCTATTTTTTTTTGCAATTAAATGTTCTTTCTTAAAATACAGAGTTGGGATACAGTGGGGCAACGAGTGCATGATATTCTGAAAAACTACCCACGTTTGCGATTAACCCATGGGCGCAAGGTACTCTTCTTAGAGCTAACTTTTTCACAAATTTTTCAAGACATGTAAATGTTTCAGTATGTATGTAATTACAGTATGCATATAATTAACATATTGATCTTGCATGCGAAATTCTAGAAAAATTACACCATCATAAGTGCAGAAGCAAAATTTTTTATAATTTGAAAAGCAAAACGCATGTCAAATATAAAATGGTGGAATACATAAATCAAAATAGTGATAAATTAATGAGAAATTGTGTGAGGATGATATTTATGATGAAACCTTTTAGTTCAATTGTAGATCCTATAAGCATCCGATCCTATAAAGATTATTTTACAAGTTGTGTTCATTACTTTTCAGGTTTTAGAGGTCCGACCAGTGATCAATTGGGATAAGGGGAAAGCTGTCACATTTCTGCTTGAATCACTTGGTGAGTTCATTTGTTATTTATTTGCTTATAGTTACTTTATTGAATATCAGAATTCTTTGCTTCGCAGCAAGTGACATTAAAAATATCTTTTCAGGACTTAGCAACTGTGATGATGTGCTTCCTATATATGTTGGAGACGATCGGACTGATGAAGATGCATTTAAGGTGACATTTGACTTGCTGTGATTTTTGGACACCAAAACGTTCGTTTTCATCCTTATTGTTCTCTTCCTCTTTAGTTCTTCCTGATCAAATGTACTATAACAGGTTTTAAGAGAGGGAAATAGAGGTTATGGCATCTTAGTTGCTTCTGCACCCAAGGAAAGCAATGCAGTCTACTCTCTTCGCGATCCATTAGAGGTATTTATTACTTTAAATATAGCTTGGATTAAAAAAAAGTTAGTTGAGATTGTATAAATCCTTCCAAATTTTTCTGTCTGATATTCGTACAATTTTAGGTAGGAATAGGCTGCTAGTAAAATGCTCTTGAAATATTATGTAGATCTTTAGGTCAAGCATATTGATATCTGTTGTAGGACAGGAGGGAAAATGAAAGGAATAACACAGTTGATCAAAATCAATATGATGGGGACCTTCGTCTCCAGCCATGTCTTGCTGTTCATTCCCCATTTTTCCTTCCCAATTAGGGGTTTTATAACAGTTTCTATCTCATCTATGATAAAAGGGGTAGTTGATTTATTTGACAATAACACTATATATAGGAAATTTAATTAAGAAACCCTAATCCTACTGATACTAAAATAGGGTAACATCTCCTTGGGAGTTAATGCTTATATTGGCATCTCCCAAATAAATTTCAAATTACTCCAATTAGCTAATTATAAATCTATTAGTCCCAAAATATATTTGATCAATATTATGTAAAAAAATAGACAAGAATTCTATCTTCCCATTATTGGGCTTTAACTTCTATCGACCCTAATGGTCATATTTGCAGGTCATGGAATTTCTCAAGTCACTTGCGGTTTGGAAGTCAAGCCTCCTTAAAAGCTTCATATAGTGTATAGAGGAGAAAATACTCAGCTATAACTATATACATAAAATAAAGATAGCATTATGTTTCAAGATTTTGGATTTGCTAGGAAGTATTCCAAGAGGTTTCCTGGAGCGGATTTCAGCACTGAAGCCTCTCATGGAAGCATTGTCTCTACCTAGTTATTAGCACACAGCTCCTATGGTAACTGTATATTCTTGGCTCATAATTATTTCGTTTATCTTAAAGGAATAAGGAGAATTGTGCTGAGGGTAACTTTCTTAAGTGTATTGTTGTTTAATTCGCTTCCTTTCTTTGTCAGTTTTGGTCACTATCTCTAATTATTCATTCAAGGGTTACATAAGATGCTATTCATTTTTTAATTCTTTTATATGTAGAATGATATATAAATTATCAATTTAAATAAGCTTAATACCATTACGTTCATGTTGTCCAAGTGCCTTCTTTCCGCACTCTTCTGTCCCTCTTTTTCCGTAGCACTGCAATAATGTTTTTGTGGTGGAATTTGGTACCCGAAAGTTCTAATTTTTTAAGTGCTTGAAAATTTAATTATAGAATGTTCTATCTTGATTATGTAAAACTTGTTTCAGTTATATTCTTTATCTAACTTAGGGTAGTATCTTTGAAGTTCTATTTTTTATCTTTTTAGATATCAACTAAATCCAAGCACAGTGGATTTAAACCAAGTGTAAATGGGTTTCATATTTTTACAAGAATTTATTCTCATCTAATGGTTCAAAATGCAAACAGTATGTGTAATAACAACATGATATTTATGTTTTTTAAGAAAGTGAAGGTGGTGATCTAATAATTTATTATTATTATTATTCAAAAGCATTTTATATAATATAAACTATGGTTGATGCTGTAAGTCAATTCTAAGTATGTTAAAACAATTATTAAATAAATACTTTGTCCTAATAACATAGCTATCAAGTAACTAATGATCAATATCATTGGTTACTCTGTGCAAAATATTAAAATAATAGACAAAATATAAGACAAATAACTTGAAATGTATATAGTTTAAAATAAAGGTCAAAATTAAAGTCTAGTCCCACATTCCATTTTATATTGCTCTATTAAACCTACAAGTTTAATGACACTTGTAAACCTTTACAATCTTCACTGAACGTAAAATTGCCTTTCTCCATAGAGTACATTATTTTTTGAAGAATATTTACTTCGGAGTTTCACCACTCATCTTTTCTTTCACAAGGGAAACATTACCTTTACTTTACAGAAATTTACAATTTAAAGCTCTAATAACCGAATCAATAGAGATTTAAGCGAGTTCGGCTCAAGAATGTTGGCTGCTCTAAGACCTTAAGACAAGTTGAAGTTCAGTACTTAGTTTTCATTCAAAATGTGTTTGGAAGATTATATACAAGACTTGAAAGAAAAAAGAAGAAGAGAAAAATACAATTTTAATCATTTTGGCTAAAGTATTAATTTGATTCTTTAAAGATAAAAAGTATTAAAATAGTCTTCCAAAGATAAAAATATGAATGGAATTGGTTTTTATGGGGACTAAATTGATCTTTGAAGGATCTATATTTTTTGAATAATTTTAATTTTAGATAACCATTTTAGTACTTTTTATTTTTGGATAACTAAATTGGGTCAAAAGTGAAGGAACAAAATTGTATTTTTCTCGAAAAAAAATTACTTACATACTCAAAAGAAATGTTGAATACATTTTAGCAAAAATTTCTGGAGGCTAGCAATCAACTATATTAGTACTATGAGTATCATTTCCACACAAAAAAAAAAAGAAAGTAATTTGCATCATTTAGGACTAATCCCAATATGTCAATTAGGATAAGTCAATGAATATGATTAACCCTAAGATGTCGAAGTTAGCCCAAATGAGTAAATCAAACTACTAAATATTTTTAAAAAAATTATGAAACAAAATGTTACATTAAAGTTATCTAGAAAACTACTCTAACATATTTTTAAAAACGAAATAAAACAGCTGAAATTATTTTAAAAAATTTAATACCTATTAAAACATGTTAGTAGTCTAACAGAAATTATCTTAAGATACTACTTAACCTTAGAAACTTTAATTTGGTGCATATTTCATCCATATAAATCTAAATCTTAAATGGATAAAAACATAATATAACCATAGACTGATTCAAATTAACATTTAACCTAATATAGAACATCTTAACTTATTCTGTAGGAACATTCTATTAAACAAATGACAATTTAAGACCTAAACATGATATTCTCAGACTACAATCTTATACCTGGACTAAACATGAGACAACTTAGGACAAATCTTAACAAGTTATAACCAACCTATACCTAATTTACCAGTTAATAGCTACCTAAAACTAATTTTGACTATCCTAAACTAGCCTAATTAATGAATTACTAATTTTTATTATTTATCTACATAAACCCAATTCTATTACTAGCTTAAGCTTTTCTGTAATGCCTTAATTATCTATTCTAACTGTAGATGAACTTATCACTTGTTTTACCTTAACTATCTAATTTTGGCCTAATTAATTATTCTATTATTGTAGCTAAAATTGTCTAATACTTGATTAATCTAAATTATCTATCCTAATATATATATATATATATATATATTTCTTAATTCATCTAATTTTCTATCCCAGCTCATCAAAAATATAAGTTATATAATTACTAGTCTAGGTTACCCTAGCTACTAGTTCAAAAATTAAATTACTATGTACAAAAAAGGCTATGATGTAGGAATGAATGTACACCAAGATAGATATAACTTGATAGATTTCAAATAATTTAATCCTATATTAATAGGCATATGGTAGCAAAATTATGCTTATGTCAATTATTCCACCCACAATTCAATTATCCCTAAAACATCATTATTATTTCAATTTTAACTAAATTTAAGTCATATGATAGGATATATTCCTGGAAAAGTATGTTTATTTTAATTGTAACTACTACATCCAAACTTCGCTGCAATAAAAATTCAATTGATCAAACAATTAATAATTTTAGAGGAACATCTGCTAAACTAACATTATACAATATTAATATTCAAAGTAAAATATTGCCAGAAGAGAAAATATCGACCCAGAGATGAAGATATAATGATCATGGCTCAACTGATCCGTAGAGGCAAACAACTTATTGTGCCCATCGTTATGAAGAAACAAGAGAGCTAAGAATGAAGAGAAAAACACCAAGGGAATGACTTTGCTTCTTTTGGAAAGGTTACCTCATATAGAAATGTTCCATAAGCCACCCATTTATAGTAAAAACTTTAATAAAAAAAATGGTTTTAATTTTAATAAAATAAACCCTAATTAATTAAATGAGTTCAATCTCTTTTCATCAACTCTTAATTAGTAACTTGATGGCATTGATTAACAGTGGACTATAGGTGAGAATCTATACCAAATGAATTTTTGATTAATTTGACCCATAACTAATTATTTACAATTAACAAAGACTCAATCTATTTTTAATTTACATTAATATTGATTGTCTAATTAATAATCGCATAAAAATTGTTTTAATAATAAAATTAATGCTAATCTATAATATAATTTAAAAATTATTCATACAAACTTTCTTGTTTGAAATTTAATTAAATTTAAATTTTATTTAACCAAAAGCATTAAGAACAATAATACTTCCTTGATTCACAACCAAGCCGTACGAAATTCAAATAAAAAAAAAAACTAAAGCAAATAAAATTTGATAAAGAACATCACCCAAATAAAAGTCTTGTGTGAATGACCAAATGGTAGCCGCAATGAGGGCTTCGCACTCCTTTATCCTTTCTGGTCCTTTATGTCCTAAACTTCAGCTGAAAGCATCTATTTATAGCGACTAGGATTACCTCTTAATAACGTGATAGGGATTATTTGGTAAATAGTAATAATTTTGAAAGTAATAGGAATGAGAATGGAATTGCAAGACCGGAAAGGTGTGTTTGGGGTGATATGAAAGAGAAAATAGAAATGCTTGCAACAAATTGAAGAAAATGACTATTATACCCCTAAAAAAATTAATAAGAATTAGGCGACACAGGGAGGTTTGAGGCCGCAATGCTGCAAGATAATGATTTGTGCTAGAAGGGTAAAAAGGTCCAAGAAACAGCTTCGTTTCGATTAGCACAATAGGGGAATCCTAATTTCTACACTTTTAGGAATGGGGTCTCCCTGCAAAACAAACTCTTTGGTGTTTCCATCACCTTCTCCCTCTTCATTCTGGTGTACCAAACATTAGTCGGTGACTATTAATAATCCTAATATAGCTTGGAAACCTTATCTAAGTAGGCACAGAAAAAAGTAGTGGGGCATTAGGAATCTTTTGTTTGATTTAGACGCTTAGACTTGGTAAATTTAGGCTCTATTGCTATTGGCTGCATAAGGCATACTTCAAAATAATTAAGTCTACAATCATTTGGTTCTAGCTATTCCATTTAATTCTAAGGCTCACATCGACTGGAATAATTAGCAATTAGTTTCCAAAACCTCATAAATACAAGCCACTCATTTGGATTACAAGACATCATATATTTTTATTAGTTTTGATCTTAAAGTTCACCTTAAAAGAATATGTTTTATAGGATATTGTATTTTTCACATGACTGAGACTAAATATTTCTATTAATTTGAACCTTATTTTCTAACAATCTTAAGATATATTGAGCAAAAATTAGGGTTTGGTGATAGCAATAGCGTGCACTCGCAAGATTCTTAGGAGGTTCATATTCCTTTGTGTAGTTAGTTGTTTGGGCCAATTTTGACTTTGGGTGTGTTCGTGAACACCAAAAGCCTTGAGAAACTCAAAAGTGGATCAAGTGTCGTGCAGTACTAGAGTTGTATAGCCCTTGTTCATGCAAAAAAGATTTGACTAAAAAAAAAATTATGTGGTGAAAAATTGTACAACATTTATGTTGTATGTATATGATTTGAACTCAGGGAAACTCATCATCATCAACATTCGAAACGAGAAAAAGGATAGGTTCTATATTAATTTTTATTTATCATTCAATTTAAACTCATTTTTATTTGTGCAACACTGACTCAACTATTGGGCTCTATCCCTAGTCAAATATAGATTTATAGCAGTTAGGCTGGTCACGGCCTATTAGTATATATAGGTTTTTTGACTTTGATGCTACCATTAAAATATTTAATGACATATTTCTTGAGCCGTGATTTTTTTTTCCAAGATGGTAAAAGTGCCTTTTTTTCAAATAATAATAATAATAATAATAACTTTTTCTAATTGTCAGCTTTATCTAAATTTTATTTTTGACAAAATTTTATTTTTGGTTCTCTACTTTTATTTAGAGTTTCACTCTAGTCCCTTAACTTTATTTAGTATTATTAGTCTGTTTCACTTTTTCTTTTTATTTTATTTAGTTTTAATTTGGTCTATTAATTTTATTTTAAATTTCATTGTTGTTCTTTAAATTCATTTTATTCTGATTTGGTCCCTTAACTTTACCTTATGTTTTACTTTTTTTTTTAAATTTTATTTTGTTCCAATTTTGCCCTTAATTCTTGAAAACTTCTTAAATGTGTTCCCCCCTCCCTTAACACAATCAAATTAAAATGATTTAAATATCTAGACTTTGTATGAAGCAAGAATTATGTGACCAAAAAACAAATTAGGTAAGTTAAATTTGTCATATGTGAGTTAAATTTGTTTTATTATTTACTTTTACTTCTATTATTAAAATAAATCATATGTATTCATTATATTAATCAAGATTGTATATAATTAGTTACATCAATAAAATTTAATAAAATACTTATATAACTGACCAAAAAATAAAATAAAATACTAAGATAGTTTTATGAAAAAATTATCAAATCAATCATATTTTTACATTTTGTGACAATCTAATTCCTTATAAATAATCGTACCAAAACAGTCCATCACAATTTTTATTTTCCCCCCATAAATGAATCACATTTTATTAAAACGACCAAAAATTATGTCACAGCCTTGGGATGATGCCAGTACAAAAATACTGATGCGAAAGGAGAGGTGAATTTTACTTTTTCCATTTAGTTTATTATTATTAATTATTATCAGATTATTTTCTTTTTAATTTTTTCACTATTTCAAAAGAAGCTCCAAAGTTTTCAACGATGCACGAGAATCATGCAAACACTTCTAAAAGGTATTACATCTCATGGATAATCATCTGATTGGCGTAAAACACACCGTTTCATCCTCTTTCTTTTTTCTTTCATAGTTGGGGAATCTTCTTAATCTTCTAAGAAAAATGGTCAATTTAATATTTATACCTTTCTTTCTCTATTTTCTCTGAAGTACATTTTAACCCTAATTTTTGCTAATTCAATACTATTCTTCAGTTTATGAATCACTGTCTAATTTTATTTTTTTTTAAAATGTGGTTAAGCAATCTTGGGCGGATCTAAGATTCGATTCTTAGAGGGTGAAAGTTTTTGAATTAAAGACTTGAACAAAAAAAAATACAAATTCTTACAATTTAAAGGAGCAAAGTTTAATAAATAAAACAATCAAATCATTAATATAAGATAAAATTACTAATAAAAGTTAAAAATTTTAAAAATCTAATAGGCTGACTATCACCCTACACTCCTCTTTAATCCATCCTTGGTACTTCAACTTATGATGCCCATTTATCTTTTTATTATAAATAGATAAGTAAAATCAAACGTACATGTCTAGGGAATTTCCATTCCCACAACTATTTGAATACATGTATTGATTTGGATTTAATGCATTTAAGGATAATGGTACAAATATAATGGTTGAGATTGAAGAAAATGCACAATCTGATGATGAAAGTTAATCTTGATAACCATGCATTTTTTGACCGCATGAGGTCTCTAAGGTTTAATCTAACAACTCAAATGAAGAAACTGCATGATCCAATAGTGCACAGTTTGTCGTTTGTACCCATTTCCATGGGCTTTTTAAATTGGATACTTCAAATTAAAATAGAAAAAAATTTCTACTACAATTATTATTGTCATTTGTACCATATTCTTGTTTCTTTTTACAATATTTTCATCCCACAAAATATAAAAATAAAATGACATTATCATTTCATTTTATATCATAACACACATCATTATGAGTCACTCAATTTTATTTTTATTCCTATCAAAATCTTTCTAGCATACCAAATGTAATGTTAATGAATTCTTAGGTAATCTCCCTTTTTGCTCCTTCTAGGAGGTTTTCATATATATACTTTTCTGGTAGTAAATACAACTTTTTTTTTTTTTATGTAAATATATAGATTTTAGACTTAATTATATTATTACATTATACTTCACCAATTTTTATATATACTTTTATTCAAGTCATCAAAATATACAGTCTTGGACCAACTATATTATTATCAGGATACTATGCCTGAATTAACTTATGTAACAATAAATTAATTATTTAGTTCTTGAATTGATATAATCATTTGTAACTTTTTCTTAATTTCTCTCTAACCCTAATTAGAGAAATCATCAATCAATTATAGTTTTCAAAATCCTGGAAACTCATAAATTTTCACATACTATACAAAATACAATACTACCAAATTAGGAAAGAAATCATACCTTGATACATCGCTTAATAGGCATAAACCCTTAGATTCCTAGAGGAGAACTGAAAGAAATAGGAAAACTATGTTTTTATCTCTTAACATCTCTAAATTTATATGTGTGTTAGTGATGATTAGGAAAGAACACGTAACCTCCAAATAAACATTTATTATCATATAGCGATTATAATTATCTGATAACATTTATTATCTAATAATTTCAAATTTCAAATTATTAGATATTCTATTAATCACTCCCATCAAGTGGTTAGTTACAAATAAACATAAAGAAACTACTTCTCAATTAACTAATTAGAAATTAACTCATTTAATTGTTTATTCAACCAATTAAATACTTAATCAATATCCCTTGGGCTAACTTAAGTCTTATATTCTTCCACTTGTGATATTGCCTTACTTTATAGTAAAAAAAAATCAAATGTGCATAAAAATTGTTAATTTCTCATACTTTCATTACATCATTCGTCATAAATAAAGATAAAACTAATATGAGTCAATGCGGTCATATATCATTTATTCAACTCCCTTCCATTTACTACAACATCAGTCCCTTCTCTTTATTATGACCTATAGGTGAGAAGAGTATAATCGGCTTAACATTATGTTTTTAATAAAGACAAAACCTCTTATCATTATGATCATTCATGTATACAATGTTTAAATAATAGAAAAATCAAAAACATTTCTATTAAAGAGCTCAAAGTGTCAAAATACAATACTTTATTAATGTTTAACAATCTTTATCATCAATAATGTTCATATTTATAACAAGATTTTTAAATGTCTTGGGCAGTAACCCTTTTGTTAAAGGGTTAGCTATCATAAAATTGGTGCTAATATGTTCTATTGACACTGCAAGTTTTTGAACTTTTTTTTAATGGCAAAGTATTTTAATTTCATATGCTTAGCACCTTTGGATAACTTATCGTTCTTAGAGAAGAAGACTATTGCAGAATTATCACAATAAATTTTCAGTGGCTTGGTAATATTGTTGACAATTCCAAGTCTTAAAATAAAGTTTTGCAGCCATTAAATCTAAACCATGGCCTTAAAGGATACCACAAATATAGCTCTCATGGTGGATATAGCAATTACAGACTGCTTTGCACTCTTCCATGAGATTACTTCTCAAGCCAAAAGATATAAATAGCTAAAAGTGGTTTTTTTTTGTATCTATACAACTAACAAAATCCGTATTTGAATATCCAATCACCTCAAGGTGATTAGACCTTTTATATGTTAGCATATAATCCTTAGTTCCTTGCATATATTTAAGGATTTTTCTTTGTGCTTTCCAATCCTGGGTTACTCTAGTATCTACCCAGCATTCCAACTGCAAAGATGATGTTTAGTCTTGTACATGTTTGTGCATACATCAAACTCCCAAGGATTTAAGGAATTCCTTCCATCTGTTATTGTTCCAAATCATTCTTTGGACATTACGTGAGACTAAATTTGTCTCCTTTTTAAATTGGAATGGGAGATGGTGAACAGTTTTTTGTCTTAAATCTCTTTAAAACTTTGTTGATATACACCTTTTGGGACAAGCTTAACAATCCTTGTGATCTATCTTAGAATATTTCTATCCCAATCACATAGTTTGCCTTTTCTATATCCTTCATTCAAAGTTGTTAGAGAGAAATTTATTAGTCTCATGTAATAGACCAAGATCATAAGCGGCTAACAAGATGTCATTAACACATAGAATTAGAAATATAAACTTACTCCTATTGACCATTAGATATGTACATTGGTCGACAATTGTCACACCTGAAATGTGATTGCTCGGTAAGGAAAAAAGAATAAATTTTAATTTTCACGCTTAAAAAACAAAAACCAAAATTTAAAAGTCGCCACTAAAATTTTTATAGGAAAATTGATTAAATTAATAAGGTGGTCTGCAAATCAAAAATCAAGTCCAAGAGTCAATTGTGTGCAAGGAAGGTGTTTGACATCCTATAGCACTCGTTCTTAAGAACGATTACCCAAAGTCAATTAAGTTAAACACGTATTGCCTTAATTTAAATTTCGATGATTCTTATCAATCACATGTCAACAAAGAGAAGTGACTAATAAAAATTAAGAAAATAAAATAAAATAATGAAATATTTACAAAGATAGACTTGACCTATGATCAAAGCCTAGGGCCTACGTACCCTGTAATGGGGATTAAAGTCTACATAGTTTGACTAAATGTGTCAGTCGGTTGGTGATTTCTAATTTTTTTTGGAAAAGAACATAATAGTTGGAATCAAATAAATTTTTGCAAACCAAACGAGACTGAAATTTGGTTGGTATGTTTTAATTTGCGAAATCGATTTAATATCACTTCCTTGCTCCTTTTGTTTTTTCTTTTTAATTTTTTTGTTCATTTTTGGAACTTAAACCTTTATTTTGAAATTTAAAAGAAATAATAATGGGAAAAGATTTTTTTGGATTTTTGGGGTTAGAATTTATTTTGAATTTGAAGTGAAATTATAATAAAGAAATATTTTTTGAATTTATTATTTTTTTGGATTTTTGAAATTAGAATTTATTGTTGAAATTGAAATGAAATTATAATGGAAAACTATTTTTCGAGATTGTTGAATCTATGTTTTTTTTTCTTGAGTTTTTTTTTTTTATAATTTTGAAAATGAGATTATAATGAAGAAATCATTTGTTAAGATTTTTAATTATGAATAATAGGAAAAATAAACCATTTTTTATATTTTTGGAATTTATTTTATTTTTGTATTTTTTAAAACTAATATTAACTTTCAAAACTTAAAAAGACTAAGAATCTCACGTTATCTCTACTGGTCAATTTCCAAATGCCTATGAAGATTAATGATTTCACACGACCTTTAGAAATTATTTGACTTCATATTTTATTTTCTTCTTTTCTTCTTTTTAACACTTTGAACAAACACATGAAGGTCCTGTTAACCATACAATCAGAATATTTAGTCTAAACATGTGATGACTTTATTTGAAATAAGATTTGAGGAATGGAAATTGATAAAGATAAAATAAAACTAAAACAAAATTGTAGTAAATCAAAGAGTGAAACCCAAGGAATGCTGCATGAATGAAAATTTGCAAAACAAAATGTGCAGTCACATTCACAACTGTGCAAGAAACCCAGCCCCACTATAACCTCATTTGCGATGAACAAAAATCAAGATGCACGATAGAATTGGAAACTGCCATGTGCATTAAACATGATTTCAAAACTTCATCAACCAAAGCAAAGATGCTACTGCCTAACGTGAACATTATTATAGGTTAGTAGCTTTGTGAACCAGTAAATGCAACCAAGTGTGGGTTTAAAGTTAAACCTTCTCCACATCCATCTATACAATGGTGACTCGCGCTAATAAACTCCAGTCTTAGTATGAGAAAAGAATGAGATTGAGAGTAATGAAATATTTGGCACAAAGATGACTCACTTTAGTGTTATCTCCTTTACATTTTAAGCTATTTTTTTCTCATTTTCTGGCCTTTCGCCACTTTCTAAGTATGTTATTCACCCATTGCATATGACGTGATTGCTTGGGCCTTCTTCCTCTTTCTTGAGCATTCCCTCTCAACTTTGTTCCTCCACCAATCTTTGCTTTGAGGGTGTAGGAATAGGGAAGCTTTAGTTCTACACTCTTTTCTCAATCACTGGACTTTCTTTCTTTTCAGAGCTCCCCTTAAACTTCTTCTGTCATCCGCATTGCATGAGCTCTACTTTTCTGAGCTTGGAACAAGAGATGTAGGTTCTCTCAAAATTTCTCATCTTTGGTTTTCCTTTTTCAAGGCTCATTTTCCTCTTCGCAACCTCTTATAACTTTTAATCATATCTGCTTATCTTTGCCACCTACTCTCTTTTTTTTTTAGTTCTTTACTCTAGTCCTCTATTCTCTTTTTTCAGCTTTACTTTTTGGTCTCTTGGTCACGCTCACTTTGTTAGTCACTTGGTCACACTCACTCTTTCTCTTTTCTTTCCTTCAATCACTTCAGTCTTTTAATCACATTCACATCCTTCTTCTCTCCAGTTGTCTTCTTTCCCTGTTGACCATTCCCCATTGTTTTATGTAAGCCAAAACACGGATGAAGAGTGGCCTTTTCCCTTTGTGCTAGTTCTTCATTTTTGCTTCTTGTTCCCTCATTTTGATCTCCCTTTTACCTTGTTCACCCTCTAAGCACTATATCCGATGGGGTCTCACCACTTTGTGTTCTTTGAGGCATCGAAAAAATGCCCAATGGCTTCTTCCTTTTCTATTAGCTCACAGTGTCATCCTCCTCACTTCAACATCATTTTCAGGTCTGTTACTTCGTGCTGGAACAAAGAGGCCTGACATCAAAGTGCATGCAGTGAGTTTCTTTGCTTTTTTTCCCTTTCATTTTCAAGCTCTCTCTCGCATCTCTATCTCTCTCTCAACACCCCTGTTCGAGCTTCTCCTTGGCTGTACCATTCCCCTCTTCCTTGTGAGCTCTTCCTTGTCTACTTTGGGGTTGAGGAACAAAGGTTTAGATGTCATGTTCTCCCCCTCTCAGAGTTCCTTTACAACCTCTTACTCTCAAACTCTCTGTTTTTCAGACAACCCTCTCTTATCTCAGTTCCTCTTTCCTAAAAGCTTTCTCTCATTTTTTCTCTTCGAGCTCCATTCTATTCACATTACATGGGCTCCGTTCTTAAAGCTCAACCCTCTTGAAGCTTCATTGGCTCCCTCTTCTCTCGGTTTTTAGTATTTTCTTCCCCCTGGACCCAAGACCAAGAGCTCCTTCTTAACACTTCAACTCTCTTCTCTTGGTCCCTCTGTCATGCTCTCTTGGGATTTCCTTTTGTTTTGTGAATGCTGAACAGAGGTGAAACTTCCCTCCTCAATGTGTCTACCTTTCTCAAGCAGAGGCCTGGTAAGTCAACTTTAGTACCTTCAGAAGTTTCCTGTCTTACCTTTCGCTTCTGGTCGAGGAAGAAAGCTCATTTGGTCGTTTAGTTAGCTTCTTGTCTTTTTCGTTTTGCTGCTTTTCTCGGTTTCTTCATGCAATTGGCTTCCCTCGAAGCTTTCACCATTTCCCCTTACTTACATACTTTTCAGTTTCTTCAATTGGCTTCCCTTTTTCTTTCCCAGACTAGTATGTGTGTGTATGGGTCTCTATGGGTGCCATGCAGCATGGGCGTGTAGTATGGGCATATGGAGAGGTATAAGTCTTTTTCATTTTTAACAATTTTTATTTTGCCATTTTTTTTCTATTTTTATTTTGTTTTTTCTTATTTCTAATTTTTATTTTATTTTAATTTACTTTTCTTATTTTTGGTTTTTTACCTTGTTTTCCATATTTTGATTTTTTTTTTGCTTATCTCATTTTTTTAATTTTTTTTTATTTTTTTCATATTTTTTTTATTTTGTTTATCTTATTTTACATTTGCTTAATCAATGAATTAATGAATTGATTACTTAATTAATCATTGATTTTTATTCTTATTTTATTTTGGGGTGGGGTATTCATAACAGTGTTTTCTTTAAATCTGAAGTTAACAACAATGCCATTGAACTAGAGATACCATTGCTTGGAAGCTTATTTAAATCCTTATATTAATTTCTTTAGTTTACACACCATGTGTTCTTTTCCTTCAATTGAAAACCCCATTGGTTGATCCATGTAAACTTCTTCCTCTAAGTTTTCATTGAGAAACGCAGTTTTCACATACATTTGATGTAGCTCCAAACCATAATGAGCTACCAATGCCATGATAATTCTAAAAGAGTCCATTTTATAGACTAGTGAAAATGTCTCCTTATAGTCAACACTATTTTTTCAAATAAAACATTTGGCAATGAGCTTGACCTTATAACATTCAAGGTTGCCATGAGAATCAAGTTTAGTCTTAAAGACCCATTTGCATCCGACTCTCTTACAACCTTTAGTCAACTTTACAAGGTCTCACACATTATTATGGTCCAAAGATTTTAACTCTTCTTTCATGCCATATAACCATTTCTTAGCATTATCACTATTAATAGCTTGTGAAAATGAAATTGGATCATTATTTATTCCTAAATCATCTTTTAACTTATGTAGATAAATCATATAATCTTTAGAGATAATTGGTCTTCTTTGCCTTTGGAATCTTCTTAATATTACCTCTTATAACTCATTTACTACTAGTTCATTGTGAATAATGAGATCATTAATTTGTTGTTGTTCTTCATTATTTTGTGGTTTAACAATTTGAGAAACAACTGCTTTAGAACAATTGAAAATTAACAAAACTTGCATTCTTGTTTCCTTAATTTCCACATTTCATGGAATTTCACTCCCACTAGTTTCACCATCTTCAATGAACCTGACATTTCCAATTTCAACAATTCCTGTGCTATGGTTAAGATAACAAAATATATACCTTTTAGACTTTTCTAAATAACTAATGAAATACCCACTGATTGTTCTTGCATTTAGTTTCTTTTCTTGTGGGTTGTATACTCTTAGTTCTGTTAGCAAACCTTAAACATGCAAAAACCTTAAACTGGGTTTCCTACTAGTTTATAATTCAAAAGGTGTCTTTAGAACTGCCTATTCAATAAATACATGAAAGTTTTCAAAGCATACATCCACAATGAGATGGCTAAAAATGAATTACAAGTCATACTCCTAACCATATCAATTAATGTTCTATTGCATCTTTTTGATACACCATTTTGTTGCGTTGTTCCTGGCATAGTATATTGAGCACATATGCTGTATTTCTCAAGAAATTTGGCAAATGGACTTGGGTGTTGTCAGTTTCATAATATCTCTTATAATATTCACCACCTCTATCTAATTGGACAAATTTTACTTTCCAATCTGATTATTTTTCAACTTCATTTATTAATATTTCTAAAGCATTCACTACTTAAGATTTCTCATGCAATAGATAGATATATCTATAATGTGAATAATCATCGATAAAGGTAATGAAGTACTTTTCTTTATTGAAAGAATTGACATTAAAAGGTCTAAAAATTGTTGTGTATAATCTTAAAAGTTGCATGCTTCTTGTGGCTCCTTTCTTTGTGTGTTTTATTTGTTTTCTTTTTATACAATCCACACAAGTATTTAGGTAAGTAAAATCTAAATTTGGAAGGATGTTATATTTTACTAATCTTTCCAGTTGTTCTTTGAAAATATGACCTAAATGTCTATGCCACAAGTTAGCAGAGCTTTTATTCACTAATCACATTTAGTACCAATATTATAACGCAGGGTCAAAAGTGATTCAGCATAGAGGCTATCTAAATTTAGTTTGTATAATCTATCGCAGAGAATACCAAAGCCTATAAGATATTTATGTTTAAAAAAACTTAACTATCCATTACTAAGATTAACATAATATCCAGTAACATCAAGTTTAGATAATGAAACTAAATTTCGTGAGATACTAGGTACATAAAAAGTATCAAATAGGTCTAAATAATGTCTAGTGTCAAGGATCAAACGATAAGTCTCCACAACTTTCACTAGAGCTTTCATTATGTTTCCCATGAAGATAAACTTCTCATTTGGGCTTATGGTTTGGATTGTAAGGAATATATGCATCGTAATTAGAAACATGAGTAGTAAATTTTGAGTCAATCAACCAAGTATTATGAGAAACTATAGTTAAATTTGATTCAAAACATACATAAACATTATGCTTACCTTTCTTTTCGAACCAAGCTTTACATTTTGAACAATTTTTTTAAACATGTCCAGACTTCTTATAAAAATAACATTTGTCATTTAACTTTAATGATCATTTACTCTTGTCATGTTTCTCTCATTTCTTCTTTCCAACTATTTGATAGTTAACTTAATGAATAGAATGATTTCCTTGATTCTTAAGCCTTATTTCCTCCTGAGCTAACATATTGTGCAATTCATGCACATTCCATCTATCTTTCATAGTGTTGTAATTCATTTAGAAAGGGCCATACTCAAGCAATAATAAGTTAATTATGAATTGTACAAGGATATTCTCATCCATATTTATTCCCAAAAACTTAAGTCTTGCTACTATAGTTGTCATCTCAATGACATATTTATGTGTGGTACTAGAACCATCATATTTCATGGTGGTTAGGGTACCTATTAATGTCTTAGCAAGAAACTTGTTAGCTATTTGAGAGTGCTCTTCCACAAATTTCATAAATTCTTTAACACTTTTAGTTTTGGAAAGAGCTAATTTAATGTTATTGCCTATACTCATTCACATAAACATCAGGCTTAATCTGTTTGACCTTTCTCAATTCTTATAATGTGTTTCTCTTCATTGCTACTAGTGTCATTAATAATAGTAGGTCGCTCAACTTCAACCCATTAAAAATTGAAATAAACGAAGCATGCGAATGAAGTAAACTTAGAACAAATACTACAAGAAATAATATGCTTAACATTAATGCTCTGAGTCATACAATATATAACAATTCATTTAACAATCAATTGTATATTAATGTTTAACTTTGGGTAATACATTAATATACACCTATAATTGATGCTCAATTTCAATTTCACATAATTGACAATTACATGTACTTCAATTAAACATGTTTGTTATCTTTAGACATACTAAAGATATCTTACTAAGTACATGAATTAATCACAATCATGTTCATAATTATAAAATGACTAATCAACATTTAGGTGATCTTTAAATATTTTATAATAAATGAACTTCAATATACCCATAAAACAACAATAATTAAACCTTTCATAGCATCACATAATCATGAGTATTTGAATTTTACTTAAGTTGATATCTATTAAAACCTTTTGATTTGACCACTTTGGTAACTAACAAATCATTCATAGTATAAATACCACAATAAATCATAATATCATAAAATTTAGAAAATATTAAATTTTATAATTCAATCACTATAGTAACTAACAAGTTACTCATATTATACACATAAACATATACCAAAAAAAAACTTAATGTAAATTAATGCAGCGGACATAAAGTTCTAGAACATTATAAAAAAATAAAAAAATAATAATTTTTTTCATGAAACATCATGAATTATTGAATTTCTTCTATGGATACGTCAATATTTTACATTGATTTACAATTCGTAAAGACGATCATGCTTCTTGCTAGATCTTAATATTCTAGTAAAAATTAGAATTCATAATTGGAAGATCAAGTTTCTTGAACCTATGCTTTGATACCACAAGTAAGTTTTTCTTAATTTCTATCTAACCCTAATGATAGACATCATCAATCAATTATAATTTTTCAGATCTTAGGAACTCATAAATTTCACATGCTATACAAAATATAATACTATTAAATTAGAAAAGAAATCATACGTTGATTCATTGTTTAATAGGTGTAAACCCTTATATTTCTATAGAATAATTGAGAGAGAGAGAAAAACTATGTTTCTATCTCTTGACATCTTTTAATTTACACGTATATTAGTGATGTATTAGGAGAGAATACATAACCCTTATTTATAAGTAGGAACCAATTTCTAAATAAATATTTATTATTAGATAACGATCGTGATTATCTAATAACATTTATTATCTAATAATTTTAAATTTTAAATTATTAGATATTTTATTAACCACCCCATTAAGTGGATAGTTATAGATAAATATAAGGAAATTACTACTCAATTAACCAATTAGAATTTAACTCATTTAATTATTTCTTTAACAATTACATACTTGATCAATATTACTTGAGCCAACTTAAGTCTCACATCATTTCCTTTCAATTTAGTTCATAAATTATTTTCTAATGTTAAGTAAAGTTGAGTAACAGGTTAGTGACATATCATATAATGGGAGAATGCATCCCATACAGTAACCACAGGGGATTATGTATCTCATAAAACATATGGCCCTGAATGTAAATATTTTTAGAAAAGATAAAAATTAAGTATTTTTAAAAATAATATACTAATATTTTAGATTTTTTAAATAGAATATGTTATTAGAGAAAAAGAACACTGAATTATATTTTCTACTTTGCAATCTATTTCATACATTTTACAACACGGTTCAATCTCTTTTATTTTTTAATAAAATATTACTTTATATAAAAAATTTTAAAGTATTAATATATCTTATTTTAAGGATCACTTAATTTTTACTTTTTAAAAAACATTTCACACTTAATATATTCTAAGTGTCTAGATCCAATCACCTTTACATTTTACAGGAGAGATGCTTAAGACAAAACAACATCATTTGGGGAATAATGACACTTAAGCAAGTAGATTCATCTAGGGATGGCCATGTGGGATCTCGTTTATGTCATCTCATTAGCTAGTCAATTAATTGAATTTGATTACGCCAAATTGAAGGACTATTGTGAACACAAAAGAAAAACGATTGACAGAATAAATTATGAGATTAATTTAAATAAATGATGAATTATGCTCTCCTCTGTTGAGATATGTGTAAGGAAATGTTTGGATAAATGGCAATAGATAACATAACATGAAATTGAGTGATTAATTTTGACAATAATAATGCTTGAAATTTTATTTTAGAATAAAATAGAATAATAAATAAGAGATTCTAAAACTTATATTTATCATTAAAAATCTCTTTTTTTGATCCCTTTGAGGGGTAAAAATGGAATAAAATGACTTAATAGTATTGTTACTATGATATTCTATTTAATTAAAAGTTTATTATAATAACATTCTATTTATAATAATACTATTGTAAAAGTAAAATATAAATCACTCTATTTTATTAATAAACTTTATTTCCATTTATTAAACTTTCAAACAATAAAATAATACATTTTATCATTCTACTACTTAACATTTTGTTACCCAATATGGCCTAAATTACACAACTTTATTTTCTATTTTAAAAATATATACTCATTTCCCCTGACATTACATCACTTCTACCACAGAAGTAAGCTTTAGTTATACTCATTTTAACCAAAATGTCCCTATAACAATTATATAATATAACAAGTATTAAATAATATATGACTAATATTAAATAACATATTTTAACATTTTATAAAACTGTAAAAGAATTTCATATAAAATGAATTATTAATTAAAAACAACTTTTTCATAAAAATAATATTTTAAGATTAAATAGTTTGACTATAATAATTAAATTTTCAAAATAATATTTGTATTATTTATACATGCATGTGCACACATACACGTATATACAAACACATACACACATAAATATATATATATATATATATATGGTTAAAATATATTTAAATTTATGATTTTTAAAAAATATATATGGTTAACTCATTTTACAATAGATGTGATTTTCTTATTATAATAAATTGATGAGATCAATTATTTTAAAAGGACATCAACCTATATATATATATATATATATATATATATATATATATACAAGTTTTTTTTTGTTAATTGGGCAAATTCCCCCATGTATTGAGAAATTTGCTCAATAATAATCAGACTAGATCTCAAATCTTATTCAGCCCTGACTCGTGTTCACCCAAAATATTATATTGATTGTTCTTCTAGCCAATTGAACATTCCAGTATCTCAGATATGTAGAGGTATTAGTAATTCTAGTTATGTGGTTTGTTCGAACCATCGTTGGCAAGACCTTACTTTGCATGATAAATTTTATTATTTGTTATATGATATATTTTTATTTGTCTAAAAATAAGAGATTTCACCAACATTAATCAAGAAAATAAATAAAAGAATTTAAACCATAAAAGTGACAATTGATGACAACATTGTTAATTTTTAACGTTGAAAAAAGTGTTTTAAGTAAGTCAAAAATAAGGAAATACTTTGTATTTTTGTTTAATTAAACACATTATTTTGTAAAAAGTAGTGACTACATTTAAAACAATATGTAACATTTACATTACAAAAAATTAATATAAAGTTATTTATATATTTGCTATAATTTTTTTCAATTATAATATGATAAGTGTTTAGTTAACTAATAATATTGTGACACATGTATGATTGTTACAAATAATTATTTTATTTTTAAATTAAATTATGTATTATTAATTGATTAAATATTTATCATATTTTAATTAGTTAACAACAAAAATATAAATAATTACATATAAGTTTAGGCCTTAAAATTAATAATAATTGTTCTTGAAACTTTGAAGTACATTTCACGTGCATTATATGGTTTGAATTGAAAAATACATAGATGATGTAATATTGACTGTATTGATATTAGATTATTTAAGTATTTATTTGACTTTAACTGGTATATATTTAACTTAGAATCGTTCAACGAAGTTTAAAAGTTAAGCGGCGTGGGGAAAGATTTTTTTATTTTTATTTTTATGATCATATTTTTTAATAAATAAATGACAAATATATAATTAATTAATAATAATATATAATTTAATTTAAAATTATATAATTATCTATAATAATCATATACGTACTGTAATAATTTAAAATATCATAAAATTGTTATGTTTTAACAGTTAAAAAATATAATAAAAATATAGAAATCATATATAAAATTTTTTATTAGGAAATTACATCTAAGAGGATAAGTTTTACATTTTATAAGTGGCCTTATGAATTAACAAAATAGACTAAATTTGAAGATAATTTTTAATTTGGTTAAAATGTATAATCCACCATTAACTTTGTGTAATTTATTCTCTTAATTCTAAAACTTAATTCTCATATTTTTATTTACAAATTCGTGCAACTTGACTTTATTCTTAGAGTAGATCCGTGCAAAGAAATAGTTACAAAAATCTATAAAGTTTATAAAAGTGTAATCAATTTTGAAGTTATAGAGATGAATTGTACAATTTCTCAAAATAAAAGGGACTTGCGAATTTTTAAACTTTTATTTTAACAAACTTGTTGATTTGAATTATATGATATAGCAATATTGTCTTATTCCTTCCCAATATGTTTTTCCAAATTTTAGTGGAAGAGTTGTTAGCCCCGTAATTAATATGTCAAGTTTAAAATTTTTAACAACATATTGAATAATAAATTCATAATGAATTAATAATATATATATATATATATATATATATATATAGTTCATAATGAATTTCAACTTATGCAAGTTAATACAAACGATAATTTTCAATCAAGTAAAATTTTATTTTGATCCCACATGTATAGGATATTTTTTAATTTAACCTTCATAAATTCTTTTGTCAATTTAATTCCTCATAAATAATATATTTCTCAATTTGGTACCTTATTGAAGTTCTTTATCAATTTGGATCCTCATATTCATTATCAATAATTTTCTTTACAATTTTGGGAATTAACTTATTTTTAATATTATTAATTAAGACAATTTTAAATGTAAATGATCATGTTGATTAATGCCTATATATAAGTAACCAAATTGAGAAAGTAATTCTATAAAGGATCAAATTGAGAATATCTTATTTATGGATGATTAAATCAAAAAATTAAATTTAAAAGTACTCCATAAATAAGTGATTAAAAAAAAGGGATTTTTAATTCAAATTCATAACGACTGTCGTTTAACTATTCATTTGTCTTCTACCGTCGCATAGATTCGGAATCAAATTGAATTACGTAATGATGAATTGGATGAGCCCGGGGGTTATGAAGTGCCGTATATAGGGGAAATACGGCAAGTCGTTAAGAAGCTGCACCAATTAATGGGCACGTGGAGAGACGTGCAACAATTTAGTTGGATGTTAATGGTTTTCCCTTCCTTAATCATACTCACCAAATTTTATAATTCTTTTTTAAATGGCTTTTACCACATGCTAGTCATCATATTATTATCATTATCACCATTATTTTAGGTTAGAGCTGTCGTAAATGAGGTTTCATATTTTAATTTGATCAGATTTTAACTTAAATATAATCTATGGCTATATTTGGGAATTTTGAAAGTTAACAAATAATATTACTATTATACTTAAAATTTGATTCTAGCAAAAGATGGATATAAATGTAATTATATTATTTAATTATTTCATTACCTTTCAAATCCTCCCATTTAGAGGTAAAAAAATTTGAGTTTTAGATGCTAGAATTTCTTTTTTTGTCATTTCATTATATTATAAAATATATTTTCAGACAATGATTCAACCCATTTTAAATATTTGAATAGTAAAACTCATCATCATTATTATTTCATTCAGGATGTATTCAAAATTTTGTCCAAAGTTAAATTTTCTCCTCAAATTACATTAAAGGTCAAAATGTTTATTTACTAGTAGAAGCAATCAATAAATTTATTATTTAATATTTTTTTTATAATTGATCATATTTAATTTATATCGTATTGAGTCTGATATATCTTTTTCTCTTCTTTAATTGAAACATGATAAATATATAAATCTTTGTTTATAAAAAAATTTATATACAACTTTTTATATCTTTATTATGATGTTATCTAATTACAATATAACAAATGTTTAGTTTTTAATTATATAACGACACATGTATGATTATTGTTTTTAAATTAAATAAAATAGTATTATTAATTAATAAAACATTTATCATATTTCAATTAGAGAACAACATAACCAAAATATAAAAAATTGTATATAAGTATAATCCTTTAGTTATGTTACTATACAATTATTACAAATAAATGTATAATTTGTCAAATAACTTATATATTTTTATATTATTATTAATAAATCATATGTTTATCCTGTATTTATTAAAAAATATAATAATTATATCAAAATAAAATCTTTCAATTAAAAAATATGAGATCACATGTTCCCTTCTCTTGCGTTGGTAGGTGAAAAAGATCTCAAATATCTCGTGCAGCTAGCAGTGTTAGATATGGAAAGTAAAAGACAAAAAAAAGTGTATAAATAATGTGAGACTGGCATACCTTTTTCCTTCGTCCTTTTCATTTTCTCAAGAACTGCATTATTTGTCGTTCATGCCACTTGCCATATTCAATGTGACGTAGTTGCCATTAATAGCCAGATTGGGTTCATTATATTAATATGGATTTAATAATCTATATTAAATAATTATAAAAATTTAATAATTTTTAATAAAAAATAATTATTAATTTTGATAATTTTTTGAAATTCAAAATTAATAAATTTTTAAAAATTTAATCTAACAATTACAAAAATATCAAAATTTTTACCTAACATATAAAAATTATAGGTTTCGGGAACCAGTGTCTGCACTAGTTAAAAAATATTTATTGCAATTACTAGTAGTAATAATTAATAATTTTTCACTAATTTTCACAGCATTTAATTAGTGACTTTATTTCCTTATTTTAATAACAAGATTATTCTTTGTCTTTTTTGAAAAAACATAATTATTCTTTTTTATTTTTTAAAATTTATAATCATTCTAATAAATGTTTATATCTTCATAATATATTCGAAATGAAATTTTACAAATGATTTTTAACAAGTTAGAATTCCCAGGAGGTCCTTCATTTGTTGGGCATGAGCTTACCTTACTATTTGAGTAACTTTTTTTATTCAACCAATGATTTGAAGTACTCATTAGTGGTAAATAAAAGCATACTAAATAATTAATATATATATATATATATATGAAAATAGATATATTAACATATTTCACAATAATATTTAAGTGTAAAAGTAGGATTGAAAATGGACAAGATGAGACTATATGTTAAAAAAAAAAAGGGGATAATATGGTAATTAAAAATTTTAAGTAAAGCTATTATGTCTTAAAATAATAATTTTTATGTATTTGATTGTTATGAGAAGAACCAAATTTTCATTTCTTTCTAATAGTAGGAAAATTACTTTCATTATTATTGAAAATCAGTTAATCCTTTTTTAAAAAAATTAGCAAAATAATAATTAAAATAAATATATTTTCAAAAACTAGACATTTTTTCTCTCAAAAAAAAAAACTTGACCAATTAGAATATAAAAAAAATACTTCAGGATATTACTGAAAATAGAAAAAAAAATTTATATACAGTATTTATATCTTTATTTTGTTGTTTTCTAATTAAAATATGACAAGTATATAATTTTTTAATAATATCATGATGTTATTGCAGATAATTATATAATTTTTTAGATTAAATTATAAACTTTATTATTATTATTAATTCACTATACATTTTTTTAATTAAAAATTTTAATAATAAAAATATAACAAAATTATATTTAAGTTTAGTTCCAAACAAAATAATATTCTGTAAAATGCTGCTATGAGATGAGGCGCTTACAAAAAAAAAAAACATATAATGAATAACTAATTCATTATTTATAAAATAAATAAATCATTATAATTCCAAAGAAATGGAAAAAAGGAAACACGTAAAAACTTATCATATTTTAAGTTGAGAAAAAAAATGTAATTACACGGAGAGATTAATTGTTATAACTAATATTATTCCAATCATGAGTTTGCCAATTTCTTAGGATTCTAGTAGGAAAATTTAGTCAATTCTTTAGTTTTGGCATACCTGAAAAATAAACTAATTGAATACCTGCAAATTAATTCGTATGTCTATTTTTTTGGAAATAAAAAATTAGATTAATTTTACGTTAAGAAATTAAATACATTGTATAATCAATAATGTCTTTTCATTATGCTGGTAATGACTTCATATATTAATAATACTGATTAGAAAAGTAATTTAATGATAGTTAAACAATTAATAATATTTTGATGACGTTTTGTTAATGTTTTCACACTTGGTAAATAATAATAGTAATAATAATAAAGTGACTTGCTAATCTAAATCAGTATGATATGGTAATATTGTAACGCACGGAGGATAAAAATTCAGTTGTTTTGACTGAAAGGTAAGCTTGTAATACTAGGTAATGTAATTGATCCCACATCGATTAGAAGAAATAATATTATATTTCTTTATAAAGTCGTATAATTAAGGGACATTTAACTCATTCAAAACCTCCTTCAAACCCCATAAATTGCGTGCTCCTTGGTTTAACAAAGGTCAATATTATCATTGTGTGCAAGCATTAGACACCAAATTAAACTTATCCCTATATGTATATAACCACAATGGAAATTAATTCCTGGTTAAACTAATTATAACTCTTTTAAGGGATTACTTTGGATTAATGAGTAAAATATTTTTTTGATCCCTCGCTTATTATAAAATTATTATTTTAGTCCATCATTTATTGAAATATCTAAAATAATTCATTACTTATTAGAAAATGTCATACTTAGTCCTACACTTTTTAAAAAGATATCAGATTTAATCTCATAAATTTAAGGTTTAGGGTTTAATAAAAGAATTAAATTTAGTAAATTTTTAAATTTTAAGGGACTAAGTGTGATATTTTTTTAATGAATAAGTGACTATTTCAGGCATTTTAACAAGTAAGGGACTAAAATGATAATTTTTTGATAAATGTTGGGCCAAAAAGTATTTTTTTCTTGGATTAATATTAAAGTTTTGAAAGACCATTTTGACAATACCAATTTGTAGAGGACCAAATTGGCGAGACAAAAAAATGAAGGACTAAAATAGTTATTCTCTCTTTCTTTGTGTATATTGGTCCATGATTTATAATTTTTAATCCCTAATTCCTTTTGTTTTTTAAAATAGTCCTCAACAGAATGAAAATTGTCAATTTTTGCTCCTTCATGTGAATTAAATGAATTTAGCTCAATCATTAAAAAAGAAAAAAAAGAAAGTCATTCTCCTCTTGATGATCTTATGCTCTATGTCACATGGCTCAGACATTCATCTCCCTCTTCTCTCTCTCTTCCAGTTATGTTGGAACCACCAACCAACTTTCTCATGCCTCATTTACTTGCCCCTGTTTTTTAGTTAATTCGCTTCCAATCCCCAAAAGCATTCCATTATTACTGTCATTGCCCTTTATATATATATATATAGTTCTTCTTCTTAGCTTCAACACAGACCTATATACCATAAAGCTTTCTGCTCATGGAGGCCACCGACCCTCAAGTACGCCTTCCCTTGCTGGACAAACCGCCGTACAAGGAGGAGACTGGGCGGCGACGGTGGAAGAGCAGTGGCGTCGCCGTCGCCGTCGTTGGTTCAGTCATTTTCCTCGCGTCTTTGGTCGTATTGATGATAAGCCAGGACGAAGGGAGGTCGGCAGAAGAAACTACGTCGTTTTGTAGTCACAACTTGACCGGTAGAGGCGCGTGTGAAGGGGTCTCAGCGAAGGCCAACCCTACGCTTTCACAGAGACTTTCATATAACTGGACGAATGCCATGTTTTCTTGGCAAAGAACATCATACCATTTTCAGCCTCAGAAGAATTGGATGAACGGTAAGTAAGTCTAAGTTTAATTTGACCATATTAGGTGAGGTTAGATAGAGTTAAATATAAAAATTACAAATTTAACCGGATCGAATTGGATTTTGATTTTTTGATTTTCGAATTCACACAAATTTATTTTTTAAATTAAAAATTGAGTTTTATCGTTAATACAATTCGTCCAAATAAAATCAAATTTTTTTGCGTCTATACAAAGATATGCATTTTGAGCTGTTTGATGATCAATGACCGCAAATAATTATTTTCATTTTCATCCCATCGTTTAAAATACAGACAGCACATGCTTTAATAATAGAAAGTCTGTTTTTCTATACAAATAGGTTTTAAAGGACAACAAAATTTAAACAAAATACAATAATAAACTAAACCTAATGAAATTTTTTATAAGATAGATTTGCATTTAAGTGTGCCAATAAATTTTTAAACTTTTCATACGCCAAACCAGACACATTGTTGCTTTGTTATTTAATTTGGTAGTATTGTTGTGTTGATGAATTGGAGCATCATCATCATCTAATGGTCAATATATATAGTTAGATATTAATGATTCTTCAATATTTGAGATGATTTGCCTAAGTCAATATTGAAAGGTAGATAAGATTCAGGGTGGTGTATGATTTACTTTTCAAATTTTGTTTTATTTTGATGACTAAAATGGTAATTAACAATCTCTCTTTCGCCTTGTTGGGATGGTCGTACTGTTTGGTGTGGTTGTATTTATCTCTGGTTGATTCTGCTTCAGACCCTGATGGTACGTCCTTCTGTTTATATGCAAAATATTTAATTATTTATTTATTGTTCTTTCCTTTTCTGATTATTCTGTCCTTGGATTCTTTATTTTGGCTAATTAATTAACGCAGTCTCATCTCATGTCCTATTTAACATCCTGCTGTATTTTGCGTATATTTTTTTTTTTTTCATTTTGCAATATTTTTGGCCAATCAGATTGATATTACGTATGTAAGATGACAAAAACATTAAAAAATTTAGATATTACGTAAAGGAATAGATTTTGGTACATTTTCTTATATTTTTGTTATAAGATTTTTTATTAACATATAATAAATGTATAATTAACAAATAATAACATAATTTTATTCCAAAATTAGAAAGTTATTTGTACAAATCATACACATATTGTCATATTATTGAAAGATTATATATTTATAATATTTTGATTGAATAATAATATAAAAATGTATATCAAAAGAGTGAATAAAAACTATAAATATTTCATATTATTATCAGACATAAATAAACTCACTGAAATCCTTAAAATTTTTATGTTTATATAAGTTTAGTCTTCTACAAGATTATTTGATCAATAAATTACATTAATATAAAGATATTTAAAATAAAATATTAGTCATCTATAAATTAAATTAGTCTATTTCAAAACTGATACAATCAATAGTGCCAAAAATCTTGCCAAGACTATAATTTGATAGCAACTCTTTTTTCTAGGATTACATTTAAATTTAAATTTTTTATTATTTATGATTTAATTCTTCAATAAGTATATAAGACGTGAATTTTTTTTTTTTAACGATTCAATTCTATTTTACTTAGTTACGAAAATGTTTACTTTGTAGACACTTAACTTATTTTTATTGAATAATTCAAAATCAAAGACCTAAAACTATACCTAATTTCCTTATTAAAAAAAATATACCTAATTAAAAATTTTATACTTTTGGAAATTGTAAGTAGTTAACAAACTGTATACGGATTCTAATTTCTATATAATAATAAATAAAAAGAGTGATTTTTCTCTACATTATGTAATACTGAGTTGTGTTGTTGGTTGAGTGGGAGCTACATGAAAACGACTTCATATATAAAAGAATTAAATAAACGCATATTTGCAAATGTTGAATGAATCCATAAAACTTTTTCAAAAGATTTTCTGATAGAACAAATATTATTGCTATCTTTATAATATTTTCTATGTAGCTAGAGCTATAATATTCTGAGTCAATTAAAAAATAGCTGCCATAGATATAATAAGAATTGGCTTAATTTCCGTAAAATAAAAAAAATTGCACATGTCTCTCTTAAATTTGGCTACAATTATACATATTTCTTTTTTATTTTAAAAATATTCATAATTATTCTTTGACATTAAAATTGAACTACAATTTAGTTTAATTTTTATTTTTCTGACTAAAATAGTTTTCATTAACCTACATATATTTTTTATATTAAAAAAAACCTCTTACCTATAGGAAAATTCCAATCAAATCATAATATATATTTTAAAAGGAAAAAATACTAATTTAGTCTATGACATATCATTGAATTATTATTTTGGTCCTATACTCATTTTATTTTCCAAAAGTATCATTTACTTATTTAAAATTGTCACTTTTGATCATTTTATATGAGTTAATAGGGTTTAGCTTAAGATATAAACATGATAGTAATTTCAAAATTGGGAAGCCAAAAGTAACAATTTTTAATTAGTGGAGGTTCATTTTAAAAAATAAAATGAGTAAGGGGTCACAATAATTTCAGTAATAAGTTCGGAATCAGAATAATATTTTTCTCTATTTTAAAAATTAAAAAATCATATAATTTTAAAAAAATTTAAAACATATCTATAATCTACACTAAAATTTAAGTGTGGCTGGAAGTGTCATACTTGGACAAGTTAGAAACAAGAATTAGTAGATAAATTAAAAATAAATAGCAAAACAATGGGATAAATTTTATTTTGGAAGTATTGGCCAAAAACACAAAGGATGGATCATTTATGACAAGGATTTGATGATTGAGAACTTTACCTTTTGGGGTCCACCTCATGCATGTGATTGGCATTATTGGTGCATTTTCTCACTATCATACAAATTTTTGTAAGAAAATTCATTTAATAGGATATTGCATAAAATTTTAAATACTTGGCATGTCATTATTATAAATATGATATACTTTAAATGCAAATAATGTCGGTTTTCATATTAAAGCATTATTAGGAGGCATAGTAAAAAATTATAGAATTTTACGTCCTTGAATTTATAATATTATTAATTTTCATGAAATTTTGAATGTATTTATTTGTTGTAATTTCAACCATTATAAATTTTTTTAAATGTTATAATATTTTTTACTTTTGGATCATATCCCATAATATTCCAAATGAGAAAAGTATAAAATCAGTCTTCACAAATTTAATTTTATACAAAATTAATCCCTCAATTTGAATTAATAAGGGATTGATTTTATATAAATTAAAATTTTTAAAGAATTAATTTGTCACAATTAATTTATAAAAAATTAAATTGTTACAAAATATAAAAGTGGAAGGATTGATTTGGTACCATTCTCTATTCCAAATACAATTATATTATTATACTAAGCAAAACTTAATGGATTTACAAATACTCTTTCAATTTTTTTTTTCCTGTCAAATATCCTTAATTATTCATCAATAAATATACTCTAATACTCAAAATTTACATAGAACTACAACTAATATTGTATTAAAATTTCAGATGATTGATTGTTTCATTAAGTTAGTAAAAGCATATAAAAAATAAATTTTTATTTGCGTATAATACAACTTTAATTTCCTTGCACACAAATCCAATATTCACTGTATTTTTTATTCCCTTAATTCTTTTATTAGATAAAATTGCAGGTGGGGGTATATGATACTAGATTTGGCCTTAATACAAATATTCTTCTAGCATGTGTTGTTCAAATCTTGTCTTTAAATTAAATATATTTTTCTCATTTTTTTAATGTCTATTCAATTCCTTTGGAAACTTTATATTTATTTTAATTAATTTATTTTCCATATAAAAAACTGACATCCGTTTTGGTCAAATTCTTTAATTTGAATTTGAATTGTAAATGCTTCGTAAATTAGGCAACGTAACATGAAAATTTCAAAAATTTGAAGTTTAGGTGAGCAAGCAACAAATCCATATAGTTGACTTCTTGGTAGCGTCATGTTGATTTTTAGGCAGCGTCATCATTTACGGAAATTTTTTACTTTTTTTGAAATATATAATATGTTGAATTTTTTTCCGTATTTTTTTTTTTAAAAAATTCTAGGGAGGCCCCATCGGATGAATGGAACCAGCTGCCACTTCATTCTCAAATTACCCATTAGCGTAGGTCTTTATTGTTTTTCTCTCTATACAACTTAAATGAATACCATTAGGTATTTTAAAATAATTTTTTGATCTCTCCTCAATTTATTAAATATTTGGTAACCAAGTTTTTATAACATTATAGTATAAATTACTATTTTGGTCCATTGCTTTTTAATTTAATATCAATTTAACTTTTTGTTAATTTTTATTTTCAATTTAATTTTTTTTAATCAAGTTTTAATTTAGTTTCTTATTAATTTTTATTATTAATTTAGTCTCTCACTCATCTAATCATTTTTAGTGAAGGCTTTCAATGATTTATATTCTTAATTTAGACTTTCCTCATTATAATCATTTTCAAATTAGTTCCTTGATATATAAAAGTTAACATATTTGGTTTTTCAATTTTAATTTGAATTAAATGTGTTAATATTCATATTAACGAGAGATAAAATTGGAAGGCGAAAAAACAAATTGAAAATCAACAAATAAGTAAAGTACTAAAATAATGTTTTAGTCTAAAATTATATATATATATATATATATATATACACACACACGTGTGTGTACATATAAACTAACAATATATTATTAAAAATAATAAGTACTCTCCATATAATATTATATGGGTTTTAATTTCTATTAATAATTGTTTGAAACATTTTATTTTTTATTGTAATTTTATATGAATAAATATCTATTTGTAAATCCTTTATTAAATGTCATAGAGAAAATTCACTAACAAAGAAATTTACTTGATATGTGAACAAATCACGTGATTGCACCTAAATTTTTTCCCCATTGTTATTCCACCTACTTCTACCTAATCAACCTGATAACTTCTCTTTGTTTGGCATTGCACTTCTCAAGAAATTATATTTTTAATGAAATTTAACCCAAAAAAAAAAATGTTAAATTGGGTTTGTATCACATGGTGGCAGGTCCATTGTACCATATGGGGTGGTACCATCTATTCTACCAATACAATCCCGATTCAGCAGTGTGGGGCAACATCACATGGGGTCATGCTGTATCAAGGGACCTCATTCATTGGCTCTACCTTCCGATCGCCATGGTTCCCGATAGGCCATTCGATATCAACGGCGTATGGACAGGGTCTGCCACGTTGCTGCCAGATGGCAAAATCATAATGCTCTACACCGGAGATAACGAAAACTACGTGCAAGTGCAAAATCTTGCTTATCCCGCAAACCTATCAGATCCTCTTCTCCTTGATTGGGTCAAGTATGCTCATAACCCGGTCTTGGTGCCCTCAAAAAACATTGGCCCGAAAAATTTTCGAGACCCGACCACAGCATGGATCGGGCCAGATGGAAAATGGAGGGTCACCATCGGGTCAAAAAAAAGAAAGACAGGCTTTTCATTGGTTTATACTACTACAGATTTCATCCACTATGAGCTTAATGATCACCACTTGCATTCGGTTCCGGGAACGGGCATGTGGGAGTGTGTGGATTTTTACCCGGTTTCGATAAACGAGTCTAAGGGCCTGGATACGTCAGTTAATGGGCCAGGAGTTAAGCATGTGTTAAAGGCTAGTATAGATGACACACACGTGGATCATTATGCTCTTGGGACATATTTCGTTGAGAATGATACATGGGTACCCGATAACCCGAAGGAGGATGTGGGCATTGGGTTACGATTGGATTATGGAAGGTACTATGCATCGAAGACATTTTATGATCCAATTAAAGAAAGACGAATCCTTTGGGGTTGGATTAATGAGACTGACGCTGAAATTGATGACTTGAGAAAAGGATGGGCATCTGTTCAGGTATGGATATCATTTTATCTATTCATGTCAATGAATTTTTTTTTGGATAAATTAAATCTACAGTGAAAGTTTAATAGATTAAGCATATTATAGATTAATATATATATATATATATATATATTTAATTTAGTCCTTTATATATAAAGTAAATTTTTATTTAGTCCTTTATAAAATTTCTTTTTCATTTGAATGCTTCACAGATAATGTATTTTTTAATTTAGTCTCTCATAAAATATTTTTTTAATTTCATCTTTCATGAATAAATATTTTTTAATTTGATTTTTTATCATTAAAATTATTATCAATAATGTCCTTAAAAATATGTGAAGTTCACAAATATGGAAAACTTTATTAATTATGATTTTATTTGCGAAAAATAAAATTGAATGATGTTTATATGTGAGAGTTGAACTGATAATTAAATTCTATGAGGGATCTAATTGAAAAATACCTTATTTATGGGGATCAAAATGAGAAGAAAATTTTATAAATGACTAAATTAAGAAATACCTGAGAGATTAAACTGAAGTTTTACTCTGAACATGATAAACAAATTTTTAATAAAATTGATTTTTAATTGCTTTGATATATCAATATTTTGTAAACGTACTTAAAATTTTCTATGAAGGGTGCTTTTAAGAAAAGTTCTTGTGTTACCCTCATTTTGCATAAAACATTTTGACAGTGTGATAATTCTGGATTTTTACTTATACAATTATGATTTTTCTTGATAATTATAGGTTTTTTTTTCTTTTATATATATGAGAGAAAAATGTAATTTTAACTTTTCATTTTTGACTTTAAAATTCTAAAAATAAAAAATATTAAAATGATCTTTAAAAAAAATTAAAATCTTATGATAATTAAAAGTTTTTTCTCATGATTAAAAAAAATAAATTAATTTAATTTTTCATATTTAAAGAATTACATTGTAATGTACAATGTAGTATTTAAAAAGATTTAGTTTCACACAAATGCATTTGACAGACTATTCCAAGGGCAGTGCTGTTTGACAAGAAAACGGGAACTAACGTTCTTCAATGGCCAGTGGAAGAGGTAGAGAGTTTAAGGCTAAAAAGTTTTGAATTTGATGGAGTAGTGGTCAAGCCTGGCTCAGTTTTGCCATTGGACATCGGCGTCGCAACGCAGGTTTGTCTATATCATCAAGTTGCTCACAAAAGTGAGATTAGATTTTGATAATCATTTTAAAAGTATTTGTTATTAGAGGATTCTTTAGTTAATACAGACATGTAGATAGGATTTTATGAAACACTTAAAGAGCTAACGCATTAGAAAATCTTGATATGAAAATTGTACCCGTATTCTGCCCACAAGGTGTTTGTTGAATTGCCACAATGAGTGAGTCTACCACTGGACTCTTCTGATATATTGGAAATTTAATTTGATTCAGTTGGACATATTTGCTGAATTTGAAATCGAACCGTTGGCATCTCAAGAGATTGGCGAAGACAGTTTAGGCTGTGGGGGAGGAGCTATAGACAGAAGTGCTTATGGACCATTTGGCATTTTGGCTCTTGCAGATGACTCGCTTTCTGAGTTAACACCTATTTATTTCCGTCTCTCTAATACAAGCCATCAAAGTTCCACAACTTTTTTCTGTGCTGATGAAACAAGGTATTATCAACTTTCATTTTCTGATTCTGATTTTTATTCAAAGAAATAATAAAACAAGCATGAATTATAAGCCCCTGCAGTCGAAGTTCGTAAATCTTAACCGACCAACCATGGTTACCATTTTTTGGTTTCTCAATTACCAATTTCGATTATTCAATTTTAAATGTGAATCATTTAATCTATGTAGTTATTTAAGTATTGGTAGTTGGATCTAGATTGTAGAAGAGCCAAATTAGAATTATGAGCATGAGTACTGCAATTTTTATGCTGTACCCATGCCGGGTAGGTACCTTTTTTTTTTTTTTTGGGTTTAGATACATATATATTGAGTACAATGTAGATTATACCAATTCTCCTACTTTCAAACAAATCTACTTATGTTACTCTGGAGTATTCTTTTCATTTGAGTTATATGAACTTTGAATTCGTTAAGAAACTTAAATTACTGTCTGGGTTGATGGTCTATTACAGAGATAATAGCTTGACTTTGAGTTTTGGATTATGCAGGTCATCAAAGGCTCCTGACGTTGCGAAGCAAGTATATGGGACCAAAGTTCCAGTGCTCATTGATGAGAAACTGTCAATGAGAGTATTGGTGAGTACAAATAAGATATCGGTGACAACTTAAACTTTTGAATTGAAATAGTGGTTTTCAACATGGTATAAGAGTTTTTATGACGTGATTACGAGTTTGATACTTGTCGCTCCATTTTATTATTTTTATCTATACTTCAAGTCCAAAGATTTATAATAAAAGAAAATACTATTTTAAACCTCTACTTTTTGGTCCCTATAAATTGAAAGTTTTTTAATGATTACTCACTTTTAAACTTAATCTCATGTTGGTTCTTTATATGAATTAAAAGTTTTAAAATAATTTTTTATTTTTTATGATTTGACTCAAAATAGTCCTTTCCACAATAATAATTAAGCAAATAACACACCTTTAGCAGAGTGTAAGCGAAACTATTTTGAATTAAATCTTGAAAAGTGTAAAAATATGTGAAAATATTTTGAGATTTTTAATTTATGAAAGACTAAAATAAAATTAAATTCAAAAATAGATAACCATACGAAACATTCAATTTATAAAGGACTAAAATAATAATTTTTTCTTTATAATAAAGACAAAACTTAGATAAAAATTTGTAGGTATTATTAAATTATTCGATAAAAATAAAAATGCTCAATAAATTTTTTTTTTTTGAAAGTTCCAATTATAGTGTTGAGAAGCAGTTATATGGATATGCCAGATAACTCTCTTGTGAGACCTAAGTGAAACTTCTCTTCATTGATTTACCTACAATTGTATATTGAATATAGCAGTTGACACTTCTATATATGGTCTCTGTTAAAGTGACATCTAATTTCTTGGATCGTGAATTTGATTAGGTTGACCATTCAATCATTGAGAGCTTTGCTCAAGGAGGGAGAAGAGTGATCACATCAAGGATCTATCCAACAGAAGCAATATATGGAGCTGCAAGATTGTTTCTGTTCAACAATGCCACTGGCATAAACATCAAAGCCTCCCTCAAGATTTGGGAATTGAACTCTGCTTTCATTCGTCCTTTTCCATTTGATCGGATTCAAAGAAAGTTGTAGACTCATGTTTGTATCTTACTCTGGTATTATTATTACTTGCCACAGGAAAAAATAAATTTTGAAAATCATGTGGCACCAATAATACGATGCTCCTAAAATTTGGGCTGAGTTATTCTTTAGTTTGTTTATCAACACCGATCGTCTAGATTTTTTTGAAAAATTTACAATCTGACAGTTAATAATTTTAATATAACGAGTTATATTAAATGAACTTTATGATATAAGGGTATCAAGTTTTCTAAGAAACTGTAAAGGATTAAAATTAGTTTGTTTAAGGTGTGTGTTAATATATTTCGTTCTTATTTTGGTACGTGGGAATTTTAGTTTCTCAAGTACTTAAAATGTTATATATAAGATATTTGGCGTACACTAATAGAAAAATTTTAAAATAGATGTGGTGCCTATGTTCTAAATAATTAATTATTTAAAGATTTTAAAAAAGAATTATATTTTTTTTTACCACTTAAATCGAGGGAATTTGAAAATTGAAGGGATTTAGAAAACAAATATTTGTGTGTCCTTTTAGTTTGGAATTGTGGATCATTTATGGGAGGTTTTTTTTACAAAATAAAAACTTTTCTTTTGACGTTTTATTATTGGAGTTTATGAAAATTTGAAACGAGAGTATTCCTAAAAAGGAATAGAATTTGTATATTGAATAGAATTTTGGAAATTGGTGGGAAATTATAGAAGTTAATAGAGTAATGTATTCCTGTAAATTTTATTTAAAAATTAAAATTATTGAAAACATTAGTTAGATACATTGAAAATTCAAAATTTTTAATGTAAATATGCACAATCCATCTAAAACTTTCAAAGAATTTCACATGATGTCTATCACAGGAGAAGAGTCCTATACAACGATATTTAAATAAAAAGAAATAAATTATTTTTTTTATTTTTTATTTATTTGGTTTTTAAAATTAAAAATTGTAAGGATGAAAGTTTAGAACAAAGTCTTTTTGCCCCTTCTGTTTTATTAAGAGAATATCAAAATACTTCCGATAATTAAATGAAGATTTTAATTTTAATTTTTGAAAATTTTAATTGAATACAAGTTGTTGAAACTTAAAATTTACTTACAAAAATCATTAAGCGTCACCTAACTAACATTGGGTAAATTTTAAGACTATAAAAAGTTCCACACAGCTCATTCTTATAGATCCCTTAAATGTCACATAAGACATAAGTCCCCCAAAACTACTTAAAAAATAATATATAAAATGCAAATAAATGTTTTTTTTTTTTATGCATTACTTTGTGCATTGTGTGTGTTGGTGTTCAAACTTTACATATTATTCAAATAATATTTACAAAATGGAAAATAAAAGTTCTTCCATTATATGTATTTCCCTCTGCTCGTTCACTCTCTCACTCTACTCTTCCCCCTGTGTTCTCCCTGTATTGTTCTCCTTCTTCTCTTGGTCACACAGCCTCGTATTTCCCTTTTGTCAGTTTTTTTTTTTCCTTTACTTTCAATTTATATGGGCATAAATATTTTTAATTTTTTTTTAATTGTATATTCACAATCCTTTAATCTATTCTCACCATGACAACACAACCTTGACATTGGGCTCATAATAGATGCCCAAGTTGCCAACAGCCTATGCCAATTGGCAGGCATTAACTAGAATAGTAGTTAATGTGATGTGTTAATCTTAATTAAAGAGAGGAGAGTGAAAGTTATAAAAAAAAATAATTTAATTGAGATATATAAGTGTGTCAGAATTAATTAATATTTTTTCTCATAAACATCTCTATCAAAACATATAATTTCATCAAAATATGTTAAAATACCAAGTTTAAAACACCAAATATTCAAGACGGGCCAAAATAGCAACTTTTCAATCAAATACATCATAAGGGGCAAGGATGGATCCAAGAGGACATAGGGGTGGTCATCCTTTGGGACTTTTTAAATTTTCTACATTTATATATAATTTTATCTTATATTTTTCATTTTGTCTCTTAATTGATAAAAATTTGCCCACTTGCTTTCTAAGAAATTGTTTCCCATACTTCCTAATCAAAGAATAATTTTTTTACATAGATTTAAATTTTTAATTTGAAAATTTGTGCTTAAACATTCTAATTTTATAGGGTCCAAATGCTTCATCCATTCACATTTGGGCCATGAAGTGATAATCTTTTAAAATATGAGTTATAATGAGCACAAATACCTTGTAAGGCTTACTTTTTTAATTAAAAATAAAATAAAATTAGTCCATATAAATTCATTGACTATTCTTTTGCCAATCTTTTCTTACTCTTGAGTTTTCTTCTTGTGGAAGGCAATGACTTGAAATTGATGAACTAAAAATGATCTCTCAATTAGTAGTGAGGTCTGTTTAAGTTTCCTTAAATAGATTGCCATTTGCTTTGGTTCGTCTGCTTTAATACTTGTTCTTATCAGGGTCAATGTTTTGTGCTCTAAAACGAATTATTTTGCTTATTGGAAAAATTGGGAATTGACATTCTTTTAGAAAGATATCTTTGTGATCCACCGTTAGGCTTTGTCATAATTAGCCTTTTAATTGTAAAGCCAAATCACTTTGTATTGTCTGAAAAAGCTCATGTTGTATTTCCTTTGGAACCTAGAGGTGTAGCTCAAATTTGTGGGACATATTATTACTTGATATATTATTTTAAGTTATTATATTATGGTCAACAGGATGATCGAATTATTTTTTAAACATAGAGGGTCCAAAAATAATAATAATCTACAACTGTCACCATCTTCTATTTATAACAATGAAAAATCTTATGTTGATTCCACGCACTTGTATAAGCAATTTTCTAAGGTTCCAAGAGACAAAATTAAAAATTTGAACTGAAATGAAAATCAAGTTGATCATTTTGATTTACTGCAATTCAAAGAATTTCTCCTATGGTAGAATCAAATTTTAAATTTGTCCCTATTGACAATTTGAGTATGAAGTATCAATCTATTTTTGGACTAGCTAGGTGACTTTTCAAATAGCTCCACAATCCTTCTCAATAACAAATAATGTGCGTGTGTAGGAGCTTGCCTTATTTCTATATCCCTCAAGGTAAATCCTGCATATACATGTAAAAGCTTTCTGTTTCAATTCAATCTTGATTCTCAATATGATTTTTAAAAGATATAAAATTATTTTAGTGTTTTGAAAAGTGTTTATAGCTCTTGGACATTGAAATATATATTATTATGAAAAACAGTATTGTTTTGAGGGTTGAAAAAGTTAAATTAATTCCTTGTCCTTAGTTGAACAGCAATGTGAGTTCTAATTTTTCCCTAATGAATGGACAAGTTAAATTTAAGGAAAATACCAATTTGGTTTCTCATATTTTGACCTTATCTCAATTTAATTTTTCACATTTGTTTTGTCTCAAAATAATTTTTCACATGTTCAAACATTAAAAAAGTTGGTTCCTCTATCAGTAAATACCTCCAAGTCAACCATCAGTATACTAACGAACGGACCAATTTTCTTACGTTGGAAAATGTGAAGAACTATTTTGATATAAAGTAAATGTGGAGAAGCAAATTTTGATACGATTATAATGTGAAGGACCAAATAGTATTTTTTTATTTAAATTTAAAAAAAACATATAAAAGAATAAACTAGTAAATTTTATTTTTTAAAGACTAAATTAAAAAATAATATATTAAATTACTAATTTACTAATTTGAAATGACATAAGTAACACGTGAATTAAAGCAATTTTGTGATAAACTCCAATGCTTCAAAATTTGACGTACAAACCATCTACAATCTATTCAGTAAGTGAAAATTTTGACTAATGATAAATTACAGTTCTTGAGAAGCTATCTTTTATAAAATTGAAGCATTTGTTTAATTATTTTCATTTTCGCAGCCAATGTACCAAATAATAACTTAAAACAACACAAAAATGTGAGAACATACCATGAACTGAAGCAAGAAGTGAGAATAGGACAAAGAAAGTGAAAGCCATTACAGATTGCTCCATGGAATAGAGTTCTGATAATTGCTTTATGCTGGTGTTTATTTATAATTTGAAAAAACATTAATTCCAGAATCAGAGCAAATCCTTCTAATTTAAATCCGTAAGGGACGCTTATGATTTTGATATTATTTACTCAAAGTATTACTACTCTGTTCTTGATTCTCACATTCGACTAAGTCAAAAAGAAAACATATATTTAAGCCATAAATAACATAACAACACATTTATGTATATTTGGTTTAATATTTGGGATGTTCTTTTGCGTTGAATGAATAGTATAAATAGTAAAAATTAATTTTTAAACAAAAAACATAAATCATGATCATATAAAATTATATTTAACTAAAATTAATTTTAAAAATTAAGTTGATTCAAAATTATATTGGCCAATTGCCAATTCAAACATACATATAAAATGTAAAAATAAAAGATTAATTTAATGCTTATATCCTTTGCATATTATTTAAATAATATTTACAAAACTGGCTAATAAAAGTACTTCCTGTATCTCCTCACTTCGTTCACTTTCTCGTAGGAATGAACATTTAACCTAGTAGTCCAGTTAATCTAACTTGGCTCGGTTTGGGAATTAACTTTTCTTTTCTCAAATTTTTTATATTGTTTATAAGAACTTATTTATATAAATATTTATAATATTAATTCTTTTAAATTTTAATCACTTTTCATTCTAAATTTTAATTTTTTTTGTTTTTATTATAAAAATTTGATTTTATAAAATTAATTATTAAAAAATAATTAATTGACCTAACTTAAACTTAGTGTAACTCAGCTCAATTTAGTTACTTGTGAAGTCAAAAATGGATCAAATTGAGTCTCAAATCTAAAAAAAAAAAAAATTTGGTCTAAAATCACGCTAAGTCCTAATCTAAAAACCCAACCCAACTTATGTATACCCTGCTTTCTCACACTGCTCTTCCCTCATGTCCACCCTATATCGTTCTCCTTCATCTTCTTCTTCGTCTTCTAGCCACACTATCTCATTTTTCCTTTTTTTTTTTTTTTTATCTCATTTGCTGATTTGATTCTTTTTCTACTAGAATCGAGCTATCTTTCTTTTCCTCCCTTTACTTTCAATTTATGTGTGCATAAGTATTGTTTATTTTATAAAATTTTGAGTCTTCACAACCCCTTATTCTATTCTCACCATGACAAACGAATATTATGATTGGGCTCACCATAAGTGAGCATATAATCCCAAGTTGCAAACAACCCTTTCCAATTACAAGGTGTCAACTTATGGAATGCCGATAACTAGAGTTTTAAATGCTTGGAAGAATAATATTCGAGATTATAAACATCTTTATGAAAACATGTTATTTCATCAAAACATTTAAAAAAATAAAGTTTAAAACACCAAATATTCCAGATGGGGGCCAAAATTGCAAAATGGTTTTTGTCAAATATAACAGAAGGGGTAAGGATGGATTTGAGGGAGGTGCGTTGGGCTGCCCCCATGGACTTTATACATTTTCAACATTTACAAGTAAATTTATCTTATATTTTTCACTTGATTCTTAAATTGATAAAAAAAATCACCCCCTTTACTTTTGAAGAATTTGTTTCCCTTACATCATAATTAAAAAATAATTTTTTCGCTTAAAAATCCAATTTTATAGGATCCAAAAACTTTGCCCATCCACATTTAGGCTGTGAAGTGATATTCTTTTGGGACTTGAGTTATAATGCGCACAAATGCCTTATTAGATCCACTTTGTTTTTTAGCTAGTCAATATTTCATTCGACTATTCTTTTGCCAATTTATTCTCTCTTAGGCTTTCTTCATGTGGAAGGCAATAAAGGGGAAACAAAAACTTGAAATTAATCAACTAAACTTCATCCCTTGAATAGTCTTGAGATCTTCGCTAATTGTCTCTTAGTCAACTACCTTTTATTTGCCATTTTTTTTTTCCCTTAATTCTTGTTCTTCTCAAGTCAATGTTTGATGCTCCAAAACCAATTACGTAGCTTATTGAGAAATTGGGAATTGACATTCATTTAATAAGATTTCATTGTGATCCAGCATTAAATTTTGTCATTATTGGCTTTTTAATTGTGAAGCCAAAATACTTTATATGGTCCAGAAAAGCTCATGTTGTATTTCCATTTTTATTTCTCTTTTGAGCCTAATTTTTTATCCCACTTAAGTGATTCAAAGCCTGAAATATCAATCTGCTTTTGCACTTGTCGTGTGATTTTTCAAATAACTTCACAATTAATCCTTCTCGATAACAAATAATGGGCATAATATAGTTTTATTATCTCAAATGAAATCTTGATCAGTACATGATTCTGAAACTAGCTGCAAGAAACAGAGGAGATAGTGAGAGTGTAAGGGAAGGAATTGGCATATACAATATATATATATATTTTTTTAGTGTTTTGAGGGTTGAAAAAGCTAAAGTAAGTCCATTCGTTAGCTGAACAACGATATGAGATCTAATTTTTCACTAATGAATGGACAATTTAATAGAAAACACATGTAAGAGAATAAATTAGTTTATTTTATCATTGAAAGACCAAATTTTTTAAAAAAACATCACAGATTAAATATCATTGACGTATAAATCCCATCTCCAATATATTCAACAAGTTAAAATTGAAGCATTTGTACAATTCTTTTCATTTTCGCAGCAATTTTTTAACTGATAACTTAAAACAACACAGAGGATAGAACATACCATGAACCGAAGAAAGCAGCGTGAAATGGACAAAGAAAGTGAATGCCATATGTAAGGTTAGCTCCATGGAATTGAGTTATGATTGCTTTCTCTAGATACTTCAATTGCTAGTTGTGGTTTGAGCTTTGCTCTGTGTGTGTATATGTAAATTAGTTAAAGTTAACCCCAGATTCTGTTATTTTTGCCAAAATCAAATAGAAAAGGTAAGTTAATTAAATTTATTCATGTCCTTCTATATCTGTACAACATGCTTAAGATTTCTATATTAATTACTAAAATCATTTTCTTCTGTAAAAATTTATATGACATCTAGGGTTTTTTCAGTCACATGCTATAGGACAAACATTGAATGCTTGATATCCTGCGCTGCCATTTTTATTCACTAGGATGCTTAAAATGCTTTTTTTATTTATTTTAATAAATCTTGCCCTTATGAGCTCAACAAAACAAAGATTCACAATCCAAGCAAAAGATCAGACCGAGAAGAATTTAAAAATGACAAATCCATTATAGAATATGTTTCATATAAAAGGAATCAGTTTAACAGTGTGTGGAAATTTTAACAAAATTTGCCCTAAAATATAGACATCTTATATTTTTACAATAGATCATACAATATACAACAACAAGAAGAAAAGCTCCACTTGAACAAAACAAACAGCTAGACATCAATCAATTATCTAAGACAATTATTGAGAAAGTAGATCGATCACTCTCAAATTTAACTAAGTCAGACAAAAAATTATCACAGTTTCTCAAGTATTTAAAAATGATTTATAAGATATTTAGACTACACAAATATTAAAAATTTTAAAATTGATATGTTGTCTGTGTCCTAAATAATTATGTTTTTAAAGTTTTAGAAGAAGAGAACTATAAATTTTTTGGCCATCATAAATGGGGAAATTTGGAGAGAATTATAATGCCCTTGCATGCACTCTTTGTCCTGCAACAAATTGTGAAAAATAAATTAAACTTATAACACAAACTCATAATATAAATTCATAAAAGTTTACACAATATATTACGTGCATAGTATAATTTTATTATCTGAAATGAATCCTCATGGATACATGATTTTGTAAACTAGCTAGCATGAAACGGAGGAGACAGTGAGAGAGTAAGGGAAGGTATTGGCATATACAAAAGAAACAGTGCCACCAAAGGGCAGAGGCTGGCCTCCATTAACAAGGCAGTCATTGTCAGCAATGCGTTTGAAGACATTAGGTCTAATAACTGTTGCAGAGCTGAACATCCCACAGCTCACGTGGATGTTAGAGACGGCGCAGTTTGTGGGACACACATTGCTGATCTCAACTAAGTACGCTGGAATCCCACTCGGAAGTGGGGTCCCAGGACCTTGCCTTATTTCTATATTCTTCAGGTCACACCCTGCATGTACCAGTCAACGCATGCATTTAGTTTCAGTTTGATTTTTTAACTTGAAACAACAGAAAAAAGGTGAGACCATACCATGAACTGAAACAAGAAGAGAGAGTAGGACCAAGAAAGTGAAAGCCATAACTGAGGATTGCTCCATGGAATAGAATTCAGATTACTTTGTTTCTTGTTGTGAACTTGTGGTGTGAGCTTTGTGTGTGTATTTATAACTTGGGGAAACCTCGATTCCTGATTCTGTCATATTTCCACACTATAATATTAAATGTGTTCAAATCCTCCGAACTAAATGGTAAGCCAATCTCAAAGGCAAGCATCAAAGCACATCAGTGACTAAGGAAGAAGATTAATTAGCATAATTAACGCTAATCAAAACTGGTGTGCCAATATCAAGGGGGGAAAATCCATATTATGTGCCATTTACATATGGGCCACTAATTTAAAGATAAATTAACATAATCTTGCCCAAAATTCCTCCAACAAATTAATTAAGAGATAAGAATATTATAAAAAAAATCGCTATCAAGCACTCTTTTAGAGATATAGTCCTATTTTGGGCATTAGGATTCCCTCAATCTACTTTTTTGGCTCGCAACGTTTCAAGAAATTGTAATGATAGAATCCTTCAAAGCGGAAAAATGAGATATTTGCAAAAATGAATGAGAATACTTTATTATTGCATATCAAACGTAATCTAGGATTATTACTCATGTCAAGGTTCTCACATTATACTTTATCATTTATTATCTTGTCTAAGTTCTCACAAATATGTTCTTATAATTTTTTTAACTATATTTGAATATAGGAACAACATTATCATATCAAAATTAACCAAAAGACACGGAAAATAAAATTTTGGTATTTTTTTAAAACATGAAGATCAGATTGGAAGGACTCATCACAAAATTTTAAAAAGGAAAAATAAAAAAAATTAAATAGTGGTCTGCATATTAGAGATGAGTACGTGATAATTATGTTAGGAATTTCGCAGATGTGATTAAAAATAATTATGTTAGGAATTTCGCAGATGTGATTAAAAATAATTCTTATCTATTGGGTCAAATTTTGAAATGTTCATCAGATAAAAATTTTTAAAAGTTCAAACTCCCTTCCGTACGTTGGAAAGCTTCCATCAGATAATGAGAAGGATCGTATGGGGTTTCTTTTGGCTCAAGGTGTCATATGACACATTTGCCCTCTGGTTTCCTTTTCCACGTTACACGCTGCCCTGATTTGCTTAAGGAGGCGACGCATATCAGAGGGGCGATTGTGGCGCGCAAGGGGATCTGGGACGCAGAAGAGTTTGAGGGTTCCATTTCCGTCGTTTGCCTCTACCGTCGGACTTCGTACCAGGTGAGTCGACTTCTTCGATCTATAAATCATCGACTCTGATGTTGCAGAGCTGCAACGTGCTGTGTGTTTCGGGGGAGGCACATGGTGTGTCTCCTTCCATCACCAGTAATCTCTGATGATCTGCAATACTATTGTGCCGTGATTTTTCCATTTTGTCAGTAGATAATCAGTAGTGCACGAACCCATGCCTGTCTATGATGCGTTTTCACTGTGTCTATTGGTCGATTGGTGGTTCCGTCATTTCTGGATGCTTGCTGATACTAGAAACTCCATTGTGTGAATTTTTCCATTATATGCTGTGAATGGGTTAGGTCAGTTGAGCCGCTGAGATGTTCTTCTCGACTCTTGGGTAGCTGGGTTTTGTTGAGCAGAAGCGTAACTAGTGTACGTGTAAGACAAATTACCTTGGGTTTACAACAGGACTATTTTGTTCATAGTTTAAGATATGGCTAACTTTGAAAGCTAGCTAGGTAGCCTGTATGTCCGTGGAAGAATAAGATAAGTTTCTTAGATATTCTAGATTATGACAAACAATATTATATCATGCTTGAAATAAGCATTGGGTTAGTAACACTAAAATAAGAAAAATGAAAAAAATAAAATGAACTTGGCTGCCGACCAACAATAAAATTTAGTTTATAGAAGAATAAAATATACAATTGAATCTTCAAATGGAAATTATTACATATCATAGAGCTTATTTATTTCAACAGATAAATGAAAAAAAGAATGAAAAGAGGCAAAAATATTTGAGTAGTTTATGAAAATTAAGAGCTAAATTAAAAAAAAATTAAAACATATAAGTAAAACTTAAAAGTAAAATTAAGAGACCAAATTGAATGCAAATGAAATTAAAAGATGAAGAGTGAAACAAAAAGTAAAGTTAAGAGTCAAATTAAGTTAAGGGGCTAAATTAATACTAAGTGAAGTTCAAGGACTAAATTAAAATTTGAGTTAAATTTAAGTTTATCAGAAAATATATTTTTTTCCAAATTAAAAAAGAAAAAAGTAGAGTTGAAGCGAACGGGCAAAACGACTGTCGTATTGCAGTCGCTACTCGCTGGCAGCCCTGTGTCTCTGTAGAATTCCATCGTCGTCCCCTGCTTCTCCGTCATTGACCTCTGATTAAGTTTTTGCCATCGTTGATGTGGATTCATCATTTAGGTACGATTTCAATCAATTTTTTTTTTATTATTTATATGTTTAATTCCACTGTGATTTTTCATTGCGGAGTTGTCCACTATCACTTTTTTTTTTTTTTTTTGGTATCTATTGGTCCTTATCGAAAACTAGAAATTACCCTCCATTTTTTGTGGATGTGTGCAGCCAAGAACAATGAATTCTTGCTAATATTACTCATGGGTAGATATCTTCGATTTCTATGATTTACTAACTGTCGGTGTCGTCAATATCTTTGATTTTCCCTTTTCATTTTCTTTTCCAAATTCTGAACTTAGTTATGAAATTTCTGATGATTTAATCTTACCATCTATCATCTGAAGCTAAGCACTTGAAAGAATTACTACTTAGATACATAAAATAGAAGTCCAAAATTATCTGAGTACTAACTGAAATATTTGACGTTAAGACTCTTTGATTGAGAGCATCTACATATTGTAATCGATCCAGAATACTAGTATACACATAATGCGTAACTACAGTTGTTGCATTTGGAGATGCTACAGTATGTCTTGATTATGGTGTTGCTTATATTTGTGAAAAACAGACTTTGTAGCTGAAGTTCTCACCAGGAAAAATTTCCGCAGTGATGTGTTATAAAGTTCTAATCGTTCAGTATATGTTCTGCTCCATTTATTTCTCATGTATCAAGCGTGCCTCATTCACTAAAGTGTAATTTTCTGTCTTATGTTTTTACAACTTGAGTTAGATTACAGTTCTCAGATGGATACATGTATACTTCCAAGTTTGACAAACTTGACAAGTGTTGTTATTCTTCTTCTTTTCTAAGGAGTCGCTTATTTCAAGCATGATATAATATTGTGTCACCTAAATGTCTAGAAAACATTACATTTGGAGAAATAATCATTGTTCCCTCTATCAAGTAATTTCCAACCTATGTCCTTCACTTTTATTACATTTTGATTCCAAGAGTCAAGACAGGAGCACTATTCAGCCATTTGCTGTTTTCCTTGTGTTTATTCTTCCTTGACAGGGGAAATAATTTCTTTTTGGGATATATTGTGTCACTTTTTCCTCATAATAATCATCCTCTGATTTTTCTCATTTTAAAGAGGTTGTTTCCTCATCTTTAGGCTCATCAGCCCGCCTTTCTGCTTGTCTATGCCTTTTCCAAAATCTGAATAGCAATATTTTACCTCTTTCTCAATCATCAACTCCTTGCTGCTAATGTTTTTCTATCTACATATATTAGTTTAATATCTAAGGGTTGTCTCTGAATTGTGCATATCTTGCAGCTAAGAAGAATGATTTTTGGTGCTAAAGATTGCAGTAGTTGATGAATAATTTTGTTCATTGGTCATCTGGAATATGTCTGAGGTATTAAATTCCATTTTACTCTTCTTTCAATAGTTACTGGCCATATTATTTTAATTATCTCTTTAATTTTCAACGGCTTGGGCTGAACTGACTTGGCTACTTTCTCTGTCTCTTTTGCTTTTCCCTTCAATGACTGTGATTTAGACATTCAAGCCATTGAGTTCAATTGGATCAGCATCTCATTTTCACTCACCTTCATTATTTAATAAATTTCTCACATCTATTTCAAATTTGTGAAAATTTGATTTGTGATTAGATGAGAAAGATATATTAAATTTAGTTCCCTTTTGTCCTACTCTATTCTCTGATTTTTAAACTACCTTTTTTGTTTGTTTTAACAAACAGGAAACATGTGCTGACTAAATTTGATCTATGGCCTGTTACGGAAAAAATATGTTGTCTCCACTTTGATTCCTTGATATCATAAGTCTTATCACACACTATTAGTGCTCAATGCTATATGTTTCACTTGATAACTGATGCTCTATCAAATCATTAGAGCAACCGTATTTTCACATGGTTGTGTGTCTCTTCTGTTTTATTGCTTGTCATCAACTAATTAACTATGATAAGGATCTCTTTAAATTAAGCTCTAAATAGTGGCATCAGGTTCTGCTGTTAGATTTGGGTTAATGGCTGCGTGCTGATTTGTATACACTTTGAGTTATTATAGATTCACGTTTTAAACTATTAAATCTAGGAAAAGCTAATATTTTTTATTTGGTATTATTCAGGAACAACTTTACATATTTTTCCTCTATTATCTTCAATTATTTTGAATGTCTAGAATTCTTAATACCTCTGATTGTATACAAATGTTTTTCAACTTTATCAGCAGCTTATTCCCCAGCTTGGTATCTATATTTATCTTTTTTCCATGGTGACTGCCAAAGGATGCTTTAGAAATTCTCTTCGTTTTGAAACATACTAATAATTCTATTGAATATGATGTAAATAGGAAATAATCCTTTTAAAACTGAGTATAAGTATGAACATAGTTAGTCTACTGAATTTTATCTTAATATTAATTATTCTGCTGAAAAGTAAATTATGTACCAGAAAAAGACTATTAGTATCAATAGGTAAGGCATGGGACTTGAGTCCTACATTGAAAGTATGGGATTCTGATTTGCGATTTAGGAACTTAGGATTCTCCAACCTCATGAGCTTGCTTTTAGAGTATGGTTTTCCCAAAGGTTCTTATCAATTGGTATCTAAGCCTTCCACTACATCCCAATTACAATTGTGCTATGCAGGTGGTGATGTCAGTATGGCAGTGTTAGCCTAGGACTAGAAATTGCTTGTGCAAAGCCAACCTAGGTGGGCACCTAGGCTGCAGAGTATGATGAAATGTTAGGAGGCAATTGCGAGGTATGAGAATTGAGGCCCACATTGGAACTATGGAGTTTTGATTTGAGGTATAAGGACATTTGGCTCTTTAACTCCTTAAGCTAGATTTTGGGATGTGGTTTTCTCAAAGGTTCCTATCAAAAACCACAATAGTCAGGTGGGGAAGTGATTTGAAGTTTTGAAGCAAATTGATCTCTGAGAAGCTTGCGAGACTGTCTAAGTGACAGAGAAAGCAAAATTCCTGTTTTCTTATAGGTTAAAACTTATCTAGTGGACTAGTGGAGAGCTATAGGCTTGATATTGACGTTCACTAATATCTCCACTGTACATTTGTTGTTCTGTCAAACAGATAGAGAATAATTTTTCCACTTCTATTTCTTTTTTTTTTTTTTTTTTCTTCAATGTTCCCTTCTCTTTAGTGGCATATTTTGTGGAGAAGTTATAATCTGATTTGGTTTTTTGACAGTTTTAATAGGTTATGAGCATATGGTTTATTTTATATGATCATCTTATTGCATTTGTTGCAGTTTTGCACGAAACATGTCATGTAACCTTTAGTTTGTCTCAGGTTAGTTATCGTATAAACTATAAATGATGTCTGGTTCAATGGACGGAGATATTAAAGGCGAAGCGACGGTGAAGGTAAAAGTATTGTTTTTTGCTAGAGCTCGTGATATTACTGGGTTGAGCGAGATGCCATTGGAGGTGTCATCTGGCAGTACAGCTCATGACTGTTTGAAGAAGCTGCTTGTCAAGTTTCCAAGTTTGGAAGAAATAAAAGGGTGCATTGTTCTGGCTTTGAATGAGGAGTATACAACAGAGTCAGCAGTTGTTAAAGACAGAGATGAGTTAGCCATAATACCTCCAATAAGTGGTGGTTGAAACAACTTGATTGTCTATAACTGCAGGATCCTTCTACCTTTAGGCTCTGGTAAATATTTCCAGAAAAGAGTATCTGGATTTCAATAATTCCTAATGTTTTCATGTATGATCTGAATTTATGGTGAGAATCCCAGACAGTGAAAATGTACGTTAATGTTGTAATGATTCCCAATTAAGATGTACTGTGACCAAGGATTGAATGAATGACATTTTTTTCTTTTACAGAACAGGAAAAACTACATTTCACCTTTATTAAGGTCTAATTATAAAACTGATAAATATTTAAAGTGTAAAAAAAATAGGAAAAAAAAAATTACTTTATCTTAGACTAATGAAAATATTGAATCATAGTTAAAATTAATGATAAAAAGTTGCTTCCTTGCCTAACTAATTTTTACACATAGATATTGCATTGGAGTGAGAATGCATATATAAGAGGCTTTGTGGCCTCTTGTAGTTAATTTTAAATGAAGTTTAACTTTTCTACTTTGTTCAGAATTTCATGGAAGTGTTTTGTTAAATTTTAAAGTTTATGTCCTACTTGTACCTTTTATTTGTACGTATCTTGTTCTTTGTTATAGTTGAAATGATGAGACTATTGGGTTTGATATATTATGCCCAGTTTTGATCCATTTATGCTGAAGCTGTGGGAGTTATATGTGAGTAGATTATATATTGTACGGCTAAAATTTTTTTAATTCGTCAAGACATCTGAAGTTTGAATCTTGATCTATCATGTTAGTTGATGGACGCTAGTGATATGTTAAATTTCTTAGCAAACATATATCTTTAAAGATTGGAATGACTCAATATATGTATTATCTTTTTTCATATACCTTCAGATAGGACAATTAAAATAAAAAAAAATTGCATAGATTTAATGCTTCACATTTAAAATTGATTATCAAAATCAATAATTTTTTAATTATTGAAATTAATAAAATAAAAAAATTAATCTAATGGTTTGCATCAAGCAAACTGTATGATTTAACAATACACTGTAGAGAAAATATAAAAAGAGATACATTAGTGTCTGTGTTCTTCATAATTGACTGTCCATTCAATTTTTTGGCATGATTTACTTGAACAATTTGTGTTTCATCTAAAATAATTAATGTGCAGAATTTTGCCAGAATACTAACCGATGGTCTTTTTAGTTCATGATTATAATATCCCCAATCTCTTTAATTTAATGTTGGATTTTATTTTTAAAACATTAGTGTAAAGCATTAATTATCTACGTTAAATGTGGGTTAATTTTGTGAAACCGAATCATTATATATAACTTTAAATTATAAATGAATTCTGTATATTTTACCCAAATTGATCAAACATAAATATTATCAAATACGACCATGCAATCAGATTTGGATTTTTCAAGCATTCTTTTTTTTTTTTTTCATTTTTTGAATAGAAATCTGTATATATATATATATATATATATTACCCAGTTCTAGGTTGCAAATCTCTTATTTCAGCTCGAAATATTCAATAAAATCCAGTATATAATAAACACATAGATTGAATCAATTAGAACATAAATATCTTAAATTAAAAAAATCAGTGATAAATCAAATTCTGTTTATTTTATTTTAATTTTTTTTACCTTTTTCCCTTATTTAACTTATTGGATGAATATTTAACGAAAAAAAGTATTAAATAGGTCTATTACTTTTTATACTTTGTGATAATTTAATTTCTTATAAATTAATGCGACAAATTAGTTCTTTATAAATTCTATTTTATACAAAATCAATACCTCACACAAAGTATAAAAGTGGGAGACCAATTTTATACTTTTCTCAATACTTATCGCTTGTAATTGCCAATATTATGTTACATTCTGTTTTTGGTAATTATACTATGTAATAGTTTAATCAGTCATCTTGCTACCTATAATATTTTTCAAAAGAAAATCTCATTAATCAAGTTTAAAAATCTAGTGAGTAATTGCTTATTCAAATATCACTTTCAATATTTGTAACTATTAAAATTAAAAAAAAATAAAATTCACAACCCAAAAAAGTTTTAATTCACATTATTATTAATCCAGATCCCTTATAATTTTTTATTTAATACAATCTCTCGGTTAATATTAATTACTGCAGAAAATTATATAATTTTCATTTAAAATTCAGTTACCAAAATCAATAAAAAAATTAAATTGATCAAAACTTCAATTATTACATATCCATAACCTGCCCTATCATGCCTTTACCACTTGACCACTACTATATTCCATATAATCTCACTCCTTCCCATTGTGAGTTATCATTCAACAAACCAAACTTTGTCATGATTATTTTATGACCTATATGTATTAACATTACCATCCATTTTTATTACTTTAATGATTTCATTTTCATGTTGCACATGCTCACAAGCACATTGACTTGAAGGTGGTATACCCAATTGGCTCGCTACTTGTTATCACATTTGTCAAACCACTAAAAGAAATGTAAAGGCATGGGATGGAGCCACTAAAAATTATTAAAGATAGCATAAAATATATGTATTTAGAAAATGGTTAAAATATTTCTTGGCTTATAAATTGAGGATAAATTTTAATTATGTTCCCAATGTTGCTCTTGAAATAATTTTAATCAATTTAAAGTGGATTAGTATGTGTAATTTAAAATTGAGTAGTTGATCATTTGTAGACTTAATTATCGAATATGACTTTTACAAACTGAGTTTGAATTCGAGTCTAAGAAAAGTCCGAGTACATTTTTTAATTTGGGTTTTTTAAGACATGATTAAGTCTACTTGTTATTTAAGAATTGAGATAAATAACATAATTAATTGTTATTATTACTTATAAGATTATATATAAGAAACTTGTAAATAAATTAAGTTGTTAGATTGGGATAAATTCTTTAAATAAGGGGTATTAATTTTTATTTTTTTATCAAGATGTTACTTTATATTAAATTTTTTTATTAAATAAATATTGATTTAGGCTTTTTAAACTCGAATTAGATTTTTTTTTTCTTATAAATATATCAATTGAGTCAAACTCATTTTATAAGTCAAGCTTTTCTAATAAGATTTTTTGTTCATGCTTTATTTTCTTTTTAGTTGAACTTATTTTGCCGTTTTTTAAGTTATGGTTAAATCAAATTATTTGCTTGGATCATGAATGAAGTTGGGTCTATTCAATTGTAGGTAATTTGTTATAAGTTCAATTATCTATAAGTCTATTAAGTAGATATCCCAATTTGTAGTCCAATTCTAATAGATAAATCTCTTATCAAATTATTGATTGAGGAGAAAGAGAGGGAATTTATTTTTATTAATAATTTTAGTAATTTATAATATTTTGAGAAATGAGTTGAAAGGAGTATGAAGTTGTGATGTAAATAAAAAGATATTAATTGATTATCTTTTTAGCCAGTGATAATTTAACATACTAGAAAATTTTTCATACTCCTTTTTGAAAAAAAAATTTCATACTCTCTCAAAATTTATGTGATGCTTCTCTCTTCTCTCCAAATTAAATTTAGTTATTTCAAGTTGTATTATCCTGCCCTATTTTTTGCTGTAATATTTTGGATGGCTTCTTTGAAATCTTCTTTGCATAAGTATAAAATATTTTTTTCATGCGAAAAAATATTAATTTATACTAATACATTTTTATAAAAAGTAATATATACGTAAATTTTAATCAAATTATTCCTTTAAGTATTTTAGTATCAACTCATGCTATTTTGCTTCCCTCATCTCCCAATCATAAGCCTATGGGAAAGCTTTTAATTATTTGGTTCCATCAAATTCTATTTTTTCTTTTCAGAAAATGATGAAATTTTGACCTCAATACAGTGCTGTTTTATTGATTTGCCACATAGAACGAAATTAATATTCACCCTAATTTAAATGATTTATTTTATATTTTACTAGAATTAAATTACCCAAAAAAAAGCTATAATATATATATATATATATTTCTAAGGAGAAAAATATCCTTTTAGTCTATCACTTATCATAAAATTGTTATTTTGATCCATCACTCATTAAAAATATCATATTTAGTTTCTTATTTTTTTTAAAAAAAATAGATTTAATCTCTCATATTTAAGGTTTTAGAGTTTGGGAGAAGAGTTAAATTTAATAATTTTTTTAAAAATAAAAAAGCCAAATGTGACATCATCAAACAATTGAGGAATTATTTTACCATAAATAAAGAATTAAAATAATTAAAATAATAATTTTATAATAAGTGAAATATAAAATATATATTTGTTTCTCTTTAAGTTTCACTTGCTACCACGTAACCTCCAGGCTAGAGCCACCAATGCTCCACAAATTTGCGGCCTAGTCCACCATTAACGTCACCCATTAAATAATGTCAATATTTCATAATTAATAGAGATAATATTAATTATTAAAATAAAACAAATAAAATTATGTAATAGCTAACAATAACACTCACAAATTAAGCTGGATCATTTTTTTTAAAAAAAATTTGGAACATATTCCTCCTTACTCAGAATCATAAGATGAATGATTATATAATTTATGGTGGTCAATTCATTGACGTTAGTGACAAGCATATTAAATTATTGGCAATATTTTATCTTTGTAGATGCACTAAAATATCCCTAAATGCACTTGCCACATGCTTGATGATTTTGCTTTAGACCATACCCACAAAAATAGGGATATGGATTGGCTGGTAAGGTTTTTTTTTTTTCTTAAAAAAATAGTCAAATTTTAGTTGAAGGTGCAATTAATAAAAATGGTATATTAAAATTTACACAATTATATTTATGACTCAACTTGATTAATCAAAGTCAAAAAATAATGATGCACAAAAATTATCTCACAAACTTGATTTATAGTTGGTCATTTACCTTCATTTACATTAATCAAAAGAAGTTTTATAGTACTAATATATTGTCTTTGTCGCTGTTTTTATCTGGGAACATTTGTTCTTAGCCATAGCCTCATTTTAAGTGACAAACACAGAAGGAATTAAAACAAAATAGTTTAGGAGACTTTTGAATTTCTCCTTAGGAGCCGAAGTTAGATCTGACTAGGAGTAGAATCACTGATTGATTGAAAAATTTCTCACACTCAATTGCAAGGGCAGGTGAGTAATTAAGTGTCTAAGAAGGCTATAATTAATTTATATCATATAACATACTTGCTTATTTATAAAGGCTAGTTAGAGTTAAAATTTAATGATAATTATTAAAATTATTATTTTATCTCTATTTAATAAGTACATAGCTTTTATACGATATTCGATGTTAAGATTTAAGAGGACTTTCTCTATGGTTATGGTTTTATTCTTAATATCATTGTTATAAATTGTTAATTTAATTTTACTTTTAATAAAAAACTTATTTTGTAAAATCCTAAGTCAACAAAATAAATAACATATAGAGACAAATTGTAAATTTTAATATAAGAGAAATATTAAGTATAATGGAAAAAATATTTCTAAACCCTTACTTAAATTCTTAGCTTAATTGTAAGAGATTGCAGTAAGAACCAATATATGATTAGTGCTGTGAGTCAAAATATCAAGTTCAGATCACTAAATTAGAGTCCTCTTTGAAACCTTGGCTTGTATAATTCACTAAAGTTTTTTTTTTTTTTTTAATTTGTAATTAAAAAATGATTAAGTACAAAAAATTAGTATATGAATTGGTAACATTTTATTAATTTTTAAATATTGTTAAAATATTTGAAAACATTGGAAAATAATTGAAATTAACTAATTTCATAATTTCATATATTACTTATAATGTATGATTTTTTATCAATTTCTTGATGCATTTAATAGGTCAAATAATGTCATATTATCTTTTTTTTTTTTGGCGTTGAGAAACAAGAGAATTCTACTAAGTCAATAAGGTATACGTCAAAGTGGCTTACTAATTAAGATAATTTTCATGCTAAAAAATATTTCTCATATAAGCTAACCATTATTTTCTGCCGTATAGAATTTCTTTTATATTTATTAGGTGTTATTCTTCTTTTTTCTTATTACATTCTTAATTAGAAGCGACACATTTGAAATTACAAATTTAGCAGGCTTTTTCTTCCCATAAAATTAGTTTCATCTTATGGCGTTTTAGTTAATAATTATAGGCCTTCTCCTTTATCTCAGATTCCTTACTTATTTTAGGAAGTGTAAGGATTTAATGATTAGTATTAAAAGAAATGTGTGATTTAATTATTTAGATTAATCTTAATAATTATGCATAATTTAAAATTTAAAATTTTAACTACTCATGGTTCAAATTTTTAATTCAATTATTTAAATTGAAGAAAATACAAAATTTGATGGCCAACAGTTCCATTGTAAAAAGTACAAGAAATCCAAATTCATTTCTTCCCTAAACCCTAAACCTTTCTTTCCTAGCTCATTTCTTATTTTTTCCATTTTTTTTAACAAATTAATCTTTTTATATATTTCCTTCAAAAGAGATCTAAGAGAAGAATTTTAATAAGCTTCTTTCCTCGAAGCTCCAACAGGCTATTGATACATCGACAAGTATTTTTCTCCTGTTTCATTCTTTTATTTTTTTTTCTTTGTTAAAAAAAATATAAATCTTTTAGTCAATGAAAAAAATATGAAGTAATTAATTAATAGATTAAAATCATGAATTTTTTTAAGTGAATAAAAAATTAATAAATTAATTAACTATCCCTTAAATTAAAAATTTTTTGAAGTTTAAAGTGAAAGAAAATTATAATTAATTAATTAATTAATTAACTGTCTCTTAATCTTTATAATAAGATACTATAAATATAATTTGATATGATTTAAAATTAATGTAAAAAAAATGATATATTATTGAATAATTTGTTCAATGTTTTATATTATTCAAAACACAAAGAAAAGTTAAATATGGTTCCATCTATTTCTCATATTTTAGAGTTTTTTTTTTAAAAATCATAAGAGTTAATTCCTACATCAAATAATATCTTTTATAATAATACTATTTCAATGAACTCAACAATTTAAAATGTATTAGCATATAATACACATTAATTTTTTTTCAAAATATTCATGCAATGCATAGACAAAAAAACTAGTGCATAACATATTTCTCAATTTTTATTACCAAATTGTTTTGGTAAAATTTCTTACTATCTTATAGTAATAGAGTTTTATAGAACAACTTTTACTTGCTCATATTTGCAATATAGTTTTCTTTAAATGATCTTGGCAATTTTTTCTCGTATAATAAAATTGTTCTCATTTTGCATGGTTGAACAGGAAATTTTTTTTATTTTAATAACTTTATTACAGCCAATTATGCTTTTGAATGGTTATTAAAAACTCCTGAAAAATATATTATTTTTGTAAAAATATAATACATATATCAGTTTGAATCATGTTTTAAATAAAAATGCATGATCTAATAAATCTTATAGAGTTTTGATACTCAAATATGCATATGTTTTAGATTATAAAATACTTATGCTAAAAGTATGATACTTTTTTGCCTTTTTTCGTCATTTTTTAAATTATTTTAAAATAAAATGATTTATCATCATGCTTTAATTTCAAATTTCTATAATAGGGCTATACTTTCAGAAAAATTTATTTATTTATTCACTTTTTATAAAAAAAAAAATATAGGTAGAACTTGACTCATGATCAGTCCACTTAATATTGTCAATAAAAAATAAAAAAAATAAAATACAATATTTTGTATATTTATTATAAAATTTTTATTAAAATATAATAAACGTATATTCTAATAAAAATATAGCATAATTCTTAAATTTTACTATATAATTGCTATATTATTATTTTAAATATATATATATATATATTTAAATAATTTATTCGCTTGAGAAAAGAGAGAAGTAAAAATAACATAAAATTCCTCTTTTACAGGTGTAATTACACTATCGCTAATGGGTTGATTTTATAATAATTTCAGCGGTTAAATCTTCTGGAATTAATGCTTTTATTTAATAGAAAAATGTTAAAGCATCAGATAATTGTTAACCTTTTTAACAAGATATGATATTATTTTAAAACCCAAATATTTATTTTATATTAATGTCCATTATAAAAAGACAAACATCCCTCGTGTCATTCATTTGAGCACTTAATTCTAATTCCAAGAGATATCTTAATTCCGATCATGAAATCAGAATTAATATATGTAATATTTAAAGGGGTCAAAGTAAATTAATAAAGACTAAAATTTCATTCCTGTCCCCTACAATTATGATATATTTTTAATGTTTTTATAAAACTACTTTTCAAAGTAAATTTTTTACAAATAAAATATTTTTTAGTTTAATCTGTCGTAAAATTATTTTTAATTAAATTCTTTAAAAATAAATATTTATTAATTTATTATTCATAAATGATATCGTCATCCATTGGAAATGAAATTAACAAATGCAATAACCTATACTTAATCTAGCCAATGAAAAGTTATTACTTAATTAATATTATGTAATATCTACATTTACAGCGAGTTAATTTTTAATTTCATTAACAGTAAATAATAATAATAATTTTATGACATAACTTTAGGAAATCAGAATGAGAAGCTCCTTCCATGAAGACCACATATAAATAAAATTTAAAAAATATATTATTTTGATTACTTATTTTGATATTGTCTCAATTTAATTTTGTTGTCACAAAATGATTTTTAATATTTAAATTTTTTTAAAAAAAATTAGTCTTTCCATTGATAGGGATACAAATTTTTCTTAACATTAAAATATGTGAATAATAGCAAGTAAAAATAGTTCAATGATTAAATTTTTTTACGCTAATTTGAATGCTCTTGAGATAGTTAGTCATAAAAAATATATATGAATAACTATTTTAAAATAAAACAAATATGAGGCACTAAATTAAGGAAAAAAAAAATATAAAATTGGTTTTTTATTTTTACACTTTGTAATAATTTAGTCATTTATAAATTAATTGTGACAAATTAATCTCTTAAAAATTTAAATTTGTACAAAATTAATTAATTATAAATTTAAATTTATATAAAATCAATCCTTCTATTAGATTAATTAGAGATTAATTTTTATAAAATAAGATTTTAAAAAAATTAATTCATCATAATTATTTATGAAGGACTAACTGGTTACAAAGTATAAAAGTAAAGGGTTAATTTAATATTTATTTTCGTAAATATTAAGATAGGGTTGGAATTAAAATAAAATTTTGGTTTTTTTTAAAAAATTATACCACTAATAAATGTGTATGAGGGGAAAAGAATTAAATTAAAATATGTCCCACATATGGATTCTGAGGTGGGCCCAGGATGGATGCATGTGGGCGAGTGGACCTTTTCTCAGAGTTTTCTGAAAATCTGAACGTTAAGAAAGTGCGCCCCCACTACGCGCCAAAACCTGTGCGTTTGCTATGACCCTCACCGGCAATAGCCGGTCATTATTCTTTGCCAATATTTTAGTTAAGTTTGCCGTTTGAATTTCACTATTCCAAGAGCTGTCTAAACTTTAAATTATATTTGACTATAGTTTAAAAAGTTTGTTCGATTCAAACAAAAAAATTAGAGGGGAGATAAACTAAAATTAAATTAGAATAGTTTAATTTGTAAAATAGGTCAAATTTAAATCTTTTTAAAAACTCAATACAAATCAAAAAACTTGTATTAATATTTTTTTATAACAAAAAATTTATTATTTAAAGAAATTTTATGTAATATGACATTTTAGTAAATAATTAAAAATTATTATCTTTTATTTAAATTATTTATATTAATACAACAATTTTTTTATATTTACAACTTCTTTGTATATTTTTTTTTGTATATAATAATGACAATTAGTTATATTATTAACAAATAAACTTATTATGACTTAAAAGAGTCTACATAAAAAATATGAATAAAAATTAAAATAAAATGTTTAATTAAAAAAAGGGCTTGAACATGTTGTTTAAATGCAAATTCAAGTTTGATTTTTAAAACTCAGACATAATGATTAGGTCTATTTTAGATAATGAGAAAAATATTAATTTACTTTATTACTTTTAGATTTAATTTAATTTAATTTTTCATTAATTAGAAATTTTAAAATGGTTTTTATTTTAAAATTTAATATAATTCTAATTCTTTGAAGGTATAAAAATGATCCTACATTTTTCATGATCTTAAAGTAGTCATTAAAATGATTCCTGTTCCATTGTGTGTGTATTATTTGTTTGATTATTACTTACCGAAGGATTATTTACTTAGTGATTAATGTCCAATATTGTAAGAGTATAATTATATTTCGTAAGAAAAAAAAAATCTACTGGTATATATTTGATAATTACCAAACTAGAAGAAAGATTTTGCTTATGATTTTATCCCTTCTTAATATTTTTAAATTTAATTGATTGATGATGGATTTTTCATTTATTTTCTTCGGTTAATACCATTTGTCACTATAGGTCTTAATAGTACCAACATTTTAAATTGTTAATAACTAAATAGATCAAAGTCATAGAATATAACATACAAAAGTATGATTTTTTTGGTGGACAATAATAAAATCTTTTATTTTTTTATTTTTGACAAAATCCTTCAATTTTAAATTTAGCACTTGTAATGGCATTTGTTGTAACTGTCCTTTTGGTGAAAATTTGTAAAAAAATAAATTAGAATTGACTCCCAACATAGATTTTGAAAATCAATTTATTGAAGTCGTCATCAAAATTTGTAATGAAAAATTTTGGAAAACCAATTTAAAACAAAAAAAAAAGGTGAAATGGTCTGCGAAAACAAAGATAAGTTTGAGAGTCCATTTGAATGTAGGGAAAGTGTTAGGCATTGCTACAACACTCGTCCCTAAGGATGGTTATCTTAAACTAGTCAAATAATATAGAATATAACCTTAAATTTATCTCAATTACCCTTTATTAACATGAATGCTCGTTAAACAAAGAAGACAAAAATAACAATAATAAAAGTAAACGAATAGATATTTACAAAATGCAGACTTAATTTAAGATGAAAACCTAGGGTCTACGTACCCTGTAATAGGAATCAAAGTCTACATAGTTCGTTTAAAATTGTGTAGCAATTGATTGGTGTCTTTTAATTTTGTGCACAGAACATGATAGCTGAAATCAAATAGATTTTTGTAAACAAAACGAGATTAAGATTTGGTAGATGGATTTTAATTTACAAAATCAGTTTAATGTCATTTTCTTGATATTTTCCTTTTCCCTCTTTTCTATTTTTTTTAATTTTTGAACATGTAATTTATTTGAATTTTTTTAAATTAAAATGAACATTTTAAAAGAAAAAAGGGAATTATTTTTGGTTTTTTTCTAAGAAAGAAAAAAAATATTGGAATTCTAAAGTTTGTTCGTATTTGGATTTTAGAATGAATTCAAAAGCATTTAGTGAACATCCTAAAAATATTTTTGTTCTTTTTTAGCAATTTCTCTTAATATTTTTGAATCTTTACAAGAGTAAAGAATTAATGGGAAAGAACAAAATTAATTTCTTTCTAAAAAAAATGGTGTGAAAACATGGAAATATAATCTATAAACAAGAAAATTCATTCCACACCATTTTTGCTCTTTCATTTTTGGAATTTTATAGAAAAGAAGGAATTTTAGAGAAATAGGAACTTTAAAGATTAGTAATGTCTATTTTTTTTTTAATTTTTTTTGAAAAGTAATTAATAAAAAATGGGCCATTGGAATCCATATTTTAAAAAAAATGATCAATTGATATTGGGTGAAATCAGAGGAGACGCAAGGTCTCACGTAATCCCATTGATTGATACTTTAAATGTTAGAGGAGATAAATAATCTCACAAGGTGACTATGAAATGAAAAAGACTTGAAAGTAGATTACTTCAATGACCTAGCAATTTTTATTTTTGAATTTTTTTTAAAATTATATATTAACCTTTGAAGCTCACATAGCTACTACCTAAGTGCTTAAGGAGAATAACGTTCTCACGTGACAATGTTAAAAATGATGATAAGATAATATTTCAAATAATAATAATGATAACAACAACAACAACAACAACAACAACAATAATAATAATAACAAGATAAATGAATACGTGATAAAATGAAAAAAAAAAGTGTACATCGAGAAAAGAAAGACAACCACATCCCACATCCCTTACATGCACATACATACATACATATATATATATATACATATATGAAGAAAGAGAAACAATGCATCCAAAGTAGAAAAATGAAGGAAAGACCATATCTTTTTCATGCACGCCACTTCAACCCATTTTACTTAAACTATTAAAAGCACCTGAGAGAATTTGTTTGCACCACATGCCAAGATGCGAAAGCTCACTTCCTAACTAATGCAAAAGTACTATAAGGAAGATGCCTAAGATGCCATGTTTAGCGACGTGAACCAGTAAAGAAGGTAGAACATAGGCTTAAATCTAACTTTCTCACTATACACCTGTAAATGTAACAACACAGAAACTCAAGTATGGCCTTCACAACATGCACCTGTTAGTTAAACAAAAAAAAAAAAATGTACTAGCCTTCTCAACATGCACCAATATTGAAACAATATAGAAACTTACCTCTCGGTTCACTCTATTTTTCTCTCACTCCTCCTTCTTTTCACTTTTTGTCTTTCTTCCAGCCACCCCAGGCCTCCTCCTTTCTTCCTTCTTGCTCAGTTTTGACATCAATTTCTCCTCTCTGTTGGCCTTAGTCCTTTAATCACGTTCATTGCCTTTTCCTCTCCAGCCATCTTCTTTCCCTGTAGACCGTTATCCCTAATTTTACGTCAACCGAAACAAGGATGCTGGTTCTTTGTTTTTGTCTTCAGTCTCCCACCTCCTTGGCAGGCCATTTCTTTTCTTTTTGTGTTATCCTCTCTCTTTTCTTCCTTGGCTTCCTTCCCCATTTTGCCTACGATATTTCCCAGCTCCGTCTACCCCTATTTCTGAGTGTGAAAATAGGGACTTAGCGAAGCTTCACTCTCCTCCTTTCTAAGTTCATCTTCCCTAGACTTCCCTTTCGTTTTTTTCTCAATTTTTTCTTTACCTTTCACCCTCAGTTTTTTCTTTGCTTCTTCCCCTCTGGTTTTCGCTCAACCTTCTTTTTCTCCTCTCCCCCTTTTTTTCCTCTCTTTTGAACCTCTCATCCTTTTATAACGTACAGCCTCCTCATATATCTTAATTGCCTATCCTTAGCAACCAAGCTTCCATGTTCCTCTTCGATGACAGTGAGTTGAATAACAACTTAAGAGCTATCTACACCTTTCTATTTCAGTCTTTCTCCCTCAGCGTAAGTCTTTTTCTCTTCTTTCCTTTGCTCGCTGCCTGCCACAGCCAGAACGCTAGCAATTGCAGGTCTAGATTTTGTAGACCATTTCTCTTGCTTTGTCCTCTTGCATGTATGAGGCCTGAGAAAAAACAAGGCCTTTCTGTGTCCTCATTGAATTCATATTTCACCTTTTGTCTAGCATGCAACTTTCCTTTTTGGTGTAAACTGTAAGCCAGGGAGAAAAAGGAACTATTGTTGCAGCCTTTCATCTTTTCCTTTTTGTGCATAGCTTATAGGACTTGGGTAAGTCTATGGGTGTATACATCAAAAGGGCATGGGTTTATGCCTTTTTAATGACTTTTATTTGTTTTGTTATTTTCTTTAAAAAATTTAATCTTATTTTCTGAATTTCATTTTATCATTTTGTATTTTGTATTTTTAATTTTTATTTTGCTTCTGTTTTTTTTAGAATTTTTTTGGTTTAAAAGAGGGTGTTCACAACGTCTCTAATTAACAATTTTTTTGAAACAACTTAAATATAAATGTAAAATTTATTCTAAAATTAACTCAACTGGGAATTTTCTTTTGGTCCAAAAGTTTGACTCATGTCAATTATCCTTTTTTCAAAAAAGTATAGCCAGTTTTTTGTTTTTTTAAAAATTATTCTAAAAAAAAGATTTGAAAAATAGGAAAAATAAAAAGTTTAGATGAAAATTATTTCATGATGTTTTTCATGTCTTTTCAAAATTACAGTAATATCACTAATAAAAACTGTTCTTTTAAGGTCTTCTTGTTGTTTTCTATTGGTTCTAGAAAACCAGAGACCAGAACATTTAAAAGATCCTTAAAAAATTATTTTAATATTTAAGTTTTTAGAACAACATATGAAAATAACATTATCAAGCAACTTTTTATTATTATTTTTGGTTATTAACAAAAAATTATTTTTCATAATATAATTCAAACAAGTCCATTAGTATTTCTTTAAATATAAGTATCATAGTTTCCAATATAATTCTTTATTTGTCCCTTTTCTTACTCTATATTTTTATAAATATGGTGCCTTATTTGTAATAAAAATATGAATAGAAAAACTTAAATAAATACCCGTCTATTAGATTGGGTGGTTTATAAAAAAAATGCAAATGTTTTTCTTCTTACTATGCCGCCACACATAGGGAATCAAGATCCTTTCACATTCTAGCAAGATTATATTCTTTTTAAATTTAACCTATAATATAATTAAAAAAATATTATTAATCATATAAAAAAGTTACAACGTTTTAAAAAAATTTAATAATAATTTATTTTTAAAATTAATTTTTTTTTTAAAAAAAGTTTCTTACAATTATACAAAATAAGAAATTACATTTTTGAAGAAAAAAGTCAGTTATAACAATTAGCTTTTTAGAATAAGAAATTATGGAAAAGAATTTATGCTTTTCTAAAAAAATTAAAAAATAAAACCAACGGGTTCGACCAGTAATCAGTCACAGACTGAGGCGAACAAATTTAAATAAACGGAGTCATGTGGAAGAAGAAAGTACGACTCTCTCTCTCTCTCTCTCTCCCCATCAACCCAAAATCTTTCTCCATTCTTCGATAATGTAAACTCTTTCAAATCCTTGAACATGGCTTCTTACGGCTTCTCTTCCTTCGCTCTCTTTTCGTTTCTGCACATTGCTCTGCTTTCGACCCTCTGCTTCGCTGGAGACCCAGTTGTTTTCAGTGAGCTTCGCTTCTCATACATCACCGTCTCCCCTCTGGGTGTTCCTCAACGGGTTCGCTCTTTGCTTTCCCATTGTACTTTTGTTTTGTTGTTCTTAATCTTTCCCTGTGATTGATGGTGAATAATGATTTTTTAGATCCATTTCCAGAGTTCATTTTGCTCAGGATTGGTGTTTTTTACTTGTTTGTTTCTCATTTTCTCTACTGGAGTGGCATGTGATTTATTTTGGAAATTACTGCTTTAAATTTTATTTCATTTATTTCTTTTCTTTTTTCCTCTATTGAAATGCTTTCTAATATTTCTTAAATGTTAGGAACACATTTGAGTTGCATAGTTGGAATCTGCTGTTGTTCATGTGGAAATGCGTCCAACGCTCTCACTATGCAATCCTTTTCAGTTTTAAATTTGGGTTTCGTGGTAAAACAATAAGCTAGAGCTTCTAGACTGGCAAAGTTATCTCATTGACCAAAAAAAGAAAAAAAGACTGGCAAGGTTATCAAGATATCTAATTTTGTCTTTGTATTTGATCTGTGCAAAACTGAAACTGATATAGGATTTCAGTATGGTCACTGACAGTGATTTTTTAAAAATATTTTTTCCGTTTATGTATTGTTTTATCCTTGCCTCTTATTTCTTTATTTGTACTTTAGATTGCCATTCTTTTTTCCTTTACCCCTCCACCCCACAACATAATATGCTCTTGCTTTGAAAAGAATTAGAAAGCAACTTTTGATTTTAAATAAGAATTGGCTTCAATGTTCCATAAAATCTGATTGCAGGTAATTGCTATCAATGGGAAGTTTCCTGGTCCTATTATCAACGTTACGACTAATAACAATGTAGTTGTTAATGTGTGGAATGAATTGGATGAAGATCTCCTCGTTACTTGGTCGGTTCCAGTTCTACCATATATCATTTCATACTTTTATTTCCTTGGTTCAGTGTTTACAATTTAACAAAATTTTCACATGGTTGTGACAGGCCTGGTGTTCAAATGCGGCGTAATTCATGGCAGGATGGTGTTCTTGGTACAAATTGTCCAATTCCTTCCAAATGGAATTGGACGTACCAGTTTCAAGTCAAAGATCAAATCGGAAGCTACTTCTACTTCCCTTCTCTTAGTTTCCAAAGAGCTTCTGGAGGCTTTGGCCCCTTTATTATCAATAACAGGGAAGTTATCCCTATTCCTTTTGCACAACCAGATGGGGATTTTATCATTCTGATTGGTGACTGGTTTACTGAGAACCACACAGTTAGTACTTCTCATCTTAATCTTTCATGTTTTAAGATTGTTTGGTAAATATTGATAATGAGGTTTTTTCTGATTAGTTTCTTTTATAAATGCATCTCTTAAATTTAGGCCCTGCGGACAACACTTGATTCTGGAAATGAACTTCGCATGCCGGATGGAGTTCTTATCAACGGCAAGGGACCTTACCGGTACAACACCACTCTTGTACCTGATGGTATTGAGTATGAAACTATTAATGTTGATCCAGGTATTGTTACTTTTCCCTTTATAGGTCATAGTTTGCCAAACATTTATGCTCAGTTTTTCATCCCTTTAAAGATACCATGGATTTATTGATGTAGCATTCTATGTGTTTCTTTTTTCCATTGAACGGGGGTGTTCCCAATTGACCATTACTCATCACTTTCCTGTCACCTTTCATGTATATTGTTGTCATCTTTGTACATTCAATTGTTTCAATTAGTCAGGCTTCTTAAGTAAGGTTTCTAATTAGTTTCTTTCTCACTTTAAATTATCTCATTTTCATGTGCAAACATCTAAGTTATAGCTTCATTTCTTGATTGCTGTAGCTGCACTTTCAGTGAGAATGTAAATTGGATTTTGCTGGTTGCTCTCTCTTTTAAATGTTCTTGTACCATGTTGCCTTGCATGACCTTTTTATTACTGAAATATTAAGTTGTTTTTTATCCTTTTGTATGCTATCTAGCACTTTTGTAAGTAAGTGTTCGGAACAGTTTGAATATTAATTGGGATTACAAATATATATGGCAGGCAAGACTTATCGGTTTCACATTCACAACGTAGGAATTTCAACTACTTTGAACTTCAGAATTCAGAATCATAATCTTCTCCTGGTAGAAACAGAGGGACATTACACAATTCAATCGAATTATACTCAATTTGATATTCATGTTGGGCAGTCATACTCTTTTTTGGTTTCCATGGACCAAAATGCAAGCACAGACTACTATATAGTTGCAAGTGCCAGGTTCGTTAATCAATCATTGTGGCAGAAGGTTACAGGTGTTGCAGTTTTACACTATTCCAATTCCAAGGGACCAGCGACGGGTCCTCTCCCTGATCCACCTAATGATTTTTATGATAAGGAGGCATCAATGAACCAAGCAAGAAGCGTCAGGTTTGTGAATGAGAACTTGGTATAATTAGAAGTTCAACCACAGGATATGTAAATCAATGTTGCTTTTGCTTCCTTCAGTTAAGATTTGAAAAAAAAGCCATATATCTGTTGACTTTATGATTTAAATCTGAATTTCATGCTTGTACTTAAAATTTGCACAAAATCAGTTTAATGATTGTAGTCACCAAGGTTCATCAGTTAGTTTTACCTAATATATGATGGTAACAGTGATGCATCATTGTTGATGACCTTAATGAATCAACCTACTGAGATTGTGTCTACAACTTAGAATAAAAATTATGGATAAAATATCCTAAATTTCTTATCAAAACAGATATGAGTTACTTTGTATAGTTTGCTCTACAGCTGCAAGTAAATAACAAGGCAGCCATGCCCTTGTTGATGATTTCATGCATCTGTCTATTATAGTACTAATTATTCCCTTGTTGATTAGGCAAAATGCATCTGCTAGTGGAGCTCGTCCCAATCCTCAAGGGTCCTTTCGGTATGGCTCCATTAATATAACTGATACTTATGTGTTAAAGGTTTTTCCACCAGCAGCAATCAATGGCAAAGTTCGAGCTGCCATCAATGGCATCTCATTTGTTAAACCTGAAATTCCATTTCGGCTTGCTGACCAGCACAAACTGAGAGGAATTTATAAGCTTGATTTTCCCAGTAAGCCACTGAATAGACCACCGGTGGTAGACAGATCTTTAATTAATGCTACATATAAGGGATTCATTGAGATTATATTGCATAACAATGACACCACAATACAGAGTTTTCACATGGATGGCTACTCCTTTTTTGTAGTTGGGTATGACTCCTTTCATTTTCCCTGTTTCTTAGGGTATAATAGTGTCTGTGAACAGTACTCAGAAATTTATTTTTTGACTTCAGGATGGCCTACGGTGACTGGACTGAAAATTCTAGAGGTTCATATAATAAATGGGATGCAATTTCACGCTGCACAACTCAGGTGTGTTTTCCTTAGGGAAATATGTCACTATATTGGTACGACAAAGCTATCCATTAATATATTGGATGACCATATTGTTATTGTCTTTTGTTAGCACCTGAATGTTGTCAGATTTGATTTTGTTGATTCTGCACCTTTTTGGCACAGCTTTTAAGACTGTTGAATGAAAATTTTCCCTATGTCATTGACATCCTGGAAATCTGATGACCAATTGAGTTGATCTTCATTGTTTTCACTGGTCAGGGATCTTTGGATCTATTTTTCACCTACTGAAAATAACCTGGGGCTTTCTAGACCCAGCTGCAAGTTAGAAGTAGCTTGATCTGATTTTGATTGTAAAAACTATATTGTTGAGTATTTGAGTTGACCAGATAACAAGGTAGGACGTTTCTGAGTCTGTCCAAAGCTCTCTATGGCCAGGTTTTTGAGATGATGCACTTATACTAGTATCTTCAGTTTTGAATGAATTAATGTCCTTTGGCGTAAGAGATCTATGAAGCACAAATAGGTCGACAACGGATTCATATGAAACTTCAAATTGCACCTAGAGATAATTAATGTTTTGTCACATTGTGGTGTACTAACTATGTAATGCCCTGTGTCTATGAGAGTATTTGTTCTTCTTAGTAAGTGACTCAGATGTAGCATAATAATCAACCATTGTGGGATTTGAGTTCTGTTATGTCTCGTGTTTAAAGTGACCATCTCCCCAATGAATTAGGTTTATCCTGGAGGATGGACAGCAATCCTTGTCTCTCTTGACAACGTTGGAGCATGGAACCTGAGAGCAGAAAACCTGGACAGGTGGTATCTAGGCCAAGAAACGTATCTGAGGATTGTCAATCCTGAAGAAAATGGTGAAACAGAGATGACTGCACCCGATAATGTTCTATACTGTGGACCCCTCCAATCTCTACAGAAGTAAACATAAACCCTCACGCTTGCATTAGCATTACTTGGTCTAATTTTTTAGGAAGAATACTTATGTGCATTATTTAGCTATTTGTTTTCAGATTTTCTAATAAGATTATAACACATGAAAAAAAAATTGTGTTCTAGGAGTCAACAATACCATGCCAAGAAGTAAAAATGTTAGATTTGGATTCTCTGATGTTCTTATTATGTTAGAGAAAGATGGATTTGAAGTGAAGGTCTCCTCCACTTGAGTTGTAGGCCTCACTTAATGATGTGGGACTCACTTGAGTATCACTCACATTTCTCTCCAACATGACAAGAACATGAAGAGATCCAGGTCCAAAACTATCCGATAACAAGGTAGCAGCACTTAAGGCTTTCCTTTATAATTCGTCTTATGAATTTTACCTCTTGTTACCTACAGGGAACAGAGCCACTCTTCTGCAGTTCGTACTCTTGGAGTATGCTTGAAGCTTTACACTATGACGCTGCTGGCACTTATTACTGCTGTTTTCATATCTAGCTAAGCTTCCCTGGTGTTCCTGTTCGGTTGGCATTTTTACAGTTTCTCTACAGTGGCTATGACCCGACCATGATGTGTTGGGATTTTTGGATATGTCTAGTATAGGCCTCCAAAAGTGTAATTACTAATTTTTTTAGGTCCAGAGAACATCTTTTTCTTTTTGGTTCAAAACTTTCTTGTGGTTTCCCCTCATTTTCTTTGTAATTTTAGTTGTTAATGGAGAAAAAGATGAACACAGGTCATTTAATTGGGGTTTGGTTACTCTATCTATCTTTAGGTTACAAACTCATGAGTTAATTCTAAATGAATTTTAATCCTTTTACATTAGATAATGCATGCAGCCTCTGCCAGTAGTTCGATGTGCTCGAATTTTCTTACATCGTATTACTGTCACAGCAAATGAGTTTTTAACTTGCGAGCTTAAAATGACTTTGAATTTTTGATTTGGATAATAGATGAAAAAGCAAACATTATAAACTTTTTCTCTGAATAAACTCAAGAATTAGTGACAACTTAATAATAAAAATTCCGCCGCTAAATTGTTCAGTAATGAGAATGCTTAGCACTTATAGATTAATTACGTAAGGCACGAATTAGTGACATGATTTGGTTATTATTAAAATTCAGAATAAACAACTCTCCTTTAGAGACGCTCAAATTACATGGCTCTTCCCTAAAATAAAATGATGCTGCAATAATATATGTATTGGCCAAAAGATATTTATGACTAATAAAAAATGAGTAAATACCATTTTGGTCTCATGTTTTGAGTCTAATCTTAATATAGTCCCTTATCAATTTTTAGTCTCAATTTAGTCTATCATTTATAAGTCTAATTTCAATTTAGTCCCTCACTAATTTCAACTATCAATTTTGTCCCTTACTAATGTAAATATTAGCATATTTGGACCTAATTTATTTGTGACGTCCTTGGTGACATACAAATTATTCTTCTCTAGAATCTTAGTAACAGGCATTTTTTACCCATGTTCTTGTAGTGCTTTTCAAGGATTATTAAAAAGAGGATTTTCAATCTAAACTATCAGATCTTACATTTTCTTCAACATTAACTGTCAAATCCATACATTTCTTACTAAATACAAGAAGTTCGAATTCGTTGTTCTTAAATTAAATTCATTTGAATTACAAAAGAGGGACTTAGCTGAGACAACTATGGTTTATTGAGAACCGAAATGTAGAGTTTACACTAGGAAAAAATCTTGGTTAAAAAAATATTATGGTCCTTAATTTTTTTTTTCCCTATCATTTCAAATTTGAATTATTTCAAAATCGCTCTTTAAATTTTACATTTACCACAAATTTATCCTTTAAATACTAAGTCTTGAGGCACAATTTGGCCTAAATGCATGGCCCAACCAGGCCGACTAAATATTTTTTTTCTTAATATGTGCATGTAAAATCACCACTATCCATTTTCTTCCTTTCAAATTGATTTAATCTCCTCACTCGCTTTCACTATCATACTTGCAATCGCACTATCACAGAGGCGGAGTTGTTATATATTGTAGTATAATGATAAATTTAAGACTAATGGAAATTAGTTAGTAAATAATAAATAAATAGATAGAAATTAAGATTAATGAGGAATTCAAGTAGTATAATGATATTGTAGTTTAATTTCACTTATATGGTAATGACAAAGTGTCAAGATGTGGTCTACAGTCCAAAGCTTTGAGTTACGCATAAAACTTTCAGTGTTGGGAAGAATTGAACTAATTCAGCAATGAAGGGACTTGAAAACCATTGTGTAGTAATCTTTTTGTTTTCAAATGTTGGGAAATTCTATGAATAATTCAATTTGTTGGAGTAGTAAAAGCACAGCCACCACATCATATCAGTATTTTGAGTAGATAATGCTGATTATGTGGGTTTTTATATTTTCTTATTTTAATTATTTTGAATTGAACCATTATCGTAAATTCGTATTTTCTTAGTAGAACATGAAACTTCCCACTACAAACTGTAGAAGCAGAGAGCATACAATCATAAAGGAACAAACTACATTGTGACTTTCTTAGTCTTATAAAAAGATATCACTAACATTAAGGGCAAATTAATACCATTACTTAATTAAAAGGAATTGTATAAGAAATAATATATAATATATTTCAAACTACATAAGTTTCAAAATTATGCAGCTATCATATATCATTATTTGAATAAAATAAAGAAAAAGGAGTACAATTATTCTATGGTTACATAAGTAGATTTTGTTTCAACAAAACTTGATATGTTAAAGTGCATTACTAATTAGGAGCGCGAGAATTCCTTTATTCATGGATGCTATAAATAGAGTAAATAAAATTAGAGACTGAAAAGAAGAAAGTTTGAGGTAGCACATGCAAATTATAGATAACACAAGGTTAAAATCTATTTCAGAACTACTTAAGGACAGAAAATATAGTTTGAACAAAGGTGAGAATGAGGAGTACAATTTTAGCAATAGAAGCAACAGTTTTCCAAGGTTCTTGCAGTAATCACGTTTGGCTTTCATCTTATGCAGAAGACTTCTATATAACTTATTCAATTTTGAGCTGATGTCTAAGTGATCATAATTAATACTTGATCGAGTGACATTCCATTAAATACTTTAGCAACAACATTGGTATCACCCAGACGATTGTGAATTATTTGATTATGAATGAGGACATCCACATCTTTATTTAAGTTGATTTGGCAATCCAATACTTCGGCATAGCAATGATGCAAGATGTATCAAGATAATAACATTGGTCTAAAGCTATCATATTACGAAACAAAGTTTCAGTGTCATCTTCAACTATAATCTGTGGGATTTTAAGAACATGCCCATCGAACATCAAGTCTAGTAAGCACTTCTTTATGCAATCATTGAACTTCACTGTTGCTTCAAGTAACTCGTTTGCATTGTATGAAAGCAAATAATTTGCAACCTCTTTTCATGTTTTCCTCATAGGTTTCTTTCTAGTAAGTGAAATAATCGAAGAAGATAAGTGAAGTGCTTTATCTCAACATTGGGATTGGCCTCTAACTCTTGTATGTTAAAAGATTCAAACAAGTCATATGTAAGCTTATGAAATGAAGGGAGGTTACCATAAACATTAACGCAAAGTGCCACATGTTAGAATATTTTAATATTATATGGATTAACATTAATTATATTATTAGATTAATTTCTTATTATGACTAATTAGGTAATTAATATTATAATTGATAAATTAATAATGAATTGAGTTTATATTCATTGTGGGTAATCAGTAATGGGTTGGATTATCTATAAGTCCACTGGGCAGACACCTAACCTACAGCCTAAGAGCATTAGTAATTATCCCATCAGATTGCTAATTAAAAGTTAATTACTAAGAGAGAGTTGATGGGCTTCCTTTCTTTTGAATAATGAAATAAGAAACTATTTTAATGTATATATGAGGGTCTTATTTTAATATTATAATTAATTAATTATTATTAAAATAAAACCCTATAAGTTACTTTGACGTAAGCCCTAATTTTAATTGCGACGATAACTCTCTCTGGTGGTTGCCTACTCTGAGAGCTCTCTTTTAGGTATTATGGGTTGACATCTCTTGCAAAACTGCACTACGTCATCTTCAGTATCAGGTCAGATCTTTGTATCTTAATATCTCCCAATTCTGTGTTAATGTATTGTGAATAAATTATTACATGACTTCAATTGGTATCAGAGCCTCAGGTTATATTAAAAGATTAAAATTTTACTGGTTGCTATGGGAGTACAGTATTGAATATTACATGAACAAGTATGAACCCTAATTTCCTTTTGGATGAAACTAATGCAAACCTTAAGGATTCTTTCAAAACAAAATTAGGGGTATATTATGAAAAAAAAATGATGCCTAGTACAAAGCCTGGAAAGGGATGAACGATTTCGACCCATTAATGCCAAAGGACCTAAAACTTTCGATGCAAAATTACTCAAAGTATAGATTGCGTTTCACAAAATAAACTTAGGCATTTGTTTATAAGGTTATTTTGAACATAATTTAACCAATTTCACTCTCCAAATCTCTTGGTATCATGATCCACCATGGCAGCTTGGATATGCTTGAAGAATCAAAACTTTTGAGTTATTTATCTCTTTATTTCTTCATTTTTTAGCCAAGATAAGATAGGGAAGTTGTAGATCATGAAATTATGAACATTTTAGTGTCTAAAACACTCGCTAAAACACTGTATAAAGTTGGGTCAGATCCTGGATGGCGAAACGGGTCGGGTGACCCGTTTGGAGGTAAAAGAAGATGCTGCGCATGTGCCAGACGAGGCCCACGTGCACCACATGCACGTGTGAGCATGTGTATCTCATGCACTGACCTTTTTGACCCCAAATTTCTATATTTTCTCTCCACATGCCATTTCCTATTTTTTGGAGATTTTTCTAGAATTTTTAGAAGCCTGGAAGTATTTTTTTTGAAATTTCTTGGAGAATTAGGGCCTCAAAATGCAATATAATGACACTCTTATGATCTAAAAAAATTTGTGAGATGATTATACATGATAAGAAACAATATATATTGGTCATTCTCCTTAACAATACCTAGCAGAATTAAAACAAAATTTATTTGTGTAATATATGAATATTTTGTTCCTAATTCAATGCGAAAAATGATGAAATGAGTAAACGGACTTTGTTTTGGACCATAATGGCCCATCTGCATCTAGTGTTCGTGCATTTACCTATTATGGGCCCAATCACGATGGTGTTGGCTTAATGAAATCTCATTGTTATGGTTATTATTTGTTACTCAAGAAAGCATGCACTGAATCATTGAGGGAGAGGTTACTGTTGAGACAACCAGTAGTAAAGACTATGATTATGTTAATGATGGACATGCCCTATCAGTGTGACATTGTCAATATAATTTTATGAATAAGGCCTGTTTGTGACTTGTTAGCGATAATTTGTTGATTGATGTATTCATGGCTTCTCATATCCTATCGATATGGAGATTGTAAGTGCATTTTGTGTCATTTCTCTTGATAATATGCTTACTTGATGTGTATGAGTTTTCTTGATTTATCATAGTCTGAGACCTTAGACAGGATATGATGAATGTTTTGTAACACAGTTGCTGAAGTTAAGTTTTATTATGAAAATTTTGTTCTATAATTATGTGTCTGGGACATAATTATATATTTCCTATTTGTTTCCCTCAACTTCTCTATTCCAACAACTGTCTGTGTGAAAACTCTGAACATGACAAATTATGATGATTAGATTGAGTCCCTTGATATGAATATGATAATCACTAAATAAAATTTTGCTATGAGAGAACCTAAGCTAGTGGATCTCACCTCTGAGTCTAGCGCTATTGACAAGGCTTACCATAAGCAGTGGTATGAGTTCAATAGGATTTGTCTGATTTTCATTAAGTATACGATTGAGAAGAATATCAGACAAAGTATTCTTGAGAAAGAAACCACAATTAAGTATCTCAAAATGGTTAGTGGGAAATTCTAGAAGTTTAATAAGACTTAAAAGGCCTATTATCTATCTTTGTTGGATAACACTCAGTATGGTGGAGTGTCAGGAGTGTGTAAGTACATGATGAAGCTTGTTAACTACTACAACAAGCTGAACTCCTATGGTGTGGACTTGGATGAGAGCTACCTAGTTTATAGAGTTCTCTAATCCCTTCCTGTTGAATATGGGATCTTAAGAACCACTTATAATTCCTAAAAGCTAAAGTGGTCTATTGATCATATGATGTCCAAAGTGACCTAAGAGGAAGAATCGATAAAGAAGGTGAATTCTCACATATAATTAGTAAACTATATTTCACATGGTTCATCCAACAAGGCTAGAAATGTGAAGTTGAAAGGAAAGAAAAGTGAAGACAACGCCTATGGCAAAAAACTATTTGGACCCAAGAAAAACAATAAAAATAATTAGTGTCAAGATAAGAAATAATTCAAGGGTGAATGCCATTACTGTAAGAGGCATGGGCTATAAAATCTCTGATTGCTTCAAGTTGAAGAATAGGCGTGAGAATGAAGGGGCCTAGAGACAATAGGAGCCTAAATGAAAGAGAAAGAACCATCCTTGGAGTGGAAGGAAGTTCCATTGCAGTTAGTTGTATGGGCACTGTAATCTTAAGCTTGTATTCTAGACATTGTTTGACTTTATGTAGTGTAGATTATACTTCTTAATCAATGAGGAGTTAGATTTCTAGTTTTGTATTAAATAGACATGATTATTTGGTTTATAGCAAGGAAATGAAAGAATTAGTATTTTCCTTGATTATGCTATTGTTGGGTTAGTTTCATTGATGGATGGATTATGTTATTTGAATATGAATACTAGCCCTAATTATCTACTCGATGCATATATTAATGCAGTAATAGGACACAACTGTAGAAGAATTGAAGAAAATTCTTTTATACTATGGCATCAACGTTAGGGTCATATCTCCAAAGGGAGATTAGAAGAGTGGTTAGACAGGGAATATTTCATTACTTAGATTTCTCATATTTTGAATCTTATATTACATGTATTATGGGAAAACTTCTCAGTATAGCTTAAATTTAAAGGGACAAATAGATATGAGAATATTTTAGATTAGATCCACACAAATTTAGTGGATTTATAACACTTATTGCCATGGGTGGATTTATTGCATGAAACATCTGAATTGATGCCTTTAAGGCATATAAGGTTGCTGTTGAATTAAAGTCTGGGAAGGCAATCAAAAGTGTAAGATCAGATAGTGGTGGTGAATATTATGGGAGGTATACTGAAATAGATGGAAACCTTAGACCTTTTGCTCTATTCTTATTGCAATAAGGAATTGAAGCTCAGTATATTATGCCTGACACTCCACAACAAAATGAAGTTGTTGAGAGGTGTAACCACACTTTGATGGACATGGTCAAAAGCATGATAAGTCATTCTTCCTTACCAGAGTTTCTGTGGGGTGATGTCCTTAAGACAACAGCTTCTATCCTAAATCAAGTTCCAAGTAAGTCAGTTAAAAAGACCTCATATGAGCTTTACATAGGTAAAAAGCTTAGTCTGAGGCACTTTTACGTATGAGGTTGTAGAGTAAAGGTAAGACCCTATAATCCTTAGCCTAAGAAACTTGATTTCAAGACTGTTAGGGGATTCTTTATTGGATATTGTTCAGGATCCAGAGAATGCAAATTTTATTGTTCTAATAATACTACTAGGGATATTGAATCTGATAGAGCGTTTTATTTTGATGATGACTTGGATAGTGGAAGTGATATTTCTAGAGTAATCAATCTGCATTGTGAGGATGCCATCTTACCCATGCCATCTTTGTCATCTATACCTGTGGATCATGCTTTTAGAGATGACACTCTTGTTAAGAATCTAGTTGATTTTATTGTGGAAGCTCCTACAGTTAATGTGGGAGAACCAGTCATTACGATCACAGAGGATTTGTAGACCTGTAATTTCAGATGATTATATAGTGTACTTGCAGGAATTTGAGTCAGACATTGTTGATGATACAGATTTTGTCTCTTTTTAATGAAGCTGTGTCAGGTCCTCATTCATCTAAGTGGTTGAAGATTATGAATGATAAAATTACTAAATGGATGTTGGAAACAACATCATTGGATGAAGACTTGCATGAGGATGTGCTGTGTCTGGATGACATCCTATTAGTCAGTAACTCAATGTGGTTATTAAATGAGACAAAACACATCATGTCATGCCACTTCGATATGAAAGGTCTAGGTAAATCTTCTTTTGTCTTGGGAATTCAGATTCACCATGATAGATCTTATGGTATTCTTGGATTGTCTTAGGCAACTTGTATTGAACAAGTGCTGAAAAAATTTAATATGTATTCTTGCACTCCTTGTGTTGCATCTGCGCAGAGTGGTGATAGGTTGTTTAAATCGTTGTGTCCTAAATAATGATGAGAGAACTTTGATGGACAAAGTTCCTTGTGAATCTATTATTGGTAACTTAATATAGTTCTATATGTGCACATGTTTGGACATTGCTTTTTCTTATTGGTGTGCTTGGTAGATATTTAAGTGATTTTATGTATGATCATTAGAAGGTTAAAAAGGCAGTTATGAGGTATTTTTAGGGTATAAAACATTGTGTGTTGACTATCTAGAAATCTGAATAATTTGAAATAATGGGATATTTTGATTCAGATTATACATCATTTGTTGATGATATTGAACCCATTTCTGATTCCATCTATATGATATTTTAAAGGAGCTATTTTGTTGAGAAGTGTTAATTCGACATTTATAACTGCCTCATATATAAGTAAAGAGTACATCACTAGTTTTGTGATTGTCATTTGTTAGGGAATATGGTCAAGGAAATTAATTTTCGTTATGTCCATATTTTGAGTCTTGACCATTATGTTGCGACATGACTCTATTGTGTGTTTCTCTCAAAGTTATAGGAATTTCAATTGCATTAAATTTTGATACTCAATTCTTGTTTGTTGGAGAGAAGATCTATGAATCTCATACTTATTTTGGGTGATCCATTTACCAAGACAAACCTATTAGAGTTTTGGAAACATATGACTCTTGGATATATTCGAATTTTGGTGTGTTGGTTTGGTGAGAGTCTGAGTTGTGTTCTTAAGGAACACTTTGGTATATTTTGGCACTTATAACATTTGTTTTCTTATTGGATTCAATGTTTTCGGTTATGCCAAAATTTTGGATATAATTTAGAATTGAAATTTTGCTGACATTTATAACAATGTTTTCCTTATCAAATTCAATATCCTTGATTCATAATTTCATTTTTGAATTTTCGTTATCTTAGACTCGCATGGTTCACATTTGCAGTGAGTACATGATGACAGATCTGTTGACTAAAGGCCTACCCATAGGAGTAATTCAAATCGTATAACTCATATAGGTCTTGTTGAATTTTAATGTAGCATTAGTATAATAGGAGTATGAGTTGAGTCATTGAGGGGGTTTTTGTGGTGTAATTTGACACCAAATTTCTAAATTGAGTCCTTAAGAGACTTTTGCATTGTAATATGATGCTTCAAATGTCATTTTGTATTCCATTCTATTTAAATATTGAAACTAATTTATGACAATGTTAATATTACTTCTTTCCCTATCAGATTCAGTGATCTTTATGTGTGGTTTCATTTTTGAATTTTGTATGGCTTATAAATATACATACATTTATGTAAATGTTAATTGCTTAATTATGTATTCCTTGATTAACCTAATAATTTAATTAACGCTATTCAAGTGGGAGATTGTTAGAATATTTTAATATTATATGGATTAACATTAATTATATTATTAGATTAATTTCTTGTTATGACTAATCAGGTAATTAATATTATAATTGATAAACTAAGAATGGATTGTGTTTATATTCATTGTGGGTAATCAATGATGGGTTAGATTATCCACAAGCCCACTAAGTAGATACCCAACCTACAACCTAAGAGCATTAGTAATTATCCCATCAGACTGTTAATTAAGAGTTAATTACTAAGAGAAAGTTAATGAGCTTCCTTTCTTTTGAATAATGAAATAGGAAACTATTTTAATGTATATATGAGGGTTTTATTTTAATATTATAATTAATTATTATTATTAAAATAAAACCCTATAAGTTACTTTAACATAAGCCCTAATTTCAATTGCGACGATAGTTTTCTTTGGTAGTTGCCTACGTTGAGAGCTTTCTCTTAGGTATTAGGAGTTGACATCTCTCTGCAAGACTGCACTACATCATCTTCAACATCAGGTTAGATCTTTGCATTTTAATATCTCATAATTCTGTGTTCATGTATTGTGAATAAATTATTATATGACTTCATTGGTATCAGAGCCTCAAGTTAGATTAAAAGATTAAAATTTTGTTGGCTGTTATGAGAGTACAATATTGAATATTGTATGAACAAGTATGAACCCTAATTTCCTTTCGGATGAAATTAATGCAAACCTTAGTATTCTTTCACAACATCTATAAATTTCAAACAAACAAACATCTAGTAGTCACCACCTTAGAGTTAGACATACACTTTGATTAACCCAAAATGACATACCAAAAAGATATGAACAATAAGAAAATTCCTAAAGCAACTTCACCAGTACTTATTGATATGAAAAATATTAGAGAGAGGTGTAAGTCTACCACTGATTTAGTGAATAAATAACAAAGTAATCAGTAAGAGAAATAATAAAGACCTTAGAATTTTTAACAAATAGTTTCAATAAAATAAGAATATTATTTCTAAACTTTAAATTTTAAATAAAGTGGGTATCAAGGAAAGAACCAAGATCATCATATTCATATTCCTTTACCTGATATGTTTCAATAATACATACTGTATCCCTTTACCAAATACGCAGTGATATGTTTCAATAATACATACTATATCCCTTTACCAAATATGCTGTAATATCTTATACACGTATCCCTTTGCTGGATACGTCTCAATATTTTATACCCATAGCCTTTCATTGGATATGTCTCAATAGTTTATACTCGTATCCTTTCATTGGATATATCTCAATGTCTCATATTTGTATTCCTTCATTGGATACATCTCAATAATTCATACTCGTATCCTTTTACCGGATATATCTTAATAATTTATTTCAATAACGTTGCCCCCGTTAACAGCTACGGGGTTCTTACATGAATTCCTATCTATCCTTTAAATTATATAATCCATTGAATAAGGTAAATAGGATACATAAATAAATAATTTTATTTAAACATATTTACTACCATAAAGTAACTTAAATAAAATAATCTTGAAGATAAAATAAAATAAAGAGTGTTTAGTCTCATAATAATAATAATAATAATAATAATAATAATAATTATAGTATTCTTAATAGTTTGAAATCCCCTTTATGTCTTAAAATTTATTGTATATTTATTTTTTTCTTTTTTAAGTCCAGATTAATCCAAGAGCCTTTAGCATGGTTCAGTTCCAGAATGTTCCTAGCAAGAAAAATATAGTAACCTCACATTCCAGTGACAATTTAGGCAGTATAATCCTATCACAGATCTCAAGAGTTATGGAATGAATTGCTTTACTAAGGAACTCATAACATCTATATTAGTCATTCAGGTAGCATAGCCTGCAATGGTTTTATATGTACAAAGTCCAAAAGGCTTCGTAAAAGTACTATTAAAATTTATTTTAGTGTCTCAATTATACTCAATCTATTAAAAGGGATTCCACTACCATTATGTGCAAAATATGTAAAAGTTTGTTGTATAAAATAGATCAATACTCTTAAAAGACTAGTTTAGTGTGTATATATATATATATATATATAATCCATATAAAAATAAGGAAATTGAAAGTTGGACTAGAAAATAAAGACATTTGGCAAAATGAAAAGTGTTACTTTACTAATTATATAGTCATCAATAGGGATTAATGGTAGAGATTCCCTATTCCTAAAGCACAATTCCAATTAAAAAGGTATTTGCAAAATTACCTCTCACACAAGTTAAAATATGAACGCTCCTTTTGGGGCCTCTCTTTCTCTTCTTTTCTTTCCAATTTGAATGAGAAAAGTCAGAAAGCTAAGAAATTTTTATGCTATTTATAGAAAATTTCAAGTTCTATGCAAGTTACTATTTGGCACTATTGTAAATAATATCAAACACATTTTTTAGACAATTTACTGTGCAAAAATGTGTTTTGCCGCCATTTACTATGGAAGTTAATATACAATAGTTAAAATTATATTTTTATCTCTCAAAATATATCTTTTTCATTTTAGTCCTTAAAAAAGTTAAATTATAATTTGTTTCACAAATACTATTTTTTCCTTTTATTTTAGTCCATAAAATTTTATTTTATTTTTCTAATGTTATTCTTAAAAGCCCTCTCTCTCTCTCTCTCTCTCTCTCTCTATATATATATATATATATACGGGTTATTACAAGTATCCTCCTTGAATAGTTCAATTATGAAACTGCATTTACTAATATCACCTTCGTAAGTTCATTCTTGTTGAGTTTGACGTCCTCCAAGTAAGATGCACGAACGTATGGTTCTAAATCTTCAACAAAGTTAATCAAATTAGCCAAATTTGTTTTAGCTTTTTGTTTAAATCTTTTGTAGAATAGTTGTTTCACTTTTTCCATGTCTTGCAACCTCATATTTCCATAATGAAAGGGGCCAATTGAAACAACTATTGGTATGTAATCTTATTCTTTTAGATTATGAATTTGATGAGGCACCCTATAGATACAACAGTTGAAAGATGAAGGATCATCTTCACCATGCTGAATTATTGCTTCAATGTCAATGTTCTAATCATCATCTATCTATCAAGGCAATTAGCAATTTTAGAAGAGAAATAGGAAAAGGGAACATAGGCTTCCAAAATGAGAAACTATGTTTTACTTAATAACTGACTAATTTTGCATTTCTCATATTCATTTCTATTTCAATTATTGGAAAAAACACAATTTTGACATATAACCTAATGGTGCAAAACAATTCATTAATTTTGATTCATTCTTTCTAACGACAAAATTATGGTTCATGCTAGAAACATCTATAAATGTGGCTTGAAGAATTGAATAATTAATATTAGGATAAACTAATTATTCAATTTGGGGATATTTAATTTTAGCCTTCAAAAATTAATAAATGTACCAATTAATTCAAAAAATAATATAAAAGTATTGTATGTTAGTTCTTTTTGGCATCTTTAGATCGTTTGACACAAAATATTTAATACAACGAATCATGGTTGTCAAACTCGCGAGTCAACTTGGTTGACTCGCCGAGTTTACGTTTCTAGGTGACCAAAATGATCTAACTCGGATGTAGACTCGGAATCACTATTGACTCGCTCAGACTCGCCCTTGACTCGTACAAACTCGCTTGACTCGCTAATTTAGCGAGTTTCTACCGAGTTAGATCAAAGCCCAATTTTAACTTGAGCTAATTCAAAAAAAAAAAAAATCGGGTCAGCCCATTTGTGAAGCCCAAACCCAGAGCTGCTCCAACCAACTTCAGCCCAACAGAACAAAATGCACAGCAGAACAAAGTTCTGCTTCTGCATCCTGCTTCACGGGTCACGGCTTCACTGACACAGACACACAGCACAACACTTCTCCCTTCGACTTCGACGAATCGTGCCCTATCAGAGCAGCAAGCCAGCAACGGTGGATTAGAGAGCAGCAACGGTGGTCGAACTCGAACAATCTGACAGTCACAGGCTCGCACAGCAACGGTGATCGACATTCGAAGGCTCGCAGCAACGGTGGTTGACATTTGCAGGCTCGCAACAACAGTGATAAACATTCGCAGGCTCGCAGCAACGGTGATCGACATTCTCAGGCTCGCAGCAACGGTGGTCACTGGTCAGACTCGGACAATCTTCACAACAGCAACAGTTCAGAGTTTGGACTCACAGACACAGTCGTTGGATTTGGAGTTTTGCTGCCTCGCCAGAGATTGCCCTATCTTCTGTCTGTCGCCAAACATTGTATTGTAAGTTTGGTAATCATCCCTCCCTATTGTAAGAAATTTAGATTTGGCAGAGGCAGAGAGCTGAGAATTGAGAGAATTAAAAACTGAGCTGAGAGTCTGAGAGACCGAGACCCAATCACCTTTTTCAACATTGTGTGATTTAGTGTTGTTAATGTTATTGAGTATCAACATATCAAACAAGAAGATTAGTTCCTCTGAAATTATTGTAACATGTTTATATACCATTGTTTGTTATTGCGTTCTGCGTTCTGTATCTGTATTTGGTTGAGTTTTGTATTTATTTGAGTTTGATTGATAACTGATGAGATTATGTGAGTTGGAATTCAAAACTCTAAAGATTTCCAATGTGTTAGTTGCAATGTCTATATTAGAATCTATTGTGTATTGAATCTGCTTGAGTTGTATTCTGGAAATATGCAAGAACCTGTGACATTGAATAAAGATTCATTAGGTTGGAATATTATTTTTGTTATTTAATCAGTGTGTGAGTTTGTCTGCAATGCAATGGGATTCTATGGTGTACTGGCTATTTGTTCTAATCTAATTCTAGTATTTATGCCATTTATATAATCTGAAATTTGAATTTCAAAACATCTTTTAGTTGGTGCAAGGAAATATGTCTTCAAATGCAAGTGGCAGTGGCCCTACTCAAGCTCAACAAAATGTAGTTGCTGGAAGGAAAAATTTTCCTGGTAATAGGACTGATATTGGGTGGAAACATGGAATTGATATTGGTAGGGATGGTAAGAAGGTTCAATGTAATTATTGTGGCAAAGTTGTTAGTGGAGGGATCTATAGGTTTAAACATCACTTAGCTGGTACTAAAATTGATGTTGAAGCTTGTGTAAGTGTTGGAGATGATGTAAGGGCAACAATGTTACAACATGTGATTGAGGCTAAAACTTTATCATTTAAAAGAAAGAAACAGTGGTTAGATGTTGGTGATGAGGAAGCTCAAAGTACCCAAGCACATGCTAACTCTCAAGAGTTAATGAATTTATTGAGAGGTTCAAGAAAAAATAGCAGCGGAGTTGGTAGCTCACAATCGACCATTAATAATATGTTTAAGAAAGATCTGAGGGAGGAAGCTTGCCAACAGGTGGCAAGGTTTTTTAACACAAGTGCCATTCCTTTTAATTGTATAAAAAATCCTGAGTTTATCAAGATGTGTGAGATTATAGGAAAATATGGCCAAGGATTTAAACCTCCTTCCTATCATGAGATTAGAGAAAAGTACTTAAATATGGAGGTGAAAAACACGCAAGCTATGCTTGACGAGTTTAAGGAAGAGTGGGATAAAGTGGGTTGTTCCATTATGTCTGATGGGTGGACTGATAAGAAAAGACGATCCATTTGTAATTTCTTGGTCAATAGTCCTAAAGGGACGATTTTTTTATATTCACTAGATACATCTCATATATCTAAAACTACTGATAAAGTGTTTGCCATGCTTGATGAAGTTGTTGAGAAGGTGGGAGAGAAGAATGTTGTGCAAATAATAACAGACAATGCTGCAAATTACAAAGCAGCTGGACAAAAGTTAATGGAGAAGAGGAAACACTTATATTGGACTCCATGTGCAGCTCATTGCATTGACTTGATGTTGGAGGATTTTGAAAAAAAAATGGAGTTGCATAAAGAAACCATAAGCAGGGGAAGAAAAATCACAACTTACATTTACACAAGAACAATGCTCATTAGCATGTTGAAAAATTTCACAAAAGGGAGGGACTTGATTAGGCTAGGTGTGACTCGATTTGCCACAACTTATTTGACAATAAGTTGTATTCATGAGCATAAAGCAGCGTTGATCAATATGTTTAATTCTAATGAATGGAAAGATAGTAGATTTTCTTCTACCAAAGATGGAAAAGAAGTGACAAAAAGTATCATGGATAATATGTTCTGGAAGAACATTGTGACTTGCCTCAGGGCTGCTGCTCCTCTCATTAAAGTTCTTCGCTTGGTGGATTCTGATGAGAAGCCAGCGATGGGATTCATATTTGAAGCAATGGAAAGTGCAAAGGCGAAGATTAAAATGAACTTCAATAATGTTTTAAAAAGGTAAATAGAATACCTTATATTTGTACTTATTAATTTTGTATATATATGTTTCACTTTATAATTAATCATTGCAGATACCAGCCCATATTGAATATCATCGATGAAAGGTGGGAAGCTCAATTACATAGGCCTCTACATGCAGCTGCATACTACCTCAATCCCCATTTTCACTACAACCGTGACTTCAAAGCTGATTATGGGATTAAGCAAGGATTGTATGATTGCTTAGCAAGATTAGTTGAAGATGCTGAGGAGAGAAACAAAATTGAGTTCCAACTCACTGACTTCCATTATGCAAGAGACATGTTTGGCCGTGAAGGGGCAAAGTCATTAAGAACCAAAATGCCACCAGCAGAATGGTGGGATGCCTATGGAGATGGATGCCCGGAACTTCAAAAATTTGCAATTCGGATTCTCAGCTTATGTTGTAGCTCTTCTGGGTGTGAACGTAATTGGAGTGCTTTTGAGATGGTAAGTAAATATATTTGATTTGATATAAAATTGTAATTTACTTTGCTTTTTCATTTTGTTAACGATTTGAATATGTCACTTGAGCATTTTTATTTTGTTTAGATTCATACTAAGAGAAGAAATCGCTTGCTCCAAAAGAAGATGAACGATTTGGCATTTGTAATGTGCAATCTGAAGTTAAAAGGCAAGCAATCAAGGAAAACTCATGAATATGACTTTGATGACATTCATTCTGATGATGAATGGATAACTGAAGGGAGGAGAAGTGATGTTAATGTTGAGGATGAGGAAGGTAATGATGATGAGGTTCTTCAACCACTTGTGCCCATGGCAGGAATGTGTGATGATTTTGTGGTTGACTTGAATCCGAATATCAGTGGTGAACCTTCAAAAAATTTAGCATTGGTTGATGACTTTGAGGATGAGGAAGAAGAAAATGATGGTTGTGAGGTAGGTAATAGAAATGATGAAGGTGAAGACTCTGGAAATGATGATAATACAGTAGGATTTGAAGAATTATGGTGAATTTTTATTGTTGATTTTGAGACTTAGTGATGTTGAATGAGAATTAATGTATGGTGAATTTTTATTGTTGATTTTGAAGCCTAGTGATGTTAAATGAGAATTAATGTATGGAGTTTATTGAAATATATTTGTAGACTTGAATGGCAAGTATGAAAGTATGGATTGTGGATTATGTATGAATGTTATTATTAATGTTGTTTTTTTTATATGATTATGTTCAATGAGAATTTCGATAACAGGTATATGTAAACTCTTACGATTCTACGTTACGAGTTTACGTTACGAGTTCACCCCCCCCAAACGAGTCTGCCTAGAATCGCGATTTTGACAACCTTGCAACGAATTGTTCAAGTGGTAGGAATATTTGTTTGAGGCTATTTTAATAGTAGTTATAAATTGCAACTTATATTTATTAAATATAATGCATTTATCCACAGTAATTAGAAGATCCTCTATTTTGAGGACTTTGACTATGGTCATTCTTTTTATCACTATTGTTTATGGAGATACTTATTTATAATTGAAAATCTTGTTCTAATATTTGTTCAAATCTTTGTGTCTTTTATCATGTGCTAAGAGAGATCCTATTAGATCCATTAGGGTAAGTTTTGATAAATCTTTGGCTTCTTGCAGTCACCATATGATTAATTTGGCTTCTCAATAATTTTTGAATGATTTTTGTATACTTTATCAGATTTCAGTGGCTTCTAAATTGATTAATAATATTACTAACACAAGTGAATAATGCTTGAATTGTTCCATCTTCCTTCGTTAGTAAAATAAAATATTTTTATAAAGATTGAAGCTTAATAGTGATTTCCTTATAATGTCTCTCTAAGATCTTTGGTGCCTTCTTTATTGTCTTAACCTTCTTGATTATGGGAAAAATTATGTTGCTTGCCCCTTGTTGGATGAAGAGTAAGACTCTTGCGTCTTTTTACATGTTTTGTTTATACTCTGTTTGCTTTGCATCTGTCCATGTTGTTTGCTCTTGAGTTGATTCTTGAAATCCTTCAACCACTATATCTCACTAGTCTTATGAAATAAATAATGTATTTCATTTTTATACTCCAAAAATCATATCTTTCTTCATCAAATATAGGGATGGAAGCTTGGGTGTAGTTGAAAGTAGAGAGATTAGAGGTAGAAGTGTAGGCCATAAGGATTAAGATGCAAGATGTAAAAGTATGGTGACAAGGTGGCTTGCTTACTTGGCACAGTTTGCTACACAACTGCCTTATGCATCGAACTGTTCAACTCCTATATATACTGGTGTAAATTGGTGGCAATCTATCTATATGACCGACTAGCTTGTTATTTTTTAATTTTATATGTTTCTTTCTACTTTCATTATATCTATTTCATAGCTTCATTTTCTGCTGCAAATTGGATTTGATTGATGGTTTCATGTATAGATTTTCTTTTAGATTATATTGCTGTACTTGTTTTTAAAAGTTCCATTTTTTGAATTATATTTACTTTTCAAGGAAGTAATACACTCGAGAAATAATGGAGTATTCTACAAAATAGTCATTTAAAGTCATAACACATGCTTAAACCCAATGGTTAAAATATTCCGTTGTTGAAAAACTTGTGGTAAAATAGATTGTAAAGAATGAGGTAAAAAAGTGAGAATGATAAGGAAATAATTTTTCTGTTAAAGAAAAAGCTTTAGTTGAATAAAAGATTTTCTAGAGGACCCGAAAAAAAGTTATTTTCACATTTTTTACAATTTTTAATTTCATTTTGTATGTGTAACATCCCAAAATAACTATAACTAGAGAGATAATTTAAGTAGAGATAAAAATGTAAATATTAAAAAATAGGTCTTATGAGATAGAAAAATTTCCTAATCAAAACACTCAATGATTTTAAGAATAATTTTAGTGAAATGAAATAAATTTCATAATGCATATTTTATATGAGAAGAAATGAAAGTAAAATAAGTGAGACGGATTAATAGGAAAGATAAAAATATTGACTTGGATAAAAGTTATAATTTTAAATTTTTTTAGAATTTCATGTCAGCCAGCAGAAGTAACCCCCTCATATTAAATTTTTCATGAATTTAATTAAAACTGTCAAAATTTAATACATGGGATCCATAGGACAAGATGATATATGACAAGTATTTAATAAAATTATATTCAGGTGGAGCATTCGAGCATTTAATTCAGGTAATTAAAAATTTGTTTGGACATTTTAAAAGCAAAGTGCATAATAAGTCTATAATTGTGCTATATTTGTAAATGAGCTTCAGAGCTTGGTACCATAGGAAAAAGTTCTTATTAGTAAAATTCCATAATACAAAAAATTATACAAACATACAATATAAATTCTCCGTGCATATATGGATAGCTAATTAGCTATATATGAACAACCATATTCCATAAAACTGATGAGTTGTTCCAGAAATCTGAGGAATACGGGTGATGAAGTAATAGATTTAATGCATATATGAATAGCTAGAAATTTGGAATCTTGGTAAAATTTACAGTGAAAATAATTTGCAATGGTTATGAAGCAATACAGTGAAAATTTTACTTATTGAATAAAAATTTAATCCTTCTTTTTTTAGTATAACTATCCACTTAATCTCATCCATAAAAATATTCAAATTTAACAATGAAAATAATAATACAAATATTGTAGCAAAAAATTTTAACAAAATTACATTCAATTTTTTTAGCATCATTCTTAATTGCTCTTTTTAAGGTTTCTATAACCTTCTGAAAAAAAATTTAGTGAGAAAATATAGGTCAACCCATTTAAGCCATGTTTTCCCTTTATTGAAATTTATGGGTAGTTGAATATTGAATCAATAATATGGGCTAAAGTTATAATAAAAAGAAGGAATACATATTTTTATTCAACAAGTAAACTTGAATATTCATTTAAAAGTAAAACATTAAAAAATTGAATATACTGAATGTTCAATTAACAATAAAACTATTTAGATTGAACATACATTGAAATATTCCTATATGAGTAAAATTTGTTTTTTCAGAGAGCTCTGTCCCAAATCACTCAATAAAGTATTCAGCAACAAAACTACTTGTTGCTTCAATATTCATATTATTATTTGTGTATGGAAGACACCGAATTCGAAATTTTCACTGTATTGCTTCATAAGCATTGCAAATTGTCTTCAGTGTTAAAAATTATACCAAGATTCCAAATTTCTACCTAATCATATATACATAAAATATATTGCTTCATCACTTGTGTTCCTCAAAATTGTGGAATAATTCATCAGTTTTTATGAAATATGGTTGCGGTATTATCACGACAGTGGGTTAAATACAATAGGCAAGGATCCTACATATATAGCTAGATAGATTTCACTGCCTTGAGCGAGTACAGCGCCATATATAAATTTAAATAAGGCAGTCAGATTTTATGATGTGTGGCCCGCATTTCATGAACATATGTGAAGCTATTTAATTTATGCCGTTCGAAGTTGCATTGGAACATTTTATATGTGAAGCACGTTATCAATTCTTAATTATGTTATATTTGTATATGTTTTATTAAGGATTTATTATATATTTAAATTTTTTTAATTTAGTAACCAAATAATATTAATTTCATAAATTTTATAGGTTGAAATATTTGATTATTTCTGTATATTAAATCAATATAATTTCAAACTATTTTGATAGAGATTCAAAAATAATTATTTTAGTAAAGGAAATAAGGGGTTAGAGATATGAAAGAGGAAGATTTAAAAATATTTTAAAGGTTTTCATAAACATCTTGACCTGTTTTGACTCTTCTACCCTTGTGAGTATGTGCTCATGTCGGTAGTTACTTACTCTCCCAATCTGTGTGCTCTATGTTTATATTCCAATGGGTTCTATTTATATGCTTTCTAGTATATTTTGACAAATGATTTCATATTGGTTACTTTACTAATGTTGCTTACAAAGTTAATTCATAATAAATGATTTGATTATACTGTGATATGAAGACTTCATACATAAATACCATTTTTCTTTGAATTTGTGAACTATTAATATTAATTTAAGTATGATTGTTGAACCATTATTGTAAATTCCTATTTAAAAAAAAAAAAACTCCAATTGCCAGGGCTCGTCATAGCATAGTTAGTATTATCTAGAGGTTTATTGCTGTTCCAGTTCCATTGTTTATTCTTGTATCTTCTATTTTCTAACTAGTCAATTTAAATTGTTCATTGGTTGTCTTGCTGTGAATTATATATTTATTTTATTTTATCATTTGAGTTATCTGTATACTATGTTTGCTTTTATCTAAATATATAAATGTGATTTGTGAACTTCAATATCAGCACTAATTTGGCCATAAAAATACATTGATTAGAAATAGAGTAGAACACGAAACTTCCTACTATAAACTATAGAAGCAGAGAGCATACAATCATTAACAAACAAACTACGTTCTGACTTTTATAGTCACTTTCTTAGTCATATAAAAAGATATCACCAACATTGAGGCAAATGAATACCATTACTTAATTAAAAGGAATCCTATAGGACAAAATATATAATATATTTCAAACTACATAAGTTTCAAACTTATGCAGCTATCATATATCATTATTGTTAGAATATTTTTAATATTATATGGATTAACATTAATTATTTTATTAGATTAGTACCTTATTAATTCTAATTAGGCAATTAATGTTATAATTTATAAACTGAGAATGGATTGGGTTTTATTTTAATATGTGTAGATAATCGGTGATGGGTTCGATTATCTACAAGTCCGCTGGGCAGAAACCAAACCCACAGTTCAAGAGTATTAGTAATCATCCCATCAGATTACTAATCCAAGATTGTTATCCAGAGAGAGATTTTATGGGCTTAATTTAAATTTAAACTTGTTTTAAAGATTCTGGAGGATTTTACTTAATAATATTGATTAATTATTTAAAGATTATGGAGGATTTTACTGAATAATATTGATTAATTATATTATTAAATAAAATCTTATAAATAATACATTGAAGCCTTAGCTTTAATATATTAAATTTGTCACTCTCTCTCTGCGTCAAAACACTCTGAGAAACGCTTTTGGGCATTGTGGGTTGAACTTGTTTGTGGGTTGAACTTATTAGATTCAACCAATACTCAGATCAACAATGTCGTCTTCATCAGGTCAGATTGTTGATTTATTTATTCTCCTAATTTGTGATCATGTTCAATTACATGTTTTAATTCCGCTTTCAATTATTTGAATAAAATAAAGAAAAAGGAGTACAATTATTTTATGGCTACGTGGATAGATTTTGTTTCAACAAAATCTACTATATTAAAGTGCATTACTAATTAGGAGTGTGAGAATTCCTTTGTTCATAAATGCTATAAATAGAGTAAATAAAATTAGAGACTGAAAAGAAGAAAGTTCGAGGTAGAACATGCAAATTATGGTATTACACAAGGTTTATATCTGTTTCAGAACTGCCTGGAAGACAGAAAATATGGTTTAAATAAGAAAATATGGTTTGAATAACGGTGAGAATGAGAGCTGCATGTGCAACAATAGAAACAGCTATCATATTGGCCCTCATATTATGCCAAGATTTCTATAGAACTCTTTCAAGTTTCTGCAAATATTCTCGTATTCGGAATTGATACTAGATTGAGTGACATTTCTTAAGAGACCTTTAAATACTTTAGCAACATCATTGGTATCACTCAGACCATTGTGGATTGTTTTGCTATGAATGAGGACCTTCACATCTTTATTTGTTTAATTAGGCAATCCAATACTTCAGCACAGTCAATGATGTAAGATGTCTCATGATAATAGCATTGCTCTAAAGCGATAATATTGCGAAACGGTGGGATCTCAAGAACATTCCCATTGAACGTCAAGTCTAGTAAGCACTTCTTTTTGGAACCACTGAACTTCACTTCTGCTTCCGGTAATTTATTTGCACTGTATGAAAGAAAATCTTCCTCTATGTATCAATGCATCGCAGGTCTCTTTCTTGGAAGTGAAATAATCTAAGAAGATCAGTGAAGTGCTTTATCTTAGCATTGAGATTAGCCTCTAACTCTTTTATGTTTAAAAAACCAAAGAAATGATTGACGAAAGCAAAGGCGAAATGCCATATTGTATAGCTGTTCAAGAATAAATAATGGAAGTTGATTCTCAAGTAAGAGTAAATCAATTATAGTAATCTCCAGCCATGGTTCTGATATGTTAGTGGAATTCATGAATAGTTAAATTATGAAACCTGCATCTACTAATATCACCTTTACAAGTTCCCTCTTGTTGAGTTTGATGTCCTTAGAGTAAGAAGCACGAACCATTGGTTCTAAACGTTGAAAAAAGTGGACCAAATTAGCAAAACTTGTTTTAGCTTCATCTATAAATCTTTTGAATAATCGTTGTTTTAATTTTTCCATGTCTTGCAACCTCACATCTCCATAATGATAGGGGTCAATTGAAACAGCTGTTGGAGTGTAATCTTCTTCTTTTAGCATACGAAGCTGACATGCTCCCTATGGATACAACTTGTAGATAACCAAGGGCCATATTCGCTACGCAGAATTATTGCTTCAATGTGCATCCTCACATCATCTTCCATCCATCAAGGCAACTAGCAATTTTATAAGAGAAATAAAAAAAAGGGAACATAAGCTTCTGAAATGAAAAACAGTGTTTTATTTGGTAACTGATTAATTTTGCATTTCTCATACCTCTGTTTCAATTATGGGGAAAAAACACAATTTTGACTTACTGGTTCAATACAATTCATTAATTCTGATTCATTCTTACTATAGCGACAAAATTATGGTTCATGCTAGAAACATCTATAAATGTGTGGCTTGAATAATTGAATAATTAGCATTAAAATAAACTAATTATTTAGTTTTGGGATATTTAATTCTAGCCTTCAAAAATTAATAAATGTACCAGTTAATTCTAAAAAAACAATATAAAAACAGTATACGTTAGTTCTTTTTGGCATCTTTAGATCATTTGATAAAAATATTAACATACAATGAATTATTCAAGTGGCAAAAATATTTTGCTAGAGGCTACTTTAACAGTAGTTATAAACTGCATATTATTTTTATTAAATATAATGCATTTATCATCATTGAAATTCAACTTGTGGACTTTATGAATCAAATGACCAACACTTGATAAATTTTATATGAGGTGTAAAAAAAAAAATCATGAATCCATTTTTACGATAATTAGATGATCCTCTATTTTGACCATGATCATTCTTTTCATCTCATCATCTATCAAGATACTTATTTTTAATTGAAAAGGTTGCTCTAAGATTTGTTCAAATCTTTGTGTTCTTTTCTCATCTGCTAAGAAAGATCCTATTAGCTCCATTAGAGGGTAAGTTTTGATACATCCTTAGCTTCTTGCAATCACCATATGATTAAATTTGGCTACTCATTAATTTTTGAATGATTTTCTTATACTCTATCATGTTTTTGTGGTTTCTAAATTGATTAATAATAATATTGACATAAGTGAATAATGCTTGTATTGTTTCATCTTCCTTCATTAGTAAGATGAGAAAATCTTTTCATGAAGATTGAATTTCAATAATGATTTCCTTATAATGACTATTTAAGATCTTCCATGCATCCTTTGCTGTCTTTGCATTCATGATTATGAAAAAAATTATGTTGCTTACCCTTTGTTGGATAAAGAATAAGGATCTTGCTTTTTTTTTGCATATACTCATTTTGCTTTGTAGCTGTCCATGTTGCCTATTCTTCTTGGGTTGATTTTTAAAATCCTTCAACCACCATATCTCACAAGTTTAATGAAATAAATAATGTCTTCATTTTTATAATCAAAATTCATATATTTCTTCATCAAGTATAGGGATGGAAGCCGGGCCATAGTTGAAAGTAGAGAGGTTAGAGGTAGAAGTATAGGCCATAAGGATTATGATACAAGATGTGAAAGTGTGGTGACAAGGTGGTTTGGATTTCTTGGCATAATTTGCCACACAACTGCCTTATGCATCGAAGTGATCACCTCCTATATATATTGGTGTAAGTTGGTGGAAATATTCCTCTATGTGATCGACTCGCTTTTTATTTTTTAATTTTAATATGTTCCCTTATATTTTCATTATATCTGTTTCATAGCTTCATTTACTGCTGCATATTGAATTTGATTGATGGTTTCATGGATAGATTTTTTTTAGATTATATTGCTGTACTTGTTTTTAGAAGTTCCATTTTTTGAATTATTTTTCCTTTTAAAGTAAGTAATATACTCGAGAAATAATGGAGTAATTTACAAAATAGTCACTTAGAGTGATAAAACATGCTTAAACCCAATGGTTAAAAGATTTCGTAGTAAAAAAACTTGTGGGAAAAGAGAATGTAAAGAATGAGGTAAAAAATAAGAATGATAAGGGAATAATTTTTCTTTCAAGAAATGCATTAGTTGAATTGAAGATTTTCTAGAGGACAAAAGAAAAATGTTACTTTCACCTTTTTACAATTTTTAATTTCATTTGATTTGTATAAAAGAGATATAATTTAAGTAGAGCTAAAAGTAGAAATATTAAAAAAATAGGTCTATGAGATAGAAAAATTCCTAATCAAAACACTAATTTATTTTAAAAAGTAACTTTAGTGAAATAAATTAAATTTTATAATACATATTTTATATGAAAATAATTAAAAATAAAACAAAAGGAGTGACTGATATCAAAGATAAAAATACTAGCTAAGATAAAAATTATAATTTTAACAATTTTTTTTCAAAATTTTATGTCATTAAATATGAATTTAATTAAAATTATCAGTATGTAGTGACAAGAAGATGTACGACTAACAGCAGCGTCTGATCAATTATGTGCGCGTTCTCGATCAAAGAGGTGAAATCTATATAGCAATAGCAATACACGTGAACCATGCCTATTGCACCTACGCTTGATCTACCAAGGCCAAGATCTTGCCTATTGACCTTACCCATTGCCCAGTCATAACACAACAACCATATCCCATAAAACTGATGAGTCGTTCCAGAATTTTGGGGGAAACGGGTGATGAAGCTAGGAATTTGGAATTTTTATAAAATTTTTAACAGTGAAAATAATTTGGAATGGTTATGAAGCAATACAGTGAAATTTTTAAACCCGGTGAATTTAAATAAAGTGGTTAGATTTTATTACGTGAGGTTCACGTGAGATATATGACAAGCAGTTGATTGAATTTATTTCATTTGGAACTCGAAATCATTTTTATTTATGTGGTTAGAGGCTGGACATTTTATATGTGAAGTGCATGATGAATCTCTAATTGTGCTATGTTTTATATGGAGCTTATATTTGGATAAATTCTTTTTACTTTGTGATCAAGTAATGTTAATTTTATATATTTTAAAGGTGGGATTATTTAGTTGCTTTCTTGCGTTAACTTTTTCTAATTTCATATTGTTTTGATAGAAATTGTAGGATAATTGTTTTTATTAAAAGGAAATGAGGATTCAAAGGTATTGAAGATAAAGATTTAATAATATTTAAAAGACTTTCACAAACATCTTTAAAGTTATGGAAGAAAATTGATATAGTATTCAATTTTAAACAGCAAAAACTCAATTTCAATATTACTTTTGGACCCTTAAACATTATAATTTAAAAATGGTTATTTCATGCAAAGTGATAGAACTAGTCGTGAACTTTACAATGAGTGGTAACCAAAACACAAGGATTTTAAAGAGAACTTTAGTAAAAAATAAATTTTATGATGCATATTTTATATGAAAAGAAATAAATGTAAGAGTAGAATGACTAAAAAAAAAAAAATATTATTTAAAATAAAAACAATAGTTTTAACATTTTTAGAATTTCACGTGGCATACAGAAGAGGGTCACATATTAAATATATATTTAAATGAAACAGTTAGATTTTATTACATGGGGTCTACATTCCAACCAGCAGTTAATTGAATTTATTTCCTGATAGCTTGAAAGCATTTAATTCAAGCGATTGGAAGTTCCGTTTAGACATTTTATATGTGGAGGGCATCATAAATTCCTAATTGTGTTATATTTGTATATGTTTTACTGGGGAATTGTATTTTGGATAAATTGTTTTTACTTATTGACCAAATAATGTTAATTTTATGTATTTTAAGGGTCAGACTATTTGATTGGTTCCTTATACTAAATTCTTATAGTTTCAAACTTTTTTTATAGAACTTGCAGGGTAATTATTTTATTAAAAGGAAATAAGGATTTAGAGAAATTGAAGAAGAAAATTCAAGGATGTTTTGAAAACTTTCACAAAAAGTTGGACGAAGAAAATGAATAAAGCAAGGATGATATTCAATTTTAAATGATAGACACTTAACTTTAATGTTATTTTGCACCCTTAAATGTCAAAATTTAAAAATGGTCATTTCATACAAAGTTGTAGTGCTCGTCAAGATTTTTCTGCTAAGTGGTAATCAAAACATATGATAATATTAAGAATCATGTTAGTGAAATGAAATAAATTTTATGATGTGTATTTTAAATGAAAAGAATTAAAAGTAAAATTAGTGGGACAAACATGAAAAAATTTTATTGTCTTGGTAGAAACAATACTTTTAACTTTTTTCAGAATTTTATGTCGACAAGTGGAACATGTCTCACATATTAAATTTGAATTTAATTAAAGTAATCAAAATTTAATATGTAGGTGTAATAACCCAAAATATATATAGTTAGATATATATGATTGTATAAATAATGGTAAATCCTCCCAATTAAAATCCAAGATGATTTTACAAACAATATTAATAAAATGAAATAAATTTTATAATGCATAAAAAATAAAATTAAAAAAATGAAAAGAAAATATTATTTGGGATTAAAAAATTATAATTTTAACAGTTTCAAAATTTGAGACTATCGGCAGAAGATGTGTGAAATAGTAGGACTTATGTTTGAAAATAACTTAAAGAAGTGGGGCCTACATTTGGAAATAATTTAAATATGTGGAGCCTACGCTTGAAATTAATTAAAGAAGTGGGTCCATAATAATATAATGCTAGCATTCTGCCACTATATATGTATATATATATACAATCGAATATGAATCATAGAAGAAGAAAACGAAATTAACATGATACAAGGAGCATATTCTTCTTTTGGTTGGCTTTGAGTGGTCCATGTTATTACGTAACCTAAGGACAACTATCAACTCTGCTTTAGTACAAAGAAATGAAAACCCATAGTTAAGCATCTTGTATAGTAATTTCTAAGTCTATTTAAATTCAGTAGTTCCATTGTAAGGGCATCACACCTTCGGAACTTAAATGCCTCTTGAGTTTTTAAAGTTTTCAATCTTCCAGCACCCAAAAATTTCTCTTGTATTTCTGACCTTTAATGTATATGTTCCCAAATCATCAATAAAATCAGCTATTTCCATCAACTGTTTGTTCGAAGTTTATTTTTTGAGTCCATACAACATCAATCTTTGAAGAATACTGTAGGATTCTAAGGTATGAATAGCTAAACTCCTGTAGGGAAGCTAAGATGAAGTTTATTTTCTAGAATTCATAGAAATGATTTGATCCTATTGTTTGATTATCAAATTACTATTCACCAAAAGTATGTTTTAATTTATAACCTAAGTACACCTTATGTAGGAAACGAAATAAGGTTGTGCTGGTTTAGAGTTGAATGAGGAAGGTATGTACATTGAATACTATAAAAGACCCTTGTATGAAACAGGATAAAGTTCCTTCAAACTTGACTTTAAACTGGTAAAAAATTAGATTATAATTTGATCGGACTTTCGATAAATAGTAGGTTTACATTGTCAAGTAATGGTATAAGTTATTTTTTATGGATTTGAAATTCTGATAGCCCATGATGCTTGTAGGGTGTAGTGAATACTAAAGCTTTTGGAGTAAAATGTAAAGGCATATATGGTTCTAGAAAATCCATTCCTAATTGTATAAATTTGTTGTTAATGGTATTTCTACTAACCTATTTCTGTCTATACTAGAACTTCTTCTAAATACTGGTCTTGATTCTTGATAACTTAAATTTCTTAGGTTTCTAGGGTTAATGTTAATATTTATGTCTATTAGAGTATTGATTCTTATACTTCTTCTTCCCATGATATTATCATACTGGATTCTCTTTTGTTTATAATCATCTCTTATTTCTTTGGTATTATCTAATTCTAGTTGTAATTGTCTTGGTATGGTAATTTTTATAGGGTCTAATTTTAATTCTTCTAAAACTGGCATAAATTCTTTTCCTATTGTTATCTTTCCTTAGCTTTTCTTATAAATTTTGTGTTCATTTGAGAAGACTAATCCTACCATTCCAGTGATGCTAATGATTTTACTTCCTGGAGGCATTTTGATTCCTTTTAATTTATGATATACCATTAAAGTTTTGTTCATATTCATTTAAGCTCTAGAGATGGCAAAATTTATATTTAATGTAAATTTTAATTTCTGATATACTAAATTTCCGTTTAGAGCTCCTAGTATAATATTTGGTATGCTATCAATAATCTTGTTGTCTGTTATTAATAATTCTATAGGGGTATCTATTCTTGATTGAAAATAAGCTTTTATCATTAATTGTATTCCTGGATATAAATTTCTGTGATATCATCTTTTATGTTTAATTTTTCTATTTCGTGATCTATAATAGATTTACTAATTATTGGGATCCTTAATACTCTTTAAGTTTGTGTTACTTCTATAGGGTATTTCTTTTGTAAGACTATACAAGCATATTTTTCCTTTTGTTTTGTTTTCAGTATTTTTCCTATTTTTGATATTATACTTTGTTTTGATAAGTCATCTGTTGACATGTTTAATTCTTTATTTCTAATTTTATCATATTGTTCTTTTTAAAATTTTATTCTTCATTCTACTATTCCTTCCTTAGGATTTCTAAATTCTTCATACCGGTTATATTCTTATACTTCTTCTATTTAAGTTAATGGTTCTCCTTGCATCATGTTAATTTCATTTTCTTCTTCTATAGATTCATATTCGATTTCTGTATCTGTACTACTTTCTTCTGAGTTAGAGATTCGTTGTATTTTATAAATTTCTATATCACTCTCGTATGCTTCTTCTATTGGGAAATTTTCGAATTCTATAGGTTCTAAATTTTCTAATTCTGCTACTTTCATAGTGTTTATAGTTTTCTTTTTCCTTGGCTTTTTGCATTTTGTAGATATATGTCCTAATTTCTTCGTAATTATAGCATTTACATTTTTTTGGATATTTTTTGTAGTTAAATTTTTGTCCTTTTATTAAAATATTTTTTAGGTTTATATTTCTTGATAAATTTTTCTTTTGGATATTTTCTAAATTTATACTTTTGATGTTTTTTTATAAGGTTTTGAATAAGGTTTTAGATATTTATTTTTCTTTTGATATTTATGTGTTTTTAGTGGCATACAACCCCATTGATGTGGTGTTTTTAGTTTTCCACATTTAAAAACTAATTTATTAGTTTTATAATATTTATGTATTTCCCATACTTCTTTACATTTATTTGATAAATATTCCCGTAAATAATCTTTTCTTCTTCCTAGGGTCTCTACATATGGAATTAAATCAGGTCTATCTGCTAAAGCATTATAATAATATCTTATGACTTTATCTCTTAGTATTCTCGATAGTTTTCTATAAAATAAATCTAAAAATACCTTTTTATCACCATATGTTCTTAGTCTTGCTTGGTAATAATATTTTCTAAATTCACACACACACACACACACACACACACACACATATATATATATATCCATCTATATCTTCAGGATCAAATGTACATATTCCTCTTTGGTATAAGTATTGGATCACTCTTTCTTGCCTGGTTGTTTCTTCTGCTCTTACACTTTTGCCTAGAAATTCTACCCTTAATACTTGTTCATATTTTCTTACTAAATTAGCATAGAATTCTTTTCTAGTGTTATATTGAGAAACGTGTCTAGTGTTTTCCCTAAATTCCTGGTCTTGGCTTTTCCACCAATCCTGGACGGTTGCTACAAAGCTTGATTCTACAATTAGATTAGATGATTGTGTATCAACTCTTCTATTTGTTAATGCTATGAACTAAGCTTTAGCCCATTCTTCTATTCTTCTTTCATAATCTTTTTTACAATTTAAGTCTAACTAGTTCTTCCTTTTTTCCATTGTTCTGGTGGTAAAACATTGTATTTAGTTGTTGTCATATTTGCTCTCTCTCTCTCTCTCTCTCTCTATATATATATATATATATACACACATATATATAACACGCATGTCCTTCATTTTTTGAAGTTAGAGGATGGAATTGGTGGAAGAAGTTAGATTTTGACTGCAAGATAAGTAGTTAATACTCTTATTTTCTTCTATATACAAGTTTAAAATTGGGTTATTAATATACTTTAATTTGTATATTTGGTTAGTTAGATTCATTTGCAAATTATTACAAGGTAATTTTTAAAGAAAGATTAAATTCTTGAGTTTTTAAATTCACTATGATGATGATATAATGAAGTACCCACAAGTATGAGATTGTGATTATAAAAGAAACGAAATATGTATTTATGCGCTCTTAGTTCTTGCTATATGTAATATGATAATGCTTGTATATTTTGAATAAGGTATATCACTACAAGAAAAACACTAATTAGGGACGGAATTTTCTGTCCTTAATGGCCTAGGACGGATCTTGGTACAGAAAAACATCCATCACAAAAATTGAAGTTGCAAATAGTTTGGGGCAAAAAATAAAATCCGTCCTTAAAGTTGGGATGAATATATCTATCCCAAACAAAATTTTTATCTCTAAATGGAGAATATGGTAATCCTATTTAGGGATATAATTTCCGTCCCAAATTGAGATGGAATTTAGGGAGAGAATATTCTGTCCCAAATTGGGATGAAATTATGCTCTCTTAAATATCCATCCCAATTTAGGACGGAATATTTCCTTCCTAAATTCTATCTCAATTTGGGATGGAAACAAAATCCATCCTTAAGTCCCATCCCTATTATGTCACTAGTCCAATCCTAATCTGTCCCTATTTTACAAGTTTGAAATATACCCATCATTGATCCATCCCTAATTCATCCATAGTTTACAATCTAGAAAAGATTTCCATCCCTGATCTGTCCATAATCCATCCTTAATTTGAAATCTAGGATTTTTTTTTTCATCCTTAATCCATCCCGAATCTGTCACTAATCCATCTTTAAATGTCAAAATCTTATTCAACATTATATTGCTAATGGATATATGCACACTTGAATGCAGATAATACAACAGACAACCAATGAACTTAAACACATAAGTAGTCATAATATTAAATATTAAAGTACATACATTAAACAAATCCACAATAAAGTCCAACATAATATAATATCAAGTAAATTCTGATGTAATTATCAAAATGACTAAGTCCTTTAACAAACATTTAAAGTTATGATGGATGATCAGGGGCTAGCAAGTCTACATCAGTGGCTTTGTCTTCTTGAACATGTTGAAGCGGCATATGAGATCTTATTTCCTTAAGTTCATGAATTAGTCTCTGAATGACGTCACCCTATTGGGAGATAGTGCGTTTGAGGCAAGCAATGGTAGCATCTATATGTCGCTGCAACTCATCCTTAAAATTAGGATGCAGTCTTGATGGCATAGTGGAGCAAGGAGTGCAACTAAATGTAGCTATGTCTAGTGCCTTAGACCCTACCCCAAAGATCCTACCATTCTTGTTCCTACCTCCCACAACTTCCGACTATAGGGTTGTCTCCTCACCTTGGCTTAACTCTATTGCAACCTCTGTTGACCCTTGAGATGATCTTGATGATTTCAGTTTTATATAATCAGCCTACAAAAAGAAAAAAGTTAAAGAATTGTCTTAATTAGTTTAAAAATATAGATAAATACAATAAAACATATCAAACTAGTTCATAAACTCACATATACTTCAACCGCTCGATGGTCAACAAACTCCCCGCTCTTCGAATCTTGATGTGTCTTTAAGAAAAGTTCAAATAACGTAGGCTCCCTTCCAAGTGTTTTCACTTATGGGAAAAACCATGTTAAAAAATGATATGTTGAAATAAACGATAGAGTTTGTAAATATTACATATAAAATTGATTGAATGATGTATGAATAAGTAGTAGTTACCAGCCTCCTTTTGTGCTTCAAAGTGGGAATGTTACCACCCTTATGTAATGTTCCACCTTTAAGAGATGCTCTATTCCTTTTTACAACCTCTCGCTTCTCTTTATAAGCATTTGAATCCCATAATTCAATTTACCAATTCATTACATCCTCTGGGATCCATTTGGGCCTAATGTCTTTCACTAGATCCTTACAAACTCTACACATTATGGCCTAGAGTCGCTCCCCACACTTTATAGACCAATTCCTCTTAATTTGGCCATCATGATTTGGAAGTCATTTATTCAGTTTCTACATAGACATTGCAAAAAGAGAATCAATGAATGAACATAAGATAAATAGAAGAAATAATTGATATATGTATTGCCCACTCATTGAACCATATCTCCTTAACCTCATAAGGTGTTGTTCCCCAACTATTACATGGATGTTCAAAATTTCCTTGAATAATATGTGAAAACTCTTGCACAACATCAACAACAGGGTTGAATATATCCATTTTAACATCAACATTAAAACTATTGTTATAAATGAAAGAAAAAAATGCAATGCAAGAAGATATAAACTTACATATGGTTGTCAACGTACGACCATAAGTGGGATCTCAAACTTATGGTTTGGAAGGAATCTATGTGCCAACACCTGATGCCATCTTGGGGGCTTTTATTACAGGGAAGGTCTTATAGATTATTGATACCTGGTGGAGGTGATGGATGAATTTGGTCCTCAGATCTAATAGATAAAGGTGATAGAGGTGTCATCCTAGAAGAAGAGGCCAAAGGGATCATATGAAAAGAGGAAGATGGCATGCTTGGACTAGTAGTGGTAGGAATGGAGGGAATAGATGATGAACCACTAGACAATCGACGATGAAAAAAGGATGTACCATGTCCTAGACCTCAACCTCGACTAGTCTGATCCCTTGCCATTTGCACATGAATAAGAATAGGTTTATCACAAATAGGGCAAGCCAAGATTTAAACTTGGAACCTTTAAGTAATATAGCTTCATCAAGACCAGCTTAGCTAGCCTATCTTATAACAATTCTTTTAACTCTATTTTATCTTAGTCTTATACTTTTTACGTAAGTTTTAATTTAGTTCTCCACAAATTAATAGTATTAAAATAGTCTTTTAAAAATATAAAAATTACTAAAACAAAATAGTCATTCACTTACTTAATGTCAAGATAGAAGGATTTGGATCCAATGACTTTAAATTCAAAGAAAAGACATTTTGAAAATTTATAAATAACTATATTGATACTAATACAAAAAGTGTGAGACTACAATAATTCCTTTCGATATTATTTTAACCATAAAATATTGCATATATTTATATCATTTCTATAATTTCTTTACACAAAGCAATTCAATTTTGGTTTAACTATAGTCAAATTAACCATTGACACATGACCAGTTCATTATTTCAATATAATTATCAGTTCAAGTATAGTCAAATTTCAATACTTACTATATCTTTCTTAAATCTTCCAACTTTAATGCATTTTAGGGTATAATTGCAATAACAATAGTTATTTTTGTCTTTTCCACACTGTGACATGTGGCAGCTTTTAAAAAAATTGGCTATTTCCTGAAGTGTAGTAATGGGTATATGAACAAAGGCACTAAAGGGAACATAAGACATGTGAGTCCAACATTGCCAACTTGATATGCAAGTTATATATTTACATTAATTTATATTTTAACATTCTATTTGTCTTCTTTTCTACTTTAATTTCATTTTAAATCATAATTAAATCAAAGGATTAATTATATATATATATATATATATATATTTGTGTGTGTGAGAGTCTTAATTTAAGACTCTTGAGATTGATTGTGCCGTCTCATCTTTAGACTTTAGTTTTATTTACTTTATATTTAAGTCAACCTTCTACCCCCTTTTTAATATTTCATTAAAATCAAAAATTAATATAAACAATTATTTAATATAAATATTACTTTAATATTAAATGATTTATTTATCTAAAATTTGACCTTATCATAATAAATAACCTAATTCATATTAAATTAAGCACTTTTTGAAACTAGTAAGTTACCATTTGTTCATTTCACAATTACATTTGTAATTAGCATTCATAAACTAATGACATTTTCAATAAAACTATATATATATATATATATATATATTATTGATCATAATTTGAAAATTTAATTAACTAATTTGCCCAATTTGAAACAATAATAGATTATTAACAACTCTTAAAAATCTTTATATGATCAAGTTTAATCATGGCAAGGGAAGTTTTATAATTCATATAGTGTTAAGTTGTACAAGGTAAAATTAACACAATAGAGTATATATACTAAACATATTAAAAGTGAATTGCGTATACAATTTTTAAAATTATTTGACGTCAACAGCTACAAGAGATTCCCTTATTTTATAAATACTCATCTCTAAATTCATAAATAATTATTTGTTTTTGTAGATAAATAGTTATTAGTGACCAAAAAATTAATAAATAGTTATTGAATATAATTAAATTTCAACAACACAAGTAAATTGCTTACATAAATTTCACTCTTTAAGATAAGATTCTATTGTTATACCCCTTAGTTATAAGTTTATATATATATATATATAGAGAGAGAGAGAGAGAGATATATATATATATATATATATATATATATAAGGTATGATTAGGCGTGTCATTAAACATAAAAAAATCAGTGCAAATTATTAATTGCTTTTACATATGATGAATTTTAAAACTTTTAGCATATTATAACCAATGAAAATTGAATGAGAATGATAAAAGTATATTAAAGCTACATGTATTGAGAGATAATATTTTTAGCATTTATTTATACATATAAATATTATTTAATAAAAATGAAATAAATAAATATAATAAGAAATAATATGAAAATTAAAAATAATTTATTTATAACAATTTTGTTAAAAAAGAATTAGGGATGGATTATTCCTTCTCAAAAATCCATCCCTAAATATGTTTAACTATTCTAAAATATCTAATCCACATTTTGACATGGATTTGACATAGAATTAGGGATGGACATTTTGAGAGGGAAACTCCGTCCCTAAATTCTATATCAAAAACTTTTTTCACAAAAAAAAATTAAAAATCCTATTTTAGGGACAAAATTGAAATAGATTTCGGTGCAGATTTTTTGACACAAAAATATGCGTGTCAAAAATTCGTCTCATATTATATATTTGAATTAAAAAATAATTAATCTTTTAGGAATGCATTTAGACATGGATTTGGCACAGATTAGACACGGATGGAAATCTATGTCTAATTTTTGTCCCTAAATTTGTGTTTTCTTATAGTGTATGACTAATAAGATTTATAATTTCACCCAAGTTGGTTAATATTTTTCAAGTGAAAATTCTGATAGAGATAGAGGAAAGCAAGCTATATGATAGATTTTGGAAATATGTTATCTTTTGTTTGTAGTTACAAAAAAGAATGATGTATAAACTTCGTTTTAACATAACTATGATTCTTTTCCTTGTAAGGGATATATTTAAGATAAATACTAGCTCAAAATGTTCTATATGTGTTTATAATTAGATTAAATATTTTACAACATAGATTTTCTCTAAGATTTGGTATAGAATGTTCCAATATGTCAAATTTAGGAATAGTTGGAATTGATTTCTCTTAGCTAATCAAACCAAATTAGTAAAACTTTAGGGAAGAAGGACTGACTTAACTATTTTGAGTAATAAAAAATCATGGAAGAAAGACTAATTGCACTATTATGAGTTTGCGTCTAATATAGGCTGAACCTTTTTAATTTTTAGGCCAATTATTATTGTTAATATTATTTAAGTTAGGATTAGATGCATAATATTTCAATTATTAAAAGAGTATTTTTAGGACATTACATGGGGTCGACATTATGTGAACATATACGACAAGCATTTAGTGGAATTTATTTCACATGGAGATCACAAACAATTAATCTAGGTGGTTGGAAGTTGTGTTTGGATATTTTGTAAGCATAGCATGTGATAAGTTTTTAATTGTGCTATATTTATATATGTTTTACTAGGGACTTATTATTTATTTTCTATAAATTCTTTTAATTCAACAGTCAAATAATGCTAATTTCAAGTATTCTAAGGGTTGGACTATTTGGTTTCTTCCTTACATTAAGTTCATATAATTTAAAACTATTTTGACTAAAATTGCAGGATAATTGTTTTAATGAAAAGAAATAAGGTTTTATAGATATTGAGGAGGAAGATTCAAGGATATTTGGAAGACATTCACCAACATTCGAGAAAGTTAAGGAAGAATGTTGAGATAATATTCCTCTTAAAATGGTAAAAACTCAACGTAAATGTCACTTTTAGATCCTTAAGCATAAAAATTTGAAAATAGTCATTTAACACAAAGTTTTAAAGCACGTTAAGATCTTTCCTACACATGGTAATCAAAGCACAAGATGATTTTATGAATAGCTTTAGTGAAACGAAATAAATTTTATGTTATGCATTTTGTATGAAAAGAATTATATGTGAAATTAGATTGACTAAAATAAAAAAAAAATTCTTAGATATTGAAACTTTTAGACATATCTTTTAATTTCACGTCAACAAGCAAAAGAAGGGCCACATATTTAATATTAATTTAATTAAAGCAATCAGATTTAATACATGGGGTCCATATACAGAGAAGATATACAACAAGCATTTAATTAAATTCATATATAGAGAAGTTGTAAATACAAATGAGTTATCGTATTGGTATAAATCCTTTAAATAAGAGATATTCATTATTATTTCTTTATTAAAATATCATATTACACTAAGTTTTTTCTTAAATAATATTTTTTTACTTATTAAAAAAATATTCATTCAGGTCATTCGGGTTCGAGTCAGGCTTTAAAAAAAGCCCAAGCCCAACCTGTTTTACAAATCAAGTTTCTTTACTCAGGCCTTTTTTTTTTGGTTTCAGCTTTATTTTTTTAAGCAGGACTCATCAAGCCAGGTGAGCTTTTTAAGCTATGATCAATTGGGAGGTATTGAAGAGAAAGATTCATTGACGTATAGAAGAATTTCATAAACATGTTTAAAGTTAAAAAAAAAAAAAAAAGAAGCAAGGGAAGTATGTTGAGATGGTATTCAATTTTAAGTGATTAGAATTTAACTTCAAAGTCATATTTGCACCTTTAAATATAAGAATTTGAAGATGGTCATTTCATGGAAGTTGTAGAGATTATCTAGATCTTTCCAACAATAGGCAATTAAAACACATGATGATTTTAAGAATATATTTAGTGAAATGAAATAAATTTTATTATGTATGTTTTATATGAAAATAATTAAAAGAAATATTAAAGGACTAATATGAAAGATAAAAATACTAGCTATGATAGAAATCATAGTTTTTACATTTATCAGAGTTTTTGACAGAAGTGGGCTCCACATATTAAATATGAATTTAATTAAAGCATTCAGAATTTAATACGTGGGGTCCTTGTGTCGAGAAGATATATGATAAGCATTTAATTGAGTTTATTTCATGTGAAGTCAAAAAGTATTTCATTTAGACAGTTAGAAGTTGTGTTTGGACAATTTATAAGCAAAGTGCATTATAAATCCCTGATTATATTGTATTTGTATATGTTTAATTAGGGACTTAATATTTGTTTTGGATAAATTCTTTTAATTTTATGGCCAAATAATGTTAGTTTCATGAATTTTAAAGGTTGTACTATTTGATTGTCTCCTTGCATTAAATTCATCTAATTACAGATTATTTGGACAAAAACTACAAGATAATTGTTTTAATGAAAAGAAACTAGGGTTTGATGGTACTAAGAGGATGATATAAGGATGTTTGGAAGACTTTCACAAATATCATTATAGATGGAAAAAGCCAAGGAAGAATGTTGAGGTGGTATTAAGCTTTAAATGGTAAACATTGAACTTCAACATCACTTTTGGACATTTAAATATTACAATTTGAAGATGACCATTTCATGCAAAGTTGTAAAACACGTCAAAATGTTTCCACTGTGTGGTAAACAAAACATATGATAATTTTAAGAATTGCTTTAGTGAAATGAAACAAAATTTATAATGCATATTCTATATGAAAAGAATTAAAAGCAAAATTAGAAGGACTTAAATGACAAAAAGAAATATTGTCTAATGTAGAAATTATAGTTTTGACATATATTTGAATTTCATATATGCAAGCAGAAGAGAAACCATGCATTAAATATGAATTTAATTAAAACAATTAGATTTCAATACGAGAGGTCCTTATGTAGAGAAGATATAAAGAAGCATTGGAATTTACTTCATGTAGAGCATGCATGCATTTAATTGAGAAGTTGCACTCGGACATTTTATAGACAAAGCACGTGAGAAATCCCTAATTGTGTTATATTTGTATATTTTATGAGAACTTCTCATGTAATTTGGATAAATTCTTTTAATTTAGTGGCCAAATAATGTTAATTTCATGTATTTTAAGGGTTGGACTATTTGGTTGTTTTCTTACATTAAATTCATCTAATTTCAAAATATTTTAGGGGACGTTGTAGCATAATTGTTTTATTAAAATGAAATAAGGGTTTAAACCTATTGAAGAGGTAGATTCAAGGATGTTTGGAAGACTTTCACTATCATCTTTAAAGTTGGAAGAATCAATGGAAAAATTTTAAAATGGTACTCAATTTTAAATCTTAAACACTTAACTTCAATGTTATTTTTGGACCTTTAAATGTTAGAATTGGATGATGGTCAATTCATGCAAAGCTACAAGGCCAGTTGAGATCTTTCCAATAAGTGGTAATTAAAATACAAAATGATTTTAAGAATAAATTTAGTGAAATGGAATAAATTTTATGACGCATATTTTATATGAAAAGAATCAAAAGTAAAATTACAGGGACTAATATAATAATAAAAATATTTTTTGGGAAAGAAACTATGTTTTAACATGTTTTAAGATTTTATATTGACAAGCGAAAGGGGGAACCAACTATTAAATATGAATTTAATTAAAATAGTCAAAATTTATCACATAAGATCTACAGGTCGAGAAGATAAATGACAAGCATTTGATAGAATTTATTTCACATGGAGCTTGCAAGCATTTAATTCAAGCAGTTGGAAGTTGTGTTTGGACATTTTATAAGCAAAGTACGTGAAATGTCCCTAATTACGTTATATTTGTACATATTTTACTAGGGTCTTTATATTTATTTGGTTAAATTCTTTTGTTTTAATGGCCAAATAATGGTAAATTATTATATTTTAAGGAATGGACTATTTGGTTGCATTTTTGCATTAAATTCATTTAATTTTGAATTGCTTAGATGGAAATTCCATGATAATTGTTTTAATAAAAGGAAATGAGGGTTTGAAGGTATTGGAAATGAAGAGTCAAGGATGTTTGGAAGATTTTCACAAAAGTCTTTAAAGTTTGAAGAAGTCAATGAAGAAAGTTGCAATGTTATTAAATTTAAAATGGCAAACACTCAATTTCAATGTCACTTTTGGAACCTTAAATGATAAAATATGAAAATGGTTATTTTACGTAAAGTTTTAAAACTCGTCATGATCTTTCCAACTAATAGTAATAAAAAAACAAGGTGATTTTATGAATAAATTTAGTGAAATGAAATGAATTTTATGATGCATATTTTATATGAAAATAATAAAAGCAAAATTAAAGGGAATATAATGAAAGAAAAACATTCTCCTGGATAGAAACTATACTTTTAACGTATTTTAAAATTTGGAAAACAAAATGGGGCCCTCTTATTATATTTAAATTTAATTAAAGAAGTCAGAATTTTATACCTAGAGTCCACGTGCTAGATGATATACAACTTTTAATGGAATTTATTTCATGTGGTTGGAAGTTATGTTTGGACATTTTATAAACAATGCGCATGATAAGTCCCTAATTGTGCTATAATGTATATATTTTAATAGAAACTTATAATGCATTTTAATTTTTTTTTAATTTAGTGACAAAATAATGTTAATTTCATGAATTTTAGAGGGTTAGACTTTTTGATTGTTTTCTTGCATTAAATTCATCTACTTTTAGATAATTTAGATGGAAAGGGTTTGAAGGTATTGATGTGAAAGATTCAAGAGTATTTGGAAGACTTTTACAAATATCTTTGAAGTTAGAAGAAACCAAGGAAGAAAGTTGTAATAGTATTTAATTTTAAATGTTTAACACTTAACTTTAATATCAATTTTGGACCTGTCAGAATTTAAAGATGATCATTTGAAGCAAAGTTGTAGAGTTCATCAAGATCTTTCCAATGAGTGGTGATTAATTAACATTCAACATGAAAACATAGAAGCTGCATATGAGGACATAGACTTGTGCTAAATATGATTTTAAGCTTTTTTTAAAAGACATAAAATGGGGTATTCAAATAGAGAGACCAAAGGGTGAATGAGAAGGCTCAAAATTTTGCTCAATGGATAAGGTAAGCTTTACTTTCCTTGGTATTACATGGTGCCTTCTTGAAAGGAGTGGCCAATGATTGGTCTCATTAGACCTGCCATAGGCAAACCTTCATGGTTTCTTCCATTGAGGTCTCATTCTACTCTTTTTCTCTAGAATCTCTTTTTTTTTTTTTTACTTTTTTTTCTATAATGTAATCTAGATTTAAGCCTGTTGTTAGTTGTTTTGTAGGATATTTAAGAATATTAAGTATGGATTCAAAGATTTTGTGTTCACACATGTTAAGTGAGATTATTTCATATATCTTGTAATCATATGTTGATTAATGAATGTATGTTGCGTTTCTTTGTAGTAACATAGTGGACCATTGGATCTAGATTTAATGGTCACAAATATATTACATAAGATATTTTTTCAAATTTATCATTAGCACACATGCACCATTTGAATTTGAATGGCAAAAGCTTAGTAAATTATCCATGATGTTCGATTTTGTAATATCTGAGTCATTTTTATGATTGAAGCTATCTTACTCCGAATCTAATTAGATCTAATATTAACCAAAAATTTAAAATTAATTATACTTAAATATTCACAAAATGACCTTTTTGTTGGATACTTAGCAATGTAAAATAAGACATCTTTGAGACTTCATAAGGATGTAAGAAGAAGAATCTCTTTTAGCATAGTTTTTAATTTGCATATAGAATTTGTGATTGCTTAAGCAAGAAGATGCACATTTTAGTTGTAGTATATATGAGAACAATCACATTTTTATATTCAACCATGTTATATTATAAGAAAAATACAAAAGTGATCTATGCTCATGGCATCTGAAAATAAAAGCTAAAGAGATAAATGTATACCATTAGTGTTTAATATATACAGTTGGAAGAGAAAGTGCCAATCTAGATCCCTTCATTTTGTGGAGATAACATGAGGTCACATTCAATTATAGTGGATCATTGGATGAAGATTTAATAATCCAAATTTATAAATTGAAAATATAACTATAAGAGGTTATATTAATTTAATATAAATCTAAATTATTGAATCTCCATCCAACGGTTCCCCATGATTGTATATTACCTCATGTTCCATCATTACATGAGGTGATCCAAATTGAAAATGTGTAATTGAATCCAAACAATTACAGTAATTTATATCATATTATTTTTATGTTAAATAATTAGTTCAGTTGGCAATGATGACATCTTATCAATTAGAATTCAATTATTTTTTAATATTTTGAGAGTAAGATTTTAAATGAACTTTGTTGATTGAGAGAGCGGACTCTTAAAATCATCTTAATATATTTCTATTGTTTGTTCCAAATGTGGTGCCTTTGTTGTAATAAGAGATTATGAGAGAGAGATGACTTCTCTGTTGTGACTCCAACTTAACCCAAAAAATGGTTTTTATGGAATAAAATGCAAACTACTATTTCGGCATGTTTCAAACTTTAAGGATTAATTTTCAAATTTTAAAGAGAGTTACAGTTTGATTCTTTTTTTTTTTTTTTTAATGTTCTTGAAACAATTTTTTTAAATTTTTTTTAGAATAGTTTAAAAAAACAAAAACATAAAAACTTGTTTGAATCATTTGCTTTTAGAAACACACTCAAAATTTAAAAAAAAATGTTTAAAAAAATAATTCCAAAACAAGTTTTGAGAATACTAAGACTTTGTTTAGTGCCAAGAATTAAATTTATAATGTAGAATTATAATTATAATTCTAATTTCATTAAATTTGAAATTAATTCTGAATTTTAAATTTTATGTTTGGGTTATATAAAGAATTAGAACATCAAATTGTAATTCCAAATTTAATTCTAATTTTACTATTTTGACGAAATATAAACATATATTTTATGTATTTATGTGTGTTACATGTGCAATATATATGTGCATGTATATGTGCATACATGTGTAAGAACGTGTATATAACAAATTTATTATTTATGTATTTGTATGTATAAATGTATATAGACGTGTATTAGTGCATGTGCATATGCATGCACGTTTATTTGTGGATGTAGATGCATGTGTGTGCATTGATACTATATATTTGTTATATGTATTTGTGTGTATTAAATATAGTTGGTATATATGTATATGTTTACATACTTGTATACACATGTATGTATATGCATGTGTATATAACAACTTCATTATATATGTTTTTGTATTTGTTCATGCGTGTGCGTGTGCATGTGTTATATGTATGAAAGTGTTGGAGAATGCATGTGCTTTTTAATCAGATTTAGTTGGGTATTAGGTTCATTTAAAATCCAACTACTTATTATTTTTAATATTTATTTATTTCATATATAAAATTTTATTTATGACAAATCTTTAAAATGTTCAGTTTTTATAATTTTAATTATTTTTCATTTTATATCATATTTTTTATTTCATTCTTTTCATGTTAAATCTTAATTTTTTTCATTTCTCTTTAAAAAAATCAGTTTTTAAAACAATGTTTTTTAATAAAAACAAAAAGTGACCCAACTCAGCTAGTTATTAACTGACTGGATTAGATATCAAAACTTATTCAAACTGAACTTATAACCTTACTTAAATCATTTTTATAGAATTACGATTTTACTGTTAATGAAAACAATTTTGAGAAATAAGGGAAAACATCTAAAACTTGTTTTTGTATTTTGATTCTAAAAAACAATTTTTTTTTGTTTTTCAATTTCTTTTAGAACAATTGACAAAAAACACATTGCCAAACAAATTTTTATGTTCTTAAATTTTGAAAAACCAAAACCTTTTTTTAAAAACAACATTTAAACAGGGCCTAAATATGTAACCAAACTTTTAAAACCATACCAAAATCCAAATTCCAAAGCCTAATCATCCAACAATTGGAGAGTACGCAACTTAAAGTGTGAAATATTATGGAATTTATGAAACTTATGTTTCCAACCAACCAAAATTAGGAAAAAGAAATCATAAATTAGACAAAAAAAAAACACAAAATTGGGCCTTCAAGTGGGCTGCACAGTCATTACTCGCTGGGTTTGCAAATGGACCTAGATTGGGAAGACAACGTAGTCTTCTTCCTCACCCAGCGAGTTCATTGACTAGGTTATTTGAACCAATTGACAACACGGTTGAAAAAGGAAAAAGAAGAAAAAAACTAGATTTTCCAACATTTATATATGAAAAATCAAAATAAGAATAAATTCAAAAGTGGAGCATTAAAATAGTATTTTCTCAAAGAAAACGAGGCCCTTTTGACAAGATTTTCTAATATATTTGTTGTGTGCAAAATGCTACCATATTTTAAGTATACAACATCAACAAGTTATATAGTAATAAACAAATCAAATGACATCCTCTGATAACTCTAACCTGGTTGCATCTATTAAGCTCTGAATTGTGAAACCCCATATGCATTTTTTTCTCCCAGTTGCACCAATCAATTGCATCTATTAAGGTCTAAATCGCGGAGCCCCTTCCTGTAGTGTGCTCTTCGCGAGTTTGAGGAAACTAGGCATGATTTCACGTGTTTTTATCTAAATTTATTTATTCTTTTGGATTTTCAGAAATATGAAATCAGCATCACAAGGATTAATTGTTATATTGAATGATTATATATCTATATATGAATTTTGCTAAAATCTCTATGTTGTCTTATAGATTATGAAATAAGGATAAATTTCTTTTGAAATTAGTATAATTTGAACAACATTTGAATATTATTTTATAAATTGTATTTTAATTATGTCAATTATATATTTCAATTACCCTCTCTTTAAAAATTTGTCTAAACCTGAAAATTTTACAAAGCCTACAAAACTTATATGCCTATTTAATTATTGTGATTAATATTTGGACCAAGCAGCTTAACAAAAATAAATACGGGTCTTGCGTCTACGAAACGCGCCAAGGAAAAAGAAGTAGAGTTGGGGCCCAGAACTTTTGTTTTTGGACAGACAAGGCCCAGAATCAAATTTGAACGTCCAAATTTCTAGGCCCAATTTGTACATTCAAGCTATTTGCTCATGGCCATGAATATGTGTGGGCTGGACTTCAGGCCCACTATGTAGCAATACCCTGATTACATGTACTTATAGGGGCCGAGATTTGATGGGTACAAACGAATTATGTTTTGTATAACTTAATTTGTGCGAATATAAAGAGAGGCTTTTTTTTTTTTTTTGATTTTTTATTAGGAAACATTAAAAAATAAAAAAAATATTCAAATACTATATTATAGAAAAATATTACATGAAAAATACAATATTTTTAAATCAGCATCACTCTTTTCAAGTTTCCCTTATTTTTCATATAAACAATAAAAAATTGGAAACCCAAAATTATTTTGAAAAATATGCTATTGATGGGACGACGTTGCTTGTTACTAATTAGCCACTTATTATATAGAACCCATTTCTTTCTTTTTTTCTTTTTGCCTTTTTTTCTTTTCACAGGGGATGCTTCCAAACAAATATGTTTCAACAACTGTAAAAAAGGATGAAAAATTGAATTTAAGATGTTAAGATTAAAATATATAAGGATAGTCATGGTTCAGTGAGTTAACAAGGGAACAAAGAAAGTTTTATTTCAAATTTTTTATTTTGTTTGAAACAATAGATTTTAGTATTATATATATATTCTAAATAAATTTCTTTACTTTAAGCTTTGGAATTAAACTAAACAAGATCAACTTAATGATAATATTATGATTATAACCTTATTATATTTGAAAAGAAATTTAAATTTAAATAAGTATTGTACCAAGCATTACTCTTCATATTAATACCAACTCCATTGTCTAAATACGCATGAGGGTATTTGTATCAACCCAATACTCATATAAAGTATAACAAAGATACAAAACAAAATATATCATCATTTAGCAACATCACCATACTTTAATACACAACACAAAAGAGCATTTTTGAAGGGAGAAAAGTTTATCTGATAAGAAGTAAAAAATATTATAATTGTCAATTAACAAAAAATATATTTATAGATTATTATAAATATTATATTATCTAACAACATTTCATTAATTTTATAGTAATTTTTGAGACAAATGTTCAAATTTTAGCTAAAATAATATATTTTCATTCAAATTTAATTATATTCTACTGAGTTACTGTAGAACTACTATTTTAAAAAGTGTATCAAATGTGTGTGTATATATATATATATTAAATATAAAACATGTGTAAGTATAATAGATTTAAATTAAAAGATTAAATAGTATAAAGTAATATGATCCAATCATATCAGATATCCGTGTAAATTTAGTGGGCTTAAAAATATAAAAAATGTGTGAGGCATAAAATTATAACATATTACTATACACATTAAATTCAAAAAAAATTGAAGGGAGGCAAGTCCTTGCCCTCAATCATATATAGCTTTGCCAGTGGTTATAGTGTACAATAATATTAATTAAAGGTATTGTCACAATATTTTTTATACTTTTATTTTTTAGGAAATTTTCTAATTTTTTACTTTATTTTTACAATTAAAAATTACATTTCAATTATTCAAAAATAATTGTTAACAAGAATTTGATAGAAAATTTAATATTTTTAAATAGTATAAATAGATTGTATCCATTCAAAACTAGGCCTAATAAGTTAAGCTATATCCTTGATCTTACATTGTCTTTCATCTGGTACGAAAAAAAAAAAATTTAAATAGATTCAATTTGTTCCAGTGAAATAAATCAAAATAATGTCTCAATGTCTGCATTGAGTGTCCAGATAAGAATGCACCTGAACTGGAAGTAGTATGAGGAATTTGAATTAGGGTGCACGTGTCCATGTTATAGCTCCTCATTGCAACTTCTTCATGTAAGGTCACGTAGAGAATTGAAGGTCATCCTTGCTTGCCTTCGGATTTATTAAAACCAACAATGTTGTTCCAATCTTGCAGAGACAAAAATTCCTTTGTCTTAGCATAAGGTTGCTTAAACTATCACCTTGTTACTTTATGTCCAACATTCAAATAAGCTAACTTAGAAGATCTAGGTCTTGTTTGGTATGCAGTAATGAATTTTGATAAAAAAAAAAAATGAGAATAAGATGAAATAAATAAGAAATTTTTAATGTCAAAATCTGTTTAGCATATTGGGAATGAAAAGGAGAATGAAGTTACAAAATTTGTTTAATATGATGAAAACAATGAAAGAATGAGAATGGTAATTAGATAAAAAGACCAAAGTGCCTCTGTTATACCTTTATGTCAAAAATATTAAATTAATATTTTTAAAAAATATTTTTACGATAGTCTTAATAAACAATATTAAATTATTTATAATAAATATGATAAATGATTTTATAATTTTTGCACAACAACGCTTGTCATTTTTCAGTTTGCTTCAAGAAAGATTTCGAAACAAATTTATACTCCTACGAATGCCAAGTCTTTCCGTCACTCACTTGATGGAATGTGTTCTCCTATAATTAGTTAGAAAGCCCTTTCCCACGGAAGTAGAATTGCAATGTACCAAACACCAAGCTGTCCTCTCTCTCTCTCTCTCTCTCCCCTGAGCCACTTTCCTTACTGCCAAACACTGCATAATGATTTGATTGACCAGTGCTGCCAACATAGAGGAATCTAGCCATTTATGTTCATGTACAACTTGATTTTTTGTTTTCCAAATCACAAATGGTATATCTAGGATTTCCTAAGTTACATTCTTTAATTGATCAAAGGTTGCTTCGCCTCATGGAGAACCACGTTTTGTACCATTCTATAAGATCATGATTTTCAAATTAATCAACTCTTAAACCCAATGAGGATGCGAACAAGAGACTTCTAGCAAAAGGACGGAGAAGAAAGAGGCGTCAAAGAGATTCACCAAAGGCACAACAAAGATTACATATTAATTTAGTTGAAATATGGCATTCAATAAGTAACTCTCCAATTGGCAAAGCTTTAAAGATAAGACACCGTGCAAAATGTAGAATTTTTTGTGGAAGCCTAACTAATCATAGTAGTTCCCATTTGGAACCTGTGAGTTTGCTTACTGATTTTACATGTTCACAGTTTTACTTGAGGGAAATGGTCAACTCACTTGTGAACTTAGGCTCAATGTAAACTCTGGCTTAATTCATGAGTTTATGATTTTACCCAAAAAAAATTGTCACCTTGCTTATAAACATGGACTTAATGCAAACTCGCATTAACTCACATCTAACATAAATAAACTTGAATGGATCGACATTTGTGGGGCAAGTTAGGTGAATTAGCCCAAAGAAAAAAGTACATAGAATAATAAAACTAGTGATGAATGGGTTTGTAACATTCACCCCTTGAGTATGAGTGAAGCACTTGACCATCATTTCACCATATCTTGCCTATGATATATATATATATATATATATATATATAGTTTTTAATCTAAATTTATTTATTCATCTGGATTTTTAGAAATATAGAATCAGTATTACAAGGATTAATTGTTATATTGAATGGTTATATATCTATATATGAATTTTGTTGAAATCTCTATGTTATGTATTATGGACTATGAATTGAGGATAAATTTCTTTTGAAATTAGTATAATTTGAACCACATTTGAATAATTATTTATTTAATTTCATTTTAACTATGTTAATTACATATTTCAATTGCTATTTAATAACTAATATAAACTTGTTTTTACAAGTTTATATTATGAGTTTATGGTACAAATTTATCCTTTGTTTACGGTTTTGTCCAAACTCGAGATTTTGATAACTTTGTTCACAACATAAGGTCTAGTGTTATTTCCATTCCAAACCAATTTATTTGGTAACCTAGTGGCAGAGAGTTTTGAAGCAACCTTAATATAACATCTCATTACTAGAGTAAAATTCTTTAAGGTGTTGTATATTCCAATAAGCATGATCAAGCAAACTAAGGTTGAATACTCTATTATAAGCATAGTTCCTTCTTGGTCAGATGTGTCACAATAAGTTTGAATCATCAGCTTATAGCAGATCTATTATACAGCTTTTGATCAAACAATTTTTTTTAAAATTTTTTTTTGTTAAATTTTTTTAAAATAATAGATCACCTGTGCACAGCAGATTCACTGTATAGCGGGTGATCCGTTTTGGTGTCTTGATAAATAGCAGTTGATAGGAATTTGTTTACCAAAACCAATATGGCATATAGGCCCAGAGGTGAACCTGTTTTGTATTTGCTAATCCCTTTCCACTTCCAAAACAATTAAGAACGATTTAATAATATACCAAGATGATTTATATCATAAAACTTTCGATACATGGTAAGAAAGGTAGAATTGGAATTATTAAGCATTCGCCAAACCTATTTAGCCAAAAAAGCTTTCTTAAAAACACGGGTCTTCCTGATAGCCCTCGCTATTGCAAATAGTGTTCCAATTCAATATATGAATGTGTGTCTTTTATTCCTTGAATCCTTGTAAAGGGTTCGCTATTTTGGCTCTTATAATTTTGTTGGGAGCTCAAAGCAAGATAGATTATATACTAATTTTGAGTTGAGAGCATATATGATCAAAGTAAAACAATCTTCTTGAACCACAAATATGAGTTTTAACTTACGAGTTGAATTTGACTTTGAATTTTTGATTTGGATAATCGATGAAAAAACAAACATTAAAAACTTTTTCTTTGAATAAACTCATGAATAGTGACGAATTAGTAATAGATAATACTCCACCACTAAATTGTTCAATAACAAGAATGTTTATCACTTATATGTTTTAGATCAATTATGAAAGGCATGAATTAATAGCAAATGTATTTGGTTACTAAAATTTAGGATAAACTACTCTCCTTGAGAGATGCTCAAATTACATGGCTCTTCCCTAAAATAAAAAGATGTTGCAATTATATATATATATATATATATATTGACCAAAAGATATATAAGACTAGTATAAAATGAGTAAAATACTATTTTGGTCTCTCATTTTTTAGTCTAATCTTAATATAGTCCCTCATCAATTTTTAGTCTCAATTTAGTCCATCACTTATAAGTATAGTTTCGATTTAGTCTCTCACTAATTTCCAATATCAATTTTGTCCCTTACTAATGTAAATATGGTCATATTTGGTTCAAATTTAGTTGAGAATGAAGGACAAAATATTTAACCTTCACATTTGTGAGAAACTGAATTGATATTAAGCTCATACGTGAAAGATTAAATCAAGATTGGACTCATAAATGAGGGGACTAAATTGAAATTATAAATTAGTGAGGGACAAAAATGTTACTTAAATGATCTGTGAGGGACCAAAATAGTTTTTGACTCAATATAAAATTGTCAATTTTTTAAATTTTAACAAATTTTAAAATCACTAGTAAAAATAAATTATCAAAAACAAAAAATATTCAAAAAAATTTTAAAGTAAACTAATTAATTGATAATAATTGAATTTCATGAATAAAGTTTGTATTAAATATATATTATTGTTGAAGATATTTTGGTTTCAAGGGGTAAGCATATATTTTCAATCAAAACTAAGAGGTGGTTGTGTAATTTTAACATCTCTCAAGAAAAGAGGGAGTAATTTAGCTCTTAAGTTTAATAAATTGCAAAAGAGTGACGTCCCTGGTGACATGCAAATTATTCTTCTCTAGAATCTTAGTGATGTATTTTACCCTTTTTGTTGTAGTGCTTTTCAAGTATTATTAAAAGAGGATTTTCAAGAATGTAGAGGTTCACAAATGACCCAAATCCATATAATCCTTAGGATTAATTCAATTATTTGATTCTTGAACAATGTGATATGGATGATTGGGGATGTAATCTCCTAAGTTTTATTGTTGTCGTTGTTCTTACGAGCAGATTTTCAGTATGCACAATTCTTAAATTTGAATTGTTAGATAAAATATTTGGGACTATACGCAATTAAATTTTGAAATTTTGACCGCACACATTGACTAATTTTAGTATGAACTATCAGATTGTGGATTTTCTTCAATATTAACCGTTCAATATCAACCGTTAAACACACGTGAGTTGCATGCTTTGTTTCTATGGTTACTTATGCTCGCTAGTTGTGTGCAGTTACTTACTTTAACGAGTATGTGCTCATGACAGTAGTTACTTACTGTCCAAGTTTTGTGCTCTACGATTATATTCCAATAGGTTCTATTTATATGCTTTATATGACATCTGGACAAATGATTTTCATACTGATTACTTTATTTATGTTGTTTACAAAGTTAATTTATAATAAATGATTACACTGTGACATAAACACTTCATACATAAATACCATTTTTCTTTAAATTGTGAACTATTAATATTATATCAAGTATGCTTGTTGAACCATTATTATAAATTCCTATTTTCAAAAGAAAAAAAAAAAAACTCCCATTGCCATGGCTTGTCGTAACATAGTTAGCATTATTAATGTTGTTCTAGTTCCATCGTTTATCCTTGTATCTTCTATTTTCTAACTAGCCAATTTAATTTGTTCATTGGCTGTCTTACTGTGAATTATATACTTCTTTTATTTGATCATTTAAGTTATCTGTAGCTTTTATCTAAACATATAAATGCGATTTGTGAACTTCAATATCAGTACTAGTTTAGCCATAAGAATACATTGATTAGAAATAGAGTAGAACATGAAACTGTCTACTATAAACTGTAGAAGCAGAGAGCATACAATCATTAAGAAACAAACTACATTATGACTAATGTAATCACTTTCTTAGTCATATAAAAAGATATCACCAACATTGAGGGCAAATTAGTACCATTACTCAATTAAATGGAATTCTATAAGAAATAATATATAATATATTTCAAACTACATAAGTTTCAAACTTATGCAGCTATCATATACCATTGTTCGAATAAAATAGAGAAAAAGGAGACAATTATTCTATGGCTACATGAGTAGATTATGTTTCAACAAAACCTAATATATTAAAGTGCACTGCTAATTACGAGCGTGAGAATTGCTTTATTCATAGATGCTATAAATAGAGTAAATAAAATTAAAGACTGAAAAGAAGAAAATTTATAGATTACACAAGGTTAAAATGTATTTCAGAATTACTTAAGGATAGAAAATATAGTTTGAACAAAGGTGAGAATGAGAAGTACAATTCCAGCAATAGAAGCGACAGTTTTCCAAGGTGTCTGGCAGTAATCACGTTTCAAAGTGGCCTTCATATTATGCCAAGGATTTCTATAGAACTCATTCAATTCTCTGCAGATATTCTGGTATTCAGAAATGAAACTAGATCGAGTGACATTTCTCAAGAGACCATTAAATACTTTAGCAACATCATTGGTATCACCCAGACCATTGTGGATTATTTTATTATGAATGAGGACCTCCACATCTTTATCTGAGTTGACTAGACAATCCAATATCATAGCATAGTCAGTGATGTAAGACTTTTCATGAAAACAACATTGCTCTAAAGCTATCATATTGCGGAACAAAGTTTCAGTGTGATTGTCCACTGAAATCTCTGGGATCTCAAGAACACGCCCTTTAAACTTCAAGTCTAGTAAGCACTTACTTGTGGAACCACTGAACTTCACTCCTGCTTCCTGTAATTTATTTGCACTGTATGAAAGAAAATCTTCCACTTTGTATTGATCCATCTTAGGTGTCGGTTTTGGCAAGTGAAATAATCTAAGAAGATCAGTGAAGTGCATTATCTCAACATCAGGATTAGCCTCTAACCCCTGTAAGTTAAATAATTCAAAGAATTGATATGTGAGCTCAAGAAATGCTGGATGAAAGTCATGGGGAAATGCCATATTATATAGCTTTTCAAGAATAAAGAAAGGAAGTTGATTCTCAAGTAAGAGTAAATCAACTATAGTATTCCCCAGCCATGGTTCTGATATGTAAGGGAACTTCCTGAATAGTTCAATTATGAAAGCAGCACCTAATAATATCACATTCACAAGTGCCCTCTTGTTGAGTTTGACGTCCTCCGAGTAAGAAGCACGAACTTTTGGTTCTGCCTCTTGAACAAAGTTGACCAACTTATGAAAACTTGTTTGAGCTTCATCTATAAATCTTTTGAGGAATCCTTGTTTCACTCTTTCCATGCCTTGCAACCTCACAGTTCCATAATGAAAGGGGCCAATTGAAACAACCGTTGGTGTGTAATCTTCTTCTTTCAGCATACGAATCTTATGATCCACCCGACAAATAGATTTTGTAGATTTCCAAGGACCATATTCGCCATAGTGAGATGACAAAGGACTATCTTCGATGTGAATCCTCACATCATCTTCCATCTATCAAGGCAATTATCAATTTTATAAGAGAAATAAAAAAAGGAAACATAAGCTTCTGAAACGACAAAGTGTGTTTTACTTAGTAACTGATTAATTTTGCATTTCTCATATTCACTTCTGTTTCAATTATTGGGAAAAAAACACATTTGATTTAGTGCTACAGCAGAACTCATTAGTTCTGATTCATTCTTACTATAGCGACAAAATTATGGTTCATGCTAGAAACATCTATAAATGTGTGGCTTGAATAATTGAATAATTAGCATTAGAATAAACTAATTATTTAGTTTAGGATATTTAATTTTAGCCTTCAAAAATATAAATGTACTAGTTAATTCTAAAAAATAATATAAAAATAGTATATGTTAGTTCTTTTTGGTATTTTTAGATCATTTGATAAAATATATTAACATACGTAAAATTATTCAAATGGCACAAATATTTTGTTAGAGGCTATTTTAATAATAGTTATAAACTACATATTATTTGTATTAAATACAATGCATTTATCATCATTGAAATTCAACTTGTAGACTTTTTGAATTAATTGACTAATACTTAATAAATTTTATATGAGGTCTGAAACAAAAAAGAAATTATAAATCAATTTCTACGATAATTAGGAGATCTTCTATTCCGGGGACTTTGACCATGATCATTCTTTTTATCTTATCATTTATGAAGATACTTATTTCAATTGAAAAGATTGCTGTAAGATTTGTTCAAATCTTTGCGTTCTTTTCTCATGTGCTAAGAGAGATCTTATTAGCTTCATTAGGATAAGTTTTGATACATTCTTAGCTTCTTGCAGTCGCCATATAATTAAATTTGGCTTCTCAATAATTTTTGAATGATTTTCTTATACTCTATTGTGTTTTCACGGTTTCTTAATTGATTAATAATATTACTGACACAAGTGAATAATGTTTATATTGTTTTGTCTTCCTTCATTAGTAAGGTAAGAAAATTTATTCATAAAGATTGAAGTTTAATATTGATTACCTTATAATAACTCTCTAAGATCTCCCATGCTTTCTTCGCTGTCTTCGCATTCATAATTATGGGAAAAATTATATTGCTTACCCCTTGTTGGATGAAGAATAAGGCTTTTGCATCTTTTGCCTTATATTCCTTTTGCTTTATAGCTGTCCATGTTGCCTGTTCTTCTTGGATTGATTCTTGAAATCCTTCATCTACTATATCCCACAAGTCTTGTGAGATAAGTAATGTCTTCATTTTTATACTCCAAAAATCAAATGCTTCTCCATCAAATATAGGGATGGAACCTTGGGTGTAGTTGAAGATAGAGAGGTTAGAGGTAGAAATGGAGGCAATGAGGATTAAGATACAAGATGTAAAAGTATGGTAACAAGGTGGCTTGGATTTCTTGGCACAATTTGCTACACAACTGCCTTATGTATCGAACTGATCAACTCCTATATATACTAATGTAAGTTGGTGGCAATATTCCTCTGCATAACCGACTCGCTTTTTATTTTTTAATTTTATATGTTTGCTTCTATTATCATTGTCTCTATTTCATAGCTTCATTTTCTGCTGCACATTGGATTTGATTGATGGCTTCATGGACAGATTATTTTAGATTATATTATAATTAATATATAATGCTGTACTTATTCTTCCTGATAAATGACTGGAGTTTGGATTCGCAGAAGAAATAGTTAGTCTCATTTTCTTTTCTGATTTTCAAATATTTAGAGCATCATAGTTTCCAAGAAGTTCCATTTTTTGAATTATTTTTACTTTTCAAGGAAGTAATATACTCGAGAAATAAAGGAGTAATCTACAAAAATAGTCATTTAAAGTGATAAAACATGCCTAAACCCAATGGTTAAAAGATTCCGTAGTAGAAAAACTTGGGGGAAATTAAAAGAGATCGTAAAGAATGAGGTAAAAAATGAGAATGATAAGGAAATAATTCTTCTTCTAAAAAAATGCTTTCGTTGAATTAAAGATTCTCTAGAGGACCCAAAATAAGTTTTTTTTTCAGCTTTTTTACAATTTTTAATTTCCTTTTATATGTGTAACATCCCAAAATAACCAAAGTTAGAGATATAATTTAAGAAGAGATAACAGTGTAAATATTAAAAAATAGGTTTCTATGAGATAGAAAAACTTCTTAATCAAAACACAAAAATGATTTGAAGAATAACTTTAGTGAAATGAGATAGATCTTATGATGCATATTTTATATGAAAAGAATTAAAAGTACAATAAGAGGGAGGGATTAATGTGAAAGATAAAAAATTGGCTGGGATAAAAATTACAATTTTAATGTTGTAGAATTTCATGTCAGCTAGCGGAAACAAGCCCCCACATATTAAATTTCCCATGAATTAAATTAAAACTGACAGAATTTAATAAAAAAGATATACGGCATGCGTTTGATAAAATTTATTTCATATTGAGCATGGAAGTATTTAATTTACGTGATAGAAAGTTAGAATTAGATATTTTATAATTAACGCTCATGATAAATTTCTAATCATGTTATGTTTGTGTATAAATTTTTTGAGCTTGGTACAATAAAAAAACGTTTTTATTAGTAAAATCCCATAATACAAAAAAAATCACAGACAAACAATATAAATTGAAGGGAGTGAAAATAAAAATATCCGAGACTGAGCATATTTTAAAGGGGTGTCAGAGTGATCAAATTCTCCGTGCATATATGAATAGCTATATATGAACAACCATATTTGATCAACCTGATGAGTTGTTCCAGAATTTTGAGGCATACGGGTGATGAAGCAATAAATTTAATACATATATTAATAGCCAGAAATTTGGAGTCTTGGTAAAACTTTTAACATTGAAAATAATTTGCAACGGTTATGAAGCCATACAGTGAAAATTTTACTTATTGAAGAGGAAAAAAAATATTCCTTCTTTTTATTATAACTATCCACTTAATCTCATCCGTAAAAATACACAAATTTAACAATGAACAGCATAATATGAATATTGAGGCAAAAAACTTTAACAAAATTACATTAAATTTTTTTTAGTTTCATTCTTAATTGCTCGTTTTAAGGTTTCTATAACCTATTGAAAGCTTTTAGTATAAATAGTGAGAAAATATAGGTCAACCCATTTAAGCCCTGTTTTCCCTTTATTTAAATTTAGATAAAAATAATAATACGGGAAAATGAATATTGAATCAATAATATGCGTTAAAGTTATGATAAAAAGAAGGAATAAATATTTTTATTCAATAATTTTTTGTGGATTTTTGTTATCCATATTTAGCTTGTCATCAATGCTGTTTTTCCTGATTCTGCATATTATTGAGGCAACATTACGATTACTTAATGAATAACCTTTAACCAAAGCCTCAACCAAAGCAAGTTTTATTACCACAAAAGGTTAAAACTCATGCTCCCACCATCTCAAAGGCAAGGAATCACAATAGGAAGGTATTCGCTTTACTCCCTCCTATGCCATTGCACCCCAGACGACGCCGTTACGTATTGCAGTATTAGAAAATAAAATAGGAATTGAATGACGTGGCGCCATGATATCCCTTCGATGAAACTAACGGTCATTATGTGTGTACTGTAGAATCTGCATTAAAACACTCTACTGCAGGCGATCTTCTAGATATGCGACAAAATCCAGGACACTAGCTGCAGCCTCTGGTCAACACACGTGAACCTTGCCTATTGTACCTACACTTGATCTATCATGGCTAAGATCTTGCCTATTGTACCTAACCCATTGCCATGTGGTAATACAGCAACCATATTTCATAAATGCATATATATTTAAATGCATACATGGTTAGCTAGGAATTTGGAATCTTGATAAGACTTTTAGCAGTTAAAATAATTTGCAATGGTTATGAAGCAATAAAGTGAAAATTTCAAATCCAGTGAATTTAAATAAAGCATTTATATTTTATTACGTGGGATTCACATTTTGTGAAAATATACATGTAAAACTTAAAAGTATTTAATTCATGCATACATGAGATGTGTGATAAATTATTTGTGCTATATTTATATATGTTTTATTAAGAAATCATATTTTGAATAAAATAAATTTATTTATTAACTAAATAATGTTAATTTCACGTGTTTAAAGATTGAATTATTTAGTTGTTTTTTTATATTAAATTTTTATAACTTCAAATTATTTTGATAGAAGATAATTGTTTTATTAAAAAGAAATGAAGATTAAGACGAATTCAAGAACAATATTCAAAGATATTTTAAAGATTTTGAAAGATGAAGGAATAAAGGTCATATGGTATTCAATTTTAAATGATAAACACTTTTAACTTCAAATCATTGTTGAACCCTTAGGCAGAGTTTGAACATGGTCGTTGAAATATTTCTACTGAATTGTAATCGAAACACAAGATAATATTAACATGAAATGAATGATTATATTTTATATGAAAAGGACTAAAAGTAAAATTAGTAGGACAAATATAAAAGAAAAGAATATTATCAGGGTAGAAATAATTCCTTTAACTTTTTTTTAGAATTTCATATGGAAGAGGTCCCATATATTAAATTTGAATTTTATTAAAGTAGTTAAAATTTATTATGTGAAATGTAACATTCCAAAATATATGTAGCTAAATATATATGATCTTAGTAAATGTATAAATAATAATAAAGCCTCTAAATTAAAATTTAAGATGATTTTACAAATAATATTAATAAAACGAAATAAATTTTATAATATATATTTCATAAGAAAGAAATAAATAAAAAATATAATTTGTGATAGCAATTATAACATTAACACAATTTTAAAAATTGAGACCGTCGGCACAAGGTGTGTGAAATAGTACGGCCTACGTTTGAAAAAAATTTGAAGAAGTGGGCCTACGTTTGAAAATGGCTGTGGATCCTCTCCAGGGAGATTCTCTAGAGTTACTGTTTATGAATAAAAAATAATTTTTATTATTTTAATATATTTTTATTAATTTAATATTATTTTTTATTATTATTTTTTATTGAAGATTGAGAAAATCCGAACTCGTTTGAAAATAATCTCAAGAAGTAGGGTCTACTTCTGAAATTTATTGAAGCAGTGGGGTCTCCTATCATTTAATGCCAAGCATTCTGCCATTACATAGCACGCACGTCCTTCATTTTTCGAAATTAGAGAAAATAAAGAGAGATTTTTCCAGTGGAAGAAGTCAGATTGTGATTGGAAAAGATGTAGAACACTCTAATTTTTTACTACATTATTTGTTTAAAATTATATTATTAATATATTTTAGTATATTTTATTATGTATATATTTAGTTAATTCAATTTATTTGTAAATTGACACAGTATAACTTTTAAAGGGAGATTAAATTTTAAAATTTTAAAATTTATTATAATAATAAATTGATCAATATTATAATATAATAATGATCGTAAAAATAATATGATAAAATAGTTATAACTATCAGATAGTAATCATAAAAAATTAAATATGTATTTATGTATTAAATTATATAGTTTAAATTAATATTCATAATTCTTATAATATGTAAAATAATTTTTATATATTTTGAATAAAATACATAAAATTTATAATAAAATATATTTAATAAGAAAGAAGTAAATAAAAAATAATATAATTTGTCATAGCAATTATAATATTAACACAACTTCAAAAATCGAAACTATCCGCAGAAGATTTGTGAAATAGTACGACCTACGTTTGAAAATAATTTGAAGAAGTGGGCCTACGTTTGAAAAAAATTTATAGAAGTGGAGCCTACATTTGAAAATAATTTCAAAAAGTTGGGCCTGCTTTTCAAATTAATTAAAGCAGTGGGGTCTCCAATCATTTAATGCGAAGCATTTTGACATGAGCTATGAGAATTTAAATTTATTATATTTAAAAAATTCTCAATTATTATATTTTCATTAAATAGTTTACATTTTAATACATATAAAATAATTTTTAATAGTATTTTAAAATTTATAATATAAAATTTTTATCCAACTATTTAAATTTTATTAAATTCATATATATTTAAAATTTAAAATTTATCAAATCTAAACCCCTATATAGCACACATGTCCTAAGTATGATATCGTCATTACAAAAAAATTAAATATACATTTATGTATTAAGTTTTATAATTCAGATTAATACTCATAATTTTTACAATATGTAAAATGATTTTTATATATTTTGAATAAGATACATAAAATTTATAATCCCACCTAAATTGATAAATATTTTTGGTAAAAATTATGATAGAAACAGAGGAATACAAGCTATCATATTTAGAAATATATTCTCCTTTTTTGTTTGCATTTACGTAAGAGAATGATATAAGCTTTGTTTTAACATAAACATAACTATGTTTTGTATAACTTAATTTATAATTTTAAATGAATTAAATCTAACAGCATGTCAATTTGTTTGGGTGAATCAAGAGAGGCTTTATATTTTTTTTTCTAATCAGGAAACATTTAAAAATAAAACCAAGATTTAAATCCAATACTGTAGAAAAATATCACATGAACAACGCAATATTTTTAAATCAGCATCACAATTTTTAAGTTTCCCGGTATTTTTCATATAAAAATAAAAAAATGGAAGCCCAAAATTCTTTTGAAAAATATGCTAGTGATGGAACGACGTTGCTTGTTACTAATTAGCCACTTATTATATAGCAACCAAATCTTTCTTTCTTTCTTTTTTTCTTTCTTTTTTCAATAGGGAATGCTTCCAAACAAATGTCTCAACAACTGTTAAAAAAACGGTGAAAAATAGAATTTAAGATGTTAAGATAAAAATACTTAACAATAGTCATAGTTTAAAGTTTACGATTTAGGTTTTGACTTAAAAAGAGAACGAAGAAAATTTTATTTCAAATATTTTATTCTGTTTGGAAAAAAAAGATTTTAGTATTATATGCTTTAAATAAACTTATTTACTTTAAGCTTTTGAATTACACTAAACAAGATCAACTTATTAATAACATTATGGTTATATCCATCTTAAACTAACAAAAACAAAAAAAACTTAAATAAGCTTAGTACCAAGCGTTACTTTCGTATTAATATCAACTTCTCTATTTAAATAGGCAAGAGGGTATTTATATTAACACATTACTCATGTAAAGTATAACAAATATACAAAATAAAATATACCATCATTTAGCAACATCACGATACACAACTCAAATGAGCATTTTTGAAAGGAAAAAAGTTTATCTGATAAGAAGCATAAAAATTTATAACTACTAATTTACAAAAAAATGTACATTTATAGAGTATTATAAATATTATTTTATCCAACAATATTTCATCAATTTTATAGTATTTTTAGAGACAAATGTTCAAATTTTAGCTAAAATAACATATTGTCATTCAAATTTAATTATGTTCTACTGAATTATTGTAAAACTATTATTTACAAAAATATATCAAATATATACATATATTAAATATAAAACACGTGTGGGTCTAATGGATTTAAATTAAAATATCAAATAATATAAAATAATATGATCCAATCATATAAGATATGCTAGTAAATTTAGTGAGTTAAAAAAATATAAAAAATGTGTGAGGCATAAAATTATAACATATTACTATACACATTAAATTAAAAAAAATTGAAGGGAGGCAAGTCCCCGTTGTCTTTTTTTTTTTATTATTTATCAATAAAAGGTCAAGAAACGCTAATACTCAGAGAAATCTATGGAACAGAATTGGAGAAACAAGTTAACACATGGAAATGTTGATCTCTGAAATGCCTTATTCATTTGTTTTTGCCAGACCGTGATGATGTTTGAGTCTTTTAAATCTTTTGATATGGTTTTCTAAGTCTTCACTAAGAACCTCTAGATGTCCCATAAGTGATCTTGATCTTGAAAAGTTTTCCGTGTCCTTGTTGTCCATAAAGTAGAGATCCAGATTTTCCAAGCTAAGATTAGGCCATTCATCATTTCTTAAAATCCAATCCAGGACAAATCTTGTTGTACGAAGGATAAGAATAGTCATTGCCATGTTTGATCTATCATTCCATGCCCAAGATTTGAGGTGGTCACCACGGAAATAAACAGATATAATGGGTAGATGCTTCCTTTTGGTTTTATTGGGTTTTATGAACCAACTGATGATTTTCCATCCAAACTCCCCACCGTCAATCATATATAGCTTTGCCGGTGGTTATAATGTACAATAATATTAATTGAAGGTACTGTCACAATATTTTTTATACTTTTAATAATGAGGAAAAGTTCTAATTGTTTACTTTAATTTTACAATAAAAAATTAATTTTTTGATTATTCAAAAATAATTGTTAACAAAACTTTGATAGATAATTAAATATTTTTAAACAGTATAAATAGCTTGTATCCCTTCAAAACTAGGCCTAACAAGTTAAGCTCCATCCTTGATCTTACATTTTCTTTCATATGGTATAAAAGATTTTAAATTGATTCAATTTGTTCCAATGAAATAAATCAAAACAATGTCTCAATGTCTTAATCTTATTCTTATTAGGATGAGGCTCAATTTATGTCTGCATTGAGTATCTAGATAAGAATACCCCAGACAACTAGAAGTAGTTTAAGCTGAGGATTTGAATTGGGGTGTATGTGTCTATCATAGTTGTCAAACTTATGAGTTTATTATCCATGTTTACAAGTTTACGGTTATACATAAGGAAAATGTGTCAACTCAGTGTAAACTCAGGCTTAGTGCAAATTTAGATAAACTCATGAATTGACTTATAGAGTCTACCGAATTTGTGATTTTAACGTGTCAACAAACTTATAGTTAACAACATACGAATTGAAACATAAGACAAAAAGAGATATAGACAAGTTTTTATTTTTTATTTTCCATAAAACCATTATAATCTACTTTATTGCAAGTTTTAATATACATAAAAATAATAAGATTACATTAAATATGCACTTATTAAAATACAAATAAAATAAATATCACTCAATTACTTATATTGAAAGATTATTTATGTATGATTATGTTAAAATATTCATGTTGAGTATTACATCTTATGAAATATAAATAATTTTTGGCTGACAAAGTATAATTTGAATTGCATTTGCGCAGCCTTATTTAAGGACAATGCCTGTCAATTTTTTTAGTTTGCTTCGAGAAAGATATTGAAACAAATTTTACACTCCTAGGAATGCCCAGCCTTTCCATCACTCACTTGATGGAATGTGTTTTCCCGTGACTAGCTAGAAAGCCCTCTCCCACGGAAGCAGAATTGATTGACCAGTGCTACCACCACAAAGGAATCTAGCCATTTATGTTCATGCACAACTTAATTTTGTGTTTTCCAAATCACAAATGGTATATCTAGGATTTCTTTAATAACATTCTCTAATTGATCAAGGTAGCTTCACCCCGTGGAGAACCACGCTTGGTACCATTCTATAAATCTTGATTCTCAAATTAATAAACTCTTAAACCTAATGAGGATGCAAACAAGAGACTTTTAGCAAATGGACAGAGAAGAAAGAGGTGTAAGAGAGATTCACCTATGGCACAACAGAGATAACATATTAATTCAGCCAGAAAATGGCATTCAGTAAGTAACTCTCCAATTAGCAGTGCTATCACGACTTGAGCCAGTAAAGTGTGACCAGCATGGGGATAACATGTCATTCATCCTCGTGAACCTGTCAGAACCCTCATAACAGCAGAACCTATATAAATATATATTAAACAAACATAGATCACATAACTCTTTATATAGATAGTTTCTGACACACTATAGTAATACATTAAACATTTAGCCTGTATATTAGGGAGAGATTAAACTGAATCATAAAAGTACTAAAAGATATAGCTCTAGCAGTAGGCTAGACTTACTAAGGAATTAATCACCAAAATTAAAATTTCGAAAGTGGACGTTCTGGATTGGCACTGAGAATTAGAAAAAAATGTTAAATAATGGGGTGAGTAGAAACTTAGTGAGCATGTAACTCTAATATTGCAAAAATTAAAATACACTTACGGTGGTACATCTTTCGAAATTTAAGACCAGATATCATACAGACATAATTCAGTGATACTAAAAGAGAAAAATCATCAACAAAATGTAATTGGGAATCTCCTACAGAACCAGTAATTACAGAGTACAGAGCTAACCCAAGGCTAGTGATAACAGATCTCAACAAATACTCATTCAGCCATAAGCTCTGAGTAAATATCATAATGGGCCTCGATCTCAAAAAGAATATGAAGGTAAGGATATCATACCCAACCTTATCAAAATACCAATCACAATGCACTACAGCTAACATCAACTTACGTTAGCTATAGGGTTTTGTTCTGGACATATTCCCAATATTTCAAAGATAAATAATTATCCATGTACAGATATCAAAAATTTCAAAATCGTACCACTTCAGAATTTAGATTTTAGTATTTCTAATAATTCAATATTCAAAATCATGATGAATAATTTAAAATAATATTATGCATAATTAGGATTATCTACTCACCTGAGAGGAGTATATCAACCTCTTTCTATCCTTGATTATAATTGCTTTGTTGAAAATATTCTAGTCACCTAAAAAAAATATTAAATAAAATACTTTTAACATCCAGTCCTCATAATTAATTTAATTATTTGATTTTGTCACAGAGCTAATTAATTATTTTGTATTCATCTTTATCCATTTTATCTATTTCTTTACTAATTATTTAGAAAATGAATTTATGGGCCACTTAAAGAATACTTTAAAATTCTTATAACCTATAAAATTCTTAAAGAATACTTTAAAATTGAATTTATGGGCCACTCACTATTTTTCGACAATCAACGGCTGGCAAGGCTAACTAAGGGGCCAGTAAGTGTCTTGGGGTGCTATTCATCCACTAACTATCCTTCGATGGTGGCGACAGTGGCCAGAAGCTTAATGGAATGGTGAGCACAGAGAAGACAAAGTTGCAGCGTGAAGGAGGAGTTTTAGCGTGATGAAATGCTAAGTTTCTGAAGATGTCTGATATAATTTTAAGTTAGTTGTATAATTGGGGGTTAGGTTGAATTATTATAAATAATTGAGGAACTTTTTTCTTTTATATTTTTAAATGTAAAAATATTATATATATATATATATATATATGTTTTATCAGATTAAAATTTTCCTAAAAGATACTTGGTTATCATACTTAGCTGAGTTATAAGTGCTAAAAATGCACAAGGTGAGGTTTAGGTATTAATTTTGGTTACATTCTTTGGTAAAAGTTTATCTGCATCCATATTTATTCTGACTGAGTTCCTTTTTTTTTTTTTCCCTCTTTTGAGTATAAATTTTTATGGGTATTACATTCCTCCCCATTTAAGAAATTCAGTTCCTAAATTTAATCATCTACATACCTAAATTTTGAAATAATTAAAGGTACTTAACCCGCATTTCATTCTCTACTTCCCACGTTACTTTCTCTTGGGAATGATTTTGCCATAATACCTTCATGGATGAAATCTCCTTCGATCAAAGCTTTTTAACCTGCCTATCCAGAATTGCCACAGGAACCTCTTCGTAGGTTAACCCAGCTTCTAACTGAACATCTTAGGTTTTTAGCACATGAGATGGATTTGGTAAGTACTTCGTAAGCATAGATACATGAAACACAAGATGTTCATTCATTAGTTCCAGAGGTAGAGCTAAGTGATACGCCACTGCTTCGATTTTTTCTAGTATTTCAAAAGGCCCAATATAACAGGGGCTTAATTTTCCTTTCCTCCTAAATCTCATTATACCCTTCATCGGAGATACCTGGAGGAACACTTGATCACCCACCATGAATTCCAAACCTCACTTTCGATTGTCCGCATATGCTTTTTGTCTTTTTTGGGCACTTAACAATCTCTTCCTTATCATCTTCACCTTATTTACGATGTCTTGAACTAATTCTGGTCCCAGTATTCTTGCTTCACCTACTTCAAACCAATCGATAGGAGACCAACATCATCTACAGTACAAAGCTTCATAAGGTGCCATTTGAATACTTGTTTGATAACTATTATTGTATGCAAATTTGGCCAAGGGTAAGTGAGTATCCCAACTCCCTCCAAAGTCTAGAACACAAGACCTCAACATATCCTCTAGTATTTGAATTGTTTATTCTGATTAACCGTTAATTTGTGGGTGGAATGCAATGCTAAGATCTAATTGAGTGCCAAGTGCATCCTGAAATGCCCTATAGAACCTAGAAGTAAATTGGGGCCCTTGATCAGAAATAATTGAAATGGGGACACTATGAAGCCTTACAATTTCATTAGATATATCTAAGCATACTTGGCAACCTCATAAGTTGTTTTCACTGGCAGAAAGTGTGTAGATTTGGTCAGTCTATCCACACTCACCCATATGGAATCAAAACCTTTCAAAGTTTGAGGTAGGCCTATCACGAAATCCATAGTAATTCTTTCCCATTTCCATTCTGGTATTTCTATCTTTTAAAGTAACCTAGTTGGCTTCTGATGTTCAGCTTTCACTTGTTGACAAACCAAGCAACGAAAAATAAAATTTGCCATGTCTTTCTTCATTCCTTCCCTCCAATATAGCTGTTTCAAATCTTGATACATCTTTGTTGCTCCAGGGTGAGTGGTATATGGGGTTTGATGGGTTTCTTCTAGAATTTCTCTTCTGAGTTCGCTATCCTTGGGTACATATAACCTTTGACCATACCATAATACTCCTTCTGACTCCCGAGTAAACTCACTTCGTTTGCCATTCTTAACTTCTTCAATTAACTTTTGAATTTACATATTTGCTACCTAAGCAACCTTCACCCTTTTATTCAAGGAAGAGGAACTTTGAATACCTGCTAATAACACACCTGGCTCTTTAGTTTCAAGCCTAGCACCATTTTCTACTCACCAGTGGAAATCCTCAATCAATGGCCTTCTTATTACTGCTATATGTGCCAGACTTCCCATTGACTTTCTACTCAAGGCATCTGCCACAATATTGGCTTTGCCTAAGTAGTACAAAATAGTGTAATCGTAATCTTTCAACAATTCCATGTACCTCCTTTGTCTTAGGTTAAGATATCTTTGTTTAAAGATGTACTTAAGACTCTTATGATCTGTATAAATTTTGCAAGTCTTGCCATACAAATAGTGATGCCATATTTTTAATGCAAACACCATAGTAGCCATTTCTAAGTAATGGGTAAGATAATTCTGCTTATGTTTCTTTAATTGTCTTGAGGCATAGGCAATCACACAACCATACTGCATCAAAATGCATCCCAACCCGACTCTGGAGGCATTACAATAAATTGTGTAGTCGTTAGATCCTAATGGTAATGCAAGAATAGGTGTTGATGTCAAACAATCCTTCACTTTCTGGAAACTTTCCTTGCATGCTTTGGTCCATTGAAACTTTACATTTTTTCAAGTTAGTTTGGTCATAGAATCAACTATTTTAGAGAAATCTTTCATAAATCGACGGTAATAGTCGGCCAAACCTAAGAAACTACGGATTTCAGTGACCGTAGTTAGTTGGGGCCACTTCTGAATTGCTTCCACTTTACTAGGATCCACTTGAACACCCTTTTTTGAAACCATACGGCCTAGGAACTTCACTTTGTCAAGCCAGAATTGACATTTAGAGAACTTTGCATACAATTGATTTTCTCTCTATATCTATAGCACCATTCTTAAATGTTGTTCATGATCCCTTTCACTCTTTGAGTAAACCAAGATGTAATCAATGAAAACTATAACAAATCGATCTAGGAAAGGCTTGAAAACCTTATTCATTAGATCCATAAAGGTGGCTGGAGCATTAGTTAGTCCAAAGGACATCACTAAAAATTCATAATGGCCATATTGAGTCCTTAAAGCTGTCATAGGAATATCCTCTCGTTTAATCTTCAATTGATGATATCTTGACTGCAAGTTAATCTTAGAAAAGCATTGTGCACCTTGTAACTGATCGAATAAATCATCAATGTAAGGCAAAGGGTATTATTTCATACTATTGCCTTATTTAACTGCCTATAATCTACATATAACCTGAGGGACTTATCCTTTTTCTTCACAAACAAGACTGGAGCTCCTCATGGTGACGAGCCCAGGTGGATAAAGCCTTTATCTAACAAGTCTTGCAACTAATCCTTTAATTCTCTAAGTTCCAGTGTTGCCATTCTATAGGGAGGTATGGAGATCAGCTGGGTGCCTGGTAGTAGATCAATGCTAAATTCAATCTCTCTATTCAGAGGTAGTCTAAGTAGTTCTTTTGGGAATACATCTGGAAACTCATTGACTACCGACACTTGATACAATGCCAAAACTGTTACTTCTATGTCTTGGATTGAGGCTAAGTAGCCTTGACATCTACTTTTTAACAACTTCCTAGCCTCAATGGCCAATATCAAATTGTTAAGAGTCACCGTACGATCGCCTTAGATAATAACATGAGGTTCATTTTGGAATTCACATCTTACAACTTTAAGATGACAATCCATGGTGGCATAACAAGAAGCCAACCAATCTATTCTAAAGATCACATTAAAATCAATCATAGCTAAAATAATTAAATCAACCATTGTTTCATGGCCATCAATCGTAATCGTGTATAACTTACACACTTGATCCACTAAAGTGGATTCTCCTAATGGAGTTGTTACCATAAAAAAGCCCTTTAATTTGACAAGACCCTTGCCAGTTGATTTTGCAAAGTGTGGGAACATAAAAGAATGAGTAGTGCCAGGATTAAACAACACATGAGCAACATGAGAACATACTGTAATTGTACTAGTAATCACTGCATTCGATGCTTGAGCATCCTGTTTATTTTGGAGCAAATATTCGTGTCTGACCCCTTCTAGAAGATGTCTGACCTCTACCAGAAGAAGTTCTACAACCATTTCCTCTACCACCCTAAGTTGAAAATACACCCTAGGGCCTAGGTCCCGTATACGTAAAACCAGACTATCGTACTGAACCCTGGCTAGAGCTGTAAAGTGTCTGAGGGCAATCTCATATCATTTGCCCTACCTGCCTGGATCTAAAGCATGTTCCAGACTTTTTGTGACATGGACCAGAATGAGATTTCCCACACGTGGAGCAGGGTAGTCTACCTCTTGGATACTGTGTTAAATCAGATGTAGTAGCAGGTTTGAAGTTCCTAGAATTCCCTCTATGTCTTTTGATACTAGCCATTATTTGAGTTGATGATTCTGGGTTGGACTCAAATGTTTGATCCAAACCTGATGCCTAAGGCACTTTAGATGATCGACCCATGTAAAACTCCCTGAAGGTTTTCCTTCCTCTGATCACTTCCTCTTCTTCTACACTGTATTATTTTCTCTATCCCTCATCTCAATCATTCTGGCATAGTCTATCGCTACAATGAAGGAGGTAAGCTGACTGATTTAGGGTGCCATAACCCTGAATAATGGTTTTATCAAGCTCATCATAAATCATTTAATTTTGTCCCTTTTAATGGGAACTAAATGAGGGGCATACTTGGATAGCTTAGTAAATTGTATGGCAAATTCATTAACTATACCTTAAGGACTTGCCGTAAACTCTCGAAATCCCTAGTACGTGTATCCCTGATGCTCATGGGTAAAAATCGCTCCATAAGCAATTCTTTGAATTCTTTCCATTCAAGAAGAGGCAACTCAAATGGTTTCCCTTGCAGCAGGGACTCATACCACGATCTCACAACTTTCTTCAATTATAAAGCAGCTAAGGTAACTGATTTCCTCAAAAGATAGTCAAGTGCCACACATATTTGCTCAATGTCTTCAATGAATTGTTAAGGCTCTTCCTGATTATCCATCCTTGAAAAAATGAGAGGCTTGAATTTGATGAATTTGGTTAGAATCCTTTTACTACCAGTCTTTTCAGCTCTAATCTGAGGTTCTCTAGCTCTCATTTGTTCTGTAAGGGGCACAATGGTTAGAAGGGTATTTTGGCTAATCATTTATGTTGCCATCAGGGCTATAAGACTCTCTATAGCTCTCCGAACACCCTGTAGTCTAGCTGCTAATTCTGCATTAGTAAGGACCTGAGGTTGAGAAGGTTCTATCCACTCCTCTAAAACATTCCTGATGGGAGGCCTGGCTGCTTGTCCACCTCTTGCTCGAGGTCTACCAACACTTTTTGCACGTGCTCGTCCCCTACCTTTACCATTAGGGGGTGGTAAGTTAGGCTGAATAGCAGCCCTTACAGAGGCCTCTTCTATGGCTTGATCACTAGTGTTATGTGATCTAAACAACATTGTCCCTTCATATTCAAGAAGAAATTTGTTCAGCCCCAAATCTAGAATTATATACTCTCATAAATGAGATATGAAATAGACTAGATAAATGACACTAGATACCCTATGAGATTCCCAATAGAAACTCAGTTATGATTATGCCCAGGTACATAATGATAACCGAGGTACCACTGGGGACCTTTTGCTCCACAAGATACAGGCATACCAAGGACCTTTAAACCAAGCTCTGATACCAACTTTGTCATGACCTAAGCTAGTAGGGTATGACCGGTATGGGGATGAGGTGTCATTCATCCTTGTGAACCTATCAGAGCCCTCATAACAACAGAACTTATATAAATACATTATAAAAAAACATAGATCACATAACTTTTTATATAGATAGTTTCTGACATATTATAGCAATACATTAAACATTTAGCCTGTACACCAAGAAGCGATTAAACTGTATCATAAAAATACTGAAAGACATAGCTCTAGCAGTAGGTAGGCTTACCAAGGAATTAATCACCAAAATTAAAATTTCAAAGGTGGACATTCTGGATTGACACTGAGATCTGAAAAAAAATGTTAAATAATGGGGTGAGTGGAAACTCAGTGAGCAGGTAATTCTAATATTGCAAAAATTAAGATAGACTTATGGTGGTACGCCTTTCAAAATTTAAAACCAAATATTATACAAACATAATTCAGTGATATTAAATAGAGAAAAATCATCAACAGAATGTAATTGGGAATTTCTTATAGAACCAGTCATAATTATAGAGTACAGAGCGAGCCCAAGGCTAGGGATAACAGATTTAAACAAATACTCACTCAGCCATAGGCTCTGAGTAAATATCATAATGGCCCTTGACCTCAAACAGAATATGAAGGTAAGGGTATCATACCTAACCTTATCTGAATACCAATCGTAGTGCACTACGGCTAACAACAGTTGATGTTAGCTACAGGGTTCTGTTCTGGACATATTCCCAATATTTCAAAGATAAATAGTTATCCATGTACAGATATCAAAAATTTCAAAATCGTACCACTTCAGAATTTAGATTTCAGTATTTCTAATAATTCAATATTCAAAATCATCATGAATAATATAAAATAATATTATGCATAATTAGGATTATCTACTCACCTGAGAGGAGTATACCAATCTCTTTCTATTCTTGATTATAATTGCTTTGTTGAAAATATTCTAGTCACCTAAAAAAATATTAAATAAAATACTCTTAACATCCAGTCCTCATAATTAATTTAATTATTTGATTTTGTCACAAAGCTAATTAATTATTCTGTGTTCATCTTTATCCATTTTACCTATTTCTTTATTAATTATTTAGAAATTGAATTTATAGGTCACTTAAAGAATACTTTAAAATTCTCATAACCTATATTTCATTTTATTATTCTTATTATCATTATTATTATTATCATTACTAGTATTATTATTATTATTATTATTATTATTATTATTATTATTATTATTACTGTTATCATTATTTTATTCAATTATTACATTATGAACTTATTAAATTTTTAGCACTTACCATAACAAAAATTTCACTTACGGGTCATTTAATAAATTTCAAATTTTCTATTTAACCACAAATAATATTTATTGTTATACAATCAAGCCATTCATATTTTTCCTTTTAATTTTCTCCCTTTTTCTTCATGTAAAATCTAGAAAATTATTAAAAATTTGAATTTTTGTTTTAAAATTCAAACTAAAATTTCTAAAAATTCTAAATCACTCCCTAGATGCATAAAAAAAATTTAAGAAGTCCTAAGAACACAATTTTCACTAAATTCCCAACTTGCCCCTAAACCCCTAAATTATGGTTTTTTTTATTTGGAAGCCAAAATTCACAATTGAACCGTGATTTCAAGGGAGGAAGGTGGTAAATTCACCTTAGAAGTGTAATCCTAACTCAATTTGAAGCAAACAACCCGAATTGACCTCAATTTTATCACTTTCTTGCATGAACAGTGATTTTCACAGATGAACAGTACCCGAATTGGTTTTTCTTCGATTCTAACCAAATTAGACCAAATTGATCAGTGTGAATGAGGAAGAAATGTGCGAAATCAATGTAAAAAAATGAAGCCCTATGTTTAATTGGATTAAAAATGCTCTAAAGTTGCGAAATTTAGCTCGAATTTATGTGTGGATACCGCAAAAAATTCTCACTATTTTTCGGCAATCAACGGCCAACAAGGCAAACTGAGAGGCCGGTGAGCATCTTGAGGTGTTGGTCATCCACTGGCTATCCTTCGACGGTGGTGACAGTGGCCAAAAGCTTGATGGAATGGTGAGCACAGAGAAGACGAAGCTGTAGTGTGAAGGAGGAGTTTTAGCGTGATGAAATGCTGAGTTTTTGAAGATGTTTGATATAATTTTAGGTTAGTTGTATAATTAAGGATTAGGTTGAATTATTAGAAATAATTGAGGAACTATTTTTTTATATATTTTTAAATGTAAAAATATTTTATATATATATATATATATATATTATCATATCAAAATTTCCCTAATAGATATTTAGTTATGATACTTAGTTAAGTTACAAGTGCTAAAAAAGCACAGGGTGAGGTTTAGGTACTAACTTTGGTTACATTCTCTGATAAAATTTTATTTGCATTTATATTTGTTCTGACTGAGTTCCTTTTTTTTTTTGGGTATAAATTTTTACGGGTATTACAAACGCTTTAAAGATATGACGCCATGCAAAAAGTAGAATTTTTGTGGAAACCTAACTTTCAATAGTAGTTCCCATTTGGAAAAGGAACAAAGCCTCATATGATCATTACCAGAGTCATTTAGTATTTTATAACCTTATTTCACAATCATAGTTGTCAAACTCGCAAGTTTGCTTACTAACTTTACGTGTTTACAATTTTACTTAAGAAAAATGAGTCAATTCGCTTGTGAACTCAGGCTCAGTGTAAACTTAACTTAACTCATGAGTTAACTTACTGAGTTTCTGATTTTAGCCAAAAAAATGTGTAATCTTGCTTATAGATATGGACTTAATCCAAACCCTATTAACTCACATCTAACTTAGTTAAACTTGAATGGATCGACATTTATAAGGCAAGTTAGGTGAATTAGGCCAAAAGAGAAAGTACTTAGGATACTAAAACAAGTCATGAATGGGTTTGTTACATTCACCCCTAAACCCTAACTTAAATAAACTTGAATGGATTGACAATTGTAAGGTAAGTTAGGTGAATTAGCCCAAAGGAGAAAGTACACATAATACCAGAACTAGTTATGAATGGGTTTGTAACATTCACCCCTTGAGTAAGAGTGAAGCGCTTTAATCTAAATTTATTTATTTGTCTCAATTTTTAGAATTATAGAATTAGTATCACAAGGATTAATTGTTATATTGAATGATTATATATCTATATATGAATTTTATTGAAATATCTATGTTATGTATTATGGATTATGAAATAAGGATAAATTTCTTTTAAAATTAGTATAATTAGAACTGCATTTGAATAATTATTTTATTAATTGTATTTTAATTATGTCAATTATATATCTCAATAGCTATTTGATAATAGATATAAACTTGTTGTTACGAGTTTATACGAGTCTGCATTACAAATTAATTCTTTTTTTACAAGTTTGTTCAAACTCATGAGTTTAACAACCTTTTTGACAACATAACATCTAAAGTTATTACCATTCCAAACCAATTTATATGGTAATCTGTTGGTGGAGGAGTAGCCTTTTACAATATAACATCTCATTAGTGAAGTAAAATTCTTTCAGGCATTGTATATTCCAATTAGCATGATCAAGCAAAATAAGTTTGAATACTCTACTATAAGCTAAGTTCATGCCCGGTTGCATATGTCATGATAGATGGTGGTTGAGAGGACCCCGTTAACCAAATCCAATATGCCATTTAAGCCTGGAGTTGATCCCCTTTTTGTATTTGCTAATCCCTTTCCACATCCAAAACAATTAAGAATGATTTAATAATATACCAAGATGATTTAGATCATAAAACTTTTGATATAATAGATTGGTATGAAAGGAAGAATTTTCATTATTGAGCATTCGCCAAACCTACTTAGCCAAAAAAGCTTTGTTAAAAACATGGGTCCTCTTGATAGCCTTTGCTTTTGCACATAGTGTTCCAATTCAAAACATAAATGTTTGTTTGTTCCTTGAATTCCCAAATAAAGTTTGCTATTTTGGCATCAATAATTTGGCAATAATTTTTTTTTTTTTTTATGAAGCTCAAAGCAAGATAAATCATATACTAGCTTTGAGTTGAGATCAGATTTGATGAAAATAAGATGACTAGCCTCAGATAGCAAATATGGGTTTTAACTTTTGAACTATATATGACTTTGAATTTTTTATTTGGGTAATACATGAAGAAGCAGACATTATAAACTTTTTCTTTGAATAAACTCAAGAATTAGTGACGAATTAATTCGGTAATGAGAACGTTTGTCACTTATATGTTATAAATTAATTACGAAAGGCACGAGCAAGTAACAAATTTATTTGGTTACTAAAATTTAGGATAAACTACTCTCCTTGAGGGATGCTCATATTACATGGCTCTCCCCTAATATAAAAAGATGCTGCAATTATATATATTTTGACCAATTAAAAGATATACATGATTGATATGAAATTGTCAATTTTTTAAAATTTAACAAATTTTAAAATCACCTATAAAAAATAGGTTATAAAAAACAAAAATCATATTCACAAAATTTTTAAATTAAACTAATTTATAGATAATAAATGTATTTCAAGAATAAAATTTGTATTATATCTACATATATAAATTAGTAATATAGATTAATATTATTGTTGAAGATACAAGGGGGTAGGTGTATATTTTCAATCAAAACAGAAAAGATAGTTTGGTAAAAGGGAGAGTAATTTACCTCTTAAGTTTAATAAATTGCAAGATTGACATCCTTGATGACATGAGAATTCATCACCAGAATCTTAGTGAGGCATATTTACACTTTTTTTTTTGGTAGTGCTTTTCAAGGTTTATTAAAAGAGGAATTCCAAGAAGAATGCATAAGTTCACAAATGACCCTAATCGGTATGATCCTTAGGGTTAATTCAATTTATTTCATTCTTGATCAGTGTGCCATGAATGACTGGGGATGTAATGTCCCAAAGTGTTATTGATGTTGATGTGGTTGTTAAAGTAACTTAATTTGAATTACAAAAAAGGACTTACTGGAGACAATTATAGTTTGTCAAGAACTGAAGTGTAAATTTTTCACTAAAAGAAATATTTGTTAAAATAATATTATGGTCCGTAATTTTTTTCTTTCATTTCAAATTGGTCCCTTAAGCTTAAATTGTTTCAAAGTGACTTTTTTAAATTTATAACAAATTTGTCCTTTTGAGCATTGAGTATGGGAAGAACTTGAAATGAATTTTGAAACACTTCAAATTTTTTTTTGGGTCGAAGTAATTCCATAACACAGAAAAAACAATACAGAAACACAAAGCAAACCTCCAACGCAAAACAAAGAAACCAACTACTACAAAAACAGACCCAAAGAATAACTTCAACCAATTCCTTGCCTCACTAAGTTACCATCTTCATTGTACTGGGTAGCAGAAAGGTCACTAAGTTCAGCATCCTTTTCCAAAATATCAAGAAGAGGGGATGAGAGGAAAGATCCCTAACCTGGAAAGCACATCCCCCCTAGTGGCTTGTCTAGGTAGGCAATCCGCTACAGCATTTGCAGATCTAAGAATCCACTTAATAGTGCATGAGTGGAAAAAGAAACCTTTAAAATAGAGTCCTGGAAAAGATGATGCCCAAGCCAATTAGGACAGGAAAGACGATCATTAAGAGCAGACACAAATGATGAGAACCCTTTATGTAAACTAGATATGAGAGCTCTCAATCCTGCCAAATATGATGATAACGCCTGGCAAGCAAAACTACACAAATCAATTATATGCCCAGTACTATCACGGATAATGATACCCATGCCACCAGCCATATTTGAAGCAAAACTCCCATCCATATTAATTTTATAATGACCATGAGGAGGGGTAGTCAACATATCAATGACAGACACTAGCCCAGTGGAAATAGGGGACAAAACTCTACTATTAATAGCCAGGAATTCAACTGATGCATTTGCTACTGCAATCATCGTGACTATAGGATTAATGAGGGCCTGCTTAAAAGCAAACAAATTCCTATGCTTCCATGTATACCAGCAGATCATAGCAACCAAGGAAGCATCCTCCATTGAAACATCAGAGTTATCCAAAACTGATAGAAGCCGATAATCAAAACGGGATATAGAGAGGGCAGAAACCAACAAAGACAATCTACAACCAAACCAAACACATTGAACACGATCATGGAGCCGTAGTAAATGCTCTATAGATTCACTTTCCTTTCCACATAAAGGTCATAGTATAGACTCATAACAATGCCATCCATGAAGCACCTCCATAGTAGGTAGAAAGGCCTTACAACGTGCTAAAAGAAATGCTTAACCTTTGAAGGTACTTAAAGATGTCAAATACGCATCAAAAGGGCTGGTGGGAACTGGTACGAAGAAATGGCAGTAGAGGGACAAGTTTGTTAGAACAAGACAACCAACACCCAAGAGGGAGTTGAATTGGATGTTAACAAAAGTTTCGGTTATTTTTGAAACTTTATTACAAAATACTTGTTTTGATGTATGTAAGTATGTGTGTGTATATATATATATATATATATATAATATTAAAATATGTATATTTTAATAACAATTAGCGTAATATAAATATTTTTTACTATGCATATGAGATTTCTACAAATAAATAAATAAATATATATATATATATCCAATTTTGATTGTCTATAATATTAAAGCCTATTGGATATAATATAATTAAGTATATCTTATATAATGGATGATTTAAATATAAAGTATTACATCTTAATGATTAATTAATTAAGCATATGTTGATATTATATGTCTAACTCATTTGTTACATTTTTGTCACATGTTTATTATCATCAAGACTTATAATATTGAACCTTAGGGTTAACTCTCCCTAAAGCCTTTAGCTATTCACTTCATTAATTAGTCCAAAGGACCTATAAAATAAGGCAATGCACTTATAACCTTTATTATTAAAACATAGTATAACTAATTATATCCATTTATTTAACTAGTAAGTTGCTCTAGAACCATAAATATATGCCTCAATATTTACAACTCTTGCATTACCAAACACAACCTTCCATAGTTAACCTTAGTTTCACTTGTCGTTCTTACTTCTCATTTTGAAATCCAATTTCTTGAATAGACATCATTTTGATAAGGCCAATGGCAATCTTAGCTTAATTCTAAATAAGAATACTCATGGGTTCTCAGCCCACTTATTAACTTAACTTCAATGCATTTGAACATTTAATTATCTAACTAATTCAAGACAGATTCAACAAACCTATTTTTCAAACTTTATTCTTTAGGATTACTATCCTTTAAATTCATCAATAGCTTCATAATAGTCATCCTCCTAGTCCTAAATTAATTCATGACCTTAGTCAATATTGAATACCTTGAATCCTCTCTAATAAGCTTTATTATGCCCTAGTTCCGTATTATTATTAGTATATTACTAAATTTTATTAACGTGACTGATTATGTATCGTCTTATAACTAAATATATATGATTTAACAAAATTATAAAAGCCAAAAGAAGAATTTAAACTGTCATCTTTGATATATTCATAATGTTGAGTGTACCAGTACACCAAATTATAATATAGGGACATAATTATAATATTATTAACTCAAAAGTTAATAATATTATAATTATATTCCTACATTATAACTGAGTATACTAATACACTCAAAATTGTGAGTACACCAAAGATTTTACTATAATTTAAACTAAAGAGTTTATGTGGAGTTTGTTAGATTACAAGTGTGAGTGGAAAGTTTTACTTTTAAAAAAATTGAATAGTTTTTAAATACTTAGAAGCATTGAGAATAAGATTGAATAAACAAAATTTGCCAATACTTGCAAGTAAATAATTAAAAGAATGGTAATACATACAAGCATTTTTTATAATCTTGAATACAACAATCTTAGCTCATTAATACAAGACAAATCAATGTTCAAAACAAAGTACAAGTCAAATGGGTATAAAAATATAAAGAGAAGCAAAAAGAGATGAGTAAAACTAATTTAATCTATCAATATTCTGCAAACCCAAACTTATCCCTTACTTTTAAAGCTCCTTGAGATTGTCCACCGCTCCCTTGACAACCTCCAAAATGACTTAGAATAGTGGACCCCTTCTCAAACTCTAAAAAATCCCTTATAAACTTGCAAAAATTTGGTTACAAAAGGCATTAATTTTGCTAAATATTGATGTGGTGCCATGAGCAAGTTATAGCTAGTCATGGTGCCAATCCATTCTACCACAAAACTTTTCAATATTTCACCAAACAACACTAAAGTATACTTAAGTTATATATTTAGTCGTAAATTTTTAATTCTATACTTATAATTTGTCCAAATTTGTAGTTTGGTCCCTAAAATAAAATGACTTGTTATTTTATTGTCCTTTGACTAATTTGGGATCAACTATGCTTGTTTCTAAACCAACTTTAATTTGATTTTAAATTTTAAAAAATTACAAATATTTTATTACATAAAAGTGACGAGAAAAACAATATTTTCCCCCCACTTTTGAGTTTTGTATCATCTTGATTCTCTAAACATTAAAAGTCTCAAAATAGTCCTCCACTTTTAAGCTTAGTTTTATTTGATCCTCCATTAATTGAAATCCTTAAAGTGGTCTTCTATTTTCAAGATCTACCCCAAAATAGTTTCCCTCTAAATAAAAGTAAGAATGACTATTTTACAATATCTTAAGTAGTAAAGGTCCATTTTAGGATATTTAATTTATGGAAGACTAATATGAGACTAAGTTACAAATCGAATAACTAGTTTGAAACTTTTATTTTATGAAAAATTAAAATTAAAATGAGACTAAATTTAAAAGTAGAAAAATTAAAATAGTACTTTCCTCTAAAAGTGACCATAAAGGAAAAATAGGGACCCACATTAGGTTTGTGCTAGAGAAACATCAAGCACCACCCATGACCATTATTAATTAGAAGTACGGATATGCTCATGTTTCCATAAAAAATATAAGGGTCAGTTTTTGCACTTACCTGTTAGATGAAAATCTAATGGTCCAAATCTAGATATAATAAATATGACTGTGGTCATTTTTTATTAATAAAAATTTAAACCATTAAATTTTCATTTAACAACCCAAATTACGTAAACATGATCCTCATTTTAAAGTACAACATAAGGAAATCCAAACTTATTAATTAGTTCCTAATATAATTAACTGCTTCAAACTTCTAGAAAGGGTTCAATAAGTAATGATAATATTTGTTTCTTAATATGTCCATCTTGCATCCCAAACCCATCGCCTTTGTGGTAAAGGAAATGTGCCACGCGAGCAGCATTTGTGGCTGCACTCACAAATGTTCGTACTGAAGAATCCTCAGTGATGCAGTGCTTGTTTATCTTCTTCCAAGTTCTCTTTATCATATCTTTTATGTGCTTTCTTGCTGCTTCCTCTGTCACATCCATTTGCTTCATATAACACAAGATTGATGATGCTGTGTCACCTCTTTCTCTCTCAGCCTGTTATAATCAATATCTTTGTGAATTGTAAATAAATTGAGAACAATACTAATTTAGATACAGCAAAATTAAAATTTTCATCAGTTTTCAATTTTGGAACTTAGTTTAAATTTGGTCCTCTATGAATTGAAAATTTTAAAATGATCTTCGGCTTTTCAATGTCAAAGTCAAAGTAGTCCCTCTCTTACTCTGCTTAATTGTTATAAGGAAATGATTACTTTGGCTCAGATCTTAAAGTGAAAGATTATTTTAACACTTTGAATTTATAAAAGATCAAAATGAGATTAAATTTAAAAACAGGTGACTAAAATAGTATTTTTCTCTTAATAGAGTTAATAGGGGAGATAGTTGTAAAGGTTTGAATATTGAAGAGTGATTGTTTAAGGGGCTATTTTTTGGTTTTCAAATTTGAGGAGGTTATCTGGAAATAGCTAAAAATTGAAAGGGCGATTTGAACTTAAATGAAAAGAACGAAAAAAAAACATAAAATCATTAAAGAAGAAACAATTATCACTGTGGTGCCAAGATCAGTGCATAGTCGAATTATGAGAGATATGTTGTAGATAAAATCTTGATATTTCTGCAGAAAAATGTCTATCTGATCTATTGGATGATGCATAGTAGCATAATACACATGCAAGATAATCAGTGGGCCCGAAGATGAAATCCAAGCATTAATGAGATATTCTTGCAAAGATGGTGTATATCCTTCTTTGTACCACTTGGCTTCCACATATAAAGATTTGCAAAAGTCTGTCCACTGCAGAAGAGAGAACTATCAACCACGTAATTATAAGAAGTTAGTTTATTCTTCTTTGGTTTTATGGGCAAAATTCAATTTCAGTCTCTCACTTTTTTCCTTTTATCAATTTGGTCCTCTAAAGATGGAAAGCATCCAAAGTGATCAAAACATCAAAAAGGTCTTCCAGAGGAATTTTATTAGTTCACTTTTTCATCTTTGGAGGACTATTTCAACACTTTTCATCTTTGAAATACTAAACTGATCTTGAAACTAAAAGTGAGGGACCAAAATTATGAGTAAAATACTATTTTGGTCCCTTACATATTGAAGTGCCCAAAATGATCCCTCACGTATTGAAAAATGTCATATTGGTCCCTCATTTAAAAAAAAGATCATATTTGGTCCCTTAAATTTAGGGTTTATGATTAGGTAAAGGGACTAAATTTGTGTAATTTTATAAAAAGTGAAAAACCAAGTGTGATATTTTTTATTGAGTGAGTGATTATTTTAGGTATTTTAATGAGTGAGAAACCAAAATAGCAATTTTGCGATAAGTGAAGGATTAAATGTGTTTTTCTACCAAAATCACATTTTACTATTTTTTTTTCTATATATGCATTTAAAATTACTATGAGAAACACAGAAGAGGTGGTCATGGTAGGTACTGCTCTCTTTAAGGATGGTAACACTGTGTCAATGTTCTTTCCAGCAATTTCATGAGCTGTTTCAATGGTGACATTATTAAGTGCTTGGAAGCAAATCCTCATGTACTCTGGTAGTTGTAGAAGTTCTTTTGCATCCCATCTGAAAGTAAGTAATAAAATAATAACAATAATAATAATAATCAGCATGTAAACATGTTAAGTAACTTTTGATGAGCCCTCCTTCCCTTGTGTATCAAAGTGGATTTCACAAATTAATAGATAGCTTTTTAATAAAATTTAACACTTAATATTAATTACTCTAAAACATTTAACTACTTATATTTAACGTGTAGTTACTAAAATCAATAATTCTAATTTATCAAAATTGATAAAATAAAATAAAATTTTTAATCTAATGGTTAGAATTTATTATCAAATAAATTGCAAATCCACTCTCTCTCTCGTGTGTGTGTTAAATTTTTATAAACTGATAACATGGAGTTATATAAACTCTCTACAACAAAAACTTGATGCCGCACCTGTAATTAGATATACTTTTCTCTTTCTTTATTTAAAAAACTTGTGACTCTCTTGCCTTACTAATAATAATAATAATAATAATAATAATAATAATAATAATAATAGTCAAACCTATGAAGTGCAGCTGTGAAGTGGTTCAATTCTTGAAAGGAGGCGTATAGATCATAAACATCATCAATCACCAATACAAGATTTATGACTTTAGTGAGCCATTTCCTCAAACATTTGAACTTTGGCTCAGAAGATACTCCTGCTGCACACATGAAGCTTTCAACCAATCTATTCCTTGCGAATTTCAAGTCCTTTTACAAACCAACCTTCTTCCACCACCTATATAATATGCCCCAAAACTTCTTTAGCAAATTAGTGAACCATAATTTATTAAACTAATACATCTTCTAAGCACTACCATAGATGGACCATAAAGGTTTTCAAAGACAATCATTATTTAGGTTGAGTCCCTGATAGATGCGGATCCCCTGCAGTAGGAGAATTTTTATAATTTTTTGCAGTTGAGATTTTGGATCTGTAGATCTAGATGTTCGATCAATTTTTGTCTTTAGAATAAGTTTTTAAAAAATTATTGATTCAGGTATCACAACTTTAAATGCAAGCTATTAGATTTTCTGTAATAATTAATATTGACTATTGAATCCTACGAGAGAAAGAAACATTATTGGATATTCAGATTCATCACTAACTAGGGTTAATTCAATAAAACTGTAGTTGTTAGATCAAGCTTTTGAAAATTACGAATTTAGGTAGCTCAACTTTTAATGCAGTCGTTAGATTTTTTGCGGTAATTAATATTGACGATTAGATCTTCTAGAAGAAAGCAACACTACAATGGATCTGGATTCGTTATTGGCTAGAGTTAATTCAAGTAAATTGTAGTTGTCTAATCAAGTTTTAATAATTACCAATTTAAGTAACTCAACTTTTAATGCAAATCTGTAACATAGTATGAACAAAGATTACCTGGATAGCTCTTTGATTTCCTTTTGAAGGTTGGACTGAATGATGTTGAAGTTGAGTTTGGCCAGTTCAAGTAAACAAGGTTCCACTTCAGTTTCTTCATATTCCTTGATGTGCCATTTCACATGAAACCACTGTACTCTCCAATGAGATGGAAGCTCCAAGGCATGGACCACTCTGTCTGTAAGGTATGAATAATAATGCAACTTTGTGGAAGAGAGATCCTTCAGAGAATTGATAGCCAAGGTTCCAGCCTCATCCAAAATATTTTCATTTTCCAAAGCCAAGTGTGACGCTTCAAGAAGCTCAATCATGTCTTTAATATCACCAAAAAATGACAATGGCGTCGGCATAGTACTTCCCTTTCCAGCTAATAAAATTTTACCTAATTTGTCTGTGTTTTCACATTCATCAGAAGTTATTATACTTGGGGTTAATTAATTAATTACAAATAAAAAGGATAAAAATACTATTTTAGTATCTAATTTATAACTAAAATATCATTTTGGTGCCTTACTTATCTTATTTCTTAAAATGATTTCCACTTATTAAAAATTGTCATTTTTAGTTCTTCACTTTTGATATTATTATCATATATCTTTGAGTTAAACTTTGTGCTAGCTCATGTAGAAGAACAAAAAGTGTCAATTTCCATTCAGTTAAGGATTATTATGAGTAATAGACCAAAATGACAATTTAATGATAAGTCAAAGATCAAAATAATATTTTTCTCCAAATAAAAACTATGAAAGAGAAAAAAAATTTGGTAAAATCAATTTATAAGTAATTTTAGTAATATTATTGTGTTTAACAAATCTTTTTTAAAAAAGTGCATTTCATTGAAAAATTAATAGAAAAATTTTGATAATTATGACAATTATTAATTTTGAGTGGATGTATAGGTATCTTCCAAAATTTCCTTCTTCTTCAAAGGAGATACTTGAACATTTTTTTTAACACTTAGAAAGTTAATTACTTATTTTTAGAAGCAAGGTCAAACATCCCATTAATTATATCAAACTCTTAAAGAGAAAACCAAAATCTTGCCCATATATAGCCAATTCTCAATAACTATTTAACAGGCTTTATGTAATACGTTTGAGTAGATTAATTTCACTCCCTCTCTTTATGTTATCCCTTCCATGAGATTAAATTAATCATGTATATATTAAGAGTTTAAAATTAATACATAACTTTTTTGTCATTAATATATATATATATATATATATATATCTCTCTCTCTCTCTCTCTCTCTCTCTCAAAACATTCATAAAAGTACACATAACCAAAGTCTAACAATACAGATTAAAGAATTTTACAACTATTAGAGCATAATAATAAAAAAAAATTTTAACTGTAGGAACAAAGTTGAATACCAGTGAAATTATAGAAACTAATAAAATAAATTATAATGAGAAAAATACACTTTTGATTTCTTACTTATCACAAAATTATTATTTTAGTCCCTCACTCATTAAAATACATAAAATAATCTCTCACTCATTAAAAAATATCACACTTTGTCCCTTGCTTTTCAGAAAATTATCAAATTTAGTCATTCTGACAAATCTTAAACCTTTAAGCAATTGAATCTGATATTTTTTTAAAAAGTGAATAATTAAATATGACATTTTTCAAGAAGTATAGGATCATTTTGGACATGTTAATAAGTGATGGACCAAAATAACAATTTCGTGATAAGTAAGAAACCAAAAAGATATTTTACTCAATTTCATGATATATTGAATAGTACAAATTCAATATATCTCATACTTGGTGAAAGGAGAGATTTACCAGGAGAAACTTTATATCCATTCTGCCTCAGAAGTCTGAAGCAAAGCACAGTGAAGTACATATTCTCATTCACACTTAAATTGCTGTTCTTCAATGAGATTGTGGCTTCTAGAACTTTCTTGATTTCTTCTTGAAAATGATTAGCAAGGCCGAGATTTTGGATGGTAGCAACCAACTCTAGCTTGGGCAAAACACCCTTCTCTTCAACAAAGAGAAATCTTGCCTCTTTAATCAACTTCTCCAACCTCATGCCATATTCTTCTTTCTGTGTACATACACAGCATTAAATTTGATATAATTATAAGGTCAAGTTAGGAACTTTATTTTGTTTGATATCATTGTTCAAGATGGGGAAGGATTTTTTTTTTTTTTAAGAAAGAACATTTTTGAAGAAGGAATCACAGAAAATAAGATTCAAACCAACAAATACGATTGATGAGAAAGACACTATTTTGGTTCCCCACACGTTAGCTCGATTTTAATTTGATCATCTACTTTTATATTATCTCAAAATATGGTCCTCCAATAATTAAAAGATAACATATCCGATCCCACTGGGACCATGTATTTTTTATTTTAGTATCATTTGGAAATAAATAAGTAAGTAAAAAAATAAAAAAGAATATAGTTACGAGTGCAATAAGTCTTACATCATAGTTGCTGGTAAGAGACTGAAGGAAGTCAAATTTCCAAATGTTGGGTTTATAATTTGCAGATCTTCTATTAATCTCCAACACATTCTCATGCTTTGCTTCTGATTGCTTCGTGGGATAGTCCATGTCTCCACTTCTCAAATTTGAATATTTTGAATTTTAGGCAAAGCCTTATTGCGCCTTTATATAGGAAATAAAACAAAACAGTCTTTTGATGCATGTGGTTGTCATTGTAATTCGACGTGTGTGGCTTCACATTTTTCTATTTATTAATTACTAGGATGATACACTTTTTCTAAAAAATGTTCCCATAACACACTTTATTTTGCTAGTTTTAAAGGAGTAAAATATAGTTTTAGTCTATTATTTATCGCAACATTATTATTTTAATTTTTTATTATTATAATATCTAAAATAATTTTATGAAAAATATTACCTTTGGTCCTTTATTTTTTAATAAAAAATATCATATTTAGTTATTTTACCTAATTTTAAATTCAAAGTCAATGAATTAAATTTGATTTTTTTTTTAAAAAAAATAAGATACCTAGTATGATATTTTTTAATAAATAAAAAATATTTTATGCATTATAATACGTGAGGCACCACAATGATAGAGTCTTTTATCAATTGATTATGTGTATATTTAAAAAAGAATGGGTTAGGAGAGACTTTTTTTTATTGTTTTCTAATTTAATTATTATGAATAAATTTAGAAGCAGAATTCTTATGAATTCAACTATCCTTTTATTAAGCTATAACAATTATCTTTTTGATAGGCTTATGTTATCATTTTGTTAGGTTTGTTTTCATTTTTTTGAGTAAGAATCCAATTTTGAATATATTTTGAGTAGGCATATGATTTAGTTCCTATTTGTATTTTGAGTACTAATAGAATTTAATTTTTCTATTATATTATTAATATTAATGAGATTTCCTAGCTCCATTTAAAAGAGTTACCTACACACATTGTATGACCAAAGAGAGTTTTGTATGAACAAATATTACGTGGCAAAACATTGTCCAATTTCCACTATTTGCCTTCGTCTCTTTTGAATGGGTGCAAGAATTTGATCCTTATCGTCTTTTATCAATTGATTATAGAGTCTACCAATTGACTTTAAAGTGACTATTTATGAAAAAAAAAAGTTATTATATTTTGATCCCTAACATTTGAACTTATTGACCCTTTGATTAACTATGAATTTAAAATAACAAAATAATCTATGAAAAATTCATCAATAAATCAAATAACTTTTTCTCTCAACTTCTTATTAAAATAACACTGAGATAGATTTTTTTTTTTTTTTAACGTGAAAGTTAGATATACATATAGTATAATTTTTTTTTTAATTATCACCAACACCTCACTGAAAGAAAATTATTCTTAGGGTTTTTCTTTGATCGAAGTTTAAAAAAAAGTCATAAAACATGGTGCAACTTTGATCTAAGAGACCTTAAAAAGGGTTCACACTTGGTGTGGTGAAGATGATGGTGGAAAAAAAAAAAATTATACCACGTGTGCATCTAATTTCCATATTTGCAAAAAACCAATTCATCTTAACTTTTAATAGGAAGATGATAAAGGTACTTATGTAGTTTGCTTATGAATTTTTAAAAAATTATTTTGTTACTCTAAATTTATAAAAGATTAAATTGTCATTAAATTAAAAATTAAGAAACAAAATAAGAATTTTTACTATTGTTTATTCTTTTATTTTAATATTATCTTTCAATTCCCTGAAACACAATAATACCTTCCATTGTTTATGTTCATAACTTAATTATTTACAAAAGAATACCATAAATTTATGTGTTAAATGTTGTAACACGTTACGTTGTTTGCCAAGAGTCCCATCGGAACAAAATAATTGATGTTTTATGAAAATGACATATTTTTAAGAGCCACATAATACTAACTATTTAAAAAAAAAAAACTTGTTGCTTATGTGTCACGGTTTTATTTAATTTTATATGTTTGCTTCTATTATCATTATATCTATTTCATAGCTTCATTTTCTTCCGCTGCATATTGGATTTGGTTGATGGCCAGCGGAATTAAGGCTCACATGGAAAATTTCCTTGCCTATCGTACCTAAGCCACAGTCATGTCATTATACAACAATCAGATTCGAAGAAACTGATGATCAGTTCCAGAATTTTGGGGTCCACAAAGGGGAAGAAGGTCACCTGCAGTGGAGAGTTTTAATGCAGATTCTGCAGAATACACATTATGGCCGTTCATTGCATCGAACGGTGATCAGACTGCCACGTCATCGGCGTTCTAGGTATGCGACAAAATCCAGGGCAGTAGCTGCATCCTCCGATCACTACACGTGAACCTTGCCTATTGTACTCACGCTTGATCTATCAAGGCTAAGATCTTGCCTATTGTACCGAACCCATCGCCATGTGATAATACAACAACCATATTCCATAAAACTTATCTCCATAATTTTGGGGAGTAGGGGTGATGAAGTAATATATTTAAATGCATATATGAATAGCTATTTATTTACTCAAAAAAATAATAATAAATAGCTAGAAATTTGGGATCTTGGTAAAATTTTTAAGAGGGAAAGTAATTTGCAATGGTTATGAAGCAATACAGTGAAAATTTTACTTATTGACTAAAAAAATTTATTCCTTCTTTTTATCATAATTATCCACTTAATCTCATGCGGAAAAATACTCAAATTTAACAATGAAAATAATCATATGAATATTGAAGCAAAAAATTTTAACAAAATTACATTCAATTTCTTTTAGCTTCATTCTTAATTGCTAGTTTTGAGATTTCTATAACCTTCTGAAAATATTGTAATGTAAATAGTGAGAAAATATAGGTCAACCCATTTAAAATAAAACTATTTAGATTGATTATACATTGAAATATTCCTAGATGAGTAAATTTTTTTTTTTTTCAAAGAACACTGTCCCATAACACTCAATAAATTATATAGCAATAAAGCTACCTGTTGCTTCAATATTCATATTATTTGTGGATGGAAGATACCAAATTTGAAATTTTCAATGTATTGCTTCATAACCATTGCAAATTGTTTTCAATGTTAACAATTTTACTCAGATTCCAAATTTCTAGCTAATCATATATGCATAAAATATATTGCTTCATCACCCGTATTCCTCAAAATTGTGGAACAATTCATCAGTTTTATGGAGTATGGTTTTTGTACTATCACATGACGGAGGATTAGACATAGGTACAATATGCTAGGTTCCTATGTATAGCTTGATAGCTTTCACTGCCTTGAGCCGAGGCCCCATATATTAAATATAAATTCAAATAAAGTAGTCAGATTTTATTAGGTGGGGTTCACATTTCATGAAGGTATACGACAAGTTGAGCTGAAAAATATTTAATTCGTGTAGTTGAAAGTTGGTTTGTACATGTGAAACACTTACGAATTTTTAATTGGGTTATATTTGTATATATTTTATGTATTTTAAAAATAAAATTTTTTACTTAATAACTAAATAATATTAATTTTATGTATTTTAAAGATTGAATTATTTGATTATTTTCTTGTATTAAATTCTTTTAATTTGTGACTATTTTGATAGAACTTGCAAAATAATTGTTTTATTAAAAAGAAATGAGGATTTGAAGAAATTGTAGAGGAAGATTCAAGATGTTTGGATGACTTACATCTTTAAAGTTGGAAGAAGGTAAGAGAGAAAGTTAAGATAGTAAACATTCAACTTCAATGGACCCTTAAACATCATAATTTAAAAATAATTATTTTACTTAAAGTTATAGAGTTCGTCGAGATCTTTTCAATTATTAGGAATCAAAACATAAGATGATATTAAGACTAAGGTTAGTGAAATGAAATAAATTTTATAATGCATGTTTTAAATGAAAAGAATTGAAAGAAAAAATAGTTGGACAAATATGAAAGAACAAAAAATTATCTAGGTAGAAACTACACTTTTCACTTTTTTCAAAATTTCTTGTTGGTGCCTACATATTCAATATGAATTAAATTAAAGTATGTGAGGTTCACATTCCATGAAGATATATGACAAATATTAAATAGAATTTATTTCATGTTTAATTCAGGTGATTGGAAGTTGCATTTGGACATTTATAAGCATAACGTGTGATAAGTACTTGATTGTGTTACATTTGTATATATTTTATTGGAGACTTATCATTTATCATGGATAAATTATTTTTTATTTAGGGATCAAATAATATTAATTTTATAATGGTTAGACTATTTAGTTGCTTTCATGTATTAAATTCTTCTAATTTTAGTCTGTTTTGATGGAAATTGTTAGATAATTGTTTATTAAAAGGAGATAAGGATTTGAAGAGAAAGATTCAATGATGTTTGGAATACTTTCACAAATATATTTAAAGATGGAAGAAGTCAAGGAAAAAAAGTTAAGATGATATTCAATTTTAAATAGTAAACATTCAACTTCAATGTCAATTTTAGATCCTTAAAAGTGAAATTTTGAATTTGGTCTTTTCATACATAGTCGTAGACATAGTTGAGATTTTTATAACGAGTGGTAATCAATCATAAGATGTTTTTAAAAATTAATTTAGTGAAATAAAATGAATTTAAAAATGGTTATTTCTCGCAAAGTTTTAATGCCGGTCTAGATGTTTCTTATGTATGGTAATGAAAGCACAAGATAATTTTAAGAATAGTTTTAGTGAAAGGAAATGGATTTTATTATGCATATTTTATATGAAAAGAATTTAAAATAAAATTAGAGGGACTAAAATAAAAGAAAGAAATGTTGTCTGATATTGAAAATTTTTAGACATATATTTCAATTTCATGGCTGCAAGTAGAAGAGGGAACACATATTTAATATAAATTTAATAAAGCTCATAATTAAACCAATTAGAGAGGGAAGGGCCAAATTGAAGAGCCAAAAGGATCAAAAAAACTTTTAGTATAAATAGGGGTAAAAGTGTAATTTTATAAAGTTGCAAGGCATGTTAAAATTTTAATTTGGATTTATCTGAACAGGTCCTAAAATCACATTTGAAGTTTTACCCAATGTTCGAATAGAAATTTACAAAATGGGACAAAAAAAAGTAAAGGAAGGGTAAAAATATAATTTTCACCAAATCACTCAACTCTTTCACCCACTTTCCCTATACTTTCCTCCAAGATAAGAAATATCAGACACCGCATTATCTTCTCCATAATGGAAATGGAGATGTAAAAAATAGTGGAAAAAATAGTAGAAGAGAGATAAACATAAAAGTAGATTTTTATAGATCATTTTTTTTACTTTTTGGACTCATGGTAGAAGGAAAACTTATATAGCTCACTTAGAGCATCCTAATGATGAAAATGTTTTCTCTTGTAGTGATTGCGATGTAGAAAAAGTGGAGGACTTAGAGGGAATTCAAGGAGAGAATATTGAGGCAAAAGAAAAGTTAAGCTTTTTTATATGATTTTCTTAAATAATTTTGTAAAAATTTGAAGTTTAAATAGATCTTCCATGGCCAAGACCTTGAAGTTTTATCTCTTCCCCACCATATTTGTAATCTAGAAACTTAGAAGAAACAATTTCTCTTCCTAAGCAATTTATGATGTATGTTGGAATTTTAAACGGAGAAATAAATATGATCAAAAGATTGAAGAACATCTAAGACTATCTAAAGAAGATCAAGTTGGAAACATATGAAATTTAAGATGATTTTGACTTACTCTAAAAGGTTTTAGAGTCAATAGAACTCATGTAATTTACTTTATTTTAACATAAATTATAATGTGAAATGAAGCATTGGAGTCGAAGTACATTAGGCCACTTAAAGTAGGTATAACGTGGTTTACTTTGGAAAGATGTGTTTTAGACATTGAAATAGGTGAATTAGTTTCCTTGGAACATAAATGATGTATGTTCTTAGGACTATGTGTGGAGGGATTGAAGTGAAAAAATTAATCAAAACAAAAATTTGGTCAATTAGAAATGAGAAATTTAATAGACCATCAAAATGACATTTCTTTATGAATTGTATCTTAAGAGGTTTGAGGCGCATTCCTAAAATCTAGGAGTTAGTTATAGGATGTGGTAGTACATGAACATTGTCATCTTTACATTTGAGTAGATATTATTAACTATGCTTATTTTTTGTATTTTGAATTTTCCTTTGCAATTTAGAGAATTTATACACTCTAGTGCTTTGGGAATAGATAACTTGAAATATACTAATTTCTCCTTGAGAATTTACTACACATGATGGGATCTCTAGAAAAATTTTTGCTATAAAAAAGTTCTTATACTTGATTTATTTCCATATTGAAATTTAGCTATTGTTGTATGGTCATCTAGAAATTTCTAAATAGATTGTTTACTTTTGGAGAATATTGATTTCCAATTACTGTGTGTTTCAAGATATTTGGCAAATTACTGATTAGATATTTGAAATTGATTTGCATGGTTATAAAAGAAAATATTTTATTGGTTATATGTGGAATGTAGAACCTTATAGCTAATGACAATAGGCGTTAGCTATTGTGCACAATGAACTGTATCACTGTATTGAGGCTTCATAACACATTACTAATTGATTGTGAGCAATTTTGCTCACAACTAAGTATTTTATTGAACTACTATCGCTAGCAATAGCTAGTAACTGATTACTATTTTATTATTGATTTTGTGAGATGTTTTCTACCCTTATGTCTTTTAAATCATGGTTTGAATATTTATTAGTTCTCATTTTGCAACATATCTTTAACTTGCCATAGAATTTAAAACTTTTATATGGTGATTTATATATTACAGATTTTAAGTATGTTGATTTATGCAACTTCGTATAGTTTATTGGAATGATAAATGATTGTTAAAAATTCTATCGATCTCATGTGCTCCCTTCCCAATATAGTTAGTAATATTTACTCACTGAGTGTTGTCACTCACTCCTTTTTTCTGTTGTTTTTCAAAGAGTTGTGTTGACCATAGAACTCCCTTGTTGCATAAGGTCCACATAGATATCTATTGGTGAGTCTTACATCGCAAGGACAAAAATATATTTCTTTCGTTTTAAATTGTTATCTCTTTTTTACTATAATAGCTACAATTATCATAGGCAGGTGTAAAGTTATTATTGTAAATCTTAGATTGCTTGGTTGTATTCCTTTGTAAGAGTAGAACTCTCTTTCCTATATATCCTTAGGTCTTAGTGGTGGAAATTTTAGAAAGTCCATACGTCAAAGGATACTCAGTCAAAATTTTCACACAAGAGTTATATAGTGAAATATATGCTTATGTTTGATTAGTAGAGATTTATCATTTGTTTATTTACTATGCTTTGTCATCAAATTAATTATGTTGTTTGGCTTATTTCAAGTAGTGCAACTTACTTTGCTCTCCATGTCGGTCACATTCCTTAGGGGTGTGACATTTTTCTAACGATAGGTAATTAAAACACATGATGATTTTAAGAATAACTTTAGTGAAATGAAATAAATTGTATCATCCATATTTTATATGAAAATAATTAAAAGTAATATTAGAGGAACTAATATGAAAGACAAAAATATTAGCTAAGATAGAAACTATAGTTTTAACATTTTACAAAATTTTTGGCAAGTAGAAGTAGGTCCATATATTAAATATGAATTTAATTAAAGTAGACCGAATTTAATACCTGGGGTATTCGTGCCAAGAAGATATACGAACAAGTATTGAAGGGAGTTTATTTCATGTGGAGCCTAAAAGCATTTAATTTAAGCAATTGGAAGTTGCATTTGGACATTTTATAAGAAAAGTGTATGATAAATCTGAATTATGCTATATTTGTATATGTTTTATTAGGGACTTAATATTTATTTTGGAAAATTCTTTTAATTTAACGGCCAAATAATGTTAGTTTCATAAATTTTAAGGGTTGGATTATTTTATTGCTTCCTTGTATTAAATTTATCTAATTACAACTATTTTGACATAAATTGCAGGATAATTGTTTTAAGGGAAAATTAATCAATTAGTCCCTATAGTTTACATCAATTTTTAAATTGGTCCTTACACTTTATTGTTTTGTCAAATGAATTCTTATACTTTCAATTTGATGTTTAAAGGCCTAAACTTTTCTCAAAGTTGATGTTCACCTAATACTAAAACCTTCCTTTTTTTTTTTCCTTTCATAACTTGGGTAAGATATATAACCACATGAATAGTTCACAAATGGCTAAAAATAAAACACGTAAACATAATTCACACTCAATAACCTAAAACCTCATTATCAAAGATACAACTCCTAATTAGACAAGAAAATACTTAAATTTAAAGTAAAACTAATAAGATAGGATAATAATAGAGCATGAAAATGACATAAATAACTATATTGTATAGAGTTATCATTTACGCAAAACTAACATAAAACTAATAATGAATGTAACCAAAATAACTCTGTTTCATAGAGTTATCAATATTAATTTTGAAAGTCAATGATATACATAACTCTTAAGCTAATTTCAAATTAAAATCTTTGAGAACACATGAAAATAGCCAAAATAAAAAGTGTGGGTTATTTTTTAATAATTAATATTTGAATCCATTGTGACTCTTAGAAAGAGGAAGATAAAGTGACATTTGTAAATAGTAAGAGAGAAAATGAAAGAAAGATAGAATTAGAAAGGAGAAAACTTATATGTAATTCTTTATATATTTACTATTCTGTTCTCCAATTAAAATATTGTCACAACCCCAATAATGAAAACATGATTTGCATAGGAAATGAGGTAAATCTCACCCCAATAAACCTATTTAATACATTCTAGAAATCAGACAACAAGGTAAATCAACAAAAATTTTCAACTGGAGTTAATATGGAAAATTCATATATAAAAAAAAGTTTTAACCTTTGGGCAGAAATTTTAGTAGAGTCTCCCTTGAAATATGAACATTTCAAAATAAGTATAACGAGAAATATTATGTACAACAAGAATAACATTTACATCTAGACAATCAATAGCACAAAAATCATAGAATGAGACCATTCTTTGTATACATAGGAGAAATTAGATCACATATACAAGTTTTACAAAAAATGAAAATGCCTTGGCCTTGTGAACAATGTACGGCTCAGCAAAAAGAGGTGCACTAGTTATGCTTTTACTCCATAGCTAGGTGACTTAGATTGGCACTATCATATGAAATGGCAAATAGTAAGGTTTAAATGAAAACTCAGTGAACAAATAATACTAATTACACAAAGAGAGAACATACCAGGTGCAATAAAGTTTTTCACAAACCATTTATATATCTTTAAAATTTGAAGCACCATTAAATAATAATACTATCATTATAGAAAAAGAAAGTTTCCTTAGTCTTAACATGACTGCCAATCAAATATGCAAAAGAAAGTCTTGAGTGAAAAATCAAAATTTCTTTTATAGTATAAGGGTGTTAAAGTTGAAACGAAATGGTAAGGAACATCCAATAGAATCATAAGAGATCAAATGCGGGCTCTAAGTTAGTTTAATAGAAAATTTCAAATATCCATCACAAGCATCAAGCTCGGAGTAATCAGAGTATCAACTTTATGCCTCAAATAAAGTATCATAATATTAGCATCGTGCCTAGTCATGTTAGAATAACATATCATATTGTACTATGCCTAACATTTACTGTCATTAGCTACAAGGTTCTATTTAGGGTAGATACCCTAAAAATTCTTTAACATACATAAGTTTGTCAACAAGGAATAAGAAGTTTAGAAATCTAGAATTAGACTCATCCAGAGAGGCAGAATAAAAGTAATTCAAAATCTTATAATCAAAATACATCATAAATACAGAATTGAAATGCTTCATGATTAAATAATCAAAGTATTTCATGAATATAAAATGAGAATACTTAAGAAGTACAGAACAGAGAATTTCAAAAATCTAGAATCATTGTAAATTAAGAACTAATAATTAGTGTAATTGAGAAATGCAAAATCAAAGTAATCAATGAATCCAAAACTTCCAAAAATATTCAACTGATACGAAGGGATTTGTAAACTTCAAGAAGTCAGCCTCATAGCATGAGGGGTGTTCAAGTAATAAATACTTTGGAAAGAGAGAGCGTAAATAAGATATTTGCATTTTTATTTCTTATTAATAGAATTATTTTGATTATAAAAACATTAAATCTCTACAACTTATGAATGGCATTATACACTTAACCAACATCAAAATGTATATCTCAAAACCCATATATGCCTCAAATATGTCAATTAACCACTTTTGCATAGTTTTTGAATTGTCCAACATCATCTAATGGCTTGAAAATTATACCAATGATAAACTTAAGTAATCAACCCATGCTAAAAACCACTCCCAATGTAATTTCCTTCATTAAACTTCCCCTTACAATAGTGGAATTGAAGCTAAAATTGATAAAAACCCTCAACACAACTTATCACTCAAAATGAAAAATATCGACAAGCTTGATCCTTCTCATTGAGGTCTAACAATGCTAGAGAAACAAGAAAATTTTCAAATTACACCACCCTACATGCTTCAAATTGCTGCCATTGAAAGGAGGTTTTCAAATTAGTTGCCAAAACCTGAAATTGGGTATTGAAATTAGAGGGGAAATGATGGAATCTTACTAATAACTGAAATTCCAAAGGAATTTGACGAAATCACTCCAAATCATTCCCCAAATTGTGAGCTCAGCCTCCACCCAAAGAGGGGATTCAAATCCTAAGGTTATAACTCAACATCAAACATAGGGATCAAGAGAGAAATGTATGAAATCCATATTAGAAGGGAAACCCCAACAGAATTTGGAGTATAACTCACCAATTGAGCTGAGTTTCAGCAAATAATTGCAAGAGGCACGCTGGAACCTTCATGAATTTCCTTGTCCCAACTCCCCCTCCCAATTATTTAAGTTTTAAACTTGCCCTAAATGTATTGTCTTCCTTTCTCCTACTTAAAACTATTATTGAGACAAAAAATTTCCACTAAGATAAAGATATTTAATTGGTATTTTTTCATGAATGTTAAAAACATGACAATTGAATGATTTTCCAATTAGGTTAGGACATGTTACAGTTATTTTAAATAATTGTATAGTTTCCTAATTAAATTATACGCATACTATGCTACTATTAATTAATTATACACTTGTTTAATTGAAAAATCTGATAGCAAAGATATAAGGAATAATATTTAAGTTTTGTCTAATTAAAGAAGGTCATGATTCTCAATATTCAAGCGTTACAAACAGGTTTTAAGTTAAACTCTATTAACAATAGATAAAATGACAAGATTTTAAAAGGACCAAGAGTTGAGGCCTCTTCCATGGAAGTTGTCAACTTGAGGTGAGATTCATATAGTATTTGCAATTACGTCAGTCCCAGACCAAGTTCCTAACCTGCAGGTTTGGACCCAAAGGGAGATATCAATTAATCCTTCGGCCAATAATTCCCAAATATTATTGCTTTTACTAAAAAATGGATTTTTTGTGGTTTCAATTTTCGCGGCCCATTATCAACAAAATGGCACCATCATCAATACATTAAATCTTTGAATAATAATATTGCATAAAAATTGTTTGAGTTATCGTATTAAAGTCTAAGTGATTTGCGGGAAAGCCTTCTGTTGAGAGAAAAAAGAGAAATTACACTATTTCACCTAAAGAATACACTATATCCATGCAAAAATGAATAAATTAATAAAATTTTACAATGCAAGTACAATTTTAATTTCTCTTTTCACTTATTAATTGTGTTTCAAAAATTTTGGTCTATATACTTGATAAGAAATTAAATAAGTAGGAATTAAAATAAACTGAATTGTCAATACTTGGATATCATTAGTTATTTCTCATATTAAAATTAAGATAGCCGACTTTTCATATATAAAAAGTATTATATTTTATTTAGTTTCTCACATATTATTTTTTTATGCAGCTGCAAACATGCTGGTTCTAAAAGAGGCCGACGTCGTGGTCATCAAACCACGATGTCTGTGGCCAAGAGTCGCTATCTTCATTTAGCAAAAATACAATTTTATTCTCTTAATTTTATTTCGTCTTTCAATTTTATATTTTCATCTTTGTATTCTATTGTGTTTAATTTTGATCCCTTAACTCTAACTCAAGTTTCACTTTTATTCTTAAAATTTTTCAATTTGGTCCCATAAATTACAGATACTAAACTAAATAATTAGTCATATGTAATTCTCTGGTATTTTAACTCTGACAACCTCTCATAAATTTCAATTGTACCATTAAAAAAAAAATTTTTTATCACTACCCAAACATAGTTCTTTCTATACTAGATGAGATGTTGACCAAGATTAGAATCTTAGAGAGGGAGTGTGATTGTCTTAGTGGAGTACAAGTATAGAAGTTTTGTTGGAATATTTGACCATCCAGAGTGGATGGATCCATAATCTAATAATCTAAATCTATCAAATTAGTTGATTCGTAAATTAATATATTTGAATTTGAAATAGCTGTCAGTTTTTGAAAAGGAAAATTGACATTAAAAATAAAACTATTGAGAAACGTTGTGAGTGGGAACAAAGATAACTCTCTTTTCTTCTCCAATGTACACTGAATAAAATTCCTTCTCCTCTTCAGTGCTTTTTACTGTGAACAAGTGATCCTAGACCGTCTTGTGATTCCAGTCCAAGCTGCATGAGACAGTAGAAGTGACAAGACCAATATATTATGGGGAGCTTGTGGGGAGCTTAGTATGGCAAGATAAAAAAAAAGAGTATTATTATACGAGAGATGTGTTTGGTGTGCGTAATATCTCAAGACGGATCAAATCCACGTTGCTTGGAGGATAGCTGCTTTGATAGTTTACATATATCAACTTGTATCATTAAGCTTTTAACAATTTTTTGCCCATTCTTGAAATTTAAAATTTATTGAATTAATTTATAGTCTCAAAGAATTTATAGGTCAAAATTTGCAGTTGTATTTCTAGACTGCCTGTTCTCGTGTGACTTATTGGTTAATTTCTTCGTATCCTTTTGCGTCGCGGCACAACATGTTGATAAGAGGCCTGGCTTATGCTCATAGAAGGTGCACTAAAGATCATGATCTGGCCAAGTGACCTAGTGAAGCCATGGAAGGTAGTTGTCAGATAGGAGTGTCATGCTGTGCAAACCCTATCAGAGCTACATAGTTGAGGCAAGTTGTGGTGTCAATACATTGCATATGACTAGATGAATTGTAGCCTTTAAGCTCACTTGATCATGAAGGAGTGGGTTAGACTAGCAATTTGAGCCTACAATTGTTAAACTTGTGAGTTTGTTAACTAACTTTTGTTTTCGATTTTATTTGAGGAAAACAAATCAACTTGTTTGTAAACTCGAGTTTAATGTAAACTTGTCTTAACTCGTCAGTTGACTTACCAAATTTATAATTGTACTCAAAAAAACATTTAACTTATTTGTAGACATGAACTTAATGCAAACTCATACGAACTCACATCTAATGTAAATAACCTCGATTGAATTGACATTTTTTAGGCAAGTTAACCCAAAAGAAAAAGAACACTAAAACTAGTCATGAATAGGTTTGTTATATACACTCCTTGAGTATGAGTGAAGCACTTGACCATGGTTTCACCTTATCTTGCCGATGTATATATATATATATTCATAGTTTTTATCTAAGTTTATTTATTCTTCGGGATTTTCAAAAATATAGAATCAGTATCACAAGGATTAATTGTTAGATTGAATGATTATATATCTATACATGAATTTTGTTGAAAAATAGATTTTAGTATTATATTTTTTAAATAAAGTTTTTCTTTAAATTTTATAATTAAACTAAATGAGATTAACTTATCAATAATATCATGATTATATCGTTCTTAAATTTAAAAATAAATTTAAATTTAAATGAGTATTGTACCAAGTATTAGTTTTCATATTAATATTAACTTCATTATCTAAATACACATGAGGGCATTTTTGTCAATCCATTTTTCATGTAAAGCGTAGCAAAGATATGCAAACAAAATATACTATCATTTGGCAACATAATGATAGTTTAATATATAACTCAAATGAGCATTTTTTAAGGGAAAAATGTTTATATGATAAGAAGCGTAAAAATTTATAACTATCAATTTATCAAAAATGTACATTTATAGAGCATTAGAAATATTATTTTATTCAACAATATTTCAATAATATTATAGAAGTTTTAACTATAATAACATATTAACATTTCAATTTGAATATGTTGTACTGAATTATTGTAAAACTAGTATTTACAAAAGTGTATCAAATTTATACATATATTAGATATAAAACATGTGTAGGCCTAATGGATTTAAATTAAAATATCAAATAATAAAATAATATGATCCAATCATATAAGATATATGTATAAATTCAATGAATTCAAAAATATAAAAAATGTATGGGGCATCTTATACCATATATATTAAAGTCAAAAAAATTGAACGGAGGTAAGTGCCTGGCCTTAATCATAATTTTTTTAATTGAAGGTACTATCACAATAATTTTCTACTTTTATTTATAAGGAAGAATCCTAATTTTTTACCTTATTTTAACAACTAAAAATTACCTTTCGATTATTCAAAAATAATTGTTAACAAAAATTTTATAGAAAATCTAATATTTTTAAACAATATAAATAGCTTGTATGCATTCAGAACTAGGCCGAACAACTTATGCTCCATCCTTGATCTTACATTTACTTTCATCTGGTATAAAATTTGTTTAAATAGATTCAATTCGCCCCAATGAAATAAATCAAAATAACAACATATAATGATCCTACATATATATATATATATATATATATATAAGATATTGATTTTCAAATAAATCAACTCTTAATCTCAATGAGAATGCAAAGAACAGTCATTTAGCACTTTATAACCTCCTTTCAAAATCATGGTTGTCAAACTCACTAGTTTGCTTACCAACTTTACGTGTTTACAATTTTATGAGAAGAAAATGAGTCAACTCACTTGTAAACTCGACTTAACTCGAGAGTTAACTTACTAAGTTTATGATTTTACCAAAGAAAAAATGTGTCACCTCACTTGTAGACATAGACTTGATGCAAACCTGTATTAATTCACATCTAACTTGAATAAACTTGATTATGTCAACATTTTGGAGGCAAATTAGGTGAATTAGTCCAAAGGAGAAAGTAGAATACTAAAACTAGTCATGAATGGGTTTGTAACCTACACCCCTTGAGTTTGAGTGAAGCACTTCACCATCATTTCACCATTTCTTTGATGATATATATATATATATATCTTGATAAGTATGTAATTATGTTATATTTGTATATGTTTTACTTAAGACTTATCATGTATTTTGGTTAAATTCTTTTAAAACCAAATAATGTTAATTTAATGTACTTTATGGATTGAACTATTTTGTTGCTTCCTTGTATTTAGTTTATCTAATTTCAGACTATTTTGATGGAAATTGCAGGAAAATTATTTTAAAGAAAGGAAGTAAGAGAATAGAGGTTTGGAAGAGAAAGATTCAAGGATGTTTGGAAGTCATTCGGAAAGATTTGGAAGTTGGAAGAAGCCAAGAAAGAAAGTTGAGATGGTTTTCAACTTACAACAACAAACACTCAATTTCAACACCACTTTTAGACCTATAAACATCATAATTTAAACATAGTCATTTCATATAAAATTGTAAATCTTCTCGAGAGCTTTCTAAAATGTACTCATTAGTTAAAATCTAATATCAAATCAAGAAGTTATGGCAAAAACACTATAGATGTATCAATAAACATTGTTCTGGTGTCAAGGCACTAAATGTAGTGCAAAATCCAGAGATTTAATGACAAGGCACCCAAACCTAGTGCTTTAGCGCCAGAACACAGCCTTGTTGAGGGTATTTACATATTTTAATTGGGAAGGTGCTATAAATGGAAAAAATTAAGGTTTCTAAAGGGAGAGAGCCAAAAGGTAGCAGAGGAGGAGCTAGGGTTTCAAATTTCTCTTTGGGAGAGCAAGAGGATCCTCCATTTTCTTGAGTTTCCAAGGTATTTTCTTAGAAGGAGAGGCTAAGGGTTAGTCTTTTTAGACCTCTCTTGGCTAAACCTCCATGGATTCTTTCATGTAGGTCTCCTTCCACTCTTTTCATTCTTTGTTTTCTCTTTTTCATTTCTCTTTCCTTAATGTAATCTAGATTTAAGCTTGTTATAAGTTGTTGTGATGAATTTTTTTACGGATATTGAGTAGGGATTTGTTAGTTTTGTATTCACATATGTTAAAAGAGATTATTTCTATTCTCTTATGATTATTTGTTGGTTAATGAATATAGGTTGCTTCTTATTTGGGGCTTATATATGTTTTAATCAATTAATATAATTATAAGTGGATTGAATAGGTTCTATTAATGAATTTCTTTGTAATCTCTTGTCATGGAATTAAATGTCCACAAGGTATTTGATAAAATGACTCATTGAGAATTTAAGTGTTTTTGCTTTAGATGTTTGGCAACAACCTCTAAGGCAAATTTAAATTCACATTCACAATGATTTCTAAGGGCTTAAGGCACTTTAAGATTAGTATTCCTTAAATGTTTACAAACAACCTCTAAGGGAGGCAAATGGTTGAGGTAGTGCAATTTTACCTAAATGTTTAGAAACTACCTTTAGGTAGGTTGTGTTTGATGATTTGACTCTTGAAATTAATTCATTCTAGGGAATATTGCACTTAAATGTTTAGAGACGACCTCTAAGTATGATTGGAACTAGAGTTAGGATAACCTACAAAAATAAGCTTATCTTTTTAGTGAGTTATATTATCCGGAAGTGGAATTAAACTATGTGAAACAAAGTTAGGAATGAACATGATAACTCAATTTATTCTTACTCCAACTTCCAATTAGCTTGGTCAAGTGTCGTGTCTTGAGTCATTTATTTTTAGGACCTGTTTGGTTATTAGAATTGATACAATGAGAATAGGAATGAGAATGAGAATATGAATGAAAGTGAGAGTGGGAGTAGGAATGGGAATATTAAAATACTGGTTGGTTGGGAAGGAATGGGAATGGGCATGTCTCCCTTTACTTTATTTGGTTAGTAGAATACACATGGGAATTAATTAGGTAGTGTGCATATTTTACCATATTATCCTTGATCATAAAACCAAAAAAGGCAAACATTTATTTGAATTATTAATTAAAATGTAATAATATATATTTAATAAATTAATAATAATTAAAAATAATAATGTAATAATTAATAATTAATAAATAATAATAACTTAAATAAATAATAATAAAATGAAAATAAAAATTTAATAATTAATATTTAATAAATATTAATAAATCAAATCAATAATGATAAATTAGGGTTTTCATGTATCACAGGGGTATTTTTGTTTGAAAATTATTATAAACAAGGATATTTTTATCTAGTATATTTCATTCCTAAGAAAGTAATTTGATTTCATCACTTTAACTAAGGAAAGAGCTCTCCCTTATATAAGGGTGAGTAGGTTTCCTAAGGAACAGGATTGGAGTCCCAATCTGTCAACTAAACATAGGAGTGAGAGGCACTCTCATTCCCTCATATTGATTCCAACAACCAAATGGGGCCTTAGTTTGGGCCCTTTAGAATAGTAGTTTAGCATAGTTATTATCTTTGTTATACTTAAATCGTTTTCTAGTGACTGGTTTATCTGGGTTACCAGTGTAAATATGTAAATAATCACAACTCATACTTTCATACATATTGTGTATGTTGATCAACCAAAATTTAATTTAAGAATAATAAAGATAACACATTATCCTCTTGGAAACGATATTAGATTTTTAGATCCTTTTACAACAGTTTGACCCATATATTTATGGTTCATCATATATATATGGATAATTTTTTATCTAAACTTACTTATTTTTTTGGATTTTCAAAAATATTATAGAAACAGTATCACAAGGATTAATTGTTATATTGAATGATTATTGTAATATTCATTAATTTTTTTTTTATAATTTATATTAGAGGAATAATTTTGTGAATATTTACATTAGTTAGAGGAAGAAGACTATGTAATTGGGCATATATGTTGAAATGAGTCCCTTTTTGAATCATGGAGAAGTAGGGAAGAAGGAAAGTTAGTGAGAACTTATATATTAATTTAAGTAGCATTTTACATAAGAGTTAGGTAGACATAAGTGGCTAAGCTTTACCCATACATACTAAAAGGTCTAAATTTGAACCCCATTAAATGCAAGTTTGATATTTTTGTCTCTTTCTCTAAAAATGATATATGTCACCATAAGTAAAATGACCTAAATACCCTTTATTTCTATTCTTTTTTCCCAATTCTCTCCTTCCTTCTTCATGTTTATGTTTGCCAATAGAGTCAAACTCCTTCTATCTCAATTGTATTTTAGCTTAAGTGTGGATGTGAGGGTTGCGAAAAAACTTGAGCCTTTCATTTGCATAGGACTACTAGCAATTCTTTATCAAATTATAACTCAATTCCATAAGATTTCTACAAATTCTAATAAGGTTTTACTTACATTATGTATTTTGAGTGTTTCTCCCCTAATCTCAGCTCACGATTTTGAGTTTTGGCCTCTAAATTTAGGAAAACCCTATTTCTGCATAAATAGCATGAACAATGATAGAAAAATTAGATTACGCATTGGAATTAATTAGGTAGTATGCATATTTTACCATATTATCCTTGATCATAAAACCAAAAAAAAAAGGCAGACATTTATTTGAATTATTAATTAATAATATAATAATATATATTTAATAAATTAATAATAATTAAAAATAATAATTTAATAATAAATAATTAATAAATAATAATATATTAAATAAATAATAAAATAATAATAATAATTGAATAAAAAATAATTAATAAATAATAATAGATTAAATAAATAATAATAACTTAAATAAATAATAATAAAATAAAAATAATAATTTAATAATTTAATAATTTAATAATTAATAATTAATAATAAATCAAATTAATAATGATAAATTAGGGTTTTAATGTATCATAGGGATATTTTTGTTTGAAAATTATTATAAACAAGGATATTTTGTGTAGTATATTTCATTCCCAATAGAGTAGTCTGATTCCATTACTTCAACTAAGGAAAAAGCTCTTCCTTATATAAGGGTGAGTAGGCTCCCTAGGGAATAGGAATGAAGTCTCAATATGTCAACCAAACATGGGAGTGGGAGACACTCCTATTCCCATTCTCATTCTCTCATATTGATTCCAATAACCAAACGGAGCCTTAGTTTGGGCCCTTTAGAATAGTAGTTTAGCATAGTTATTATCTTTGTTATACTCAAATCGTTTCCTAGTGATTGGTTTATCTGGGTTACCAGTGTAAATATGTAAATAATCACAACTCATACTTTCATTCATATTGTGTATGTTGATCAACCAAAATTTAATTTTAAGAATAATAAAGATAACACATTATCCTCGTGGGAACGATACTAGATTTTTTAGATCCTTTTACAACAGTTGGACCCGTATATTTATGGTTCATCATATATATATATATGGATAATTTTTTATCTAAACTTATTTATTCTTCTGGATTTTCAAAAATATTATAGAATAAGTATCACAATGATTAATTGTTATATTGAATGATTATTGTAATATTCATTAATTTTTTTTGATAATTTATATTAGAGGAATAATTTTGTGAATATTTACATTAGTTAGAGGAAGAAGACCATGTAATTGGGCATATATGTTGAAATGAGTCCCTTTTTGAATCATGGAGAAGTAAGGAAAAAGGAAAGTTAGTGAGAACTTATATATTAATTTAAGTAGCATTTTACATTAGAGTTAGGCAGGCATAAGTGGCTAAGCTTTACCCATACATACTAAAGGGTTTGAACTTGAACCCCATTAAATGCAAGTTTGATATTTTTGTCTCTTTCTCTAAAAATGACATATGTCACCAAAAGTAAAATGACCTAAATACCCTTTATTTCTATTCTTTTTTCCCAATTCTCTCCTTCCTTCTTCGTGTTTATGTTTGCCAGTAGAGTCAAACTCCTTCTATCTCAAGTGTATTTTAGCTTCATCAAGTGTGCTGTATCATCTTGCTCTTCCCTCCTATGTATTCTTAGCCTTCTCTAATGAGTGTGGATGTGAGGGTTGCGAAAAAACTTAAGCCTTTCATTCGCATTGGACTACTAGCAATTCTTTATCAAATTATAACTCGATTCCATAAGATTTCTACAAATTCTGATAAGGCTTTACTTACATTATGTATTTTGCAAGTTTTGATCTTAAGTAAGATTCTAACAATTCCCATGTGTCAATTTCAAGTTTTAATCATTGAATTAAAAACTTCTCTTTATTGGTAAGGAGTTTAAGTATGTAGAGTGGTGATATATGAAGAATTCTTAATCATCTAGTGTTATTGGACTTCAAGAAGAAGAACTTAGGTTGTTGGTAGTTATTCTTTGTAGTGGTAAGTCACTATGAGAATTTTTCTCAAGTTTATCTTAAATTTCATTCTGGAAAGAGAAAGCTAGACGAATAAAAGTACAATGAAAGTGATTATTATTATTGAACAAATTACTTTAGTTATTATTAGTACAATGTTTGACCTAATTCGTAATTTACATTTGTAAGAAGCAATGAATGAGTTATTTAGCAAGTGTGTTTAATGTCATTTATATATTAAAAAATATCAATGTCTTATGTTGGAAATAACTTTACTAATGAAAAATTAAAATGTTTGCCTACTTTGAAGTCATAAACTTAGGGTAGTTGTGTGACTAAATTGTTAGTCATAAAGGTAATTGAATTCTCAACTCGAGAAATGATATGAACTTATGGGTATAAGGGCATTATCAAAATCTTGGAATACTCTTGATGCAAAGCATGGGTGTTGGTTGTTGTTAAAAGAATGAAAAATTTGAACTTATGGACCATTTAGATTCTTGAAGTATTTTCAAAGTGTACATACATATATGGACTAGTTATGGCCATTATAATCGTTAAGAGGAGTGATCATAAAAAAAGAAATAAAGTATGGAAGCAATGAAGGAGGCCAATGCACTTGTAATTATATGATATGGGAATTGTCATTAGAATTTACCAGAGTTAAGATATTTTAAACATGGGACACTAATTTGTTTTTAGGGTCATAGCAGTTGCACTTTATCCAATGGGTAAGAAAGTGAGTCGTGTCTACTCTATCTAGGTCAGTAGATAACGCTAATTACGTGTGTTTTCATTATAATTTTCTTACCTCTTTTCAAAACATATTTTTGATTCAGTATTCTAGTGCCAACGGACATGCTTCTTAAAGTTTTAAAATCTTAGCACTTTTGCATACTCTGAATATTTGGAAAACTTTGAATTTGATGGAACCATATTGAGTATTTGGTTATATTTCTAACTATCCAAATTACTTTATTTTTTATACTCTAAAATACTTTAAACATACATTTTTTAATTTTTGAAGTTATAACAGTTCTGAATTTTTGAACTTTTTTATTATGTGCCTCGAAGAATTCTAGTAATATTTTCATGAAATACCTCAATTCTGCGATTATTGTGTATTTTGATTTGTATATGAATGGGATTACTTTTATCTATTCATGGAATAATTTGATTTTGGATTTATGAAGTTATGATTTTCTAATTATGGATTTATAGATGTTAATAAACCTTTCATGAAAATTCATCCAAAACAAGACCCCATGACTAACGGCAGTAGGCATTAGCCGTAGTGCACTATAATATATATTCTGATATGACTGGGCAAATGTCTTACTATTATACTCTGTTTAAGGCTTAATGCCAGATTATTCCAAGCTTAAAGCTTGTGATTGATATCATATGTTTAGATTATGCTAACTTGAGCTAGATCTATATGGTTGGATTATGATGGTCTTGTTGGATGTCCCCGAATTTTCTATTTTGATTTGAATACCCTATGTTGAAATTAAAATGATATTTTTTTTTTCAAGATTTTATGTGAGGATTTATTTGTGTTTTCTTCATTTTGTTGTAATAATTATGAAAGGTGTTTCCTTTCAAAATAATATCTTGTTTGTCAAAAACTATACCATAGCATGTATGTCTCTTCTTTTTCATAACTAATATTATTTACTCACTGAGTTTTTACTCATCTCATACTATTTAACATATTTCAGATCCCATTGTCGATCCTAAACACCTACATATGAAGCAGGAGCTTATGAGAATTTTTTTTTGTGAGCCTTGTTATTGCAAGGGCAAGAGTTCCTCTTTTATTATAAATTTGTAATTAGACTTTGTGGTACCCTTTTATACAAGGAAATGGTCTTTTCGTTATTGATTTGTTTATGGTTAGCTGTTATATATGTATATATTAAATATCGAAGCTCTCTATCCTATTGTATGTCAAGTTTTTAGTTATAGAAATTTTAAGAAGTCCATATTTCAAGAAAGACTTTGCTGAAATTTCTACACGGGAGTTTAATTAATTCATTGTGTTTATGTGCGTGTGTGTGTGTATATATATATATATATGAATTCGTTTGGTCTTTTCTATCTGATGAAAATTTCTCACATTCAACTAATTTCTATCTTCTTGAGGTGTACGTTAGGCTTACGAGGGTGATGGTAACCTCATTCTCTATGTCAACCACGTCTTCTTGGTCGGGGTCATGACAATTATATATCTATATATGAATTTTGTTGAAATTTCTATGTAATGTATTATAGATTATGAAACATGGATAAATTTCTTTTGAAATCAGTATAATTTCAATTGTATTTAAATAATTAATTTATTAATTACATTTTAATTATGTCAATCATATATTTCAATAGCTATTTAATAACTAAAGTAAACTTACTTTTATGAGTTTATATTATAAGTTTACACTACGAATTTAACCTCTCTTTATGAGTTTGTTTAAATTCATAAGTTTGACAACCTTATTCTCAACACAACATCTAGTTCCAAACCAATTCATTTGGTAACCCAATGGTGAAAATGTTCAAGAGTAACGTCCTTTCACAATATAACATCCCATTACTAGAGTAAAATTTTGTAAGGTGTTGTATATTCCAATCAGCATAATCGCAAACAATAAGGTTGAAAACATTACTAAAGGCAAAATTCCTTCTTGGCTGCGTCTATCATGAGAAATGGTGCCAAAACCAATCAGCTATTTAAGCTCGGAGGTGATCCCCTTTTTGTATTTGATAATCATTTTCCATATCCAAAATGACAAAGAATGATTTAATAAATATAACAAGATGATTTAGATAATCATACTTACAATACAACTCATTGGTAAGAAAGGTAGAATTGTTATTATTGATCATTCACCAAACCCAAGCCAGAGAAGCTTTGTTAAACATAGGTCTTCCTAATACCTTGACCTTCATAGCCTTTGATGATCCAATTCAACACATGAATGTGTGTCATTTATTCCTTGAATCCCATAGAAAGTTTGGTTTTTTAACATCGACACTACAGTGAAAATAGTTAATGCTATAAAATCGCCGCCATCATTTTAATTCACCCATATGCTTAAAACATTATTTTTTTTTTTTTGGGAAAAAATTCACATGTCGTAGGAAACCGAAACTTGCGATTGCTCATTGTTACATTAATCAAATTTTTTATTTTAAAACTTTTTAACATCATGGACAGTGAGTCCCATGATGTGTCTGATATATATATATATAGATAGGAAACACAGATGACCCTGTCAAATTTTTTTATATTATGTGATTTTTATTTTTTTAATTTAAAATTTGAAACATTATAAATTTTATAATGTTAGAATTGTTCGTAAAATGTGTAATGCTTTATATTTTAAGAAATTTTTATTTAGAGAGATGTAATTTATCTGTATATATAAATTTATAATTTCATAATTTCATAAATTTTTAGCGAAGTACAAATATGTAATTTAATTATGAAAATTCATCATTAAAAAATTTTGCTCTAAATTATTAAATGTACTAGGAATTTAAGATTTCGTTATGTGATCTATGTGACAATTTATACTTATTTAGAGCTTTTATAGGGATATGAGTAAATTATAGTTTATGAAATCTAAAAATTTGTTTGTTCTTTATTAGATTTGAGTGTCTTTTTCTATTTTGTAGATTGTCTCAATATTACATATAAACTTCTTCATATTACTAATATGATAGAACAACTTTTAAATAAATATGTATTAAAATATAAAGTATTAGGCAATTTAAGAACTAGTCTAATATTATAAAAATTATAATATTTAATGAGAATGCAGTTTATATATATATATATATATATATAAAGTTATAACTTTATAATTTAACGGTTTTTTATTGAAGCGCAAAAATATAATTGTTTTTGGATATAAGAATCAAATGATATGAAATTATATTGTTTTAGATTAGGTATATTTAATAATATATTGAAGTCAAATTATATGGTGCGGATACTGCAAAGTACAAGCATTTTTTAACACTTATATAATATTAATTAAAGTTGAGAAAAATAAGTAAATAATTGAAATGTATAAAGTAATGTAATTTCTTCACAAAGAGGATACAATTATATAACTGTATAAAAAAATTTACCTAATAATTTTTTCAATAAAATTCACTAAATTATAAATTTACAACCTAATATTAGAGTAAAATACCTTTTGGTCCTTTATTTATCATAAAATTATCATTTTGATCTCTCACTTATTGAAATACAAAAAATGATATATATACCTAAATGTTTAGAAACAACCATTAGGTAGGTTGTGTTTGATGATTCAACTCTTGATCTTAATGCATTATAGGGAAGATTGTACTTAAATGTTTAAAGACAACCTCTAAATGTAATTGGAACCTGAATTACGATAACCTCTGAAAACAGGCTTGTCTTTCTAATGAATTAAATTATCTGAAAGTGGAATTAAACTATGTTAGTGAGAGATTAACAATGAGCTTGCTAACTCAATTTATCTTCACTCCAACTCCTAATTAGCTTAATCTAGAGTAATGTCTTAAGTCTTTTTTTCTTTTTATTTAGAGTCTTAGTGTTTTTTGGGTGCCAAATTTTATGTTTAAATTTTCTCATTGATTCTTAGTGACTAAATTTATTTTGGCCACTAGTGTAAATATTTAAATAACCACACTAATCCATACTTTTGTACCTATTGTGTATTTTGGTAAGCAAAATTTTAATCTTAAGAACAGTAAAGATAACACATTATCTTCGTGGAAACGATATAGGCTCTTTTAGATCCTTTTACTACAATTTGACCCGTATACTTGTAGTTCATCATTTTCTTCCTCTCAAATTAATTTCATCTCCTCACTTGCCCTCATTCTTCCTCTCTAATGAGTAAGGGTGGAAACAACAAAGAAGAACATGAAAATGAGGGGCATTTGGTATGAGGAGTGAAGCAATGGTATAAAGGTAATTTCTTATTCTTCCTCCTCTTTCTGTTGACCCCTGATGTTGGTTTGTATGATGGAACTTGATTCTTAAATTTAGAACCGACTATGAAATAATTGTGCAAAATTTGGAAGGATCCTTAACTAATATTCAATGAATGTGAGGAAAAGTTTGAAAACTTTAGTCTCTAGTAATGTGTACTTGAAAGAGTTAGGCTTGTATCACTTAGTGTTTAGATGGAAAAAGTTGCAAATGTATTTTGTTGATGCTTAAACTATTATTCAGTAATACTTGCTTTTGTAATGATTTTGTGGCTATGGCATTTTAGAGGAAATATTTGATCATGGATGGGATAAACTCCAGGTAATCATAGTCTTCCCTATATAATTTTGAAACAAATTTTAAAAGAGCTAGACTTGGTTAGACTTGGTCTAATCGATCTAGCTCGACTATATATTAAACCTGACCAAGTTGAGCTAAGACCTAAGTTCTAAAATGTGGCACATTTAAATATTTGGGCAAGCCGTTGGTCTAGTATAAACTCGACTGAGCCCCATCTATGTTCAATCTACTTGTAATGGACCATTTTGAAACTTTTCAAACTTCAGTAACCAATTTGAAATAATAAACAATGATAAGAAACCGTAGTGTTATTCTAACTAATATATTTTATGAGAGAGATCTTTTCCTTATTTTTCCCATCTTACCTCTCCTCTTTTTTTGTCAATTTCCCTGTTTACCATAGCTTTTATTTGAAATTTCCATGTTTTTGTTGCCATTGACAATCTTTTAACTGGTATGTGGGCATTGGGCTGTCATTTGATTACAAATAGGGAGTTTTGAGCTTGTGTCTTTAATTACTCACCCATGCGAGTTGCATGCTTTGTGTCTATGGTTACTTACGCTCGCTAATAGTGAATTTCGTTGACAGTTACTTCCTTTTGTGAGTACGTGTTCATATCAGTAGTTACTTACTCTCTGTTGTGTGTTCTATGTTTGTATTCTGATATTTTCTATCTAAATGCATTCTACTATATTCTGACAATTGATTTTCATACTAATCACTTTATTTATGTTGTTTACAAAGTTAATTCATAATAAATGATTTGATTAAACTGTGACATGAAGACTTTATTGATAGATACCATATTTCTTTGATTTTGTTAACTATTAATATTAATTTAAGTATGCTTGTTGGACCATTATTGTAAATTCCTATTTTAAAAACAACTCCAATTGCCATGGCTTGTCTTTTCATAACATAGTATTATTTACTTATTCCATCGTTGATCCTTGTATCTTCTAATTTCTAATTGGTCAATTTAATTTGTTCATCGATAGTCTTGCTGTGAATTATATGTTTCTTTTATTATATCATTTGAGTTATCTGTTGCTTTTATCTAAATATATAAATATGATTTGTGAACTTCAATATCAGTACTAGTTTGCTTAATCAAAAGGAATTCTATAAGAAATAATACATATTATACTTCACTACTTAAGTTTCAAACTTATGCAGCTATCATTTATCATTGTCTGAATAAAATAAAGAACAAAGGAGTACAATTATTCTATGGCTACGTGTGTAGATTTTGTTTCAGCAAAACCTACTATATTAATGTGCATTACTAATTACGATTGTGAGAATTCATTTATCCATAGATACTATAAATAGAGTAAGTTAAATTAAAGACTGAAAAGAAGAAGGTTCGAGGTTGAACATGCAAATTATGTTATTACACCAGGTTCATATCTAATTCATAACTACTTGGAGGATAGAAAATATGGTTTGAACAAAGGTGAGATTGAGAACTACAATTGCAGCAGCTCTTAAAGTGGCTTTTATATTGTGCAAAGGATTTCTATAGAACTCATTCAATTTTCTGTAGATATTCCAGTATTCAAAATTGGAACTTGATCGAGTGACTTTTTTATTAGACCTTTAAATACTTTAGCAACATCATTGGTATCACCAAGATGATTGTGGATTATTTTATTATGAATGAGGACCTCCACATATTTATTTAAGTTGATTAGGCAATTCAATACATTAACATAGTAAGTGATGTAAATGATAACAACATTGCTCCAAAGCTATCATAGTAATTGCTTTCAGAAGTTCCATTTTTGGAATGATCTTTACTTTTCACAAGGAAGTAATATACTCGAGAAATAAATGAGTCATTTACAAAATAGTCATTTAAAGTGATAAAACATGCTTAATCCAATGGTTAAAAGATTCCGTAATATAAAACCTTTTGGGAAAAGAGATTGTAAAGAATTAGGTAAAAAATGAGAATGATAAGGAAATAATTTTTCTTTGAAAAAAGCTTTAGTTGAATTAAAGATTCTCTAGAAGACAAAAAGAATTTTTTTCACTTTTTTCACAATTTTTAATTTTATTTGATATGTGTAACATTCCAAAATAACCATAACTAGAGATTTAATTTAATTAGAGATAAAAGTGTAAATATCATAAAATAGGTCATATCAAATGGAAAAATTTTCTAATCAAAACGTTAAATGATTTTAAGAATAACTTTAATGACATGAAATAAATTTCATTATGCATATTTTATATAAAAAGAAATAAAAGTATAGTAAGAGGGAGGGACTAATATGAAAGGTAAAGATATTAGCTCTATATTTCTAACTTTTTTTTTTTAATATAATTTTGTGTCGGCCAGCCCACAAATTAAATTAAATTAAAATGTCAGAATTAATACGTGGGCCTATATGAAAAGAAGATATCCGACAAGAATTTAATCAAATTTATTTTATGAAGTAGTTGAAAGTGATATTTTATAAACAAAATACATGATTAGTTCTTAATTGTACTATATTTGTGTATGAGTTTTTTGAGCTTGGTACAATGAAAGAAGTTTTTATTAATAAAATCCCATAATAAAAAAAATATTACAAACAATCTTAATAAAAATATCTGAGCCTGAGCATATTTCAAAAGGGCGTCGGATGGATCAAATTCTCCATGCATATATCAGTAGCTATATACGTGAACCTTGCCTATTATAGCTAACCCACTGTCATGTGATAATACAACAACCATATTCTGAGTAAATAAATTGATAAATAAAAAAGTAAATAAAAAGTGAGAAAATATAGGTCAACCGATTTAAGCCCTATTTTCCCATTTAAATTTAGATAAAATAATAATATGGGTAATTGAATATTGAATCAATAATACGGGTTAAAGTTATAATAAAAAGAAGGAATAAATAGTTTTATTCAATAATTAAAATTGAATATTCATCTAACAGTAAAACAATAAAACTTTTTTGAATATATTGAATGTTCATTTAACAATAAAACTATTTAGATTGAATATACATTGAAATATTCCTAGATGAGTAAATTATTTTTTTTCAAAGAACGCTGTCCCAAATCACTCAATAAAGTATTTAGCAAAAAGACTACTTGTTGCATCAATATTCATATTATTATTTGTGGATGGAAGATACCGAACTTGAAATTTTCACTGTATAGCTTCATAACCATTGCAAATTGTTTTCACTGTTAAAAATTTTACCCAGATTTCAAATTTCTGGCTAATCATATATACATATAATATATTGCTGCATCAGTTTTTTTAAATATGGTTGCAGTATTATCACGACAGTGGGTTGGGTACAACAGTCAAGGTAATTCTATATAGCTAGATAGATTTCGCCGAGAAGAGAGCCTACATATTAAATATAAATTTAAGTAAAGCACTCGGATTTTATTATGTGGGGTGCACATTTCATGAATACAATGAAGCCTCAAAGCATTTAATTTTGATGGTCGGAAGTTGAGTTTGAAAATTTATGCATGAAGTACGTGATGAATTCTTAATTATGTTGATAAGTCTTAGTTATATTATATATATATATGTTTTATTAAGTATTTTAAATAAATTTTTTTAATTCAGTAATCAAATAATGTTAATTTTATGAATTTTATGAGTTAGATTATTTGGTCAATTTCTTACATTAAATTAATTTAATTTTGAATTATTTTGATGGAAAGTTCAAGAAAATTGTTTTAATAAAAAAAAAAAAAAAAAGGAGTTGGAGATGTGGAATGAGGATTTTCACAAACATTTTGCCCTATTTTGACAGCTATGCTTTTGTGAGTATGATTTTCGGAAGTTACTTACTCTCCCAAATTGTGTGCTCTATGTTTATATTCCAATAAGTTATGTTTATATGCTTTCTACTATATTCAGAGGAAATGATTTTCATACTGATTACTTTATTAATGTTGTTTACATAGTTAATTCATAATAAATGATTTGATTATACTGTGACATGAAGACTTCATACATAAATTCCATTTTTCTTTGAATTTGTGAACTATTAATATTAATTCAAGTATGCTTGTTGAACCATTATTGTAAATTCTTATTTTCAAGAAAAAAGAAACTCCCATTACCATGGTTTGTTGTAACATGGTTAGTATTATCGTTCTAGTTTCACCGTTTATCCTTGTATCTTCTATTTAATAACTAGTCAATTTAATTTGTTCACCGGTTGTCTTGCTGTGAATTATGTATTTATTTTATTTTATCATTTGAGTTATTTTTATACTATATTTACTTTTATCTAAATATATAAATACGACTTATGAACTTCAGTATCTGTACTAGTTTGACCATAAGAATACATTGATTAGAAGTAGAGTAGAACATTAAACTTCCTAGTATAAACTATAGAAGCAGAAAGCATACGATCATTAAGGAACAAACTACATTATGACTTTTATAAACACTTTTCTTAGTCAGATAAAAAGATATCACCAACATTGAGGGCAAATTAATACCATTACTTAATTAAAAGGAATTTTATAAGAAATAATATATTTCAAACTACATATGTTTCAAACTTACGCAGCTATCAAATATCATTGTTTGAATAAAATAAAGAAAAAGGAGTACAATTATTGTATGGCTAGATTTTGTTTCAACAAAACTGGATATATTAAAGTGCAATACTAGTTAGGAGTGTGAGAATTATTTTATTCATTGAAGCTATAAATTGAGTAAATAAAATTAGAGACTGAAAAGAAGAGAGTTCCAGGTAGAACATGCAAATTATGGATTACACAAGGTTAAAATGTATATCAGCACTACTTAAGGGCAGAAAATATAGTTTGAACAAAGGTGAGAATAAGAAGTACAATACCAGCAATAGAAGCGGCAGCTTGCCAAGGTGTCTTGCCGTAATCCCGTCTCAAAGTGGCCTTCAACCTATGCAGAGGACTTTTATAGAACTTATTCAACTTTGAGCCAACCTCTAAGTAATTAGAATTGATACTTGATCGGGTGACATGTTTCAAGAGACCATTAAATACTTTAGCAACATCATTAGTATCACCTAGACCACTGTGGATTATTTCATTATGAATGAGGACCTCCACATCTTTGTTTGAGTTAATTAGGCAATCCAAAACATCAGCATAGTCAGTAATGAAAGATGCTTCAAGATAATGGCATTGCTCTAAAGCTATCATATTGCGAAACAAAGTTTCAGTGCCATCTTCAACTAAAATTGATGGAATCTCAAGAACATGCCCCTTGAACGTCAGGTCTAGTAAGCATTTCCTCCTGCAATTACTGAACTTCACTCCTGCATCGTGTAACTCATTTGCACTGTATTGAAGAAAATCTAGGTCTTCGTATAGAAGCCTCTCAGGTTTCTTTTCGGGTAAGTGAAATATTCTAAGAAGATCAGTGAAGTGGTTTATTTCAGAATTTCGATTAGGCTTTATATTTTGCATGTTAAATTTTTCAAAGAAGTCATATGTGAGCTTAAGAAATGAACCATGAAAGTTACGGCAAAATGCCTTATTGAATAGCTCTTCAAGAAAAAAGAAAGGAAGTTGATTCTCAAGTAAGAGTAAATCAACTATAGTATTCTCCAGCCATGGTTCTGATGTGTTACTGCTCATGAATAGTTCAATTATGAAACCTGCATCTACTAATATCACCTTCATAAGTTCCCTCTTGTTGAGTTTGACATCCTCTGAGTAAGAAGCACGAACACATGGTTCTAAATCTTTAACAAAGTTGATCAAATCAGCCAAATTTGTTCTAGCTTTTTGTTTAAATCTTATAAAGAATAGTTGTTTCACTCTTTCCATGTCTTGCAACCTCACATTTCCATAATGAAAGGGGCCAATCGAAACAACTGTTGGAGTGTAATCTTCTTCTTTTAGATTACGAATCTTAGGAGGGACCTTATAGATACAACAGTTAGATGATGAATGACCATCTTCACAATGCTGAATTATTGCTTCAATGTCAATCCTCACATCATCTTCTATCTATCAAGGCAATCAACAATTTTATAAGAGAAATAGATAAAGGAAGCTGAGAAACTTAAAACTGATTAATTTTGCATTTCTCCTATTCATTTCTGTTTCAATTATTGGGAAAAAACACAATTTTGACATATTGCTTAATGGTGCAATGCAATTCATTAATTCAGATTCATTCTTACTAGAAACAAAATTATGATTCATGCTAGAAATATCTACAAATGTGGCTTTATTGAATAATTAGCATTAGAATAAACTAATTATTTAGCTTGGGGATATTTAATTTTTGCCTTCAAAAATTAATAAGTGTATCAGTTAATTCTAAAAAATAATATTAAAACACTGTACATGAGTTGTTTTTGGCATCTTTAGATCATTTGATTAAAAATATTAACGTACAACAAATTGTTCAAGTAGCGGAAATATTTTGTTAAAGGCTAATCTAATAGTAGTTATAAACTTAGTCTTATTTTTATTAAATATATTGCATTTATTATGATTGAAATTCAACTTACGGACTCTTTGAATCAACTCACCGTCACTTGATAAATTTTAGATGAGGTCTGAGACAAAAAAATCATGAATCAACTTCTACCGTAATTAGAGAATCCTATATTTTGAGAATTTTAATCGTGATCATTCTTTTTATTTCTATATTTTTTTAGATGCTTAATTTTTTTATTGAAAAGCTGCTCAAATTTTTGTGTTCTTTTCTAGTGTGCTAAGAGAGATCCTATTAGCTCCAACAAAGTAAGTTTTGGTAAATCATTCACCGTATGATTAAATTTGAATGCGTGTAATTATAACTTTAAGTACACTAATACGCTTAGAGATATAATTATAATAATATCAATATTAAAAATAGTAATATTATAATATATTCCTATATTATAATTGAATATATTAGTACATTTAAAATTGTAAGTATACAAAAATTTTATCTTAAATTTGACTTCTCAGTAACTTTTGAATGAATTTATTATATTTTATCCTATTTGGAGGGCTTCTAAATTGATTAATAATATTACTGACACAAGTAAATAATGTTTGGATTGTTTTGTCTTTCTTCATTAGTAAAGTAACAAAATGTTTTCATAAATATTGAAATTTAATAGTAATTACCTTATCCGAATCCATATATTGACGCTCTAAGATCTTCCATGCCTCATTTGCTGTTGTAGCATTCATGATTTTAGAAAAAATTCTATTGCTCACACCTTGCTGAATGAAATGTAAAGCTCTTGCATCATTTTGCATATTTTGCATATATTCTGATTGCTCCATAATTGTCCATTTTGCCTTCTCATCTAGGGTTGATTCTTGAAATCCTTCAACCACTATATCCCACAATTTATGTGAGATAAATAATGTCTTCATTTTTATACTCCAAAAATAATATACTTCTCCATCAAATATAGGAATGGAAGCTTCGGCATAATTGAAGGTATGGAGGTTAGAGGTAGAATTATAAGCCATAAGAATTAAGATCCAAGATGTGAAAGTATGGTAACAAGGTGGCTTGGATTTCTTGGCACAGTTTGCTGCGCAACTGTCTTATGCATCAAACTGATCAACTCCTATATATAGCGGGGTATGTCGGTGGCAATATTCCTCAATATAACCGACTCGCTTTTTTATTTTTTAATTTTATATGTGTGCTTCTATTATCATTCTATCTGTTTCATAGCTTAATTTTCTGCTGATTTGATTGATGGCCAGCAGAATTAAGGCTTACATACTAAATTTCCTTAAATATGAATACAATTAAAACTGTCTCAATTTAATACGTAGTGACGACAAGATATACGACAAAACCTAGGCCACTAACAGCAGGCTCGTCAATTCTGTGCTCGTTCTCGCATGGTGAAATCTATCTGAGTATTCTCCAGTAGATAATAGAGATATTAGATCTAGATTTAATTATCATTAATTTTTTTAAAAATAAAAAATAATTATTTTTATAAATAAATATATATTAGTATTAAAATTTTTTTATAAAAAAGATATATAATTAAAAAATCAAAAAATTAAAACTATTTTTAATATCTTATAATTTATTCTGTATATTTTAAAATTTATTATTTTTTAATTAGATCTTATTATGTATAAAAAATAATTTAAAATAAATAAATATATATTTATTTATAAAAATGATTATTTTTTTATTTTTTTAAATATATTTTATGAAAAATTTCAGGGCCACCCATTATCTACAGGAGAAAATCCCTTCAGAGGAGATCCATACTCAGGTTTTGTCGTATATCTTTTTGTCACTACGTATTAAATTGTGACAATTTTAATTAAATTCATATTTAAGGAAATTTAGTATGTGAGCCTTAATTCTGCTGGCCATCAATCAAATCCAATATGCAGCAGAAAATGAAGCTATGAAATAGATATAATGTTAATAGAAGCAAACAAATAAAATTAAAAAAAAAAAAAAGAAGTCGGGCATATTTAATGCACATGCAAAGTAATAAGAACTATAAAGAATTAGGTTATGAACATATATAATAATAGATATTCTTTTATTTCAGGGACTTGAAAGATAATAACAAAATAAAAGAATAAATAATTTAAAAAATTCTTAATTTGTTCCGATGGGACCCTTGGCAATACGCGTGAACCTTGCCTATTGTACCTATGCCACTGTCATGTCATAATACAACTACCAGATTCCATGACACTGATGAGCTGTTCCAGAATTTTGGGGACCATATACAAGAAGGGAAGAACGTCACCTGCAGTAAAGGGTTTTAATGTGCAGTATGGCCATGACGGTCGTTCATTGCATCGAACGGTGATCATACTGCCACATCATCCAATCCTTATTTTTTTTATTTTTACCAATCCCTGCCGTGCAAATCTATCAGGGAGTAAAACTACTTCTTCCATCATTCGTCTTCTTCATATCGCTCCAGTTTGTTCTCTCTTCTTCTGAAGCTTGTATGCTATGAGAAGGAAATTACAGATTATGAAGCAAAAGAAGTTGATACTATCGGTTGAAGTTGGGTGTCGTCTAATGCCTTTGATATTTTTTTGTGGATTTTTGTTATCCATATTTAGCTTATCATCGATGTTGTTTCTCCTGAATCTGCGAATTATTGAGGCAACATTACGATTACTTAATGAATAACCTTTAACCAAAGCATGTTTTATTACCACAAAAGGTTAAAACTCATACTCCCACCATCACAAAGGGAAGGAATCACAATAGGAAGATATTCGCTTTACTCCCTTCTATTCCATTGCTCCACTTTCAAACCCGAACGAAAGGATTTCTAATGGGGTGAGGTTACATTGCAGAAACCAGCTCTTGTGTTTGATTTCTTAAACCAGAATGCTAGGAACTTTGATGAAAATGATGCTTCATGGTGACTGACATAAACTCTCTTAACGTCCAAAATGAGAGATGCTCACAATCTCAAGACTCTATTCCTGCACTTCAAAAGCTATTGAATGACTGGAAGTGCCAATAAACAGGGAAGTCCGGAAGAGCACGCTGTGATTGTGGAAGAAGACAATTGAAGGAGGAAGATCCCATCCACCCAAACGACGCCGTTACGTATCGCAGGATTAGAAAATAAAATTAAGAATTGAATGACGTGGCTCCATGATAACCCCTCGATGTAAAACGGTCTTGATTATGTACTGTAGAATCTGCATTAAAGCACTCTACTGCAGGCAATCTTCTAGGTACGCGACAAAATCCAGGACACTAGCTGCAGCCTATTGCACCTACGCTTGATCTATCAAGGCTAAGATCTTGCCTATTGTACCAAACCCATGGCCATGTGATAATACAACAACCATATTCCATAAAACTTATGAGTTGTTCCATAATTTTGGTGGATAGGGGTGATGAAGCAATATGTTTAAATGCATATATGAATAGCTATTTATTTACTCAAAAAAAAAAAAAGAATAGCTAGAAATTTGGAAACTTGATAAAATTTTTGAGAGGGAAAATAATTTGTAATGGTAATGACGCAATACAGTGAAAATTTTACTTATTGACTAAACAAGTTTATTCCTTCATCATAATTATCCATTTAATCTCATGCGGAAAAATACTCTAATTTAACAATGAAAATAATAATATGAATATTGAAGTCAAAAATTTTAACAAAATGACATTCAATTTCTTTTAGCTTCATTCTTAATTGCTAGTTTTAAGGTTTCTATAACCTTTTGAAAAAATTTTAGTGTAAACAGTGAAAAAATATAGGTCAACCCATTTAAAATAAAACTATTTAGATTAAATATACATTGAAATATTCCTAGATGAGTAAATTTTTTTTTCTTTCAAAGAACACAGTCCCATATCACTCAATAAATTATATAGCAATAAAGCTACCCGTTGCTTCAATATTCATATTATTTGTGGATGGAAGATACCAAATTTGAAAATTTCAATGTATTGCTTCATAACCATTGCAAATTGTTTTCAATGTTAAGAATTTTTCTCAGATTCCAAATTTCTAGCTAATCATATAAAATATATTGCTTCATCACCCGTATTCCTCGAAATTGTGGAACGATTCATCAGTTTTATGGAGTATGGTTTTCGTATTATCACCTGACGGAGGATTAGGTATAGGTACAATCGGCAAGGTTCCTATGTATAGCTTGATAGCTTCCACTGCCTTGAGTCGGGGGCCCATATATTAAATATAAATTCAAATAAAGTAGTCAGATTTTATTATGTGGGGTTCACATTTATGAATATATACGACAAGTGAGCTGAAAAATATTTAATTCGTGTAGTTGAAAGTTGGTTTTATATGTGAAGCACGAATTCTTAATTGTTATATTTGTATATGTTTCATGTATTTTAAAGATAAAATTTTTTATTTAGTGACTAAATAATATTAATTTTATGTATTTTAAATATTAAACTATTTGATTATTTTTTCTCATTAAATTCTTTTAATTTGTGATTATTTTGATAGAGCTTGCAAAATAATTGTTTTATTAAAAAGAAATGTGGATTTGAAGAAATTGAGGAGGAAGATTCAAGATGTTTGGATGACTTACATTTTAAAGTTGGAAGAAGGTATGGAAAAAAATTGAGATGGTAAACACTTAACTTTAATGTCATTTTGAAACTCTTAAACATCATAATTTAAAAATAGTTATTTTATTTAAAGTTGTAGAGCTTGTCCAGATAATTTTAATTATTGGTAATCAAAACACAAGATGATATTAAGACTAATGTTTGTGAAATAAAATAGATTTTATAATACATATTTTAAATGAAAAGAATTAAAAGTAAAATTAGTGGGACAAATATGAAAGAAAAAAATTGTCAGGGAAGAAACTATACTTTTAACTTTTTTAAAAATTTCCTGTTGGTGCCCACATATTAAATATGAATTAAATTAAAGTTTGTGGGGTTTACATTCCATGAAGACATACGACAAATATTTAATAGAATTTATTTCCCCTATCGCTCACACAGGCAGGTGGTTGGAAGTTACATTGGGACATTTATAAGTATAACATGTGATAAGTAATTAATTGTACTCCATTTGTATATGTTTTATTGGAAACTTATTATTTATTTTGAATAAATTCTTTTAATTTAATAATCAAATAATATTAATTTCAAGTATTCTAAGGGTTGAACTATTTTTTATTGTTTTTTTATATTAAATTCATGTAATTTAAGAATGATTTGACTGAAATCGTAGAACAATTATTTTGATAAAAAGAAATAAGGTTGAGGAGGTATTGAGGAGGAAGATTCAATAATATTTGAAAGACATTGACAAATATCTTTGTAGGAAGCAAAGAACAATGTTGAGATAGTTTTTCTCTTTGAATTTTAAATGGTAGAGACGCAACTTAAACACCCTTACAATTTGAAAGTTGTTATTTCACATCAAATTTAAAACCTGTGAATATCTCATTATGTGGGGTCCACATTTCATGAAGATAAGTGACAAGTGAAGCTTGAGAGCATTTAGTTCTGGCAGTTGGAGCTTGAGTGCACATTTTATATGTGAAGCGCGTGATGAATTATATTTGCATATGTTTTAGTAAGGATTTATTTTTGGATAAATCGTTTTTTACTTAGTAACCAAATAATATTAATTTTATGTATTATAATAGTTACTTTCATGTATCAAATTCTTCTAATTTTATTATGTTTTGATAAAAATTGTTGGATAATTGTTTATTAAAAGGAGATGAGGATTTAGAGGTATTGAAGAGAATAATTCAATTATGTTTGGAAGGCTTTCACAAATATCTTTAAAGTTAGAAGAAATCAAGAAAAAAAATTAAGATGATATCCAATTTTAAATAGTAAACACTCAACTTCATCATCATTTTTGGATCCTTAAAAGTAAGAATTTGAATTTGGTCTTTTTATACATAGTTGTAGAACTAGTTGAGATTTTTTCAACGAGTGGTAATCAATCATTGCTTTTAAAAATTAATTTAGTGAAATAAAATAAATTTAAAAATGGTTATTTCTCGCAAAGTTTTAATGCCTCTCAAGATCTTTCTTACGTATGGTAATCAAACCACAAGATAATTTTAAGAATAGTCTTAATGAAAGGAAATAGATTTTATGATGCATATTTTATATAAAAAGAATTTAAGATAAAATTAGATGGACTAAAATAAAGGAAAGAAATGTTGTCTGATATTGAAACTTTTTAGACATATATTTCAATTTCATGTCTGCAAGTAGAAGAGGGAACACATATTTAATATGAATTTAATAAAGCTCATAATTAAACCAATTAGAGAGGGAGGGGCCAAATTGAAGAGCCAAAAGGATCAAATTAAAAACTTTTAGTATAAATAGAGGTAAAAGTGTAATTTTATAAAGTTGCAAGGCATGTTAAAATTTTAATTTGGATTTATCCGAACAGGTCCTAAAATCACGTTTGAAGTTTTACCCAATGTTCGAATAGAAATTTACAAAATGGGACAAAAAGAGTAGAGGAAGGGTAAAATTATCATTTTCACCAAATCACTTAGCTTTTGCAGCTACTTTCCCTAGACTTTCAGCCAAGAAAAGAAAAATCCGACACCGCATTATCTTCTTCATAATGGAAATGGAGATGCAAAAATAGTGGAAAAAATAGCAAAAGAGAGAGAAACATAAAAGTAGATTTTTAAAGGTAATTTTTTTACAAGGAAAACTTGTATAGCTCACTTAGAGCTTCCTAATAATGAAAATATTTTTTCTTATAGTGATTGCGACCTAGACAAAGTGGAGGGCTTGGGGGGAATTCAAGGAGAGAATATTGAGGCAAAAGAAAAGTTAAGCTTTTTTATATGATTTTCTTAAATAATTTTGTAAAAATTTGAAGTTTAAATAGATCCTCCATGGTCAAAACCTTGAAGTTTTAGCTCTTCCCATTATATTTATAATCTAGAAACTTAGAAGAACCAATTTCTCTTCATAAGCAATTTATTATGTATGTTGGAATTTTAGATGGAGAAGTAAATATGATCAAAAGATTGAATAAGAACATCTAAGACTATCTAAAGGAAATCAAGTTGGAAACATATGAAATTTAAGATGATTTTGACTTAGTCTAAAAGGTTTTAGAGTCAATAGAACTCATGTAATTTACTTTATTTTAACACAAATTATAATGTGAAATGAAGCATTGGAGTGGAAGTACATTAGGCCACTTAAAGTAGGTATAACGTGGTTTACTTTGGAAAGATGTGTTTTAGACATTGAAATAGGTGAATTAGTTTCCTTTGAACTTAAATGATGTATGCTCTTAGGACTATGTGTGGAGGGATTGAAGTGAAAAAAATTAATCAAAACAAAAATTTAGTCAATTAGAAATGAAAAATTTAATAGACCATCAAAATGACATTTCTTTGTGAATTGTATCTTAAGAGGTTTCAAGTGCATTCCCATATCTAGAAGTTAGTTAGAGGATGTGGTAGTACATGAACATTGTCATCTTTACATCTGAGTTGATATTACTAACTATACTTAGTTTTTGTATTTTGAATTTTCCTTTTCCATTTAGAGAATTTATACACTCTAGTGCTTTAGGAACAGATAACTTGAAATATACTAATTTCTCCTTGAGAATTTACTATATTTGATGGGATCTCTAGAAAAATTTTTGCTATAAAAGAGTTCTTATACTTGATTTATTTCCATATTGAAATTTAGCTACTGTATGGTCATCTAGAAATTTCTAAATAGATTGTTTACTTTTGGAGAATATTGATTTCCAATTACTGTGTCTTTCTAGATATTTGGAAAATTACTGATTGGATATTTGAAACTGATTTGCATGGTTATAAAAGAAAATATTTTATTGGTTATACGTGGAATGTAGAACCTTATAACTAATGGCAATAGGCATTAGTCATTGTGCACAATGAACTGTATCACTGTATTGAAGCTTCATAACACATTACTGATTGATCGTGAACAATTTTGCTCACAACTAAATATTTTACTGAACTACTATCGCTAGCAACAGCTAGTAACTGATTACTATTTTATTGTTGGTTTTGTGAAATGTTTTCTACCCTTATGTCTCTTAAATCATGGTTTGAATATTTTTTAGTTCTCATTTTGCAACATATCTTTAAACAGCCATAGAATTTAAAATTTTTATATGGTGATTTATATTTTACTGATTTTAAGTATTTTGGATTTATGCAACTTCATATGGTTTTATTCAAAAGATAAATAATTGTGAAAAACTCTACTGATCTCTTTTGTTCCTTTCCTAGTATAGTTAGTAATATTTACTCACTGAGTGTTGTCACTCACTCCTCTTTTTTATTGTTTTTCAAAGAGCAAAGTTGACCATAGAACTCCCTTGTTGCATAAGGTCCACATAGATATCCATTGGTGAGTCCTACATCGCAAGGGCAAAAATGTATTTCTTTTGTTTTAAATTGTTGTATCTTTTTTGCTCTAGTAGCTACAATTGTCACTGGCAGGTGTGAAGTTTATATTGTAAATCTTAGACTATTTGGTTGTATTCCTTTGTATGAGTAGAACTCTCTTTCCTATTTATCCTTAGGTTTTAGTGGTGGAAATTTTAAAATGTCCATACGTCAAGGGATACTTAGTCGAAATTTCCACACAAGAGTTATATAGTAAAATATATGCTTATGTATGATTAGTAGATATTTATCATTTGTTTATTTACAGTTCTTTGTCATCAAATTGATTAGGTTGTTTGGCTTATTTTGAGAGGTGCAGCTTACTTTGCTCTCTATGTCGGTCACATTCCTTAGGGGTGTGATGTTTTTCTAACGATAGGCAATCAAAACACATGATGATTTTAAGAATAACTTTAGTGAAATGAAATAAATTGTATGATCCATATTTTATATGAAAATAATTAAAAGTAATATTATAGGGACTAATATGAAAGAAAAAAAAATATTAGCTAAGATAAAAACTATAGTTTTAACATTTTACAAAATTTTTGGCAAGTAGAAGTAGGTCCATATATTAAATATGAATTTAATTAAAGTAGACCGAATTTAATACCTGGGGTATTCGTGCCAAGAAGATATACGAACAAGTATTGAAGGGAGTTTATTTCATGTGGAGCCTAAAAGCATTTAATTTAAGCAATTGGAAGTTGCATTTGGACATTTTATAAGAAAAGTGTATAATAAATCTGAATTATGCTATATTTGTGTATGTTTTACTAAGGCCTTAATATTTATTTTGGAAAAATCTTTTAATTTAACAACCAAATAATGTTAATTTCATAAATTTTAAGGGTTGGATTATTTTATTGCTTCCTTGCATTAAATTTAGCTAATTACAACTATTTTGACATAAATTGTAGGATAATTGTTTTAAGAGAAAATTAATCAATTAGTCCTTATAGTTTACATCAATTTTTACATTGGTCCTTACACTTTTTTTTTTTTTTTCAAATGACTTCTTATACTTTTAATTTGATGTTTAAAGGCCTAAACTTGTCTCAAAGTTGATGTTCACCTAATGCTAAAACCTTCATTTTTTTTTTTTTCCTTTCATAACCTGGGTAAAATATAAAACCACATAAATAGTTCACCAATGGCTAAAAATAAAACAAGTAAACATAATTCAACACTCAATAACTAAAAACCTCATGATCAAATATACAACTCCTAATTAGACAAGAAAAGACTTAAATTTAAAGTAAAACTAACAAGATAGGATAATAATAGAGTATGAAAATGATATAAATAACTCTATTCTACAGAGTTATCATTTACGCAAAACCAACATAAAACTAATCATGAATGTGACCAAAATAACTTTGTTTCATAGAGTTATCAATATTACTTTTGAAAGTCAATGATATACATAACCCTTAAGCAAATTTCAAATTAAAATCTTTGAGGACACATGAAAATAGCAAAAACAAAAGGTGTGGGTTATTTTTTAATCCAATTATCTAAAAAATAATTGGAGTTAAATATAAATATAAATAAATAAATAAATATATATATATATATATATGCTTTAATATTTGAATCCATTGTTACTCTTAGAAAGAGGAAGATAAAGTGACATTTGTAAATAGTAAGAGAGAAAATGAAAGAAAGATAGAATTAGAAAGGAGAAAACTTATATGTAATTATTTATATATTTACTATTATGTTCTCCAATTAAAATATTGTCACAACCCCAATAATGAAGACATGATTTGCATAGGAAATAAGGTAAATCTCACCCCCGTAAACCTATTTAACACTTTCTAGAAATCAGACAACAAGGTAAATCAACAAAATTTTTCAACTGGAGTTAATATGGAAAATTCATATAAAAATAAAAAAAAAAGTTTTAAACTTTGGGTAGAAATTTTACCAAAGTCTCATCTGAAATATAGACCTCTCGAAATAAGTACAACGAGAAATATTATGTCCAACAAGAACAACATTACATCTAGATAATCAACAGCACAAAAATCATAAAATGAGACCATTCCTTGTATGCATGGGAGAAATTAGATTACATATACAAGTTTTACAAAAAATGAAAATGCCTTGCCCTTGCAAACAATGCAAGGCTCAGCAAAAAGAGGCGCACCAGTTATGCTTTTACTCCATAGCTAGGTGACTTAGATCGACACTATTATATTAAATGATAAACAGTAAGGGTTAAGAGAAAACTCAGTGAACAAATAATACTAATTACACAAAGAAGGAACATACTAGGTGCAATAGAGTTTTTCACAAACCATTTATATATCTTTAAAATTTGAAGCACCATTAAATAATAATATTATCATTATAGAAAAAGAAAGTTTTCTTAATCTTCACATGACTGCCAATCAAATATGCAAAAGAAAGTCTTGAGTGAAAAATCAAAGCTTCTTTTACAGTATAAGGGTGTCAAAGTTGAAACGAAATGGTAAGGAACATCCAACAGAATCATAATATTAGCATTGTGCCTAGTCATGTTAGAATAACATATCATATTGTACTATGACTAACGTTTACTGTCGTTAACTACAAGGTTCTATTTAGGGTAGATACCCTAAAAATTCTTTAACATACATAAGTTCGTAAACAAGGAATAAGAAGTTTAGAAATCTAGAATCAAACTTATCTAGAGAGGCAGAATAAAAGTAATTCAAAATCTTATAATCAAAATACATAATAAATACGAATCGAAATGCTTCATACTTAAATAATCAAAGTACTTCATGAATAAAAAATAAGAATAATTAAGAAGTACATAACAGAGAAGTTCAAAAATCTAGAATCATTGTAAATTAAGAACTAATAATTAGTGTAATTGAGAAATGCAAAATCAAAGTAATTCATGAATCTAAAACTTCCAAAAATATTCAAATGATATGGAGGGATTTATAAACTTCAAGAAGTCTGCCTCATAGCATGAGGGATGTTCAAGTAATAAATACTTTGCAAAGAGGTAGCATAAATAAGAAATTTGCATAATTTGCATTATCTGCTCATGTTATCAAAGAACACATAAAGAGCTTCCTTATTGTCTTATTTGCTACTCATTGGACATAATACAACCTCTATGGCCCTAAAAACAAAAGATATAAACTTAACATTAGTTGCTAAAAAAAAAAATTCTAACTCGAATGAATTGCTAATGTCTAATCCCCATACAAAACTGATTAACAAGTAATTTGTTCTCTATTTGCTTCCATCTTACTTCTTTTCTTTAAAGTCACTAGTATTCATTTAAATCATTTAATTGCCATGGCTAATGTATACACATATATACAACTTAGAAAATTGCCTAGTGGGCCTCAAGGGTCCATAAATTATAAATTACATTCTTCCACCAATGGCCAAACACCAATACCTTGCACCAATAACTGAAATTCCAAAGAAATTTGATGAAATCACTCCAAATCATTCCCCAAATTGTGAGTTCAACCTCCACCCAAAGAGGGGATTCAAATCCTAAGGTCATAACTCAACATCAAACATAGGGATCAAGAGAGAAATGTATGAAATCCATGTTAGAAGGGAAGCCCCAACGGAATTTGGAGTACAACTCACCAATTAAGCTGAATTTCAGCTAACAATCACAAGAGGTACACTGGAACCTTCATGAATTTCCTTTTCCCAACTCCCCCTCCCAATTATTTTAAGTTTTAAACTTGCCCTAAATGTATTGTCTTCCTTTCTCCTACTTAAAACTATTATTAAGACAAAAAATTCCCACTAAGATAAAGATATTTAAATGGGATTTTTTCATGAATGTTAAAAACATGACAAGTGAATGATCTTCCAATTACATGAGGACATGTTATGGTTATTGTAAATAACTGTATAGTTTCCTAATTAAATTATACACATACTATGCTGTTATTAATTAATTATACACTGGTTTAATTGAAAAATCTGATAGCAAAGATATAAGGAACGATATTTAAGTTTTGCCTAATTAAAAAAGGTCATGATTCTCAATATTCAAGCGTTACAAAAAGGTTTTAAGTTAAATTCTATTTACAATAAAATGACATGATTAAAAAAGGACCAAGAGTTTGGGCCTCTTCCAGGGAAGTTGTCAACTTGAAGAGAGATTCATATAGTATTTGCAATTACGTCAGTCCCAGACCAAGTTCCTAACCTGCAGGTTTGGACCCAAAGGGAGATATCAATTAATCCTTCGGCCAATAATTCCCAAATATTATTGCTTCTACTGAAAAATGGATTTTTGGTGGCTTCAATTTTTGCGGCCCATTATCAACAAAATGGCACTATCAATACATTATGTCTTTGAATAATAATATTGCATAAAAATTGTTTGAGTTATTGTATTAAAGTCTTAGTGATTTGCAGGAAAGACTTCTGTGGAGAGAAAAAAGAGAAATTACACTATTTCACCTAAAGAATACACTATATCCATGCAAAAATGAATAAATTAATAAAATATTACAATACAAGTACAATTTTTAATTTCCATTTTCACTTATTAATTGTGTTTCAGAAATTTTGGTCTATATACTTGATAAGAAATTAAATAAGTAGGAATTAAATAAACTGAATTGTCAATACTTGGATATCATTAGTTATTTCTCATATTAAAATTAAGATAGCCAACTTTTCATATATAGAAAGTATTATATTTTATTTAGTTTCTCACATATTATTTTTTTATGTAGCTCCAAACATGCTGGTTCTGAAAGAGGCCGACGTTGTGATCATCAAACCACGATGCCTGTAGCTAAGAGTCGCTATCTTCATTTAGCAAAAATACAATTTTATTCTCTTAATTTTATTTTCGTCTTTCAATTTTATATTTTCGTCTTTGTATTCTATTGTGTTTAATTTTGATCCCTTAACTCTAACTCAAGTTTCACTTTTATTCTTAAATTTTTTTCAATTTGGTCCCTTAAATTGCAAATAATAAACTAAATAATTAATCATATGTAATTCTCTGGTATTTTAACTCTGACAACCTCTCATAAATTTCAATCGTACCATTAATTTTTTTTTTATCACTACCCAAACGTTGTTCTTTCTATACTAGATGAGACGTTGACCAAGGTTAGAATCTTAGAGAGGGAGGGTGATTGTCTTAGTGGAGTACAAGTGTAGAAGTTTTGTTGGAATATTTGACCATCCAAAGTGGATGGATCCATAATCTAATAATCTAAATCCATCAAATTAATTGATTAGTAAATTAATATATTTGAATTTGAAATAGCTGTCAGTTTTTGAAAAGGAAAATTGACATTAAAAATAAAACTATTGAGAAACGTTGTGAGTGGGAACAAAGATAACTCTCTTTCTTCTCCAATGTACACTGAATAAAATTCCTTTTCCTCTTCAGTGCTTTTTACCGTGAACAAGCGATCCTCGACCGTCTTGTGATTCCAGTCCAAGCTGCATGACACAGTAGAACTGACAAGACCAATATATTCTGGGGAGCTTAGTATGGCAAGATAAAAAGAAGAGTATTATTATATGAGAGATGTGTTAGGTGTGTGTAATATCTCAAGACGGATCAGATCCGTGTTGCTTGGAGGAGAGCTGCTTTGATAGTTTACATATATCAACTTGTATCATTAAGCTTTTAACAATTTTTTGCCCATTCTTGAAATTTAAAATTTATTAAATTAATTTATAGTCTCTAAGAATTTATAGGTCAAAATTTGCAGTTGTATTTCTAGACTGCCTGTTCTCGTGTGACTTATTGGTTAATTTCTTCGTATCCTTTTGCGTTGCGGCACAACATGTTGATAAGAGGCCTGCCTTATGCTCTTAGAAGGTGCACTAAAGATCATGATCTGGCCAAGTGACCTAGTGAAGCCATGGAAGCTAGTTGTCAGATAGGAGGCATGCTGTGCAAAGCCTGTTAGAGCTGCATAGTTGAGGCAAGTTGTGGTGTCAATACATTGCATATGACTAGATGAATTGTAGCCTTTAAGCTCACTTGATCATGAAGGAGTGGGTTAGACTAGCAATTTGAGCCTACAATTGTTAAACTTGTGAGTTTGTTAACTAACTTTTGTTTTCGATTTTATTTGAGGAAAACAAATCAATTTGCTTGTAAACTCGAGTTTAATATAAACTTGTCTTAACTTGTGAGTTGACCTACCAAATTTACAATTTTACTCAAAAAAACATTCAACTTACTTGTAAACATGAACTTAATGCAAACTCATACGAACTTAGATCTAAAGTAAATAACCTCGATTGAGTTGACATTTTTTAGGCAGGTAAAGTGAATTAACCCAAAAGAAAAAGAACACTAAAACTAGTTATGAATGGGTTTGTAATATACACTCCTTGAGTATGAGTGAAGCACTTCACCATCGTTTCACCTTATCTTGCTGATGTATATAAATATATTTATAGTTTTTATCTAAGTTTATTTATTCTTTTGGGTTTTCAAAAATATAGAATCAGTATCACAAGGATTAATTGTTAGATTGAATGATTATATATCTATACATGAATTTTGTTGAAATATCTATTTTATGTACTATGGATTATGAAATAAGGATAATATTTTTTTTTCTAAAATTAGTATAATTTGAATTGTATTTGAATAATTATTTTATTAATTGTATTTTTAATTTTGTCAATTATATATTTCAACAACTATTTAATAGCTAAAGTAAACTCACTCTTACAAATTTATATTATAAATTACAAATTTACTTTTATGTTTTGAGTTTATTTAAACTCATGAATTTGATAACCTTATTTGATCCTACAAAACTCTCATGCCTACTTGACATTTGTAATTAATATTTGGACCAACACGGTTCTTGCATCTACAACACGACCCAATGAAAAGAAGTAAAGTTGAGGCCAGGACTTTTGTTTTTGGAGAGACGCGGCCCAGAACTCAAATTTGAACGTTCACTTTTCTAGGCCCAATTCATACATTCAAATTTGAACTCAAATTGCTCATGAGTCATGACCAATGAGTGTGTGGGCTGGGCTAGAGCAGCTACTGGATTCCAGGCCCAGTATTCACTAATACCCTGAAAAACAAAAACGTATAAAAAAAAAAACTGCTTATGGTTCAACTCTACTCAAACCTAATTTCAGGCAGTTATATGGGCCGAGATTCGATTGGTATAGACGGATTATGTTTTGTATAACTTTATTTATAATTTTAAATGAATTAAATGTAACAACCCGTCAATTTGTATGGGTGAATCTAAAGAGAGACTTTTTTTTCTATCAGGAAACATTAAAAAAAAAAAAAGATTTAAATCATTTACTATAGAAAACTATTACATGGAAAATGCAATATTTTTAAAAGCCCTATTATTTTTGTGTAAGGAAAAAGGTACAGCATCACTCTTTTCAAGCTTGATCATATAAAAAATTAAAAAAAAATGGAAATTCTTTTGGTAAATATGCTACAGATGGGACAACGTTGCTTGTTACTAATTAGCCGCTTATTATATAGCACCCATTTCTTTTGTTTTGTTTTTTTTAAGGGGATGCTTCCAAATAAATATGTTTCAAAAACAGTAAAAATAATAAAAAAATAGAATTTAAGATGTTAGATAAAAATATTTAAGTATAGTTATGGTTCAAAGTTTATAGTTTAGGTTCCTGAGTTAGCGAGGGAACAAAAAAATTTTTATTCTAAATTTTTTATTTTATCTAAAAAATAGATTTTCGTATTATATTTTTTAAATAAAGTTTTTCTTTAAACTTTATAATTAAACTAAATGAGATTAACTTATCAATAATATCATGATTATATCGTTATTAAATTTAAAAATAAATTTAAATTTAAATGAGTACTGTACCAAGTATTAATTTTCATATTAATATTAACTTCATTATCTAAATACACATGAGGGATTTTTGTCAATCCAATTTTCATGTAAAGGGTAGCAAAGATATGCAAACGAAATATACTATCATTTAGCAACATAATGATAGTTTAATACACAACTCAAATGAGCATTTTTTAAGGCAAAAATGTTTATATGATAAGAAGCGTAAAAATTTATAACTATCAATTTATCAAAATTTACATTTATAGAGCATTAGAAATATTATTTTATTCAACAACATTTCAATAATATTATAGAAATTTTAAGGGAAATTGTTCAAGTTTTAACTATAATAACATAGTAACATTTGAATTTGAATATGTTGTACTGAGTTATTGTAAAACTAGTATTTACAAAAGTGTATCAAATTTATACATATATTAGATATAAAACATGTGCAGGCCTAATGGATTTAAATTAAAATATCAAATAATAAAATAATATGATCCAATCATATAAGATATATGTATAAATTCAATAAATTCAAAAATATAAAAAATGTATGGGGCATCTTATACCATATATATTAAAGTCCAAAAAAATTGAAGGGAGGCAAGTGCCTAGCCATAATCATAATTTTTTTAATTGAAGGTACTGTCACAATAATTTTCTACTTTTATTTATAAGGAAGAATCCTAATGTTTTACTTTATTTTAACAACTAAAAATTACCTTTCGATTATTCAAAAATACCTGTTAACAAAAATTTTATAGAAAATCTAATATTTTTAAACAATATAAATAGCTTGTATGCATTCAAAACTAGGCCGAACAAGTTATGTTACATCCTTGATCTTACATTTACTTTCATCTTGTATAAAAAAATTTTAAATAGATTCAATTCGCTCCAATGAAATAAATCAAAATGACAACATATAATGATCCTACACACACACACACACACACATATATATATATATATATATATAAAAGATATTGATTTTCAAATAAATCAACCATTAATCTCAATGAGAATGCAAAGAACGTCATTTAGCACTTTGTAACCTCCTTTCAAAATCATGGTTGTCAAACTCGCTAGTTTGCTTACCAACTTTATGTGTTTACAATTTTATGAGAAGAAAATGAGTCAACTTACTTGTAAACTTGACTTAACTCGAGAGCTAACTTACTGAGTTTATGATTTTACCAAAGAAAAAATGTGACACCTCACTTGTAGACATAGACTTGATGCAAACCTGTATTAATTCACATCTAACTTGAATAAACTTGATTATGTCAACATTTTGGAGGCAAATTAGGTGAATTAGTCCAAAGGAGAAAGTAGAATACTAAAACTAGTCATGAATGGGTTTGTAATGTACACCCCTTGAGTTTGAGTGAAACACTTCACCATCATTTCACCATTTCTTTGATGATATATATATATATATATATATATATATTGATAAGTCTATAATTATGTTATATTTGTATATGTTTTACTTAGGACTTATCATGTATTTTGGTTAAATTCTTTTAAAACCAAATAATGTTTATTTTAATGTACTTTATGGATTGAACTATTTTATTGCTTCCTTGTATTTAGTTTATCTAATTTCAGACTATTTTGATGAAAATTGTAGGAAAATTATTTTAAAGAAAGGAAGTAAGAGAATAGAGGCTTGGAAGAGAAAGATTCAAGGATGTTTGGAAGTCATTCAAAAAGATTTGGAAGTTGGAAGAAGCCAAGAAAGAAAGTTGAGATGGTTTTCAACTTACAAGAACAAACACTTAATTTCAACACCACTTTTGGACCTATAAACGTCATAATTTAAACATAGTCATTTCATATAAAATTATAGATCTTCTCGAGAGCTTTCTAAAATGTACTCAGTAGTTAAAATCTAATATCGAATCAAGAAGTTATGGCAAAAGCACTAAAGATGTATCAATAAACATTGTTCTAGTGTCAATGCACCAAATGTAGTGCAAAATCCATAGATTTAATGCCAAGGCACCTGAACCTAGTGCCTTAGCGCCATAACACAGCCTTGTTGAGGGTATTTACATATTTTAACTGGGAAGGTACTATAAATGGAAAAAATTAGGGTAAAGGGAGAAAGCCAGAAGGTAGCAGAGGAAGAGCTAGGGTTTCAAATTTCTCTTTAGAAGAGCAAGAAGATCCTCCATTTTCTTGAGTTTCCAAGGTATTTTCTTAGAAGGAGAAGCTAAGGGTTGGTCTTTTTGGACCTCTCTTGGCTAAACCTCTATAGATTCTTCCATGTAGGTCTCCTTACACTCCTATCATTCTTTGTTTCCTCTTTTTCATTTTTCTTTTCGTAATGTAATTTAGATTTAAGCTTGTTATAAGTTGTTGTGATGGATTTTTTTATGGATATTGAGTAGGGATTTGTTAGTTTTGTATTCACATATGTTAAAAGAGATTATTTCTATTCTCTTGTGATTATTTGTTGGTTAATGAATATAGGTTGCTTCTTATTTGGGGCTTTTATATGTTTTAATCAATTAATATAATTGCAAGCGGATTGAATGTGTTCTATTAATGAATTTCTTTGTAATCTTTTCTTATGGAATTAAATGTCCACAAGGTATTTGATAAAATGACTTATTGAGATTTTAAGTGTTTTTGCTTTAGATGTTTGGCGACAACCTCTAAGGCAAATTTATACTCACATTCGCAATGATTTCTAAGGGCTTAAGGCACTTTAAGATTAGTATTCCTTAAATGTTTAGAAACAACCTTTAATGGAGGCTAATGGTTTAGGTAGTGCAATTTTACCTAAATGTTTATAAACAACCTTTAGGTAGGTTGTGTTTGATGATTTGACTTTTGAAATTAATTCATTCCAAGGAATATTGCACTTAAATATTTAGAGACAACCTTTAAGTATGATTGGAATTAGAGTTAGGATAACCTAAAAAAATAGGCCTCTCTTTTTAGTGAGTTATATTATCTGGAAGTGGAATTAAACTATGTGGAACAAAGTTAAGAATGAACATGATAACTCAATTTATTCTTGCTCCAACTTCCAATTAGCTTGGTCAAGTGTCGTGTATTGAGTCATTTATTTGTAGGACATGTTTGGTTGTTAGAATTGATACAATAGGAATGAGAATGAGAATGAGAATGGGAGTGGGAGTGAGAATGAGAATATTAAAATGTTATTTGGTTGGGAAGGAATGGGAATAGGCAAGTCTCCCTTTACTTTGTTTGGTTAGTAGATTACACATGAGAATTAATTAGGTAGTGTGCATATTTTACCATATTATCCTTGATCATAAAACAAAACAAAAAAAAGGCAGACATTTATTTGAATTATTAATTAATAATATAATAATATATATTTAATAAATTAATAGTAATTAAAAATAATAATTTAATAATAAATAATTAATAAATAATAATATATTAAATAAATAATAAAATAATAATAATAATAATTGAATAACAAATAATTAATAAATAATAATAGATTAAATAAATATTAAATTAAAAACCATAATTTAATAATAAATAATAATAACTTAAATAAATAATAATAAAATAAAAATAATAATTTAATAATTTAATAATTACTAATTAATAATAAATTAAATAAATAATGATAAATTAGGGTTTTAATGTATCACAGGGGTATTTTTGTCTGAAAATTATTATAAACAAGGATATTTTGTGTAGTATATTTCATTCCCAAAAGAGTAATCTGATTCTATTACTTCAACTAAGGAAAGAACTCTCAATCTGTCAACCAAATATAGGAGTGGGAAACACTCCCATTCCCATTCTCTCATATTGATTCCAACAACCAAACGGGGCCTTAGTTTGGGCCCTTTAGAATAGTAGTTTAGCGTAGTTATTATCTTTGTTATACTCAAATTGTTTCCTAGTGATTGGTTTATCTGGGTTACTAGTGTAAATATGTAAATAATCACAACTCATACTTTCATTCATATTGTGTATGTTGATCAGCCAAAATTTATTTTGAAGAATAATAAAGATAACACATTATCCTCGTAGGAACGATATTAGATTTTTTAGATCCTTTTACAATAGTTTGACCCATATATTTATGGTTCATCATATATATATATATGGATAATTTTTTATCTAAACTTATTTATTCTTCTGGATTTTCAAAAATATTATAGAATAAGTATCACAAGGATTAATTGTTATATTGAATGATTGTTGTAATATTCATTAATTTTTTTGGATAATTTATATTAGAGGAATAATTTTGTGAATATTTACATTAGTTAGAGGAAGAAGACCATGTAATTGGGCATATATGTTGAAATGAGTCCCTTTTTAAATCATGGAGAAGTAGGGAAAAAGGAAAGTTAGTGAGAACTTATATATTAATTTAAGTAGCATTTTACATGAGAGTTAGGCAGACATAAGTGGCTACGCTTTATCCATACATACTAAAGGGTCTGAATTTGAACCCCATTAAATGCAAGTTTGATATTTTTGTCTCTTTCTCTAAAAATGACATATGTCACCATAAGTAAAATGACCTAAATACCCTTTATTTCTATTCCTTTTTCCTAATTCTCTGCTTCCTTCTTCGTGTTTATGTTTGCCAGTAGAGTCAAACTCCTTTTATCTCAAGTGTATTTTAGCTTCATCAAGTGTGTTGTATCATCTTGCTCTTTCCTCCTATGTATTCTTAGCCTTCTCTAATAAGTGTGGATGTGAGGGTTGCGAAAAAACTTAGGCCTTTCATTCGCGTTGGACTACTAACAATTCTTTATCAAATTATAACTCGATTCCATAAGATTTCTACCAATTCTGATAAAGGCTTTACTTACATTATGTATTTTGAGTGTTTCTCCCCTAATCTCAGCTCTTGATTATGAGTTTTAGCCTCTAAATTTAGGAAAACCCTGTTTCAGCATAAGTAGCATGAACAATGACAGAAAAATTAGATATTTGGCTCAATTTAGGTGAGATATCTTTGAATCATGTTAGGGCTTTCTTTCATAATGCCATTTCGAGTTGTTGTCTTTTCATTTCAGCTTCTAATTTGGTGATTTAACCCTAGAATTTAAAAGCCCCTTTTTTTGGTGAAGAACATGTAAAGTGAATGTAAAAGTTCAAATTGGAGCTCGATTTGGAAGAGTTTTGTGAGATTTACTTGCAAGTTTTGATCTTAAGTAAGATTTTAACAATTTCCATATGTCAATTTCAAGTTTTAATCATTGAATTAAAATCCTCTCTTTATTGGTAAGGAGTTTAAGTATGTAGAGTGGTGATATATGAAGAATTCTTGATCGTCTAGTGTTATTGGACTTCAAGAAGAAGAACTTAGGTTGTTGGTAGTTATTCTTTGTAGTGGTAAGTCACTATGAGAATTTTTCTGAAATTTATCTTAAATTTCATTCTTGAAAGAGGAAGCTTGATGAATAAAAGTACAATGAAAGTGATTATTATTATTGAACAAATTACTTTAGTTATTATTAGTACAATGTTTAACCTAATTCATAATTTACATTTGTAAGAAGCAATGAATGAGCTATTTAGGGCCAATATTAATTTTAAATTATTTATTCAGATATCGATGATTAGCAAGTATGTTTAATGTCATTTGTATATTAAAAAATATCAATGTCTTATGTTGGAAATAACTTTACTAATGAAAAATTAAAATGTTATCCTACTTTGAAGTCATAAACTTAGGGTAGTTGTGTGACTAAATTGTTGGTCATAAAGGTAATTGAATTCTCAACTCGAGAAATGATATGAACTTATGGGTATAAGGGCATTATCAAAATCTTGGAATACTCTTGATGCAAAGCATGGATGTTGGTTGTTGTTAAAAGAATGAAAAATTTGAACTTATGGACCATTTAGATTCTTGAAGTATTTTCAAAGTGTATATACATATATGGACTAGTTATGGCCATTATAATCATTAAGAGGAGTGATCATAAAAAAAGAAATAAAGTATGGAAGCAGTTAAGGAGGCCAATGCACTTGTAATTATATGATATGGGAATTGTCATTAGAATTTACCAGAGTTAAGATGCTTTTAAACATGGGACACTAATTTGTTTTTAGGGTCATAACAGTTGCACTTTATCCAATAGGTAAGAAAGTGAGTTGTGTCTACTCTATCTAGGTCAATAGATAATGCTAATTACGTGTGTTTTCTTTATGATTTTCTTACCTCTTTTCAAAACATATTTTTGATTCAGTATTTTGGTGCCAACGGACATGCTTCTTAAAGTTTTTAAATCTTAGCACTTTTGCATACTCTGAATATTTGGAAAACATTGAATTTGATAGAACCATATTGAGTATTTGGTTATTTCTAACTGTCCAAATTACTTTATTTTTTATACTCTAAAATACTTTAATCATACATTTTTTAATTTTTGAAGTTATAACAGTTCTGAATTTTTGAACTATTTTATTATGTGCTTTGAAGAATTCTAGTAATATTTTTTTGAAATACCTCAATTTTGTGATTATTGTGTATTTTGATTTGTATATGAATGGGATTACTTTTATCTATTCATGGAATAATTTGATTTTGGATTTATGAAGTTATGATTTTTTGATTATGGATTTATAGATGTTAATAAACCTTTCGTGAAAATTCATCCAAAACAAGACCCTACGAGTAACGGCAGTAGGCATTAGCCGTAGTGCACTATAATATGTATTATGATATGACTGGGCAAATGTCTTACTATTATACTCTGTTTAAGGCTTAATGCTAGATTATTCCAAGCTTAAAGCTTGTGATTGATATCATATATGTTTAGATTATGATAACTTGAGCTAGATCTATATGGTTGGATTATGATGGTTTTGTTGGATGTCCCTGAATTTTCTATTTTGATTTGAATACCCTATGTTGAAATTAAAATGATATTTTTTTTTTCAAGATTTTATGTGAGGATTTATTTGTGTTTTCTTCATTCTGTTGTAATAATTATGAAAGGTGTTTGCTTTCAAAATAATATCTTGTTTGTCAAAAACTATACCATAGCATGTATGTCTTCTTTTTCATAATTAATATTATTTACTCACTGAGTTTTTACTCATCTCATACTATATATTGAAGTCAAATTATATGGTGCGGATACTGCAAAGTACAAGCATTTTTTAACACTTATATAATATTAATTAAAGTTGAGAAAAATAAGTAAATAATTGAAATGTATAAAGTAATGTAATTTCTTCACAAAGAGGATACAATTATATAACTGTATAAAAAAATTTGCCTGATAATTTTTTCAATAAAAGTCACTAAATTATAAATTTATAACCTAGTATTAGAGTAAAATACCTTTTGGTCCTTTATTTATCATACAATTATCATTTTGATCTCTCACTTATTGAAATACCAAAATTGATATATATACCTAAATGTTTAGAAACAACCATTAGGTAGGTTGTGTTTGATGATTCAACTCTTGATCTTAATGCATTATAGGGAAGATTGTACTTAAATGTTTAAAGGCAACCTCTAAGTGTAATTGGAACCTGAATTACGATAACCTCTGAAAGCAGGCTTGTCTTTCTAATGAATTAAATTATTTGGAAATGGAATTAAACTATGTTAGTGAGAGATTAATAATGAGCTTGATAACTCAATTTATCTTCACTCCAACTCCCAATTAACTTAATTTAGTGTAACGTCTTAAGTCTTTTTTTTCTCTTTATTTAGAGTCTTAGTGTTTTTTGGGTGCTAAATTTTATGTTTAAATTTTCTCATTGATTCTTAGTGACTGAATTTATTTTGGCCACTAGTGTAAATATTTAAATAACCACACTAATCCATACTTTTGTACCTATTGTGTATTTTGATAAGCAAAATTTTAATCTTAAGAACAGTAAAGATAACACATTATCTTCGTGGAAACGATATAGGCTCTTTTAGATCCTTTTACTACAATTTGACCCGTATACTTGTAGTTCATCATTTTCTTCCTCTCAAATTAATTTCATCTCCTCACTTGCCCTCATTCTTCCTCTCTAATGAGTAAGTGTGGAAACAATAAAGAAGAACATGAAAAGGAGGGGCATTTGGTATGAGGAGTGAAGCAATGGTATGAAGGTAATTTCTTATTCTTCCTCCTCTTTCTATTGACCTCTGATGTTGGTTTGTATGATGGAACTTGATTCTTAAATTTAGAACCGACTATGAAATAATTGTGCAAAATTTGGAAGGATCCTTAACTAATATTCAATGAATGTGAGGAAAAGTTTGAAAACTTTAGTCTCTAGTAGTGTGTGCTTGAATGAGTTAGGCTTGTATCACTTAGTGTTTAGATGGAAAAAGTTGCAAATGTATTTTGTTGATGCTTAAACTATTATTCAGTAATACTCACTTTTGTAATGATTTTGTGGCTATGGCATTTTAAAGGAAATATTTGATCATGGATGGGATAAACTCCAGGTAATCATAGTCTCCCCTATATATGTTTGAAACAAATTTTAAAAGAGCTAGACTCGGCTAGGCTTGGTCTAATCAATCTAGCTCGATTATATATTAAGCCTGACCAAGTTGAGCTAAGACCTAAGTTCTAAAATGTGGCACATTTAAATATTTGGGCAAGCCTTTGGTCTAGTATAAACTCGACTGAGCCCCATCTATGTTCACTCTACCTGTAATGGACCATTTTGAAACTTTTCAAACTTCAGTAACCAATTTGAAATAATAAACAATGATAAGAAACCGTAGTATTATTCTAACTAATATATTTTATGAGAGAGATCTTTTCCTTATTTTTCCCATCTTACCTCTCCTCTTTTTTTGTCAATTTCCTTATTTACCATAGCTTTTATTTGAAATTTCCATGTTTTTGTTGCCATTGACAATCTTATAACTAGCATATGGGCATTGGGCTGTCATTTGATTACAAATAGGGAGTTTTGAGCTTGTGTCTTTAATTACTCACCCATGCAAGTTGCATGCTTTGCATCTATGGTTACTTACGCTTGCTAATAGTGAATTTCGTTGACAATTACTTCCTTTTGTGAGTACGTGTTCATATCAGTAGTTACTTACTCTTTGCTGTGTGTTCTATGTTTGTATTCTGATATTTTCTATCTAAATGCTTTCTGCTATATTCTGACAATTGATTTTCATACTGATCACTTTATTAATGTTGTTTACAAAGTTAATTCATAATAAATGATTTGATTAAACTGTGACATGAAGACTTTATTGATAGATACCATATTTCTTTGATTTTATTAACTATTAATATTAATTTAAGTATGCTTGTTGGACCATTATTGTAAATTCCTATTTTAAAAACAACTCCAATTGCCATGGCTTGTCTTTTCATAACATAGTATTATTTACTTATTCCATCATTGATCCTTGTATCTTCTAATTTCTAATTGGTCAATTCAATTTGTTAATTGGTAGTCTTGCTGTGAATTATATGTTTCTTTTATTATATCATTTGAGTTATCTGTTGCTTTTATCTAAATATATAAATATGATTTGTGAACTTCAATATCAGTACTAGTTTGCTTAATCAAAAGGAATTCTATAAGAAATAATATATATTATGCTTCAAACTACTTAAGTTTCAAACTTATGCAGCTATCATATGTCATTGTTTGAATAAAATAAAGAAAAAAGGAGTACAATTATTCTATGGCTACATGTGTAGATTTTGTTTCAACAAAACCAACTATATTAAAGTGCATTACTAATTACGATTGTGAGAATTCATTTATTCATAGATACTATAAATAGAGTAAGTTAAATTAAAGACTAAAAAGAAGAAGGTACGAGGTTGAACATGCAAATTATATTATTACGCCAGGTTCATATCTAATTCATAACTACTTGGAGGATAGAAAATATGGTTTGAACAAAGGTGAGATTGAGAACTACAATTGCAGCAGCACTTAAAGTGGCTTTTATATTGTGCAAAGGATTTCTATAGAACTCATTCAATTTTCTGTAGATATTCCAGTATTCAAAATTGGAACTTGATCGAGTGACTTTTTTATTAGACCTTTAAATACTTTAGCAACATCATTGGTATCACCAAGATGATTGTGGATTATTTTATTATGAATGAGGACCTCCACATATTTATTTAAGTTGATTAGGCAATTCAATACATTAACATAGTAAGTGATGTAAATGATAACAACATTGCTCCAAAGCTATCATACTGTGAAACAAAGCTTCAATGCTACCTTCCCCTAAAATCTGTGGTATCTCATGAACATGCCCTTTAAACATCAAGTCCAGTAAGCACTTCCTTGTGCAACTTTTGAACTTCACTCCTGCTTTTTGTAACTTGTTTACACTGTATGAAACAAGATCTCCTTTAACCTGGTAAGTGAAATAATCTAAGAAGATCAACGATGTGCTTTATCTAAGCATTGGGATGAGCCTTTAACCCTTGTATGTTAAAATATTTAAAGAAGTCATATGTGAGCTTAAGAAATGAAGGATGTCACCACGAAGGGCAAGGGGAAATGCCTTATCGAATAGACCTTCAAGTAAAAAGATGGGAAGTTAATTCTCAAGTAAGATTAGATCATCTAAAGTACTTTCCAACCATGGTTCTGATATGTTAAGGATATTCATGAATAGTTCAATTATGAAACCACCATATACTAACATCACGTTCACAAGTTCCCTCTAGTTAAGCTTGATGTCCTCTGAGTAAGAAGCACAAACTAATTATTTACCATAGTGACAAAATTATGGTTCATGCTAGAAACATCTATAAATGTGGCTTAAATAATTGAATAATTAGCATTAGAATAAACTAATTATTTAGTTTAGGGATATTTAATTTTGACCTTTAAAAATTAATAAATCCACTAGTTAATTCTAAAAAATATTATAAAAATACAGCACGTTAGTTCTTTTTGGCTTGTTTAGATCATTTGATAAAGAATAAACATGCAACGAATTGTTCAAGTGGTGGAAATATTTTTTTATAGGATATTTTAATAGTAGTTATAAACTGCATCTTATTTTTATTATATATAATGCATTTACCATCATTGAAATTCAACTTGTAGACTTTTTGAATCAACTAACCAGCACTAAGATAAATTTTATATAAGGTATGAAACATAAAAAAATAAAAAAAAGAATTCATGAATCAACTTACACGATAATTAGAAGATCCCTATATTAAGGACTTTGATCATGATCATTCTTTTTATCTCTATAGTTTATGGATATACTTATTTTTAACTGAAAAGCTTGCTTAAATATTTGTTCAAATCTTTGTGTCTTTTCTTATGTCCTAAGAGAGATTCTATTAGCTCCGTTAAGAAAAGTTTTGATAAATCTTTGGCTTCTTGCAGTCACCATATGATTAAATTTGACTTCTCAATAATTTTTAAATGATCTTCTTATATTCTATTGTGTTTCTATGGCTTTTAAATTGATTAATAATGTTATTGACACAAGTGAATAATGCTTGGATTGTTTCATTTCCTTCATTAGTAAAGTAACAAAATCTTTTCATAAAGATCAAAGCTTAATAGCGATGACCTTATAATGATTCTCTAAGATCTTTTATGTCTCCTTTACTATCCTAGCATTCATGTTTATGGAAAAAATTATGTTGCTTACCCCTTGTTAGATAAAAAGTAAGACTCTTGTGTCTTTTTGCATATTTTGTTTGTACTCTATTTGCTTTATAGTTGTCTATGTTGCCTGCTCTCCTGAGATTTGATTCTTGAAATCCTTCAAATACTATATTCCACTAGTCTTGTGAGAAAAATAATATCTTCATTTTTATACTCCAAAAATTCATATGCTTCTCAATCACATGCAAGGTCAGAAGCTTGGGCATAATTGAAAGTAGAAAGGTTAAGAGGTAAAAGTGTAGGCTACAAGACTTAAGATACGACATGTATGGCGACAGGGTAGCTTGGATTTCTTAGATCAATTTGCTGCACAAGTGCCTTATGCATCCAACTGATCAACTCCTATATATACTAGTGAAAGTTGGTGGCAATATTCCTCTATATGATCGACTCACTTTTTATTTTTTAATTTTATATGTTTGTTTCTATTTTTATTATATCTATTTCATAGCTTCATTTTCTGCTGCATATTGGATTTGATTGATGGCTTCATGGATAACTTTTTTTCTTTTGGATTATATTGCTGTAATTGCTTTTAGAAGTTCCATTTTTTGAATGATCTTTACTTTTCAAGGAAGTAATATACTCGAGAAATAAATGAGTCATTTACAAAATAGTCATTTAAAGTGATAAAACATGCTTAACCCAATGGTTAAAAGATTCCGTAGTGTAAAACCTTGTGGGAAAAGAGATTGTAAAGAATTAGGTAAAAAATGAGAATGATAAGGAAATAATTTTCTTTGAAAAAAGCTTTAGTTGAATTAAAGATTCTCTAGAAGACAAAAAGAAGTTTTTTTTCACTTTTTTCACAATTTTTAATTTCATTTGATATGTGTAACATTCCAAAATAACCATAACTAGAGATTTAATTTAATTAGAGATAAAAGTGTAAATATCATAAAATAGGTCATATGAAATGGAAAATTTTTCTAATCAAAACGCTAAATGATTTTAAGAACAACTTTAATGACATGAATTAAATTTCATTATGCATATTTTATATAAAAAGAAATAAAAGTATAGTAAGAGGGAGGGACTAATATGAAAGGTAAAGATATTAGCTCTGTATTTCTAACTTTTTTTTTTATATAATTTTGTGTCGGCCAGCCCACAAATTAAATTAAATTAAAATGTCAGAATTAATACGTGGGCCTATATGAAAAGAAGATATCCGACAAGAATTTAATCAAATTTATTTTATGAAGTAGTTGAAAGTGATATTTTATAAACAAAATACATGATTAGTTCTTAATTGTACTATATTTGTGTATGAGCTTTTTGAGCTTGGTACAATGAAAAAAGTTTTTATTAATAAAATCCCATAATAAAAAAATATTACAAACAATCTTAATAAAAATATCTGAGCCTGAGCATATTTCAAAAGGGCGTCGGATGGATCAAATTCTCCATGCATATATCAGTAGCTATATACGTGAACCTTGCCTATTATAGCTAACCCACTGTCATGTGATAAAACAACAACCATATTCTGAGTAAATAAATTGATAAAGAAAAAAGTAAATAAAAAGTGAGAAAATATAGGTCAACCCATTTAATCCCTATTTTCCCATTTAAATTTAGATAAAATAATAATATGGGTAATTGAATATTGAATCAATAATACGGGTTAAAGTTATAATAAAAAGAAGGAATAAATAGCTTTATTCAATAATTAAAATTGAATATTCATCTAACAGTAAAACAATAAAACTTTTTTGAATATATTGAATGTTCATTTAACAATAAAACTATTTAGATTGAATATAAATTGAAATATTCCTAGATGAGTAAATTATTTTTTTTAAAAGAACGCTGTCCCAAATCACTCAATAAAGTATTTAGCAAAAAGACTACTTGTTGCATCAATATTCATATTATTATTTGTGGATGGAAGATACCGAACTTGAAATTTTCACTGTATAGCTTCATAACCATTGCAAATTGTTTTCACTGTTAAAAATTTTACCCAAATTTCAAATTTCTTGCTAATCATATATACATAAAATATATTGCTGCATCAGTTTTTTTAAATATGGTTGCAGTATTATCACGACAGTGGGTTGGGTACAACAGTCAAGGTAATTCTATGTAGCTAGATAGATTTCGCCGAGAAGAGAGCCTACATATTAAATATAAATTTAAGTAAAGCACTCGGATTTTATTATGCGGGGTGCACATTTCATGAATACAATCAAGCTCCAAAGCATTTAATTTTGATGGTCGGAAGTTGAGTTTGAAAATTTATGCATGAAGCACGTGATGAATTCTTAATTATGTTGATAAGTCTTAGTTATGTTATATTTATATATGTTTTATTAAGTATTTTAAATAAATTTTTTTAATTCAGTAACCAAATAATGTTAATTTTATGAATTTTATGAGTTAGATTATTTGGTCAATTCCTTATATTAAATTAATTTAATTTTGAGTTATTTTGATGGAAAGTTCAAGAAATTGTTTTAATAAAAAAAATAAATAAAGAGTTGGAGATGTGGAATGAGGATTTTCACAAACATTTTGCCCAATTTTGACAGCTATGCTTTTGTGAGTATGATTTTATGTAGTTACTTACTCTCCCAAATTGTGTGCTCTATGTTTATATGCTTTCTACTATATTAAGAGGAAATGATTTTCATACTGATTACTTTATTAATGTTGTTTACAAAGTTAATTCATAATAAATGATTTGATACATAAATACCATTTTTCTTTGAATTTGTGAACTATTAATATTAATTCAAGTATGCTTGTTGAACCATTATTGTAAATTCTTATTTTCAAGAAAAAAGAAACTCCCATTACCATGGTTTGTTGTAACATGGTTAGTATTATTGTTCTAGTTTCACCGTTTATCCTTGTATCTTCTATTTAATAACTAGTCAATTTAATTTGTTCCCCGGTTGTCTTGCTGTGAATTATGTATTTATTTTATTTTATCATTTGAGTTATTTTTATACTATATTTGCTTTTATCTAAATATATAAATACGACTTATGAACTTCAGTATCTGTACTAGTTTGACCAAAAGAATACATTGATTAGAAGTAGAGTAGAACATTAAACTTCCTAGTATAAACTATAGAAGCAGAAAGCATACGATCATTAAGGAACAAACTACATTTTGACTTTTATAAACACTTTTCTTAGTCAGATAAAAAGATATCACCAACATTGAGGGCAAATTAATACCATTACTTAATTAAAAGGAATTTTATAAGAAATAATATATTTCAAACTACATATGTTTCAAACTTACGCAGCTATCAAATATCATTGTTTGAATAAAATAAAGATAAAGGAGTACAATTATTGTATGGCTAGATTTTGTTTCAACAAAACTGGATATATTAAAGTGCAATACTAGTTAGGAGTGTGAGAATTATTTTATTCATAGATGCTATAAATTGAGTAAATAAAATTAGAGACTGAAAAGAAGAGAGTTCCAGGTAGAACATGCAAATTATGGATTACACAAGGTTAAAATGTATATCAGCACTACTTAAGGGCAGAAAATATAGTTTGAACAAAGGTAAGAATAAGAAGTACAACACCAGCAATAGAAGCAGCAGCTTGCCAAGGTGTCTTGCCGTAATCACGTCTCCAAGTGGCCTTCAACCTATGCAGAGGGCTTTTATAGAACTTTCTCAACTTTGAGCTAACGTCTAAGTAATTAGAATTGATACTTGATCGGGTGACATATTTCAAGAGACCATTAAATACTTTAGCAACATCATTAGTATCACCTAGACCACTGTGGATTATTTTATTATGAATGAGGACCTCCACATCTTTGTCTGAGTTAATTAGGCTATCCAAAACATCAGCATAGTCAGTGATGTAAGATGCCTCAAGATAATGGCATTGCTCTAAAGCTATCATATTGCGAAACAAAGTTTCAGTACCATCTTCAACTGAAATTGATGGAATCTCAAGAACATGCCCCTCAAACGTCAAGTCTAGTAAGCATTTCCCCCCGCAATCACTGAACTTCACTCCTGCATCGTGTAACTCATTTGCACTGTATGGAAGAAAATCTAAATCTGTCTCTTTGTATGTACTCCTTGCAGGTATCTTTTCCGGTAAGTAAAATAGTCTAAGAAGATCAGTGAAGTGGTTTATTTCAGCATTTCGATTAGGCTCTATATTTTGCAAGTTAAATAGTTTAAAGAAGTCATATGTGAGCTTAAGAAATGAACTATGAAAGTTACGGCAAAATGCCTTATTGAATAGCTCTTCAAGAAAAAAGAAAGGAAGTTGATTCTCAAGTAAGAGTAAATCAGCTATAGTATTCTCCAGCCATGGTTCTGATGTGTTACTGCTCATGAATAGTTCAATTATGAAACCTGCATCTACTAATATCACCTTCATAAGTTCCCTCTTGTTGAGTTTGACGTCCTCCGAGTAAGAAGTACGAACACGTGGTTCTAAATCTTTAACAAAGTTAATCAAATCAGCCAAATTTGTTCCAGTTCTTCGTTTAAATCTGTTGAAGAATAGTTGTTTCACTCTTTCCATGTCTTGCAACCTCACATTTCCATAATGAAAGGGGCCAATCGAAACAACTGTTGGTGTGTAATCTTCTTCTTTTAAATTACGAATCTTTCGAGGGACCCTATAGATACAATAGTTAGATGATGGAGGACCATCTTCACAATGCGGAATTATTGCTTCAATGTCAATCCTCACATCATCTTCTATCTATCAAGGCAATCAACAATTTTATAAGAGAAATAGAAAATGGAAGCTGAGAAACTGTGTTTTACTTACTAACTGATTAATTTTGCATTTCTCATATTCATTTCTGTTTCAATTATTGGGAAAAAAACACAATTTTGACATATAGCTTAATGGTGCAACGCAATTCATTAATTTAAATTCATTCTTACTAGCGATAAAATTATGATTCATGCCAGAAATATCTAAAAATGTGGCTTTATTGAATAATTAGCATCGGAATAAACTAATTATTTAGTTTGGGGATATTTAATTTTTTGCCTTCAAAAATTAATAAGTGTATCAGTTAATTCTAAAAAATAATATAAAAATACTGTATATTAGTTGTTTTTGGCATCTTTGGATCATTTGATAAAAAATATTAACGTACAACAAATTGTTCTAGTAGCGGAAATATTTTGTTAAAGGCTAATCTAATAGTAGTTATAAACTTAGTCTTATTTTTATTAAATATATTGCATTTATTATCATTGAAATTCAACTTACGGACATTTTGAATCAACTCACCATCACTTGACAAATTTTAGATGAGGTCTGAGATATAAAATAATCATGAATCAACTTCTATAGTAATTAGAAAATCTTGTATTTTGAGAACTTTGATCGTCACCATTCTTTTTATTTCTATCTTTTTTTGGATGCTTAATTTTTTATTGAAAGCTGCTCAAATTTTTGTGTTCTTTTCTCATGTGCTGTGCTAAGAGAGATCCTATTAGCTCCAACAAAGTAAGTTTTGGTAAATCATTCACCATATGATTAAATTTAGATGCCTGTAATCATAATTTTAAGTGTACAAATGCACCTAATATAAAAACACAATTATAATAATATCAACATCAAAGATAGTAATATTATAATATATTTTTATATTATAACTACATATACTGGTACATTTAAAATTGTAAGTGTACAAAAAATTTTACCTTAAATTTGACTTCTCAGTCACTTTTGAATGAGTTTCTTATATTCTACCCTGTTTTGGGGGCTTCTAAATTGATTAATAATATTACTGACACAAGTAAATAATGTTTGGATTATTTTGTCTTCCTTTATTAGTAAAGTAACAAAATATCTCCATAAATATTAAAGTTTAATAGTAATTACCTTATCCGAATTCATATATCGACTCTTTAAGATCTTCCATGCCTCATTTGCTGTTGTAGCATTCATGATGTTGGAAAAAATTTTGTTGCTCACACCTTGCTGGATGAAGTATAAAGCTCTTGCATTGTTTTGCATGTTTTGCTCATACTCTATTTGCTCCATAATTGTCCATTTTGTCTTTTCAACTGGGATTGATCTTTGAAATCCTTCAACCACTATATCCCACAATTTATGTGAGATAAATAATGTCTTCATTCTTATACTCCAAAATGAATACTCTTCTCCATCAAATATAGGGATGGAAGCTTGGACGTAATTGAAGGTGGAGAGGTTAGAGGTAGAATTATAAGCCATAAGAATTAAGATACAAGATGTAAAAGTATGGTAACAAGGCGGCTTGGATTTCTTGGCACAGTTTGCTGCACAACTGCCTTATGCATCAAACTGATCAACTCCTATATATACCGGTGTATGTCGGTGGCAATACTCCTGAATATGACCGACTCGCTTTTTTATTTTTTAATTTTATATGCTTGCTTCTATTATCATTATATCTGTTTCATAGCTTAATTTTCTGCTGATTTGATTGATGGCCAGCAAAATGAAGGCTTACATACTAAATTTCCTTAAATATGAATATAATTAAAACCGTCACAATTTAATACGTAGTGACGAGAAGATATACGACAAAACCTAGGACACTAACAGCAGCCTCTTGTCAATTCTGTTCTCGTCCTCGCACGGTGAAATCTATCTGGGTATATGACCCTTAATTTTTTTAAAAAATAACAAATAATTATTTTTATAAATAAATATATATTAGTATTTAAAATTTTTTTATAAAAAATAATATGTAATTAAACAAAAAATTGAACTATTTTTAATATTTTATAATTTATTTTTGTATATTTTAAAATCTATTATTTTTAACTAGATATTATTATATATAAAAAATTAATCTAAAATATAAATATATATATATTTATTTATAAAAAAATTAAAGACCATCTACCGGAGAAAATCCCCTCCTGCGGAGGGGATCCATACTCAGGTTTGTCGTATATCTTCTTGTCACTACGTATTAAATTGTGACAGTTTTAATTAAATTCATATTTAAGGAAAGTTAGTATGCGAGTCTTAATTCTGCTGGCCATCAATCAAATCCAATATGCAGCAGAAAATGAAGCAATGAAATAGATATAATGATAATAGAAGCAAACAAATAAAATAAAATAAAATAAAAAAGCGAGTCGGGCATATTTAATGCACATGCAAAGTAATAAGAACTATAAAGAATTAAGTTATGAACATAAATAATGGAAGATATTCTTTTATTTCAGGGACTGGAAAGATAACAACAAAATAAAAGAATAAATAATTTAGAAAATTCTTAATTTGTTCCAATGGGACCCTTGGCAATACGCGTGAACCTTGCCTATTGTACCTAAGCCACTGTCATGTCATTATACACTATCAGATTCCATGAAACGGATGAGCTGTTCCAGAATTTTGGGGTCCATATATGACAAAGAGGGAAGAACGTCACCTGCAGTAAAGGGTTTTAATGTGCAGTATGCCCATGACGGTCGTTCATTAGATCGAAGGGTGATCATACTGCCACATCATCCAATTCTTATAATTTTTTTTTCACTAATCCCTGCCGTGCAAATCTATCAGGGAGTAAAACGACTTCTTCCATCAATCGTCTTCTTCATATCGCTCCAGTTGTTCTCTCTTCCTCTGAAGCTTGTATTCTATGAGAAGGAAATTACAGATTATGAAGCAAAAGAAGTTGATATTATCGGTTGAAGTTGGGTATCGTCTAATGCCTTTGATAATTTTTTGTGGATTTTTGTTATCCATATTTAGCTTATCATCAATGTTGTTTCTCCTGAATTTGCGAATTATTGAGGCAACATTACGATTACTTAATGAATATCCTTTAACCAAAGCGTCAACCAAAGCATGTTTTATTACCACAAAAGGTTAAAACTCATGCTCCCACCATCTCAAAGGGAAGGAATCACAATAGGAAGATATTCGCTTTACTCCCTCCTATTCCATTGCTCCACTTTCAAACCCGTACGAAAGGATTTCTAATGGGGTGAGGTTACATTGCAGAAACCAGCTCTTGTGTTTGATTTCTTAAACCAGAATGCTAGGAACTTCGATGAAAATGATGCTTCATGGTGACTGACATAAACTCTCATAACGTCCAAAATGAGAGATGCTCACAATCTCAAGAGTCTATTCCTGCACTTCAAAAGCTATTGAATCACTGGAAGTGCCAATAAACAGGGAAGTCCGGAAGAGCACGCTGGGATTGTGGAAGAAGACAATTGAAGGAGGAAGATCCCATCCGCCAAAACGACGCCGTTATGTATCGCAGGATTAGAAAATAAAATTAAGAATTGAATGACGTGGCTCCATGATAACCCCTCGATGTAAAACGGTCATGAGTATGTACTGTAGAATCTGCATTAAAGCACTCTACTGCAGGCAATCTCCTAGGTACGCGACAAAATCCAGGACACTAGCTGCAGCCTCTGATCAATACACGTGAACCTTGCCTATTGCACCTACGCTTGATCTATCAAGGCTAAGATCTTGCCTACTGTACCAAACCCATGGCCATGTGATAATACAACAACCATATTCCATAAAACTTATGAGTTGTTCCATAATTTTGGTGGATAGGGGTGATGAAGCAATATGTTTAAATGCATATATGAATAGCTATTTATTTACTCAAAGAAAAAAAAAAGAATAGCTAGAAATTTGGAATCTTAATAAAATTTTTTAGAGGGAAAATAATTTGCAATGGTAATGACGCAATACAGTGAAAATTTTACTTATTGACTAAACAAGTTTATTCCTTCATCATAATTATCCATTTAATCTCATGCGGAAAAATACTCAAATTTAACAATGAATATAATAATATGAATATTGAAGTAAAAAATTTTAACAAAATGACATTCAATTTCTTTTAGCTTCATTCTTAATTGCTAGTTTTAAGGTTTCTATAACCTTTTGAAAAAATTTTCGTGTAAACAGTGAAAAAATATAGGTCAACCCATTTAAAATAAAACTATTTAGATTAAATATACATTGAAATATTCCTAGATGAGTAATTTTTTTTTTTTTTTCAAAGAACACAGTCCCATATCACTCAATAAATTATATGGCAATAAAGCTACCCGTTGCTTCAATATTCATATTATTTGTGGATGGAAGATACCAAATTTGAAATTTTCAATGTATTGCTTCATAACCATTGCAAATTGTTTTCAATGTTAAGAATTTTACTCAGATTCCAAATTTCTAGCTAATCATATAAAATATATTGCTTCATCACCTGTATTCCTCAAAATTGTGGAACAATTCATCAGTTTTATGGAGTATGGTTTTTGTATTATCACCTGAGGATTAGGTATAGGTACAATCGGCAAGGTTCCTATGTATAGCTTGATGGCTTCCACTGCCTTCAGTCGGGGGCCCATATATTAAATATAAATTCAAATAAAGTAGTCAGATTTTATTATGTGGGGTTCACATTTATGAATATATACGACAAGTGAGCTGAAAAATATTTAATTCGTGTCGTTGAAAGTTGGTTTTATATGTGAAGCACGAATTCTTAATTGTTATATTTGTATATGTTTCATGTATTTTAAAGATAAAATTTTTTATTTAATGACTAAATAATATTAATTTTATGTATTTTAAATATTAAACTATTTGATTATTTTTTCTCATTAAATTCTTTTAATTTGTGATTATTTTGATAGAGCTTGCAAAATAATTGTTTTATTAAAAAGAAATGTGGATTTGAAGAAATTGAGGAGGAAGATTCAAGATGTTTGGATGACTTACATTTTAAAGTTGGAAGAAGGTATGGAAAAAAATTGAGATGGTAAACACTTAACTTTAATGTCATTTTGAAACTCTTAAACATCATAATTTAAAAATAGTTATTTCATTTAAAGTTGTAGAGCTTGTTGAGATAATTTTAATTATTGGTAATCAAAACACAAGATGATATTAAGACTAATGTTTTTGAAATAAAATAGATTTTATAATACATATTTTAAATGAAAAGAATTAAAAGTAAAATTAGTGGGACAAATATGAAAGAAAAAAAATTGTCGGGGAAGAAACTATACTTTTAACTTTTTTTAAAATTTCCTGTTGGTGCCCACATATTAAATATGAATTAAATTAAAGTTTGTGGGGTTTACATTCCATGAAGACATACGACAAATATTTAATAGAATTTATTTCCCCTATCGCTCACACAGGCAGGTGGTTGGAAGTTACATTTGGACATTTATAAGTATAACATGTGATAAGTAATTAATTGTACTCCATTTGTATATGTTTTATTGGAAACTTATTATTTATTTTGGATAAATTCTTTTAATTTAATAATCAAATAATATTAATTTCAAGTATTCTAAGGCTTGAACTATTTTTTATTGTTTTTTTATATTAAATTCATGTAATTTAAGAATGATTTGACTGAAATCGTAGAATAATTATTTTGATAAAAAGAAATAAGGTTGAGGAGGTATTGAGGAGGAAGATTCAATAATATTTGAAAGACATTGACAAATATCTTTGTAGGAAGCAAAGAACAATGTTGAGATAGTTTTTCTCTTTGAATTTTAAATGGTAGAGACGCAACTTAAACACCCTTACAATTTGAAAGTTGTTATTTCACATCAAATTTAAAACCTGTGAATATCTTATTATGTGGGGTCCACATTTCATGAAGATAAGTGACAAGTGAAGCTTGAGAGCATTTAGTTCTGGCAGTTGGAGCTTGAGTGCACATTTTATATGTGAAGCGCGTGATGAATTATATTTGCATATGTTTTAGTAAGAATTTATTTTTGGATAAATCGTTTTTTACTTAGTAACCAAATAATATTAATTTTATGTATTATAATAGTTGCTTTCATGTATCAAATTCTTCTAATTTTATTATGTTTTGATAAAAATTGTTAGATAATTGTTTATTAAAAGGAGATGAGGATTTAGAGGTATTGAAGAGAATGATTCAATTATGTTTGGAAGGCTTTCACAAATATCTTTAAAGTTAGAAGAAATCAAGGAAAAAAATTAAGATGATATCCAATTTTAAATAGTAAACACTCAACTTTAACATCATTTTTGGATCCTTAAAAGTAAGAATTTGAATTTGGTCTTTTTATACATAGTTGTAGAGCTAGTTGAGATTTTTTCAACAAGTGGTAATCAATCATTGCTTTTAAAAATTAATTTAGTGAAATAAAATAAATTTAAAAATGGTTATTTCTCGCAAAGTTTTAATGCCTCTCAAGATCTTTCTTACGTATGGTAATCAAACCACAAGATAATTTTAAGAATAGTCTTAATGAAAGGAAATAGATTTTATGATGCATATTTTATATGAAAAGAATTTAAGATAAAATTAGAGGGACTAAAATAAAGGAAAGAAATGTTGTCTGATATTGAAACTTTTTAGACATATATTTCAATTTCATGTCTGCAAGTAGACGAGGGAACACATATTTAATATGAATTTAATAAAGCTCATAATTAAACCAATTAGAGAGGGAAGGGCCAAATTGAAGAGCCAAAAGGATCAAATTAAAAACTTTTAGTATAAATAGAGGTAAAAGTGTAATTTTATAAAGTTGCAAGGCATGTTAAAATTTTAATTTGGATTTATCCGAACAGGTCCTAAAATCACGTTTGAAGTTTTACCCAATGTTTGAATAGAAATTTACAAAATGAGACAAAAAGAGTAGAGGAAGGGTAAAATTATCATTTTCACCAAATCACTTAGCTTTTTCACCTACTTTCCCTAGACTTTCAGCCAAGAAAAGAAAAATCTGACACCGCATTATCTTCTTCATAATGGAAATGGAGATGCAAAAATAGTGAAAAAAATAGCAAAAGAGAGAGAAATATAAAAGTAAATTTTTAAAGGTAATTTTTTTACAAGGAAAACTTGTATAGCTCACTTAGAGCTTTCTAATAATGAAAATATTTTCTCTTATAGTGATTGCGACTTAAACAAAGTGGAGGGCTTGGGGGGAATTCAAGGAGAGAATATTGAGGCAAAAGAAAAGTTAAGCTTTTTTATATGATTTTCTTAAATAATTTTGTAAAAATTTGAAGTTTAAATAGATCCTCCGTGGTCAAAACCTTGAAGTTTTAGCTCTTCCCATTATATTTATAATCTAGAAACTTAGAAGAACCAATTTCTCTTCATAAGCAATTTATTATGTATGTTGGAATTTTAGATGGAGAAGTAAATATGATCCAAAGATTGAAGAAGAACATCTAAGACTATCTAAAGGAAATCAAGTTGGAAACATATGAAATTTAAGATGATTTTGACTTAGTCTAAAAGGTTTTAGAGTCAATAGAACTCATGTAATTTACTTTATTTTAACACAAATTATAATGTGAAATGAAGCATTGGAGTGGAAGTACATTAGGCCACTTAAAGTAGGTATAACGTGGTTTACTTTGGAAAGATGTGTTTTAGACATTGAAATAGGTGAATTAGTTTCCTTTGAACTTAAATGATGTATGCTCTTAGGACTATGTGTGGAGGGATTGAAGTGAAAAAAATTAATCAAAACAAAAATTTAGTCAATTAGAAATGAGAAATTTAATAGACCATCAAAATGACATTTCTTTGTGAATTGTATCTTAAGAGGTTTCAAGTGCATTCCCATATCTAGAAGTTAGTTAGAGGATGTGGTAGTACATGAACATTGTCATCTTTACATCTGAGTAGATATTACTAACTATACTTAGTTTTTGTATTTTGAATTTTCCTTTGCCATTTAGAGAATTTATACACTCTAGTGCTTTAGGAACAGATAACTTGAAATATACTAATTTCTCCTTGAGAATTTACTATACTTGATGGGATCTCTAGAAAAATTTTTGCTATAAAAGAGTTCTTATACTTGATTTATTTCCATATTGAAATTTAGCTACTGTATGGTCATCTAGAAATTTCTAAATAGATTGTTTACTTTTGGAGAATATTGATTTCCAATTACTGTGTCTTTCTAGATATTTGGCAAATTACTGATTGGATATTTGAAACTGATTTGCATGGTTATAAAAGAAAATATTTTATTGGTTATACGTGGAATGTAGAACCTTATAGCTAATGGCAATAGGCATTAGCCATTGTGCACAATGAACTGTATCACTGTACTGATTGATCGTGAACAATTTTGCTCACAACTAAATATTTTACTGAACTACTATCGCTAGCAATAGCTAGTAACTGATTACTATTTTATTGTTGGTTTTGTGAAATGTTTTCTACCCTTATGTCTCTTAAATCATGGTTTGAATATTTTTTAGTTCTCATTTTGCAACATATCTTTAAACAGCCATAGAATTTAATATTTTTATATGGTGATTTATATTTTACTGATTTTAAGTATTTTGGATTTATGCAACTTCATATGGTTTTATTGGAAAGATAAATGATTGTGAAAAGCTCTACTGATCTCTTTTGTTTCTTTCCTAGTATAGTTAGTAATATTTACTCACTGAGTGTTGTCACTCACTCCTCTTTTTTATTGTTTTTCAAAGAGCAAAGTTGACCATAGAACTCCCTTGTTGCATAAGGTCCACATAGATATCCATTGGTGAGTCCTACATCGCAAGGGCAAAAATGTATTTCTTTTGTTTTAAATTGTTGTATCTTTTTTGCTCTAGTAGCTACAATTGTCACTGGCAGGTGTGAAGTTTATATTGTAAATCTTAGACTATTTGGTTGTATTCCTTTGTAAGAGTAGAACTCTCTTTCCTATTTATCCTTAGGTTTTAGTGGTGGAAATTTTAAAAAGTCCATACGTCAAGGGATATTTAGTCGAAATTTCCACACAAGAGTTATATAGTAAAATATATGCTTATGTATGATTAGTAGATATTTATCATTTGTTTATTTACAATGCTTTGTCATCAAATTGATTAGGTTGTTTGGCTTATTTTGAGAGGTGCAGCTTACTTTGCTCTATATGTCGGTCACATTCCTTAGGGGTGTGATGTTTTTCTAACGATAGGCAATCAAAACACATGATGATTTTAAGAATAACTTTAGTGAAATGAAATAAATTGTATGATCCATATTTTATATGAAAATAATTAAAAATAATATTATAGGGACTAATATGAAAGAAAAAAAATATTAGCTAAGATAGAAACTATAGTTTTAACATTTTACAAAATTTTTGGCAAGTAGAAGTAGGTCCATATATTAAATATGAATTTAATTAAAGTAGACCGAATTTAATACCTGGGGTATTCGTGCCAAGAAGATATACGAACAAGTATTGAAGGGAGTTTATTTCATGTGGAGCCTAAAAGCATTTAATTTAAGCAATTGGAAGTTGCATTTGGACATTTTATAAGAAAAGTGTATAATAAATCTGAATTATGCTATATTTGTGTATGTTTTACTAAGGCCTTAATATTTATTTTGGAAAAATCTTTTAATTTAACAACCAAATAATGTTAGTTTCATAAATTTTAAGGGTTGGATTATTTTATTGCTTCCTTGCATTAAATTTAGCTAATTACAACTATTTTGACATAAATTGTAGGATAATTGTTTTAAGAGAAAACTAATCAATTAGTCCTTATAGTTTACATCAATTTTTAAATTGGTCCTTACACTTTTTTTTTTTTTTCAAATGACTTCTTATACTTTTAATTTGATGTTTAAAGGCCTAAACTTGTCTCAAAGTTGATGTTCACCTAATGCTAAAACCTTCATTTTTTTTTTTTTCCTTTCATAACTTGGGTAAGATATAAAACCACATAAATAGTTCACCAATGGCTAAAAATAAAACAAGTAAACATAATTCAACACTCAATAACTTAAAACCTCATGATCAAATATACAACTCCTAATTAGACAAGAAAAGACTTAAATTTAAAGTAAAACTAACAAGATAGGATAATAATAGAGCATGAAAATGATATAAATAACTCTATTCTACAGAGTTATCATTTACACAAAACCAACATAAAACTAATAATGAATGTGACCAAAATAACTCTGTTTCATAGAGTTATCAATATTACTTTTGAAAGTCAATGATATACATAACCCTTAAGCTAATTTCAAATTAAAATCTTTGAGGACACATGAAAATAGCAAAAACAAAAAGTGTGGCTTATTTTTTAATCCAATTATCTAAAAAATAATTGGAGTTAAATATAAATATAAATATATATATATATATATGCTTTAATATTTGAATCCATTGTTACTCTTAGAAAGAGGAAGATAAAGTGACATTTGTAAATAGTAAGAGAGAAAATGAAAGAAAGATAGAATTAAAAAGGAGAAAACTTATATGTAATTCTTTATATATTTACTATTATGTTCTCCTATTAAAATATTGTCACAACCCCAATAATGAAGACATGATTTGCATAGGAAATAAGGTAAATCTCACCCCCGTAAACCTATTTAACCCTTTCTAGAAATCAGACAACAAGGTAAATCAACAAAATTTTTCAACTGGAGTTAATATGGAAAATTCATATAAAAATAAAAAAGAAAAAAATTTTAAACTTTGGGTAGAAATTTTACCAGAGTCTCATCTGAAATATAGACCTCTTGAAATAAGTATAATGAGAAATATTATGTACAACAAGAACAACATTACATCTAGATAATCAACAGCACAAAAATCATAAAATGAGACCATTCCTTGTATACATGGGAGAAATTAGATTACATATGCAAGTTTTACAAAAAATGAAAATGCCTTGCCCTTGCAAACAATGCAAGGCTCAACAAAAAGAGGCGCACCAATTATGCTTTTACTCCATAGCTAGGTGACTTAGATCGACACTATCATATGAAATGATAAATAGTAAGGGTTAAGAGAAAACTCAGTGAACAAATAATACTAATTACACAAAGAATGAACATACTAGGTGCAATAGAGTTTTTCACAAACCATTTATATATCTTTAAAATTTGAAGCACCATTAAATAATAATATTATCATTATAGAAAAAGAAAGTTTTCTTAATCTTCACATGACTGCCAATCAAATATGCAAAAGAAAGTCTTGAGTGAAAAATCAAAGTTTCTTTTACAGTATAAGGGTGTCAAAGTTGAAACGAAATGGTAAGGAACATCCAACAGAATCATAATATTAGCATTGTGCCTAGTCATGTTAGAATAACATATCATATTGTACTATGACTAACGTTTACTGTCGTTAACTACAAGGTTCTATTTAGGGTAGATACCCTTAAAATTCTTTAACATACATAAGTTCGTAAACAAGGAATAAGAAGTTTAGAAATCTAGAATCTGACTTATCTAGAGAGGCAGAATAAAAGTAATTCAAAATCTTATAATCAAAATACATCATAAATACGAATCGAAATGCTTCATAATTAAATAATCAAAGTACTTCATGAATATAAAATGAGAATAATTAAGAAGTACATAACAGAGAAGTTCAAAAATCTAGAATCATTGTAAATTAAGAACTAATAATTAGTGTAATTGAGAAATGCAAAATCAAAGTAATTCATGAATCTAAAACTTCCAAAAATATTCAAATGATATGAAGGGATTTATAAACTTCAAGAAGTCTGCCTCATAGCATGAGGGGTGTTCAAGTAATAAATACTTTGCAAAGAGATAGCATAAATAAGAAATTTGCATAATTTGCATTATTTGCTCATGTTATCAAAGAACACATAAAGAGCTTCCTTATTGTCTTATTTGCTACTCATTGGACATAATACAACCTCTATGGCCCTAAAAACAAAATATATAAACTTAACATTAGTTGCTAAAAAAAAAATCTAACTCGAATGAATTGCTAATGTCTAATCCCCATACGAAACTGATTAACAAGTAATTTGTTGTTCTCTATTTGCTTCCATCTTACTTCTTTTCTTTAAAGTCAGTAGTATTCATTTAAATCATTTAATTGCCATGGCTAATGTATACACATATATACAACTTAGAAAATTGCCTAGTGGGCCTCAAAGGTCCATAAATTATAAATTACATTCTTCCACCAATGGCCAAACACCAATACCTTGCACCAATAACTGAAATTCCAAAGGAATTTGACGAAATCACTCCAAATCATTCCCCAAATTGTGAGCTCAACCTCCACCGAAAGAGGGGATTCAAATCCTAAGGTTATAACTCAACATCAAACATAGGGATCAAGAGAGACATGTATGAAATCCATGTTAGAAGGGAAGCCCCTACGGAATTTGGAGTACAACTCACCAATTAAGCTGAATTTCAGCTAACAATCATAAGAGGTACACTAGAACCTTCATGAATTTCCTTTTCCCAACTCCCCCTCCCAATTATTTTAAGTTTTAAACTTGCCCTAAATGTATTGTCTTCCTTTCTCCTACTTAAAACTATTATTAAGACAAAAAATTCCCACTAAGATAAAGATATTTAAATGGGATTTTTTCATGAATGTTAAAAACATGACAAGTGAATGATTTTCCAATTACATGAGGACATGTTACGGTTATTGTAAATAACAGTATAGTTTCCTAATTAAATTATACGCATACTATGTTGTTATTAATTAATTATACACTTGTTTAATTGAAAAATCTGATAGCAAAGATATAAGGAACGATATTTAAGTCTTGTCTAATTAAAAAAAGGTCATGATTCTCAATATTCAAGCGTTACAAAAAGGTTTTAAGTTAAATTCTATTTACAATAAATAAAATGACAAGATTTAAAAAGGACCAAGAATTGAGGCCTCTTCCAGGGAAGTTGTCAACTTGAAGTGAGATTCATATAGTATTTGCAATTACGTCTATCCCAGACCAAGTTCCTAGCCTACAGGTTTGGAGCCAAACGGAGATATCAATTAATCCTTCAGCCAATAATTCCCAAATATTATTGCTTCTACTGAAAAATGGATTTTTTGTGGTTTCAATTTTCGCGACCCATTATCAACAAAATGGCACTATCAATACATTAAATCTTTGAATAATAATATTGCATTAAAATTGTTTGATTTATCGTATTAAAGTCTAAGTGATTTGCGGGAAAGACTTCTGTGAAGAGAAAAAAAGAGAAATTACACTATTTCACCTAAAGAATACACTATATCCATGCAAAAATGAATAAATTAATAAAATATTACAATACAAGTACAATTTTTAATTTCCCTTTTCACTTATTAATTGTATTTCAGAAATTTTGGTCTATATACTTGATAAGAAATTAAATAAGTAGGAATTAAAATAAACTGAATTGTCAATACTTGGATATCATTAGTTATTTCTCATATTAAAATTAAGATAGCCAACTTTTCATATATAAAAAGTATTATATTTTATTTAGTTTTTCACATATTATTTTTTTATGCAGCTCCAAACATGCTGGTTCTGAAAGAGGCCGACGTTGTGGTCATCAAACCACGATGCCTGTGGCCAAGAGTCGCTATCTTCATTTAGCAAAAATACAATTTTATTCTCTTAATTTTATTTTCGTCTTTCAATTTTATATTTTTGTCTTTGTATTCTATTGTGTTTAATTTTGATCCCTTAACTCTAACTCAAGTTTCACTTTTATTCTTAAAATTTTTTCAATTTGGTCCCTTAAATTACAAATACTAAACTAAATAATTAGTCATATGTAATTCTCTGGTATTTTAACTCTGACAACCTCTCATAAATTTCAATCGTACCATTAAAAAAAAAAATTTATCACTACCCAAACATAGTTCTTTCTATACTAGATGAGACGTTGACCAAGATTAGAATCTTAAAGAGGGAGTGTGATTGTCTTAGTGGAGTACAAGAGTAGAAGTTTTGTTGGAATATTTGACCATCCAGAGTGGATGGATCCATAATCTAATAATCTAAATCCATCAAATTAGTTGATTAGTAAATTAATATATTTGAATTTGAAATAGCTGTCAGTTTTTGGAAAGGAAAATTGACATTAAAAATAAAACTATTGAGAAACATTGTGAGTGGGAACAAAGATAACTTTCTTTTCTTCTCCAATGTACACTGAATAAAATTCCTTTTCCTCTTCAGTGCTTGTTACCGTGAACAAGCGATCTTAGACCGTCTTGTGATTCTAGTCCAAGCTGCATGACACAGTAGAACTGACAAGACCAATATATTCTGGGGAGCTTAGTATGGCAAGATAAAAAGAAAAGTATTATTATATGTGAGAGATGTGTTAGGTGTGCGTAATATCTCAAGACGGATCAGATCCACGTTGCTTGGAAAGGAGCTGCTTTGATAGTTTACATATATCAACTTGTATCATTAAGTTTTTAACAATTTTTTGCCCATTCTTGAAATTTAAAATTTATTAAATTAATTTATAGTCTCTAAGAATTTATAGGTCAAAATTTGCAGTTGTATTTCTAGACTGCCTGTTCTCGTGTGACTTATTGGTTAATTTCTTTGTATCCTTTTGCGTTGTGGCACAACATGTTGATAAGAGGCCTGGCTTATGCTCATAGAAGGTGCACTAAAGATCATGATCTGGCCAAGTGACCTAGTGAAGCCATGGAAGCTAGTTGTTAGATAGGAGTGTCATGCTGTGCAAAGCCTATCAGAGCTGCATAGTTGAGGCAAGTTGTGGTGTCAATACATTGCATATGACTAGATGAATTGTAGCCTTTAAGCTCACTTGATCATGAAGGAGTGGGTTAGACTAGCAATTTGAGCCTACAACTGTTAAACTTGTGAGTTTGTTAACTAACTTTTGTTTTTGATTTTATTTGGATAAAACAAATCAACTTGCTTGTAAACTAGATATTAATGTAAACTCGTCTTAACTCGTGAGTTGACTTACTAAATTTATAATTTTATTCAAAAAAACATGTTAACTTACTTGTAGACATGAACTTAATGCAAACTCATACTAACTCACATCTAGTGTAAATAACCTCGATTGAATTGACATTTTTTAGGCAAGTTAGGTGAATTAACCCAAAAGAAAAAGAACACTAAAACTAGTCATGAATGGGTTCGCAATATACACTCCTTGAGTATGAGTGAAGCACTTCACCATCGTTTCACCTTATCTTGCTAATGTATATAAATATATTCATAGTTTTTATCTACGTTTATTTATTCTTCTGGATTTTCAAAAATATAGAATTAGTATCACAAGAATTAATTGTTAGATTGAATGATTATATATTTATACATGAATTTTGTTGAAATATCTATTTTATGTACTATGGATTATGAAATAAGGATAATTTTTTTTTTCTAAAATTAGTATAATTTGAATTGTATTTGAATAATTATTTCATTAATTGTATTTTTAATTTTGCCAATTATATATTTCAACAACTATTTAATAGCTAAAGTAAACTCACTCACTCTTACAAATTTACATTATAAGTTACAAATTTGCCTTTACTTTTCTAGTTTATTTAAAGTCATGAATTTGATAACCTTGTTTGATCCTACAAAACTCTCGTGCCTACTTGACATTTGTAATTAATATTTGGACCAAGACGGTTCTTGCATCTACGACACGACCCAATGAAAAGATGTAAAGTTGAGGCCAGAACTTTTGTTTTTGGACAGACGAGGCCCAGAACTCAAATTTGAACGTTCACTTTTCTAGGCCCAATTCATACATTCAAATTTGAACTCAAATTGCTCATGAGTCATGACGAATGAGTGCGTGGGCTGGGCTAGAGCAGCTACTGGATTCCAGGGCCACTATTCACTAATACCCTGAAAAACAAAAACGTATAAAGAAAAAAAGTGCTTATGGTTCAACTCTACTCAAACCCTAATTACCGGCAGTTATATGGGCCGAGATTTGATTGGTATAGACGGATTATGTTTTGTATAACTTAATTTATAATTTTAAATGAATTAAATGTAACAACCCGTCAATTTGTATGGATGAATCTAAAGAGAGACTTTTTTTCTATCAGGAAACATTAAAAAAAAACAAGATTTAAATCATTTACTATAGAAAACTATTACATGGAAAATGCAATATTTTTAAAATCCCTATTATTTTTGTGTAAGGAAAAAGTTACAGCATCACTCTTTTCATGTGTCATCATATAAAAAATAAAAAAAATGGAAATTCTTTTGGTAAATATGCTACTGATGGGACAACGTTGCTTCTTACTAATTAGCCGCTTATTATATAGCACCCATTTCTTTTGTTTTGTTTTTTTTAAGGGGATGCTTCCAAATAAATATGTTTCAACAACAGTAAAAATAATTAAAAATAGAATTTAAGATGTTAGATAAAAATATTTAAGGATAGTTATGGTTCAAAGTTTATAGTTTAGGTTCCTGAGTTAGCGAGGGAACAAAAAAATTTTTATTCGAAATTTTTTATTTTATCTAAAAAATAGATTTTAGTATTATATTTTTTAAATAAATTTTTTCTTTAAACTTTATAATTAAACTAAATGAGATTAACTTATCAATAATATCATGATTATATCGTTCTTAAATTTAAAAATAAATTTAAATTTAAATAAATATTGTACCAAGTATTAGTTTTCATATTAATATTAACTTCATTATCTAAATACACATGAGACATTTTTGTCAATCCATTTTTCATGTAAAGCGTCGCAAAGATATGGAAACAAAATATACTATCATTTAGCAACATAATGATAGTTTAATACACAACTCAAATGAGCATTTTTGAAGGGAAAAATATTTATATGATAAGAAGCGTTAAAATTTATAACTATCAATTTATCAAAATTGTACATTTATAGAGCATTAGAAATATTATTTTATTCAACAACATTTCAATAATATTACAGAAATTTTAAGGGAAATTGTTCAAGTTTTAACTATAATAACATATTAACATTTGAATTTGAATATGTTGTACTGAGTTATTGTAAAACTAGTATTTACAAAAGTGTATCAAATTTATACATATATTAGATATAAAACATGTGTAGGCCTAATGGATTTAAATTAAAATATCAAATAATAAAATAATATGATCCAATCATATAAGATATATGTATAAATTCAAAAATATAAAAAAATGTATGGGGCATCTTATACCATATGTATTGAAGTCAAAAAAATTGAAGGGAGGCAAGTGCCTGGCCATAATCATAATTTTTTTAATTGAAGGAACAGTCACAATAATTTTCTACTTTTATTTATAAGGAAGAATCCTAATTTTTTACTTTATTTTAACAACTAAAAATTACCTTTAGATTATTCAAAAATAATTGTTAACAAAAATTTTATAGAAAATCTAATATTTTTAAACAATATAAATAGCTTGTATGCATTCAAAACTAGGCCGAACAAGTTATGCTACATCCTTGATCTTACATTTACTTTCATCTAGTATAAAAAATTTTTAAATAGATTCAATTCGCTCCAATGAAATAAATCAAAAGAACAACATATAATGATCCTATATATATATATATATATATATATATATAAGATATTGATTTTCAAATAAATCAACTCTTAATCTCAATGAGAATGCAAAGAACAGTCATTTAGCACTTTGTAACATTCTTTCAAAATCATGGTTGTCAAACTCGCTAGTTTGCTTACCAACTTTACGTGTTTACAATTTTATGAGAAGAAAATGAGTCAACTCACTTGTAAACTCAACTTAACTTGAGAGTTAACTTACTGAGTTTATGATTTTACCAAAGAAAAAAATGTGTCACCTCACTTGTAGACGTATACTTGATGTAAACCTATATTAATTCACATCTAACTTGAATAAACTTGATTATGTCAACATTTTGGAGGCAAATTAGGTGAATTAGTCCAAAGGAGAAAGTTGAATACTAAAACTAGTCATGAATGGGTTTGTAACCTACACCCCTTGAGTTTGAGTGAAGCACTTCACCATCATTTCACCATTTCTTTGATGATATATATATATATATTGATAAGTCTGTAATTATGTTGTATTTGTATATGTTCTACTTAGGACTTATCATGTATTTTGGTTAAATTCTTTTAAAACCAAATAATGTTAATTTTATGAACTTTACGGATTAAACTATTTTGTTGCTTCCTTGTATTTAGTTTATCTAATTTCAGACTATTTTGATGGAAATTGCAGGAAAATTATTTTAAAGAAAGGAAGTAAGAGAATAGAGGCTTGGAAGAGAATGATTCAAGGATGTTTGGAAGTCATTCAGAAAGATTTGGAAGTTGGAAGAAGCAAAGAAAGAAAGTTGAAATGGTTTTCAACTTACAACAACAAACACTCAATTTTAACACCACTTTTGGACCTATAAACATCATAATTTAAACAGTCATTTTATATAAAATTATAGATCTTGTCGAGAGCTTTCTAAAATGTACTCATTAGTTAAAATCTAATATAAAATCAAGAAGTTATGGCAAAAACACTAAAGATGTATCAACAAATATTGTTCTGGTGTCAAGGCACTAAATGTAGTACAAAATCCAAAGATTTAATGCCAAGGCACTCGAACCTAGTGCCTTAGCGCCAGAACACAGCCTTGTTGAGGGTATTTACATAATTTAACTGGGAAGGTGCTATAAATGGAAAAAATTAGGGTAAAAGGAGAGAGCCAGAAGGTAGCAGAGGAGGAGCTAGGGTTTCAAATTTCTCTTTAGAAAAGCAAGAGGATCCTCCATTTTCTTGAGTTTCCAAGGTATTTTCTTAGAAGGAGAGGCTAAGGTTGGTCTTTTTGGACCTTTCTTGGCTAAACCTCCATGGATTCTTCCATGTAGGTCTCCTTCCACTCTTTTCATTCTTTGTTTTCTTTTTTTCATTTTTCTTTCCGTAATGTAATTTAGATTTAAGCTTGTTATAAGTTGCTGTGATGGATTTTTTTATAGATATTGAGTAGGGATTTATTAGTTTTGTATTCACATATGTTAAAAGAGATTATTTCTATTCTCTTGTGATTATTTGTTGGTTAATGAATATAGGTTGCTTCTTATTTGGGGCTTTTATATGTTTTAATCAATTAATATAATTGCAAGCGGATTGAATAGGTTCTGTTAATGAATTTCTTTGTAATCTTTTCTCATGGAATTAAATGTCCACAAGGTATTTGATAAAATGACCCATTGAGAATTTAAGTGTTTTTGCTTTAGATGTTTGGCGACAACCTTTAAGGCAAATTTATACTCACATTCACAATGATTTCTAAGGGCTTAAGGCACTTTAAGATTAGTATTCCTTAAATGTTTAGAAACAACCTTTAAGGGAGGCTAATGGTTTAGGTAGTGCAATTTTACCTAAATATTTAGAAACAACCTTTAGCTAGGTTGTGTTTGATGATTTGACTCTTGAAATTAATTCATTCCAAGGAATATTGCACTTAAATGTTTAGAGACAACCTCTAAGTATGATTGGAATTAGAGTTAGGATAACCTCAAAAAATAGGCTTATCTTTTTAGTGAGTTATATTATCCGGAAGTAGAATTAAACTATGTGAAACAAAGTTAAGAATGAATATGATAACTCAATTTATTCTTAATCCAACTTCCAATTAGCTTGATTAAGTGTCGTGTCTTAAGTCATTTATTTGTAGGACATGTTTGGTTGTTAGAATTGATACAATGGGAATAGGAATAAAAATGAGAATGGGAGTGGGAGTGGGAGTAGGAGTAGGAGTGGGAATGGGAATATTAAAATGCTGTTTGGTTGGAAAGAAATGGGAATAGGCATGTCTCCCTTTACTTTGTTTGGTTAGTAGATTACACATGAGAATTAATTAGGTTGTGTGCATATTTTATTATATTATCCCTTATCATAAAAAAAAAAAAAAGGCAGACATTTATTTGAATTATTAATTAATAATATAATAATATATATTTAATAAATTAATAATAATTAAAAATAATAAATAATTAATAAATAATATATTAAATAAATAATAAAATAATAATAATTGAATAAAAAATAATTAATAAATAATAATAGATTAAATAAATAATAAATTAAAAATCATAATTTAATAATAAATAATTAACAATAACTTAAATAAATAATAATAAATAAAAATAATAATTTAATAATTTAATAATTAATAATTAATAATAAATCAAATAAATAATGATATATTAGGGTTTTAATGTATTACAGGGGTTTTTTTGTTTGAAAATTATTATAAACAATGATATTTTGCCTAGTATATTTCATTCCCAAGAGAGTAGTTTGATTCCAATACTTCAACTAAGGAAAGAGCTCTCCCTTATATAGGCTCCCTAAGGAATAGGAATGGAGTCTCAATCTGTCAACCAAACATGGGAGATTCCCATTCCGATTCTCTCATATTGATTCCAACAACCAAACAGGACCTTAGTTTGGGCCCTTTAGAATAGTAGTTTAGCGTAGTTATTATCTTTGTTATACTCAAATCATTTCCTAGTGATTGGTTTATCTGGATTACCAGTGTAAATATGTAAATAATCACAACTCATACTTTCATACATATTGTGTATGTTGATCAGCCAAAATTTAATTTTAAAAATAATAAAGATAACACATTATCCTTGTAGGAACGATACTAGATTTTTTAGATCCTTTTACAACAGTTTGACCCGTATATTTATGGTTCATCATATATATATATATATGGATAATTTTTTATCTAAACTTATTTATTCTTTTGGATTTTCAAAAATATTATAGAATAAGTATCACAAGAATTAATTGTTATATTGAATGATTATTGTAATATTCATTAATTTTTTTTGATAATTTATATTAGAGGAATAATTTTGTGAATATTTACATTAGTTAGAGGAAGAAGACCATGTAATTGGGCATATATGTTGAAATGAGTCCCTTTTTGAATCATGGAGAAGTAGGGAAAAAGGAAAGTTAGTGAGAACTTATATATTAATTTAAGTAGCATTTTACATGAGAGTTAGGCAGACATAAGTGGCTAAGCTTTACCCATACATACTAAGGGTCTAAATTTGAACCCCATTAAATCCAAGTTTGATATTTTTGTGTTTTTCTCTAAAAATGACATATGTCACCATAAGTAAAATGACCTAAATACCCTTTATTTCTATTCTTTTTTCCCAATTCTCTCCTTCCTTCTTCATGTTTATGTTTGCCAGTAGAGTCAAACTCCTTCTATCTCAAGTGTATTTTAGCTTCATCAAGTGTGCTGTATCATCTTACTCTTCCCTCCTATGTATTCTTAGCCTTCTCTAATGAGTGTGGATGTGAGGGTTGCAAAAAAACTTAAGCCTTTCATTCGCGTTGGACTACTAGCAATTCTTTATCAAATTATAACTCGATTCCATAAGATTTCTACAAATTTTGATAAAGCTTTACTTACATTATGTATTTTGAGTGTTTCTCCCCTAATCTCAGCTTTTGATTTTGAGTTTTAGCCTTTAAATTTAGGAAAACCCTGTTTCAGCATAAGTAGCATGAACAATGATAGAAAAATTAGATATTTGGCTCAATTTAGGTGAGATATCTTTGAATCATGTTAGGGCTTTCTTTCATAATGCCATTTCAAGTTGTTGTCTTTTCATCTCAGCTTCTAATTTGGTGATTTAACCCTAAATTCAAAAGCCCCTTTTTTGGTGAAGAACATGTGAAGTGAATGTAAAAGTTCAAATTGGAGCTCGATTTGGAAGATTTTTGTGAGATTTGCTTGCAAGTTTTAATCTTAAGTAAGATTCTAACAATTCCCATGTGTTAATTTCAAGTTTTAATCATTGAATTAAAAACTTCTCTTTATTGGTAAGGAGTTTAAGTATGTAAAGTGGTGATATATGAAAAATTCTTAATTGTCTAGTGTTATTGGACTTCAAGAAGAAGAACTTATGTTTTTGGTAGTTATTCTTTGTAGTGGTACGTCACTATGAGAATTTTTCTCAAGTTTATCCTAAATTTCATTCTGGAAAGAGGAAGCTTGATGAATAAAATTACAATGAAAGTGATTATTATTATTGAACAAATTACTTTAGTTATTATTAGTACAATGTTTGACCTAATACGTAATTTACATTTATAAGAAGCAATGAATGAGCTATTTAGGGCCAGTATTAATTTTAAATTATTTATTCAGATATCGATGATTAGCAAGTGTGTTTAATGTCATTTATATATTAAAAGATATCAATGTCTTATGTTGGAAATAACTTTACTAATGAAAAATTAAAATGTTAGCCTACTTTGAAGTCATAAACTTAGGGTAATTGTGTGACTAAATTGTTGGTCATAAAGGTAATTGAATTCTCAACTTGAGAAATGATATGAACTTATGGGTATAAGGGCATTATCAAAATCTTGGAATACTCTTGATGCAAAGCATGGGTGTTGGTTGTTGTTAAAAGAATGAAAATTTGAACTTATGGACCATTTAGATTCTTGAAGTATTTTCAAAGTGTACATACATATATGGACTAGTTATGGCCATATAATCATTAAGAGGAGTGATCATCAAAAAAGAAATAAAGTATGGAAGCAGTTAAGGAGGCCAATGCACTTGTAATTATAAGATATGGGAATTGTCATTAGAATTTACCAAAGTTAAGATGCTTTTAAACATGGGACACTAATTTGTTTTTAAGGTCATAGCAGTTGCACTTTATCTAATGGGTAAGAAAGTGAGTTGTGTCTACTCTATCTAGGTCAATAGATAACGCTAATTACGTGTGTTTTCTTTATGATTTTCTTACCTCTTTGCAAAACATATTTTTGATTTAGTATTCTGGTGCCAACGGACATGCTTCTTAAAGTTTTTAAATCGTAGCACTTTTGCATACTCTGAATATTTGGAAAACTTTGAATTTGATGGAACCATATTCAGTATTTGGTTATATTTCTAACTGTCCAAATTACTTTATTTTTTATACTCTAAAATATTTTAATCATACATTTTTTTTATTTTTGAAGTTATAACAGTTTAGAATTTTTGAACTCTTCTATTATGTTCCTTGAAGAATTCTAGTAATATTTTCATGAAATACCTCAATTATGTGATTATTGTGTATTTTGATTTGTATATGAATGGGATTACTTTTATCTATTCATGGAATAATTTGATTTTGGATTTATGAAGTTATGATTTTCTAATTATGGATTTATAGATGTTAATAAACCTTTCGTGAAAATTCATCCAAAACAAGACCCCATGACTAACGGCAGTAGGCATTAGCCGTAGTGCACTATAATCTGTGTTATGATATGAGTGGGCAAATGTCTTACTATTATACTCTGTTTAAGGCTTAATGCCATCATTCTGATTATTCTAAGCTTAAAGTTTGTGATTGATATCATATATGTTTAGATTATGCTAACTTGAGCTAGATCTATATGGTTGGATTATGATGGTTTTGTTGGATGTTCCCAAATTTTCTATTTTGATTTGAATACCCTATGTTGAAATTAAAATGATACTTTTTTTTTTAGATTTTATGTGAGGATTTATTTGTGTTTTCTTCATTCTGTTGTAATAATTATGAAAGGTGTTTGCTTTCAAAATAATATCTTGTTTGTCAAAAACTATACCATAACATGTATGTCTCTTCTTTTTCATAATTAATATTATTTACTCACTAAGTTTTTACTCATCTCATACTATCTAACATATTTCAGATCCCATTGTCAATCCTAAACACCTACATACGAAGCAGGAGCTTACGAGATTTATTTTTTTTTGTGAGCCATGTTATTGCAAGGGCAAGAGCTCCTCTTTTGTTATAAATTTGTAATTAGACTTTGTGGTTCCCTTTTATACAAGGAAATGGTCTTTTTGTTATTGATTTGTTTATGGTTGGCTATTGTATATGTATATATTAGAGATTGAAGCTTTCTATCCTATTGTATGTCAAGTTTTTAGTTATAGAAATTTCAAGAAGTCCATATTTCAAGAAAGACTTTGCTGAAATTTCTACATAGGAGTTTAATTAATTCATTTTATGTTTATGTGTGTGTGTGTGTGTGTATATGGATTCGTTTGGTCTTTTCTATCTGATGAAAATTTCTCACATTCAGCTAATTTCTATCTTCTTGAGGTGTACGTTAGGCGTACGAGGGTAATGGGACCTCATTCCCTATGTCGACCACGCCTTCTTGGTTGGGGTCGTGACAATTATATATCTATATATGAATTTTGTTGAAATTTCTATGTAATGTATTATGGATTATGAAGCATGGATAAATTTCTTTTGAAATCAATATAATTTCAATTGTATTTAAATAATTAATTTATTAATTACATTTTAATTATGTCAATCATATATTTCAATAGCTATTTAATAACTAAAGTAAACTTATTTTTATGAGTTTATATTATAAGTTTACGCTACGAATTTAACCTCTCTTTATAAGTTTGTCTAAATTCATGAGTTTGACAACCTTGTTCTCAACACAACATCTAGTTCCAAACCAATTCATTTGGTAACCCAATGGTGAAAATGTTCAAGAGTAACGTCCTTTCACAATATAACATCCCATTACTGGAGCAAAATTCTGTTAGGTGTTGTATATTCCAATCAGCATAATCGCAAACTATAAGGTTGAAAACATTACTAAAGGTAAAATTCCTTCTTGGTTGCGTCTATCATGAGAAATGGTGCCAAAACCAATCAGCTATTTAAGCTAGGAGGTGATCCCCTTTTTGTATTTGATAATCATTTTCCATATCCAAAATGACAATGAATGATTTAATAAATATAACAAGATGATTTAGATAACCATACTTACGATACAACTCATTGGTAAGAAAGGTAGAATTGTCATTATTGATCATTCACCAAACCCAAGCCAGAGAAGCTTTGTTAAACATAGGTCTTCCTAATACCTTGACCTTTATAGCCTTCGCTTTTGAAAATAATGATCCAATTCAACACATGAATGTGTGTCATTTATTCCTTGAATCCCCATAGAAAGTTTGGTTTTTTAACATCGACACTACAGTGAAAATAGTCAATGCTCTAAAATCGCCGCCATCATTTTAATTCACCCATATGCTCAAAACAGTATGTTTTTTTTTGGAAATAATTCACATGTCATAGGAAACCGAAACTTGCGATTGCTCATTGTTACATTAATCAAATTTTTTATTTTAAAACTTTTTAATATCATGGACAGTGAGTCCCATGATGTGTCTGACATGTAAGTCCCTCATATATCTTTTTCATATGCTGCTTTTGTTGCATATATATATATATATATATATATATAGGGAACGCAGATGACCCTGTCAAATTTTTTTTATATTATGTGATTTTTATTTTTTTAATTTAAAATTTGAAACATTATAAATTTTATAATGTTAGAATTGTTCGTAAAATGCGTAATGCTTTATATTTTAAGAAATTTTTATTTAGAGAGATGTAATTTATCTGTATATATAAATTTATAATTTCATAATTTCATAAATTTTTAGCGAAGTACAAATATGTAATTTAATTATGAAAATTCATCATTAAAAAATTTTGCTCTAAATTATTAAATGTACTAGGAATTTAAGATTTCGTTATGTGATCTATGTGACAATTTATACTTATTTAGAGCTTTTGTAGGGTTATGAGCAAATTATAGTTTATCAAATCTAAAAATTTGTTTGTTCTTTATTAGATTTGAGTGTCTTTTTCTATTTTGTAGATTGTCTCAATATTACATATAAACTTCTTCATATTACCAATATGATAGAACAACTTTTAAATAAATATGTATTAAAATATAAAGTATTAGGCAATTTAAGAACTAGTCTAATATTATAAAAATTATAATATTTAATGAGAATGCAGTTTATATATATATATATATATATATAAAGTTATAACTTTATAATTTAACGATTTTTTATTGAAGCACAAAAATATAATTGTTTTTGGATATAAGAATCAAATGATATGAAATTATATTGTTTAGATTAGGTATATTTAATAATATATTGAAGTCAAATTATATGGTGCGGATACTGCAAAGTACAAGCATTTTTTAACACTTATATAATATTAATTAAAGTTGAGAAAAATAAGTAAATAATTGAAATGTATAAAGTAATGTAATTTCTTCACAAAGAGGATACAATTATATAATTGTATAAAAAAATTTAGCTAATAATTTTTTCAATAAAATTCACTAAATTATAAATTTATAACCTAATATTAGAGTAAAATACCTTTTGGTCCTTTATTTATCATAAAATTATCATTTTGATCTCTCACTTATTGAAATACCCAAAATGATATATATATCTAAATGTTTAGAAACAACTATTAGATAGGTTGTGTTTGATGATTCAACTCTTGATCTTAATGCATTATAGGGAAGATTGTACTTAAATGTTTAAAGACAACTTCTAAGTATAATTAGAACCTGAATTACAATAACCTCTTAAAACAGGCTTGTCTTTCTAATGAATTAAATTATCTGGAAGTGGAATTAAACTATGTTAGTGAGAGATTAATAATGAGCTTGATAATTCAATTTATCCTCACTCCAACTCCCAATTAACTTAATCTAGTGTAATGTCTTAAGTCTTTTTTTTCTTTTTATTTAGAGTCTTAGTGTTTTCTGGGTGCTAAATTTTATGTTAAAATTTTCTCATTGATTCTTAGTGACTGGATTTATTTTCACCACTAGTGTAAATATTTAAATAACCACACTAATCCATACTTTTGTATCTTTTGTGTATTTTGATAAGCAAAATTTTAATCTTAAGAACAGTAAAGATAACACATTATCTTCGTGGAAACGATATAGGCTCTTTTAGATCCTTTTACTACAATTTGACTCATATACTTGTAGTTCATCATTTTCTTCCTCTCAAATTAATTTCGTCTCCTCACTTGCCCTCATTCTTCCTCTCTAATGAGTAAGGGTGGAAACAACAAAGAAGAACATGAAAAGGAGAGGCATTTGGTATGAGGAGCGAAGCAATGGTACGAAGGTAATTTCTTATTCTTCCTCCTCTTTCTGTTGACCCCTGATGTTGGTTTGTATGATGGAACTTGATTCTTAAATTTAAAACCGACTATGAAATAATTGTGCAAAATTTAGAAGGATCCTTAACTAATATTCAATGAATGTGTGCTTGAAAGAGTTAGGCTTGTATCACTTAGTGTTTAGATGGAAAAAGTTGCAAATGTATTTTGTTGATACTTAAACTATTATTCAGTAATACTTGCTTTTGTAATGATTTTGTGGCTATGGCATTTTAGAGGAAATATTTGATCATGGATGGGATAAACTCCAGGTAATCATAGTCTTCCCTATATATGTTTGAAACAAATTTTAAAAGAGCTAGACTCGGTTAGGCTCGGTCTCATGGATCTAGCTCGACTATATATTAAGCCTGACCAAGTTGAGCTAAGACCTAGGTTTAAAATGTGGCACATTTAAATATTTGGGCAAGCCTTTGGTCTAGTGTAAACTCAACTGAGCCCCATCTATGTTCACTCTATCTGTAATGGACCATTTTGAAACTTTTCAAACTTCAGTAACCAATTTGAAATAATAAACAATGATAAGAAACCGTAGTATTATTCTAACTAATATATTTTATGAGAGAGATCTTTTCCTTATTTTTCCCATCTTACCTCTCCTTTTTTCTTGTCAATTTCCTTATTTACCATAGCTTTTATTTGAAATTTCCATGTTTTTGTTGCCATTGGCAATCTTATAACTGGCATATGGGCATTGGGCTGTCATTTGATTACAAATAGGGAGTTTTGAGCTTGTGTCTTTAATTACTCACCCATGCGAGTTGCATGCATTGCGTCTATGGTTACTTACGCTCGCTAATAGTGAATTTCGTTGACAGTTACTTCCTTTTGTGAGTACGTGTTCATATCAGTAGTTACTTACTCTTTGCTGTGTGTTCTATGTTTGTATTCTGATATTTTCTATCTAAATGCTTTCTGCTATATTCTGACAATTGATTTTCATACTGATCACTTTATTAATGTTGTTTACAAAGTTAATTCATAATAAATGATTTGATTAAACTGTGACATGAAGACTTTATTGATAGATACCATATTTCTTTGATTTTATTAACTATTAATATTAATTTAAGTATGCTTGTTGGACCATTATTGTAAATTCCTATTTTAAAAACAACTCCAATTGCCATGGCTTGTCTTTTCATAACGTAGTATTATTTACTTATTCCATCGTTGATGCTTGTATCTTCTAATTTCTAATTGGTCAATTTAATTTGTTCATTGGTAGTCTTGCTGTGAATTATATGTTTCTTTTATTATATCATTTGAGTTATCTGTTGCTTTTATCTAAATATATAAATATGATTTGTGAACTTCAATATCAGTACTAGTTTGCTTAATCAAAAGGAATTCTATAAGAAATAATATATATTATACTTCAAACTACTTAAGTTTCAAACTTATGCAGCTATCATATGTCATTGTTTGAATAAAATAAAGAAAAAAGGAGTACAATTATTCTATGGCTACATGTGTAGATTTTGTTTCAACAAAACCAACTATATTAAAGTGCATTACTAATTACGATTGTGAGAATTCATTTATTCATAGATACTATAAATAGAGTAAGTTAAATTAAAGACTAAAAAGAAGAAGGTTCGAGGTTGAACGTGCAAATTATATTATTACACCAGGTTCATATCTAATTCTTAACTACTTGGAGGATAGAAAATATGGTTTGAACAAAGGTGAGATTGAGAACTACAATTGCAGCAGCTCTTGAAGTGGCTTTTATAATGTGCAAAGGATTTCTATAGAACTCATTCAATTTCATGTAGATATTCCAGTATTCAAAATTGGAACTTGATCGAGTGACTTTTTTATTAGACCTTTAAATACTTTAGCAACATCATTGGTATCACCAAGATGTTTGTGGATTATTTTATTATGAATGAGGACCTCCACATATTTATTTAAGTTGATTAGGCAATTCAATACATTAACATAGTAAGTGATGTAAATGATAACAACATTGCTCCAAAGCTATCATATTGTGAAACAAAGCTTCAATGCTACCTTCCCCTAAAATCTGTGGTATCTCATGAACATGCCCTTTAAACATCAAGTCCAGTAAGCACTTCCTTGTGCAACTTTTGAACTTCACTCCTGCTTTTTGTAACTTGTTTACACTGTATGAAACAAGATCTCCTTTAACCTGGTAAGTGAAATAATCTAAGAAGATCAACGATGTGCTTTATCTCAGCATTGGTTTAACCCTTGTATGTTAAAATATTTAAAGAAGTCATATGTGAGCTTAAGAAATGAAGGGATGTCACCACGAAGGGCAAGGGGAAATGTCTTATCGAATAGACCTTCAAGTAAAAAGATGGGAAGTTAATTCTCAAGTAAGATTAGATCATCTAAAGTACTTTCCAACCATGGTTCTGATATGTTAAGGATATTCATGAATAGTTCAATTATGAAACCACCATATACTAACATCACGTTCACAAGTTCCCTCTAGTTAAGCTTGATGTCCTCTGAGTAAGAAGCACAAACTAATTATTTACCATAGTGACAAAATTATGGTTCATGCTAGAAACATCTATAAATGTGGCTTAAATAATTGAATAATTAACATTAGAATAAACTAATTATTTAGTTTAGGGATATTTAATTTTGACCTTTAAAAATTAATAAATCCACCAGTTAATTCTAAAAAATATTATAAAAATACAGCACGTTAGTTCCTTTTGGCTTGTTTAGATCATTTGATAAAGAATAAACATGCAACGAATTGTTCAAGTGGTGGAAATATTTTTTTTACAGGATATCTTAATAGTAGTTATAAACTGCATCTTATTTTTATATAATATAATGCATTTACCATCATTGAAATTCAACTTGTAGGCTTTTTGAATCAACTAACCGGCACTAAGATAAATTTTATATAAGGTATGAAACATTAAAAAAAAATCATGAATCAACTTCCACGATAATTAGAAGATCCCTATATTAAGAACTTTGATCATGATCATTCTTTTTATCTCTATCGTCCATGGATATACTTATTTTTAACTGAAAAGCTTGCTTAAATATTTGTTCAAATCTTTGTGTCTTTTCTTATGTCCTAAGAGAGATCCTATTAGCTCCATTAGAAAAAGTTTTGATAAATCTTTGGCTTCTTGTAGTCACCATATGATTAAATTTGACTTCTCAATAATTTTTAAATGATCTTCTTATATTCTATTGTGTTTCTATGGCTTTTAAATTAATTAATAATGTTATTGACACAAGTGAATAATGTTTGAAATGTTTCATTTCCTTCATTAGTAAAGTAACAAAATCTTTTCATAAAGATTAAAGCTTAATAGCGATTACCTTATAATGATTCTTTAAGATCTTTTATATCTCCTTTGCTGTCCTAGCATTTATGTTTACTGTTGTCAAACTCGCGAGTTGACTCGGTAAACTCGCTGAGTCAACGTTTCTACCCATCCATTTCAAGTTGACTCAGCTTTTGACTCGCACACCTCTTGACTTGGCCAGAATCATCTTCAACTCGTGTATGTTCTTCACCAGATCTTGAACACAGCACTCTGCAGCCCCAACGCCTTTGCCATCTCAACCAACAGGCATATTTAGTATATAATAGGCAACTTTTATATATAATATGACCTTCAATCCATTTTTGACACACCAATATCCAACACATATATATAGTTAGCCATTTTAAAAAATAACTTTTTATATAAAAATTTGATTTATATTTCATTTTAGGATAATGAGGAACATAAAAAAAAAATTCAAATTTATCACTTTTTATTAATATATTTTATTTTAAATGTTAATATCATTTTCTCATGAGCCATCATATATTGTTTTGAATTGTATAATTTTTATATAATATCATGAATAATAAAAGATAAAACATATATATATATATATATTTAAAATTGTATCAAATATATTTTTTAATATTAATAATGAAATTAAATATTTAAAATAAGCATGTAAAATTACCTCTCTTACTGTTTTTTTTAAAGATAACAAATTTACACTCAATTTGTAACTTTTAATGGTATACCTTATTCATTTTTTTAATGATTTTAAATATAATTAATATTTGAATAAATCTCATGCTATATATTGTATTTTAATTATGTAATTATATATTTAAATAATTATGTATTAATAAAAGTAAACTCTTACGATTCTACGTTACGAGTTTACGATACGAGTCTACATCCCCTTTCCGATTCTGCCTAAACTCGCGAGTTTGATAACATTGTTTATGTTTATGGAAAAAATTATGTTGCTTACCCCTTGTTGGATAAAGAGTAGGACTCTTGCGTCCTTTTGCATATTTTATTTGTACTCTATTTACTTTATAGTTGTCTATATTTCTTATGAGATTTGATTCCTGAAATCTTTCAAATACTATATTCCACAAGTCTTGTGAGAAAAATAATATCTTCATTTTTATACTCCAAAAATCATATGCTTCTCAATCACATGCAAGGTCAGAAGCTTGGGCGTAATTGAAGGTAGAAAGGTTAAGAGGTAAAAAGTGTAGGCTACAAGACTTAAGATACGACATGTATGGTGACAGGGTAGCTTGGATTTCTTAGAACAATTTGCTACACAACTGCCTTATGCATCCAACTGATCAACTCCTATATATACTAGTGAAAGTTGGTGGCAATATTCCACTATATGATCGACTCACTTTTTATTTTTTAATTTTATATGTTTGTTTCCTTTTTTATTATATCTATTTCATAGCTTCATTTTCTGCTGCATATTGGATTTGATTGATGGCTTCATGGATAATTTTTTTTTTTTTTAGATTATATTGCTGTAATTGCTTTCAGAAGTTCCATTTTTTGAATGATCTTTACTTTTCACAAGGAAGTAATATACTCGAGAAATAAATGAGTCATTTACAAAATAGTCATTTAAAGTGATAAAACATGCTTAACCCAATGGTTAAAAGATTCCGTAGTATAAAACCTTGTGGGAAAAGAGATTGTAAAGAATTAGGTAAAAAATGAGAATGATAAGGAAATAATTTTTCTTTGAAAAAAGCTTTAGTTGAATTAAAGATTCTCTAGAAGACAAAAAGAAGTTTTTTTTCACTTTTTTCACAATTTTTAATTTCATTTGATATGTGTAACATTCCAAAATAACCATAACTAGAGATTTAATTTAATTAGAGATAAAAGTGTAAATATCATAAAATAGGTCATATCAAATGGAAAAATTTTCTAATCAAAACGCTAAATGATTTTAAGAATAACTTTAATGACATGAAATAAATTTCATTATGCATATTTTATATAAAAAGAAATAAAAGTATAGTAAGAGGGAGGGACTAATATGAAAGGTAAAAATATTAGCTCTATATTTCTAACTTTTTTTTTTTTTATAATTTTGTGTCCACCAGCCCACAAATTAAATTAAATTAAAATGTCAGAATTAATACGTGGGCCTATATGAAAAGAAGATATCCGACAAGAATTTAATCAAATTTGTTTTATGAAGTAGTTGAAAGTGATATTTTATAAACAAAATACATGATTAGTTCTTAATTGTACTATATTTGTGTATGAGCTTTTTGAGCTTGGTACAATGAAAAAAGTTTTTATTAATAAAATCCCATAATAAAAAAATATTACAAACAATCTTAATAAAAATATCTGAGCCTGAGCATATTTCAAAAGGGCGTCGGATGGATCAAATTCTCCATGCATATATCAGTAGCTATATACGTGAACCTTGCCTATTATAGCTAACCCACTGTCATGTGATAATATAACAACCATATTCTGAGTAAATAAATTGATGAAAAAAAGTACATAAAAAGTGAGAAAATATAGGTCAACCCATTTAAGCCCTATTTTCCCATTTAAATTTAGATAAAATAATAATATGGGTAATTGAATATTGAATCAATAATAAGGGTTAAAGTTATAATAAAAAGAAGGAATAAATAGTTTTATTCAATAATTAAAAAATTGAATATTCATCTAACAGTAAAATAATAAAAAAATTTTGAAATATATTGAATGTTCATTTAACAATAAAACTATTTAGATTGAATATACATTAAAATATTTCTAGGTGAGTAACTTTTTTTTTTTCAAAGAACGCTGTCCCAAATCACTCAATAAAGTATTTAGCAATAAGACTACTTGTTGCATCAATATTCATATTATTATTTGTGGATGGAAGATACCGAACTTGAATTTTCACTATATAGCTTCATAACCATTGCAAATTTTTTTCACTGTTAAAAATTTTTCCCAGATTTCAAATTTCTGGCTAATCATATATACATAAAATATATTGCTGCATCAGTTTTTTTGAATATGGTTGCAGTATTATCACGACAGTGGGTTAGGTACAACAGTCAAGGTAATTCTATATAGCTAGATAGATTTCGCCGAGAAGAGAGCCTAGATATTAAATTTAAATTTAAGTAAAGCACTCGGATTTTATTATATGGGGTGCACATTTCATGAATACAATGAAGCTCCAAAGCATTTAATTTTGATGGTTTGAAGTTGAGTTTGAAAATTTATGCATGAAGCACGTGATGAATTCTTAATTATGTTGATAAGTCCTAGTTATGTTATATTTATATATATTTTAGTAAGTATTTTAAATAAATTTTTTTAATTCAGTAACCAAATAATGTTCATTATACGACTTTTATGAGTAAAACTATTTTGTCAATTCTTTATATTAAATTAATTTAATTTTGAATTGTTTTGATGGAAAGTTCAAGAAAATTGTTTTAATAAAAGATAAAAGGAATTGGAGATATGAAAGGAGGTTTTTACAAACATTTTGGCTTGTTTTAACAGCTCTGCTTTTGTGAATATGATTTTTAGTTACTGACTCTCCCAAATTGCATGCTTTATGTTTATATTCCAATAGGTTATGTTTATATGCTTTCTACTATATTCAAAGAAATGATTTTCATATTGATTACTTTATTAATGTTGTTTACAAAGTTAATTCATAATAAATGATTTGATTATACTGTGACATGAAGACTTCATACATAAATACCATTTTTGTTTGAATTTGTGAACTATTAATATTAATTCAAGTATGCTTGTTGAACCATTATTGTAAATTCCTATTTTCAAGAACAAAAAACTCCCATTGCCATGGTTTGCCGTAACATAGCTAGTATTATTGTTCTAGTTTCATCGTTTATCCTTGTATCTTCTATTTTCTAACTAGTCAATTTAATTTGTTCATTGGTTGTTTTGCTGTGAATTATGTATTTATTTTATTTTATCATTTGAGTTATCTTTATACTGTATTTGCTTTTATCTACATATATAAGTATGACTTGTGAACTTCAGTATCAGTACTAGTTTGACCCTCAGAATACATTGAATAGAAATAGAGTAGAACATGAAACTTCCTAGTATAAACTATAGAAGCAGAAAGCATATGATCATTAAGGAACAAACTACATTATGACTTTTATAAACACTTTTCTTAGTCATATAAAAAGATATCACCAACGTTGAGGGCAAATTAATAGCATTACTTAATTAAAAGGAATTCTATAACAAATAATATATTTCAAACTACATAAGTTTCAAACTTACGCAGCTATCAAATATCATTGTTTGAATAAAATAAAGAAAAAGGAGTACAATGATTGTATGGCTAGATTTTGTTTCAACAAAACTTGATATATTAAAGTGCAATACTAATTAGGAGTGTGTGAATTCCTTTATTCATAGATGCTATAAATTGAGTAAATAAAATTAGAGACCGGAAAAAAGAAAGTTCGAGGTAGAACAAGCAAATTATAGATTAGTCAATGTTAAAATGTATATAAGCACTACTTAAGGATAGTAAATACAGTTTGAACAAAGGTGAGAATAAGAAGTACAATACCAGCAATAGAAGCAACAGTTTGCCAAGGTGTCTGGCAGTAATCACGTCTCAAAGTGGCCTTCAACCTATGCAGAGGACTTCTATAGAACTTATTCAACTTTAAGCTAACGTCTAAGTAATTAGAATTGATACTTGATCGAGTGACATTTTTCAAGAGACCATTATATACTTTAGCAACATCATTAGTATCACCTAGACCATGGTGGATTATTTTATTATGAATGAGGACCTCTACATCTTTATTTGAGTTGATTAGGCAATCCAAAACATCAACATAGTCAGTGATGTAAGATTCCTCAGGATAATGGCATTGCTCTAAAGCTATCATATTGCGAAACAAAGTTTCAGTGCCATCTTCAACTGGAATCAGTGGAATCTCAAGAACATGCCCCTCGAACGTCAGGTCTAGTAAGCATTTCCTTCTGCAATCACTGAACTTCACTCCTGCTTCGTGTAACTCATTTGCACTATATGGAAGAAAATCTATCTCTCCATATGGATACCTTGCAGGTTTCTTTTCCGGTAAGTAAAATAGTCTAAGAAGATCAGTGAAGTGGTTTATTTCAGCATTTCAATTAGGCTCTATATTTTGCGAGTTAAAATGTTCAAAGAAGTCATGTGAGCTTAAGAAATGAACCATGAAAGTTACGGCAAAATGCCTTATTGAATAGCTCTTCAAGAAAAAAGAAAGGAAGTTGATTCTCAAGTAAGAGTAAATCAACTATAGTATTCTCCAGCCATGGTTCTGATGTGTTACTGCTCATGAATAGTTCAATTATGAAACCTGCATCTATTAATATCACCTTCATAAGTTCCCTCTTGTTGAGTTTGACCTCCTCCGAGTAAGAAGCACGAACACATGGTTCTAAATCTTTAACAAAGTTGGTCAAATCGGCCAAATTTGTTCTAGCTTTTTGTTTAAATCTTTTGAAGAATAGTTGTTTCACTCTTTCCATGTCTTGCAACCTCACATTTCCATAATGAAAGGGTCCAATTGAAACAACTGTTGGAGTGTAATCTTCTTCTTTTAGATTACGAATCTGACGAGGGACCCTATAGATACAACAGTTAGATGATGGAGGACCATCTTCACAATGCTGAATTATTGCTTCAATGTCAATCCTCACATCATCTTCTATCTATCAAGGCAATCAGCAATTTTATAAGAGAAATAGAAAAAGGGAACATAGGCTTCCAAAATGAGAAACTGTGTCTTACTTAGTAGCTGATTAATTTTGTATTTCTCATATTCATTTCTGTTTCAATTACTGGGAAAAAAAAACAAAATTTTGACATATAGCTTAATGGTGCAACGCAGTTCATTAATTCTAATTCATTCTTACTAGCGACAAAATTATGATTCATGCTAGAAATACCTACAAATGTGGTTTGAATATTTGAATAATTAGCATTTGAATAAACTAATTATTTAGATTGGGGATATTTAATTTTAGCCTTAAAAAATTAATAAATATACCAGTTAATTCTAAAAAATAATATAAACATACTATACGTTAGTTGTTTTTGGCATCTTTAGATCATTTTATAAAAAATATTAATATACAACAAATTGTTCAAGTAGCGGAAATATTTTGTTAGAGGCTATTCTAATAATAGTTATAAACTACATCTTATTTTTATTAAATATAATGCATCATTGAAATTCAACTTACAGACATTTTGAATCAACTCACCAACACTTCACAAATTTTATATGAGGTCTAAAACATAAAAAAACTCATGAGTCAACTACGATAATTAGAAGATCATCTTTTTTGATAACTTGGACTGTAATCATTCTTTTTATCTCTATCATTTTTGGATACTTATTTTTATTGAAAAGCTGGTCAAATCTTTGTGTTCTTTTCTCATGTGCTATGAGAGATCATATTAGCTCCAAAGTTTTGATAAATCATTCACCATATAATTAAATTTGGATGTCATGTACTCATTTTAAGTGTATCAGTACACTCATTTATAATAAAAGAACATAATTGTAATAACATTAATCCAAAAAATAATAATATTATAATTATGTTTTTACATTACATGCGCCTAAGTTGTGAGTTTACAAAATATTTTATTTGAAATTTGACATATCAGTAACATTTGAATGAATTCTTATATTCTATGGTGTTTACGAGGCCTTTAAATTGATTAATAATATTATTAACACAAATAAATAATGTTTGGATTGTTTCGTCTTCCTTCATTAGTAATGTAACAAAATATTTTTATAAAGTTGAAGTTTAATAGTAATTACCTTATTCGAATCCATATATTGACTCTCTAAGATCTTCCATGCCTCATTTGCTGTCGTAACATTCATGATTTTGAAAAAAATTCTGTTGCTCACACCTTGTTGGATGAAGTGTAAGGCTCTTGCATTGTTTTGCATATTTTGCTTATACTCTGTTTGCTCCATAATTGTCCATACTGTCTTTTCATATGAGGTTAATTCTTGAAATCCTTCAACCACTATATTCCACAATTCATGTGAGACTAATAATGTCTTCATTTTTATACTCCAAAGATGATATGCTTCTCCATCAAACATAGGAATGTAAGCTTGGGTGTAATTGAAGGTAGGAATGTAAGCTTGGGTGTAATTGAAGGTAGAGAGGCTAGAAGTAGAAGTGTAGGCCATAAGGATTAGTAAGGTGTAAAAGTATGGTGACAAGGTGGGTTGGATTTCTTGGCACAGTTTGCTGCACAAGTGCCTTACGCATCAAACTGATCAACTCCTATATATACCGGTGCGTGCTGGTGGGAATATTCCTCAATATGACCAACTCGCTTTGTTTATTTTTTTTTGTTAATTTTTATGTTTGCTTCTATTATCATTATATCTGTTTCATAGCCTCATTTTCTGCGGCATATCGGATTTTTTTTTTTTTTATAAACATATTGGATTTGATTGATGGCCAGTAGAATTAAGGCTCACATATTAAATTTCCTTAAATATGAATTTAATTAAAACTGTCACAATTTAATACGTAGTGACAAAAAGATATACGACAAAACCTAGGACACTAACAGCAGCCTCTTATCAATTCTGTGCTCGTTCTCGCGCGGTGAAATCTATCTAGCAATACGCGTGAACCTTGCCTATTGTACCTAACCCACTGTCATGTCATTATACAACAATCAGATTCGAAGAAACTGATGAGTCTGTTCCAGAATTTTGGGGTCCATATGATATGACAAGAAGGGAAAGGTCACCTGCAGTGGAGAGTTTTAATGCAGATTCTGCAGAATACACATTACGGCCGTTCATTGCATCGAACGGTGACCATACTGCCACGTCATCAATTCTTTTTTGGTTTTTAAAACTAATCCCTGCTGTGCAAATCTGTCGGGGAGTAAAATTACTTCTTCCATCAATCGTCTTCTTCATATCGCTCCAGGGTGTTCTCTCTTCCTCTGAAGCCTGTATTCTATGAGAAGGAAATTACAGTTTATGAAGCAAAAGAAGTTGATATTATCGGTTGAAGTTGGGTATCGTCTAATGCCTTTGATAATTTTTTGTGGATTTTTGTTATCCATATTTAGCTTGTCATCAATGCTGTTTCTCCTGATTCTGCATATTATTGAGGCAACATTACGATTACTTAATGAATAACCTTTAACCAAAGCATGTTCTATTACCACAAAAGGTTAAAACTCATGCTCCCACCATCACAAAGGGAAGGAATCACAATGGGAAGATATTCGCTTTACTCCCTCCTATCCCATTGTACCCCAGACGGCGCCGTTACGTATTGCAGTATTAGAAAATAAAATAGGAATTGAATGATGTGGCACCATGATATCCCTTCGATGAAACTAACGGTCATGATATGTGTACTGTAAAATCTGCATTAAAACACTCTACTGCAGGCGATCTTCTAGATATGCGACAAAATCCAGGACACTAGCTGCAGCCTCTGGCACGTGAACCTTGCCTATTGTACCTAAACCTGATCTATCATGGCTAATATCTTGCCTATTGTACCTAACCCATTTCCATGCATAAATGCATATATATTTAAATGCATATATGATTAGCTAGGAATTTGGAATCTTGATAAGATTTTCAGCAGTGAAAATAATTTGCATATTAGTTAAATAGAGCATTTATATTTTATTAGGTGGGGTTCACATTTTGTAAAAATACACTACATGTAAAACTTAAAAGTATTTAATTCATGCATACGTGAGACGTGTGATAAATTATTTGTGCTATATTTATATATGTTTTTATTAAGAAATCATATTTTGAATAAAATGGTTTTATTTATTAGTCAAATAATATTAATTTCACGTATTTTAAAGATTAAATTATTTAGTTGTTTTTTATATTAAATTTTTATAACTTCAAATTATTTTGATAGAAGGTAATTGTTTTATTAAAAAGAAATGAAGATTAAGACGAATTAAAGAACAATATTCAAAGATGTTTGAAAGATTTTGGAAGATGAAGGAATAAAGGTCATATGGTATTCAATTTTAAATGATAAACATTTTAACTTCAAATCATTTTTCAACCCATAGTCAAGAGTTTGAACATGGTCGTTGAGATATTTCTACTACTGAATAGTCATCGAAACACAAGATAATATTAACATAAAATGAATGATGTATATTTTATATGAAAAGGACTAAAAGTAAAATTAGTAGTACAAATATAAAATAAAAGAATATTATGAGGGTAGAAATAATTCCTTTAACTTTTTTTAGCATTTCATATGGTAGAGATCCCATATATTAAATTTGAATTTTATTAAAGTAGTTAAAATTTATTATGTGAAGTGTAACATTCCAAAATATATGTAGCTAAATATATATGATCTTAGTAAATGTATAAATAATAATAAAGCCTCTTAATTCAAATCTAAGATGAGTTTACAAATAATATTAATAAAATGAAATAAATTTTATAATATATATTTCATAAGAAAGAAATATATAAAAAATATAATTTGTGATAGCAATTAGAACATTAACACAATTTTAAAAATTGAGACTGTCGGCAGAAGATGTGTGAAATAGTACGGCCTACGTTTGAAAAAAATTTGAAAAAGTGGGCCTACGTTTGAAAATAATTTCAGGAAGTAGGGTCTACTTTTGAAATTAATTGTAGCAGTGGGGTCTCCTATCATTTAATGCGAAGCATTCTGCCACTACATTGCACGAACGTTCTTCATTTTTCGAAATTAGAGAAAATAAAGAGAGATTTAACCAGCGGAAGAAGTCAGATTTTGATTGCAAAAGAAGTAGAACACTCTAATTTTTTACTTCATTATTTGTTTAGAATTATATTATTAATATATTTTAGTATATTTTATTATATATATATATTTGGTTAATTCAATTTATTTGTAAATTGACACAGTATAACTTTTAAAGATAAATTGAATTTTTAAATTTTTAAATTTATTATAATAATAAATTGAACAATATTATGATATAATAATAATTGTAAAAATAATACAATAAGATAGTTATAAATATGAGATAATAATTATAAAAAATTAAATATATATTTATGTATTAAATTATATAGTCTAAATTAATATTCATAGTTCTTATAATATGTAAAATAATGTTTATATTTTTGAATAAAATACATAAAATTTATAATAAAATATATTTAATAAGAAAGAAAGAAATAAATAATAATATAATTTGTGATAGCAATTATAATATTAACACAGTTTCAAAAATCGAGACTGTCTGCAGAAGATTTGTGAAATAGTATGACCTACGTTTGAAAATAATTTGAAGAAGTGGGCCTACGTTTGAAAAATTTTATAGAAGTGGAGCCTACATTTGAAAATAATTTCAAAAAGTTGGGCCTACTTTTGAAATTAATTAAAGCAGTGGGGTCTCCAATCATTTAATGCGAAGCATTTTGTCATGATGTACGAAAATTTAAATTTATTATATTTAAAAAGATCTCAATTATTATATTTTTATTAAAAAATTTAAATTTTAATACATATAAAATAATTTTTAATTGTATTTTAAAATTTATATTTAACGTTTTAGATTTTATCAAATTTATATATATTTAAAATTTAAAATTTATCAAATTCAAACCCCCATATAGCACATATGTCCTAAGTATGATATCGTCAGTATAAAAAAATTAAATATGTATTTATGTATTAAGTTTTATAATCTAGATTAATACTCATAATTTTTACAATATGTAAAATTATTTTTATATATTTTGAATAAAATACATAAAATTTATAATCTCATCTAAATTAATTAACATTTTTAGTAAAAATTATGATAGGAACAGAGGAATACAAGCTATCATATTTAGAAATATATTCTCCTTTGTTGTTTGCATTTACATAAGAGAATGATATAAGCTTTGTGTTAACATAAACATAACTATGTTTTGTATAACTTAATTTATAATTTTAAATGAATTAAATCTAACAGCATGTCAATTTGTTTGGGTGAATCAAAAGAGAGGCTTTTCTTTCTAATCAGGAAACATTTAAAAATAAAACCAAGATTTAAATCCAGTACTGTAGAAAAAGATTACATGAACAACGCAATATTTTTAAATCAGCATCACTATTTTTAAGTTTCCCTGTATTTTTCATATAAAAATAAAAAAATGGAAGCCCAAAATTGTTTTGAAAAATATGCTAGTGATGGAACGACGTTGCTTGTTACTAATTAGCCACTTATTATATGGCACCCAAATCTTTCTTTCTTTCTTTTTTTCTTTCTTTTTTCAATAGGGAATGCTTCCAAACAAATATGTTTCAACAACTGTTCAAAAAAAGATGAAAAATAGAATTTAAGATGTTAAGATAAAAATACTTAACAATAGTCATAATTTAGAGATTACGATTTAGATTTTGACTTAAAAAGGGAACAAAGAAAATTTTATTTCAAATATTTTATTCTGTTTGAAAAAAAAAAAAAGACTTTAGTATTATATGCTTTAAATAAACTTATTTACTTTAAGCTTTTGAATTAAACTAAACAAGATCAACTTATTAATAACATTATGGTTATATCCATCTTAAACTAACAAAACAAGAAAACTTAAATAAGCTTAGTACCAAGCGTTACTTTCATATTAATATCAACTTCTCTATTTAAATAGGCAAGAGGGTATTTATATTAAAACATTACTCATGTAAAGTATAACAAATATACAAAACAAAATATACCATCATTTAGCAACAGCACGATACACAACTCAAAAGAGCATTTTTGAAAGGAAAAAAGTTTATCTGATAAGAAGCATAAAAATTTATAACTACCAATTTACAAAAAAATGTACATTTATAGAGTATTATAAATATTATTTTATCCAACAATATTTCATCAATTTTATAGTATTTTTAGAGACAAATGTTCAAATTTTAGCTAAAATAACATATTGTCATTCAAATTTAATTATGTTCTACTGAGTTATTCTAAAACTATTATTTACAAAAATATATCAAATATATACATATATTAAATATAAAACACGTGTGGGTTTAATAGATTTAAATTAAAATATCAAATAATATAAAATAATATGATACAATCATATAAGATATGCTAGTAAATTTAGTGAGTTAAAAAAATATAAAAAATGTGTGAGGCATAAAATTATAACATATTACTATACAAATTAAATTCAAAAAAATTGAAGGGAGGCAAGTCCCCGTTGTCTTTTATTATTATTATTTTTATCAATAAAAGGTCAAGAAATGCTAATACTCAGAGAAATCTATGGAATAGAATTGGCGAAACAAGTTAACACATGGAAATGTTGATCTCTGAAATGCCTTATTCATTTGTTTTTGCCAGACCGTGATGATGTTGAGTCTTTTAATTCTTTTGATATGGTTTTCTAAGTCTTCACTAAGAACCTCTAGATGTCCCATAAGTGATCTTGATCTTGAAAAGTTTTTCGTGTCCTTCTTGTCCATAAAGTAGAGATCCAGATTTTCCAAGCTAAGATTAGGCCATTCATCATTTCTTAAAATCCAATCCAGGACAAATCTTGTTGTACGAAGGATAAGAATAGTCATTGCCATGTTTGATCTATCATTCCATGCCCAGAAATAAACAGATATAATGGGTAGATGCTCCCTTTTGGTTTCATTGGGCTTTATGAACCAACTGATGATCTTCCATCCAAACTCCCTACCGTCAATCATATATGGCTTTGCCAGTGGTTATAGTGTACAATAATATTAATTGAAGGTACTGTCACAATATTTTTTATACTTTTAATAATGAGGAAAAGTTCTAATTGTTTACTTTAATTTTACAATAAAAAATTAATTTTTGATTATTCAAAAATAATTGTTAACAAAAATTTGATAGATAATTAAATATTTTTAAACAGTATAAATAGCTTGTATCCCTTCAAAACTAGGCCTAACAAGTTAAGCTCCATCCTTGATCTTACATTTTCTTTCATATGGTATAAAAAGATTTTAAATTGATTTAATTTGTTCCAATGAAATAAATCAATAAATCAAAACAATGTCTCAATGTCTTAATCTTATTCTTATTAGGATGAGGCTCAATTTATGTCTGCATTGAGTATCTAGATAAGAATACCCCAGACAACTAGAAGTAGTTTAAGCTAAGAATTTGAATTGGGGTGTATGTGTCTATCATAGTTGTCAAACTTGTGAGTTTATTATCCATGTTTACAAGTTTACGGTTATACATAAGGAAAATGTGTCAACTCAGTGTAAACTCAGGCTTAGTGCAAATTTGGATAAACTCATGAATTGACTTATAGAGTCTACCGAATTTGTGATTTTAACGTGTCAACAAACTTATAGTTAACAACATACGAATTGAAACATAAGACAAAAAGAGATATAGGCAAGTTTTTATTTTTTATTTTCCATAAAACCATTATAATCTACTTTATTGCAAGTTTTAATATACATAAAAATAATAAGATTACATTAAATATGCACTTATTAAAATACAAATAAAATAAATATCACTCAATTACTTATATTGAAAGATTATTTATGTATGACTATATTAAAATATTCATGTTGAGTATTACATATTATGAAATATAAATAATTTTTGGCTGACAAAGTATGATTTGAATTGCATTTGCGCAGCCTTATTTAAGGACAATGCCTGTCAATTTTTTTAGTTTGCTTCGAGAAAGATATTGAAACAAATTTTACACTCCTAGGAATGCCCAGCCTTTCCATCACTCACTTGATGGAATGTGTTTTCCCGTGACTAGATATAAAGCCCTCTCCCACAGAAGCATAATTGATTGACCAGTGCTACCACCATAAAGGAATCTAGCCATTTATGTTCATGCACAACTTAATTTTGTGTTTTCCAAATCACAAATGGTATATCTAGGATTTCTTTAATAACATTCTCTAATTGATCAAGGTAGCTTCACCCCGTGGAGAACCACGCTTGGTACCATTCTATAAATCTTGATTCTCAAATTAATAAACTCTTAAACCTAATGAGGATGCAAACAAAAGACTTTTAGAAACTGGACAGAGAAGAAAGAGGTGTAAGAGAGATTCACCTGTGGCACAACAGAGATAGCATATTAATTCAGCCAGAAAATGGCATTTAGTAAGTAACTCTCTAATTAGCAATGCTATCATGACTTGAGCTAGTAAAGTGTGACCAGCACAGGGATAAGATGTCATTCATCCTCGTAAACCTGTCAGAACCCTCATAACAGCAGAACCTATATAAATACATATTAAACAAACATAGATCACATAACTCTTTATATAGATAGTTTCTGACACACTATAGTAATACATTAAACATTTAGCCTGTATACCAGGGAGAGATTAAACTGAATCATAAAAGTACTAAAAGACATAGCTCTAGCAGTAGGCTAGACTTACTAAGGAATTAATCACCAAAATTAAAATTTCGAAAATGGACGTTTTGGATTGGCACTGAGAATTAAAAAAAAAATTAAATAATGTGGTGAGTAGAAACTTAGTGAGCATGTAACTCTAATATTGCAAAAATTAAAATAGACTTACGGTGGTACATCTTTCGAAATTTAAGACCAGATATCATACAGACATAATTCAGTGATACTAAACAGAGAAAAATCATCAACAAAATGTAATTGGGAATCTCCTACAGAACCAGTCATAATTACAGAGTACAGAGCTAACCCTAGGCTAATGATAACAGATCTTAACAAATACTCATTCAGCCATAAGCTTTGAGTAAATATCATAATGACCCTCGATCTCAAACAGAATATGAAGGTAAGGGTATCATACCCAACCTTATCAAAATACCAATCACAATGCACTACGGCTAACATCAACTGACGTTAGCAACAGGGTTTTGTTCTGGACATATTCCCAATATTTCAAAGATACATAATTATCCATGTACATATATCAAAAATTTCAAAATCGTACCACTTCAAAATTCAGATTTTAGTATTTCTAATAATTCAATATTCAAAATCATCATGAATAATTTAAAATAATATTATGCATAATTAGGATTATCTACTCACCTGAGAGGAGTATATCAACCTCTTTCTATCCTTGATTATAATTGCTTTGTTGAAAATATTCTAGTCACCTAAAAAAAAATATTAAATAAAATACTTTTAACATCCAGTCCTCATAATTAATTTAATTATTTGATTTTGTCACAGAGCTAATTAATTATTTTGTATTCATCTTTATCCATTTTACCTATTTCTTTACTAATTATTTAGAAAATGAATTTATGGGCCACTTAAAGAATACTTTAAAATTCTTATAACCTATAAAATTCTTAAAGAATACTTTAAAATTGAATTTATGGGCCACTCACTATTTTTCGGCAATCAATGGCTGGCAAGGCTAACTGAGGGGCCAGTAAGCGTCTTGGGGTGCTATTCATCCACTAACTATCCTTCGATGGTGGCGACAGTGGCCAGAAGCTTAATGGAATGGTGAGCACAGAGAAGACAAAGTTGCAGCGTGAAGGAGGAGTTTTAGCGTGATGAAATGCTAAGTTTCTGAAGATGTTTGATATAATTTTAAGTTAGTTGTATAATTGGGGGTTAGGTTGAATTATTAGAAATAATTGAGGAACTTTTTTCTTTTATATTTTTAGATGTAAAAATATTATATATATATATATATATTATCAGATCAAAATTTTCCTAAAAGATACTTGGTTATCATACTTAGCTGAGTTATAAGTGCTAAAAATGCATAGGGTAAGGTTTAAGTACTAATTTTGGTTACATTCTCTGGTAAAAGTTTATTTGCATCCATATTTATTCTGACTGAGTTCCCTTTTTTTTTTTTTTTTTCCTCTTTTGAGTATAAATTTTTATGGGTATTACATTCCTCCCAATTTAAGAAATTCAGTTCCTGAATTTAATCATCTACATACCTAAATTTTGAAATAATTAAAGGTACTTGGCTCGCATTTCATTCTCTACTTCCCACGTTGCTTCCTCTTGGGAATGATTTTGCCATAATACCTTCATGGATGAAATCTCCTTCGATTAAAGCTTTTTAACCTGCCTATCCAGAATCGCCACAGGAACCTCTTCGTAGGTTAAGCCAGCATCTAACTGAACATCTTAGGTTTTTAGCACATGAGATGGATTTGGTAAGTACTTCGTAAACATAGATACATGAAACATAGGATGTACATTCATTAGTTCCGGAGGTATAGCTAAGTGATACGCCACTGCTTCGATTCTTTCTAGTATTTCAAAAGGTCCAATATAACAGGGGCTTAATTTTCCTTCCCTCTTAAATCTCATTATACCCTTCATCGGAGATACCCGGAGGAACACTTGATCACCCACCATGAATTCCAAACCTCACCTTCGATTGTCCGCATATGCTTTTTGTCTTTTTGGGGCACTTAACAATCTCTCCCTTATCATCTTCACCTTATTTACGATGTCTTGAACTAATTCTGGTCCTAGTATTCTTGCTTCACCTACTTCAAACCAATCGATAAGAGACCAACATCATCTACCGTACAGAGCTTCATAAGGTGCCATCTGAATACTTGTTTGATAACTATTATTGTAAGCAAATTTGGCCAAGGGTAAGTGAGTATCCTAACTCCCTCCAAAGTCTAGAACACAAGACCTCAACATATCCTCTAGTATTTGAATTGTTTGTTCAGATTGACCGTCAGTTTGTGGGTGGAATGCAATGCTAAGATCTAATTGAGTGCCAAGTGCATCCTGAAATGCCCTATAGAACCTAGAAGTAAATTGGGGCCCTTGATCAGAAATAATTGAAATGGGGACACTATGAAGCTTTACAATTTCATTAGATATATCTAAGCATACTTGGCAACCTCATAAGTTGTTTTCACTGACAGAAAGTGTGTAGATTTGGTTAGTCTATCCACACTCACCCATATGGAATTAAAACCTTTCAAAGTTCGAGGTAGGCCTGTCACGAAATCCATAGTAATTCTTGCCCATTTCCATTCTGGTATTTCTATCTTCTAAAGTAACCTAGCTGGCTTCTGATGTTCAGCTTTCACTTGTTGACAAACCAAGCAACGAAAAATAAAATTTGCCATGTCTTTCTTCATTCCTTCCCCCCAATATAGTTGTTTCAAATCTTAATACATCTTTGTTGCTCCAGGGTGAATGGTATACGGGGTTTGATGGGTTTCTTCTAGAATTTCTCTTCTGAGTTCGCTATCCTTGGGTACATATAACCTTTGACCATACCATAATACCCCTTCTGACTCCTAAGTAAACTCACTTCGTTTGCCATTCTTAACTTCTTCAATTAACTTTTGAATTTACGTATCTGCTACCTGAGCAACCTTCACCCTTTTATTCAAGGAAGAGGAACTTTGAACACCTGCTAATAACACACCTGGCACTTTGGTTTCAAGCCTAGCACCATTTTCTACTCACCAGTGGAAATCCTCAATCAATGGCCTTCTCATTACTGCTATATGTGCTAGACTTCCCATTGACTTTCTACTCAAGGCATCTGCCACAATATTGGCTTTGCCTAAGTGGTACAAAATAGTGTAATCGTAATCTTTCAACAATTCCATCTACCTCATTTGTCTTAGGTTAAGATATCTGTGTTTAAAGATGTACTTAAGACTCTTATGATCTGTATAAATTTTGTAAGTCTTGCCATACAAATAGTGATGCCATATTTTTAATGCAAACACCATAGTAGCCATTTCTAAGTAATGGGTAAGATAATTCTACTTATGTTTCTTTAATTATCTTGAGGCATAGGCAATCACACAACCATGCTGCATCAAAATGCATCCCAACCCCACTCTGGAGGCATTACAATAAATTGTGTAGTCGTTAGATCCTAATGGTAATGCAAGAATAGGTGTTGATGTCAAACAATCCTTCAATTTCTGGAAACTTTCCTTGCATGCTTTGGTCCATTGAAAGTTTACATTTTTTTGAGTTAGTTTGGTCATAGAAGCAACTATTTTAGAGAAATCTTTCATAAATCGACGGTAATAGTTGGCCAAACCTAAGAAACTATGGATTTCAGTGACCGTAGTTAGTTGGGGCCACTTCTGAACTACTTCTACTTTACTAGGATCCACTTGAACACCCTTTTTTGAAACCATAAGGCTTAGGAACTCCACTTTGTCAAGCCAGAATTGGCATTTAGAGAACTTTGCATACAATTGATTTTCTCTCAATATCTGTAGCACCATTCTTTAATGTTGTTCATGATCCCCTTGACTCTTTGAGTAAACCAAGATGTAATCAATGAAAACTATAACAAATCAATCAAGGAAAGGCTTGAAAATCTTATTCATCAGATCTATAAAGGTGGCTGGAGCATTAGTTAGTCCAAAAGACATCACTAAAAATTCATAATGGCCATACTGAGTCCTTAAAGCTGTCATAGGAATATCCTCTCGTTTAATCTTCAATTGATGATATCTTGACTACAAGTTAATCTTAGAAAAGCATTGTGCACCTTGTAACTGATCGAATAAATCATCAATGTAAGGCAAAGGGTATTATTTCATACTATTGCCTTATTTAACTGCCTATAATCTACACACAACCTGAGGGACCCATCCTTTTTCTTCACAAACAAGACTGGAGCTCCTCATAGTGACGAGCCCAGGTGGATAAAGCCTTTATCTAACAAGTCTTGCAACTAATCCTTTAATTCTCTAAGTTCTAGTGTTGCCATTCTATAGGGAGGTATGGAGATCAGCTGGGTGCCTGGTAGTAGATCAATGCTAAATTCAATCTCTCTATTCAGAGGTAGTCTAAGTAGTTCTTTTAGGAATACATCTGGAAACTCATTGACTACCGACATTTGATACAATGCCAAAACTGCTACTTCTATGTCTTGGACTGAGGCTAAGTAGCCTTGACATCTACTTTTTAACAACTTCCTAGCCTCAATGGCCAATATCAAATTGTTAGGAGTCACCGTACGATCGCCTTAGATAATAACATGAGGTTCATTTAGGAATTCACATCTTACAACTTTAAGATGACAATCCATGGTGGCATAACAAGAAGCCAACCAATCCATTCCAAAGATCACATTAAAATCAATCATAGCTAAAATAATTAAATCAACCATTGTTTCATGGCCATCAATCGTAATCGTGTATGACTTACACACTTGATCCACTAAAGTGGATTCTCCTAATGGAGTTGTTACCATAAAAAAGCCCTCTAATTTGATAAGACCCTTGCCAATTGATTTTGCAAAGTGTGGGAACATAAAAGAATGAGTAGTGCCAGTATCAAACAACACATGAGCAACATGAGAACATACTGTAATTGTACTTGTAATCACTGCATTCGATACTTGAGCATCATGTTTATTTTGGAGCAAATATTCGTGCTGACCCCTTCTAGAAGATGTTTGACCTCTACCAAAAGAAGTTCTACAACCATTTCCTCTACCACCCTAAGTTGAAAATACACCCTAGGGCCTAGGTCCCATATACGTAAAACCAGACTATTGTACTGAACCCTGACTAGAGCTGTAAAGTGTCTGAGGGCAATCTCATATCATTTGCCCTACTTGCCTGGATCTAAAGCATGTTCCGGACTCTTTGTGACATGGACCAGAATGAGATTTCCTACACGTGGAGCAGGATAGTCTACCTCTTGGATACTATGTTGAATCAGATGTAGTAGCAGGTCTGAAGTCCCTAGAATTCCCTCTATGTCTTTTGATACTAGCCATCGTTTGAGTTTATGATTCTGGGTTGGACCCAAATGTTTGATCCAAACCTGATGCCTAAGGCATTTTAGATGATTGACCCATGTAAAACTCCCTGAAGGTTTTCCTTCCTCTGACTGCTTCCTCTTCTTCTACACTGTATTATCTTTTCTATCCCTCATCTCAATCATTCTGGCATAGTCTGCCGCTACAGTGAAGGTGGTAAGCTGACTAATTTAGGGTGCCATAACCTTGAATAATGGTTTTATCAAGCTCATCATAAATCATTTAATTCTGTCCCTTTTAATGGGAACTAAATGAGGGGCATACTTGGACAGCTTAGTAAATTGTATGGCAAATTCATTAACTATACCTTAAGGACTTGCCATAAACTCTCGAAATCCCTAGTACGTGTATCCCTGACGCTCATGGGTAAAAATCGCTCCATAAGCAATTCTTTGAATTCTTTCCATTCAAGAAGAGGCAACTCAAATGGTTTCCCTTGCAGCAGGGACTCATACTATGATTTCACAACTTTCTTCAATTAAAAAGCAGCTAAGGTAACTGATTTCCTCGAAAGATAGTCAAGTGCCACACATATTTGCTCAATGTCTTCAATGAATTGTTAAGGCTCTTCCTGATTATCCATCCTTGAAAAAATGAGAGGCTTGAATTTGATGAATTTGGCTAGAATCCTTTTACTACCAGTCTTCTCAGCTCTAATATGAGGTTCTCTAGCTCTCATTTGTTCTGTAAGGGGCACAATGGTTGGAAGGGTATTTTGGCTAATCATTTATGTTGCCATCAGGGCTGTAAGACTCTCTATAGCTCTCCGAACACCCTGTAGTCTAGCTGCTAATTCTGCATTAGTAGGGACCTGAGGTTGATAAGGTTCTATCCACTCCTATAAAACATTCCTGATTGAAGGCCTGGCTGTTTGTCCACCTCTTGCTCGAGGTCTACCAACACTTTTTACACGTGCTCGTCCCCTACCTTTACCATTAGGGGGTGGTAAGTTAGGCTGAATAGCAGCCCCTACAGAGGCCTCTTCTATGGCCTGATCACTAGTGTCATGTGATCTAAACAACATTGTCTCTTCATATTCAATAAGAAATTTGTTCAGCCCCAAATCCAGAATTATATACTCTCATAAATGAGATATGAAATAGACTAGATAAATGACACTAGATACCCTATGAGATTCCCAACAAAAACTCAGTTATGATTATGCCCAGGTACATAATGATAACCGAGGTAACACTGGGGACCTTTTGCTCCACAAGATACAGGTATACCAAGGACCTTTAAACCAAGCTCTGATACCAACTTTGTCATGACCTAAGCTAGTAGGGTATGACCGATATGGGGATGAGGTGTCATTCATCCTCGTGAACCTATCAGAACCCTCATAACAGTAGAACTTATATAAATACATTATAAACAAACATAGATCACATAACTTTTTATATAGATAGTTTCTGACACATTATAGCAATACATTAAACATTTAGCCTGTACACCAAGAAGTGATTGAACTGTATCATAAAAATACTGAAAGACATAGCTCTAGGAGTAGGTAGGCTTACTAAGGAATTAATCACCAAAATTAAAATTTCAAATGTGGACATTTTGGATTGACACTGAGATCTAAAAAAAAATGTTAAATAATGGGGTGAGTGGAAACTCAGTGAGCAGGTAATTCTAATATTGCAAAAATTAAGATAGACTTATGGTGGTACGTCTTTCGAAATTTAAAATCAAATATTATACAAACATAATTCAGTGATATTAAATAGAGAAAAATCATCAACATAATGTAATTGGGAATCTCTTATAGAACCAGTCATAATTACAGACTACAGAGCTAGCCCAAGGCTAGGGATAACAAATCTAAACAAATACTCACTCAGCCATAGGCTCTGAGTAAATATCATAATGGCCCTTGACCTCAAACAGAATATAGAAGTAAGGGTATCATACCTAACCTTATCTGAATACCAATCGTAGTGCACTACGGCTAACAACAGTTGATGTTAGCTACAGGGTTTTGTTCTGGACATGTTCCCAATATTTCAGAGATAAATAATTATCCATGTACAGATATTAAAAATTTCAAAATCGTACCACTTCAGAATTTAGATTTCAGTATTTCTAATAATTCAATATTCAAAATCATCATGAATAATTTAAAATAATATTATGCATAATTAGGATTATCTACTCACCTGAGAGGAGTATACCAACCTCTTTCTATTCTTGATTATAATTGCTTTGTTGAAAATATTCTAGTCACCTAAAAAAAATATTAAATAAAATACTCTTAACATCTAGTCCTCATAATTAATTTAATTATTTGATTTTGTCACAAAGCTAATTAATTATTTTGTGTTCATCTTTATCCAGTTTACCTATTTCTTTATTAATTATCTAGAAATTGAATTTATAGGCCACTTAAAGAATACTTTAAAATTCTCATAACCTATATTTCATTTTATTATTCTTATTATAATTATTATTACTATTATCATTATTATTATTATCATTACTAGTATTATTATTATTATTATTATTATTATTATTATTATTATTGTTATCATTACTTTATTCAATTATTACATTATGTACTTATTAAATTTTTAGCACTTACCATAACAAAAATTTCACTTACGGGTCATTTAATAAATTTTAAATTTTCTATTTAACCACAAATAATATTTATTGTTATACAATCAAGCCATTCATATTTTTCCTTTTAATTTTCTCCCTTTTTCTTCATGAAAAATCTAGAAAATTATTAAAAATTTGAATTTTTGTTTTAAAATTCAAACTAAAATTTCTAAAAATTCTAAATCACTCCCTAGATGCATAAAAAAAATTTAAGAAGTCCTAAGAACACAATTTTCACTAAATTCCCAACTTGCCCCTAAACCCCTAAATTATGGTTTTTCTATCTAGAAGCCAAAATTCACAATTGATCCGTGATTTCAAGGGAGGAAGGTGGTAAATTCACCTTAGAAGTGTAATCCTAACTCAATTTGAAGCAAACAACCCGAATTGACCTTAATTTTATCACTTTCTTGCATGAACAGTGATTTTCACGGATGAACAGTACCCGAATTGGTTTTTCTTTGATTCTAAGCAAATTGGACCAAATTGATCAGTGTGAATGAGGGAGAAATGTGCGAAATCAATGTAAAAAAATGAAGCACTATGTTTAATTGGATTAAAAATGCTCCAAAGTCGTGAAATTTAGCTTAAATTTATGTGTGGATACTGCAAAAAATTCTCACTATTTTTCGGCAATCAACGGCCAACAAGGCAAACTGAGAGGCCGGTGAGCATCTTGAGGTGTTGGTCATCCACTGGCTATCCTTCGACAGTGGTGACAGTGGCCAAAAGCTTGATGGAATGGTGAGCACAGAGAAGACGAAGCTGCAGTGTGAAGGAGGAGTTTTAACATGATGAAATGCTGAGTTTTTGAAGATGTTTGATATAATTTTAGGTTAGTTGTATAATTGGGGATTAGGTTGAATTATTAGAAATAATTGAGGAACTATTTTTTTATATATTTTTAAATGTATATATATATATATATATATATTATCATATCAAAATTTCCCTAATAGATATTTAGTTATGATACTTAGTTAAGTTATAGTGCTAAAAAAGCACAAGGTGAGGTTTAGGTACTAACTTTGGTTACATTCTCTGATAAAATTTTATCTGCATTTATATTTGTTCAGATTGAGTTCCTTTTTTTTTTTGGGTATAAATTTTTATGGGTATTACAAACGCTTTAAAGATATGATGCCATGCAAAAAGTATAATTTTTGTGGAAACCTGACTTTCAATAGTAGTTCCCATTTGGAAAAGGAACAAAGCCTCATATGATCATTACCAAAGTCATTTAGTATTTTATAACCTTATTTCACAATCATGGTTGTCAAACTCACAAGTTTGCTTACTAACTTTACGTGTTTACAATTTTACCTAAGAAAAATGAGTCAATTCGCTTGTGAACTCAGACTCAATGTAAACTTAGCTTAACTCATGAGTTGACTTACTGAGTTTCTGATTTTAGCCAAAAAAATGTGTAATCTTGCTTATAGATATGGACTTAATCCAAACCCTATTAACTCACATCTAACTTAGTTAAACTTGAATGGATCGACATTTCTGAGGCAAGTTAGGTGAATTAGGCCAAAAGAGAAAGTACTTAGGATACTAAAACAAGTCATGAATGGGTTTGTAACATTCACCCCTAAACCCTAACTTAAATAAACTTGAATGGATTGACAATTGTGAGGTAAGTTAGGTGAATTAGCCCAAAGGAGAAAGTACACATAATACCAGAACTAGTTATGAATGGGTTTGTAACATTCACCCCTTGAGTAAGAGTGAAGCGCTTTAATCTAAATTTATTTATTTGTCTCAATTTTTATAAATATAGAATTAGTATCACAAGGATTAATTGTTATATTGAATGATTATATATCTATATATGAATTTTATTGAAATATCTATGTTATGTATTATGGATTATGAAATAAGGATAAATTTCTTTTAAAATTAGTATAATTAGAACTGCATTTGAATAATTATTTTATTAATTGTATTTTAGTTATGTCAATTATATATCTCAATAGCTATTTGATAATAGATATAAACTTGTTGTTACGAGTTTATATGAGTCTACATTACAAATTAATTCTTTTTTTTACGAGTTTGTTCAAACTCATGAGTTTAACAACCTTTTCTACAACATAACATCTAAAGTTATTACCATTCCAAACCAATTTATATGGTAATCTGTTGGTGGAGGAGTAACCTTTTACAATATAACATTTCATTAGTAAAGTAAAATTCTTTCAGGCATTGTATATTCCAATTAGCATGATCAAGCAAAATAAGTTTGAATACTCTACTATAAGCTAAGTTCATGCCCGGTTGCATATGTCATGATAGATGGTGGTTGAGAGGACCCCGTTCACCAAATCCAATATGCCATTTAAGCCTGGAGTTGATCCCCTTTTTTGTATTTGCTAATCCCTTTCCACATCCAAAACAATTAAGAATGATTTAATAATATGCCAAGATGATTTAGATCATAAAACTTTTGATATAATAGATTGGTATGAAAGGAAGAATTTTCATTATTGAGCATTCGCCAAACCTACTTAGCCAAAAAAGCTTTGTTAAAAACATGGGTCCTCTTGATAGCCTTTGCCTTTGCACATAGTGTTCCAATTCAAAACATAAATGTTTGTTTGTTCCTTGAATTCCCAAATAAAGTTTGCTATTTTGGCATCTATAATTTGGCAATATTTTTTTTTTTTTTTTTATGAAGCTCAAAGCAAGATAAATCATATACTAGCTTTGAGTTGAGATCAGATTTGATGAAAATAAGATGCTAGCCTCAGATAGCAAATATGGGTTTTAACTTTTGAACTATATATGACTTTGAATTTTTTATTTGGATAATACATGAAGAAGCAGACATTATAAACTTTTTCTTTGAATAAACTCAAGAATTAGTGACGAATTAATTCGGTAATGAGAACGTTTGTCACTTATATGTTATAAATTAATTACGAAAGGCACGAGCAAGTAACAAATTTATTTGGTTGCTAAAATTTAGGATAAACTACTCTCCTTGAGGGATGCTCATATTACATGGCTCTCCCCTAATATAAAAAGATGCTGCAATTATATACATTTTGACCAATTAAAAGATATACATGATTAATATAAAATTGTCAATTTTTTAAAATTTAACAAATTTTAAAATCACCTATAAAAAATAGGTTATAAAAAACAAAAATCATATTCACAAAATTTTTAAATTAAACTAATTTATAGATAATAAATGAATTTCAAGAATAAAATTTGTATTATATATACATATATAAATTAGTAATATAGATTAATATTATTGTTGAAGATATTTTGGTTTCAAGGGGGTAGGTGTATATTTTCAATCAGAACAGAAAAGATAGTTTGGTAAAAGGGAGAGTAATTTACCTCTTAAGTTTAATAAATTGCAAGATTGACATCCTTGATGACATGAGAATTCATCACCAGAATCTTAGTGAGAGGCATATTTACACTTTTTTTTTGGTAGTGCTTTTCAAGGTTTATTAAAAGAGGAATTCCAAGAAGAATGTATAAGTTCACAAATGACCCTAATCGGTATGATCCTTAGGGTTAATTCAATTTATTTCATTCTTGATCAGTGTGCCATGAATGACTGGGGATGTAATGTCCCAAAGTGTTATTGATGTTGATGTGGTTGTTAAAGTAACTTAATTTGAATTACAAAAAAGGACTTACTTGAGACAATTATAGTTTGTCAAGAACTGAAGTGTAAATTTTTCACTAAAAGAAATATTTGTTAAAATAATATTATGGTCTGTAATTTTTTCTTTCATTTCAAATTGGTCCCTTAAGCTTAAATTGTTTCAAAGTGACTTTTTAAAATTTATAACAAATTTGCCCTTTAAGCATTGAGTATGGGAAGAACTTGAAATGAATTTTGAAACACTTCAAATTTTTTTTTTGGGTCGAAGTAATTCCATAACACGGAAAAAACAATATAGAAACACAAAGCAAACCTCCAACGCAAAACAAAGAAACCAACTACTACAAAAACAGACCCAAAGAATAACTTCAACCAATTCCTTGCCTCACTAAGTTACCATCTTCATTGTACTGGGTAGCAGAAAGGTCACCAAGTTCAGCATCCTTTTCCAAAATATCAAGAAGAGGGGATGAGAGGAAAGATCCCTAACCTGGAAAGCACATCCCCCCTAGTGGCTTGTCTAGGTAGGCAATCCGCTACAGCATTTGCAGATCTAAGAATCCACTTAATAGTGCATGAGTGGAAAAAGAAACCTTTAAAATAGAGTCCTGGAAAAGATGATGCCCAAGCCAATTAGGACAGGAAAGACGATCATTAAGAGCAGACACAAATGATGAGAACCCTTTATGTAAACTAGATATGAGAGCTCTCAATTCTGCCAAATATGATGATAACGCCTAGCAAGCAAAACTACACAAATCAATTATATGCCCAGTACTATCACGGATAATGATACCCATGCCACCAGCCATATTTGAAGCAAAACTCCCATCCATATTAATTTTATAATGACCATGAGGAGGGGTAGTCAACATATCAACGACAGACACTAGCCCAGTGGAAATAGGGGACAAAACTCTACTATTAATAGCCAGGAATTCAACTGATGCATTTGCTACTGCAATCATCGTGACTATAGGATTAATGAAGGCCTGCTTAAAAGAAAACAAATTCCTTTGCTTCCATATATACCAGCAGATCATAGCAACCAAGGAAGCATCCTCCATTGAAACATCAGAGTTATCCAAAACTGATAGAAGCCGATAATCAAAACGGGATATAGAGAGGGCAGAAACCAACAAAGACAATCTACAACCAAACCAAACACATCGAACATGATCATGGAGCCGTAGTAAATGCTCTATAGATTCACTTTCCTTTCCACATAAAGGTCATAGTATAGACTCATAACAATGCCATCCATGAAGCACCTCCATAGTAGGTAGAAAGGCCTTACAACGTGCTAAAAGAAATGCTTAACCTTTGAAGGTACTTAAAGATGTCAAATACGCATCAAAAGGGCTGGTGGGAACTGGTACGAAGAAATGGCAGTAGAGGGACAAGTTTGTTAGAACAAGGCAACCAACACCCAAGAGGGGGTTGAATTGGATGTTAACAAAAATTTCAGTTCTTTTTGAAACTTCATTACAAAATACTTGTTTTGATGTATGTACGTATATGTGTGTATATATATATATATAATATTAAAATATGCATATTTTAATAACAATTAGCTTAATATAAATATTTTTTATTGTGCATATGAGATTTTTACAAATATATATACATATCCAATTTTGATTGTCTATAATATTAAAGCATATTGGATATAATATAATTAAGTATATCTCATATAATGGATGATTTAAGTATAAAGTATTACATGTTAATGATTAATTAATTAAGCATATGTTGATATTATATGTCTAACTCATTTGTTACATTTTGGTCACATATTTATTATCATCAAGACTTATAATATTGAACCTTAGGGTTAACTCTCCCTAAAGCCTTTAGCTATTCACTTCGTTAATTAATCCAAAGGACCTATAAAATAAGGCAATGCACTTATAACCTTTATTATTAAAACATAGTATAACTAATTCTATCAATTTATTTAACTAGTAAGTTGCTCCGGAACCATAAATATATGCCTCAATATATACAACTCTTGGATTACCAAACACAACCTTTTATAGTTAACCTTAGTTTCACTTGTCATTCTTACTTCTCATTTTGAAATCCAATTTCTTGAATAGACATCATTTTGATAAGGCCAATGGCAATCTTAGCTTAATTCTAAATAAGAATACTCATGGGTTCTCAACCCACTTATTAACTTAACTTCAATGCATTTGAACATTTAATTATTTAACTAATTCAAGACACATTCAACAAAACTATTTTTCAAACTTTATTCTTTAGGATTACTATCCTTTAAATTCATCAATAGCTTCATAATAGTCATCCTCCTAGTCCTAAATTAATTCATGACCTTAATCAATATTGAATACCTTGAATTCTCTCTAATAAGCTTTATTATGCCCTAGTTTCATATTATTATTAGTATATTACTAAATTTTATTAACGTGACTGATTATGTATCGTCTTATAACTAAATATATATGATTTAACAAATTATAAAAGCCAAAAGAAGAATTTAAACTGTCATCTTTGGTATATTCATAATTTTGAGTGTACCAGTACACCCAGTTATAATATAGGGACATAATTATAATATTATTAACTCAAAAGTTAATAATATTACAATTATATCCATACATTATAATTAGGTATACTGATGCACTCAAAATTGTGAGTACACCAATGATTTTACTATAATTTAAACTAAAGAGTTTATGTGGAGTTTGTTAGATTACAAGTGTGAGTGGAAAGTTTTACTTTTAAAAAAATTGAATAGGTTTTAAATACTTAGAAGCATTGAGAATAAGATTGAATAAACAAATTTTGCCAATACTTGCAAGTAAATAATTAAAAGAATGGTAATACATACAAGCATTTTTTATAATCTTGAATACAACAATCTTAGCTCATTAATACAAGACAAATCAACTTTCAAAACAAAGTACAAGTCAAATGGGTATAAAAATATAAAGAGAAGCAAAAAGAGAAGAGTAAAACTAATTTAATCTGTCAATATTCTGCAAACCCAAACTTATCCCTTACATTTAAAGCTCCTTGAGATTGTCCACTGCTCCCTTGACAACCTCCAAAATGACTTAGAATAGTGGACCCCCTCTCAGACTCTAAAAAATCCCTTATAAACTTGCAAAAATTTGGTTACAAAAGGCATTAATTTTGCTAAATATTGATGTGGTGCCGTGAGCAAGTTATAGCTAGTCATGGTGCCAATCCATTCTACCACAAAACTTTTTAATATTTCACCAAACAACACTAAAGTATACTTAAGTTATATATTAAGCCGTAAATTTTTAATTCTATACTTATAATTTGTCCAAATTTGTAGTTTGGTCCCTAAAATAAAATGACTTGTTATTTTATTGTCCTTTGACTAATTTGGGATCAACTATGCTTGTTTCTAAACCAACTTTAATTTGATTTTAAATTTTAAAAAATTACAATTATTTTATTACATAAAAGTGACGAGAAAAACAATATTTTCCCCCCACTTTTGAGTTTTGTATCATCTTGATTCTCTAAACATTAAAAGTCTCAAAATAGTCCTCCACTTTTAAACTTAGTTTTATTTGATCCTCCATTAATGGAAAGCCTTAGAGTGGTCTTCTATTTTCAAGATCTACCCCAAAATAGTTTCCCTCTAAATAAAAGTAAGAATGACTATTTTACAATATCTTAAGTAGAAAAGGTCCATTTTAGGATATTTAATCTATGGAAGACTAATATGAGACTAAGTTACAAACCGAATAACTAGTTTGAAACTTTTATTTTATGAAAAATTAAAATTAAAATGAGACTAAATTTAAAAGTAGAAAAATCAAAATAGTATTTTTCTCTAAAACTGACCATAAAGGAAAAATAAGGACCCACATTAGGTTTGTGCTAGAGAAACATCAAGCACCACCCATGACCATTATTAATTAGAAGTACGGATATGCTCATGTTTCCATAAAGAATATAAGGGTCTATTTTTGCACTCACCTGTAAGACAAAATTCTAATAGTCCAAATCTAGATATAATAAATATGATTGTGGTCATTTTTCATTAATAAAAATCTAAATTATTAAATTTTCATTTAACGACTCAAATTATGCAAACATGATCCTCATTTTTAAGTACAACATAAGGAAATCCAAACTTATTAATTAGTTCCTAATATAATTAACTGCTTCAAACTTCTAGAAAGGGTTCAATAAGTAATGATAATATTTGTTTCTTAATATGTCCATCTTGCATCCCAAACCCATCGCCTTTGTGGTAAAGGAAATGTGCCACGCGAGCAGCATTTGTGGCTGCACTCACAAATGTTTGTACTGAAGCATCCTCAGTGATGCAGTGCTTGTTTATCTTCTTCCAAGTTCTCTTTATCATATCTTTTATGTGCTTTCTTGCTGCTTCCTCTGTCACATCCATTTGCTTCATATAACACAAGATTGATGATGCTGTGTCACCTCTTTCTCTCTCAGCCTGTTATAATCAATATCTTTGTGAATTGTAAATAAAGTGAGAACAATACTAATTTAGATACAGCAAAATTAAAATTTTCATCAGTTTTCAATTTTGGAACTTAGTTTAAATTTGGTCCTCCATGAATTGAAAATTTTAAAATGATCTTCGGCTTTTCAATGTCAAAGTCAAAGTAGTCCCTCTCTTACTCTGCTTAATTGTTATAAGGAAATGATTACTTTGGCTCAGATCTTAAAGTGAAAGATTATTTTAACACTTTGAATTTATAAAAGATCAAAATGAGATTAAATTTAAAAATAGGTGACTAAAATAGTATTTTTCTCTTAATAGAGTTAATAGGGGAGATAGTTGTAAAGGTTTGAATATTGAAGAGTGATTGTTTAAGGGGCTATTTTTTGGTTTTCAAATTTGAGGAGGTTATCTGGAAATAGCTAAAAATTGAAAGGGCGATTTGAACTTAAATGAAAAGAAAGAAAAAAAAAACATAAAATCATTAAAGAAGAAAAAATTACCACTGTGGTGCCAAGATCATTGCATAGTCGAATTATGAGATATATGTTGTAGATAAAATCTTGATATTTCTGCAGAAAAATGTCTATCTGATCTATTGGATGATGCATAGTAGCATAATACACATGCAAGATAATCAGTGGGCCCGAAGATGAAATCCAAGCATTAATGAGATATTCTTGCAAAGATGGTGTATATCCTTCTTTGTACCACTTGGCTTCCACATATAAAGATTTGCAAAAGTCTGTCCACTGCAGAAGAGAGAACTATCAACCACGTAATTATAAGAAGTTAGTTTATTCTTCTTTGGTTTTATGGGCAAAATTCAATTTCAGTCTCTCACTTTTTTCCTTTTATCAATTTGGTCCTCTAAAGATGGAAAGCATCCAAAGTGATCAAAACATCAAAAAGGTCTTCTAGAGGAATTTTATTAGTTCACTTTTCATCTTTGGAGGACTATTTCAACACTTTTCATCTTTGAAATACTAAACTGATCTTGAAACTAAAAGTGAGGGACCAAAATTATGAGTAAAATACTATTTTGGTCCCTTACATATTGAAGTGCCCAAAATGATCCCTCACGTATTGAAAAATGTCATATTGGTCCCTCATTTAAAAAAAAAAATCATATTTAGTCCCTTAAATTTAGGGTTTATGATTAGGTAAAGGGACTAAATTTGTGTAATTTTATAAAAAGTGAAAAACCAAGTGTGATATTTTTTATTGAGTGAGTGATTATTTTAGGTATTTTAATGAGTGAGAAACCAAAATAGCAATTTTGCGATAAGTGAAGGATTAAATGTGTTTTTCTCCCAAAATCACATTTTACTATTTTTTTTCTATATATGCATTTAAAATTACTATGAGAAAAACAGAAGAGGTGGTCATGGTAGGTACTGCTCTCTTTAAGGATGGTAACACTGTGTCAATGTTCTTTCCAGCAATTTCATGAGCTGTTTCAATGGTGACATTATTAAGTGCTTGGAAGCAAATCCTCATGTACTCTGGTAGTTGTAGAAGTTCTTTTGCATCCCATCTGAAAGTAAGTAATAAAATAATAACAATAATAATAATAATCAGCATGTAAACATGTTAAGTAACTTTTGATGAGCCCTCCTTCCCTTGTGTATCAAAGTGGATTTCACAAATTAATAGATAGCTTTTTAATAAAATTTAACACTTAATATTAATTACTCTAAAACATTTAACTACTTATATTTAACGTGTAGTTACTAAAATCAATAATTCTAATTTATCAAAATTGATAAAATAAAATAAAATTTTTAATCTAATGGTTAGAATTTATTATCAAATAAATTGCAAATCCACTCTCTCTCTCGTGTGTGTGTTAAATTTTTATAAACTGATAACATGGAGTTATATAAACTCTCTACATCAAAAACTTGATGCCGCACCTGTAATTAGATATACTTTTCTCTTTCTTTATTTAAAAAACTTGTGACTCTCTTGCCTTACTACTAATAATAATAATAATAATAATAATAATAGTCAAACCTATGAAGTGCAGCTGTGAAGTGGTTCAATTCTTGAAAGGAGGCCTATACATCATAAACATCATCAATCACCAATACAAGATTTATGACTTTAGTGAGCCATTTCCTCAAACATTTGAACTTTGGCTCAGAAGATACTCCTGCTGCACACATGAAGCTTTCAACCAATCTATTCCTTGCGAATTTCAAGTCGTTTTCCAAACCAACCTTCTTCCACCACCTATATAATATGCCCCAAAACTTCCTTAGCAAATTAGTGAACCATAATTAATTTAACTAATACATCTTCTAAGCACTACCATAGATGGACCATAAAGGTTTTCAAAGACAATCATTATTTAGGTTGAGTCCCTGATAGATGCGGATCCCCTGCAGTAGGAGAATTTTTATAATATTTTGCAGTTGAGATTTTGGATCGGTAGATCTAGATGTTCGATCAATTTTTGCCTTTAGAATGAGTTTTTAAAAAATTATTGATTCAGGTATCACTACTTTAAATGCAAGCTATTAGATTTTCTGTAATAATTAATATTGACTATTGAATCCTACGAGAGAAAGAAACATTATTGGATATTCAGATTCATCACTAACTAGGGTTAATTCAATAAAACTGTAGTTGTTAGATCAAGCTTTTAAAAATTACCAATTTAGGTAGCTCAACTTTTAATGCAGTCGTTAGATTTTTTGCGGTAATTAATATTGACGATTAGATCTTGTGGAAGAAAGCAACACTACAATGGATCTGGATTCGTTATTGGCTAGAGTTAATTCAAGTAAATTGTAGTTGTCTAATCAAGTTTTTAATAATTACCAATTTAAGTAACTCAACTTTAAATGCAAATCTGTAACATAGTATGAACAAAGATTACCTGGATAGCTCTTTGATTTCCTTTTGAAGGTTGGACTGAATGATGTTGAAGTTGAGTTTGGCCAGTTCAAGTAAACAAGGTTCCACTTCAGTTTCTTCATATTCCTTGATGTGCCATTTCACATGAAACCACTGTACTCTCCAATGAGATGGAAGCTCCAAGGCATGGACCACTCTGTCTGTAAGGTATGAATAATAATGCAACTTTGTGGAAGAGAGATCCTTCAGAGAATTGATAGCCAAGGTTCCAGCCTCATCCAAAATATTTTCATTTTCCAAAGCCAAGTGTGACTCTTCAAGAAGCTCAATCATGTCTTTAATATCACCAAAAAATGACAATGGCGTCGGCATAGTACTTCCCTTTCCAGCTAATAAAATTTTACCTAATTTGTCTGTGTTTTCACATTCATCAGAAGTTATTATACTTGGGGTTAATTAATAAATTACAAATAAAAAGGATAAAAATACTATTTTAGTATCTAATTTATAACTAAAATATCATTTTGGTGTCTTACTTATCTTATTTCTTAAAATGATTTCCACTTATTAAAAATTGTCATTTTTAGTTCTCCACTTTTGATATCATTATCATATATCTTTGAGTTAAACTTTGTGCTAGCTCATGTAGAAGAACAAAAAGTGTCAATTTCCATTCAGTTAAGAATTATTATGAGTAAGAGACCAAAATGGCAATTTAATGATAAGTCAAAGATCAAAATGATATTTTTCTCCAAATAAAAACTATGAAAGAGAAAAATTTTTTTTTGGTAAAATCAATTAATAAGTAATTTTAGTAATATTATTGTGTTTAACAAATCTTTTTTAAAAAAGTGCATTTCATTGAAAAATTAATAGAAAAACTTAGATAATTATGACAATTATTAATTTTGAGTGGATGTATAGGTATCTTCCAAAATTTCCTTCTTCTTCAAAGGAGATACTTGAACATTTGTTTTACCACTTAGAAAGTTAATTACTTATTTTTAGAAGCAAGGTCAAACATCCCATTAATTATATCAAACTCTTAAAGAGAAAACCAAAATCTTGCCCATATATAGCCAATTCTCAATAACTATTTAACAGGCTTTATGTAATACGTTTGAGTAGATTAATTTCACTCCCTCTCTTTATGTTATCCCTTCCATGAGATTGAATTAATCATGTATATATTAAGAGTTTAAAATTAATACATAACTTTTTTGTCATTAATATATATATATATATATATCTCTCTCTCTCTCTCTCTCTCTCTCAAAACATTCATAAAAGTACACATAACCAAAGTCTAACAATACAGATTAAAAGATTTTACAACTATTAGAGCATAATAAAAAAAAAAATTTTAATTGTAGGAATAAAGTTGAATACAACTGAAATCATAGAAACTAATAAAATAAATTATAATGAGAAAAATACACTTTTGATTTCTCATCTATCACAAAATTATTATTTTAGTCCCTCACTCATTAAAATACATAAAATAATCTCTTACTCATTAGAAAATATCACACTTGGTCCCTTACTTTTCAGAAAATTATCAAATTTAGTCATTCTGACAAATCCTAAACCTTTAAGTAATTGAATCTGATATTTTTTTAAAAAAGTGAATAACTAAATATGACATTTTTCAAAAAGTATAGGATCATTTTGGACATGTTAATAAGTGAGGGACCAAAATAACAATTTCGTGATAAATAAGGGACCAAAAAGATATTTTACTCAATTTCATGATATATTGAATAGTACAAATTCAATATATCTCATACTTGGTGAAAGGAGAGATTTACCAGGAGAAACTTTATATCCATTCTGCCTCAGAAGTCTGAAGCAAAGCACAGTGAAGTACATATTCTCATTCACACTTAAATTGCTGTTCTTCAATGAGATTGTGGCTTCTAGAACTTTCTTGATTTCTTCTTGAAAATGATTAGCAAGGCCGAGATTTTGGATGGTAGCAACCAACTCTAGCTTGGGCAAAACACCCTTCTCTTCAACAAAGAGAAATCTTGCCTCTTTAATCAACTTCTCCAACCTCATGCCATATTCTTCTCTCTGTGTACATACACAGCATTAAATTTGATATAATTATAAGGTCAAGTTAGGAACTTTATTTTGTTTGATATCATTGTTCAAGATGGGGAAGGATTTTTTTTTTTTTTAAGAAAGAACATTTTTGAAGAAGGAATCACAGAAACTAAGATTTAAACCAACAAATACGATTGATGAGAAAGACACTATTTTGGTTCCCCACACGTTAGCTCGATTTTAATTTGATCATCTACTTTTATATTATCTCAAAATATGGTCCTCCAATAATTAAAAGATAACATATCCGATCCCACTGGCACCATGTATTTTTTATTTTAGTATCATTTGGAAATAAATAAGTAAGTAAAAAAATAAATATAGTTACGAGTGCAATAAGTCTTACATCATAGTTGCTGGTAAGAGATTGAAGGAAGTCAAATTTCCAAATGTTGGGTTTATAATTTGCAGATCTTCTATTAATCTCCGACACATTCTCATGCTTTGCTTCTGATTGCTTCGTGGGATAGTCCATGTCTCCACTTCTCAATTTTGAATATTTTGAATTTTAGGCAAAGCCTTATTGCGCCTTTATATAGGAAATAAAACAAAACAGTCTTTTGATGCATGTGGTTGTCATTGTAATTCGACGTGTGTGGCTTCACATTTTTCTATTTATTAATTACTAGGATGATACACTTTTTCTAAAAAATGTTCCCATAACACACTTTATTTTGCTAGTTTTAAAGGAGTAAAATATAGTTTTAGTCTATTATTTATCGCAACATTATTATTTTAGTTTTTTATTATTATAATATCTAAAATAATTTTATAAAAAATATTACGTTTGGTTCTTCATTTTTTAATATAAAAATATTATATTTAGTCATTTTACCTAATTTTAAATTCAAAGTCAATGAATTAAATTTGATTTTTTTAAAAAAAAAAATACCTAGTATGATATTTTTTAATAAATAAAAAATATTTTAAACATTATAGTAGGTAAGGCACCACAATGATAGAATCTTTTATCAATTGATTATAGAGTCTACCAATTGACTTTAAAGTGACAATTTATGAAAAAAAAAGTTATTATATTTTGATCCCTGACATTTGAACTTATTGACCCTTTGATTATCTATGAATTTAAAATAACAAAATAATCTATGAAAAATTCATCAATAAATCAAATAACTTTTTCTCTCAACTTCTTATTAAAATAACACTGAGATAGATTTTTTTTTTTTTTAACGTGAAAGTTAGATATACGTATAGTATAATTTTTTTTTTTAATTATCACCAACACCTCACTGAAAGAAAATTATTCTTAGGGTTTTTCTTTGATCGAAGTTTAAAAAAAAGTCATAAAACATGGTGCAACTTTGATCTAAGAGACCTTAAAAAGGGTTCACACTTGGTGTGGTGAAGATGATGGTGGAAAAAAAAAAAATTATACCACGTGTGCATCTAATTTCCATATTTGCAAAAAACCAATTCATCTTAACTTTTAATAGGAAGATGATAAAGGTACTTATGTAGTTTGCTTATGAATTTTTAAAAAATTATTTTGTTACTCTAAATTTATAAAAGATTAAATTGTCATTAAATTAAAAATTAAGAAACAAAATAAGAATTTTTACTATTTTTTATTCTTTTATTTTAATATTATCTTTCAATTCCCTGAAACAAAATAATACCTTCCATTGTTTATGTTCATAACTTAATTATTTACAAAAGAATACCATAAATTTATGGGTTAAATGTTGTAACACGTTACGTTGTTTGCCAAGAGTCCCATCGGAACAAAATAATTGATGTTTTATGAAAATGACATATTTTTAAGAGCCACATAATACTAACTATTTAAAAAAAAAAAACTTGTTGCTTATGTGTCACGGTTTTATTTAATTTTATATGTTTGCTTCTATTATCATTATATCTATTTCATAGCTTCATTTTCTTCCGCTGCATATTGGATTTGGTTGATGGCCAGCGGAATTAAGGCTCACATGGAAAATTTCCTTGCTTATCGTACCTAAGCCACAGTCATGTCATTATACAACAATCAGATTCGAAGAAACTGATGAGTCTGTTCCAGAATTTTGGGGTCCATATGATATGACAAGAAGGGAAAGGTCACCTGCAGTGGAGAGTTTTAATGCAGATTCTGCAGAATACACATTACGGCCGTTCATTGCATCGAACGGTGATCATACTGCCACGTCATCGGCGTTCTAGGTATGCGACAAAATCCAGGGCACTAGCTGCATCCTCCGATCACTACACTTGAACCTTGCCTATTGTACTCACGCTTGATCTATCAAGGCTAAGATCTTGCCTATTGTACCGAACCCATCGCCATGTGATAATACAACAACCATATTCCATAAAACTTATCTCCATAATTTTGGGGAGTAGGGGTGATGAAGCAATATATTTAAATGCATATATGAATAGCTATTTATTTACTCAAAAAAATAATAATAAATAGCTAGAAATTTGGGATCTTGGTAAAATTTTTAAGAGGGAAAGTAATTTGCAATGGTCATGAAGCAATACAGTGAAAATTTTACTTATTGACTAAAAAAATTTATTCCTTCTTTTTATCATAATTATCCACTTAATCTCATGCGGAAAAATACTCAAATTGAACAATGAAAATAATCATATGAATATTGAAGCAAAAATTTTTAATAAAATTACATTCAATTTCTTTTAGCTTCATTCTTAATTGCTAGCTTTGAGGTTTCTATAACCTTTTGAAAAAATTGTAATGTAAATAGTGAGAAAATATAGGTCAACCCATTTAAAATAAAACTATTTAGATTGAATATACATTGAAATATTCCTAGATGAGTAAATTTTTTTTTTTCAAAGAACACTGTCCCATAACACTCAATAAATTATATAGCAATAAAGCTACCTGTTGCTTCAATATTCATATTATTTGTGTATGGAAGATACCAAATTTGAAATTTTCAATGTGTTGCTTCATAACCATTTTGTTTTCAATGTTAACAATTTTACTCAGATTCCAAATTTCTAGCTAATCATATAAAATATATTGCTTCATCACCCGTATTCCTCAAAATTGTGGAACAATTCATCAGTTTTGTGGAGTATGGTTTTTGTACTATCACATGACGGAGGATTAGATATAGGTAAAATAGGTTAGGTTCCTATGTATAGCTTGATAGCTTTCACTGCCTTGAGCCGAGGGCCCATATATTAAATATAAATTCAAATAAAGTAGTCAGATTTTATTACGTGGGGTTCGCATTTCATGAAGATATACGACAAGTGGAGCTGAAAAATATTTAATTCGTGTAGTTGAAAGTTGGTTTGTACATGTGAAACACTTATGAATTTTTAATTGTGTTATATTTGCATATATTTTATGTATTTTAAAGATAAAATTTTTTATTTAATAACTAAATAATATTAATTTTATGTATTTTAAAGATTGAATTATTTGGTTATTTTCTTGTATTAAATTCTGTTAATTTGTGACTATTTTGATAGAACTTGCAAAATAATTGTTTTATTAAAAAGAAATGAGGATTTGAAGAAATTGTAGAGGAAGATTCAAGATGTTTGGATGACTTACATATTTAAAGTTGGAAGAAGGTAATGGAGAAAGTTGAGATGATAAACACTCAATTTCAACGAACCCTTAAACATTATAATTTAAAAATAATTATTTTACTTAAAGTTATAGAGTTTGTCGAAATATTTCCAATTATTAGTAATCAAAACATAAGATGGCATTAAGATTAAGGTTAGTGAAATAAAATAAATTTTATAAAGCATATTTTAAATGAAAAGAATTGGAAGAAAAATTAGTTGGACAAATATGAAAGAACAAAAAATAATCTAGGTAGAAACTACACTTTTCACTTTTTTCAAAATTTCTTGTTGGTGCCTACATATTCAATATGAATTAAATTAAAGTATGTGAGGTTCACATTCCATGAAGATATACGACAAATATTTAATAAAATTTATTTCATGTTTAATTCAGGTGGTTAAAAATTGTGTTTGGACATTTATAAGCATAACGTGTGATAAGTACTTAATTGTGTTACATTTGTATATATTTTATTGGAGACTTATCATTTATCTTGGATAAATTGTTTTTTATTTAGGGATCAAATAATGTTAATTTTATAATGATTAGACTATTTAGTTGCTTTCATGTATTAAATTCTTCTAATTTTAGTCTGTTTTGATAGAAATTGTTGGATAATTGTTTATTAAAAGGAGATGAGGATTCAGAGGAATTGAAGAGAAAGATTCAATGATGTTTGGAATACTTTCACAAATATATTTAAAGTTGAAAGAAGTCAAGGAAAAAAAGTTAAGATAATATTCAATTTTAAATAGTAAACATTCAACTTCAATGTCACTTTTAGATCCTTAAAAGTCAGAATTTGAATTTGGTCTTTTCACACATAGTCATAGAGGTAGTTGAGATTTTCATAACAAGTGGTAATCAATCATAAGATGTTTTTAAAAATTAATTTAGTAAAATAAAATGAATTTAGAAATGGTTATTTCTCGCAAAGTTTTAATGCCGATTAAGATGTTTCTTACGTATGGTAATCAAAGCACAAGATAATTTTAAGAATATTTTTAGTGAAAGGAAATGGATTTTATTATGCATATTTTATATGAAAAGAATTTAAAATAAAATTAGAGTGACTAAAATAAAAGAAAGAAATGTTGTCTGATATTGAAAATTTTTAGACATATATTTCAATTTCATGTCTGCAAGTAGAAGAGGGAACAATGTTTAATATGAATTTAATAAAGCTTATAATTAAACCAATTAGAGAGGGAAGGGCCAAATTGAAGAGCTAAAAGGATCAATTAAAACTTTTAGTATAAATAGGGGGTAAAAGTGTAATTTTATAAAGTTGCAAGGCATGTTAAAATTTTAATTTGGATTTATCTGAACAGGTCCTAAAATCACATTTGAAGTTTTACCCAATGTTCGAATAGAAATTTACAAAATGGGACGAAAAAAGTAAAGGAAGGGTAAAAATATAATTTTCACCAAATCACTTAGCTTTTTCACCCGCTCTCCCTAGACTTTCCTCCAAGATAAGAAATATCAGACACTGCATTATCTTCTCCATAATGGAAATGGAGATGCAAAAAATAGTGGAAGAGAGAGAAACATAAAAGTAGATTTTTAAAGATAATTTTTTTACTTTTTGCATTCATGGTAGAAGGAAAACTTATATAACTCACTTAGAGCTTTCTAATGATGAAAATATTTTCTCTTATAGTGATTGCGACCTAGACAAAGTGGAGGGCTTGGGGGGAATTCAAGGAGAGAATATTGAGGCAAAAGAAAAGTTAAGCTTTTTTATATGATTTTCTTAAATAATTTTGTAAAAATTTGAAGTTTGAATAGATACTCCATGGTCAAGACCTTGAAGTTTTAGCTCTTCCCCACATATTTGTAATCTAGAAACTTAGAAGAACCAATTTCTCTTCCTAAGCAATTTATAATGTATGTTGGAAATTTGGACAGAGAAATAAATATGATCAAAAGATTGAAGAAGAACATCTAAGACTATCTAAAGGAGATCAAGTTGGAAACATATGAAATTTAAGATGATTTTGACTTAGTCTAAAAGGTTTTAGAGTCAATAGAACTCATGTAATTTACTTTATTTTTACATAAATTATAATGTGAAATGAAGCATTGGAGTGGAAGTACATTAGGCCACTTAAAGTAGGTATAACGTGGTTTACTTTGGAAAGATGTGTTACATTGAAATAGGTGAATTAGTTTCCTTTGAACTTAAATGATGTATGTTCTTAGGACTATATGTGGAGGGATTGAAGTGAAAAAATTAATCAAAACAAAAATTTAGTCAATTAGAAATGAGAAATTTAATAGACCATCAAAATGACATTTCTTTATGAATTGTATCTTAAGAGTTTTGAAGTGCATTCCCAAAATCTAGGAGTTAGTTGGAGGATGTGGTAGTACATAAACATTGTCATATTTACATTTAAGTAGATATTATTAACTATGCTTATTTTTTGTATTTTGAATTTTCCTTTGCAATTTAGAGAATTTATACACTCTAGTGCTTTGGGAATAGATAACTTGAAATATACTAATTTCTCCTTGGGAAATTACTACACATGATGGGATCTTTGGAAAACTTTTTGCTATAAAAGAGTTCGTATACTTGATTTATTTCCATATTGTAATTTAGCTATTGTACGGTCATCTAGAAATTTCTAAATAGATTGTTTACTTTTGGAGAATATTGATTTCCAATTACTGTGTCTTTCTAGATATTTGGCAAATTACTTATTGGATATTTGAAACTGATTTGCATGGTTATAAAAGAAAATATTTTATTGGTTATATGTGGAATGTAGAACCCAATAGCTAATAGCAATAGGCATTAGTTATTGTGCACAATGAACTGTATCACTGTATTGAGACTTCATAACACATTACTAATTGATTGTGAGCAATTTTGCTCACAACTAAGTATTTTACTGAACTACTATTGCTAGCAATAGCTAGTAATTGATTACTATTTTATTGTTGATTTTGTGAGATGTTTTCTACCCTTATGTCTTTTAAATCATGGTTTGAATATTTATTAATTCTCATTTTGTAACATATCTTTAACTTGCCATAGAATTTAAAATTTTTATATGGTGATTTATATGTTACAGATTTTAAGTATTTTGATTTATGCAACTTCATATAGTTTATTGGAATGATAAATGATTGTTAAAAACTCTATCGATCTCGTATGTTCCATTCCCAATATAGTTAGTAATATTTACTCACTGAGTGTTGTCACTCACTCTTTTTTTCTGTTGTTTTTCAAATAGCAGTGTTGACCATAGAACTCCCTTGTTGTATAAGGTCCACATAGATATCTATTGGTGAGTCTTACATCGCAAGGACAAAAATGTATTTCTTTCGTTTTAAATTGTTGTATTTTTTTTACTCTAGTAGCTACAATTATCATAGGCAGGTGTAAAGTTATTATTGTAAATCTTAGATTGTATGGTTGTATTCCTTTGTAAGAGTATAACTTTATTTCCTATTTATCCTTAGGTCTTAGTGGTGGAAATTTTAGAAAGTCCATATGTCAAGGGATACTCAGTCGAAATTTTCACACATGAGTTATATAGTGAAATATATGCTTATGTGTGATTAGTAAAGATTTATCATTTGTTTATTTACAATGCTTTGTCATCAAATTGATTAGGTTGTTTGGCTTATTTCGAGTGATGTAGCTTACTTTGCTGTCCATGTCGGTCACATTCCTTAGGGGTGTGACATTTTTCTAACGATAGGCAATCAAAACACATGATGATTTTAAGAATAACTTTAGTGAAATGAAATAAATTGTATCATCCATATTTTATATGAAAATAATTAAAAGTAATATTATAGGGACTAATATGAAAGAAAAAAATTAGCTAAGATAGAAACTATAGTTTTAACATTTTACAAAATTTTTGGCAAGCAGAAGTAGGTCCATACATAAATATGAATTTAATTAAAGTAGACCAAATTTAATACCTGGGTTATTCATGCCAAGAAGATATATAAACAAGTATTGAAGGGAGTTTATTTCATGTGGAGCCTAAAAGCATTTAATTTAAGTAATTGGAAGTTGCATTTGGACATTTTATAAGAAAAGTGTATGATAAATTTGAATTATGCTATATTTGTATATGTTTTATTAGGGACTTAATATTTATTTTGGAAAATTCTTTTAATTTAATGGCTAAATAATGTTAGTTTCATAAATTTTAAAGGTTGGATTATTTTGTTGCTTCCTTGCATTAAATTTATCTAATTATAACTATTTTGACGTAAATTATAGGATAATTGTTTTAAGGGAAAATTAATCAATTAGTCCCTATAGTTTACATCAATTTTTAAATTGGTCCTTACACTTTATTTTTTTGTCAAATGACTTCTTCTACTTTTAATTTGATGTTTAAAGGCCTAAACTTGTATCAAAGTTGATGTTCACCTAATGCTAAAACCTTCATTTTTTCTTTTTCTTTTCATAACCTAGGTAAGATATAAAACCACATGAATAGTTCACAAATGGCTAAAAATAAAACAAGTTAACATCATTCACACTCAATAACCTAAAACCTCATTATCAAAGATACAACTCCTAATTAGACAAAAAAAGACTTAAATTTAAAGTAAAACTAACAAGATAGGATAATAATAGAGCATGAAAATGACATAAATAACTATATTCTATAGAGTTATCATTTATGAAAAACTAACAGAAAAGTAATCATGAATGTAACTAAAATAACTTTGTTTCATAGAGTTAGCAATATTACTTTTGAAAGCCAATGATATACATAACCCTTAAGCTAATTTCAAATTAAAATCTTTGAGAACACATGAAAATAGCCAAAATAAAAAGTGTGGGTTATTTTTTAATCCAATTATCTAAAAAATAATTGGAGTTAAATATATAAATATATATATATATATATATGCATTAATATTTGAATCCATTGTGATTCTTAGAAAGAGGAAGATAAAGTGACATTTGTAAATAGTAAGATAGAAAATGAAAGAAAGATAGAATTAGAAAGGAGAAAACTTATATGTAATTCTTTATATATTTACTATTCTGTTCTCCAATTAAAATATTGTCACAACCCCAGTAATGAAAACGTGATTTGCATAGGAAATGAGGTAAATCTCACCCCCGTAAACCTATTTAATACTTTCTAGAAATCATACAAGGTAAATCAACAAAAATTTTCAATTGGAGTTATTATGGAAAATTCATATAAAAATAAAAAAAAGTTTTAACCTTTGGGCAGAAATTTTAGTAGAGTCTCTCCTGAAATATGAACCTCTCGAAATAAGTATAACAATAAATATTATGTACAACAAGAATAACATTTACATCTAGACAATCAACAGCACAAAAATCATAGAATGAGACCATTCTTTGTATACATAGGAGAAATTAGATTACATATACAAGTTTTACAAAAAAATGAAAATGCCTTGCCCTTGTGAACAATGCACGGGTCAGCAAAAAGAGGTGCACTAGTTATGCTTTTACTCCATAGCTAGGTGACTTAGATCGGCACTATCATATAAAATGACAAATAGTAAGGTTTAAATGAAAACTCAGTGAATAAATAATACTAATTACACAAAGAGGGAACATACCAGGTGTAATAAAGTTCTCAAAAACCATTTATATATCTTTAAAATTTGAAGCACCATTAAATAATAATACTATCATTATATAAAATGAAAGTTTTCTTAATCTTCACATGACTACCAATCAAATATGCAAAAGCAAGTCTTGAGTGAAAAATCAAAATTTCTTTTATAGTATGAGGGTGTCAAAGTTGAAATGAAATGGTAAGGAACATCCAATAGAATCATAAGATATCAAATGCGAGCTTTAAGTTAGTTTAATAGAAAATTTCAAATATCCATCACGAGCATCAAGCTCGGAGTAATCAGAGTATCAACTTTATGCCTTAGATAGAGTATCATAATATTAACATCATGCCTAGTCATGTTAGAATAACATATTATATTGCACTATCACTAACGTTTACTGTCGTTAGCTACAAGGTTCTATTTAGGGTAGATACTCTAAAAATTCTTTAACATACATAAGTTTGTCAACAAGGAATAAGAAGTTTAGAAATCTAGAATCAAACTCTTCAAGAGAGGTAGAATAAAAGTAATTCAAAATCTTATAATCAAAATACATCATAAATACATAATTGAAATGCTTCATAATTAAATAATCAAAGTACTTCATGAATATAAAATGAGAATACTTAAGAAGTACAGAATAGAGAATTTCAAAAATCTATAATCATTGTAAATTAAGAACTAATAATTAGTGTAATTGAGAAATGCAAAATCAAAGTAATTCATGGATCTAAAACTTCCAAAAATATTTAAATGATACGGAGGGATTTGTAAACTTCAAGAAGTCTGCCTCATAGCATGAGGGGTGTTCAAGTAATAAATACTTTGGAAAGAGATAGCATAAATAAGAAATTTGCATTTTTATTTCTTATTAATAGAATTATTTTGATTATAAAAACATTAAATCTCTACAACTTATGAATGGCATTATACACTTAACCAACATCAAAATGTATATCTTAAAACCCATATATGCCTAAAATATGTCAGTTAACCACTGCTACATAGTTTTTGAATTGTCCAACATCATCCAATGGCTTGAAAATTATACCAATGATAAATTTAAGTAATCAACCCATGCTAAAAATCGCTCCCAATGTAATTTCTTTCATCAAACATCCCCTTGCAATAGTGGAATTAAAGCTAAAATTGAAAAAAAAAACCCTCAATACAACTTATCACTCAAAATGAAAACTACCGATAAGTTTGATCCTTCTCATTGAGGTCTAACAATGCAAGAGAAATAAGAAAATTTTCAAATTACACCACCCTACATGGTTCAAATTGCTGCCATGGAAAGGAGGTTTTCAAATTAGTTGCCAAAACCTGAAATTGGGAATTGAAATTAGAGGGGAAATGATGGAATCTTACCAATAACTGAAATTCCAAAGGAATTTAATCACTCCAAATCATTCCCCAAATTGTGAGCTCAGCCTCCACCCAAAGAGGGGATTCAAATCCTAAGGTTATAACTCAATATCAAACACAGGGATCAAGAGAGAAATGTATGAAATCCATATTAGAAGGGAAACCCCAACGGAATTTGGAGTATAACTCACCAATTGAGCTGAATTTCAGCTAACAATCGCAAGAGGCACGCTGGAACCTTCATGAATTTCCTTGTCCCAACTCCCCCTTCCCAATTATTTAAGTTTTAAACTTTCCCTAAATGTATTGTCTACCTTTCTCCTACTTAAAACTATTATTAAGGCAAAAAGTTCCCACTAAGATAAAGATATTTAAATGGGATTTCTTCATGAATGTTAAAAACATGACAAGTGAATGATTTTCCAATTACATTAGGACATGTTATAGTTATTGTAAATAATTGTATAGTTTCCTAATTAAATTATACGCATACTATGCTATTATTAATTATTATACACTTGTCTAATTGAAAAATCTGATAGCAAAGATATAAGGAATAATATTTAAGTCTTGTCTAATTAAAAAAGGTCATGATTCTCAATATTCAAGTGTTACAAAAAGGTTTTAAGTTAAACTCTATTAACAATAAATAAAATGACAAGATTAAAAAGGACCAAGAGTTAAGGCCTCTTCTAGGGAAGTTGCCAACTTGAGGTGAGATTCATATAGTATTTGCAATTACGTCAGTCCCAGACCAAGTTCCTAACTTGCAGGTTTGGACCCAAACGGAGATATCAATTAATCCTTCGGCCAATAATTCCTAAATATTATTGCTTTTACTGAAAAATGGATTTTTTGTGGTTTCAATTTTCGCGGCCCATTATCAACAAAATGGCACCATCATCGATACATTAAATCTTTGAATAATAATATTGCATTAAAATTGTTTGAGTTATCGTATTAAAGTCTAAGCGATTTGCGGGAAAGCCTTCTGTTGAGAGAAAAAAGAGAAATTACACTATTTCACCTAAAGAATACACTATATCCATGCAAAAATGAATAAATTAATAAAATATTACAATACAAGTACAATTTTTAATTTCCCTTTTCACTTATTAATTGTGTTTCAGAAATTTTGGTCTATATACTTGATAAGAAATTAAATAAGTAGGAATTAAAATAAACTGAATTGTCAATACTTGGATATCATTAGTTATTTCTCATATTAAAATTAAGATAGCCGAGTTTTCATATATAAAAAGTATTATATTTTATTTAGTTTCTCACATATTTTTTTATGCAGCTCCAAACATGCTAGTTCGGAAAGAGGCCGACGTTGTGGTCATCAAACCACGATGCCTGTGGCCATGAGTCGCTATCTTCATTTAGCAAAAATACAATTTTATTCTCTTAATTTTATTTTTGTCTTTCAATTTTATATTTTCGTCTTTGTATTCTATTGTGTTTAATTTTGATCCCTTAACTCTAACTCAAGTTTCACTTTTATTCTTAAAATTTTTCAATTTGGTCCCTTAACTTACAAATACCAAACTAAATAATTAGTCATATGTAATTCTCTAGTATTTTAACTCTGACCACCTCTCATAAATTTCAATCGTACCATTAAAATTTTTTTTTATCACTACCCAAACATAGTTCCTTCTATACTAGATGAGACGTTGACCAAGATTAGAATCTTAGAGAGGGAGTGTGATTGTATTAGTGGAATACAAGTGTAGAAGTTTTGTTGGAACCATCCAGAGTGGATGGATCCATAATCTAATAATCTCAAATTAGTTGATTAGTAAATTAATATATTTGAATTTGAAATAGTTGTCTGTTTTTGAAAAGGAAAATCGACATTAAAAATAAAACTATCGAGAAACGTTGTGAGTGGGAACAAAGATAACTCTCTTTTCTTTTCCAATGTACACTGAATAAAATTCCTTTTCCTCTTCAGTGCTTTTTACCGTGAACAAGCGATCCTAGACCGTCTTGTGATTCCAGTCAAAGCTGCATGACACAATAGAACTGACAAGACCAATATATTCTGGGAAGCTTAGTATGGCAAGATAAAAATAAGAGTATTATTATATGAGAGATGTGTTAGGTGTGCGTAATATCTCAAGACGGATCAGATCCACGTTGCTTGGAGGAGAGCTGCTTTGATAGTTTACATATATCAACTTATATCATTAAGCTTTTAACAATTTTTTGCCTATTCTTGAAATTTAAAATTTATTAAATTAATTTATAGTCTCCAAGAATTTATAGGTCAAAATTTGCAGTTGTATTTCTAGACTGCTTGTTCTCGTGTGACTTATTGGTTAATTTCTTCGTATCCATTTGCGTCGCAGCACAACATGTTGATAAGAGGCCTGGCTTATGCTCATAGAAGGTGCACTAAAGATCATGATCTGGCCAAGTGACCTAGTGAAGCCATGGAAGGTAGTTGTCAGATAGAAGTGTCATGCTGTGCGAAGCCTATCAGAGCTGCATAGTTGAGGCAAGTTGTGGTGTCAATACATTGCATATGACTAGATGAATTGTAGCCTTTAAGCTCACTTGATCATGAAGGAGTGGGTTAGACTAGCAATTTGAGCATACAACTGTTAAACTTGTGAGTTTGTTAATTAACTTTTGTTTTTTATTTTATTTGAGGAAAACAAATCAACTTGCTTGTAAACTCGAATTTAATGTAAACTCGTCTTAACTCGTGAGTTGACTTACCAAATTTATAATTTTACTCAAAAAAACATTTAACTTACTTGTAGACATGAACTTAATGCAAACTCATACGAACTCACATCTAACGTAAATAACCTTGATTGAATTGACATTTTTTAGGCAAGTTAGGTGAATTAACCCAAAAGAAAAAGAACACTGAAACTAGTCATGAATAGGTTTGTAATATACACTCCTTGAGTATGAGTGAAGCACTTCACCATGGTTTCAGCTTATCTTGCCGATGTAAATAAATATATTCATAGTTTTTATATAAGTTTATTTATTCTTCTGGATTTTCAAAAATATAGAATCAGTATCACAAGGATTAATTGTTACATTAAATGATTTTATATCTATACATGAATTTTGTTGAAAAATAGATTTTAGTACTATATTTTTTAAATAAAGTTTTTCTTTAAACTTTATAATTAAACTAAATGAGATTAACTTATCAATAATATCATGATTATATCATTCTTAAATTTAAAAATAAATTTAAATTTAAATGAGTATTGTACCAAGTATTAGTTTTCATATTAATATTAACTTCATTATCTAAATACACATGAGGGATTTTTTTCAATCCATTTTTCATGTAAAGCGTAGCAAAGATATGGAAACAAAATATACTATCATTTAGCAACATAATGATAGTTTAATACACAACTCAAATGAGCATTTTTGAAGGGAAAAATGTTTATATGATAAGAAGCGTAAAAATTTATAACTATCAATTTATCAAAATTGTACATTTATAGAGCATTAGAAATATTATTTTATTCAACAACATTTCAATAATATTATAGAAATTTTAAGGGAAATTGTTCAAGTTTTAACTATAATAACATATTAACATTTGAATTTGAATATGTTGTACTGAGTTATTGTAAAACTAGTAATTACAAAAGTGTATCAAATTTATACATATATTACTTATAAAACATGTGTAGGCCTAATCGATTTAAATTAAAATATCAAATAATAAAATAATATGATCCAATCATATAAGATATATGTATAAATTCAATGAATTCAAAAATATAAAAAATGTATGGGGCATCTTATACCATATATATTGAAGTCAAAAAAATTGAAGGGAGGCAAGTGCCTGGCCTTAATCATAATTTTTTTAATTGAAGGTACTATCACAATAATTTTCTACTTTTATTTATAAGGAAGAATCCTAATTTTTTACTTTATTTTAACAACTAAAAATTACCTTTCAATTATTCAAAAATAATTGTTAACAAAAATTTTATTGAAAAATCTAATATTTTAAAACAATATAAATAGCTTGTATGCATTCAAAACTAGGCCGACCAAGTTATGCTCCATCCTTGATCTTACATTTACTTTCATCTGGTATAAAATTTTTTTAAATAGATTCAATTCGCTCCAATGAAATAAATCAAAATAACAATATATAATGATCATATATATATATATATATATAAGATATTGATTTTCAAATAAATCAACTCTTAATCTCAATGAGAATGCAAAGAACAGTCATTTAGCACTTTATAACCTCCTTTCAAAATCATGGTTGTCAAACTCGTTAGTTTGCTTACCAACTTTACGTGTTTACAATTTTATGAGAAGAAAATGAGTCAATTCACTTGTAAACTCAACTTAACTCGAGAGTTAACTTACTGAGTTTATGATTTTACCAAAGAAAAAATGTGTCACCTCACTTGTAGACATAGACTTGATGCAAACCTGTATTAATTCACATCTAACTTGAATAAACTTGATTATGTCAACATTTTGGAGGCAAATTAGGTGAATTAGTCCAAAGGAGAAAGTAGAATACTAAAACTAGTCATGAATGGGTTTGTAACGTACACCCCTTGAGTTTGAGTGAAGCACTGCACCATCATTTCACCATTTCTTTGATGATATATATATATATATATATTGATAAGTTTGTAATTATGTTATATTTGTATATGTTTTACTTAGAACTTATCATGTATTTTGGTTAAATTCTTTTAAAACTAAAAAATGTTAATTTAATGTACTTTATGGATTGAACTATTTTGTTGCTTCCTTGTATTTAGTTTATCTAATTTCAGACTATTTTGATGGAAATTGCAGGAAAATTATTTTAAAGAAAGGAAGTAAGAGAATAGAGGCTTGGAAGAGAATGATTCAAGGATGTTTGGAAGTCATTCAGAAAGATTTGGAAGTTGGAAGAAGCCAAGAAAGAAAGTTGAAATGGTTTTCAACTTACAACAACAACCACTTAATTTCAACATCACTTTTGGACCTATAAACATCATAATTTAAACATAGTCATTTCATATAAAATTGTAGATCTTGTCGAGAGCTTTCTAAAATGTACTCATTAGTTAAAATCTAATATTAAATCAAGAAGTTATGGCAAAAACTCTAAAGATGTATCAATAAACATTGTTCTGGTGTCAAGGCACCAAATGTAGTGCAAAATCCAGAGATTTAACGCCAAGGCACCCAAACCTAGTACCTTAGCGCCAGAACACAGCCTTGTTAAGGGTATTTACATATTTTAACTAGGAAGGTGCTATAAATGGAAAAAATTAGGGTTTCTAAAGGGAGAAAGCCAAAAGGTAGCAAAGGAAGAGCTAGGGTTTCAAATTTCTCTTTGGGAGAGCAAGAGGATCCTCCATTTTCTTGAGTTTCCAAGGTATTTTCTTAGAAGGAGAGGCTAAGGTTGGTCTTTTTGGACCTCTCTTAGCTAAACCTCCATGGATTCTTCCATGTAGGTCTCCTTCCACTCTTTTCATTCTTTGTTTTCTCTTTTTCATTTTTCTTTCTGTAATGTAATCCAGATTTAAGCTTGTTATAAGTTGTTGTGATGGATTTTTTTTATGGATATTGAGGAGGGATTTGTTAGTTTTGTAATCACATATGTTAAAAGAGATTATTTCTATTCTCTTATGATTATTTGTTGGTTAATGAATATAGGTTGCTTCTTATTTGGGGCTTTTATATGTTTTAATCAATTAATATAATTACAAGTGGATTGAATGGGTTCTATTAATGAATTTCTTTGTAATCTCTTATCATGGAATTAAATGTCCACAAGGTATTTGATAAAATGACTCATTGAGAATTTAAGTGTTTTTGCTTTAGATGTTTGGCGACAACCTTTAAGGCAAATTTATATTCACATTCACAATGATTTCTAAGGGCTTAAGGCACTTTAAGATTAGTATTCCTTAAATGTTTAGAAACAACCTCTAAGGGAGGCAAATGGTTGAGATAGTGCAATTTTACCTAAATGCTTAGAAACAACCTTTAGCTAGGTTGTGTTTGATGATTTGACTCTTGAAATTAATTCATTCTAGGGAATATTGCACTTAAATGTTTAGAGATAACCTCTAAGTATAATTGGAACTAGAGTTAGGATAACCTAATAAAATAGGCTTATCTTTTTAGTGAGTTATATTATCCAGAAGTGGAATTAAACTATGTGGAACAAAGTTAAGAATGAACATGATAACTCAATTTATCCCAATTAGCTTGGTCAAGTGTCGTGTCTTGAGTCATTTATTTTTAGGACCCGTTTGGTTGTTAGAATTGATGCAATGGGAATGAGAATGAGAATAAGAATATTAAAATGTTGTTTGGTTGGGAAGGAATGGGAATGTGCATGTCTCCCTTTACTTTATTTGGTTAGTAGAATACACATGGGAATTAATTAGGTAGTGTGCATATTTTACCATATTATCCTTGATCATAAAAAAAAAAAAGGCAAACATTTATTTGAATTATTAATTAATAATATAATAATATATATTTAATAAATTAATAATAATTAAAAATAATAATTTAATAATAAATAATTATTAAATAATAATAACTTAAATAAATAAAAATAAAATAAAAATAAAATTTTAATAAATAATATTTATAAATATTAATAAATTAAATAAATAATGATAATTTAGGGTTTTAATGTATTACAGGGGTATTTTTTCTCAAAATTATTATAAACAAGGATATTTTTGTCTAGTATATTTCATTCCCAAAAGAGTAATATGATTTCATCACTTCAACTAAGGAAAAAGCTCTTCCTTATATAAGGGTGAGTAGGCTCCCTAGGGAATAAGAATAGAGTCCCAATCTGTCAACCAAACATGGGAGTGGGAGACACTCCCATTCCCTCATATTGATTCCAACAACCAAACGGGGCCTTAGTTTGGGCCCTTTAGAATAGTAGTTTAGCATAGTTATTATCTTTGTTATACTCAAATTGTTTCCTAGTGACTGGTTTATCTGGGTTACGAGTGTAAATATGTAAATAATCACAACTCATACTTTCATACATATTGTATATGTTGATCAGCCAAAATTTAATTTTAAGAATAATAAAGATAACACATTATCCTCTTGGGAACGATATTAGATTTTTTAGATCCTTTTACAACAGTTTGACCCATATATTTATGGTTCATCATATATATATATATATATGGATAATTTTTTATCTAAACTTATTTATTCTTCTAGATTTTCAAAAATATTATAGAATCAGCATCACAAGGATTAATTGTTGTATTGAATGATTGTTGTAATATTCATTAATTTTTTTTTGATAATTTATATTAGAGGAATAATTTTGTGAATATTTACATTAGTTAGAGGAAGAAGACCATGTAATTGGGCATATATGTTGAAATGAATCCCTTTTTGAATCATGGAGAAGTAAGGAAGAAGGAAGTTAGTGAGAACTTATATATTAATTTAAGTAGCATTTTACATAAGAGTTAGGCAGACATAAGTGGCTAAGCTTACCCATACATACTAAAGGGTCTGAATTTGAACCCCATTAAATGCAAGTTTGATATTTTTGTGTTTTTCTCTAAAAATGACATATGTCACCATAAGTAAAATGACCTAAATACCCTTTATTTATATTCTTTTTTCCCAATTCTCTCCTTCCTTCTTCATGTTTATGTTTGCCAGTAGAGTCAAACTCCTTCTATCTCAAGTGTATTTTAGCTTCATCAAGTGTGCTGTATCATCTTACTCTTCCCTCCTATGTATTCTTAGCCTTCTCAAATCAGTGTGGATGCGAGGGTTGCGAAAAAACTTGAGCCTTTCATTCACATTGGACTATAGCAATTCTTTATCAAATTATAACTCGATTCCATAAGATTTCTACAAATTCTGATAAGGCTTTACTTACATTATGTATTTTGAGTGTTTCTCCCCAAATCTCAGCTCATGATTTTGAGTTTTAGCCTCTAAATTTAGGAAAACCCTGTTTTAGCATAAGTAGCATGAACAATGATAGAAAAATTAGATATCTGGCTCAATTTAGGTGAGATATCTTTGAATCATGTTAGGGCTTTCTTTCATAATGCCATTTCAAGTTGTTGTCTTTTCGTTTCAGCTTCTAATTTGGTGATTTAACCCTAGAATTCAAAAGCCCCTTTTTTGGTGAAGAACATGTGAAGTGAATGTAAAAGTTCAAATTGGAGGTCGATTTGGAAGAGTTTTGTGAGATTTGCTTGCAAGTTTTGATTTTAAGTAAGATTCTAACAATTCCCATGTGTCAATTTCAAATCATTGAATCAAAAACTTCTCTTTATTGGTAAGGAGTTTAAGTATGTAGAGTGGTGATATATGAAGAATATTGGACTTCAAGAAGAAGAACTTAGGTTGTTGGTAGTTATTCTTTGTAATGGTAAGTCACTGTGAGGATTTTTCTCAAGTTTATCTTAAATTTCATTCTTGAAAGAGGAAGCTTGATGAATGAAAGTACAATGAAAGTGGTTATTATGATTGAACAAATTACTTTAGTTATTATTAGTACAATGTTAGACCTAATTCATAATTTACATTTGTAAGAAGCAATGAATGAGCTATTTGGGGCCAGTATTAATTTTAAATTATTTATTCAGATATCGATGATTAGCAAGTGTGTTTAATGTCATTTATATATTAAAAAATATCAATGTCTTATGTTGGAAATAACTTTACTAATGAAAATTAAAATGTTTACCTACTTTGAAGTCATAAACTTAGGGTAGTTGTGTGACTAAATTGTTGGTCATAAAGGTAATTGAATTTTCAACTTGAGAAATGATATGAACTTATGGGTATAAGGGCATTATCAAAATCTTGGAATACTCTTAATGCAAAGCATGGGTGTTGGTTGTTGTTAAAAGGATGAAAAATTTGAACTTATGGACCATTTAGATTCTTGAAGTATTTTCAAAGTGTACATACATATATGGACTAGTTATGGCCATTATAATCATTAAGAGGAGTGATCATAAAAAAAGAAATAAAGTATGGAAGCAGTTGAGGAGGCCAATGCACTTGTAATTATATGATATGGGAATTGTCATTAGAATTAACCAGAGTTAAGATGCTTTTAAACATGGGACACTAATTTGTTTTTAGGGTCATAGCAGTTGCAGTTTATCCAATGGGTAAGAAAGTGAGTTGTGTTTACTCTATCTAGGTCAATAGATAACGCTAATTACGTGTGTTTTCTTTATGATTTTCTTACCTCTTTGCAAAACATATTTTTGATTTAGTATTATGGTGCCAACGGACATGCTTCTTAAAGTTTTTAAATCTTAGCACTTTTGCATACTCTGAATATTTGGAAAACTTTGAATTTAATGGAACCATATTGAGTATTTGGTTATATTTCTAACTGTCCAAATTACTTTATTTTGTATACTCTAAAATACTTTAGTCATACATTTTTTAATTTTTGAAGTTATAACAGTTTTGAATTTTTGAACTTTTATATTATGTGCCTTGAAGAATTCTAGTAATATTTTCATGAAATACCTCAATTCTACGATTATTGTGTATTTTGATTTGTATATGAATGGGATTACTTTTATCTATTCATGGAATAATTTGATTTTGGATTTATGAAGTTATGATTTTTTTATTATGGATTTATAGATGTTAATAAACCTTTCGTGAAAATTCATCTAAAACAAGGCCCTATGACTAATGGTAGTAGGCATTAGTCGTTGTGCACTATAATCTGTATTCTGATATGATTGGGCAAATGTCTTACTATTATACTTTGTTTAAGGCTTAATGCCAGATTATTCCAAGCTTAAAGCTTGTGATTGATATCATATGTTTAGATTATGCTAACTTGAGCTAGATCTATATGGTTGGATTATGATGGTCTTGTTGGATGTCCCTGAATTTTCTATTTTGATTTGAATACCCTATGTTGAAATTAAAATGATATTTTTTTTTTCAAGATTTTATGTGAGGATTTATTTGTGTTTTCTTCATTCTGTTGTAATAATTATGAAAGGTGTTTCCTTTCAAAATAATATCTTGTTTGTCAAAAACTATACCATAGCATGTATGTCTCTTCTCTTTCATAACTAATATTATTTACTCACTGAGTTTTTACTCATCTCATACTATCTAACATATTTCAGATCCCATTGTCGATCCTAAACACCTACATATGAAGCAGGAGCTTATGAGAATTTTTTTTTGTGAGCCTTGTTATTGCAAGGGCAAGAGTTCCTCTTTTATTATAAATTTGTAATTAGACTTTGTGGTTCCCTTTTATACAAGGAAATGGTCTTTTCGTTATTGATTTGTTTATGGTTAGCTGTTATATATGTATATATTAAATATCGAAGCTCTCTATCCTATTGTATGTCAAGTTTTTAGTTATAGAAATTTTAAGAAGTCCATATTTCAAGAAAGACTTTGCTGAAATTTCTACACGGGAGTTTAATTAATTCATTGTGTTTATGTGCGTGTGTGTGTGTGTGTGTATATATATATATATATATATATATGAATTCGTTTGGTCTTTTCTATCTGATGAAAATTTCTCACATTCAACTAATTTCTATCTTCTTGAGGTGTACGTTAGGCTTACGAGGGTGATGGTAACCTCATTCTCTATGTCAACCACGTCTTCTTGGTCGGGGTCTTGACAATTATATATCTATATATGAATTTTGTTAAAATTTCTATGTAATGTATTATGGATTATGAAACATGGATAAATTTCTTTTGAAATCAGTATAATTTCAATTGTATTTAAATAATTAATTTATTAATTACATTTTAATTATGTCAATCATATATTTCAATAGCTATTTAATAACTAAAATAAACTTACTTTTATGAGTTTATATTATAAGTTTACACTACGAATTTAATCTCTCTTTATAAGTTTGTTTAAATTCATAAGTTTGACAACCTTATTCTCAACACAACATCTAGTTCCAAACCAATTCATTTGGTAACCCAATGGTGAAAATGTTCAAGAGTAACGTCCTTTCACAATATAACATCCCATTACTAGAGTAAAATTTTGTAAGGTGTTGTATATTCCAATCAGCATAATCGCAAACAATAAGGTTGAAAACATTACTAAAGGCAAAATTCCTTCTTGGCTGCGTCTATCATGAGAAATGGTGCCAAAACCAATTAGCTATTTAAGCTCGGAGGTGATCCCCTTTTTGTATTTGATAATCATTTTCCATATCCAAAATGACAAAGAATGATTTAATAAATATAACAAGATGATTTAGATAATTATACTTACAATACAACTCATTGGTAAGAAAGGTAGAATTGTTATTATTGATCATTCACCAAACCCAAGCCAGAGAAGCTTTGTTAAACATAGGTCTTCCTAATACCTTGACCTTCATAGCCTTTGATGATCCAATTCAACACATGAATGTGTGTCATTTATTCCTTGAATCCCATAGAAAGTTTGGTTTTTTAACATCGACACTACAGTGAAAATAGTTAATGCTATAAAATCGCCGCCATCATTTTAATTCACCCATATGCTTAAAACATTATTTTTTTTTTTTGGAAAAAATTCACATGTCGTAGGAAACCGAAACTTGCGATTGCTCATTGTTACATTAATCAAATTTTTTATTTTAAAACTTTTTAACATCATGGACAGTGAGTCCCATGATGTGTCTGATATATATATATATATATATATATAGGAAACGCAGATGACCCTGTCAAATTTTTTTTATATTATGTGATTTTTATTTTTTTAATTTAAAATTTGAAACATTATAAATTTTATAATGTTAGAATTGTTCATAAAATGTGTAATGCTTTATATTTTAAGAAATTTTTATTTAGAGAGATGTAATTTATCTGTATATATAAATTTATAATTTCATAATTTCATAAATTTTTAGCGAAGTACAAATATGTAATTTAATTATGAAAATTCATCATTAAAAAATTTTGCTCTAAATTATTAAATGTACTAGGAATTTAAGATTTCGTTATGTGATCTATGTGACAATTTATACTTATTTAGAGCTTTTATAGGGATATGAGTAAGTTATAGTTTATGAAATCTAAAAATTTGTTTGTTCTTTATTAGATTTGAGTGTCTTTTTCTATTTTGTTGATTGTCTCAATATTACATATAAACTTCTTCATATTACCAATATGATAGAACAACTTTTAAATAAATATGTATTAAAATATAAAGTATTAGGCAATTTAAGAACTAGTCTAATATTATAAAAATTATAATATTTAATGAGAATGCAGTTTATATATATATATATATATAAAGTTATAACTTTATAATTTAACGGTTTTTTTATTGAAGCACAAAAATATAATTGTTTTTGGATATAAGAATCAAATGATATGAAATTATATTGTTTTAGATTAGGTATATTTAATAATATATTGAAGTCAAATTATATGGTGCGGATACTGCAAAGTACAAGCATTTTTTAACACTTATATAATATTAATTAAAGTTGAGAAAAATAAGTAAATAATTGAAATGTATAAAGTAATGTAATTTCTTCACAAAGAGGATACAATTATATAACTGTATAAAAAAATTTACCTAATAATTTTTTCAATAAAATTCACTAAATTATAAATTTACAACCTAATATTAGAGTAAAATACCTTTTGGTCCTTTATTTATCATAAAATTATCATGTTGATCTCTCACTTATTGAAATACAAAAAATGATATATATACCTAAATGTTTAGAAACAACCATTAGGTAGGTTGTGTTTGATGATTCAACTCTTGATCTTAATGCATTATAGGGAAGATTGTACTTAAATGTTTAAAGACAACCTCTAAGTGTAATTGGAACCTGAATTACGATAACCTCTGAAAACAGGCTTGTCTTTCTAATGAATTAAATTATCTGAAAGTGGAATTAAACTATGTTAGTGAGAGATTAATAATGAGCTTGCTAACTCAATTTATCTTCACTCCAACTCCTAATTAGCTTAATCTAGTGTAATGTCTTAAGTCTTTTTCTCTTTTTATTTAGAGTCTTAGTGTTTTTTGGGTGCCAAATTTTATGTTTAAATTTTCTCATTGATTCTTAGTGACTAAATTTATTTTGGCCACTAGTGTAAATATTTAAATAACCACACTAATCCATACTTTTGTACCTATTGTGTATTTTGATAAGCAAAATTTTAATCTTAAGAACAGTAAAGATAACACATTATCTTTGTGGAAACGATATAGGCTCTTTTAGATCCTTTTACTACAATTTGACCCATATACTTGTAGTTCATCATTTTCTTCCTCTCAAATTAATTTCATCTCCTCACTTGCCCTCATTCTTCCTCTCTAATGAGTAAGGGTGGAAACAACAAAGAAGAACATGAAAATGAGGGGCATTTGGTATGAGGAGTGAAGCAATAGTATAAAGGTAATTTCTTATTCTTCCTCCTCTTTCTGTTGACCCCTGATGTTGGTTTGTATGATGGAACTTGATTCTTAAATTTAGAACCGACTATGAAATAATTGTGCAAAATTTGGAAGGATCCTTAACTAATATTCAATGAATGTGAGGAAAAGTTTGAAAACTTTAGTCTCTAGTAATGTGTACTTGAAAGAGTTAGGCTTGTATCACTTAGTGTTTAGATGGAAAAAGTTGCAAATGTATTTTGTTGATGCTTAAACTATTATTCAGTAATACTTGCTTTTGTAATGATTTTGTGGCTATGGCATTTTAGAGGAAATATTTGATCATGGATGGGATAAACTCCAGGTAATCATAGTCTTCCCTGTATAATTTTGAAACAAATTTTAAAAGAGCAAGACTTGGTTAGACTTGGTCTAATCGATCTAGCTCGACTATATATTAAGCCTGACCAAGTTGAGCTAAGACCTAAGTTCTAAAATGTGGCACATTTAAATATTTGGGCAAGCCGTTGGTCTAGTATAAACTCGACTGAGCCCCATCTATGTTCAATCTACTTGTAATGGACCATTTTGAAACTTTTCAAACTTCAGTAGCCAATTTGAAATAATAAACAATGATAAGAAATCGTAGTGTTATTCTAACTAATATATTTTATGAGAGAGATCTTTTCCTTATTTTTCCCATCTTACCTCTCCTCTTTTTTTGTCAATTTCCCTATTTACCATAGCTTTTATTTGAAATTTCCATGTTTTTGTTGCCATTGACAATCTTTTAACTGGTATGTGGGCATTGGGCTGTCATTTGATTACAAATAGGGAGTTTTGAGCTTGTGTCTTTAATTACTCACCCATGCGAGTTGCATGCTTTGTGTCTATGGTTACTTACGCTCGCTAATAGTGAATTTCGTTGACAGTTACTTCCTTTTGTGAGTACGTGTTCATATCAGTAGTTACTTACTCTCTGCTGTGTGTTCTATGTTTGTATTCTGATATTTTCTATCTAAATGCTTTCTACTATATTCTGACAATTGATTTTCATACTAATCACTTTATTTATGTTGTTTACAAAGTTAATTCATAATAAATGATTTGATTAAACTGTGACATGAAGACTTTATTGATAGATACCATATTTCTTTGATTTTGTTAACTATTAATATTAATTTAAGTATGCTTGTTGGACCATTATTGTAAATTCCTATTTTAAAAACAACTCCAATTGCCATGGCTTGTCTTTTCATAACATAGTATTATTTACTTATTCCATCGTTGATCCTTGTATCTTCTAATTTCTAATTGGTCAATTTAATTTGTTCATCGATAGTCTTGCTGTGAATTATATGTTTCTTTTATTATATCATTTGAGTTATCTGTTGCTTTTATCTAAATATATAAATATGATTTGTGAACTTCAATATCAGTACTAGTTTGCTTAATCAAAAGGAATTCTATAAGAAATAATACATATTATACTTCACTACTTAAGTTTCAAACTTATGCAGCTATCATTTATCATTGTCTGAATAAAATAAAGAAAAAAGGAGTACAATTATTCTATGGCTACGTGTGTAGATTTTGTTTCAGCAAAACCTACTATATTAATGTGCATTACTAATTACGATTGTGAGAATTCATTTATCCATGGATACTATAAATAGAGTAAGTTAAATTAAAGACTGAAAAGAAGAAGGTTCGAGGTTGAACATGCAAATTATGTTATTACACCAGGTTCATATCTAATTCATAACTACTTGGAGGATAGAAAATATGGTTTGAACAAAGGTGAGATTGAGAACTACAATTGCAGCAGCTCTTAAAGTGGCTTTTATATTGTGCAAAGGATTTCTATAGAACTCATTCAATTTTCTGTAGATATTCCAGTATTCAAAATTGGAACTTGATCGAGTGACTTTTTTATTAGACCTTTAAATACTTTAGCAACATCATTGGTATCACCAAGATGATTGTGGATTATTTTATTATGAATGAGGACCTCCACATATTTATTTAAGTTGATTAGGCAATTCAATACATTAACATAGTAAGTGATGTAAATGATAACATCATTGCTCCAAAGCTATCATAGTAATTGCTTTCAGAAGTTCCATTTTTGGAATGATCATTACTTTTCACAAGGAAGTAATATACTCGAGAAATAAATGAGTCATTTACAAAATAGTCATTTAAAGTGATAAAACATGCTTAATCCAATGGTTAAAAGATTCCGTAATATAAAACCTTGTGGGAAAAGAGATTGTAAAGAATTAGGTAAAAAATGAGAATGATAAGGAAATAATTTTTCTTTGAAAAAAGCTTTAGTTGAATTAAAGATTCTCTAGAAGACAAAAAGAATTTTTTTCACTTTTTTCACAATTTTTAATTTCATTTGATATGTGTAACATTCCAAAATAACCATAACTAGAGATTTAATTTAATTAGAGATAAAAGTGTAAATATCATAAAATAGGTCATATCAAATGGAAAAATTTTCTAATCAAAACGTTAAATGATTTTAAGAATAACTTTAATGACATGAAATAAATTTCATTATGCATATTTTATATAAAAAGAAATAAAAGTATAGTAAGAGGGAGGGACTAATATGAAAGGTAAAGATATTAGCTCTATATTTCTAACTTTTTTTTTTATATATAATTTTGTGTCGGCCAGCCCACAAATTAAATTAAATTAAAATGTCAGAATTAATACGTGGGCCTATATGAAAAGAAGATATCCGACAAGAATTCAATCAAATTTATTTTATGAAGTAGTTGAAAGTGATATTTTATAAACAAAATACATGATTAGTTCTTAATTGTACTATATTTGTGTATGAGCTTTTTGAGCTTGGTACAATGAAAGAAGTTTTTATTAATAAAATCCCATAATAAAAAAAATATTACAAACAATCTTAATAAAAATATCTGAGCCTGAGCATATTTCAAAAGGGCGTCGGATGGATCAAATTCTCCATGCATATATCAGTAGCTATATACGTGAACCTTGCCTATTATAGCTAACCCACTGTCATGTGATAATACAACAACCATATTCTGAGTAAATAAATTGATAAAGAAAAAAGTAAATAAAAAGTGAGAAAATATAGGTCAACCCATTTAATCCCTATTTTCCCATTTAAATTTAGATAAAATAATAATATGGGTAATTGAATATTGAATCAATAATACGGGTTAAAGTTATAATAAAAAGAAGGAATAAATAGTTTTATTCAATAATTAAAATTGAATATTCATCTAACAGTAAAACAATAAAACTTTTTTGAATATATTGAATGTTCATTTAACAATAAAACTATTTAGATTGAATATACATTGAAATATTCCTAGATGAGTAAATTATTTTTTTTAAAAGAACGCTGTCCCAAATCACTCAATAAAGTATTTAGCAAAAAGACTACTTGTTGCATCAATATTCATATTATTATTTGTGGATGGAAGATACCGAACTTGAAATTTTCACTGTATAGCTTCATAACCATTGCAAATTGTTTTCACTGTTAAAAATTTTACCCAAATTTCAAATTTCTTGCTAATCATATATACATAAAATATATTGCTGCATCAGTTTTTTTAAATATGGTTGCAGTATTATCACGACAGTGGGTTGGGTACAACAGTCAAGGTAATTCTATGTAGCTAGATAGATTTCGCCGAGAAGAGAGCCTACATATTAAATATAAATTTAAGTAAAGCACTCGGATTTTATTATGTGGGGTGCACATTTCATGAATACAATGAAGCTCCAAAGCATTTAATTTTGATGGTCGGAAGTTGAGTTTGAAAATTTATGCATGAAGCACGTGATGAATTCTTAATTATGTTGATAAGTTTTAGTTATGTTATATTTATATATGTTTTATTAAGTATTTTAAATAAATTTTTTTAATTCAATAACCAAATAATGTTAATTTTATAAATTTTATGAGTTAGATTATTTGGTCAATTCCTTACATTAAATTAATTTAATTTTGAATTATTTTGATGGAAAGTTCAAGAAATTGTTTTAATAAAAAAAAAAATAAGGAGTTGGAGATGTGGAATGAGGATTTTCACAAACATTTTGCCCTATTTTGACAGCTATGCTTTTGTGAGTATGATTTTCTGTAGGTACTTACTCTCCCAAATTGTGTGCTCTATGTTTATATTCCAATAGGTTATGTTTATATGCTTTCTACTATATTCAGAGGAAATAATTTTCATACTGATTACTTTATTAATGTTGTTTACATAGTTAATTCATAATAAATGATTTGATTATACTGTGACATGAAGACTTCGTACATAAATACCATTTTTCTTTGAATTTGTGAACTATTAATATTAATTCAAGTATGCTTGTTGAACGATTATTGTAAATTCTTATTTTCAAGAAAAAAGAAACTCCCATTACCATGGTTTGTTGTAACATGGTTAGTATTATCGTTCTAGTTTCACCGTTTATCCTTGTATCTTCTATTTAATAACTAGTCAATTTAATTTGTTCACCGGTTGTCTTGCTGTGAATTATGTATTTATTTTATTTTATCATTTGAGTTATTTTTATACTATATTTACTTTTATCTAAATATATAAATACGACTTATGAACTTCAGTATCTGTACTAGTTTGACCATAAGAATACATTGATTAGAAGTAGAGTAGAACATTAAACTTCCTAGTATAAACTATAGAAGTAGAAAGCATACGATCATTAAGGAACAAACTACATTATGACTTTTATAAACACTTTTCTTAGTCAGATAAAAAGATATCACCAACATTGAGGGCAAATTAATACCATTACTTAATTAAAAGGAATTTTATAAGAAATAATATATTTCAAACTACATATGTTTCAAACTTACGCAGCTATCAAATATCATTGTTTGAATAAAATAAAGAAAAAGGAGTACAATTATTGTATGGCTAGATTTTGTTTCAACAAAACTGGATATATTAAAGTGCAATACTAGTTAGGAGTGTGAGAATTATTTTATTCATTGAAGCTATAAATTGAGTAAATAAAATTAGAGACTGAAAAGAAGAGAGTTCCAGGTAGAACATGCAAATTATGGATTACACAAGGTTAAAATGTATATCAGCACTACTTAAGGGCAGAAAATATAGTTTGAACAAAGGTGAGAATAAGAAGTACAATACCAGCAATAGAAGCGGCAGCTTGCCAAGGTGTCTTGCCGTAATCCCGTCTCAAAGTGGCCTTCAACCTATGCAGAGGACTTTTATAGAACTTATTCAACTTTGAGCCAACCTCTAAGTAATTAGAATTGATACTTGATCGGGTGACATGTTTCAAGAGACCATTAAATACTTTAGCAACATCATTAGTATCACCTAGACCACTGTGGATTATTTTATTATGAATGAGGACCTCCACATCTTTGTCTGAGTTAATTAGGCTATCCAAAACATCAGCATAGTCGGTGATGTAAGATGCCTCAAGATAATGGCATTGCTCTAAAGCTATCATATTGCGAAACAAAGTTTCAGTACCATCTTCAACTGAAATTGATGGAATCTCAAGAACATGCCCCTCAAACGTCAAGTCTAGTAAGCATTTCCCCCCGCAATCACTGAACTTCACTCCTGCATCGTGTAACTCATTTGCACTGTATGGAAGAAAATCTAATTCTATCTCTTCGTATGGACGCCTTGCAGGTATCTTTTCCGGTAAGTAAAATAGTCTAAGAAGATCAGTGAAGTGGTTTATTTCAGCATTTCGATTAGGCTCTATATTTTGCAAGTTAAATAGTTTAAAGAAGTCATATGTGAGCTTAAGAAATGAACTATGAAAGTTACGGCAAAATGCCTTATTGAATAGCTCTTCAAGAAAAAAGAAAGGAAGTTGATTCTCAAGTAAGAGTAAATCAGCCATAGTATTCTCCAGCCATGGTTCTGATGTGTTAGTGTTCATGAATAGTTCAATTATGAAACCTGCATCTACTAATATCACCTTCATAAGTTCCCTCTTGTTGAGTTTGACGTCCTCCGAGTAAGAAGTACGAACACGTGGTTCTAAATCTTTAACAAAGTTGATCAAATCAGCCAAATTTGTTCCAGCTCTTTGTTTAAATCTTTTGAAGAATAGTTGTTTCACTCTTTCCATGTCTTGCAACCTCACATTCCCATAATGAAAGGGGCCAATCGAAACAACTGTTGGTGTGTAATCTTCTTCTTTTAAATTACGAATCTTACGAGGGACCCTATAGATACAACAGTTAAATGATGAATGACCATCTTCACAATGCTGAATTATTGCTTCAATGTCAATCCTCACATCATCTTCTATCTATCAAGGCAATCAACAATTTTATAAGAGAAATAGAAAAAGGAAGCTGAGAAACTGTGTTGTACTTACTAACTGATTAATTTTGCATTTCTCATATTCATTTCTGTTTCAATTATTGGGAAAAAAACACAATTTTGACATAGAGCTTAATGGTGCAACGCAATTCATTAATTTAAATTCATTCTTACTAGCGATAAAATTATGATTCATGCCAGAAATATCTAAAAATGTGGCTTTATTGAATAATTAGCATCGGAATAAACTAATTATTTAGTTTGGGGATATTTAATTTTTTGCCTTCAAAAATTAATAAGTGTATCAGTTAATTCTAAAAGATAATATAAAAATACTGTACATGAGTTGTTTTTGGCATCTTTGGATCATTTGATAAAAAATATTAACGTACAACAAATTGTTCTAGTAGCGGAAATATTTTGTTAAAGGCTAATCTAATAGTAGTTATAAACTTAGTCTTATTTTTATTAAATATATTGCATTTATTATCATTGAAATTCAACTTACGGACTTTTTGAATCAACTCACCATCACTTGACAAATTTTAGATGAGGTCTGAGACATAAAATAATCATTAATCAACTTCTATAGTAATTAGAAAATCCTGTATTTTGAGAACTTTGATCGTCACCATTCTTTTTATTTCTATCTTTTTTTGGATGCTTAATTTTTTATTGAAAGCTGCTCAAATTTTTGTGTTCTTTTCTCATGTGCTATGCTAAGAGAGATCCTATTAGCTCCAACAAAGTAAGTTTTGGTAAATCATTCACCATATGATTAAATTTAGATGCCTGTAATCACAATTTTAAATGTATCAATATACCTAGTATAGAAACACAATTATAATAATATCAACATCAAAGATAGTAATATTATAATATATTCTTATATTATAACTAAGTATACTGGTACATTTAAAATTGTAAGTATACAAAAAATTTTACTTTAAATTTGGCTTCTCAGTCACTTTTGAATGAGTTTCTTATATTCTATCCTGTTTTGGGGGCTTCTAAATTGATTAATAATATTACTGACACAAGTAAATAATGCTTGAATTATTTTGTCTTCCTTTATTAGTAAAGTAACAAAATATCTCCATAAATATTGAAGTTTAATAGTAATTACCTTATCCGAATTCATATATCGACTCTTTAAGATCTTCCATGCCTCATTTGCTGTTGTAGCATTCATGATTTTGGGAAAAATTTTGTTGCTCACACCTTGCTGGATGAAGTATAAAGCTCTTGCATTGTTTTGCATGTTTTGCTCATACTCTATTTGCTCCATAATTGTCCATTTTGTCTTTTCAACTGGGATTGATCTTTGAAATCCTTCAACCACTATATCCCACAATTTATGTGAGATAAATAATGTCTTCATTCTTATACTCCAAAATGAATACTCTTCTCCATCAAATATAGGGATGGAAGCTTGGACGTAATTGAAGGTGGAGAGGTTAGAGGTAGAATTATAAGCCATAAGAATTAAGATACAAGATGTAAAAGTATGGTAACAAGGCGGCTTGGATTTCTTGGCACAGTTTGCTGCATAAGGCAGCCTTATGCATCAAACTGATCAACTCCTATATATACCGGTGTATGTCGGTGGCAATACTCCTGAATATGACCGACTCGCTTTTTTATTTTTTAATTTTATATGCTTGCTTCTATTATCATTATATCTGTTTCATAGCTTAATTTTCTGCTGATTTGATTGATGGCCAGCAGAATGAAGGCTTACATACTAAATTTCCTTAAATATGAATATAATTAAAACCGTCACAATTTAATACGTAGTGACGAGAAGATATACGACAAAACCTAGGACACTAACAGCAGCCTCTTGTCAATTCTGTTCTCGTTCTCGCACGGTGAAATCTATCTGGGTATATGACCCTTAATTTTTTTTTTAAAATAACAAATAATTATTTTTATAAATAAATATATATTAGTATTTAAAATTTTTTTATAAAAAATAATATGTAATTAAACAAAAAATTGAACTATTTTTAATATTTTATAATTTATTTTTGTATATTTTAAAATCTATTATTTTTAACTAGATATTATTATATATAAAAAATTAATCTAAAATATAAATATATATTTATTTATAAAAATAATTAGTTTTTATTTTTTTTGAAAATATATTTTATAAAAAAATTGAAGAACATCTACCGGAGAAAATCCCCTCCGCTGGAGGGGATCCATACTCAGGTTTGTCGTATATCTTCTTGTCACTACGTATTAAATTGTGACAGTTTTAATTAAATTCATATTTAAGGAAAGTTAGTATGCGAGTCTTAATTCTGCTGGCCATCAATCAAATCCAATATGCAGCAGAAAATGAAGCAATGAAATAGATATAATGATAATAGAAGCAAACAAATAAAATAAAATAAAATAAAAAAGCGAGTCGGGCATATTTAATGCACATGCAAAGTAATAAGAACTATAAAGAATTAAGTTATGAACATAAATAATAGAAGATATTCTTTTATTTCAGGGACTTGAAAGATAACAACAAAATAAAAGAATAAATAATTTAGAAAATTCTTAATTTGTTCCAATGGGACCCTTGGCAATACGCGTGAACCTTGCCTATTGTACCTAAGCCACTGTCATGTCATTTTACACCATCAGATTCCATGAAACTGATGAGCTGTTCCAGAATTTTGGGGTCCATATATGACAAGGAGGGAAGAACGTCACCTGCAGTAAAGGGTTTTAATGTGCAGTATGCCCATAACGGTCGTTCATTGGATCGAAGGGTGATCATACTGCCACATCATCCAATTCTTATAATGTTTTTTTTCACTAATCCCTGCCGTGCAAATCTATCAGGGAGTAAAACGACTTCTTCCATCAATCGTCTTCTTCATATCGCTCCAGTTGTTCTCTCTTCCTCTGAAGCTTGTATTCTATGAGAAGGAAATTACAGATTATGAAGCAAAAGAAGTTGATATTATCGGTTGAAGTTGGGTATCGTCTAATGCCTTTGATAATTTTTTGTGGATTTTTGTTATCCATATTTAGCTTATCATCAATGTTGTTTCTCCTGAATTTGCGAATTATTGAGGCAACATTACGATTACTTAATGAATATCCTTTAACCAAAGCGTCAACCAAAGCATGTTTTATTACCACAAAAGGTTAAAACTCATGCTCCCACCATCTCAAAGGGAAGGAATCACAATAGGAAGATATTCGCTTTACTCCCTCCTATTCCATTGCTCCACTTTCAAACCCGTACGAAAGGATTTCTAATGGGGTGAGGTTACATTGCAGAAACCAGCTCTTGTGTTTGATTTCTTAAACCAGAATGCTAGGAACTTCGATGAAAATGATGCTTCATGGTGACTGACATAAACTCTCTTAACGTCCAAAATGGGAGATGCTCACAATCTCAAGACTCTATTCCTGCACTTCAAAAGCTATTGAATGACTGGAAGTGCCAATAAACAGGGAAGTCCGGAAGAGCACGCCCTGATTGTGGAAGAAGACAATTGAAGGAGGAAGATCCCATCCACCCAAACGACGCCGTTACGTATGGCAGGATAAGAAAATAAAATTAAGAATTGAATGACGTGGCTCCATGATAACCCTTCGATGTAACCAACGGTCATGATGTATGTACTGTAGAATCTGCATTAAAGCACTCTACTGCATGCGATCTTCTAGGTATGCGACAAAATCCAGGACACTAGCTGCAGCCTCTGATCACTAAACGTGAACCTTGCCTATTGTATCTACGCTTGATCTATCAAGACTAAGATCTTGCCTATTGTACCCAACCCATGGCCATGTGATAATACAACAACCATATTCCATAAAACTAATGAGTTGTTCCATAATTTTGGTGAATAGGGGTGACGAAGCAATATATTTAAATGCATATATGAATAGCTATTTATTTACTCAGAAAAAAAAAAATGAATAGCTAGAAATTTGGAATCATGGTAAAATTTTTAAGAGGGAAAATAATTTGCAATGGTTATGACGCAATACAGTGAAAATTTTACTTATTGACTAAAAAAGTTTATTCCTTCTTTTTATCATAATTATCCACTTAATCTCATGCGGAAAAATACTCAAATTTAACAATGAAAATAATAATATGAATATTGATGTAAAATATTTTCACAAAATTACATTCAATTTCTTTTAGCTTCATTCTTAATTGCTAGTTTTAAGGTTTCTATAACCTTTTGAAAAAATTTTAGTGTAAACAGTGAGAAAATATAGGTCAACCCATTTAAAATAAAACTATTTAGATTGAATATACATTGAAATATTCTTAGATGAGTAAATTTTTTTTTTTTCAAAGAACACAGTCCCATATCACTCAATAAATTATATAGCAATAAAGCTACCCGTTGCTTCAATATTCATATTATTTGTGGATGGAAGATACCAAATTTGAAATTTTCAATGTATTGCTTCATAACCATTGCAAATTGTTTTCAATGTTAACAATTTTACTCAGATTCCAAATTTCTAGCTAATCATATAAAATATATTGCTTCATCACCTGTATTCCTCAAAATTGTGGAACAATTCATCAGTTTTATGGAGTATGGTTTTTGTATTATCACCCGAGGATTAGGTATAGGTACAATAGGCAAGGTTCCTATGTATAGCTTGATAGCTTCCACTGCCTTGAGCCGAGGGCCCATATATTAAATATAAATTCAAATAAAGTAGTCAGATTTTATTACGTGGGGTTCGCATTTCATGAAGATATACGACAAGTGGAGCTGAAAAATATTTAATTCGTGTAGTTGAAAGTTGGTTTGTACATGTGAAACACTTATGAATTTTTAATTGTGTTATATTTGCATATATTTTATGTATTTTAAAGATAAAATTTTTTGTTTAATAACTAAATAATATTAATTTTATGTATTTTAAATATTAAACTATTTGATTATTTTTTCACATTAAATTCTTTTAATTTGTGATTATTTTGATAGAGCTTGCAAAATAATTGTTTTATTAAAAAGAAATGAGGATTTGAAGAAATTGAAGTGGAAGATTCAAGATGTTTGGATGACTTACATTTTAAAGTTGGAAGAAGGTAAGGGAAAAAGTTGAGATAGTAAACACTCAACTTCAATGTCATTTTGAAACTTTTAAATGTCATAATTTAAAAATAATTATTTCATTTAAAGTTGCAAAGCTTGTTGAGATAATTTTAATTATTGGTAATCAAAACACAAGATGATATTAAGACTAATGTTTGTGAAATAAAATAAATTTTATAATACATATTTTAAATGAAAAGAATTAAAAGTAAAATTAGTGGGACAAATATGAAAGAAAAAAAATTGTCAGGGAAGAAACTATACTTTTAACTTTTTTAAAAATTTCCTGTTGGTGCCCACATATTAAATATGAATTAAATTAAAGTTTGTGGGGTTTACATTCCATGAAGACATACGACAAATATTTAATAGAATTTATTTCCCCTATCGCTCACACAGGCAGGTGGTTGGAAGTTACATTTGGACATTTATAAGTATAACATGTGATAAGTAATTAATTGTACTCCATTTGTATATGTTTTATTGGAAACTTATTATTTATTTTGAATAAATTCTTTTAATTTAATAATCAAATAATATTAATTTCAAGTATTCTAAGGGTTGAACTATTTTTTATTGTTTTTTTATATTAAATTCATGTAATTTAAGAATGATTTGACTGAAATCGTAGAATAATTATTTTGATAAAAAGAAATAAGGTTGAGGAGGTATTGAGGAGGAAGATTCAATAATATTTGAAAGACATTCACAAATATCTTTGTAGGAAGCAAAGAACAATGCTGAGATAGTTTTTCTCTTTGAATTTTAAATGGTAGAGACGCAACTTAAACACCCTTACAATTTGAAAGTTGTTATTTCACATCAAATTTAAAACCTGTGAATATCTTATTATGTGGGGTCCACATTTCATGAAGATAAGTGACAAGTGAAGCTTGAGAGCATTTAGTTCTGGCAGTTGGAGCTTGAGTGCACATTTTATATGTGAAGCGCGTGATGAATTATATTTGCATATGTTTTAGTAAGGATTTATTTTTGGATAAATCGTTTTTTACTTAGTAACCAAATAATATTAATTTTATGTATTATAATAGTTGCTTTCATGTATCAAATTCTTCTAATTTTATTATGTTTTGATAAAAATTGTTGCATAATTGTTTATTAAAAGGAGATGAGGATTTAGAGGTATTGAAGAGAATGATTCAATTATGTTTGGAAGGTTTTCATAAATATCTCTAAAGTTAGAAGAAATCAAGGAAAAAAATTAAGATGATATCCAATTTTAAATAGTAAACACTCAACTTCAACATCATTTTTGGATCCTTAAAAGTTAGAATTTGAATTTGGTCTTTTTATATATAGTTGTAGAGCTAGTTGAGATTTTTTCAACGAGTGGTAATCAATCATTGCTTTTAAAAATTAATTTAGTGAAATAAAATAAATTTAAAAATGGTTATTTCTCGCAAAGTTTTAATGCCTCTCAAGATCTTTCTTACGTATGGTAATCAAACCACAAGATAATTTTAAGAATAGTCTTAATGAAAGGAAATAGATTTTATGATGCATATTTTATATGAAAAGAATTTAAGATAAAATTAGAGGGACTAAAATAAAGGAAAGAAATGTTGTCTGATATTGAAACTTTTTAGACATATATTTCAATTTCATGTCTGCAAGTAGAAGAGGGAACACATATTTAATATGAATTTAATAAAGCTCATAATTAAACCAATTAGAGAGGGAAGGGCCAAATTGAAGAGCCAAAAGGATCAAATTAAAAACTTTTAGTATAAATAGAGGTAAAAGTGTAATTTTATAAAGTTGCAAGGCATGTTAAAATTTTCATTTGGATTTATCCGAACAGGTCCTAAAATCACGTTTGAAGTTTTACCCAATGTTCGAATAGAAATTTACAAAATGGGACAAAAAGAGTAGAGGAAGGGTAAAATTATCATTTTCACCAAATCACTTAGCTTTTTCACCTACTTTCCCTAGACTTTCAGCCAAGAAAAGAAAAATCTGACACCGCATTATCTTTTTCATAATGGAAATGGAGATGCAAAAATAGTGAAAAAAATAGCAGAAGGGAAAGAAACATAAAAGTAGATTTTTAAAGGTAATTTTTTTACAAGGAAAACTTGTATAGCTCACTTAGAGCTTCCTAATAATGAAAATATTTTCTCTTATAGTAATTGCGACCTAGACAAAGTGGAGGACTTGGGAGATTCAAGGAGAGAATATTGAGGCAAAAGAAAAGTTAAGCTTTTTTATATGATTTTCTTAAATAATTTTGTAAAAATTTGAAGTTTAAATAAATCCTCCATGGTCAAAACCTTGAAGTTTTAGCTCTTTCCCGTTATATTTATAATCTAGAAACTTAGAAGAACCAATTTCTCTTCATAAGCAATTTATTATGTATGTTGGAATTTTAGATGGAGAAGTAAATATGATCCAAAGATTGAAGAAGAACATCTAAGACTATCTAAAGGAAATCAAGTTGGAAACATATGAAATTTAAGATGATTTTGACTTAGTCTAAAAGGTTTTAGAGTCAATAGAACTCATGTAATTTACTTTATTTTAACACAAATTATAATGTGAAATGAAGCATTGGAGTGGAAGTACATTAGGCCACTTAAAGTAGGTATAACGTGGTTTACTTTGGAAAGATGTGTTTTAGACATTGAAATAGGTGAATTAGTTTCCTTTGAACTTAAATGATGTATGTTCTTAGGACTATGTGTGGAGGGATTGAAGTGAAAAAAATTAATCAAAACAAAAATTTAGTCAATTAGAAATGAGAAATTTAATAGACCATCAAAATGACATTTCTTTGTGAATTGTATCTTAAGAGGTTTCAAGTGCATTCCCATATCTAGAAGTTAGTTAGAGGATATGGTAGTACATGAACATTATCATCTTTACATCTGAGTAGATATTACTAACTATACTTAGTTTTTGTATTTTGAATTTTCCTTTGCCATTTAGAGAATTTATACACTCTAGTGCTTTAGGAACAGATAACTTGAAATATACTAATTTCTCCTTGAGAATTTACTATACTTGATGGGATCTCTGGAAAAATTTTTGCTATAAAAGAGTTCTTATACTTGATTTATTTCTATATTGAAATTTAGCTACTGTATGGTCATCTAGAAATTTCTAAATAGATTGTTTACTTTTGGAGAATATTGATTTCCAATTACTGTGTCTTTCTAGATATTTGGCAAATTACTGATTGGATATTTGAAACTGATTTGCATGGTTATAAAAGAAAATATTTTATTGGTTATACGTGGAATGTAGAACCCTATAGCTAATGGCAATAGGCATTAGCCATTGTGCACAATTAACTGTATCACTGTATTGAAGCTTCATAACACATTACTGATTGATCGTGAACAATTTTGCTCACAACTAAATATTTTACTGAACTACTATCGCTAGCAACAGCTAGTAACTGATTACTATTTTATTGTTGGTTTTGTGAAATGTTTTCTACCCTTATGTCTCTTAAATCATGGTTTGAATATTTTGTAGTTCTCATTTTGCAACATATCTTTAAACAGCCATAGAATTTAAAATTTTTATATGGTGATTTATATTTTACTGATTTTAAGTATTTTGGATTTATGCAACTTCATATGGTTTTATTGGAAAGATAAATGATTGTGAAAAACTCTATTGATCTCGTATGTTCCTTTCCTAGTATAGTTAGTAATATTTACTCACTGAGTGTTGTCACTCACTCCTCTTTTTTATTGTTTTTCAAAGAGCAAAGTTGACCATAGAACTCCCTTGTTGCATAAGGTCCACATAGATATCCATTGGTGAGTCCTACATTGCAAGGGCAAAAATGTATTTCTTTTGTTTTAAATTGTTGTATCTTTTTTTCTCTAGTAGCTACAATTGTCACTGGCAAGTGTGAAGTTTATATTGTAAATCTTAGACTATTTGGTTGTATTCCTTTGTAAGAGTAGAACTCTCTTTCCTATTTATCCTTAGGTTTTAGTGGTGGAAATTTTAAAAAGTCCATACATCAAGGGATACTTAGTCGAAATTTCCACACAAGAGTTATATGGTAAAATATATGCTTATGTATGATTAGTAGATATTTATCATTTGTTTATTTACAATGCTTTGTCATCAAATTGATTAGGTTGTTTGGCTTATTTTGAGAGGTGCAGCTTACTTTGCTCTCTATGTCGGTCACATTCCTTAGGGGTGTGATGTTTTTCTAACGATAGGCAATCAGAACACATGATGATTTTAAGAATAACTTTAGTGAAATGAAATAAATTGTATGATCCATATTTTATATGAAAATAATTAAAAGTAATATTATAGGGACTAATATGAAAGAAAAAAAAATTAGCTAAGATAGAAACTATAGTTTTAACATTTTACAAAATTTTTGGCAAGTAGAAGTTGGTCCATATATTAAATATGAATTTAATTAAAGTAAACCGAATTTAATACCTGGGGTATTCGTGCCAAGAAGATATACGAACAAGTATTGAAGGGAGTTTATTTCATGTGGAGCCTAAAAGCATTTAATTTAAGCAATTGGAAGTTGCATTTGGACATTTTATAAGAAAAGTGTATAATAAATCTGAATTATGCTATATTTGTGTATGTTTTACTAAGGCCTTAATATTTATTTTGGAAAAATCTTTTAATTTAACAACCAAATAATGTTAGTTTCATAAATTTTAAGGGTTGGATTATTTTATTGCTTCCTTGCATTAAATTTAGCTAATTACAACTATTTTGACATAAATTGTAGGATAATTGTTTTAAGAGAAAATTAATCAATTAGTCCTTATAGTTTACATCAATTTTTAAATTGGTCCTTACACTTTTTTTTTTTTTTTTCAAATGACTTCTTATACTTTTAATTTGATGTTTAAAGGCCTAAACTTGTCTCAAAGTTGATGTTCACCTAATGCTAAAACCTTCATTTTTTTTTTTTTTTCCTTTCATAACCTGGGTAAGATATAAAACCACATAAATAGTTCACCAATGGCTAAAAATAAAACAAGTAAACATAATTCAACACTCAATAACTTAAAACCTCATGATCAAATATACAACTCCTAATTAGACAAGAAAAGACTTAAATTTAAAGTAAAACTAACAAGATAGGATAATAATAGAGCATGAAAATGATATAAATAACTCTATTTTACAGAGTTATCATTTATGCAAAACCAACATAAAACTAATAATGAATGTGACCAAAATAACTCTGTTTCATAGAGTTATCAATATTACTTTTGAAAGTCAATGATATACATAACCCTTAAGCTAATTTCAAATTAAAATTGAGGACACATGAAAATAGCAAAAACAAAAGGTGTGGGTTATTTTTTAATCCAATTATCTAAAAAATAATTGGAGTTAAATATAAATATAAATAAATAAATAAATATATATATATATATATATATATATGCTTTAATATTTGAATCCATTGTTACTCTTAGAAAGAGGAAGATAAAGTGACATTTGTAAATAGTAAGAGAGAAAATGAAAGAAAGATAGAATTAGAAAGGAGAAAACTTATATGTAATTATTTATATATTTACTATTATGTTCTCCAATTAAAATATTGTCACAACCCCAATAATGAAGACATGATTTGCATAGGAAATAAGGTAAATCTCACCCCCGTAAACCTATTTAACACTTTCTAGAAATCAGACAACAAGGTAAATCAACAAAATTTTTCAACTGGAGTTAATATGGAAAATTCATATAAAAATAAAAAAAAAAGTTTTAAACTTTGGGTAGAAATTTTACCAAAGTCTCATCTGAAATATAGACCTCTCGAAATAAGTACAACGAGAAATATTATGTCCAACAAGAACAACATTACATCTAGATAATCAACAGCACAAAAATCATAAAATGAGACCATTCCTTGTATACATGGGAGAAATTAGATTACATATACAAGTTTTACAAAAAATGAAAATGCCTTGCCCTTGCAAACAATGCAAGGCTCAGCAAAAAGAGGCGCACCAGTTATGCTTTTACTCCATAGCTAGGTGACTTAGATCGACACTATCATATGAAATGATAAACAGTAAGGGTTAAGAGAAAACTCAGTGAACAAATAATACTAATTACACAAAGAAGGAACATACTAGGTGCAATAGAGTTTTTCACAAACCATTTATATATCTTTAAAATTTGAAGCACCATTAAATAATAATATTATCATTATAGAAAAAGAAAGTTTTCTTAATCTTCACATGACTGCCAATCAAATATGCAAAAGAAAGTCTTGAGTGAAAAATCAAAGCTTCTTTTACAGTATAAGGGTGTCAAAGTTGAAACGAAATGGTAAGGAACATCCAACAAAATCATAATATTAGCATTGTGCCTAGTCATGTTAGAATAACATATCATATTGTACTATGACTAACGTTTACTGTCGTTAACTACAAGGTTCTATTTAAGGTAGATACCCTAAAAATGCTTTAACATACATAATTTCGTAAACAAGGAATAAGAAGTTTAGAAATCTAGAATCAGACTTATCTAGAGAGGCAGAATAAAAGTAATTCAAAATCTTATAATCAAAATACATAATAAATACGAATCGAAATGCTTCATAATTAAATAATCAAAGTACTTCATGAATAAAAAATGAGAATAATTAAGAAGTACATAACAGAGAAGTTCAAAAATCTAGAATCATTGTAAATTAAGAACTAATAATTAGTGTAATTGAGAAATGCAAAATCAAAGTAATTCATGAATCTAAAACTTCCAAAAATATTCAAATGATATGGAGGGATTTATAAACTTCAAGAAGTCTGCCTCATAGCATGAGGGATGTTCAAGTAATAAATACTTTGCAAAGAGATAGCATAAATAAGAAATTTGCATAATTTGCATTATCTACTCATGTTATCAAAGAACACATAAAGAGCTTCCTTATTGTCTTATTTGCTACTCATTGGACATAATACAACCTCTATGGCCCTAAAAACAAAAGATATAAACTTAACATTAGTTGCTAAAAAAAAAATTCTAACTCGAATGAATTGCTAATGTCTAATCCCCATACAAAACTGATTAACAAGTAATTTGTTCTCTATTTGCTTCCATCTTACTTCTTTTCTTTAAAGTCACTAGTATTCATTTAAATCATTTAATTGCCATGGCTAATGTATACACATATATACAACTTAGAAAATTGCCTAGTGGGCCTCAAGGGTCCATAAATTATAAATTACATTCTTCCACCAATGGCCAAACACCAATACCTTGCACCAATAACTGAAATTCCAAAGAAATTTGATGAAATCACTCCAAATTATTCCCCAAATTGTGAGCTCAACCTCCACCCAAAGAGGGGATTCAAATCCTAAGGTCATAACTCAACATCAAACATAGGGATCAAGAGAGAAATGTATGAAATCCATGTTAGAAGGGAAGCCCCAATGGAATTTGGAGTACAACTCACCAATTAAGCTGAATTTCAGCTAACAATCACAAGAGGTACACTGGAACCTTCATGAATTTCCTTTTCCCAACTCCCCCTCCCAATTATTTTAAGTTTTAAACTTGCCCTAAATGTATTGTCTTCCTTTCTCCTACTTAAAACTATTATTAAGACAAAAAATTCCCACTAAGATAAAGATATTTAAATGGGATTTTTTCATGAATGTTAAAAACATGACAAGTGAATGATTTTCCAATTACATGAGAACATGTTACGGTTATTGTAAATAACAGTATAGTTTCCTAATTAAATTATACACATACTATACTGTTATTAACTAATTATACACTTGTTTAATTGAAAAATCTGATAGCAAAGATATAAGGAACGATATTTAAGTCTTGTCTAATTAAAAAAGGTCATGATTCTCAATATTCAAGCGTTACAAAAAGGTTTTAAGTTAAATTCTATTTACAATAAATAAAATGACAAGATTAAAAAAGGACCAAGAATTTAGGCCTCTTCCAGGGAAGTTGTCAACTTGAAGTGAGATTCATATAGTATTTGCAATTACGTCTGTCCCAGACCAAGTTCCTAGCCTACAGGTTTGGAGCCAAACGGAGATATCAATTAATCCTTCGGCCAATAATTCCCAAATATTATTGCTTCTACTGAAAAATGGATTTTTTGTGGTTTCAATTTTCGCGACCCATTATCAACAAAATGGCACTATCAATACATTAAATCTTTGAATAATAATATTGCATAAAAATTGTTTGATTTATTGTATTAAAGTCTAAGTGATTTGCAGGAAAGACTTCTGTGAAGAGAAAAAAAGAGAAATTACACTATTTCACCTAAAGAATACACTATATCCATGCAAAAATGAATAAATTAATAAAATATTACAATACAAGTACAATTTTTAATTTCCCTTTTCACTTATTAATTGTATTTCAGAAATTTTGGTCTATATACTTGATAAGAAATTAAATAAGTAGGAATTAAAATAAACTGAATTGTCAATACTTGGATATCATTAGTTATTTCTCATATTAAAATTAAGATAGCCAAATTTTCATATATAAAAAGTATTATATTTTATTTAGTTTCTCACATATTATTTTTTTATGCAGCTCCAAACATGCTGATTCTGAAAGAGGCCGATGTTGTGGTCATCAAACCACGATGCCTGTGGCCAAGAGTCGCTATCTTCATTTAGCAAAAATACAATTTTATTCTCTTAATTCTATTTTCGTCTTTCAATTTTATATTTTTGTCTTTGTATTCTATTGTGTTTAATTTTGATCCCTTAACTCTAACTCAAGTTTCACTTTTATTCTTAAAATTTTTTCAATTTGATCCCTTAAATTACAAATACTAAACTAAATAATTAGTCATATGTAATTCTCTGGTATGTTAACTCTGACAACCTCTCATAAATTTCAATCGTACCATTAAAAAAATTTTTTTATCACTACCCAAACATAGTTCTTTCTATACTATATGAGACGTTGACCAAGATTAGAATCTTAGAGAGGGAGTGTGATTGTCTTAGTGGAGTACAAGAGTTTTGTTGGAATATTTGACCATCCAGAGTGGATGGATCCATAATCTAATAATCTAAATCCATCAAATTAGTTGATTAGTAAATTAATATATTTGAATTTGAAATAGCTGTCAGTTTTTGAAAAGGAAAATTGACATTAAAAATAAAACTATCGAGAAACGTTGTGAGTGGGAACAAAGATAACTTTCTTTTCTTCTCCAATGTACACTGAATAAAATTCCTTTTCCTCTTCAGTGCTTGTTACTGTGAACAAGCGATCCTAGACCGTCTTGTGATTCCAGTCCAAGCTGCATGACACAGTAGAACTGACAAGACCAATATATTCTGGGGAGCTTAGTATGGCAAGATAAAAAGAAAAGTATTATTATATGTGAGAGATGTGTTAGGTGTGCGTAATATCTCAAGATGGATCAGATCCACGTTGCTTGGAAAGGAGCTGCTTTGATAGTTTACATATATCAACTTGTATCATTAAGCTTTTAACAATTTTTTGCCCATTCTTGAAATTTAAAATTTATTAAATTAATTTATAGTCTCTAAGAATTTATAGGTCAAAATTTGCAGTTGTATTTCTAGACTGCCTGTTCTCGTGTGACTTATTGGTTAATTTCTTTGTATCCTTTTGCGTTGTGGCATAACATGTTGATAAGAGGCCTGGCTTATGCTCATAGAAGGTGCACTAAAGATCATGATCTGGCCAAGTGACCTAGTGAAGCCATGGAAGCTAGTTGTTAGATAGGAATGTCATGCTGTGCAAAGCCTATCAGAGCTGCATAGTTGAGACAAGTTGTGGTGTCAATACATTGCATATGACTAGATGAATTGTAGCCTTTAAGCTCACTTGATCATGAAGGAGTGGGTTAGACTAGCAATTTGAGCCTACAACTGTTAAACTTGTGAGTTTGTTAACTAACTTTTGTTTTCGACTTTATTTGGATAAAACAAATCAACTTGCTTGTAAACTAGATATTAATGTAAACTCGTCTTAACTCGTGAGTTGACTTACTAAATTTATAATTTTATTCAAAAAAACATGTTAACATACTTGTAGACATGAACTTAATGCAAACTCATACTAACTCACATCTAATGTAAATAACCTCGATTGAATTGACATTTTTTAGGCAAGTTAGGTGAATTAACCCAAAAGAAAAAGAACACTAAAACTAGTCATGAATGGGTTCGTAATATACACTCCTTGAGTATGAGTGAAGCACTTCACCATCATTTCACCTTATCTTGCCAATGTATATAAATATATTCATAGTTTTTATCTATGTTTATTTATTCTTCTGGATTTTCAAAAATATAGAATTAGTATCACAAGAATTAATTGTTAGATTGAATGATTATATATTTATACATGAATTTTGTTGAAATATCTATTTTATGTACTATGGATTATGAAATACGGATAATTTTTTTTCTAAAATTAGTATAATTTGAATTGTATTTGAATAATTATTTTATTAATTGTATTTTTAATTTTGCCAATTACATATTTCAACAATTATTTAATAGCTAAAGTAAACTCACTCACTCTTACAAATTTACATTATAAGTTACAAATTTGCCTTTACTTTTCGAGTTTATTTAAAGTCATGAATTTGATAACCTTGTTTGATCCTACAAAACTCGCGTGCCTACTTGACATTTGTAATTAATATTTGGACCAACACGGTTCTTGCATCTACAACACGATCCAATGAAAAGAAGTAAAGTTGAGGCCAGAACTTTTGTTTTTGGACAGACGAGGCCCAGAACTCAAATTTGAACGTTCACTTTTCTAGGCCCAATTCATACATTCAAATTTGAACTCAAATTACTCATGAGTCATGACGAATGAGTGTGTGTGGGCTGGGCTAGAGCAGCTACTGGATTCCAGGCCCACTATTCACTAATACCCTGAAAAACAAAAACGTATAAAGAAAAAAAGTGCTTATGGTTCAACTCTACCCAAACCCTAATTACAGGCAGTTATATGGGCCGAGATTTGATTGGCATAGACGGATTATGTTAAATGAATTAAATGTAACAACCCGTCAATTTGTATGGATGAATCTAAAGAGACTTTTTTTCTATCAGGAAACATTAAAAAAAAAAAAGATTTAAATCATTTACCATAGAAAACTATTACATGGAAAATGCAATATTTTTAAAAGCCCTATTATTTTTGTGTAAGGAAAAAGTTACAGCATCACTCTTTTCAAGTGTCATCATATAAAAAATAAAAAAAATGGAAATTCTTTTGGTAAATATGCTACTGATGGGACAACGTTGCTTCTTACTAATTAGCCGCTTATTATATAGCACCCATTTCTTTTGTTTTGTTTTTTTTAAGGGGATGTTTCCAAATAAATATGTTTCAACAACAGTAGAAATAATTAAAAATAGAATTTAAGATGTTAGATAAAAATATTTAAGGATAGTTATGGTTCAAAGTTTATCTAAAAAATAGATTTTAGTATTATATTTTTTAAATAAATTTGTTCTATAAACTTTATAATTAAACTAAATGAGATTAACTTATCAATAATATCATGATTATATCGTTCTTAAATTTAAAAATAAATTTAAATTTAAATGAATATTGTACCAAATATTAGTTTTCATATTAATATTAACTTCATTATCTAAATACACATGAGAGATTTTTGTCAATCCATTTTTCATGTAAAGCGTCGCAAAGATATGGAAACAAAATATACTATCATTTAGCAAATAATGATAGTTTAATACACAACTCAAATGAGCATTTTTGAAGGTAAAAATGTTTATATGATAAGAAGCGTTAAAATTTATAACTATCAATTTATCAAAATTGTACATTTATAGAGCATTAGAAATATTATTTTATTCAACAACATTTCAATAATATTACAGAAATTTTAAGGGAAATTGTTCAAGTTTTAACTATAATAACATATTAACATTTGAATTTGAATATGTTGTACTGAGTTATTGTAAAACTAGTATTTACAAAAGTGTATCAAATTTATACATATATTAGATATAAAACATGTGTAGGCCTAATGGATTTAAATTAAAATATAAAATAATAAAATAATATGATCCAATCATATAAGATATATGTATAAATTCTAAAATATAAAAAATGTATGGGGCATCTTATACCATATATATTGAAGTCAAAAAAATTGAAGGGAGGCAAGTGCCTGGCCATAATCATAATTTTTTTAATTGAAGGTACTGTCACAATAATTTTCTACTTTTATTTATAAGGAAGAATCCTAATGTTTTACTTTATTTTAACAACTAAAAATTACCTTTCGATTATTCAAAAATAATTGTTAACAAAAATTTTATAGAAAATCTAATATTTTTAAACAATATAAATAGCTTGTATGCATTCAAAACTAGGCCGAACAAGTTATGCTACATCCTTGATCTTACATTTACTTTCATCTAGTATAAAAATTTTTTAAATAGATTCAATTCGCTCCAATGAAATAAATCAAAATAACAACATATAATGATCCTACATATATATATATATATATATATATAAGATATTGATTTTCAAATAAATCAACTCTTAATCTCAATGAGAATGCAAAGAACAGTCATTTAGCACTTTGTAACATTCTTTCAAAATCATGGTTGTCAAACTCGCTAGTTTGCTTACCAACTTTACGTGTTTACAATTTTATGAGAAGAAAATGAATCAACACACTTGTAAACTCGACTTAACTTGAGAGTTAACTTACTGAGTTTATGATTTTAACAAAGAAAAAAATGTGTCACCTCACTTGTAGACGTATACTTGATGTAAACCTATATTAATTCACATCTAACTTGAATAAACTTGATTATGTCAACATTTTGGAGGCAAATTAGGTGAATTAGTCCAAAGGAGAAAGTAGAATACTAAAACTAGTCATGAATGGGTTTGTAACCTACACCCCTTGAGTTTGAGTGAAGCACTTCACCATCATTTCACCATTTCTTTGATGATATATATATATATTGATAAGTCTGTAATTATGTTGTATTTGTATATGTTTTACTTAGGACTTATCATGTATTTTGGTTAAATTCTTTTAAAACCAAATAATGTTAATTTAATGAACTTTACGGATTAAACTATTTTGTTGCTTCCTTGTATTTAGTTTATCTAATTTCAGACTATTTTGATGGAAATTGCAGGAAAATTATTTTAAAGAAAGGAAGTAAGAGAATAGAGGCTTGGAAGAGAATGATTCAAGGATGTTTGGAAGTCATTCAGAAAGATTTGGAAGTTGGAAGAAGCCAAGAAAGAAAGTTGAAATGGTTTTCAACTTACAACAACAAACACTCAATTTTAACACCACATTTGGACCTATAAACATCATAATTTAAACAGTCATTTTATATAAAATTATAGATCTTGTCGAGAGCTTTCTAAAATGTACTCATTAGTTAAAATCTAATATAAAATCAAGAAGTTATGGCAAAAACACTAAAGATGTATCAATAAATATTATTCTGGTGTCAAGGCACTAAATGTAGTACAAAATCCAAAGATTTAATGCCAAGGCACTCGAACCTAGTGCCTTAGCGCCAGAACACAGCCTTGTTGAGGGTATTTACATAATTTAACTGGGAAGGTGCTATAAATGGAAAAAATTAGGGTAAAAGGAGAGAGCTAGAAGGTAGCAGAGGAAGAGCTAGGGTTTCAAATTTCTCTTTAGGAAAGCAAGAGGATCCTCCATTTTCTTGAGTTTCCAAGGTATTTTCTTATAAGGAAAGGCTAAGGTTGGTCTTTTTGGACCTTTCTTGGCTAAACCACCATGGATTCTTCCATGTAGGTCTCCTTCCACTCTTTTCATTCTTTGTTTTCTTTTTTTCATTTTTCTTTCCGTAATGTAATTTAGATTTAAGCTTGTTATAAGTTGCTGTGATGGATTTTTTTATAGATATTGAGTAGGGATTTATTAGTTTTGTATTCACATATGTTAAAAGAGATTATTTCTATTCTCTTGTGATTATTTGTTGGTTAATGAATATAGGTTGCTTCTTATTTGGGGCTTTTATATGTTTTAATCAATTAATATAATTGCAAGCGGATTGAATGGGTTCTGTTAATGAATTTCTTTGTAATCTTTTCTCATGGAATTAAATGTCCACAAGGTATTTGATAAAATGACCCATTGAGAATTTAAGTGTTTTTGTTTTAGATGTTTGGCGACAACCTCTAAGGCAAATTTATACTCACATTCACAATGATTTCTAAGGGCTTAAGGCACTTTAAGATTAGTATTCCTTAAATGTTTAGAAACAACCTTTAAGGGAGGCTAATGGTTTAGGTAGTGCAATTTTACCTAAATATTTAGAAACAACCTTTAGCTAGGTTGTGTTTGATGATTTGACTCTTGAAATTAATTCATTCCAAGGAATATTGCACTTAAATGTTTAGAGACAACCTCTAAGTATGACTGGAATTAGAGTTAAGATAACCTCAAAAAATAGGTTTATCTTTTTAGTGAGTTATATTATCCGGAAGTAGAATTAAACTATGTGAAACAAAGTTAAGAATGAATATGACAACTCAATTTATTCTTAATCCAACTTCCAATTAGCTTGATTAAGTGTCGTGTCTTGAGTCATTTATTTGTAGGACATGTTTGGTTGTTAGAATTGATACAATGAGAATGGGAATAAAAATAAGAATGGGAGTGGGAGTGGGAATAAGAATATTAAAATGCTATTTGGTTGGAAAGGAATGGGAATGGGCATGTCTCCCTTTACTTTGTTTGGTTAGTAGATTACACATGAGAATTAATTAGGCAGTGTGCATATTTTATTATATTATCCCTTATCATAAAAAAAAAAAAAAAAAAGGCAGACATTTATTTGAATTATTAATTAATAATATAATAATATATATTTAATAAATTAATAATAATTAAAAATAATAATTTAATAATTAATAATTAATATATAATATATTAAATAAATAATAAAATAATAATAATTGAATAACAAATAATTAATAAATAATAATAGATTAAATAAATAATAAATTAAAAATCATAATTTAATAATAAATAATTAATAATAACTTAAATAAATAATAATAAAATAAAAATAATAATTAAATAATTAAATAATTAATAATTAATAATAAATCAAATAAATAATGATATATTAGGGTTTTAATGTATCACAGGGGTATTTTTGTTTGAAAATTATTATAAATAAGGATATTTTGCCTAGTATATTTCATTCCCAAGAGAGTAGTTTGATTCTATTACTTCAACTAAGGAAAGAGCTCTCCCTTATATAAGGGTAAGTAGGCTCCCTAGGGAATAGGAATGGAGTCTCAATCTGTCAACCAAACATGGGAGTGGAAGACACTCCCATTCCCATTCCGATTCTCTCATATTGATTCCAACGACCAAACAGGACCTTAGTTTGGGCCCTTTAGAATAGTAGTTTAGCGTAGTTATTATCTTTGTTATACTCAAATCATTTCCTAGTGATTGGTTTATCTGGATTACCAGTGTAAATATGTAAATAATCACAACTCAGACTTTCATACATATTGTGTATGTTGATCAGCCAAAATTTAATTTTAAGAATAATAAAGATAACACATTATCCTTGTAGGAACGATACTAGATTTTTTAGATCCTTTTACAACAGTTTGACCCGTATATTTATGGTTCATCATATATATATATATATATGGATAATTTTTTATCTAAACTTATTTATTCTTCTGGATTTTCAAAAATATTATAGAATAAGTATCACAAGAATTAATTGTTATATTGAATGATTATTGTAATATTCATTAATTTTTTTTGAAAATTTATATTAGAGGAATAATTTTGTGAATATTTACCTTAGTTAGAGGAAGAAGACCATGTAATTGGGCATATATGTTGAAATGAGTCCCTTTTTGAATCATGGAGAAGTAGGGAAAAAGGAAAGTTAGTGAGAACTTATATATTAATTTAAGTAGCATTTTACATGAGAGTTAGGCAGACATAAGTGGCTAAGCTTTACCCATACATACTAAGGGTCTAAATTTGAACCCCATTAAATCCAAGTTTGATATTTTTGTGTTTTTCTCTAAAAATGACATATGTCACCATAAGTAAAATGACCTAAATACCCTTTATTTCTATTCTTTTTTCCCAATTCTCTCCTTCCTTCTTCATGTTTATGTTTGCCAGTAGAGTCAAACTCCTTCTATCTCAAGTGTATTTTAGCTTTATCAAGTGTGTTGTATCATCTTACTCTTCCCTCCTATGTATTCTTAGCCTTCTCTAATGAGTGTGGATGTGAAGGTTGCAAAAAAACTTAAGCCTTTCATTCGCGTTGGACTACTAGCAATTCTTTATCAAATTATAACTCGATTCCATAAGATTTCTACAAATTCTGATAAAGCTTTACTTACATTATGTATTTTGAGTGTTTCTCCCCTAATCTCAGCTTTTGATTTTGAGTTTTAGCCTTTAAATTTAGGAAAACCCTGTTTCAGCATAAGTAGCACGAACAATGATAGAAAAATTAGATATTTGGCTCAATTTAGGTGAGATATCTTTGAATCATGTTAGAGCTTTCTTTCATAATGCCATTTCAAGTTGTTGTCTTTTCATCTCAGCTTCTAATTTGGTGATTTAACCCTAAATTCAAAAGCCCCTTTTTTGGTGAAGAACATGTGAAGTGAATGTAAAAGTTCAAATTGGAGCTCGATTTGGAAGATTTTTGTGAGATTTGCTTGCAAGTTTTAATCTTAAGTAAGATTCTAACAATTCCCATGTGTTAATTTCAAGTTTTAATCATTGAATTAAAAACTTCTCTTTATTGGTAAGGAGTTTAAGTATGTAAAGTGGTGATATATGAAAAATTCTTAATCGTCTAGTATTATTGGACTTCAAGAAGAAGAACTTAGGTTGTTGGTAGTTATTCTTTATAGTGGTATGTCACTATGAGAATTTTTCTCAAGTTTATCTTAAATTTCATTCTGGAAAAAGGAAGCTTGATGAATAAAATTACAATGAAAGTGATTATTATTATTGAACAAATTACTTTAGTTATTATTAGTACAATGTTTGACCTAATACGTAATTTACATTTATAAGAAGCAATGAATGAGCTATTTAGGGCCAGTATTAATTTTAAATTATTTATTCAGATATCGATGATTAGCAAGTGTGTTTAATGTCATTTATATTGGAAATAACTTTACTAATGAAAAATTAAAATGTTAGCCTACTTTGAAGTCATAAACTTAGGGTAATTGTGTGACTAAATTGTTGGTCATAAAGGTAATTGAATTCTCAACTTGAGAAATGGTATGAACTTATGGGTATAAGGGCATTATCAAAATCTTGGAATACTCTTGATGCAAAGCATGGGTGTTGGTTGTTGTTAAAAGAATGAAAATTTGAACTTATGGACCATTTAGATTCTTGAAGTATTTTCAAAGTGTACATACATATATGGACTAGTTATGGCCATTATAATCGTTAAGAGGAGTGATCATAAAAAAAGAAATAAAGTATGGAAGCAATGAAGGAGGCCAATGCACTTGTAATTATATGATATGGGAATTGTCATTAGAATTTACCAAAGTTAAGATGCTTTTAAACATGGGACACTAATTTGTTTTTAAGGTCATAGCAGTTGCACTTTATCCAATGGGTAAGAAAGTGAGTTGTGTCTGCTCTATCTAGGTCAATAGATAACGCTAATTACGTGTGTTTTTTTTATGATTTTCTTACCTCTTTGCAAAACATATTTTTGATTCAGTATTCTGGTGCCAACGGACATGCTTCTTAAAGTTTTTAAATCTTAGCACTTTTGCATACTCTGAATATTTGGAAAACTTTGAATTTGATGGAACCATATTTAGTATTTGGTTATATTTCTAACTGTCCAAATTACTTTATTTTTTATACTCTAAAATATTTTAATCATACATTTTTTTGATTTTTGAAGTTATAACAGTTCAGAATTTTTGAACTCTTCTATTATGTTCCTTGAAGAATTCTAGTAATATTTTCATGAAATACCTCAATTATGTGATTATTATGTATTTTGATTTGTATATGAATGGGATTACTTTTATCTATTCATGGAATAATTTGATTTTGGATTTATGAAGTTATGATTTTCTAATTATGGATTCATAGATGTTAATAAACCTTTCGTGAAAATTCATCCAAAACAAGACCCCATGACTAACGGCAGTAGGCATTAGTCGTAGTGCACTATAATCTGTGTTATGATATGAGTGGGCAAATGTCTTACTATTATACTCTGTTTAAGGCTTAATGCCATCATTTTGATTATTCCAAGCTTAAAGTTTGTGATTCATATCATATATGTTTAGATTATGCTAACTTGAGCTAGATCTATATGGTTGGATTATGATGGTTTTGTTGGATGTCCCCGAATTTTCTATTTTGATTTGAATACCCTATGTTGAAATTAAAATGATACTTTTTTTTTCAAGATTTTATGTGAGGATTTATTTGTGTTTTCTTCATTCTGTTGTAATAATTATGAAAGGTGTTTGCTTTCAAAATAATATCTTGTTTGTCAAAAACTATACCATAGCATGTATGTCTCTTCTTTTTCATAATTAATATTATTTACTCACTGAGTTTTTACTCATCTCATACTATCTAACATATTTCAGATCCCATTGTCGATCCTAAACACCTACATACGAAGCAGGAGCTTACGAGATTTTTATTTTTGTGAGCCTTGTTATTGCAAGGGCAAGAGCTCCTCTTTTGTTGTAAATTTGTAATTAGACTTTGTGGCTCCCTTTTATACAAGGAAATGGTCTTTTTGTTATTGATTTGTTTATGGTTGGCTATTGTATATGTATATATTAGAGATTGAAGCTTTCTATCCTATTGTATGTCAAGTTTTTAGTTATAGAAATTTCAAGAAGTCTATATTTCAAGAAAGACTTTGCAGAAATTTCTACATAGGAGTTTAATTAATTCATTTTATGTTTATGTGTGTGTGTGTGTGTGTGTGTGTGTATGGATTCGTTTGGTCTTTTCTATCTGATGAAAATTTCTCACATTCAGCTAATTTTTATCTTCTTGAGGTGTACATTAGGCGTACGAGGGTAATGGTGACCTCATTCCCTATGTCGACCACGTCTTCTTGGTTGGGGTCGTGACAATTATATATCTATATATGAATGTTGTTGAAATTTCTATGTAATGTATTATAGATTATGAAGCATGGATAAATTTCTTTTGAAATCAATATAATTTCAATTGTATTTAAATAATTAATTTATTAATTACATTTTAATTATGTCAATCATATATTTCAATAGCTATTTAATAACTAAAGTAAACTTACTTTTATGAGTTTATATTATAAGTTTACGTTACGAATTTAACCTCTCTTTATAAGTTTGTCTAAATTTATGAGTTTGACAACCTTGTTCTCAACACAACATCTAGTTCCAAACCAATTCATTTAGTAACCCAATGGTGAAAATGTTCAAGAGTAACGTCCTTTCACAATATAACATCCCATTACTGGAGCAAAATTTTGTTAGGTGTTGTATATTCCAATCAGCATAATCGTAAACTATAAGGTTGAAAACATTACTAAAGGCAAAATTCCTTCTTGGTTGCGTCTATCATGAGAAATGGTGCCAAAACCAATCAGCTATTTAAGCTCGGAGGTGATCCCCTTTTTGTATTTGATAATCATTTTCCATATCCAAAATGACAATGAATGATTTAATAAATATAACAAGATGATTTAGATAACCATACTTACGATACAACTCATTGGTAAGAAAGGTAGAATTGTCATTATTGATCATTCACCAAACCCAAGCCAGAGAAGCTTTGTTAAACATAGGTCTTCCTAATACCTTGACCTTTATAGCCTTCGCTTTTGAAAATAATGATCCAATTCAACACATGAATGTGTGTCATTTATTCCTTGAATCCCCATAGAAAGTTTGGTTTTTTAACATCGACACTACAGTGAAAATAGTCAATGCTCTAAAATCGCCGCCATCATTTTAATTCACCCATATGCTGAAAACAATATGTTTTTTTTTGGAAATAATTCACATGTCATAGGAAACCGAAACTTGCGATTGCTCATTGTTACATTAATCAAATTTTTTATTTTAAAACTTTTTAATATCATGGACAGTGAGTCCCATGATGTGTCTGACATGTAAGTCCCTCATATATCTTTTTCATATGCTGCTTTTGTTGCATATATATATATATATATATATATATATAGGGAACGCAGATGACCCTGTCAAATTTTTTTTATATTATGTGATTTTTATTTTTTTAATTTAAAATTTGAAACATTATAAATTTTATAATGTTAGAATTGTTCGTAAAATGCGTAATGCTTTATATTTTAAGAAATTTTTATTTAGAGAGATGTAATTTATCTGTATATATAAATTTATAATTCCATAATTTCATAAATTTTTAGCGAAGTACAAATATGTAATTTAATTATGAAAATTCATCATTAAAAAATTTTGCTCTAAATTATTAAGATTTCGTTATGTGACCTATGTGACAATTTATACTTATTTAGAGCTTTTGTAGGGTTATGAGTAAATTATAGTTTCTCAAATCTAAAAATTTGTTTGTTCTTTATTAGATTTGAGTGTCTTTTTCTATTTTGTAGATTGTCTCAATATTACATATAAACTTCTTCATATTACCAATATGATAGAACAACTTTTAAATAAATATGTATTAAAATATAAAGTATTAGGCAATTTAAGAACTAGTCTAATATTATAAAAATTATAATATTTAATGAGAATGCAGTTTATATATATATATATATATATATATAAAGTTATAACTTTATAATTTAACGATTTTTTATTGAAGCACAAAAATATAATTGTTTTTGGATATAAGAATCAAATGATATGAAATTATATTGTTTAGATTAGGTATATTTAATAATATATTGAAGTCAAATTATATGGTGCGGATACTGCAAAGTACAAGCATTTTTTAACACTTATATAATATTAATTAAACTTGAGAAAAATAAGTAAATAATTGAAATGTATAAAGTAATGTAATTTCTTCACAAAGAGGATACAATTATATAACTGTATAAAAAAATTTAGCTAATAATTTTTTCAATAAAATTCACTAAATTATAAATTTATAACCTAATATTAGAGTAAAATACCTTTTGGTCCTTTATTTATCATAAAATTATCATTTTGATCTCTCACTTATTGAAATACCCAAAATGATATATATACCTAAATGTTTAGAAACAACCATTAGATAGGTTGTGTTTGATGATTCAACTCTTGATCTTAATGCATTATAGGGAAGATTGTACTTAAATGTTTAAAGACAACTTCTAAGTGTAATTAGAACCTGAATTACAATAACCTCTTAAAACAGGCTTGTCTTTCTAATGAATTAAATTATCTGGAAGTGGAATTAAACTATGTTAGTGAGAGATTAATAATGAGCTTGATAACTCAATTTATCCTCACTCCAACTCCCAATTAGCTTAATCTAGTCTAATGTCTTAAGTCTTTTTTTCTTTTTATTTAAAGTCTTAGAGTTTTCTGGGTGCTAAATTTTATGTTAAAATTTTTTCATTGATTCTTAGTGACTGGATTTATTTTCGCCACTAGTGTAAATATTTAAATAACCACACTAATCCATACTTTTGTACCTATTGTGTATTTTGATAAGCAAAATTTTAATCTTAAGAACAATAAAGATAACACATTATCTTCGTGGAAATGATATAGGCTCTTTTAGATCCTTTTACTACAATTTGACCCATATACTTGTAGTTCATCATTTTCTTCCTCTCAAATTAATTTCGTCTCCTCACTTGCCCTCGTTCTTCCTCTCTAATGAGTAAGGGTGGAAACAACAAAGAAGAACATGAAAAGGAGAGGCATTTGGTATGAGGAGCGAAGCAATGGTACGAAGGTAATTTCTTATTCTTCCTCCTCTTTCTGTTGACCCCTGACGTTGGTTTGTATGATGGAACTTGATTCTTAAATTTAAAACCGACTATGAAATAATTGTGCAAAATTTAGAAGGATCCTTAACTAATATTCAATGAATGTGTGCTTGAAAGAGTTAGGCTTGTATCACATAGTGTTTAGATGGAAAAAGTTGCAAATGTATTTTGTTGATACTTAAACTATTATTCAGTAATACTTGCTTTTGTAATGATTTTGTGGCTATGGCATTTTAGAGGAAATATTTGATCATGGATAGGATAAACTCCAGGTAATCATAGTTTTCCCTATATATGTTTGAAACAAATTTTAAAAGAGCTAGACTCGGTTAGGCTCGGTCTCATGGATCTAGCTCGACTATATATTAAGCCTGACCAAGTTGAGCTAAGACCTAGGTTTAAAATGTGGCACATTTAAATATTTGGGCAAGCCTTTGGTCTAGTGTAAACTCAACTGAGCCCCATCTATGTTCACTCTATCTGTAATGGACCATTTTGAAACTTTTCAAACTTCAGTAACCAATTTGAAATAATAAACAATGATAAGAAACCGTAGTATTATTCTAACTAATATATTTTATGAGAGAGATCTTTTCCTTATTTTTCCCATCTTACCTCTCCTTTTTTCTTGTCAATTTCCTTATTTACCATAGCTTTTATTTGAAATTTCCATGTTTTTGTTGCCATTGGCAATCTTATAACTGGCATATGGGCATTGGGCTGTCATTTGATTACAAATAGGGAGTTTTGAGCTTGCGTCTTTAATTACTCACCCATGCGAGTTGCATGCATTGCGTCTATGGTTACTTACGCTCGCTAATAGTGAATTTCGTTGACAGTTACTTCCTTTTGTGAGTACGTGTTCATATCAGTAGTTACTTACTCTTTGCTGTGTGTTCTATGTTTGTATTCTGATATTTTCTATCTAAATGCTTTCTGCTATATTCTGACAATTGATTTTCATACTGATCACTTTATTTATGTTGTTTACAAAGTTAATTCATAATAAATGATTTGATTAAACTGTGACATGAAGACTTTATTGATAGATACCATATTTCTTTGATTTTATTAACTATTAATATTAATTTAAGTATGCTTGTTGGACCATTATTGTAAATTCTTATTTTAAAAACAACTCCAATTGCCATGGCTTGTCTTTTCATAACGTAGTATTATTTACTTATTCCATCGTTGATCCTTGTATCTTCTAATTTCTAATTGGTCAATTTAATTTGTTCATTGGTAGTCTTGCTGTGAATTATATGTTTCTTTTATTATATCATTTGAGTTATCTGTTGCTTTTATCTAAATATATAAATATGATTTGTGAACTTCAATATCAGTACCAGTTTGCTTAATCAAAAGGAATTCTATAAGAAATAATATATATTATACTTCAAACTACTTAAGTTTCAAACTTATGCAGCTACCATATGTCATTGTTTGAATAAAATAAAGAAAAAAGGAGTACAATTATTCTATGGCTACATGTGTAGATTTTGTTTCAACAAAACCAACTATATTAAAGTGCATTACTAATTACGATTGTGAGAATTCATTTATTCATAGATACTATAAATAGAGTAAGTTAAATTAAAGACTAAAAAGAAGAAGGTTCGAGGTTGAACGTGCAAATTATATTATTACACCAGGTTCATATCTAATTCATAACTACTTGGAGGATAGAAAATATGGTTTGAACAAAGGTGAGATTGAGAACTACAATTGCAGCAGCTCTTGAAGTGGCTTTTATAATGTGCAAAGGATTTTTATAGAACTCATTCAATTTCATGTAGATATTCCAGTATTCAAAATTGGAACTTGATTGAGTGACTTTTTTATTAGACCTTTAAATACTTTAGCAACATCATTGGTATCACCAAGATGATTGTGGATTATTTTATTATTAATGAGGACCTCCACATATTTATTTAAGTTGATTAGGCAATTCAATACATTAACATAGTAAGTGATGTAACTGATAACAACATTGCTCCAAAGCTATCATATTGTGAAACAAAGTTTCAATGCTACCTTCCCCTAAAATCTGTGGGATCTCATGAACATGCCCTTTAAACATCAAGTCCAGTAAGCACTTCCTTGTGCAACTTTTGAACTTCACTCCTGCTTTTTGTAACTTGTTTACACTGTATGAAACAAGATCTCCTTTAACCTGGTAAGTGAAATAATCTAAGAAGATCAACGATGTGCTTTATCTCAGCATTGGAATGAGCCTTTAACCCTTGTATGTTAAAATATTTAAAGAAGTCTTATGTGAGCTTAAGAAATGAAGGGATGTCACCACGAACGGCAAGGGGAAATGCCTTATCGAATAGACCTTCAAGTAAAAAGAAGGGAAGTTAATTCTCAAGTGAGATTAGATCATCTAAAGTACTTTCCAACCATGGTTCTGATATGTTAAGGATATTCATGAATAGTTCAATTATGAAACCACCGTATACTTACATCACGTTCACAAGTTCCCTCTAGTTAAGCTTGATGTCCTCTGAGTAAGAAGCACAAACTAATTATTTACCATAGTGACAAAATTATGGTTCATGCTAGAAACATCTATAAATGTGGCTTAAATAATTGAATAATTAGCATTAGAATAAACTAATTATTTAGTTTAGGGATATTTAATTTTGACCTTTAAAAATTAATAAATCCACCAGTTAATTCTAAAAAATATTATAAAAATACAGCACGTTAGTTCTTTTTGGCTTGTTTAGATCATTTGATAAAGAATACACATACAACGAATTGTTCAAGTGGTGGAAATATTTTTTTATACGATATTTTATTAGTAGTTATAAACTGCATCTTATTTTTATTATATAAAATGCATTTACCATCATTGAAATTCAACTTGTAGACTTTTTGAATCAACTAACCTGCACTAAGATAAATTTTATATAAGGTATGAAACATAAAAAAAAAAATTCATGAATCAACTTACACGATAATTAGAAGATCCCTATATTAAGGACTTTGATCATGATCATTCTTTTTATCTCTATCATTTATGGATATACTTATTTTTAACTGAAAAGCTTGCTTAAATATTTGTTCAAATCTTTGTGTCTTTTCTTATGTCCTAAGAGAGATCCTATTAGCTCCATTAGGAAAAGTTTTGATAAATCTTTGGCTTCTTGCAGTCACCATATGATTAAATTTGACTTCTCAATAATTTTTAAATGATCTTCTTATATTCTATTGTGTTTCTATGACTTTTAAATTGATTAATAATGTTATTGACACAAGTGAATAATGCTTGAATTGTTTCATTTCCTTCATTAGTAAAGTAACAAAATCTTTTCATAAAGATTAAAGCTTAATATCGATTACCTTATAATGATTCTCTAAGATCTTTTATATCTCCTTTGCTATCCTAGCATTCATGTTTATGGAAAAAATTATGTTACTTACCCCTTGTTGGATAAAGAGTAAGACTCTTACGTCCTTTTGCATATTTTGTTTGTATTCTATTTGCTTCATAGTTGTCTATGTTGCTTGCTCTTTTGAGATTTGATTCTTGAAATCTTTCAAATACTATATTCCACAAGTCTTGTGAGAAAAATAATATCTTTATTTTTATACTCCAAAAATCATATGCTTCTCAATCACATACAAGGTCAGAAGCTTGGGCGTAATTGAAGGTAGAAAGGTTAAGAGGTAAAAGTGTAGGCTACAAGACTTAAGATACGACATGTACGGCGACAGCGTAGCTTGGATTTCTAGAACAATTTGCTACACAACTGCCTTATGCATCCAACTGATCAACTCCTATATATACTAGTGAAAGTTGGCGGCAATATTCCTCTATATGATCGACTCACTTTTTATTTTTTAATTTTATATGTTTGTTTCTATTTTTATTGTATCTATTTCATAGCTTCATTTTCTGCTGCATATTGGATTTGATTGATGGCTTCATGGATAATTTTTTTTTTTTGGGATTATATTGCTGTAATTGCTTTTAGAAGTTCTATTTCTCAAATGATCTTTACTTTTCAAGGAAGTAATATACTCGAGAAATAAATGGGTCATTTACAAAATAGTCATTTAAAGTGATAAAACATGCTTAATTCAATGGTTAAAAGATTCCGTAGTATAAAACCTTGTGGGAAAAGAGATTGTAAAGAATTAGGTAAAAAATGAGAATGATAAGGAAATAATTTTTCTTTGAAAAAAGCTTTAGTTGAATTAAAGATTCTCTAGAAGACAAAGAAGTTTTTTTCACTTTTTTCACAATTTTTAATTTCATTTGATATGTGTAACATTCCAAAATAACCATAACTAGAGATTTAATTTAATTAGAGATAAAAGTGTAAATATCATAAAATAGGTCATATGAAATGGAAAAATTTTCTAATCAAAACGCTAAATGATTTTAAGAATAACTTTAATGACATGAATTAAATTTCATTATGCATATTTTATATAAAACGAAATAAAAGTATAGTAAGAGGGAGGGACTAATATGAAAGGTAAAGATATTAGCTCTATATTTCTAACTTTTTTTTATATAATTTTGTGTCGGCCAGCCCACAAATTAAATTAAATTAAAATGTCAGAATTAATACGTGGGCCTATATGAAAAGAAGATATCCGACAAGAATTTAATCAAATTTATTTTATGAAGTAGTTGAAAGTGATATTTTATAAACAAAATAAATGATTAGTTCTTAATTGTACTATATTTGCGTATGAGCTTTTTGAGCTTGGTACAATGAAAAAAGTTTTTCTTAATAAAATCCCATAATAAAAAAATATTACAAACAATCTTAATAAAAATATCTGAGCCTGAGCATATTTCAAAAGGGCGTCGGATGGATCAAATTCTCCATGCATATATCAGTAGCTATATTCGTGAACCTTGCCTATTATAGCTAACCCACTGTCATGTGATAATACAACAACCATATTCTGAGTAAATAAATTGATAAAAAAAAAAAGTAAATAAAAAGTGAGAAAATATAGGTAAACCCATTTAAGCCCTATTTTCCCATTTAAATTTAGATAAAATAATAATATGGGTAATTGAATATTGAATCAATAATATGGGTTAAAGTATAATAAAAAGAAGGAATAAATAGCTTTATTCAATAATTAAAATTGAATATTCATCTAACAGTAAAACAATAAAAAAATTTTGAAATATATTGAATGTTCATTTAACAATAAAACTATTTAGATTGAATATACATTGAAATATTCCTAGGTGAGTAAATTATTTTTTTTCAAAGAACGCTGTCCCAAATCACTCAATAAAGTATTTAGCAATAAGACTACTTGTTGCATCAATATTCATATTATTATTTGTGGATGGAAGATACCGAACTTGAAATTTTCACCGTATAGCTTCATAACCATTGCAAATTGTTTTCACTGTTAAAAATTTTACCCAGATTTCAAATTTCTGGCTAATCATATATACATAAAATATATTGCTGCATCAGTTTTTTTGAATATGGCTGCAGTATTATCACGACAGTGGGTTAGGTACAACAGTCAAGGTAATTCTATATAGCTAGATAGATTTCGCCGAGAAGAGAGCCTAGATATTAAATATAGATTTACGTAAAGAACTCGGATTTTATTATATGGGGTGCACATTTCACGAATACATGAAGCTCCAAAGCATTTAATTTTGATGGTTTGAAGTTGAGTTTGAAAATTTATGCATGAAGCACGTGATGAATTCTTAATTATGTTGATAAGTCTTAGCTATGTTATATTTATATATTTTTTATTAAGTATTTTAAATAAATTTTTTTTAATTCAGTAACCAAATAATGTTCATTATACGACTTTTATAAGTAAAACTATTTGGTCAATTCTTTATATTAAATTAATTTAATTTTGAATTGTTTTGATGGAAAGTTCAAAAAAATTGTTTTAATAAAAGATAAAAGGAATTGGAGATATGAAAGGGAGGTTTTTACAAACATTTTGGCCTGTTTTAACAGCTCTGCTTTTGTGAATATGATTTTTAGTTACTGACTCTCCCAAATTGCATGCTTTATGTTTATATTCCAATAGGTTATGTTTATATGCTTTCTACTATATTCAAAGAAATGATTTTCATATTGATTACTTTATTAATGTTGTTTACAAAGTTAATTCATAATAAAAGATTTGATTATATTGTGACATGAAGACTTCATACATAAATACCATTTTTGTTTGAATTTGTGAACTATTAATATTAATTCAAGTATGCTTGTTGAACCATTATTGTAAATTCCTATTTTCAAGAACAAAAAACTCCCATTGCCATGGTTTGCTGTAACATAGCTAGTATTATTGTTCTAGTTTCATCGTTTATCCTTGTATCTTCTATTTTCTAACTAGTCTATTTAATTTGTTCATTGGTTGTTTTGCTGTGAATTATGTATTTATTTTATTTTATCATTTGAGTTATCTTTATACTGTATTTGCTTTTATCTACATATATAAATATGACTTGTGAACTTCAGTATCAGTACTAGTTTGACCTTAAGAATACATTGAATAGAAATAGAGTAGAACATGAAACTTCCTAGTATAAACTATAGAAGCAGAAAGCATATGATCATTAAGGAACAAACTACATTATGACTTTTATAAACACTTTTCTTAGTCATATAAAAAGATATCACCAACGTTGAGGGCAAATTAATAGCATTACTTAATTAAAAGGAATTCTATAACAAATAATATATTTCAAACTACATAAGTTTCAAACTTACGCAGCTATCAAATATCATTGTTTGAATAAAATAAAGAAAAAGGAGTACAATGATTGTATGGCTAGATTTTGTTTCAACAAAACTTGATATATTAAAGTGCAATACTAATTAGGAGTGTGTGAATTCCTTTATTCATAGATGCTATAAATTGAGTAAATAAAATTAGAGACTGGAAAAAGAAAGTTCGAGGTAGAACAAGCAAATTATAGATTAGTAAATGTTAAAATGTATATAAGCACTACTTAAGGATAGTAAATACAGTTTGAACAAAGGTGAGAATAAGAAGTACAATACCAGCAATAGAAGCAACAGTTTGCCAAGGTGTCTGGCAGTAATCACGTCTCAAAGTGGCCTTCAACCTATGCAGAGGACTTCTACAGAACTTATTCAACTTTAAGCTAACGTCTAAGTAATTAGAATTGATACTTGATCGAGTGATATTTTTCAAGAGACCATTATATACTTTAGCAACATCATTAGTATCACCTAGACCATGGTGGATTATTTTATTATGAATGAGGACCTCTACATCTTTATTTGAGTTGATTAGGCAATCCAAAACATCAACATAGTCAGTGATGTAAGATTCCTCAGGATAATGGCATTGCTCTAAAGCTATCATATTGCGAAACAAAGTTTCAGTGCCATCTTCAACTGAAATCGGTGGAATCTCAAGAACATGCCCCTCGAACGTCAGGTCTAGTAAGCATTTCCTTCTGCAATCACTGAACTTCACTCCTGCTTCGTGTAACTCATTGGCACTATATGGAAGAAAATCTATCTCTCCATATGGATACCTTGCAGGTTTCTTTTCCGGTAAGTAAAATAGTCTAAGAAGATCAGTGAAGTGGTTTATTTCAGCATTTCGATTAGGCTCTATATTTTGCGAGTTAAAATGTTCAAAGAAGTCATATGTGAGCTTAAGAAATGAACCATGAAAGTTACGGCAAAATGCCTTATTGAATAGCTCTTCAAGAAAAAAGAAAGGAAGTTGATTCTCAAGTAAGAGTAAATCAACTATAGTATTCTCCAACCATGGTTCTGATATGTTAATGTTCATGAATAGTTCAATTATGAAACCTGCATCTACTAATATCACCTTCATAAGTTCCCTCTTGTTGAGTTTGACCTCCTCCGAGTAAGAAGCACGAACACATGGTTCTAAATCTTTAACAAAGTTGGTCAAATCGGCCAAATTTGTTCTAGCTTTTTGTTTAAATCTTTTGAAGAATAGTTGTTTCACTCTTTCCATGTCTTGCAACCTCACATTTCCATAATGAAAGGGTCCAATTGAAACAACTGTTGGAGTGTAATCTTCTTCTTTTAGATTACGAATCTGACGAGGGACCCTATAGATACAACAGTTAGATGATGGAGGACCATCTTCACAATGCTGAATTATTGCTTCAATGTCAATCCTCACATCATCTTCTATCTATCAAGGCAATCAGCAATTTTATAAGAGAAATAGAAAAAGGGAACATAGGCTTCCAAAATGAGAAACTGTGTTTTACTTAGTAACTGATTAATTTTGCATTTCTCATATTCATTTCTGTTTCAATTATTGGGAAAAAAAAAAAAATCAAAATTTTGACATATAGCTTAATGGTGCAACGCAGTTCATTAATTCTAATTGATTCTTACTAGCGACAAAATTATGATTCATGCTAGAAATACCTGCAAATGTGGTTTGAATAATTGAATAATTAGCATTAGAATAAACTAATTATTTAGATTGGGGATATTTAATTTTAGCCTTAAAAAATTAATAAATATACCAGTTAATTCTAAAAAATAATATAAACATACTATACGTTAATTGTTTTTGGCATCTTTAGATCATTTTATAAAAAATATTACTATACAACAAATTGTTCAAGTAGCGGAATTATTTTGTTAGAGGCTATTCTAATAATAGTTATAAACTACATCTTATTTTTATTAAATATAATGCATCATTGAAATTCAACTTACAGATTTTTTGAATCAACTCACCAACACTTCACAAATTTTATATGAGGTCTAAAACATAAAAAAAATCATGAGTCAACTACGATAATTAGAAGATCATCTATTTTGATAACTTGGACTGTAATCATTCTTTTTATCTCTATCATTTTTGGATACTTATTTTTATTGAAAAGCTGGTCAAATCTTTGTGTTCTTTTCTCATGTGCTATGAGAGATCATATTAGCTCCAAAGTTTTGATAAATCATTCACCATATAATTAAATTTGGATGCCATGTACTCATTTTAAGTGTATCAGTACACTCATTTATAATAAAAGAACATAATTATAATAACATTAATCCATAAAATAATAATATTACAATTATGTTGCTACATTACGTGCGCTTAAGTTGTAAATTTACAAAATATTTTATCTTAAATTTGACATATCAGTAACTTTTGAATGAATTCTTATATTCTATGGTGTTTACGAGGCCTTTAAATTGATCAATAATATTATTAACACAAATAAATAATGTTTGGATTGTTTCGTCTTCCTTCATTAGTAATGTAACAAAATATTTTTATAAAGTTGAAGTTTAATAGTAATTACCTTATCCGAATTCATATATTGACTCTCTAAGATCTTCCATGCCTCATTTGCTGTCGTAACATTCATGATTTTGAAAAAAATTCTGTTGCTCACACCTTGTTGGATGAAGTGCAAGGCTCTTGCATTGTTTTGCATATTTTGCTTATACTCTGTTTGCTCCATAACTGTCCATACTGTCTTCTCATATGAGGTTAATTCTTGAAATCCTTCAACCACTATATTCCACAATTCATGTGAGACTAATAATGTCTTCATTTTTATACTCCAAAGATGATATGCTTCTCCATCAAACGTAGGAATATAAGCTTGGGTGTAATTGAAGGTAGAGAGGCTAGAAGTAGAAGTGTAGGCCATAAGGATTAGTAAGGTGTAAAAGTATGGTGACAAGGTGGGTTGGATTTCTTGGCACAGTTTGCTGCACAAGTGCCTTACGCATCAAACTGATCAACTCCTATATATACCGGTGCGTGCTGGTGGGAATATTCCTCAATATGACCAACTCGCTTTGTTTATTTTTTTTTGTTAATTTTTATGTTTGCTTCTATTATCATTATATCTGTTTCATAGCCTCATTTTCTGCGGCATATCGGATTTTTTTTTTTTTTATAAACATATTGGATTTGATTGATGGCCAGTAGAATTAAGGCTCACATATTAAATTTCCTTAAATATGAATTTAATTAAAACTGTCACAATTTAATACGTAGTGACAAAAAGATATACGACAAAACCTAGGACACTAACAGCAGCCTCTTATCAATTCTGTGCTCGTTCTCGCGCGGTGAAATCTATCTAGCAAACCTAACCCACTGTCATGTCATTATACAACAATCAGATTCGAAGAAACTGATGAGTCTGTTCCAGAATTTTGGGGTCCATATGATATGACAAGAAAGGAGAGGTCACCTGCAGTGGAGAGTTTTAATGCAGATTCTGCAGAATACTCATTACGGCCGTTCATTGCATCGAACCGTGACCATACTGCCACGTCATCAATTCTTTTTTGGTTTTTAAAACTAATCCCTGCTGTGCAAATCAGTCGGGGAGTAAAATTACTTCTTCCATCAATCGTCTTCTTCATATCGCTCCAGGGTGTTCTCTCTTCCTCTGAAGCTTGTATTCTATGAGAAGGAAATTACAGTTTATGAAGCAAAAGAAGTTGATATTATCGGTTGAAGTTGGGTATCGTCTAATGCCTTTGATAATTTTTTGTGGATTTTTGTTATCCATATTTAGCTTGTCATCAATGCTGTTTCTCCTGAATCTGCATATTATTGAGGCAACATTACGATTACTTAATGAATAACCTTTAACCCAAGCATGTTTTATTACCACAAAAGGTTAAAACTCATGCTCCCACCATCACAAAGGGAAGGAATCACAATAGGAAGATATTCGCTTTACTCCCTCCTATCCCATTGCACCCCAGACGGCGCCGTTACGTATTGCAGTATTAGAAAATAAAATAGGAATTGAATGACGTGGCGCCATGATATCCCTTCGATGAAACATCGGTCTTGATGTGTGTACTGTAGAATCTGCATTAGAACACTCTACTGCAGGCGATCTTCTAGATATGCGACAAAATCCAGGACACTAGCTGCAGCCTCTGGCACGTGAACCTTGCCTATTGTACCTAAACCTTGCTAATATCTTGCCTATTGTACCTAACCCATTTCCATGCATAAATGCATATATATTTAAATGCATATATGATTAGCAAGGAATTTGGAATCTTGATAAGATTTTCAGCAGTGAAAATAATTTGCATATTAGTTAAATAGAGCATTTATATTTTATTAGGTGGGTTCACATTTTGTAAAAATATACTATATGTAAAACTTAAAAATATTTAATTCATGCATACGTGAGTCGTGTGATAAATTATTTGTGCTATATTTATATATGTTTTTATTAAGAAATCATATTTTGAATAAAATGGTTTTATTTATTAGTCAAATAATATTAACTTCACGTATTTTAAAGATTAGATTATTTAGTTGTTTTTTATATTAAATTTTTATAACTTCAAATTATTTTGATAGAAGGTAATTGTTTTATTAAAAAGAAATGAAGATTAAGACGAATTAAAGAACAATATTCAAAGATGTTTGAAAGATTTTGGAAGATGAAGGAATAAAGGTCATATGGTATTCAATTTTAAATGATAAACATTTTAACTTCAAATCATTTTTGAACCCATAGTCAAGAGGTTGAACATGGTCGTTGAGATATTTCTACTACTGAATAGTCATTGAAACACAAGATAATATTAACATAAAATGAATGGTGTATATTTTATATGAAAAGGACTAAAAGTAAAATTAGTAGTACAAATATAAAATAAAAGAATATTATGAGGGTAGAAATAATTCCTTTAACTTTTTTTAGCATTTCATATGGAAGAGATCCCATATATTAAATTTGAATTTTATTAAAGTAGTTAAAATTTATTATGTGAAGTGTAACATTCCAAAATATATGTAGCTAAATATATATGATCTTATTAAATGTATAAATAATAGTAAAGCCTCTTAATTAAAATCTAAGATGATTTTACAAATAATATTAATAAAATGAAATAAATTTTATAATATATATTTCATAAGAAAGAAAGAAATAAAAAATATAATTTGCGAAAGCAATTATAACATTAACACAATTTTAAAAATTGAGACTGTCGGCAGAAGATGTGTGAAATAGTACGGCCTACGTTTTAAAAAAAATTTGAAGAAGTGGGCCTACGTTTGAAAATAATTTCAAGAAGTAGGGTCTACTTTTGAAATTAATTGTAGCAGTGGGGTCTCCTATCATTTAATGCGAAGCATTCTGCCACTACATTGCACGCACGTTCTTCATTTTTCGAAATTAGAGAAAATAAAGAGAGATTTAACCAGCGGAAGAAGTCAGATTTTGATTGCAAAAGTAGAACACTCTAATTTTTTACTACATTGTTTGTTTAGAATTATATTATTAATATATTTTAGTATATTTTATTATGTATATATTTAATTAATTCAATTTATTTATAAATTGATATAGTATAACTTTTAAAGATAGATTGAATTTTAAAATTTTTAAATTTATTATAATAATAAATTAATCAATATTATGATATAATAATGATCGTAAAAATAATACAATAAAGTAATTATAAGTATGAGATAGTAATTATAAAAAAATCAAATATATATTTATGTATTAAATTATATAGTCTAAATTAATATTTATAGTTCTTATAATATGTAAAATAATGTTTATATTTTTGAATAAAATATATAAAATTTATAATAAAATATATTTAATAAGAAAGAAATAAATAAAAAATAATATAATTTGTGATAGGAATTATAATATTAACGCAATTTCAAAAATCGAGACTATCAGCAGAAGATTTGTGAAATAGTATGACCTACGTTTGAAAATAATTTGAAGAAGTGGGCCTACGTTTGAAAAACTTTATAGAAGTGGAGCCTACATTTGAAAATAATTTCAAAAAGTTGGGCCTACTTTTGAAATTAACTAAAGCAGTGGGGTCTCCAATCATTTAATGCGAAGCATTTTGTCATGAGCTATGAGAATTTAAATTTATTATATTTTAAAAAATCTCAATTATTATATTTTTATTAAAAATTTAAATTTGAATATATATAAAATAATTTTTAATAGTATTTTAAAATTTATATTATAAAATTTTTATTCAACGATTTAAATTTTATTAAATTTATATATATTTAAAATTTTAAATTTATCAAATTCAAACCCCCATATAACACAGATGTCCTAAGTATGGTATTGTCAATATAAAAAAAATTAATTATGTATTTGTGTATTAAGTTTTATAATCTAGATTAATACTCATAATTTTTATAATATGTAAAATGATTCTTATATACTTTGAATAAGATACATAAAATTTATAAACTCACCTAAATTAATTAACATTATTGGTAAAAATTATGATAGGAACAGAGGAATACAAGCTATCATATTTAAAAATATATTCTCCTTTGTTGTTTGCATTTACATAAGAGAATGATATAAGCTTTGTGTTAACATAAACATAACTATGTTTTGTATAACTTAATTTATAATTTTAAATGAATTAAATCTAACAGCCTGTCAATTTGTTTGGGTGAATCAAAAGAGAGGCTTTTTTTTCTAATCAGGAAACATTTAAAAATAAAACCAAGATTTAAATCCAGTACTGTAGAAAAATATTACATGAACAACGCAATATTTTTAAATCAGCATCACTATTTTTAAGTTTCCCCGTATTTTTCATATAAAAATAAAAAAATGGAAGCCCAAAATTGTTTTGAAAAATATGCTAGTGATGGAACGACGTTGCTTGTTACTAATTAGCCACTTATTATATAGCACCCAAATCTTTCTTTCTTTCTTTTTTTCTTTCTTTTTTCAATAGGGAATGCTTCCAAACAAATATGTTTCAACAACTGTTAAAAAAAAGATGAAAAATAGAATTTAAGATGTTAAGATAAAAATACTTAACAATAGTCATAGTTTAGAGATTACGATTTAGGTTTTGACTTAAAAAGGGAACAAAGAAAATTTTATTTCAAATATTTTATTCTGTTTTAAAAAAAAAAAGACTTTAGTATTATATGCTTTAAATAAATTTATTTACTTTAAGCTTTTGAATTAAACTAAACAAGATCAACTTATTAATAACATTATGGTAATATCCATCTTAAACTAACAAAACAAGAAAACTTAAATAAGCTTAGTACCAAGCGTTACTTTCATATTAATATCAACTTCTCTATTTAAATAGGCAAGAGGGTATTTATATTAACACATTACTCATGTAAAGTATAACAAATATACAAAACAAAATATACCATCATTTAGCAACATCACGATACACAACTCAAAAGAGCATTTTTGAAAGGAAAAAAGTTTATCTGATAAGCATAAAAATTTATAACTACCAATTTACAAAAAAATGTACATTTATAGAGTATTATAAATATTATTTTATCCAACAATATTTCATCAATTTTATAGTATTTTTAGAGACAAATGTTCAAATTTTAGCTAAAATAACATATTGTCATTCAAATTTAATTATGTTCTACTGAGTTATTCTAAAACTATTATTTACAAAAATATATCAAATATATACATATATTAAATATAAAACACGTGTGGGTCTAATAGATTTAAATTAAAATATCAAATAATATAAAATAATATGATCCAATCATATAAGATATGCTAGTAAATTTAGTGAGTTAAAAAAATATAAAAAATGTGTGAGGCATAAAATTATAACATATTACTATACACATTAAATTAAAAAAAATTGAAGGGAGGCAAGTCCCCGTTGTCTTTTATTATTATTATTTTTATCAATAAAAGGTCATGAAACGCTAATACTCAGAGAAAACTATGGAACAGAATTGGCAAAACAAGATGACACATGGAAATGTTGATCTTTGAAATGCCTTATTCATTTGCTTCTGCCAGACCGTGATGATGTTGAGTCTTTTAAATCTTTTGATCTAGTTTTCTAAGTCTTCACTAAGAACCTCTAGATGTCCCGTAAGTGATCTCGATCTTGAAAAGTTTTGTGTCCTTCTTGTCCATAAAGTAGAGATCCAGATTTTCCAAGCTAAGATTAGGCCATTCATCATTTCTTAAAATCCAGTCCAGGACAAATCTTGTTGTACGAAGGATAAGAATAGTCTTTGCCATGTTTAATCTATCATTCCATGCCCAAGATTTGAGGTGGCTAACACAGAAATAAACAGATATAATGGGCAGACGCTCCCTTTTGGTTTTATTGGGCTTTCTAAACCAACTGATGATCTTCCATCCAGTCTCCCCGCCGTCAATCATATATAGCTTTTCCGATGGTTATAGTGTACAATAATATTAATTGAAGGTACTGTCACAATATTTTTTATACTTTTATTTAGAAGGAAAAATTCTAATTTTTTACTTTACTTTTACAATAAAAAATTAATTTTTGATTATTCAAAAATAATTGTTAACAAAAATTTGATAGAAAATTAAATATTTTTAAATAGTATAAATAGCTTGTATCCTTTCAAAAGTAGGCCGAACAAGTTAAGCTCCATCCTTGATCTTACATTTTCTTTCATATGGTATAAAAAGATTTTAAATTGATTCAATTTGTTCCAATGAAATAAATCAAAATAATGTCTCAATGTCTTAATCATATTCTTATTAGGATGAGGTTCAATTTATGTCTGCATTGAGTGTCTAGATAAGAATACACCTGACAGCTTGAAGTAGTTTGAGCTAGGAATTTGAATTGGGGTGTATGTGTCTATCATAGTTGTCAAACTTGTGAGTTTATTATCCATGTTTACAAGTTTACGGTTATACATAAGGAAAACGTGTCAACTTAGTGTAAATTCAAGCTTAGTGCAAATTTAGATAAACTCATGAATTGACTTGTCAAGTCTACTGAATTTGTGATTTTAACGTGTCAACAAACTTACAGTCAACAATATACGAATTGAAACATAAGACGAAAAGAGATATAGACAAGCTTTTTTTTTTTTTTCCAAAAATCCATTATAATATACTTTATTACAAGTTTTAATATACATAAAAATAATAAGATTATATTAAATATGCACTTATTAAAATACAAATAAAATAAATATCATTCAGTTAGTTATATTGAAAAATTATTTATGTATAACTATGCTAAAATGTTCATGTTGAGTATTATATATTCCAATCTTGCATAGACGAAAATTTCTTTGTTTTAGCATAAGGTTGCTCAGACCACCTCCTTGTTACTTTATGTCTAACATTCAAATAAGCTAACTTAGAAGATCTGGTCCCATTTGGTATGCAGCAATGGATTTTGGTGAAAACAGAGTACAAATGGGAATGGGATGAAATTGAAAGGAAAGTTTTGATACCAAAACCTATTTAGTATATTGGGAATGGAAAAGAGAATGAAGTTGCAAAGTTTGTTTGGTATGGTGAAAATAATGATTAAATGAGAATGACAATAGGGTGTAAAGACTAAAATGTCTCTATTATACCTTTATGCCAAAAGATTAAATTAATTTTTTTCAAAATTATTTTAGGATACTCTTAAGAAAAATATTCAATTATTTTAATAAATATGATAAAGGATTTTATAATGTTTACATAGCCTTATTCAAGGACAACGCCTGTCATTCTTTTAGTTTGGTTCAGGAAAGATATTGTGAACACCCTATCCTAAAAATAAAAAATGAATAATTACCTAATTGATCAATTGGTTAATTTTATAATTAAACAAATGCAAAATGGGTGTCACAAAATAAAAATAAATAAATAAATAAATATATATATATATATATATATGAAAAGACAAAATTAAACATAAAAAAAATAATAAGAAAAACAAAATAAAAAATCAAAACAAAAAGTGAAAAAACAAAATACAAAATCAAAAAATAAGATAGACCAAATACAAAACCAAAATATGAAAGATATAACATTAAAACAAAAAGGGAAAATGGGTGAGTCACAAAATAAAAAATAAAAACAAAAATTTAAAAAATAAAATAAAAACAAAAAGAATTCACTCAAAAAGAACCCTGTGATACTACCATATGGTTGTTCCCCTAACAAGCAAGCTCGAGAAAAGGATGAAAGGACGTGTAAAAGGCTCTACTTCAAGCATCTTGGGTAAAGGGGAAAAAGAATGCTAAGCGTGAGACAGAAGGGAGCTGCATGCATGGGCTTGTTCCTTTTTTACGTAAAAAACAAGGAGCTTAGGAAAAGGATCGGAGAAGAGAGGCAGCAATTGAGAAGAAAGAAGGAGTTCATTTTTACATTAAAACTAAGGGAGGAGAAAAGCCGAAAAAATGGAAAAGCCGAGAAGACATTAAGAAGAGCAAGGAAAGAGAAAAGCTAGAAGGGGAGAGACCGAGAAAGGAAAAAGACGTGGAGAAAAGCAAGAAGGGGAGGGACTAAGAGGGAGGGAGACTGAGACAGGGACCTCTGTTTTTTTATCATGAAATAGGGAAGGAGGGAAGAGCTTGAAGAAGAGCCGAGAAGAACTTGAAGAAGAGTAGGAGGAGCCGAAAAGAGAGGAAAAAACCAAGAAGAGCAATAAGGGGAGAGGCCGAAAGGGAAGGAGAAGAGAGGCCAAGAAGAGGAAAGATACGAGCTTGAAGAACTTGAAGAAAAGAGAGGAAGAAACCGTGGGGACCAAGGCAGGGAGAAAAGAGGAAGAGGAGGAAGACCAAGAAAAGAGGAAAAACCAGGGAAAGAAGGCAACAGTGAACACACCCATTTTCAAAACAGAGGCTAGTTATGACAACCTCTTAATGCCTACCTTCTTGAGCTAGCTGATGATGATGGGAGCACTTGAATAAACCACGGATAGACCCCATGGCTATGTTTGTCATGGCCAAAGAATAACCATCGATGGCATAACCGTGAAGACCAATTATTGTGATACTTGCATGCTCTATAGACCCTTGCTGTTCTCATTATTTAGTGTGATAATTATGTGGAGTAAGTTGATCATCATTGCCCTGCGGTGGATCAGTGTGTCAAACTGCAAAGTTACAAGTTCTACTTCATGCTTGTTTCCTCTACTACTTTATTGTGTTTATATATACATAGCTTTTGCTGGGTCACATACACAGAGCAAGCATGTTCTTTCTAACGTTAAAATGGGGGCAGCATGATATTTAGTCTAAGTTATGTTAGTAAGGCTTTGTTTTGTTGGTGTTTAGTCTATGTAATAGCGTGTTTCCCTATTCAAACTTTCCACCTTGTTTTAGTCCAAATGCTATTATGTGTTGTTTCATGAAATCCCCCTTCTTAATGTCAAGGATGTCATGCACTCCATGCATAACTCATATTGGTATATCATGTTTTAAGTATACCCACTCACCCCTTTCACACATCACGTGCACTCACATTTTTTTCCCTCTCTTTTTATTTATTTATTTTTTTACTTTATTATTTTTTTATTTTATCATGTTCTATATATATATATATGAAGGACGGTCACTACCATGTAAATGTATGATGAATGCATGAGTGGGTGGTGTCTTATATGTGCTTGTTAGTTGCATATGGGGACGCAAGTTGGTTATTCATTTTTTGATGCATCTTTTTTTTTCCCCTCATTTTTACTTTTTATTCTATTTTTATTTATTTTCTTATTTTATTATTTTCTATATATGTATATATATATATATATGTGTGTGTGTGTGTGTGTGTGTGTGTGTGTGTGTGTGTGTATAAAGGGATATCTATTGCCACATATATGTATGATAAATACATGAAAAGAATTGGCCATGTACGTGCATGGCATGCATGTAAGAGACGTGGTTTGGCCTTTCAATTTCTCAATGCATCTTTATTTATTTATTTATTTATTGTTTTATTTTTATCACCATTCGTATTATTATTATTACTATTCTTATTATTATCTTGCACTAATTTATAACACTGCCACGTAAGAACATTAATTTCCTTAGGCACTCAGATAGAGGTCATGTGAGATTTTTTCAATCTCTTTAGGCTTCAAAGGATAATATCTAATTTTTGAAAACTTCAAAACAAAAATTCTGGGTCATCGAAATAATCTACCTCCACGCTTTTTAATTTAATAATCACCAAGTGAGATTTTTTTTTCCTCTGACACCTAGGGGGCAGACTAGCGAAGCCATGTGAGATCTTCACTATACTGGGTAGCAAAAAGGTCACCAAGTTCAGCATCCTTTTCCAGAATATCAAGAAGAGGGGATGAGAGGAAAGATCCCTAACCTGGAAGGCACATCCCCCTTAGTGGTTTGTCTAGCTAGGCAATCCACTATAACATTTGCAGATCTAGTAATCCACTTAACATTGCATAAATGGAAAGAAACCTTTAAAATAGAGTCCTGGCAAAAATGATGCCCAAGCCAATTAGGACCAAAAAGACGATCATTAAGAGTAGACACAAATGATAAGAACCCTTTATGTAAACCAGATATGAGAGCTCTCAATTCTGCCAAAAATGATGAGAACGCCTGGCAAGCAAAAGTACACAAATCAATTATATGCCTAGTACTATCATGGATAATGATATCCACACCACCAGCTATATCTAAAACGAAACTCCCATCCACAATAATTTTATAATGACCATAAGGAGGGGTAGTCCACATATCAACGACAGACACTAGCCTAGTGGAAATAGGGCACAAAACTCTACTATTAATAGCTAGGAATTCAACTGATGCATTTGCTACTGCAATCACTGTGACCATAGGATCACTGAGGACCTGCTTAAAACAGAATAGATTCCTATGCTTCCATATATACCAGCAGATCATAGCAACCAAGGAAGCATCCTCCATTGAAACATCAGAGTTATCTTAAACTGATAAAAGCCAAGAATCAAAACGGGATATAGAGAGGGCAAAAACTAGCAAAGACAATCTACAACCAAAATAAACATATTGAGCATGATCACAAAGCTATAGTAAATGCACTACAGATTCACATTCCTTTCCACATAAAGGTCGTAGTACAGACTCTCAACAATGCCACTGATTAAGCACCTGCATAGTAGGTAGATAGGCCTTACAACGCACTAAAAGAAATGCTTACCCTTCGAAGGTACTTAAAGATGTTAAATACGCATCAAAAGGGCTGGTGGGAACTGTTACGAAGAATTGGCAGTAGAAGGACAAGTTTGTTAGAACAAAGCAACCAACACCCAAGAGGCGGTGAATTGGGTGCTAACAAAACTTTCAGTTCTTTTTTAAATTTCTTTACAAAATACTTGTTATGAAGATTACTAAAAAGTGTATAAAGCAAAACTACAATTATATCAACTAAGAAAATATTTATGTTGATGCATAAAGTATGTATATATATATATATATATATTTATATATATCAACATGTCAAATATCAATAACGCATTAGAGCATAAATATGATAATTCAGAATATAAAAAGTATAGGGATAGATAATACAAACTCAGAGATTTATCTTGTTTCGCCTTTAACCTAAGCCTACATCCAATCCTTAAGCAACTTCTTTTGATTTTCTATCATCTCAATGATCAATTAAAAAATCCCAAGAAAACCTCTCCCTTAGTTACGAATCTTAGGAAGAATCTCTTCCTAATCTCATGCATTCATTGTTTGACTCCTTCAAGGAACCTCATTGAACATAACTAGGGAAACCTCCCCCCTCAACCCAAAGACTCTTTGCTTGACACCCTAAAGGAATCTCCTTGAAGTTTTCTCTCTCTCAAAGAAGAAAGAAATACAAATGAACAAACTTCTTCAAAGAAATAGACATACAAGATAAAGCACTAAGAACTCAAATGATAGAGAATATGCAAGTTTTGGCTCACTGATGGTTGTTTCTCCATCAAAGATTATAAAAACAAGTTAAAAATCACATTCAAGCATTTGGTTCTTATATTTTATGAGTTCTTGAGACATATATTTATAGCCCAAAAAAGAAAAATAACCATTTAGAGACAAGGTGAAATTCAAACTTGTACAACTTATTGTTGGAAGTAAGTAGCTCCATTTATTGACTTTATGGCCATCCTCTATTCCATAGCTGCAAATTTAGATGTTCGTAGCTCTTGCATTTCAACTTCATTTTGAACAAATTATATATCACCAAAAAGCTCTGTAAGTCTAATTTCTATCTTGAGAAGTTTCATTGCAAAATTCAATTTGGTTGTTAGGATATTGTTGAAAGAGTGACAAAAATGTCAAATAATATATTGATATACAAAGTCGCAAATTGAGACATTCAGAACTCCTTTATTATAAATAAAGTTTAAGGATGTGATATATGACTGGAAAACTGCGTGAGTCTATTTTTATATGAAATAAACCTCATTTAAAAATTCCAACCGGTTGGTGAGATATTGTTGAAAATGTGACTTAAGGTCAAGAAAAAGTGTAATATCCATACTTACAACTTTGATGCAATAGGTTTCATTTTAAAATTCTCTCATATTTGTGAAATATAACAAAAATAGTAATCCAAGGTCTAAAAACAAATCCATTAAAATTTATATCTATCTTATTTTTTTGGCATAAACTTATATTTTAACAACCAAAATGTATTAGGCCAATAAATATATGTTCAAATCAATTTAACAAAATAATAATAAGCCTATGATAGTTAGTCCAACTTATAAATTAAATACTTGATCAAATTCATATATCTCAATATGTATATTTTAATAACAATTAGCTGAATATAAACATTTTTTACTGTGCATATGAGATTCTTATATATATATATATATATATATCCAATTTTGATTGTCTATAATATTAATGCCTATTGGATATAATATGAGTAAGTATATCTCATATAATGGATGATTCAAATATAAAGTATTATATGTTAATGATTAATCAGTTAAGTATATGTTGATACTATATGTCTAACTCATTTGTTACATTTTTGTCACATATTTATCAGTATCAAAACATATAATATTGAACCTTAGGTTTAACTCTCCCTAAAGCCTTTAGCTTTTCACTTCGTTACAATTAGTCCAAAGGACCTATAAAATAAGGCAACACACTTATAACCTTTATTATTAAAAAATAGTTTAACTAACTCTATCAATTTATTTAACTAGTAAGTTGCTCTGGAACCATAAATGTATGACTCAATATTTACAACTATTGGATTACCAAACACAACCTTCCATAGTTATCCTTGGTTCCACTTCTCGTTCTTACTTCTCATTTTGAAATCCAATTTCTTAAATAAACATCACTTTAATAAGGCCAATGGCACTCTTAGATTAATTCTAAATAAGAATACTCATGGGTTCTCAACCCGCCTATTAACTTAACTTCAATGCATTTGAACATTTAATTATCTAACTAATTCAAGACACATTCAATAAAACTATTTTTTAAACTTTATTCTTCAGGATTACTATCCTTTAAATTCATCAATAGCTTCAGAATAGTCATCCTCCTAGTCCTAAATTAATTTATGACCTTAATCAATATTGAATACCTTGAATCCTCTCTAACAAGCTTTATTATGCCCTAGTTCCGTATTATTATTATTATTATTATTATTATTAAATTTTGTTAACGTGACTAATTATGTGTCGTATTATAACTAAATATATATGATTTAACAAAATTATAAAAGCCAAAAGAAGAATTTAAAATGTCATCTACGGTATACTCATAATTTTGAGTGTATCAATGCACCTAGTTATATTGTAGAGATACAATTATAATATTATTAACTTTTGAGTTAATAACAATATAATTATATCCCTACATTATAATTAGGTACATTGATATACTCAAAATTATGAGTGCATCAAAGATTTTATTATAATTTAAACTAAAGAGTTTATATGGAGTTTGCTAGATTACAAGTGTGAGTGGAAAGTTTTACTTTAAAAAAAATTGAATAGTTTTTACGTACTTAGAAGAATTGAGAATAAGATTGAATAAACAAATTTTGCCAATACTTGCAAGTAAATAATTAAAAGAATGGTAATATATACAAGCATTTTTTATAATCCCAAATACAACAATCTTAGCTCATTAATAAAAGATAAATCAACGTTCAAAACAAAGTATAAGTCAAATGGGTATAAAAAATATAAATAGAAGCAAAAAGATAAGAGTAAAACTAATTTAATCTACCAATATTCAGCAAACCCAAACTTATCCCTTACCTTTAAATCTCCTTGAGACTGTCCACTGCTCCATTGTCATCCTCCAAAATGACTTAGAATACGGGACCCCCTCTCATACTCTAAAAAATCCCTTATAAACTTGCAAAAATTAGATTACAAAATGCATTGATTTTGCTAAATACCGATGTAGTGTTGTGAGCAAGTTATAGCTAGTCATGGTGCCAATCCATTCTACCACATAACTTTTTAATATTTCACAATACGACACTGAAGTATACTTAAGTTATATATTTAGCCGTAATTTTTTAATTCAATACTTATAATTTGTCCAAATTTTTAGTTTGGTCCCTAAAATAAAATGACTTGTTATTTTATTGTCCTTTTACTAATTTGAGATCAACTATGCTTGTTTCTAAACCTACTTTAATTTGATTTTAAATTTTAAAAAATTACAATTGTTTTATTACATAAAAGTGACAAGAAAAACAATATTTTTTCCCCCACTTTTGAGTTTAGTATCATCTTGATTCTCTAAACATTAAAAGTCTCAAAATGGTCCTCCACTTTTAAACTTAATTTTATTTGATCCTCAATAAATTGAAAGCCTTAGAGTGGTCTTCTATTTTTCAAGATCTACCCCCAAAATAGTCTCTCTAAATAAAAGTAAGAATGACTATTTTGACAATATCTTAAGAAGTAAAGGCCCATTTTAGGATATTTAATTTGTGGAGGACTAATATGAGACTAAGTTACAAACTGAATAACCAATTTGAAACTTTTATTTTATGAAAAATTAAAATAAAACTAAATTTAAAAGTAAAAAATCAAAATAATATTTTTCTCTAGAAGTGACCATAAGGGAAAAATATGGACCCACATTGGGTTTGCGCTAGAGAAACATCAAGCACCACCCATAACCATTATTAATTAGAAGTACGTATATGCTCATGTTTCCATAAAAAATAGAAGGGTTTATTTTTATGCTCACCTGTTGGATGAAAATCTAATGGTCCAAATCTAGATATAATAAAATATGATTGCTTTCATTTTTCATTAATAAAAACCTAAACCATTGAATTTTCATTTAACAACCCAAATTACTCAAACACAATCCTCATTTTTAAGTACAACATAAGGAAATCCAAACTTATTAATTAGTTCCTAATATAATTAGCTGCTTCAAACTTCTAGAAAAGGTTCAATAAGTAAAGATAATATTTGTTCCCTAATATGTCCATCTTGGATCCCAAACCCATCGCCTTTGTGGTAAAGGAAATGTGCCAGGCGAGCAGCATTTGTGGCTACACTCACAAATGTTCGTACTTTAGCATCCTCAGTGATGCAGTGCTTGTTTATCTTCTTCCAAGTTCTCCTTATCATATCTTTTATGTGCTTTCTTGCTGCTTCCTCTGTCACATCCATTTGCTTCATATAACACAAGATTGATGATGCTGTGTCACCCCTTTCTCTCTCTGCCTGTTATAATCAATATCTTTGTGAACTGTAAATAAAGTGAGAAAAATACTAATTTAAGTACTTCATAATTAAAATTTTCATCATTTTTCAATTTTGGAACTTAGCCTGAATTTGGTCCTACCTGAATTAAAAATTTTAAAATGATCTTCGGCTTTTCAATGTCTGAGTCAAAGTAGTCCCTCTCTTACTATGCTTAGTTGTTATCAAGAAATGATTACTTTAGCTCAAATCTTGAAAAGTGAAGGACTATTTTGACACTTTGAATTTGTAGAGGATCAAAATGAGAGTAAATTTAAAAGTAGATGACTAAAATATATTTTTCTCTTAATGGAGTTAATAGGGGAGATAGTTGTAAGGGTTTGAATATTGAAGAGTGATTGTTGAAGGGGCTATTTTTTGGTTTTCAAATTTGAGGAGGTTATTTGGAAATAGCTAAAACTTGAAAGGGCGATTTGTACTTAAACAAAAATAAATGATAAAATCATTGAAGAAGAAAAAATTACCTCTGTGGTGCCTAGATCATTGCATAGTCGAATTATGAGAGATATGTTGTAGATAAAATCTTGATTTTTCAGTAGAAAAATCTCTTTATGATCTGTTGGATGATGCATAGTGGCAAAATACACATGCAAGATAATCAGTGGGCCTGAAGATGAAATCCAAGCATTAATGAGATATTCTTGCAAAGATGGTGTATATCCTTCTTTGTACCACTTGGCTTCCACATATAAAGCTTTGCAAAAGTCTGTCCACTGTAGAAGAGAGAACTATCAACCACGTAATTATAAGAAGTTAGTTTATTCTTCTTTGGTTTTATAGGCAAAATTCAATTTTCGTCTCTCACTTTTTGCTGTTATCAATTTGGTCCTCTGAAGATGGAAAGCATCCAAAGTGATCAAAACATCAAAAAGGTCTTCCAGAGGGATTTTATTAGCTCACTTTTTCATCTTGGGAGGACTATTTCAACACTTTTCATCTTTAAAATACTAAACTAGTCTTGAAACAAAAAGTGAGGCACCAAAATTATGAGTTAAATACTGTTTTTGTCCCTCACTTATCACAAATTTGCCATTTTGGACCCTCACATATTGAAATGTCCAAAATGATCCCTTACATATTGAAAATTGTTACACTTGGGCCCTCATTTTTCAAAAAAAAAAATATATATATTTAGTCCCTTAAATATAAGGTTTAGGATTAGGTAAAGGAACTAATTTGGTAATTTTATAAAAGTGGAAGACTAAGTATGATATTTTTTAATAAGTGAGTGATTTTTTTAGATATTTTAATGAGTAAGAAACCAAAATGACAATTTTGTCATAAGTGAGGGACTAAATGTATTTTTCTCCCAAAATTACATTTGACTATTTTTTTTCTATATATGCATTTAATATTACTACGAGAAAAACCGAAGAGGTGGTCTTGGTAGGTACTGCTCTTTTTAAGGATGGTAACACTGTGTCTATGTTCTGTCCAGAAATTTCATGAGCTGTTTCAATGGTAACATCATTAAGTGCTTGGAAGCAAATCCTCATGTACTCTGGTAGTTGTAGAAGTTCTTTCGCATCCCATCTGAAAGTAAGTAATAAAATAATAACAATAAGAATAATAATCAGCATGTAAACATGTTAAGTAACTTTTGATGAGCCCTCCTTCCCTTGTGTATCAAAGTGGATTTCACGCATTAATAGATAGCGTTTTAATAAAATTTAACACTTAATATTAATTACTCTAAAACATATAACTACTTATATTTAAAGTCTAGTTACTAAAATCAATAATTCTAATATATCAAAATTGATAAATAAAATAAAATTTTTAATCTAATGGTTAGAATTTATTATCAAATAAATTGCAAATCCACTCTCTCTCTCAAGTGTGTGTGTGTGTGTTAAATTTTTATAAACTAATAACATGGAGTTATATAAACACTCTACAACAAAAACTTGATGCCGCACCAGTAATTATTTATACTTTTCTCTTTCTTTATTTAAAAAACTTGTGACTCTCTTGCCTTAATAATAATAACAATAATAATAATGGTCAAACCTATGAAGTGCAGCTGTGAAGTGGTTCAATTCTTGAAAGGAGGCGTATACATCATAAACATCATCAATCACCAATACAAGATTTATGACTTTAGTGAGCCATTTCCTCAAACATTTGAACTTTGGCTCAGAAGATACTCCTGCTGCACACATGAAGCTTTCAACCAATCTATTCCTTGCGAATTTCAAGTCGTTTTCCAAACCAACCTTCTTCCACCACCTATATAATATGCCCCAAAACTTCCTTAGCAAATTAGTGAACCATAATTAATTTAACTAATACATCTTCTAAGCACTACCATAGATGGACCATAAAGGTTTTCAAAGACAATCATTATTTAGGTTGAGTCCCTGATAGATGCGGATCCCCTGTAGTAGGAGAATTTTTATAATTTTTTGCAGTTGAGATTTTGGATCGGTAGATCTAGATGTTAGATCAATTTTTGCCTTTAGAATAAGTTTTTAAAAAATTATTGATTCGGGTACCACAACTTTAAATGCAAGCTATTAGATTTTCTGTAATAATTAATATTGGCTATTGAATCCTACGAGAGAATGAAACATTATTGGATATTCAGATTCGTCTCTAACTAGGGTTAATTCAATAAAACCATAGTTATTTGATGAAGCTTTTAAAAATTACCAATTTAGGTAGCTCAACTTTTAATGCAGCCGTTAGATTTTCTACAATAATGAATATTGACGATTAGATCTTCTACAAGAAAGCAACACTACAATGGATCTGGATTCGTTATTGGCTAGAGTTAATTCAAGTAAATTGTAGTTGTCTAATCAAGATTTTAATAATTACCAATTTAAGTAACTCAACTTTAAATTCAAAGCTGTAAACTTCCAGCAGAAATCAATAATGACTATTAGATCCTATGGGAGAAAGCAACATTGTAGGGGATCTGAGTTCATCTCTGACTAGAGTTAATTCAAGTAAACGAGTCTTTATATAATTAAAATGATTTTTCTAACATAGTATGAACAAAGATTACCTGGATAGCTCTTTGGGTTCCTTTTGAAAGTTGGACTGAATGATGTTGAAATTGAGTTTGGCCAGTTCAAATAAACAAGTTTCCACTCCAATTTCTTCATATTCCTTGATGTGCCATTTCACATGAAACCACTGTACTCTCCAATGAGATGGAAGCTCCAAGGCATGGACCACTCTGTCTGTAAGGTATGAATAATAATGCAACTTTGTGGAAGAGAGATCCTTCAGAGAATTGATAGCCAAGGTTCCAGCCTCATCCAAAATATTTTCATTTTCCAAAGCCAAGTGTGACGCTTCAAGAAGCTCAATCATGTCTTTAATATCACCAAAAAATGACAATGGCGTCGGCATAGTACTTCCCTTTCCAGCTAATAAAATTTTACTTAATTTGTCTGTGTTTTCACATTCATCAGAAGTTATTATACTTGGGGTTAATTAATTAATTACAAATAAAAAGGATAAAAATACTATTTTAGTATCTAATTTATAACTAAAATATCATTTTGGTGCCTTACTTATCTTATTTCTTAAAATGATTTTCACTTATTAAAAATTGTCATTTTTAGTTCTCCACTTTTGATATCATTATCATATATCTTTGAGTTAAACTTTGTGTTAGCTCATGTAGAAGAATAAAAAGTGTCAATTTCCATTCAGTTAAGGATTACTATGAGTAAGAAACCAAAATGACAATTTAATAATAAGTCAAATATCAAAATGATATTTTTCTCCAAATAAAAACTAGGAAAGAGAAAAAAAATTTTGGTAAAATCAATTAATAAGTAATATTAGTAATATTATTGTGTTTAACAAATCTTTTTTAAAAAAGTGCATTTAATTAAAAAAACAATTAATAGAAAAACTTAGATAATTATGACAATTATTAATTTTGAGTGGATGCATAGGTATCTTCCAAAATTTCCTACTTCTTCTTCAAAGGAGATACTTCATTTTTTTTACCACTTAGAATGTTAATTGCTTATCTTTAGAAGCAACATCAAACATCCCATAAATTATATCAAACTCTTAAAGAGAAAAGTAAGTCCTTCTCTTCCAAAAACTTGCCCATATATAGCCAATTCTCAATAACTATTTAACAGGCTTTATGTAATACGTTTGAGTAGATTACTTTCACTCCCTCTCTTTATTCTATCCCTTCCATGAGATTGAATTACTCATGTATATATTAAGAGTTTAAAATTAATACATAACTTTTTTGTCATTAATATATTTATATATATCTCAAGACATTGATAAAGGTACACATAACGAAAGTCTAACAATACAGATTAAAAGATGTTACAACTATTAGACCATAATAAAATAAAAAAAATTTAAACTGTAGGAATTAAGTTGAATACCAGTGAAATCATAGAAACTAATAAAATAAAGTATAACGAGAAAAATACAATTTTGGGTCCTCACTTATCACAAAATTATTTTAGTTCCTCACTCATTGAAATACCTAAAATAATCTCTCACTCTTTGAAAAATATCACACTTTGTCTCATACTTTTTAAAAAAATATCAAATTTAGTTACTTTGACAAACTCCAAACCTTAAATCTAAGCAATTGAATCTAATATTTTTTTAAAAAGTAAATAATTAAATGTGACATTTTTCAATAAGTAGAGAATCATTTTAGACATACTAATAAGTGAGGTACCAAAATAATAATTTTATGATAAGTAAGGGACCAAAAAGATATTTTACTCAATTTCATGATATATTAAATAGTACAAATTCAATATATCTCATGCTTGGAGAGATTTACCTGGAGAAACTTCATATCCATTCTGCCTCAAAAGTCTGAAGCAAAGTACAGCGAAGTACATATTCTCATCCACACTTAAATTGCTGTTCTTCAATGAGATTGTGGCTTCTAGAACTTTCTTGATTTCTTCTTGAAATGAGTAGCAAGGCCGAGATTTTGGATGGTAACAACCAACTCTAGCTTGGGCAAAACACCCTTCTCTTCAACAAAGAGAAATCTTGCCTCTTTAATCAACTTCTCCAACCTCATGCCATATTCTTCTTTCTGTGTACAGACACAACATTAAATTTGATATAAGTATAAGGTCAAGTTAGGAACTTTATTTTGTTTGATATCATAGTTCAAGATGGAGAAGGATTTTTGTTTTTTAAGAAAGAACATTTTTGAAGAAGGAATCACATAAGATAAGATTTAAACCAACAATTTCAACTGATGAGAAAGACACTATTTTAGTTCCTCACATATTAGCTCAGTCTTAATTTGTTCATCTACTTTTATTTGATCTCAAAATATGTTCCTCCAATAATTAAAAGATAACATATCCGATCCCACTAGCAGGAGCATCACGTACTAACATGGCCATTATTTTGGAATTTGAATTTCCTCGTATTTTTTCTACCACTCAAGTAAGTCCCACATTTTTATGTTAATTTTTTTCTTAATTTTTTTCCAACATGATAGAAATATGATGGAGGAAGAATGTGAGGGGATCCAAACTCATGATATATAGCAAAGGCACCAGAAAAGACGTTAATGGTCCAAAAATGCGCGAATGGTCCAAATAACTTCCCCGTAGTAGCCATCCAGGCAACGAAGTGCTCAAACCTTTTATAAATTCATTTGTGTATAAAGCATAGAATGGACTCTCAACTTGATAAATATTAAATAATAAAAAAAACAAAAATAAAATTACTATCATCAGATGTTTCAAGCAAAAAATTGCGACGATTTTTCTTTCAAAATATTTTTTGTATAAAGGAAAAATTGGTTAAAATTTCGTACTCTTATACGTACTCTTTAATAATAAATGCGGAAAGTAGAACTGGCACCATGTATGTTTTTTATTTCAGTATCATTAGGAAATAAATAAGTAAGTAAAAAAATAAAAAGTAAAAAAGAATATAGTTACGAATGCAATAAGTCTTACATCATATTTGCTGGTAAGTGACTGAAGGAAGTCAAATTTCCAAATGTTGGGTTTATAATTTGCAGATCTTCTATTAATCTCCAACACATTCTCATGCTTTGCTTCTGATTGCATCGTGGGATAGTCCATGTCTCCACTTTTCAATTTTGAATATTTTGAATTTTAGTCAAAGCATTATTGCGCCTTTATATAGGAAATAAAACAAAAAAATCTTTTGATGCATGTGGTTGTGATTGTGATTCAAAGTGTGTGGCTTCACATTTTTCTATTTATTAATTACTAGGATAATACACTTTTTCTAAAAAAAATTTCACATAACACACTTTATTTTTCTAGTTTTAAAGTAATAAAATACAATTTTAGTCTTTTATTTATCACAACATTATTATTTTAGTTCTTTATTATAATATCTAAAATAATTTTCTGAAATATATCACATTTGATCCCTCACTTCTTAATGGAAATATCATATTTAGTCCTTCTACCTAACTCTAAATTCAAAGTCAAGAAATTAAATTTGATATTTTATTAAAAAAGTGAGATACCAAATATGATATTTTTCAATAAATAAAAAATATTTTAAGCATTATAGTACGTGAGGCACCACAATGATAATTTTCCAGTTAATAAATGAATTAAAAAATATTTTGCTCATTTTTAAAGTTTTTACTTGTTCTAAATATGACAACAATTATGTGTATATTTAAAAAAGAATGGGTTAGGAGAGACTTTTTTATTTTTTTTCTAATTTAGTTATTATGAATAAATTTAGAAGCAGAATTCTTATGAATTCAACTATCCTTTTATTAAGCTATAACAATTATCTTTTTGATAGGCTTATGTTATCATTTTGTTAGGTTTGTTTTCATTTTTTTGAGTAAAAATGCAATATTTTAATATATTTTGAGTAGGCATATGATTTAGTTCCTATTTGTATTTTGAGTACTAATAGAATTTAATTTTTCTATTATATTATTAATATTAATGATATTTCCTAGCTCCATTTAAAAGAGTTAGCTACACACCTTGTATGACCAAAGAGAGTTTTGTATGAACAAATATTACGTGGCAAAACATTGTCCTATTTCCACTATTTGCCTTCGTCTCTTTTGACTGGGTGCAAGAATTTGATCCTTATTGTCTTTTGTCAATTGATTATAGAGTCTATATCCAAGCCAATTGACTTTAAAGTGACTATTTACGGAAAAAAAAATTATTATAGTTTGATCCCTAACATTTTTACTTATTAACTGTTTAATTCTCTATGAATTTAAAGTGACAAAATAGTCTGTAAAAAATTTATCAATAAATCAAATAACTTTCTCTCTTAACTTTCCATTAAAACAACACTGAAATAAATTATTTTTTGTTAACGTAGAAACTAGTTACACATATAATATAATTCTTTTTTAACTATCGAGAAAATTATTTTTAGGATTTTTCTTCTATCGAAGTTAAAAGAAAAAGTCCTAAAATATGGTGCAACTTTGATATAAGAGACCTTAAAAAGGGTTTGCACTCGGTGAGGTGAAGATGATGGTGGGGAAAAAATAAATTATCTCACATGTGCATCTAGTTTTTATATTTGCAAAAATGCAGTTCATCTTAACCGTTTTTTAATAAGATGACAAAGGAACTCATTTAGTTTGCTTATGAATTCTTGAGAGACTATTTTTTTATTCAAAATTATGGAGGACCAACTTGTTACTAAATTAAAAACTAACAGATGAAAATAAGAATTTTCACAATTATTTATTCTTTTATTTTGATATTATCTTTCAAATACCTGAAACAAAAGAATACCTTCTGTTGTTTATGTTCATAACTTAATTCTTTATGGTTCTTATTACTTTGCGTATGCATTACATCAATACTTAATTAATTCATAATAATATTTTCTCAAATCTAAAATAAAATAAATTTGTAATTTTAATGTGAAATAACAAACATTGAATTGATAATTTAACAATATACTTTTTATAAAACATATTTATAATAAAAAAATCATAACTCTGCCAAGCAATCTCCCTTACCTACTCTATTCACAACAATAAATGGTCTTGTCTGTGGGACCACCGAGGCTTACTTGTCGTGTCGTCTAAGGAGTACCTTTATTATAAAATTTATTTATTTATTTACAAAAGAATACCATAAATTTAAATGTGCTAAATGTTGAAACACGTTATGTTGTTTGGCAATGGTCTCATCGGAACAAAATAGTTTATGTTTTATGAAAATGACATATTTTTAAGAGCCACATAATACTAACTATTTAAAAAAAAAAAAAAAAACTTGTTGGTTATGTGTCACGGTTTTTTAGAAGAATTAGGTCACATATATACGTGGAAGCCAAGTGATACAAAGAAGGATATATACCACTTTCGCAAGAGTATCTCATTAATGATTGGATTTCATCTTGAGGCCCACCGATTCTCTTGCATGAGTATTTTGCTATTATGAATTTAAAGTGATAAGAAGATATACGGCAAAACTTAGGACGCTAATAGTAGCCTCTTATCAATTCTGTGCTCGTTCTCGCATGGTGAAATCTATCTAGCACTACGCGTGAACCTTGCCTATTGTACCTAAGCCACTGTCATGTCATTATACAACTATCAGATTCCACGAAACTGACGAGCTGCTCCAGAATTTTGGGGTCCATACATGACATAATATGATAACCCTTACGTATTGAATGACGTATTGCAGGATTAGAAAATAAAATAGGAATTGAATGACGTGGCGCCACGATAACCCTTTGATGAAACCAACGGTCATGATGTGTGTACTTTAAAATCTGCATTAAAACACTATACTGCACGCAATCTTTTAGATTAAATATATAGAGAATGAATTTTCGAAAGTTATCAAAACAGGTTCGACTTACCGATTTGAGTCCGTATAACCCACATAAGAGGTAGGTCGGGTTGAGGAAATTTTTTGAAAACTCATTTAATATACTTTTACAAATTCGACCCGTTTAATCCACAAGTTAAACGAGTCAGCTCATAAATTAAACAGATTGCCCGTTATTCTTTTTTACAATCACTCAGATCAGCACCCCAGTCCAACTTTCCTATTAAAAAAAAAAAAAGTAATCCTAATGTTTGTACTATGTTGTCTACTTGTCTTTATTATTTTGTAATTTGTCATATTTAAATATTCTACTCATAATTATATTCTTATTATTAATAAATTATTATATTATTATATTATTTTACCTATTTTAATCTATTGAAGCCTTTTTTTTATTTAATTTATTTTTTGTTTATTTATACTGATATAGAAATTGATTGATTAAACAAGACTTATACTCAAACAAAGCCACATTTGAATTTTCTTTTTTTTTTTTTTAATTTTTTGGTGGGTTAAACGAGCCAACCTGCTTTACCCACCAAGTAGGACAGGTTGAAATTTTTAACCCACTACCACCAACTCAAGTGGGTCAAGCTAACTCACTTTGACACCTATATTCATTAGTTTTTTGAAATATAGTTGCAGTATTATCACATGATAGGTACAATAGTCAAGGTTCTTATATAGCTAGATAGATTTCCCATAGAAGATAGCCCACATGTTAAATATAAATTTAAGGACAAAAACCCTATTTTAGTCCCTCAATTATCACTATTTTTCTATTTTGGTCTTCCACTAAATCATAAACCTAAACTAGTCCCTCACTTGGCATTCTATTATCCAATCTAATCCTTTTGTTATCACACCATGTATAGCTTGCTGATGTGGAAGTTATCTAATGAGCTAGGTCATTAGATGCTAACATATGCACTCATTTGTTGACAAGGAAACATGGGTAAGATCCAATTTACCCAATCCAATGCAAGAACGATCTTGATAGTTCCCCTACAACTTTCTCTTAGGGTTTCAACTCTCTCTCTCTCTTTGATCTTTAGTGACGACGACCTCTTCTTCTCAGTCTTCCCTTTCTAGTCGCTTGTGCTGGCAATGATGACAACATCTTCCAACTTTGCTGTTAGAAGCACTTGGATCTCACTTCGCCCTTTCTGGTTGTTAGGACCATCAACTTACTCTTCTCACTCCCTCTTTGGTCGCTGGTCCTCTCTGGCCTATGTCATCTTTTCCTTCAACTATCATTGAATTATAATCAAGTACATCCAACAGTAGGCAATAATTGCATGACAATTCAAGGAACATTCCTAATGTACTAGTGCAATATATAGTGTTTTAAAAGAAATGACATAGTTACATTCTTCAAAGAAAAGTTGTTACAATGATGATGATGTGGAACTGCTTAGAAAAGTATTTGCAAGTTTAATTCATAAGGAAACATTGAGTGAAAAGCTTGCTAAACATGTTGAACAGGTATGCTCCTTAGTTAATTGTACGCAGAAAAATAAATGGCTTATTACAAGTTGCAAACTAAAGCATTTAATTGTGTTGGTTGGAAGTTGAGTTTGGAAATTTATACGTGAAGCACGTGATGAATTCCTAATTATGCTGATAAGTCCTAATTGTGTTATATTTGTATATGTTTTGTTAAGTATTTTAAATAAATATCCTTAATTCAGTGACTAAATAATGTTAACTTTATGAATTTTATGAGTTAAACTATTTGGTTTTTTTTTTGCATTAAATTAATCTAATTTCTAATTGTTTTGATGGAAATTTCAAGAAAATTGTTTTAATAAAAAGAAATAAGGGGTTGAAGATGTGGAAGGGAGGTTTTCACAAACATCTTGGTCTATTTTGACGGCTCTACTTGTGTGAGCATGAGTGTCAGTAGTTACTTACTCTCCCGAATTGTGTGCTTTACGTTTATATTCCAATAGGTTATGTTTATATGCTTTCTATTATATTCAGACAAATGATTTTCATACTGATTACTTTATTAATGTTGTTTACAAAGTTAATTCATAATAAATGATTTAATTATACTGTGACATGAAGACTTCATACATAAATACCATATTTCTTTGAATTTGTGAACTATTAATATTAATTCAAGTATGCTTGTTGAACTATTATCGTAAATTCCTATTTTCAAGAAAAAAAAAACTCCTGTTGCCATGGTTTGTCGTAACATAGTTAGTATTATTCTTTTAGTTCCATCATTTATCCTTGTATCTTCTATTTTCTAATTAGTCAATTTAATTGTTCATTGGTTGTCTTGTTGTGAATTATGTATTTCTTTTATTTTATCATTTGAGTTATCTATATACTATATTTGCTTTTATCTAAATATATAAATACAATTTGTGAACTTCAGTATCAGTACTAGTTTGGCCATAAGAATACATTGATTAGAAATAGAGTAGAACAAGAAACTTCCTAGTATAAGAGAGCATACGAAATTGCAAGGTATCTTCCAAGGGAGGCTAACAAAGGAATGCCAATAGTAACATCTAAAGACTCTTTTAGCTCATTTGGGGGTGTTTATTAAATTGCAAGATTGACGTCTTGGTCACATGCAAATTCATCACCAAAATCTTAGTGACAGGCATATTTACCCATTTTCTTGTAGTGCTTTTCAAGGTTTATCAAAAGAGGATTTCCAAGAAGAATATAGAGGTTCATAAATGACCCTAATCGGTAAAATCCTTGAGGTTGATTCAATTTATTTAGTTCTTGTGCCATGAATGACTAGGGATGTAATGTCCCTAAGTGTTATTAATAGTGTTAATGTTAACATTGTTAGAGTAACATAATTTGAATTACAGAAAAGGACTTAACTGAGACAATTGTGATTATCAAGAACCGAAGTGTAAGTTTTTCACTAAAAGAAATATTGGTTAAAATAATATTATGGTCCTCAATTTTTCTTTCATTTCAAATTGGTTCTCTAAGCTTTAATTGTTTCAAAATGACTCCTTTTAAAATTTATCACAAATTTCTCCTTTAAGCATTGAGTATAAGAAGAACTTGAAATAAATTTAAATCTTAAAGGATAATTTTGAAACACTTCAAATTTAAAGGACCAATTTAAAATGCTTTAAATTTAAGGGACCAATATGTAATGATAAGTAAGATTAAGCAACTATAATACTATTTTAACATTTTACTTTTCTCTCTTCTAATTCATTTCTCTCTCTCTCCTCTCATCTATTTCTCTATTTTATTCTCTCACTAAAGTGTAGATACAAAATTATTGTTTAAAACTGTGACATTTTTTTGTTTTTTTGGCCAAAGACCAAGGGGTAAAATCACTTAAGGCAAGTGGTACCCAAGTAGCCCAAATGCCAACTTATACATCTTCACTGACATCATTTGAAATTTCAGAAAAGTAGAAGAAATTCTCCTCTTTTTTTTTTTTTTTGCATTCATGTGTTGCTGTATTTTGTATTCCTCTCTCTCTTTTCTTTTTTAATTAATTCCTTACTATGTTTTGTAGTTTAGTAAAGTTAAGAAAGGTGAAAAAAAATGAGATATTTGTTTTATAAGGAAATAACAAAAATTGAATATGCAAAGTAGGAAAGAGAAAAAAGAATGAAGAAGAAAGAGAAAGAAAAGAAAAAAGATGAAGAAAACATAGATTAGTCAAATATTATGTAATGGAAAAAAAAAAGTAACAATATATTTAAGTCTATTAACTTCATTTATTGTTCAAAAATCTATTTCATAAGTTCAAAGCATTTCAAAATGATCTATTAAATTTCAAATTCATCTCATATTTCTTCCATATGCAATGTTTGAGGGATGGATTTGAGATAATTTTTAAACTTTACATAGGGATGAACATGAACCAGAAAAATGTAGCAAGCTTGGCTTAGCTTGATAGAATAAGGCTGGGTTAGGATTTAAAAAAATGACTAGGTTTCTATTTCAAACCCATCTAGGTTGTGAGGCAGCCATTTAGCTAATTAAATGCATGGCTTGACCTGACCCAACAATATATATATATATATATATATAATTTATATAGGCCTGTAAAATCGCCACTCTCCATTTTCTTCCTCTCAAATTGATTTCATCTACTTACTCGCACCACTATCATAATTCCATTGACATTATTGTAAAGGTAGACTAAAAAGATTATAGCCCTATCTTTCGTCTATGGTGTGGTTGTTCGGGAGTCACTAATCACCAACTAGAGAAGGAAATGAACATAGAGGACTAAATAAAGAAGGAGTGGGGACGAAAGAGAGTGAAAAAGGCATGGGAAACAAAGCTAAGATAGAGATGAGAGAGCAGTTAGAATAAATGAATAGGGGAGAAAAATGAGTGAGAGTGGTAGCAAAAGAGAAGACTGTGTAAGGGAGTGGCTTTTGGTTTGAGGAGTAAAACTTCATTCTTATTCTTCCTTTTTTTTTCATGTTGACCCTTGAAGTTGATTTGGATGATGGAACTTGATTCTTAAATTTGGAGCCCATTATCATATAATTGTGCAAAATTTGGAAAGATCCTTAACTGATGCTCAATGAATGTGAGGAAAAATTTTAAATCTCTAGTCTCTAGTAATGTGTGCTTGAAAGAGTCAGGCTTGTATCACTTAATTTTTAAATGAAAAAATTACAAACATATTTCGTTGATGCTTTAACTATTGTTTAGTAATACTTACTTTTAAGACATTTTTTGTGGCAATGGCATTTTAGAGGAAATATTTGATCATGGATAGGATAAACTCCAAGTAATCATGGTCTTTCCTATATATTGGAAAGAAATTTTAGAATGCCTAGACTCAGTAAACTCGGTTAAGCTTCGTTCAATCGGTCTGGCTCTATTATATATTGAGCTTGACCTGGATAAGCCAAGACTTGGGTTATAGTATAAACTTGGCTAAGCTTAATCTATATCCATATTACCTTTAATGGATCATTCTAAAACTCTTTAAACTTAAATAATTAATTGAAGATAATAAACAAAGATAAGAAATCATAGTATTATTCTTACAAATATTTTATGAAAGAAAGATCTTTTTCTTATTTTCCCATCTTATCTCACCTTTTTTCTAGTTAACTTCCTTATTTATTGTAACTTTTATTTGAAATTTCCATGTAGTTATTGTCATCAACGATCTTATAACTAAATCTTCTCCATTAATCTCGTCTTACTTTCTCTCTCATCCTAACATTGAGTTTGTGAAACTTTAGTGGTTGTTCTTTACCTTACAACCCTTCTCCTTCACTGCTACTTCATCCCTATCAACCCACACTTGCATCATTTTGTAAATAGATTTTGTACATAGTTTCACACACTAATTAGATACTGTAGATGACATGTTTTGGCTTTATTATGCTTTTATTAGGTGATTTACTATGGAATGAATTTTTTCTAGGTAACCAATGCAAAGGAAATTAAGTTGGAGTTATCTTGAAGCTTAAATGATGCAAACTTGAACATAAAGCATACAAGATTGCATTTTGAAGCCTTTTATCAACATGTGGTGCCATGGACTAGTTAAAGAAAGTGAAAAGTCTGGACATGATAGAATATCACCATCTTGAGGCTTGGTCATGGTGACATATAAGCTTTTAACAAAATGAGAATGTTTTGCATTTGATTTTTGGCTAGTTTTTAAAGGTTCTTTGAGGGTTTTTAAGGTATATTTTTACAGTGTTGGGATAGCTAGAAGAGTAACTAAGGAGCAAGGAAGAGGCTTGGGTAAAGAGAAGACAAAAGCTCCATCACGTTTTCTCTTTATCTTCCTTTTTTTTTTCCTTTGATGATTATGTCATTTGTCATGTTTCTGGTGATGGATTCCATACTATTTTATGGCTAGATCTCTGTAACTAGGATTACTATGAACCCTAACATTAACTAATGCTTGGTTTTCCTTATTTCATTGTTTTTATTGGTTATCTATGTGTTTATTCAATCTTGTGCTTCATGCTTTTCTAATGGATTGGCCACCTATTAGACTGATTTGGTATGCTAGTAGAACATAGGAAAGGGATATTGAATTGGACATTAAATTAAGTTGTGTGGGTACCTGAATCTTGTTACGACTATGAGAATTACTTTATTAAATTGCATTACTAGTTACTACTATGAGAATTACTTTATTAATTTAAAGATGATATGAATAGGGTGAATAAAATTAGATACTGAAAAAAAGAAAGTTTGAGGATAAAGCATGCATTTTTAGTACTACACAAGCTTTGAATCTATTTCACAACTACTTGGAGGATAGAAAATATAGTTTGAATAAGGAAGAGAATTAAAAGTACAATATATGAAGCAGTAGTTTGCCCAAGTGTCAAACAATAATAATGTGTCAAAGTGTCCTTCATATAATGCAAAGGATCTTTATAGAAACAATTCAACCTTTTGTAGAGATTAAAGTAATTAAAATTGAAATCCACTCGAGTGACATATTTCAAGAGACTATTAAATACTTTAACAACATCATTGGTATCACCTAGACGATTGTGGATTATTTTACTATGAATGAGGACACCCACATCCTTATTTGAGTTGATTAGGCAATTCAAAACCTTAGCATGGTCAGTGATGTAAGATGCATCAAGATAATAGGATGGCTCTAAAGCTATCATATTCAGAAACAAAGTTTCAATGACATCTTCCACTAAAGTTTGTGAGATCTCAAGAACATGCCCTATTGACTTCAAGTTTAGTAAGCTCTTGCTTGTGCAAGCCTTGAACTTCACTCCTGCTTCCTATAACCCATTTGCACTGTACGAAAGAAAATCATTTCTAGCCTCCATGAATGGATGCCTCTTAGGTTTCTCTCTTTGTAAGTGGAATAATCTTAAAAGATCAATGAAGTGCTTTACCTTGGTATTGGGGTTAGGCTTTAAGTTTTGTATGTTAAAATATTTAAAGAAGTCATATGTGAGCTCAAGAAATAAAGGGCTATCACCACAAAGATCAATGCAAAATGCCTTATTGAATAGATCTTCAAGAAAGAAGAATGGAAGTTAATTCTCAAGTAAGAGTAAATCCTTAACTATAGTATTCACAAACCATGGTTGTGATAGGGTAGTGATGTTCCTGAATAAACCAACTTCTACTAATATCACCTTCACAAATTCCCCCTATTAATAGTTTGATGTCCTCTAAGTAGCACGAACCATTGGTTTTAAATTTTTAACAAGGTTGACCAAATCATCCAAACTTGTTTTATCTTCTTGTGTAAATCTTTTGAAGAATATTTGTTTTTGTCTTTCCATGTCTTGCAACCTCACATTGCCATAGTGAAAGGGACCAATTGAAACAGTTGTTGGTGTGTAATGTTCTTCTTCTGGATCACGAATCAAACAAGGCACCCTATAGATACAACATGTAAATGACAAATGACCATCTTCACTATGCTAAATTATTGCGTTAATGTCAATCATCACATCATCTTCCATCTATCAAGTTTGATTTAGGAAGCAATTAGCAATTTATATGAGAAATTAAAAGGGGAACATAGGCTTTCAAAATCAGGAACTTGGTTTTGTGTAGTAATTGATTATTTGTGCACTTCTCATATTTATTGCTATTTCAATTTATTGGGAAAAAAAGCACAATTTTGACATATAGCTTAATGGTGAAACACAATTCATCATTTCTTATTCATTCTTGCGACAAAATTATGATTATCGCTAGAAACATCTATCAATATGGCTTGAATAATTAGCATTAGACTAAACTAATTACTTAGGTATATTTAATTTTGGCCTCCAAAAATTAATAAGTGTATTAGTTAATTCTAAAAAGTACAAAAAAAAATATTGTACTTTAGTTTTTTTAGCATTTTTAAATTTTTTTAATAAAAAATATTAGCATATAATGAATTGTCTAAGTAGCACAGTTAAAGGAAATATTTTACCAGGGCTATTTTAATAGTAGTTAGAAGCTGCTTCTTATTTTTATCAAATATAATGCATTTATTATCATCGAAAATTAACTTGTAGACTTTTTGAACCAACTAGCCAACACTTGGTAAACTTTCTATGAGATCCAAAACATAAAAATATCATGAATCAACTTCCACGGTAATTATAAAATCCTTTATTTTAAGGACTTTGACCATAGTCATTTTTTTATCTCCGTCATTTTTGGAGATATTTATTGTTGATTGAAACGCTTTCTCTAATAGTTGCTGAAATCTTTGTGTTCTCTTATCATGTGCTTAGAGAGATTATATTAGCTCCAATACAGTAAGCATTGATAAATCTTGGCCTTTTACAACCACCACATGATTAAATTTGGCTAAATGACTTCTAAGTCATTTTTTAATAATTTTCTTATTTGCTACTATGTTTTTGTAATTTCTAAATTGATAATAATATTATAGATATGAGAGAATAATGTAGAATTGTTCCACCTTCCTTCATTAGTAAAGTAACAAAATCTTTTCATAAAGATTAAAGTTTAATAGTAATTGCCATATCTAAGCTCATATATTGACTCTCTGACGTTTTCCACACTTCCTTTACTATCTTAACATTCATGATTCTAGGAAAAATTATATTGCTTACTCCTTGCTGGATGAAGAGTAAGAATCTTGAGTCATTTTGCATGTTTTGTCTGTACTACATTTGCTTCGCAGTTGTCCATGTTGCCTGCTCTTGTGGAGTTAATTATTGAAATCCTTCAACCATCATATTCTACAAGTCTTGTAAGATAAATAATGTCTTTATTTTTACACTCCAAAAATCATATGCTTCTCTATCAAATATAGGAATGGAAGTTTGGGCATAATTGAAGATAGATGGGGTAGAGGTAAAAGCGCAGGCCACAAGGATTAAGATACAATGTAAAAGTATGGTGATAAGGTGGCTTGGTGTAACTAAAAATTAAGAACCAATGCACTTATATTACTCATGGTTTTGAATATTTAATAAAATGACATAAAGAGAAATATATAGAATATATAATACTCTTTCTTTGGAGTGCTTGGTACAAATTGCTGCACAACAGCCTTACGCTTCGAATTTCTTCGCACCAAGGCTAACTCCTATATATACTATTATACTAGTTCAAGTTGATGGCAATCCACTCTGACCTCGCTTTTTTATTTTATCTTTTAGTAATTAATATATAATTCAGTACTTGTTCTTCCGGATAAATGATTGGCGGTTGAATCTGTAGAATCAACGTTTAGTCTTTTCTTATTTTCTGATGCTGAAGTAAAGGTAAAAGTTCCATTTTGTTTTTTAATTACTTTTACTTTTCAAGGAAGTAATATACTTGAGAATAATTAATGGAGTAATCTACAAAGAAGTATTAAAGTGACAAAAACATGCTTAAACACTAGAGTATTTTTTGTGAGTATTACTAAAGAAACACTAGAGTCCAAAAACATCATCTTCCATGGAAGACTTTTTAAATGTAATGGATTTTATTTTTTTGGAAAATGATCAATACACTTTTTAGATCTACAACAATGAACCAATGACAATTATCAAAGAGTAAAAAATCTTTCTGATTCTTTATTTATTATAAAATTATTATTTTAGTCTCTTAGTTGTTGTAATGTTTAAAATAATCTCACTTATTAAAAAATATTATGGTTCTCTACTTTTCAAAATAATAATAAATTTAGTCTATTTGAATTTAAGGTTTAAAGTTTGATAGGAAGATTAAATCTAATATTTTTTGAAAATTTAGAGATTAAATATGATATTTTCTAATAGATAAAATATTATTTTAAATATTACAATGAGTGAGATACTAGAACAAAAATTTGTGTAATAAACAGAGGACTAAAAAGATATTTCATAAGTTTTTTTATATATAAAAATTTATTATCGGAAATGTGAGTGCTATTATTTGTTTGAAATGTGGTGCTCTTGGTCGGAGATTTAATTTTCTAATTCCCTAGCTAGGTAGATTAAGTTGACTTGGTTGTCCACTTATATGATTTTTATATAAGAAAAAATATATTTTTAGTCCTTACAATTTCACTTAATGTTTTAATTTATTATTATAATTTAAAAATTTATAATTATATTCTTAGAGTTTGAATTTTAATTTAGTCCGTGTTATTATGCTTTTACTAATATTTTATCGTATGTGTGAGTTAATTATAATTGTCTATTTTTTAATTTTTTTTATTAGCATAAATCACACATATATAAAATGTTAAGATGATATACAATTAGTTATATTAATAAAATTTAACAGAATTTTAATTGTAAAAACTAGATTTAAACATTTGTAAGCTATAAGGATCTAATTACAATAGAGTTTCTTTGATTTAGTTATGTCATTTTTAAACATTTTAATAGTAATGACCAGATTGATTTCTATGTAAACTAAATTATTTATTTTTTTAATTTCATTCCTTAACTTTACTTAATTTGAATTTAATTTTTTAACTTTACTTTAAGTTCATTTTTGTCCTTTAACTTTATTTGGATATTATTTGGTACCTTAATTTTATTTTAAATTTCATATTCAGAGATTTCAATTTAGTCCCTTAACTTTATCTTCAATTTCACTTTTGTCCTTCAAAATAATTTTATTCTAGTTTGACTTTAATTTTCAAAAATTACTCAAATGTTTTTCTTCACCTTTATTTTCTATTTTTTATTTATCTATTGATGTGCAACCATGAATTGTATATTTTGAGGTTCAATTATTTTCTTATTCGTCTATAAACTAAATTAATTGCTACTCATAAGCCTAATTTGTTTTAATTTTTGTTTTCTTCATTTTGGCATTCCTTACTTAATTTATTTTTTGGTGGTCATAACACTTAATCCTCACTAAACCTAAATATTTAAATCATTTTCATTTAATGGTGCTAGAGTAAAAAAAAAATGAGAAGCTTTTAAAAATTAAGGGTGAAATTGGAATATAATAAAATTAAGGGGCAAAAGTAAAACTTAAGATAAGGTTAAGGGACCAAAGTGTAACTAAATAAATTTAAGGGGTGAAAATAAAACTTAAAAGATTAAGGCACTAAATTAAAACTAAATAAAATTAGAGGACAAAAGTGAAACTTTATGTAAAATTAAGTAACCAAAAGTGCATTTTTGCATGTTTCCAACAAACCAAAATTAGGAAAAAAATAAATACCATGAATTACAAGATGAAAAAACAAAAAAAAAAAAGGCTATATTCACATACTTGGGCCAGGGAAGGCCGGCAAGTGGGCCTCACACGTCATCACTCACTGGGCCCCACAATTGGGCTTTGGTTGAGAAGACAAATAGTCTTCTTCCTCACCCAGCAGGCCTACAATCGGGTTATTTGAACCAGTTCAGGACCCGAGTGGCCTCAAAACCCAGTTCAGGGCCCGTGATAATACGAAAAAAAACAGAAGTCGAAGAAAACAAGAAAGTTAATGATCGACAAACGACAGCCGTTTTTATGTCCCATAATTCTGCGGCTTTCTTCACACAATGCATCAAAAGCTGGAAAATACTTCATACATCCTGTTCTGCAAGTTCTAAGTGAAAGTAATTCACCTCGTTCTGCAATTTCAACTCACTAATTAATACAAGAGGGACGAGATACTTAGAAGGAAAGTGATTGTTAACCGACATTACCTCGAATTCTCTTTCAGCATTTTGTGTTTCACAGTGTAATTTCTTGACGACAACATCCAAAGTTTCATCCACTTGAGCCTTGTAAACACATCGGAATCCAACCTGCCCCAACATGTTACTTCTCGAAAATTGTTTGTCGCATTTTCTATTTCCTTATAATCAATTGTTGGAAGAGGCCCCTTTTTTCCCGACCATATTCATACAAGTGAATTTACTCAAAATTGGAGTTAACGTCAACCCTTTCTCAGCATCTTGGAACTGAAAACAGAACAAGGATGAAAAAATCTCATAATTGTGAAGCAAGACAAAAATTGGAGCGAGGTAAAAAGTACCTGAGTTTGAAACTTTTTTTTATTGGATTTTGAGGAATACTTGTTATAAATCTAGAAGCATAAGAAGCACAAAATGACTGCACTGAGTGCTGTACTTGCAGCAGCGAAGGATGACGTGCGAATCTCCGTAGTTACAAGCATAGTGTGCAGAAAGCCACAGAATTGGGGGAGATGAAAGTAACGCCGTTTGAATGGGTCTGAGGGAAAAAAAGTGCAAGTGAGGACGTGGGGTCATCTAAACCATTTGTAAAATCGAACGGCTTGCGAGCGAGTTATTGCTCTCTACAATAAGAACGTCCAATTGTCGAAGATCTGTGCCCAGAAGAAGTCGCTGAAATGGCTTGCGATCCTCTGCAGTGCAGAATTTTATTTTAAAAGAACATAAACAATTAGATCTTAATTTTTTTTAATTTAATCCTTTTTAAAAAAAATGAAAATAATATGAAGCATTAGATTACATCATATTTCTAACGTGGAATCTGTAATTAATAACCTGCTACTGCAAAAGATCCAAGCTCCGCTGAAATGTCTTCTCCAAAAACATGCGTTCAGAGACACTAGTAAAATACATTAATGTGTGTGCATAAATATATATATATATATATATATATATGTGTGTGTGTGTGTGTGTGAAAATTATTTTTAAATAAAAAGTTAATAAGTAAAATATTAGTTTGCTCCTTTACCTCTCATTTGTTTTTTAATTCAGTTTTTCATTGGTTTTTACTATTAATTTTATCTAATATTTAACAATTAATTTTTAATTTAATATATTTTCTAATTTTGAGTAAAACGACATTTTTGTCCTATAGTTATTGACTTAGTCTTCCGCTTATTATAATTTCTAAATCAGCATGTTAACTTCTAATTGTGATTTAATTTTATTTTATTATAATTTATATTTTTTATTAGCATAAATCAAACATTTTTAGAGTATTAAAATATACAATTATTACATCAACAAAACTTAACATAATGTTAACAAAACTCTAACAGTAAAGACTAGATTAAAACATTTGTAAAGAGTTAGGACCCAAGTATGAAATTTAAGCTATAAGGATCAAACAAAAAATTGAAAGAAACTATAAAGACTAAAAATAAATTTTTTCCTTAATTTAGCTTATGATTTGACTCCCGTCCCACGCTACATGTCTAACCAACATGATCGATTGATCTCAAGCTCATCTTGAGGAAGGCTCTCTGGAAAAATATATCATGGTGCGAAAGAATTGGTTAAATTATTTTATTAGTCTTCATTATTTAATTTGATTCTTATAAATTTTTAGAAGTTTATAAATAAATTTTTGTAGTTGAAAATTTTAATTTAGTTATTACTACTACATTTTTATTAATATATTACTAAATTTTGTTAACCTGGCTAATTATGTGTCATCTTATAACTAAATATATATTATTTAACAAAATTATAAAAAGCCAAAAGAATAATTTAAACTAAAGAGTTTATGTGGAGTTTGCTGGATTACAAGTGTGAGTGGAAAGTTTTACTTTAAAAAAATAGAGTAAAATATGAATATAAAAATAAAAATAATCTACAAATTTAATGCTCTAAAATTTTATATTGAAATGTAATGTGAATTCATAAGTCCACCACTGTGTAATGGGAAGACAATCTTGTCAAAATCAACAAACTAAATATACGATTGAGGTTTATTTAATTTTTAAAATAATATATTTAATTATATATAACTATATAATATTACAAATAAATATAATTATTTTATTTATTTATCAAGCCCTATTCTAACACAATTGTCATAAATAGTAACACTAATATTACTGTGCTCGTACAAGTAAAATCGGTATTAATATTGTGACAGACGATGTATGTATATTTCGTTGCAAAAAGACACAATATGCTTGAAAGTCAGGGTAAATTAATTTTTTTAAAATTTTTTAACGAAACAAATTAAGCAAAATAGTATTAATATTTAGCATGAGCGCGTTTAATGAAAACTAAATTTCACAAAAATAATTTTTCACATAAATAGAAATCTTACGATCAAGTTCAACACGTCTAATTCTTTAGTGTGATGAGAAAAAAAAAATTACACTTGAAATTATAAATTTAAAATATTTCAGTAATATAGTTTCAATGTTTACCGTCTGATTCTGTAATGACTGCTGATATAAGACCTGCAAGGATTTTTCATAATTATTTTTTAATTTGTATTATTGGATGAGTGAATTCTATTATTTTGTTCCAAATGTTGTGCCCTTAATAAGAGATGATGAGAGAGAAATGACTTTTTTATATTGAGACTTCAACTTAATTTTTTAAAAAAACTTGGAACTCCAACCCAGTATATATATATATTTTTTCACAAGATCAAAAAGGGTTGTTATGGAATGAAATATAAGGTACTATTTTGGCAAGTTTTAAGTTTCAAGGATTAACCTGAAAATTTAAATAAAGTTAGAGGACCATTAATTTAACCAAACTTTCGAAACCATAGCAAAATCCAAATTTCGATGCCTAATTATCCAACATTCTGAGAGTAAAAAATCAACATCATTGTGAAACAATATGGAATTTAAGAAACTCATATTTCAAGTAAGATAATTTTTTTTATTTTTTACTTATCATGAAATTATTATTTTTGCCCCTTCTTTATTTAAATACTTTAAAATAATTTCTTACTCATTAAAAAATATCACACTTAGTTCTTCACTTTTTTTAAAAAGATTAAATTTAGTTTCATAAATTTAAAGTTTATGTTTTAATAAAGAAAATTAAATTTAATAATTTTCATAGATCAAATGTGACATTTTTCAATGAGTTAGGAATTATTTTTGACATTTTAATAGGTAAGGAACTAAAAGAATAATTTTATAATTAGTAGGGGACTAAAAAAAAATTTTCTTCCTATATTTTCAACAAACCAAAATTACGAAGAAAAATATCATGGACCAGAAGATTTAAAAAAAAAAAACAAAAAAAACAAAAAAAGGCACCGTACACAAAATTGGGCTAGAGAAGGCTTGATGGGCCTCATCATCACTCGCTGGGCCCTATAGGTGGGTCTGGATTGGGAAGCCAATGTTCTCTTCTTCCTGACCCAGTAGATTCTACAATCAGGTTATTTGGACCAGGTCTGGACCCGTTCGAAGTAAACTATGCCTTTTTAACAAGATTTTCTAATGTATTACATGAAAGAAAGTCAACGATGAAAAAATCCCCTTAAATAATTTCCTTTTAAAATATTTGAAAACACAAGAAAATGGCTGAAATGAAACATGTAGGTTATGGGCCCACAATCATTCAATGATCCCATACATAGCCAAAATATATATATATATATATATATATATATTATTTTTGTTCCTTTATTTATTATATAATTATTATTTTATTCTCTCATTGATTTAATTATTTAAAATGATCTTTATTTATTAAAAATTGTTTCATTCGATTCATTTATATAAATTAACAAATTTCAGTTTGAGAGATTACGCATAATAATGATTTCAAATGTGATTGATTGAAAACAATAATTTTTAATTAATAAGAGATTATTTTAAAAAATAAAACAAGTAAGATCATCAAAATAATAATTATGTTATAGAATACAAACCAAAATAATATTTTAATCATTTAAGCAACCCTTAAAATAAACAGGATATGATCATATGTACATTTTACAAATAAGGAATAATTCAAGCAAAATTTTAAAGGTAAAAACAGTCTTAACATCAATATTGAAAAATGCTAACTCTAATACCAATCATCAAAAAAATAAAGGATTAAAATATATGCAATAACATTCTAATTAATTGTTAAATTTGGATTCTGTATATTTGAAATTTGATATATTTATTTGTGTTGAAGATATTTTTCTTACAAAAATATTAATATCTACTATAAAAAAAATTAAAAAAAGAGTGTAACAATGCATGTGCACAAGTTGAGGCGACAGCCATTGTAGTTGCAATTGTGTTTGCTCCATACCAAGTTCCTAACCTGCAGGTTCGGACCCAAAGATATCCAATCCCTCGTCGTCATTTATTCAGAGTTGACCGGGAAAGAACCACCCACCGCTCGCAAAATGGCAATTACTATTATTTATTCTTTCGGCAATAATTTTCAAACAAGTAAAATATCATACTACTTCTTGTATTTATTAGTTAATTCTAATTTAATTTTTATTAATTTTTATTTTTAATTTAGTGTTTCAAAATTTTTATTATTAATTTAATCCCTAATTTATCAGTTCATTTTTAATTTAGTCCTATATCAATATGAATGTTAACATATTTAGTCTAAATTTAATTAAAATTAAAGAAATAAATGTATTAATTTTCATATTAGTGATTGACTAAATTAAAAATGATAATTATTAAAGAACAAAATTGATAATAAAAATTAGTAATTGACTAAATTAAAAATAATAATTAATAAAGAACAAAATTGATAATAAAAATTAGTGAGAGTCTAAATTAAAAAATAATCAATAAATAAGTGATCAAACTAATTTAAAAAATGTAAAAATTATAATATAATTAATAATTTATATTTTAATAAAATATATGGAGAAACTATTATTTTAGACCTTTTTTTTTTTTTGCCTTAGTACTAATTTGTTATTCCATAAATTTGTGAATCTAAAATGATTCTTTAGAAGTTTAATAATAATCAAAAGTAATTCTTAATTAGACCAAAAGCAAACCACTCAACCACTTTGAGAAACTACTTTAATTATTTTTTAGTTTTCAAAAGACCATTTTGTCAATACAAATTGATGAAAGATTAAATTGACATTGAAACAAAAAATGAAAGATCAAAATGGTCGTTTTCTCATAATATATATTATATTTTAATAATTTTGTGGGTATTTTTTAATGATATAATTTAAAATAAAATACTAATAAATTTTAAAAATAATATCTTTCCATAATTTTAAAAATGAAAATATTTTTTGTTTACAATTTTTCAATAGACAAAAATTTGAAAGATTATATATCACTATTTTATCTCATTATTTATTTTTATTTCAATATTCTTTCATTTTATTTAATATTCAATTTTTTCTAATTTTTTGTATAGATATATATATATATTAATATTTCTCAACTTATTATTTGCATATGCATTATTACAAGTTATGTAGTTTTTTTATTACTTATTGGTTTTATAAATTACTTTAATTGCTGTTGTTGTTATTATTATTATTATTACTATTATGATTATTAACATTAACTATCAATAGGTTTGATTAATTATTAATTTATGCTTAATATTAGTTTATAATTTATCAAAAATTAATTAATGAACTTCATCCTATAAAATAAGATTTATTTAGAATTTTTTCTCTTTAACATGCATATTTTATACTATTATATTGCACACAAATATAACATGCATGTCATCATACTTTTTAATTTAATATATCATTTATACACACAAATATATATATATATATATATATATATATATACATGTATAATTTTAGAATAATTATAAAATTTGTATATTAAATATAACATATTATAATTTATATCTATATTTTCTTATTTTATTTTTAATATTTCTTAACTTATTCTTTGCATATGCATTATTACAAGTTCTGTAGTCTTTTATTACTTATTGGTTTTATAAATTTCTTTAATTATTGTTGTTGTTGTTGTTATTATTATTACCATTAACTATCAATAGGTTCTATTAATTTATGTTTAATATTGTTTTATAATTTATCAAAAATTAATTAATGAGATCCATCCTATAAAATAAGATTTATGTAGAATTTATGCTCTTTAACATGCATATTTTATACTATTACATTGCACCCAAATATAACATGCATGTCATCATACTTTTTAATTTAATATATCATTTATACACACAAATATATATATATATATATATATATAATTTTTGAATTATTACAAAATTTTTATATTAAATATAACATATTATAATTTAATAATTTATATCTTGGCCACACAAAATTCCTCTCTCCGCCCCTGCTTGAGCTTTCCAAAGTACCGACATTGTCGTTCTCAGAGTGTCGGTCTGGATCCTTAATTTCTCAAGGCATCGTAGTGTCATCCCTGCACACATATGATTATAAATAAAGTTTTCATCTCTCTCACAGTTCACAACACCTAAAAGAAATGTCTTACAGCCATCGACATAGCTTTTTATCACAAAGGCAGATTCCTTCTGTGATCTCCTTCTTCAATGTTCAAATACTCAATTTTACAATAAAACCCAGTTCCTTCAACTCCAGCTTCGCTTCCATGATCCCAGTTCTTCTCAGTTTCCTCCAAATACAAAGCTCAGGGACGAATCCCTCTCCATTCGAGCTTCAACCAGTGACGTCCATGGCTTCTGTGGGATGTTCAGTAGCATATTACCTGAGCTCTGGAGCTAAGCCCCTGCTTCCAGCTTATGCTTCCCAGATTGGCTTGCTCATGTCAGTGTTTGGCTCAATCACTGTTTCCACTTTGATATCTCTAATTCTGAAGCTTCCATGGTGGTCTATTCTCTTTATTCTGATCTTGCTCGGTGGTTTTCAGAAGTTGGTCAACAAAGTCAACAATAGATCATGCTGGCAACCAAGGGCCCCACAACCACTCTTGCCATTGTATAATGTTATTTAATAATTATAGCGGAAAAATAATGGATAGATTTTTATTTGTAAATTTGGTTAGTAAATTAAATTAATAATAAATAAAGTTAGATGTTAAAAATAGATTTTATTGAAAATTTACATGAATATAATATTATATATGTATCTAAAGACGGGTGAAAAGAAAGAAATGGATAAGCATATTCTTCAATAAAAATATAAATAATTAAATCTTGATCTAACAATTCATAATTTTCTTATATAAATTAAATTAAAAAATATAAATTATTAAATCGATTCACATTATTTCTTGACAATTTGCATTACTACACATCCCTCGTCGTGAAATCAAGTTAAATAGATTCTACATGCTCTTTATTTCTGTCTTATGGCCAAGACAAATTGATCCACAAGAGATTCTTACTTTAATGTAGTGTATTTTCGTGTACCTTCGGTTCTATGTGGTGGAAAATTTTTCTCTTTAGCTACTTTTATTCATTAATTTATGTATTTTGTGTAATAATGTTTTTACTTTAAACTCAAATTAATCAATATGAACAATGAGAAAATTTGTCCACTAAGAAGCGCTAATGCAAGTATAAATATAGAATACAACACAATATAATAAGTGAAATTAATACAATTATTAATATTTTAATATATACATACAGATAGGTATATGTGTGTGTGTATATATATATACATATATGTATATATTCTGATAAATAAATATTATATAGCTTTATCTTTAGCTCAATGTAAAATAATCATACAATATTTCAATTCATAAAAAATGGGACAGACAAATTTCATGGCCGATTTAATCTCGTTTCAGCATATATCAAAACGTATTGTGCAGAAGAAACTTCTGTGATATGGTGCATAACACCTCCTATTTAAATGTCCATGCTTCTTCGTAACTTGACTAGAAGAAAAGATACAAAGCTTTAGGAAATTTGATAATTGTAATTAATATTTGGACCGGCCAAGTTGACAAAAATAAAGACAATAACTAAGTCCTAAGTCCAGCTGGATAACCGAAATTTCTGAAAGGTTTAAGGATGATTATATATATCACAAAAGGAGAGAATCACCATTTCGGTCCCACAAAAATGGACCCATTCTTATTGTGGTCCCTCAAAGATCACCTCTGAAATCGTCCCTCACAAATCCCAACTTCATTTTGGTCCTCCCCGTTTATTCTTTGTTAAGTTGAAACTAATATGGCACTTAAAACATGACTTGGCAATTGCATGTAAAAAATCATTTCCCCTTTCTCACCTCAGCACCCTCACGCCACCTTAGGCTTTCTTCCTCCAAATCAGACGCTTGCCCTTCAGTGAACTAGATAAACAGAAGTTGCTAAGTATCAAATTACTCCATTAATTTATATCTTGGGAACTAGCAGGAGATGCCCCTAATAAACTCGATCAAATGGAACTGGGGTTTTAGCTTTTTCTTCGAACACCATAATAGTGGGAGAACAACGTAATTTACTGTAGGATTTAATAAAGAACACATATATACATAATTAATTTCTGGGTTAGGAGACATAAATACTTTTCCTTAGTTGCAAAAGCTCGATAAAATTTTGATTAGAATCACTGATTGAATGAAGTATTCATTGTATATCAGATATACTTCAATGTACCCACAACCTAAATCTCTTTTTTGTACAATTGTCAAATGCTCACAAGTATTCTTTAATAAGTGTATATGAGACTATACTCTTATCTAAATTATTTTTTATATCGTATAGCTAGTCTTTCTTATATAATGGACTAGTTAAAATTAGAGTTCAATAGTAATTCTAATAATTACTATTTTACCTATACTTAATGAACATCCTTTATGAGTGGATACTATATGATAACTTAACAGATCAAATTTTGGATCTTATTCGTGTCGTATAGATTCAAAAACTTAGATATTATACTATATTTCAACATTTACTAATATGGTTCTGCCTCTCATGTATTTCGGTTTATGCAGTATACATGAGCATAACTCTCCATACGAAGTATAATAAAAAAAAATGGTCTACAAATTTTTTTGTTTTTAGAAGTCTGCTACACATTATTGATTCTCTTGGTTAAAAGGTTATCAATCTCATGCGTTTTGATAAGTTAAAGAAATTGTTTGCCAGCACCACATGGTTTTACTATTTATAAAATAATGGCATGTGATTGGCTTTTATTGGTAATAGAATAATGGCATATGGTTGGATTTTTCATTGTTAAAATGATGACATATAGTTGGTCAATGTGTTTTGTTATTATGCAGGGACAATTGCAACATTTGTCAACATGTTTTAATGGAGGGAAGTGAATTTTTGTTTACAAGCATGATATGTGGTCCCTTGTTGGTTTAGTACCCTTTTCTATGTCCTTATTGACATTCATATGGATTGTGTGAAGAATGAAGATAAATCGCAAGCAAGGATGGAGAACAAAATGAAATTGTGGGGAGTGCCAACTCATTTGACTAAGGAATAAGAGATTGGCTAAAATTAGAATAGAAAAGATAATCGTAAAAATTGGGCTTTTAATGCCACTGACCTCAGACCACACTTGAAGGGTTAACAGCGAAAGAGTGAATGTCGCCAACTTCGAAGCATAACAAAAGGCAGAATGCCGAAAGAGTGAATGCCTTTGGAGCTCGATTTTGTTGTCGCCGTTGCCGTGACAGAGAAAGTGAAAATAATATTATAATAAATTAATAATATTTTTTATTTTCATAATAATAATTATTTTTTATTAATAATAAATATTCTTTTTTGACAAAATAATAAAATTTATGATAACTCTAAAAAATTAAAGTTATCAAGCATCCAATATGTAAAGAAAATGATTGTTTTCAAATATTTTTTTTTCTAATTTTGATCTGACTTTGGTTCTGATTTTTTTTTTATTATACATAAATGAGTTGTTCGCTTGAACAAGGGATTAAGAAGAGTAATTTGTAGATAAAAATTAAAAAAGATTGATGCTTGGTGTGGGTATTATTTATTTGTAGGTAAAAGGATGTAGAGTTATTAAAGCCAAAATTTTAATTAGTTGTTGTGACAAAGCTATAACAATTGTTGCAACAAAACTCTATACTAATGTGGATTATTGAAACACACGTTTTGGACTTTGAGGAGTGGTTGTGTGGCAAGTGACTTTTGATTGGAGCTAAGGGAATCCTAATAAAGAGGAGGCAGAGAGTAAAATGAATAATAGTGAGAAAAAAGATGCAAAATAGAGGCAAAAAAACAAATAAGGACCATGGTATTTGATTGGAAAATCTTCTTTCATTTTTCTGCAAGCAGCAAGGGGAGTGTTGGTAGGAGAAGAGGAAGATCAAGTTAAGAGAGAAGGTAGCACATTAATTGGGATCAGAGGATCTAGATTTTGACAATCAATTTCATTATTATTGATCTCTATTCTAATTTTTTTTAATTGTACTAGCCTATGGATAGTTTGAAAACTATTTTGATTTTTATTATCATGAACTAAACTTTCTTAGCTATGGTTGTTATTTGAACCTAAATTTGCACAATGCTTTGACTTGTTGTCATTATATTTAGTGAGTTGCATTAATGTTTAATCAAGTTTGTTATGGATGATTATGCTATTTGTTGATTGGCCACCAATTGATAGTAAATTAACTTGAATTAGTACAGAAAAGTTCAATTCCAATGAGATCTAGCTTGATTAGAGTGAATTCTTCAAGTAATTTGGGGATTTACATCTATATAGAGATGTATAGGTTGTCTTACATAATCTATTCAATATTGAGCTTCAATTTGTCTTTCAGAATTTGGGTTTTCATAGGAATGTGTTGAATTGTAAATTAAAGAGGTTAACATAGTAGTTTTAGAGAAAATTGTATGCATTTCATTATTAGGGTTAACATTATGTTTTGCTACAATGTTATCATGACATTGCTGCGACAACGATAAGCAAAGTGCAAATAAAGGAGAAAATAGCAATTTTAGCACTTTTTTATATTTGGAGTTGTTCTTTTTTTTTTTATTACCTCATTCCTTAGCTGTTGAGTTCTATTACTAGTTTTACTAATTAATTTCATTTGTTTAGATTAGTTATATAGCTAAAATCTTATACCAAACTTGGTATTATTATTTCACATTCATTCTATTCTAATCAAGTTAATTAACATTAGTTTATAGTACTCAATCATCGTGGGATGATACTTTTTTACTACTATATTATTTGAACAATTCAATGCACTTGCCAATTCGACCAACAATTTATCATTTTTATTAAATAATAAATTTTAATAAACAATAATAATTAATTTTGATAAGGATATTATGGTCATTTTCTTAATCTTCTTTCCCATTCCTATTTATTTTCTTAATATCATACGAAACATAATATATGAACCTAACCATTACATTCCGTCAAAATCCATTCCTATTCTTAAGCTTATTCCCATTTTCATTCCTTATCATTGCACTAACCAAACATACTCTTAGGGCTTGAGTCTAAATCAAAGGAAGAAGTCCCAAGGTGATGTGTGCTTACTAATGTGTGAGAGAGGGGGAAGGAAATTTTACGAGTAAGATGCCAATTCATGTTTTAAGTGCTACATTGGCCTAACAGGGAATAGATGGGAGGACTAAAATGAGGGAGTTTGGATATTTATGAGACCACATTGAGAACGATGATCTTTGAAGCATTAAAATGAGAATACATCCATTTATCAGGGACTAAAATGGTGATTCACTCTATTAGCATGGGTCTTACGTCTTCAACACGGCCCAATGGATAAAAAGTAAAGTAGAGCCAACAAAGTTTTGTGTTTTATGGACAGAAGAGACGCATAACTTAAATTTGAACGTTTAATTATTGGCCCAATTAGTACATTTATTGTGTTGGCCATTGACCAACCACTATGTGTGGGCTGGGCTTTGGTAACTAATAGATTTGGGGCCCACTGTCCTATAACACTCATAAAACACCAAAAATTTACAAGAATAAAAAACTTAGCTTATGGGTCAACTCTACTCAAACCCTAATACCATGCAGTTACATGATTTAAAATTTGATCAATACAAACACATTATGTTATGTAAAATCATTTAGAAAAAAGAATGTAGATTATTAAAGGAATAATTTTATTGAAACTGATATATGAAATCAATTATTATATAAATATATCAGGATCAATTAATATTTTTTCATTCCCTACTCTCCATCCCACCACACCAAACAAAAAAAAAAAATGTTTCTTTCTCTTTTCATTTTCAAAATAACTTGTGATTCTCAATATTGTGAAGACAGAGCATTTGATAGTAGATAGATAAGTTATCTGCTAAACTTCTGATGAATCGGCTTTCATGGTTGGGCATGCTGATGAATCTTGACCTATAATGATAATTTCACCACCTGTATGTGTTTGATAAAAACGCAAGCTCATTTGAAGGTTATATTACGAAATTTGTAGCTTCGTTCATGGTTTGAAATTGGGGTAGCAGATTTTTTGGACGAATTAAGCATGACTGTTAAAAAAAACAAATTTGTTGGAACTGAAACCTCGTTCATTTGCTAAAAGATAGACCCTAACACAAAGGTTAACAAAGACGTGCAATTAGAAATTACGATAATAAAATATCTTGGCCATCAATCAGTAGTTAAGTATTATAAATATAGTTAAAAAACTAAGTTGCAAAAAAAAAAAAGATAATTAAAAATTAGTCCGACTTATTAACAATCAAAATTTTAGACCAAAATGGTGGTTAGAATATCCAACCGAATAAGCAGTAAGAAATTTTGATCTTGTGAGGGGGTAGGGGTTTAATAATTTTATTTTTTTTACTTCTCTTTCATCCTGTTAAGCATGTGAACCAATAAAATTGTCCACTTAGTGCCCTTAAACAGTTGAGGATACCGAAGCATTGACCATATTTATATCTTGAAAAATAAAAGGCACATGGATAACTATGCTTATAGCCTCTATAGAATTTGAAGAGATATATGTACACAATTAATGTTTAAATGTTAAAATAATGGAGTTGGAAGAAAATTTGCATGGACGAATGTAAACACAATTGTGGCAATTTAAACCATTTAAACTCCATTTGTAGGAATGGCACCATTATTCTGTATCAATTAGGGTTCAAATTTTATCATCCATCATCTGAATTAATTTGAGTGGCAAAAGTTTAATATATTATCCATGAACATTTAGATATTAGAGCCATTTTCACTCTGAATCTAATGAGATCTAGATTCTAGATCTAATATTAACAAAAAACTTAGTGAATCAATCATACTTAAATGTACACAAACATTATTCTTGGATATATACTTATCTCAAACATGAGGATGAAACAAGAATCTCTTTTTGCATAGTTTTAAATTTTGTATATAGAATTTGTGATTGCTTAAACAAGAAGTCACATTTGTTAGGTATAGTACGAGAACAAACACAAGATAAATGTATATTACTAATGTTTAAATGTTGAATATATGGAGTTGGAAGACAAAATGCATGGTTGAAGCCAAACGCAATTGTGGCAAGAGATTACATCTTAACAATTAGGATTAAACTCTTTCTCAATATTTTGAAAGTAAAATTTTAAATGAAGTTTGTTGACATGGATGGCGATTTTGCAGGACAGGATCACAGAGTATTTCTCTATTTTTTATTCACACCATCAACTATTTTTCTTATCCTCATTCCTATTTCTTGTTGTGGGAGAAGTTTTCTTTTTATCTCAATTCTCCATAGGGATACAGATTTTTATAGGGACCTAGAATTTTTATGAAAAAGCAAAAAAAAATTAAAATAAAATAAATACTCAATATTATCATTTATAGTTTAAATATATCATACTTTTTTACACTTTAAAATTGTATCGCAACTCATCAAATAATGTAATCCATCAAATCTATAATGTAACCTATCAAAATTTGCACAAAAAATAATTGGATACTAAATGAATTATAAAAAATGCAGATGAAAACTACGAAATAACATTTTAAAGTATTTAAACGCTCAAATCTAACTCAATCATAAGAAGAAAAGAAAATGAAGGGTACAAACACTATGGTCACAACTCCAAGATATTTTGAAGATACATTACTATGTCATCCAAGTTTTACGGAGAAAGACTAAAAAGTAATGAGTGAATTTATTTTTAATTAAATTTTTTTCATTTAAATTATTATAAAACATAAATGATGAGTAAAATGATTAAAAAATACAAAAATTAGTAATAAATATATATAAGTATATATATATATATATGTGTGTGTGTGTAAAATTATAAGAGATAAAGATCTCATGAGAAGAGGAGCATGATCTCCATCTTTATCTGTAAGTTAATTTTAAAGATAATTTTCTCCTCATCCCCTTTTTCACATGATAAAAATTTTCAAGTGTAAGATCTCAAATGGGGCAGCCTTATGAATAGTCCAATTTTAAAAACTTCTATCATCCCTATTTGTTAATTGAGAAGGTGGCCTCTTAAAAGAAATAACTTCAATCAATGTCCAAAAATAATTGTGTCAGTATTACTAAAGAAACATTAGAGTCGAAAAACATATCTTCCGTGAAAGATTTTTTTAAATGTTGTGGTTTTTATGCTTTTTGTGAAAATGATCAATACACTTTTTAGATCTACGACAATGACCGTGAATTTTGAAGAGGAAAACTCAGCATTAGTGTGAAGCATTAGGGAATTCAAGAAACTTCTATTTTCAATAAGCCAAAATTAGGTGAAAAAATATCATGGATTAGAAGATTAAAAAAAACAAAAAAGAAGAGGCTCCATACACAAAAGGCTTTTCTGGGCCTCACACGTCATCACTCTTGGGCCTTGAAAGTGGGCCTGGATTAAGAAGACAAGATAGTCTTCTTTTGACCCAACAAATTCTACAATCGGGTTATTTGAACCAGTTCAGGACCCGTTTGAAGAAAACAATGCCGTTTTGACGAGATTTACAATGTATTACGTGAAAAAAAGTCAATGGTCTACAAATTCCCTCAAATAATTTCCGTTTAAAATATTTGAAAACACAAGAAAATGGCTAAAATTGACGTGTGGATTATGGGACCACAATCATTTAATGATTCCAATATATATGAAAAAAAAATTTTTTTAGTCATTAACTTATTATAAAATTATTCTTTTAATCTATTATTTGTTTAATTTCTTAAAATAATATCACTTTTTGGAAATTATTCTTTTTATCCTATCACAAGAGTTAATAGAATTCAATTCGAATGACTATATATATTAATGATCTTAATAATAAATGATTAAAAGTAATAATTTTTAATTAATAAAAAATTATTTTAAAAAAATAAGTATAAATATTAAAATGACAATTTGATGATAAATTAAGGACTAAAATAATATTTTATTCACTTAAACAACTCTTAAGTTAAGTTAATGGTATGTGAACATATGTCTATTTTACTAATAAGGGACAGTCTTGACATCAATTTTGTAAAATCCTAATTTTAACCCTAATACTAATTAACTAATATTTCAACTGGCCACCAAGTCAAAGTGTTTGGGGGATAAATGCATCCATTGGCCACCAAATCAAGTGTGGGTAAGTCCCGGGGGCAAAATATCAACTGTATTATTCGGATGAGGAGGAAATCCACGATTTGGAGTTTTCCACAGCTTTGTCATAGTCTGAATCCCCTCTTGCGCTATTTCAGTGTCAAGTCTAAACGAGTGAAAATGGGACACGTGGAATTTAGCTGAGTGCGATGGACCGCCCTTTTTGAATTGCGGCGCAAAGTGTTCTGTTTTTTTTTTTTTTTTTTTTTTCATATCTTCCGATTATTAGAGTATTATAATTCATGCTTCAAAATTCATAATTTTATAATTCTTTACGTTTATGATAATTCATATAATGTGTAATTATTTTTAGAAATTTAAATAAGTTATACAATTTTGATATATTACATTTTTTACTACTTCACCATCATATTATTAAATTATTAATTAATATATAATATAATATATATATATATATAGATAATAAATGAATAAAATAATCAATATATATACAATATTATTAAATCATTTTTTATTTCTTATATTATATTATTTAATTAGATAAAAATTTGAATATATTAATTTTATTGGTTTCATTAATAGTGGTAATTAGATTTGTTGCAAAATATTCTAATAAGAGGGGATTAGTTCTATTGCAATGTATTCTCAAATTTTTTCAAATAGAATAATGTTAGATTGGTCAATCTTAATTTTATAATTAGAAAAATTAATTTTCGACTAAATTAATTTATAGATTAAGATTGGAAGTGCATTTTTAGTGACATGGTGGGGAAATAGATTTTCTCTCTGGAGAATTTTCAATAACAAAATAATAATAATAATAATGATAATAATATTTTATAAATATTAAATTAATAAAAATATATTATTATATTTTGCCTGTTTCTGTCAGTGCAATAGTAACAATAGGAAATCTTTGGAATCCGAATCCCCTTCAGTGGGGATTGTTTTTCTTGTAAAATAGAGATCGTAAGATCTAAATTTAATAATATTCAATTTTTGTATAAAATATATTTTTTAAAAATAAAAAATAATTTTTTATAAATAAATATATATTTAAATTTTAATTTTTTTATAAAAAATGATATGTAATTAAAAAATCAAAAAAATTAAATTACTTTTAACCTCTCACATTTTATTTTGTATATTTTAGAGTCTATTTTTTTAATTAGATATTATTATGTATAAAAAAATAATTTAAAATATTAAAAAATATATTTTTTTATAAAAATAATTATTTTTTAATTTTTAAAAATATATTTCATACAAAAATTGAGGGCCATTGGATCTAGATCCAATGACCCTCATCCATTAACGCAAAATCAGTCCGCTTCAGTTGTTCGGGGGCATCGGCGCGCAAATCTTTGTCCCCACGGTGGGAATGATGGAAGTTTCGCAAAATAGTCAATCCGAAACAAAGCAAGCTTCGCATTCGTCCTATAAATGTTTTCTTCTCTGACACAAGTCACAACACCCAAGAGAAATGTCTAGCAGCCATGGACATAACTTTTCTTCCCGGAGGCAGATTCCTTCTGTTATCTCCTTCTTCAATGTTCAAATACTCAATTATGCACCAGGACCCACTTCCTCCGACTCCATTTACGATTCCATGATCCCAGTTCTTCAAAGCTTCCTCCAAATACGAAGCTCAGGGACGAATCCCTCTCCATTTGAGCTTCAACCAATGACGACCATGGTTTCTGTGGGATGTTCAGTAGCATATTACCTGAGCTCTGGAGCTAAGCCCTTGCTTCCAGCTTATGCTTCCCAGATTGGCTTGCTCGTGTCAGTGTTTGGCTCAATCACTGTTTCCACTTTGATATCTCTGATTCTGCAGCTTCCATGGTGGTCTATTCTCTTTATTCTGATCTTGCTCGGTGGGTTCTTCATGTTGGTCAACAAATTCCGTGCAATATATGGCAATAGATCACGCCGGCAGCCAAGGGCGACACAACCACTCTTGCCCTTGTTTAACGTTATACAGTAATAGCTGAGATATATGGATTCACCATAGATTCTTATGTTGTTTTGGCTTTGGAAAAATAAATAAAATTAATTAATTATATAGAAATTCATTCCAGTGGGAAGCATTATTAACATATTGATTTTCGAAGTCTGGAATCCCACTTTGAAGAAGCATCAAACTTTTTTTTTTGAGTCTTACGAGGACATTGACGTGATTGTGAAATTTCACTAATTTCAATAGAAATAAAAGGTTGCGAAAGCAATGAGTTATTATCTTTTTCACCCTCTTTTCCTAAAAAAAAAAATTCGTTGATTATAATTTAATAATCTAAAAATAAATTATCAAATAATAATATACATCTTACTGATTATTCAAGCCTTGACTTTTTTTAATTCGTAAGAAGAATCTGAAATTTCTATTTTATCCAATTTCTCTATAGAAAAATAAAATTGTATTTCATTAATAACCCATGAAATTGTAATTAACTGATTATCATAAATTTCTTTTAAAAAAATAGATGATGATAAATTTCAATTTTTAAAAAGAAATGCTATATCACAGAAATAAAATTGGTTTACAATCTCATGATGTAAATTAGCAGTATTACTCTTTTAAGAATGATACAAATTAAGAAAAATATTTTTTTTTATTTTGACTATTAAATTAGAAAATTAGGTATTTTTTCATTTTTAGCTATTAGATTAAGAAACTATTTTTTTTGTTTTGTTTTGGCTATTAAATTAGGAAACTATGTTTCTTTTGGCTTGGCTATTAAATTAAGAAACTATTTTTTTTGCCTTGGCTAGTAAATTAGGAAAAATAATTATTACTCATAGATAAAAATTATAAAAACAATCATAAAAATTATAAAATTATTGTTGAGTTAAGTAACTTTGGTTTATCCCTTTCTGTAAGATTGCGAAATCTCAGTAATTAATTAACAAAATAAAAAGTATCCAATAAAATTATATATATATAAAAAAAGTAAATTCTAAGAAGAGTAACTGCCCTCGCAGCCCTCTCCGAAATCCATCCTTGAAACCATGTGTCATACAATCACTTGCAATGTATAATGTTATTCAATAGTTATAGTGGAGAAACCACCTTGGATTTTTATTTGTTAATTTGGTTAGTAAACTAAGTTAATTATAAAAAAATATAAATGTTGAAAGTGCATTTTATTGAATTTTTTTTCATGTATATAAAATTATATATTTATTTATGATTGACTTATAATTATTTTATATTATATTTAGAGAGGGGAGAAAAGAAAGAAATGGGTGGAATTTAGATAGATTCTATACGCTCTTATTTCTGTCTTATGGCCAAGTACAAATTGACCCAGAGGAGATTCTCACTTGAATGCACAGTACTCCTGCGTACCTTCGTTGTGCAGTTCTGTTTTTAAGTGTGGAAAATGTTCTCTTTAGCTAATTTTATTTATTTATTTATTCATGTATTTTGTGCAATACTGTCTTTTTTTTCAAATCAAATTAATTAATATGAACTATGAAAAAATTTGACTACTTAGAAGTACTAACAAAAGTATAATTATACAATACAATACAATACATGAAATTAATATAACAAATTTTGATATTTTAAGATATATATGTTGATAAATAGAAATTAGCCTTGTTTTGACTTCTGGCTAAATGTAAAATAATAAAAAAATTTCACAACCAAAAAAATTAAACAAAAGTATTTCATGACCAATTTAATGTAATTTCAACATATATTGAAACGTATTCAATAAAAGAAAATTTACAAATACATATACAAATATTATCATATACATTCAATAGAGATACACCTCCTGTTTATAAGCCTACGCTCCTTCATAGCTTGATTAGAAGAAAAGATATAAAGCTTTATGTAATTTGACTATTGTAATTACTATTTGGACTAATGGCAAAAATAAAGACAATGACCAAGTAGTCCCAACTTTTGTTGAGGATGATTATATGACAAAAACATTAACACGGGTCTTGTGTCTACGACACGGCCCAATGAAAGAGAAGTAAAGTAGAGGCCCAGAACTCAAATTTGAACATTCACATTTCCGAGCCCAATTCGTAAATTTAAGCTATTTGCTCATGACCAGTGAATATGTGTCTGGGCTAGGCTAGAGCAACTACTGGATTTCTGGCCCACAATTCAATACTACTATAAAAAAAATTAAAAAGGAAAAAATAAATTTATCTTATGGGTCAACTCTACACAAACCCTAATGACTTGCACTTATATGGGCCGAAATTTGATGGGTACAAATATTGTGGCACACAAAATACTATTTTAGTTTCTCACTTTAGTTGATTTTAGTTTTTAATTTGGTATTTCTTTAATTTTTATTTTTAATTTGATTCTTCACTTATAAAGTCACTCTCAATCTAGTCTCTCACCAATTTTATTATCAATTTTTATCAAATTATTTTTAATTTAACCTCTCACTAATATAAATTTTAACATATTTAATTCAAATCTATTCATAATTGAGAGACTAAATATGCTATTATTTATATTAGTAAGGATAAATTAAAAATAAATTCACAAGTGAACGATCAAAATAACGTTTTACTCTATTACATGTTTTATAACCTTATATATATATATATATATATATATATATATATATATGGCTTAGGTAAAAGAAGGTTATGGCCCAGCAGCAAAAAAATATGAAAGTAGCTAATGTGGTGAGTTTGACTTTTTACCTTCTATCCTCTAGGGAAGGATCTATGGAAAAACATATAAGGGAAATAAACCATAAAGAATTATTTGAATTATTTTATTATCCTTCAAATTTAATTTGATTCTTATAGTTTAAATAAATTTTATTCAGTTCTTATAGTTAAACTTTTATAAGTGTATTATTAAGTTTGGTTAGCATTACTAATCATGTGTCATCTTAAAACTAAAAATATATACTATTTATGCTAGCAAAGAAAAAAGTTGACAAAATTATAAAAGTCAAAATAAAAATTTAAACTAAAGAATTTATGTGCAGAATGCTACGTTACAAGACCGACTAAAAAATAGATATATGAATATAAAAGACTTATAGACTTATACTGATGTCTTAGTTTAAGAAAAACTGAACTTGAACTATTGTTTTGAAATGTTTTTTATTTGAAAAGTTATTCCTATACTAAATATTCTGAGTTACTGGGAACTCAATTATTTACTAAGGACTTGTTTGATACACATAAATAATTGTGAAGGAATGAGATTGAGAGAGAGAGAAAAAAAAATTTATAAGTATATTTAGTTATTTATGGAAATGAGTAGTATTACAAATTTACAATGTTTAGTCGGAAGATTCAGGTTTCAAAAGGAAAGGAGACTGAATGGATGTACTATAATATCAATGTTATGTAATTAATAATATTATATATATATATATATATATATATATATATAATATTTAATTATTTAATTAAAATTAACTAAAATTAAAATTCAGTAATTAATATTTAAAATTTTAAAATTAAATTAATAAATAAATTAAAAATATGATAATAATAGAATCCCCACTTATCTTGTTTGTTCGGTCGTGCTCCCCACCATCTCATTTTTTGCCTTGTAGCCAATCTCCCCCGCCATTCCATATCTCCTGATAATTACTCGACTTTTTTTCCTTTATTTTCTTTTTCTAATTCCAAATTTTCTTCACTTTCTCAGTAGTCAAACGATAATAAGATGGAGATCTTTCGAACAAAAAAAAAAAAAAATGAAGGAGACCTGGGCGCTAGATGCAGAAGAGGAAGGAGATACTTTCTTGAGTGATTTTAGTAGCAAAAAAATGGCTCTGATCTTCAGCGAATTTGATATCTGAGATGTTACTCCTGCACTGGCTTCCTTTAAGCATTGTTCAAATTTGATTCTGCGTATCTTTTAGTTTTTGCTACCTATTTCTCTATCAATAACCTGTCAGATTGTTGTGATTTTTTTTTTTTTCTGCCATGAGATCGTCAACTAGCTCTGCTTATTGTTTTGTTTTGAGAAATTTGTTGGGATGCATTTCGCAAGTATGTACTGGATCTGATATGCTGAGGAAACGCGTGATCTGACTGCTGCATAGATGATGGGGCAATTTTGCCATCTAATTTTTCTTTCCAGGGAGAGCATTAGGTTTCCATTAGTTTATTGGAGAGCATATTACCTTATCTATGGGAGAGACTAGAGAGCATTCCTGAGGGTGAAGGAGAGTCTGGTCACTTTGCATACCAAACATGGGAGAGGTAATCCCACTTCCATTTCCACCGTTAGATTCTATGTAGTAAGGTCATAGTACTTAATGTCCTAGAGTGACGTGAAGAAGGGCTTCTTAGTCACTAAAGAGGTCTAGAATCACATGAATGAATCCTATAAGGGGATAAATGAATATATAAGATAATATATAGTCATGAGGCAATTTCATATAAGAAACTAGTTTTATTAATAAAAAATTTATGTGCAATTTCTTATATCTTTATTTTGATGTTTTTTATTTAAGATATAATAAATGTGTAGTTAATTAATAATAATGAATAATTTAATTTAAAAATAATATAATTATTTTCAATAACTATACACATTGTATGATATAATTAGAAAACTAAATACTTGTTATATTTTAATTAAAGTATAACATAATAAATTAAAATATAAAACTGCATATAAATTTAGTTTTTTTATTAAATAAAATTTTCTCATTATTCTAGTCCCATCAATTATTATCAAATTATCTCGTAATCAACAGTAAAATTGATATCAAATTAATTTTAGAGTATTATTTTGATTTTTTTTTATCTTTAAGCACCAAATTAATCTTAAAATTAAAAGTGAGAAATCAAAATTATATTTTTCTCCTTTTATAACTAAAATTAATTATTAATATGAACGCTTTTAAATGGACTTAAATTTACAAAATTATTTTTTTCACATAAATATAAATCTTATGATCAAGTTCAACACATTTGATTCTTTAGTTGATGACAACAACAAAAAAATATAGTTAAAGATTATAAATTTAAAATTATTTTAAAAAATCAATAATTAAATTTCTTTTTATTCTTAATTACTCTTTTTCTGAAACTCTAAAACTCTATTTCGGGATCTTCATATTATGTGCTCATAGAGCTCTTGAATTGGGTTAAAACAAAAAATAATTTAAATCCTTCAAAGTAATTTTAAAATTTAATATGTCTTTAATAAATATTTAAATTTATAATTTTTTATTGTAATTTTAAAAAAAAATATAAGAGAAATGTTGAAATAAGTTGACAGATGGGGAAAGTTGTCTCCTGAGTGGAAGCCACTTCGACCCTCTATGTTTCCGTGTAATTTAATGCCATTCCAGGTGTATTCTTATGGCTAACACCATCATTGCTATATAATTATTAGTTTTGAGCACAAAATTTTATAAATACCATTACCAAAAAATTGGCATTTACACTGTAATCCTAATTATCTTATGCAATTTTAATTTCACTTTGGATTGCACTTGATTATATGTGCTTTGTGCAAAATATATATTAAAAAATTTGCAACTTGCAAAAAGAAGAGAAATTGTCTTTGATATAATATTTGAATGCCTTTTCATTAAGAAATTAACAATTAATTCATTATTTTAGTAAGTAAATTAATTTTCAGAATAGTATAAATGTTTACTTATATTTTATCCACATTTTAAATTTAAAAGAACTTAAATTAAGTAATGGTGTTAGAAATATATATAACAAAAAATAATATTAAGCCCTCTTCAAATTAATAGCTTAAACATAATCAAATTCCCATATGGTAAGAAAAAGATGAATATAAGTTCGGTATATTTTACCGCTCATTATCTTCACTTTATGATGAATATATATATATATATATAAGTATAGGTGTGCGTCGAAGAAACTATTATTTCAGCATAATTGACTAGAGAAATTGGTTTGCTATTTTGGCATTTTAAATTATTAATTGTTAGCCATAATCTAGAGTACTTTCTTTAAAAATATAGTACTGAAATATTTTAACATTGAAATTAATTTTTTTAATATACGATTTTAAAGAACAACCAATAATTTCCTTTTTCATAGAGAAAGAAAACAAAATTTCCATCCTTGAATTCATATCTTAAAGGCCAACAGATTCAATTCCTCTCTCCTTTCCCATTGAATCCTTAGGATCTCACACTCGAACCAATTTACTCAGAGAATCTTAAAATTTTGCAATTCTTTCTCAAGGTAGTACTTCTTTGCATAAATTTGTTCAAATATAGATAGATGTGCGGATTTGACGCACTACTTAGCATGCCCTTACAGTGGCAGTAGAACCCATAATCAGTGCAAAGCGAGTATAATGAGTGAATACACACTTGAGGATGTGATTTGTATTAGGTAGTTTTGTCAAATTGTATTCTTTGAGCAACCAAAAAAAAAAAAAAAAAAGAATAAATAAACACACTACGAATTTAGGCCGTAACTCTACCCAATTTTTTTCATCACAATATTAGCACTTCACTAAGTAAGTATGGATATTTTGATCATCCATACACTTAGGAGAATTTAATTTACTAAATTTAATATAGCAATGCATTCTAAAATTGCCCTAATTCAAAGGGACTTAGTATCAATTTTCACCGAGTCAAATGTAATCAAAGTCCTAACTTTTAGCTTTAAGTTATCAATTTGATCTTTCAAGGATGAAAATATTCAAAGTGTTCCTCAAAATATAAAACCCTTAAGAAAATAATAATCTTTCAAATATCATATCAGTTGTGCCTGTGAAGGGATCAAATTAGTTCATTTTGTTATGATCATTTCGATACTTGTTACCTTTGATGACTAAATTGATGTCAGGACAAAAGATGAGGTTAAAAGTGAGATATCAAAATTACATTTGACTGATTTTTACACTTCGAAAACTTACCGTTTGTAATTGTTTTTTTCTCAGTTTTTGCGTTCTTGAAGAAATAGGCAATGATAAACCATCAACCAAGTTTACAAGCCTTATTGCGTTGTGGATAAAGGAGGGACAAAGATTATATATATTTGAGGAGTGGAAGACGATCAAACATAATAGCAGTCACATGGGACTTGTTTAATTGTGTGAATCAATGATGTTTCTTCTTTCCTTCCTTTACAAACAACATATATATATACATAAACATACATAACAGTGAACCGTAATATTTTATGTACATGGCATGCTCTCAGGGTTTTAAATTTATTGTCTAGTTTAAAGCTATTTAGCATCCAAAATCTATATCTTTTAAGAAAGATAATCATCAGGAGTTTCAAATTTTCAATAATTCAGTTCTTTTTTTACATTATATCACTGTTATTTTATGGCCTTTCTTTTTGTTCAATGTACAATTGAGTAAGGAAATGTAATATTTATATTTGAAAATATCGATTAATTTTGAGAGATTTAATATAAATTATTCATGCTTAAGATATAAGTAAAATAACCTTTTTAACAATATTAATAAACAGTACCTAATCGTTATAATATTTACATTATTCTTTATGTTTAAATTAAAAAAATATTATCAATGATAATTAAACCAAAATAATTAAATAAATGTAAAATTTTTAGTGCACTAATAATTTTAAGTGCATCAGTGCAGTCAATTATAATGTAGAAATATAATTATAATATTATCATCTTTTGAATTAATATTATTACAATTATGTACCTACATTTTAACTAAGTGTATTGGTGCACTCAAAATTATGATTGCTCCAAAGATGTACACCTTAAATAAACTATCTCACAAGTTGAATGGCACAAGAGAATTGATTTCGGATTAGGTCACCATCCGGAGGTAGATTACCTACAGTTGTAGTGTAAACTATAGCTGCAATTAATCCAATATTCTAGATAATTGAATGTTAATTCAATAGTTTGAATTTTAATAAATATTTTTTTAACAAGATATCCAACGTTGTAGAGAAAATAAAAATTAAATAATTTATAATTGTTAGAATAATTTTCATATTTTATGGATTAACATTAATTATTTTATTAGATTAATATCTTGTTAGGCAATTAATGTTATAATTTATAAATTATGAATGGACTTAGTTTTATTCTATTTGTGGATAATCGATGATGGGTTCGATTATCCACAAACCCACTGGACAGAAACCTAAACCACAGCCCAAGAATATTAGTAATCATCCCGTCAGATTACTAATTTGAGATTATTACCCAGAGAGATTTAATGAGCTTATTTTTGTGATTAATTAAATGAGAAAATTTTTTAAAGATTCTGAAGGATTTTATTTTAATAATATTGATTAATTATATTATTAAAATAAAACTTTATAAATAGCACACTAAAACCCTAGTTTTGAACACACAAAAATACTATATTTCTCTCTGTGCCGTCAAACACTCTGAGAGACGCTCTTGGACATTGGGAGTTAAAATACTCTGACTTAACCAGTACTCATAGCAATAATGTCGTCTTCATCAGGTCAGATTGTTAATATAATTTATTCTCCCTATTTGTAATCATGTATAATTACATGCTCTAATTTTGTTATTAAATGGTATCAGAGATAGGTTTAGTTTTATGGATTATGAAAATTTTCTTTTCTTTCCTCTAATCCTGTCTTTATCAAGAACAATTATGAAATTTTTGATTTATTATTATTATTATTATTAATTTTTTGTTATTCTTGGATCGACCCGTTACTTGGCCGGCATACCTGCTACAGTGAACCATTTTCATCATTGTAATATGAACACAGTTGCTGAGTTGCCAGTGGGTTCTTCATTAGTTGCTGGCAGGACTTAACGTTAATATTAACGTTCATTTGCATCGCCGGCAAGCCCTTAACCAACACAACTTTCCACTAGTGAGCCATGTTTCAAATCGACGAAACAAACCTAACGTCGGAATCTAAATTTTCGACTAAATTTTAACTAAACTGGGAAGGATTCACTTGAAACAGCTACCAGGAATTTGTATATTGTGAAAAGACAATCAAAACGACCCCTGTTTCGAGGTCTAAAAGTAGGAAAACCGGTGGCTCACATAGCCGGGTTACCGGGTAGCCTAGCGGGTTGAATCGACCCGCCAGAGGTTGAAGAAGGAGTGCGCGCACCTCCGATGTGTGTTATCTTGTGTGGCTACACTGTTGGTTAGATGAACTTTAAATTTTGGAATTTGCCTCCACTCGACTTGATCTAAATTATGGTGATTTTTTCAAAATTTTTTGAGCCTTGGAAATAGGAGTTTTGAATTTTTTTGAAAATTAAGGGCCTTAAAATAATGTGTAGATAAGGTATTTTGATATAAAAAAATTTTATATAAAGGCTAGACAAAATATGGAACAATATGTTCAGCTCATTCTCCCTGATTATGTATAAATAAATTATAATTAATTTCTCTGTATTAATTGTTAATTTTATTCCTAATTTAAGCACATGCCTTAAAAGGGATAAGTTGTATGTGAAATTTGTTGTAACTTTGGGTCACATGCACCTAATGATTGTGTGCTCACCTATCGTGGACCCAATCATAGTGATATGTTTTTTATAAATAATTTATATCATATTTGTCATTTAATTTCCTACAATTTTGGATAATTTAGTTACCATCATCAGGGATGAGTCTTAATATTACAATGAGTCCACTAGAGAAAGTATACATATATGTTATATTGATAATGGACATACCCTATCGGTGTAACATTATTAATATAATTATGTGAAATAAATATAATTACGATTTCAAATGAAATAAATACATTTATGAATGGTTAGTAGCAATTTTAAAACAATGCTTTCATTGTTTCTTATATCCTATCGATATGAAAACCATGGTCGCATTTTGTTATTTCTCTTTATGGTCAAATCTATGGTACCCATGAGCTTTCTTTCATGATTTGTTGTAATCCAAAACTTTAAGTGGGATTATAATGCACATCTTGATGATACAGTTTCATAAACTTTTTGTAAAGGAAACCTTGTTTTATAATTATGCTTCCGGTATATAATTAATGTTTCCTGATTTTGTTTCATCAACTTCCGTGTTCCAACAACTGTCTATGGTGAAAACTTTGAATGGGACTAATTTTGATAACTGGCATGAGTCCCTTAACATGTATTTGATCATCTCCAAGGAGGATTTGGCAATGAGAGAGCCAAAACTGGTAGATTTTACTGTTGAGTCTAGTACTGTTGACAGAGCTTATCATAAGCAGTGGTATGAATCCAACAGGATCTATCTGACAGTTATAAAGTAAACTATTGAGAAGACAATCAGACAGAGTATTCCTGAAAAGGACACTGTTGTAGAATACCTTCAGGCTGTGAGTGAGAAGTTCAAGAACTTCGATAAGACGCAGAAGGCATACTATCTTTCCTTACTGGATAACACTCATTATGACAGAGTGTCTGGAGTACGCGAGCATATGATGAAGCTGGTGAATTGCTTCAACAAGCTAAAATCTCTAAATGTAGACCTAGGTGAGAGTTATCTTGTCTACAAAGTCCTACAGTCTCTTCTAACAGAATATGGGGTTCTCAGAACCACATACAATTCGCAAGAAGTTGAATGGACCATTGATTAGATGATGTCCATCGTGACTCAAGAGGAGGAGTCATTAAAGAAATTGAGTTCACGTGGTCATTCAGTGAATTATATCTCTCATGGTTCGTCAAGCAAAGCTGGAAATGAGAAACTTAAGGGAAAGAAACCTGAGAGCAAGCCTAATGGTAAAAAGTTCTTTAAGATCAAGAAGAACAATAAGAAGAATAAGGGTTAGAAGAAGAAATTTAAGGGTGATTGTAATTACTATAAGAAGCCTAGCCACAAGATCTTAGATTGCCTCAAGCTGAAGTACAAGCGTGAGAAAGAATGTATTTTTCTTGAAATTGCCCCCTTAGCTCTAGTTTGGCTTGAATCTAATAATTTTGAAACCTCTATGAACACTTGGTGGTTAGATTCTGGAGTGACTATTCACGTAACTAATTCCTTGCAAGGGCTCAAAGATAAGAAGAGCCCAAATGAGAGAGAAAATACCATTCTGGGAGTGGAAGGAAGTTCAGCTGCAGTGGATTGCATAGGAACTGTAGTTTTAAACTTATATTATGGACATACTTTAACTTTAAATAACGTTGTCTATGTACCTTCTTCAAGGAGGAATTTGGTTTCAAGTTCTGTGTTAGATAAAGATGGATATTCTTTTTGGCAAGGAAATGGTAGAATTGATGTTTACTTTAATTCAGTCATTATTGGAACTACTAGATTAATAAGTGCTTTATATTGCTTGAATGCAAACGTTTGTTCAGATTCTACTTCTGTGGCATCAATTAATGTTGTCATTGGACATAAACGCCGAAGAATTGATGAGAACTCTTCCATGTTATGGCATCGATATTTGGGTCATATCTCCAAAGAGAGACTAGAAAGGATGGTTATACAAAGAATATTGCATGACCTAAACTTTTTTGACTTTGAATCCTATATTGATTGTATTAAAGGAAAACTTCCTGCTAGAGCTAGGAAGAAAGAGGCTAATAGATCTGAGACTATTTTGGAATTGATTCACATAGATAATAGTGGACCAATTACACCTGCTACTATGAGTAATTACAAATATTTCATAACCTTTATAGACGACTATTCCAGATTCGGTTGGATTGATCTATTACATGAAACATCTGACTCATTAAATGCCTTTAAGGCATTTAAGGCTGCCATTGAATTAAAGTTTGGAAATGTTATCAAGAATGTAAGATCAGACAAAGGTGGAGAATATTATGGGAGGTATACTAAAATTGAGAGAAACCCTGGACCATTTGCTCTATTCTTATAGGAGCAAAGAATTAAGGCTCAGTATACTATGCCTGGCACTCCACATCAAAATGGAGTTATTGAAAGGTGTAATCGCACCTTGATGGACATGGTCAGAAGCATGATCAGTCACTTTTTGTTACCAGAATTTCTATGGAGTGATGCCCTTAAGATAGTAGCCTATGTCCTGAATTAAGTTCCAAGTAAGTCTATTAAAAAGACACCGTATGAGCTTTTCACCGATAAGAAGCCTAGTCTGAGGCACTTTCATGTGTGGGGTTGTAGAGCAGAAGTGAGACCCTATAATCCGCAGCTTAAGAAACTTGATTCTATGACTGTTAGTGGATTCTTCATTGGGTATTATTTAGGATCCAGAGGATATAGATTTTATTGTCCTAGTCACACTACTAGGGTCATTGAATCTAACAAAGCATTCTATTTTGAGGATGACTTGGACAGTGGGAGTGGTGTCCATAGAGTAATTAACCTGCATTGTGTGGATACCATCTTATCCATAACACCATTGTCATCTCTACCTGTAGATTATGATATTAGAGATGACACTCTTATTGAGAATCTGATTGATCCCATTGTAGAAGCTTCTATAACTGATATAGGAGAACCAACCCTTAATTTGAGACGATCACAGAGGATTTGTAGACCTGCAATTTCAAATGACTATATAGTATACTTGCAGGAATTTGAGTCAGATATTGTTGATGGCACAGATCCAGTTTCTTATGATAAGGCTGTATCAGAATCTCATTCATCTTAGTGGTTAGAGGCTATGAATGATGAAATGTCCTCCATGTCCCATAATCATGTATGAAATTAACTGAGTTACCAGATGGTTGTAAACCCATTGGTTGTAAATGGGTCTTTAAGACTAAAAGAAGGCCCAATGGTGAAGTTGAAAGATTCAAAGCCAGACTTGTAGCTAAAGGCTATAATCAAAAGGAAGGGATCAATTATACGAAAACGTTCTCACCCGTATCTACTAAAGATGCCTTCAGAGTTGTAATGGCTCTCGTTGCACAGTTGGATCTTGAACTTCATCAGATGGATATCAAAATTGCATTCTTAAATGGTGATTTACTTGAGGATGTTTATATGACACAACCTGATGGATTCACTGAAGTAGGGAAAGAACACATAGTGTGCAAATTGAAAAGGTCCATTTATGGGCTTAAACAGGCCTTAAGACAGTAGTATTTGAAATTTGATAAGATAATCACTTCACTTGGTTTTACAGAGAATATTACTGATCAATGTATCTATCAGAAATTTGATAGAGACAACTTTATGATACTCGTGCTATATGTTGACAACATACTGTTGGCCAGTAACTCGGTAACTATGTTGAATGAGATCAAACATGTTTTGTCATACCACTTTGACATGAAAGATCTTGGTTAAGCTTCTTTTATCTTGGGAATTCAGATTCACCGTGATAGATCTTGTAGCATTCTTGGTTTATCTCAGGCAAACTACATAGATCGTGTGCTAAAGAAATTTAACATGCATGCTTGCGCTCCTTGCACTGCACTTGTACAGAAAGGTAAAAGGTTGTCTAGATCATCTTGTCCCAAAGATATTGATTCAAAAATTGAAATGAATAAGATTCCATATGCATCTGCTATTGGCAGGCTTATGTACACTCAGGTGTGCACATGACCTGATATTGCTTTTGCTATCAGTGTACTTAGTAGATACTGGAATAATCCTGGTCCTGATCATTGGAGGGCTGCAAAGAAAATTATGAGGTATCTACAAGGTACAAAACATCACATGCTTACTTTTAGAAGATCTGAGCCACTTGAAATTGTGGGTTATTCAGATTCTGACTATCCATCTTGTGTGGATGATCGTAAATCCACTTCTGGATATCATCTTCATGATGTCTAGAGGAGTTGTATCATGGAAGAGTTGTAAGCAATCAGTAACAGCTACCTCGATTATGGAGGCAGAGTATATCACTTGTATGAGGCTACCTGCCAGGCCATATAGTTGAGGAAACTGATATCTGGCATGCAATTGGTTGATTCTATATCACGACCTCTAACCATGTACTACGATAGTTTGTCTGCTGTCAACTTTTCTTAGAATCATAAGAACTCCAGTCACACTAAACACTTTGATGTTAAGTTCCTATTTATCAGAGAAAAGGTTGCTGAATCTTAAACTCATTTGGTTCACATTCCTGGTGAACATACGTTGGTAGATCTGTTGACCAAAGGCTTACCCGTGGGAGTCTTTAAGAATCATGTGACTCACATGGGCGTTGTTAAAAATTTTGATATAGCCTTAATTTAGTGGGAGTCTGAATTAAGTTCTTAAAGGACTTCTGAATTGTAATATGACATTTTGAATGTTACTTTAAATTCCATTTTATTCAGATGATGAAACTTATTTATGGAAATTTTAATATCACTTGATTCCCTATCAGTTTCAGTGATCTTTGTGTATAGTTTCACTTTTGAAATTTTGTATGGTTTATAAATATGCATATATCCATGTGTTTATGTGAACATTATTTTTCTTGATTATGTATTCATTTATTGATCTAATAACTTAACTAATGTTATCCAAGTGGGAGATTGTTAGAATAATTTTCATATTTTATGGATTAACATTAATTATTCTATTAAATTAATATCTTGTTAGGCAATTAATGTTATAATTTGTAAACTATGAATGGACTGAGTTTTATTCTATTTGTGAATAATTAGTGATGGGTTCGATTATCCACAAGCCCACTGGACAGAAACCTAACTTACAGCCTAAGAGTATTAGTAATCATCCTATCAGATTACTAATTTGGGATTGTTACCTAGAGAGATTTAATGGGCTTATTTTTGTGATTAATTAAATGAGAAATTGTTTTAAAGATTCTGAAGGATTTTATTTTAATAATATTGATTAATTATATTATTAAAATAAAACCCTATAAATAGCACACTGAAGCCCTAGTTTTGAACACACAAAAATACTATTATTCTCTCTCTGTTGTCAAACATTCTAAGAGACGCTCTTAGGTATTAGGGGTTGAAATATTCTGATTCAACCAATACTTATAGCAATAATATCGTCTTCATCATGTCAGATTGTTAATATAATTTATTCTCCCTATTTGTGATCATGTATAATTCCATGCTCTAATTTTGTTATCAATAACAATATATATATATATATATATTTATATATTATGATAATTTTTTTAAAAAACATTATATATGTATTAAAATTAAATTATATTTTTTTATTATTTATTAAAATATAAAATATTGGATTAATATTAAAAATACAAATTGAATTTGATTGCAGCTAAATTATAATCCAATTCCGTCACTATCCTTATTTTAATTAAAGTTGTCAATCTTATGGGAACAAAGTGACTTCAAAAAGCACGAAGGAAAACATTCACGCGAAACAAAGTCAGAACAGAAAGTAGCTCTGACCTCTGACTTTGCACTTTCTTACATTGGATTCCTCAACTTGATCACTACCTCCATTAATTTCAACCCTAATCTCTCTCTCTCTCTCTCTCTCTGTGGAAACATGGTTCATGAGTTTGTCGTCTGTCTGCGCATGTTGTTGCTTAAAAGAGAAGAAGTCCAAGCCTTGACTTCCCAATAAGTAGTATAACTCACTCCCACACACATTCAAGTTCATGGACAAATACATATATATATATATATAATCCAGTAGTAGTTCCTGCCTCAAAAATTCCCACTATATATCAACGCCTTGTGTTTTTTGTTCTCTTCCCATGTTTGAAACCCTAGGATTTTCCCACATATGTATTGTATATACTCTCGAAGGCCATATATAGTACTCTATATATAGTTCAGTTCAGTGCTTACAGTTTCTATTTGCTTGTTGTTTCTATTTTTTCTTCTTTTTGGAGGTGGCTTCATCGCTTGCACTCTCTTCCAACGGCTAGTAGTTAGGCCAATGCTAGCTAGTCCTTATGGTAGGTATTAGAATCGTTCCTATCTTTGCTTTTCTTCAAGCAGAGAAAGCTATAGTTCGTATATGTGTGCGTTTGTGTGTGACTTCTTTTTTTTTTTTTTTTCTCTCTCAATATTACCTTCAAGAGCTTAATCTGCTAAGTTTTAGAAGGATGCTTTTTGTTTCTGCGGATTCCTTCCACTTCTATGAATACTATCATAGACTTTGTGATTTTGCAAAACAGATATATTTGCTTCTTAGGTTTGTGTTGGAATGTCTCTCCCTTATACTAGTTAGACAAGTTTCACCTTTGGTTCTATTTATGTAATAATCATTTTAATTGGTTGTTTTTCACATAATTTTTTAAATTATTTTTGTATATCTTTGTTATATATTCACCTTTATTAAAAATCCATCAGTAGATCTTTCCAAAACCAAGCTATATATAGCCTATCATTATTATATATATATATATATATATATATATATATATATGCATATTTCAATGGATTGCTTTTTCGGTTAGTTATAAGAACACACTTGCTTCCTATGCACTTTACTACATATACTAAGAAATGTATATTTAAACTTTAAACTCACCAGCTATATATCTTGAAAGCTTTAAATTGGGGTCCAAACCGTAATAGCGATCATATATAATATTTTCTTTGAAGTAAGTTTCACAATCGCATAAATATGATATTTTAGAAAAGAAGCTAAATTTATGTCAAATGCAAATTAAATATTATATTAGACAAAACACAACACTTTAAATTATATATAAATATTTAAAAATTTTTAAATAGTGTACTCATAATTTTGAATGCACTAAAGATGACGCCAAAATTTTTTTATGTCTATCTTAAATTTAATTATATTTCATTGTACCTTCTCGCAAGCACCAAAAACCAAATCAAAAACCTTCCCAATCCTACAACTATCAGAGCATCACTATGTTTGCATTAGTCACAATTCATCGATTTCTGTAAGTTCGAGGTAATGTAACTGTTTTGAATTTTTGGCCCTTCGCAAGCCTTTAAAATGACGTATATGAAAAGCCACTTTATGATTCCATTTATAATAGCTTCAGTCATGTGGTTGCATGATTGGGTGCTCAGCTTCTTGTGTTGCCAATTCCAAGATATATATATATATATAATTACAGGTAATATATTTACTTTGCTTTGCTTGCCTTCTAACCCTGAGAACCATTTCAAGAGCCAATGAAATTTGCAAATCTATTATTGCGAGACGTGGCAGCAAAGCATTCTAGTGCTACCATATTCATTGTCATGCGTGTTCTTTTTTTTTTTTTTTGGTTGCTTTTTCGTCTTCTTTATACTCACGTATTAATTAACACAACGACACAAGCAAATTAATCAAGAAGAGGGCCCAGAGAGAGGAAGGAAAATCTTTACTTTTTGGGGTTGTTGCTTTTGACGTAAGAGTAAACTTGGATGCTATTTTAATTAATGTATTTAATTTGCTAACAATTTTTTAATAGCATTATGGTAAATAATTTTTTTTTATTATTTAGCATTACATAATTAATATTTTTTGAAAACATTGTCCACATGTTGTGTTTTTATTGAAAACCCTGACATTAAACATACGAAAAATCTCACTCATATTTACTCTCTATATAATTAGCTGGATATTTGAGGATGAATCACGAATCCTTTTTTTTTTTTTTTGGAACGAAATTATATTAATCTTTGCTTGTGAGAAAAGGGTAGCTTGTTAAAGCTAGCTAGGTTTCAGTGCAAGGGAAGATAAAGAGTAATTGATAAGCGATAATATTGCCTTTTTACGGTAAATGGTAAGTGCTTGCCAACAAAAATTTATTAGTAGAATTTCATTTGAAAATTTTTTACATATATAGACATTTAACTGGACCTTACAAATAATTGGAGAAGAATATAACTTTAATCTTTTACTTATTACAAAATTATCATTAAATATCAAACTAGTTCCTTGTTTATTAAAAAATGTTACACTTAGTCCCTCACTTGTTAAAATATTACTAAATTTAATCCTTATACCAAACCCTAAATCCTATATCTAAAGGACCAAGTTGTTTTTTTTTTTTGTTTTTTTAAATAAGGGATTAAACTGTAATATTTTTCAATAAGTGAAATATTATTTTGAATATTTCAATAAGCAAGAGACCACAATGACAATTGTACAATAAATGAAGGACCAAAAAGATATTTTACTCCAAATAGTTGCTTTAATATCGTCAAAATTATCCATTTACTTCTTGCTTTTATAATTGATCCATGCTTCTAATTTTTCATTCCCACTGTACGAACAAACAAGCTAAAGGCCACCAAAAAAAAAAAATCGAAGCAATTTTTCTATTACAAAAGAAGAAACGTAAACCTTACACAAAAAGAAGAATATATACTACCTTGAAGTAACGGGAAAAAAAAAAAAAATGGAACATTTGTTATGTAACTATATTGCATTTAATTTTGTAACATACAAACACAAACATCGACCAACCTGATCATCAATGTTTAAAAACCTTGAAAGTGGCTGTTAGACCTTCCCATCATGCACTGAAAACACTGCGATGATTCTAATAAACCCTACAACAATACACAATATACTTCCACACTGCACCTGCAAATTTCAATATTTAACTTAATGCTATAGCTAGGAGCTATGCCTAGAATTGGAGCTAAAAGCTCAACAATAGTTAAAAGTTATGCATGCTATGAACTTTTATTATGTACAAGAATTCAAACAGTACGTACTTGCATATTTTATGTGTAAATTAAACTAATCCAATATAACCACCCTATAATTAATTAGTATGTACCCATCAAAACCATCATTAATATTTGATAGCATTATGCAGCCACTATTTCCACAAATCAATCGGGCAACTTGAGGTTGAAGTTGAGGCTGCATTTTCAGGCACCATTTCTTGCTTTTCCAAATGTGATGGTCTGAACTGTACATTATTAGCATTAACATTGTCCATAAAGATAGTAGTGCTGCTACTTGTGCCTGCATTGTTGTGCTCCTTGTTAGGCAAATCTTCTTGACTAAGTTGTGAAGCCACAAACTTGTCGAGCACTCGCCAATCGGTCACTTGATCGTCGTCAGCGACTTGTTCTTGGCTACTACTGCCATAAACAGGCTGAAAATGTTGTTGATCTTCTGCTATGACATCAATACCATATGGTGCCATTGGATTATTATTAGGGTTTATGGCGGTGGAAGCCGAAGAGTGAAGCAGCTTCGGGTTCTGGTAATCTAGAAGTGGAAGCTGAGGGAGAAAGTGGTGGCGAGAGGGAAGCTGGTGAATCAGTGAAAGAGGATTGTGATGTTGTTGATGATCTATCTCTTTCTTGCAAGGATAATTATTAAGAGGGAGGTGGTGATAGATCAAACTAGGTTGAGATTGATGGGGATTTTGCTTTGGAGAGTCCAAGTCTTGCATGAAGTTTGAGACTTGTTGGTCATCATACCAACAAGGAGAGTCATGCTCACTCACTTTGCGCATGGTTGTTATTCTCTTCTTGAATACTCTACACACAACCCATCCTTCTTCCTGCTTCAATCATACCCAGAAGAAAGAAAAAAGTTATACCAGTATTTTCATAAATATTGTAAAGAAAATTCATTCACCAATAACAAAGTGATACCTCAGTTGTGTAGTGTATACTCAAAAGGATGTCAAATGTTAGCTAGGGATCATTATATTGAGTAAATTCGTCGACAAGTAACATCAATATGTTGAAGTTAACAGGTGGTTGTACTTTTTTAAAAAATAATTAATTCATATTTTTTGCCCAAAAAAACTATTATTGATTTGAGTTTTGCTCAGAAGAAAAAAAAAATTAGTTGAGCTCTTAACCTTTTTCCTTTTATTTGGGTTCTTTGGTTGATTTCCAGAACAAATAAATTGATTCCAAAATCAAGAAATTTGAGAACTCAATTGCACACTATTTTGTTAAGAGACTTAAATGTAGTTGGTGAAATATTTCAAGGAACAAATGTTGATATTTCAATTTATTTTTTTATCGCCCAAAACCAACATTTGAAAGGATCATCAAATATTTCCACAACATGATAGTTCAAAAACCTCAATTGAGACTTGAGATATCCAGCAAAAAAGTGAAATACAATATTCATCAGTATGTAAATATATCAAATATCAACAACTAAGTACTGACACAATGCTCCATTTCTCAAATAAAAAATTTCAAACAATCAACATGAAAAAGTGAATTCATACTTGTTTTTATAAGGAAAATTTAAGTAAGATTTTAATTATGAATTACTTGCCTGTGGGGTGCCATTTTCATCGGTTTCAAGACGATACTCATGCATGATCCAATCGGATTTCTGTCCATTAGGGGCTCTTCCTTTATAGAACACTAAGGTCTTCCTCATCCCTATGAGGTCATGCTTGGAGTATATGGCCTTATCTCTTCCTGTTGCTTTCCAGAATCCTGCTGCTGTTGCTCTGTTTGTGCGAGTCCCTGTAGGATACTTCTTATCTTTATGACTAAAGAAGTACCACTCATTCTGCTCTTCTGTTCCTATTCTGCAAATCTCTTCAATTTTGTAAAACCAAAACAAAAGGGAAAAACTTGTCAAATAAGTGTATTTTAATTACAAATATTTATGATATTATATTAACAGTCAGTTTTGTATAAAGTAAAACATTATTTTTATCCTTCACATTTCAATAAATTTTTAATTTTGGTCCCTTTCAAGATTATGAAATTAAATGTGCTAGTTTTAATATCAGTGATCAAGGACTAAATTGAGAATGTATTAATAAAAGAAGAATTAAATTGAAAATAGAAATTGGAGAGAAACCAAATTAAAAATCAACTTATAAGTAAATAATCAAATCGAGAATATAAATCAATGATGGTCTAATTAAATTGAATATTTACTAATAAGTGAAAGAGATTAGTCAATTTTTTGTATATAAACCTTGGAGATCCCAAGGCTCAATTTTGTAGAGGTCCACATCTTTGATGACATTAAGGTCAATCCTCCTTGAAGTGACTTTCTTCCTCAGGTAGTAATCTACAAGTTCTTCATCTGTGGGATGGAACCTAAACCCAGGGGGTACATAAGAAAAAGAATTCATATTCATCTCTCTTCTTTTGGAGTCCTGCACATATAACACAATTAACTATTAGATAATTATATATTCCTTCCTTGTTATTAACTTTTCTAATTAGGCCAAATTTAAAGAATATCGAACTACTTGGTTTGCTTGATATATGAAATTGAAAATTGCAAAACTTGTAACTATATATGGGGAGATAGCTCTTATTTTGTATGTGTTAAAAAAATATTTATAAAAATAAAATAGTTATTTCCGCTTGTCAAATTGAAGTGATTATTGATATAATATTAAAATCTCTATAAATGATAACAAAATAGCCAAAATTTTGATCCTTAGTCGCCTATAGTTAAGCTTTCCCAATGACCTGGTTCATATAATAATTAATGCCAGTGTAGTAATTATAATCGGATTATATCACTTTTGATCAAGGAGTAATTAATGGATATATAATCATTGATCAAGGAAACAAAAATAAGGATTGTGTGTGTGTGTGTGTGTATATATATATATATATCTATATGGAAGATAGTGTTTATAGTTAATTTGGTTCTTTACTTTCTATCTTTTGTTAAATAGTGTTTTCTTTTCTACGTCTTTTATGGCTAGCATGCAAGTCTAAAGTTAACTAAAAGTTTCATTTAACTGATCAAAATTATTTTAAAAAAATAATAATTAGTATCTACAGAACATCATGGTAATTACACAGGCCAGCCCTTAATCCCTTATTAAGATGCTTTTGTTATCTATTCTTGAAGAAAAGGAGTATACAAAATAAATGCATTATAGCCTGAAATCTCATAAATATGTGAATATATGTATGATCATTACTAACAATACTAGAGATTAATTAACCTAATTGATCCGATATATGTTATTCTATTTCCTTAACGTGAAATCATTTCCATTAGGTTTCATGGTACACTCTAGATTTAATTACAACATGAAAATCTACATCAATCAACATTTAACTGAGAGAATTATGAGATAATTGTTTTGTGCGTGTGTGTGTGTGTGTGTGTGTGTGTGTATTAATCTCCTGAATTTACAGGGTAAAGTGAATGTTTTCTCAAGTGGAAGGTGAAAATGTGGGGAAAGTACAGGAATAAAAATAGTGATCCAATAGTCTCTTGGCATAAAAAATTACATGAAGAAAATAAAAAAAACATCCATGGCCATGATTATTGAGCATGTGAAGTGTCTGCATAGTCAACACACAAACGCATGAGCTAGCAGACATGCAATATTACGCCCACCCTATATAGTCTAGATGAACATACACAAGTGATTCTCACTCATTGTGATTCCCACTACTTCATATATATACATATATATATATATATATATATATATATATGTATGTATGTATGTATGACCCATGCTTCTGAACCATAAAGTTCATGAACCTTCTCATTGCTTCTGCAACAGGAGTATGCTTAGGAAAACACCAGATGAAGATTTTTTATTTTTCTTTTTTGTAATAAAGAAAAAGAAGTGTAATATATTGCACGATTTAAAAAAAAAAAACTTTTTTTCAGCACCTTGAGGGTTTCTTTCCTTTTAGATCTTTAATTAAAAGGAGAGAGAATCTGATTATTAAGTGAAACTCTAGCTAGATGCTCTTCAGAACCCCAGATCTGGGTGTGTGGAATCAGCAATCTTCCTTCTTGAAATCGTTTTAAAATCTTTTAGAACGTACATAACATAACTGTGGAAGCTCCTAAACCAGACAAAGATTTATAAAGACCAAACAGAAGACTCTACCAACCCAAAAAAACAAAAGCAACAGTGACAAACAGAAAGGTCCTCGGGAATTGAACCAACCTCTTCAGAATCAAAACTGTCTTGTCTCTACTAATTGTGTTCTCCCAAAACAACAACCACCTGCTGTCTCACTGTGCTTGTCGGATGAGATCCCAAAGAAAGGAAAAAGGAACTAACAATAATGGAAGCTTGAAGAGAGAAAGAAAGAAAGAAAGAATTAATAGAGAGAGCGAGCCAGAGAAGTCTGTTATTATAGGGTTATATAAGAAACCCTAATATTCAGTACTATTTCTCTGTGTTTGAAACTCTCTATCTCTCACTCGCTGTCTCTCACTGTCGAATGAGCTGAATTGCTGGGAAAGCCTTTTGGGAAAGAGAGAACAAATTGAAGAAGGAGAATGGGTGAGTCTACTGCCACCTCTACCCGCAACTGAAAGAGACCTTGACGCGAAGAGTGAGAAGAAAACTCAGAGAGAGAGAGAGAGAGAGAATGTTGAAAGATTTGTGACTCAATGAGGTCTCTTTCAATGAATGAATGTATCTGCAAGCTTTGCGAATAAGAGCTGGAGAAGGAAAGAAAGAAAGGAAGAAGGAAAGAAGGGGAAACGGTGAAGGCAGAGAGGAACTAACGGCACAGACCAATCACCAATCTTAAAGGCCAACCAGAAGACCCCAAAAAGAGCAAGGTGGCATCATTGTTGGTGACGTAATGGAACAGCCACCACCCCACACCCAAAAAAACCAAAATAATAATAATAATAAATTAAAAAATAAAGTTACCCTCACAAAAATTCATGGAGATACTGACATAAAACCGAGCCAAATAATTTAGCAATTTGGGATAAATTTTCTTCAAGAGTCTTCGAAATTAAAATTAAAAACACATTAAGTCAATATAAAAGAGTGTGCTTTTAAGATCTGGAATTTGAATTTTATAACGTGTAAAGTATTTTTAAAATAGAAAAAGAGTGATACAAGAAAATGTGTATAGGGTTCACTACCATTCTTTCCATCCAATTTCTCTTTTTTCTCATTCTCATTCTATTTTCTAGATACTTTATGTGCTTCGTACTTTATAAGATTCAAATTCTAAAAATAGGTATTAAAAAATAACCTGGCGGTCATTCATTGTTCATAACCGAAAAAAACTGAATTATAACTTGCACTAATCCCCTAACACTATATTTCTGTAGCAATAAATTAATTTGGTACGGCTAGGGATCCAAACTCAATTAAAAGATATAAGCAAAAAATTATTTATACTAAAATCGTTATATGTTCGTTATGTTCTCTTATTAAAACATAACCAGTATATAATTATTTAATAATATCATAACATGTGCATAATTATTACAAATAAACACTTGATTTTTGAATAAAATCATAAACTTTTATATTATTATTAATTAATCGCATATTTGTCATATATTAATTGAAAAACTTAATAGTAAATATATAAGTAACTTTATCTAAGTCTATTGACAAAAAAATATATCTAAGTCTAATCAATTATATATATATATATATATATATATATATATAATTTATAGTGATATTTCTGATCAAACTTTTAAAACACATGGATGCTTGATATATATTTAGTATGAACACATATGAGGAGGGGCATGGTGGCCCCTATTAGGCCCTCCCTGATCCATTACTAGACCCCACCATTTGGCAACCATTTCTACTTGAAGTCTAAACTGTACTGAAATTGTGATGATGGCCTTGGGAGTGACACTGTCTAGATAGATCTCTCATGGATTGTTCTTCTAACTATAGGACTTACTTGTCTTCTTTCTTTTTCTTTTTCTTTTTTTCAGTGAAAAGGTTAATGGCTTCTGTTGTTGTCCCTTACTAATTAATTCAGCATTAAGTGATGGTTGTTCAGCTTATATAATTAGGCTAATGATACCTTTGTTGCATGCTTTTCATACGTTAATTTCATATATTTATAGTGATATATATATATATATATATATACACATATATATTAAGGGTGTTAGTTCAGTTAATAATTAAGAAATAGAAAATTTTCTCATTAACATGGGGTTGATTTATATTTAAGTATTATTTTAGAAGTAAAATTTTAGGTGCATCTGAATGTGAGAATGCATTTTAAATTGCCAATAGAAAAAAGTTTTTTATTTTAGTTTAATGATATCCATACCATAACTATAATTACCAACAAGGTTAAAAATAGTGATTAACTATATTAATTAGAACACATTTATTTAGACACCTAATATTTTAAACTCCAAAGTGGTTCCTTCCTTAGCAAAAGAATATAGTTGTATCAATAATAATTATAACACACTAAAATAATAAAAGTTTGATAATTATTTCATGTCTTAAGTGATACAAAAGAATGTAGTTAGCCAATACTTAATTAATGATAATCATGAGAGTGAGTATAATTACTGAAAAGATCACATGTTTGAGTTCTATTTTATATTTGTCAAAAATCGTATACTATAACAAATGAAGAAGTCCAACACAGATAAAGTATCCCTACCTAATGATCTAGAAAATGGTGAAAAATAATCTCCCAACAAAAAGTTCAGCAAATAACTTTAGAATATTTTATTCACGAAATTCTTTTAAACCCAAATTCTACTAATTAAATATAACGAACATGAATAATTATATCTTGGAATAAATAGGAAGTATAATTGTATAATATAATAAAATTGAAAGGACATAATATTTTTGAGGTTTAACAATATATTCGTTCAATTTTTTTGGATCATTGTTGTCTCAACCATAATTTGTTAACACAGATTAGTATCATTTATGTCTCTGGAAACACTTACAATTGCTTATAGAAATGCCTCTTCAAATCAAAATTGAACTTGATTATGGATTTACAACTGTATTAAAAGTCTCTCTTTATAACTTAAATGAACATAAGAAGTTTTCATGAAGTTTTCATAGGTTTTGTAAGTGAAGTCTAATTAAATTTCTTGCATTTAGAGTTTTAAATGCAGGTAAATTTGACATAATTTATACTTTGTGATAAAAAATTAATGCTATAAATTTTAATAAATTGTTTGAAAATATATAAATTTTTTTAATAATTACTGAAATCTGGACCTTTGGAGAAAAATCTGATGATTCAAATTCAATTAAATTTACATCCAAGTCTCCAAAACAGGAATTAATTTCTGTTTGTAAGCAAAATATAGTAAAAAGCCAAAAGAACACTACTATATTAAAATGTTTATATTTATATTAATTTGTCTTGCTGACTCGATAAAAGTGATAATTGCTATAAATGAAAACCCTCCACAATTAATATGGAGAACATTTACAAGACTTTAAAGCCTTATGAAATTTTAAATTCTATGGCTGATTAAAAAAAATTCAGATTCTGTTTCCCTCCTAGGACTTTGAGTGATCGATATATGTCGATCTCCAATTTAAAATATCGTTTGTAAGTGAAAATTTTAGATTTTATTTGAGTTATTTAATACAACTTAAAACAAATAATATACTCAAAATAATAGCAAAATATATCAGAATTTTGAGGTATAGAAATTTCAATTAAAAAATGGAAACAGTGGATAACTAAAATTTATTCACAACTTTTATGGTATAGTTTATATTTATTTTTTTATTTATTTGGATATTACGAATATATAGGTTTTTTATTTTGTCGTGTTTTATCCAAAATTAAATTTTCTCTCTAGATTTTATGGCGTGTACTCATTGACATGCTTTTAGTATATTTAAGGTTTTATTCCCCTTTTACAAAATATAAAAAATGTATAGTCAAGTTGAAGGAGTGCTATTTAAATTTATATTACCCAATCAAACCATGTTTAGATGACTCACTTAATATATAGAAGCAGCCACATTTTTTTCAATTAATCAGAAAGAAGTTGAGAAAACATTTACAGTTTTCATATTTAAAATAATGGGGCTAATTATTTAAATTTAATTACAAATCTAATTTTTAGGATTTTATAGTACATATTTATTGATAATGCAACTCAAATTTGAAATCAATTAATTTGAAAGAATTAAGTTGCGAAAATATTTTTACTTTGATTTTAAAATTAATTGGCCGATATTGACCCCTCTTTTCTTTTTCCAAAAACGTGGAGCTAATAGTTTAATTATATTTGATATTAAATCTTTTTCTTTTGGATCTTATAGTACATTATTAATATAATAATCACTTGTAAGGATATGCAGAATGGTTAAGGCAAAAATTTTAAAATATGATAAAAAAAATAAGAAAAAAGAAAAAGAAAACCTAGCTAAGACTTTTTTATTCTTAGTTTTAACCAAAGTATTACATTACAGAATATCAATAAATTATTTTCAACTACTACAAAAAAAAATAATAACAATAAAGAATCATTCCAAAAAATAAATTATAAACACCAAGTTCTGAATCTAAATCATGATGAACTTTCTTTATTTCTTTCTTTTTCTTTTTATTATTTGGCTTAAATTAAGAAAACAAAATGTAAATGAAATATTTTGATAATTAAAGGGTACCAATTAATTTTGCTTGTAACCAATACGTTTCCATCCCACTATTATACACACACGCACACACACACACATATATATATATATAGTAATGAATCAAAATTATATTTTTCCACACACACACACACACACACACACACATATATATATATATATATTGTCATAATAATTGATGGAGTCCTGCAGCTAAGTGTAACACTCTTACTACGGAACTGAGGCCCTGTTACAGCTGCTTCTACATTATTCCGTCCCGAATTGTGTTCTCAAAGACTGCACATGCTTCATCATATAATATACATTTCCTTCATTATTCTCAAAACTTTTAATCCTAATTAAGAATTTCTTTAATGTTATGGTTTAATCATGCATGTGAATAATATTTCGTTTCATGTAGTCTTAAAAAATGACTAGAAGATAATGATGATGATGAAGAATAGAAAATGGTTGCTTCTAATACGGGCTGTGGATATTTAATACCTGAAGTTCTAATTATTTTAAATTGTTCTACTCATAAACACAACATAAATCAAATTATCCGATATATATGCCATCATATTCAATTATTTAATTCATTCAAGTTGTTTTACAATAAACCTTCCAATGAATTGAGAGTAGTGCAAGTATAGACCTTCTTCATTGTCTTAATTTGAGTTGCAAAATAATAGTTAAGAAGTGCAAAATAATATTATTCTTTTATATCATCTTCTCACTCAATTCAAATAATTTTTCAGTCTAATTAACTTATTCACTTTTTTATTATCCGACAAATTGGTATTTTATAGAAATTTTAGTTAGAATTTTTTGGGGGCTATTTTATAGTTTGAGTTTTATTTTGACTTACAAGGTGCATGAATTCAAAGTCTTACCATTGCAATATGATAACGATCGGTTTATATTACATAGACTTAAATAGATTTTTAGTTCTCTAATTTTATATAATTTTTATTTTAATCTCTCTAGGAAAACAATATTGTCATCTAATTTTCTCTAAATCAATTTAATTTTGTCTTTAGGTCACATCTCCATCTAAAATTTAACAGTTAGCTAATTTGGCTGCAAAATATGAGTGTGGATTAATGGTGCTAGTTAAATAATTAGCATTTATATTAATTATTATATACTACTAAATTTGAGTTAACTTCTAGATGAATTATGCAACAGATGGATAAAATTGGACATTTTTTTAAAAATAAGACGGTAATATTGCTTGCTTTAAAACTAAGGAAACTAATTAAAAATCTTTAGAAAATTGAGAATACAATGTGTCTAAGCTCTAATGTATAATTTATTAAATTTAAAAAACACATAACAAAACTCTGTTGAATTTTAAGTGATTGCAAATATTCTCTAAACTTTGAAAACAAATAATTAGGTCCCTAACATATATATTTCATGAAACAACCTTTCTTATCTATTTTCTCTCAAATCGCACCACACTTCTTTTCTCAATATAAAATGTCAATTATTTTTTAAAAAAAAATCTAACGAATCATTTAAGTTAATATCATTGAAAAATAAATAAACCTATTTTTTAAAATGCAAGTGTCATGTGGAAGAAAACAAAAAAGTTGTACTTGCAAATGTGTAGGGTGTGAGCTGGATGGTGGAAAGTGGGACCCAGAGGGGGTTGATAGGCCTGGGGACCCACTAGAAGAGGCGGCTTGCGGTGTGGCATGGGCTTCTCCTTTTATGATGAGCCTTCCAACTTGGGAGCCCGATTGACTTCTTCTTCGTTCGTTTTTCAGCCCCAAACACGTGCAATCCCACACCGGGGAACACATATCATGCCCTTTTCTGGTGCACAAAAATGAATACCTTTACAATGTCAATGTTCTTCTCATACCCCTTCATTATTGTCTTTCTACTGCACACAACCCAACATTTGGGTTTTTATATTTTATAATACATTTTTATAATTTTTTTTTATCATTTGATTATTTATTGATTCTCTAAAGTAAAAAGGTTCACTACATTTTAATTTTAAAGTAATTTTTTTATTGAAATATCCTCGATTAACCTCAGCACATGTTAGATTAATGGAAGATATTTTAGTCAAATAAGTTTTAAATTCAACAAAACTGCATATTTTTAAAATAGGTAGGAAGAAAAAATTGTAAATTTTAGTTTTCTCACTTTTCATTTAAAGATTAATTTGGTTCTTCAAAGATAAAAAAATATCAATATAATTCTCTAAGGATAAAGCTCTTTGGAAAAAATAAAAATTTTATTCTGCAGCAAGAGGAACCAAAGTGATTCAATTATTAGTCTTTAAAAGACCATTTTGATGCTTTTAATATTTATAGAATTAAATTGTTCTCAAGGCTAAATGTGAATAATTAAATTTATATTTTTTTTCTGAAAGGAAGGGAGATGTGTATTATCTACTTTTATGTTAAACATATTTGGTTATTAACTTTTGAACAAATTTTATTTTACAATTAATTTCTTTTTTATGTGATGAAATTGTCTCATTTGGCAGTTATGTGGGTTGTTCGATAAATTAGTTATCTTGTGATATATAGCATTTAAGTTATAACAAAAATAACTACGTGAACGCTAAAACGAATGACCATGACGTTGTTAAATTCATATTTTATTTGTATAAATATATATTTTACAATATCATAACTTTTAGTGATCTCCAATTTAAATCTCATGTTAATCCCAATTATGGTCATGAAACAACTATGAAATTCTTGAAAGAATAAGTGAAATATAATTTATTTAACAGTTTAACATTTACTTGTTTAGTTTTACTAGAGATTAATTTAGTATAAATATTACGAGATGATTAAATATTAAAATAAATTATACAGGAGCAATGATCATAATAAACATTAAGTTCTTCTATTTCATATATTGGCATTTTATATATTTAAATTTTATGCATAGTTTATGATTAAATCAATATATATGTGTGACCCCATTACCATGTTTTAAAAAAATTGTTAATACATGTGGTGACATCTAGTTAATTATAATTTTATACGTAATTCAATATATAGGGCTATAACTTCTTCTTTCCATAAAATATCAATTTTGCTTTTACCTAAGAGTATATAATTGAAAATTCAAAAAATGAACATAACTAATATAAATAACTGTTATATTGCAGGTCATAATATTCCAGGCTTTGAAAATCTCAATATACACTACCAAAATTTGTGACTACATAACACAATTTTATTTTGACACTTAATTTTATTATTATAATATCTTTATCTTAATAAAGTGATGTAACTTTCTCTCTCTAAACTATATTTGGTTGTTCCATCCACTGTGCTCAACAACAACCAAATTAAAATGAATATCTTAACTAAAGAAATCAAATACTATGCTAAATAGTAATAAATTATTTTAAATATGCCAAATCTGATATATATATATATATATATATATATAGAAAAATTGCCACCTTAATTAACTATTAATTAAAGTAAAATATTTGATATATTTATATCAGTTATAATGTAAGAACATAATTGTAATATTATTTTTTTTATTTATAATATTACAATTATATTCCTACATTTTAATTAAATATAATAATGTATTTAAAATTATGAGTACACCAAATATGACACCAACTATTAAATACTCATATTAGTTTTATTTAAGTTTTGAGGACTCATGTGTAATGAACGTGCTCCTAAAATTGAGTGAGCACGTTCTCACCAAAATTTTATTTAATTTTATTTGAAATTATGTGATTTTAATGGGCATATGCACCATAAATTATACTTTAAAAATTGGATGTCATTATTGATACACTTACAATTTTGAGTGCAATAATATAGAGACATAATTGTAATAATATTAATCCAAACAATAATAAAATCATAATTTTATTCTTATATTATAATTAGTTGTATCAGTGCACTCAAAATAATAAATGCACCAAAAATTTTATTTAAAAATTAAGTTCAAAACAAAATTTAGAGTCAGATTGAAACTTGAATAGTCACTATTATAATAATAGGAAATTTGGAATAAATTAAAGGTTAAGATGTCTTTTTTGAACTTTTTAAAATTTTAAATTTTTTGTATACTTTTATTTGATATTTTTAATTTAATCCTTAATTAATTAATATGAACTTATAAGATTTTTTCTCATGGTTTAAATTTAAAAAAATTAACGTTTTTCGCTCTTTTAAAATCTATCATTCTTCCCTGAATAAATCACTAGGTTTTTAAATCAAAGAACATATTACAATTAAATATATGGTTAATAAAAATTAACTGTAATTAATATACTCTTAATATTTATGAACTTACTTTATAATCTCATCTTACCTTTGCATCACGCACAGGTTACTCGCAATAGAACCTTCACATTAAACCTTCCTTTTTTTTCTTTTTTTTTTTGATAATAAGGAAACTCAAATAAATAAGAAAAGTACAAATTTGACTTTACGATGTGGGGCTGCGATTGGATGAGGTATGGCCCAGAGTATCATGATGAGGACCTTGGAACATCATTTCTTTTTCCATCGGAACGGAACGTGACTCCGTTATTATGACGTGGCAGAGTATGAGTGGCTGAAGTCTGCCGCAACCAATCAGGATGCGGCTTCCCCAATACACGTTGGGGCCCACACGGATATCACTGTCTCTTTCCCCATCATGGATGTTCCTTCCAGATCAGAACCCCGTGGGGTCCACGTGGCCTGTTTGTATTGGTTCCTTGTCCCGTACACTTTTAGTGTCCTTAAAGACAATAGTGCCCTTCATCTTGTCCTAAACTACGTAGCTTGAAAAGAAAATGGTCGAATGCATGGAAATGAGGCAATCAATATATATCCAACCAGTTGAATTCTATTTATATCATTCCACCTTATATTTATTTACAATTAATTAATTTAATATATATATATATATATATTTGATTCATTACTTATTAAAAAAATTATCATTTAAATTTTTTTATTAATCAAAATATTCAAAATAAATCCTCACTTATTAAAAAATATTATATTTAATTTTTTATATTTTTTAAAATTACTAAATTTAGTCTTTATATTATATCCTAAACTTTAAATATGATTTTTTTTTTTGGAAAGTAAGAGATTAAACATAATATTTTTTGATGAGTAGAGAATTATTTTAAACATTTTAATAAGTGAGGGATCAAAATGATAATTTTGTAATGAGTGAAAGACAAAAAAAAATATTTTACTCATTAATTTAATATTTAAAATCAGTATATACTTTTATCCATAAAAAAAATCTTATAATACCTTATTGCATGTAACTTTCAAACAAAGTAAAGGACAGAATGGGAAATATGGGGTTGGAAAAAATATCTGGAAGAGTATAATGTACCTACCATGAGTATGAAATACTCATGCTCTGGGTATCAATGAAGGTATGGCACAGTTGTGATGTAGATATAATACGTAATCATTCTCTATACAGAAATATATATATATATATCAACATAGAAATTATCAAAACTATATAATTGCAAGAAATATCAGGTATATGCCTGTATATTCCTTTGGATTCTTTCTGCATTTGACAGAGTATACAATTCGAGTATGAAATTCATTAATTATGTATTAAATGAAAAGGAAAAAGGAAAATAATATGCATTGAAATGAAACTATTAATAGTGAAATGCTGAAATTTTTTAATCTATATTTAAAAAAATAAATGAGAATAATGGATCAATTGTGAGAAGAGAAAACAGATCTGACCATATCAGTCTTTCAACTTTTCCATTTTTTTAAAATTATAGTTATGTTCATAACAAGTTTTTAGTACCAGATAGATCTAATTAAACATATTAGTTTTTCAATTTTTTTTTAAAAATAAATTGATATGTTCATAACATTTTGTGTACGTCCATGTATACATATATGTGCATCTACATGTGCATTATGTTCGTACTATAATTAATATTTGCCTTCTAATGCTAAAAAAAGATTGAATGTATTGTTATACCAAGTCGATCACCTATAATAATCTTATTATTGCAATATATGCAATTATCATTTTAAACCGTTGGATGAAAATTAATTTTTATTAATAATTACATGTAATTATACTAATCAATATAATTATATATGATTATCTATAGTGTTTATAAATATAAATTATTAAATTTTTATTCCATAATTTAAGATAATTATTGTGGAATCTATATCCAGATTCTATTGCTATAACAATGCTATGCTTTTTAATTCTATTTAAAATTTTTTTGGATCTATTAATAGAAATGTAAATATTACTTTATATAATTATGCATACGTTTCTTCCATGATCTTATCATCAAAATGAGATTAGAAAAAGACAATTGACTTTTTAAAGAAAACAAACAGCATTATTTACAAAGACAACATTGTCAGCACAACGCAACAATAAGCTGTTTCATCTCCAATCCATTGTGTCATCACTTTGTCACAAATTGGAAAATTTTGTCTAGAAGCTTTTGGCTTATGTGGATGATTTAAATTTAAATTCTTTTAAAAATTACTGTAATCTTTAACAATTAGCTTTTCATTAAAAAAGCTTAACTTATTATAAATGTTAGTGATATCTAGATGAGCTTGTCCTTTGTGATTAAACATATTGATTGATGTTCAACTTGTAATTTGTTGAACCCATTTAAGTCAACCCATTAGGAATATTTTAAAACACAACATAAATAATATTATATCGAATGTTTATCATTATGTTAAAAATTATTTATAGTTGTTAATCAAGTAAGATAATTTTTCTTTTCATGGATTCTAATTTAAGTGTCACATTTCGACAATGATTTGATATCATATTTGAATCTATAGTATGCCAATTGTTGTTACATCTTAGCCAGTAAATATTTTTTATTGGATTAAAAAACAAATTAGTTGAAATAGCCACAAATTGATGCACTCCAACCAAAAAAAAATTGATCGATGTAATTTTAGTATTTCACATTTAGTCTCAAGATCAAGTTGATCCTCAATAGGTTGAAAATATTAAAATAGTTTTTCAAATATTGAAAAACTTAACTAATTTGGTCTCTTGGATGGATCATTTTAACATTTGGAGGACCATTATTTGTGAGGATTTCATTTTTAGGAGACCATTGTAATATTTTTTATCTATGGAGGACCAAATTAATTTAAATGCCATAATTGAAGGATGAAAATTAAATTTTACTGAAAAGAAAATACTCAAATTGAATACTACTATATCATACATAATAATTAATTGTTGGTAAAGTATAAATATTAAAATATAACAAATTAGGGGAAAGTATGATTACATTAAGGTGTGTGTCACCTTCCAAATAGAAAATAAAAATTATAACCATAATAATGCAAATAAGATATGGGTTAGAATAGAAGATGATTTGCAATCATCGGATTAATATTCACCAATATTGTAGTGACCTACAGTTATATGCTAGAAACTGGCTAATGGGGCTTAATTATACTCATTATTACATTTTTCACATGGCAAATGATCATGTGTAGTGATCTCACCATAATGTCATGCTCTGCTAATTAAGAACATACTAATTAATTCAAGAAAAATAAATTAATTAATTATAGTTAGCATGACTACACAGATTTTGTTATGCTATCTTATTTTTATAATACTGAGAATTAAGGAAATCACACAGGATTCGTATATATTATGCTGCTCCTCATCCATTATATACAGACAGATATTATTGTTTCTGTGAATTGAAATTAATAAGAGTGGTATCCTAGTACAATTCCTTAAAGAAGAATTTAATTGATGCTAAATAATTACCTTTAATTAATTGTAATGCCAAATATATTATTCTGTGCAATTTAACAATAATTAGTTTATTTGTCTGTACATTACATAGGCTTTAAAAGAAATTAGTTTATTTTACTATATATAAATACAGTTTAAATAAATAGTATTTATAAGTGTTAGTAAAAAGAATTGAATTTAGTAATATATTATAATTTGAAAAAAAACATAATAAATTAGAAATAACTAATAAATTGGTTATCTGATATTAGTGAGAGAGAAATGATAACAAAGAACTCATTGAGAGAGCATCATCGTAAATCATTCAACCATATATGATTTTCTCTTATTTTAGTTTTGGGCTATGTCAAGTTATATTTATAATCTCTGATTAGAAAATTTAAGAAACATTTAATTAATTAATTATTATTATTTTGGTTGACTTCAAAAAGAAGTTTGAACTTCAAAGAATTTCTGATTTAAGATATGGTTAATTGATTCATTTTTTTTTGTTAACTCTAAAGAATTTTCAGGTTTCAAAGAATAATTTATTAATTTTCTTGTCCAATCCCAAAAAAATTCTCACAATTTGAAAAATTTCTGATTTAAGATGTGATTAATTAATTACTTTGTTATTTTTCTTGTTGACTACAAAGAATTTATATAAATTAATGATTTTATTATTTTTTCATTAACTACAAAAAATTTACGCACTTAAAAAATTTCTTGATATATATATAAAAAAAGTAAAAAATTATTGCATGGGAAGTTAATACTTTATTCAACGAAGCCTTTTCATTAATGTACAAAATTTTCACATTAAAGAGAGTTTACATTTACATTAGTTACACATAATAGATAGATATTGAAATGATACTCAATTAATTTATATTTGATTAGTTTCTAATCTTACTGAAGTAGATGGCTTTGCAACAAGGATTCCATTTGTGTTATGTGCTCCAAACATTAGAATTTATTATAAATGTATTGCAGCTTAAATGATTAAAAATTTTTTTTGTAGATGATTTTATACGACATATAAAATAATAAATAAATAGTTTCAATTTATTATATATTTTCACTGGTCAACGTTTTTATGAAATAATTTACGTAACCTTAATATAAAGTGCTAAGTAGTAACTGTATGTATATGAATGTAAATGATCACATATATAACTCATGTGTTTTCAATATATAGAATATAAATTTTGATTCAATGCAAAGCCTAGCGGCATTTACTAACTACAACTTTAAAAATTTTAAGAGTATGTGTTTTATTCTTAGATTAATTTGTTGGAATTATAAGAATATTTTGGCCTGATTTTTTGGTTAAGATTAATATTTATATACTAATTACAGTAGTTAAATAATATTATTGCAGAAACAATTAAGAATACCTTTATTATAAACAAAATAATATGAATACTTTAAGTTATAAAATTAAAGTTTAAGATCCTTATAATAAGAGTAAATGTTATTTGTTAAAAGATAACATTATAACCTTCGTTATTTTTCTTCGAACTATATTTGTTAGATAATAGAAGTCACATAAACTTTGATAATAAGTAAAGAGAGAGATTGATGAGGGCTCACATATATAACCTTTAAGACTTAAACCATTTAAGAGTCATACTTTTTTACTTTTTACTCACAAATCTTGTTATTTTATATCATTAAGTGGAATACATAACTCATTCATGCATAGTGCATGTATTGACTTTGATTAATATACATCTTATGAGAAAAATAGGTACATATATATATATATATATATATATATGTATGTATGTATACTTACATTTTTGTCAAAACTAAAGTGTATATGTTAAAGTTTTGTTAGATTTTTATTATATATATACTTAATATAGCCTTTAAGATGTATATTAATATTTTTTAATTAAAATACACTTCATACAAAACATAAGAGGATTTTTTTTAAAAACGTTTATTTAGGTTAATGGGAAACATTATAGTAAATCGATTTAAAATTGGATATACCAGAACTTTTGGTTACAGGAAAAGTTTGTGTGGGTGTGTGTATATACATATTTAAAAAAGGTGTGTGTGATTTTAGTAAAGCTGTGATAAGTTATGTATAATTTACTAAAATTTTAAATCTAATAACAAGTGAACATGTTGAACTAAAAGGTGAAAAAAAAAAAAAAAACTCCCCTGCTTTTTTGAATCATATCTTTAGGATGGGAATTTATTGCTATCTTCGTGAACTCTAAAAGGACAATCACGCATCCATTTTCTCTATCACAGTTTAAAAATAGTATTAAATTGATCTTCACTTTCATATTTTATAATAATTTGGTCCTTAATAAATATATTGTGACAAATTAATTTTTAAAATTTTTAATTTATATCAAATTACTCATTTATTAATTTAAATAGAATGATCGATTTTGTACAAATTTAAATTTATAAAAAATTAATTTTATATAAATTTAAATTTATAAAAAACTAATTTATTACAATTAATTTGTATATAATTAAACTATTATAAAGCGTAAAAATGAAACATCAATTTTATACTTTTCCATCATATTTGACATTTTAAATTCACAATTGCACAAAATCCTAGATCAAATCAAGGTAATTAATTAAATAGAAAAGCCCATTTATACACAGATAAAACCCCAATAAAAGTGGTGGGACAAAAAGTCTTCGATCTACCAAGAAAGGCAAGATTAAAGACTTCTGACGCATTTGTATAGATATTAAATAATGTGAATCAGTTTATCTATTAATAATCCTATATGCGATATTTTTTCAAAGTGTAGCATATAACTTGAAGAAATTGTTATAGGATAAGCATTTTTTTCATGAAGGATGAATTATTTTAAGCATTTTAATAAGTAGAGGACTAAAATAATAATTTTGTGATAAATGAAGAATCTAAAATATATTATACTTGATTTATTAATGGTTAGAAAAATTAAGGAGCCCATAGTAAAATCAACATTATCCACAGAATTTTAATTGTGAAATAGCATTTAATATAATTATGTTATTATTATTTAAGGTATTTCGTATGCATTTAAGACGTCAGATAGTATAGAACAACATTATTTTAGTAATATTAAATACTATTTAGCAAAAAATCATGAGGCTCTCACTTTCTTTGACATAACTAAAAAGCATGATTTTCTAAATTTCTAGTGTCTAACACGCATCTCAAAAGTTATATTTGATTGATTGAGAATCTTGCGGTTTATTAATGAGATATAACTATATGTTTTCTTATTCCCAATATATATTTAATAAGTTCTTTCAAAAATTACTATGTTCATCCCATATACATATTATGTAAAGTTTAAAATTGAGAAATATACACTTTTGATCCTTTACTTATCACAAAATTGTTACTTTTGTCTCTTTCTCATTGAAATGTTTAAAATAATTCATTACTCATTAGCAAATGTCATATTTAATTAATCACATTTCAAAAAATTATTAAATTTAGTCTACTTGTCAAATATTAAATTTTAAATCTAAGAGACTAAATCTAATCTTTTTTTCAAAAAGTCAGAACTAAATATGATATTTTCTAATGAGTAAGGAAATATTTTTGACATTTCAATAAATAAAATACTAAAATGACAATTTTGTGATAAATGAGGGACTCAAATGATAATTTTGTGATAAGTAAGGGACCAAAAATATATTTTTATAAATTTCATATAATACACATAGTGGATGCATGCAATGGGAGAATTATCAATTTCTGAAAAATTAATAATTTAAAAGCATAAAAATTTTGGTTTATTTTCTTTTGATATGATTAAATTTAGTTATTATTAAATTTCCGTCACTATTTAAACAAATGTTGTTGATGTAGCTGATTAACCATGTGCTAAGTGACTGATTTGTGTAAAAAAAAAAAAAATGTAAAAGTAGAAAATGAAGTGAAACAATTCATGTATATGACATTTAATGCATCTTAATGTGGATAAATCAGGTTGAATCATGCATGTATATTCTATATATATATATATATATATATATATATATATATATATATATATATATATATATATATATATATATGAGTGAAGATGATGCAAACTTTCACATTAGTAAAATTTAATGAAATATTAAGAACAATTTAACGACTATATGAATCTTTTAAATTGCAAACGATTCAAATACAAAATTTTAAACCATATCAAATTAAAGATTAAGTACAATAATAAAACTAAAAGAGTAATTAAATTAATCTTTTAATTGGAAAATTTTTATTTTTGGCTTCATTTGCTTTGCTAAGAAATTGTTGTTTGACAAAAATATTCTTTTGTGTTTGTTTTGCTCAAAGTATTTTTTTTCAAACAATTTTTCACTGCTCTATTTCATTTTCAGATTTTTAAAAGAAAATTTTTTAAAAAAATAAGCAAAAATTTTATTATTATTATTATTATTATTATTACCACGACTTGCTGCCTCTAATCTACATTGCAATTGCTACTCATCATGCTGGGTCACTATTGCCATTAAAGGATACCATTGATGTATTTGGGCCCAAATTCAATCTGGGCCAAGATTTGAAAGTGATAAGGGTTGGACCTCTATATTCAGGCCCAAATAAAAAATTGTGGAAAAAAATTGACTTTTGCCCATGCTTCTACTTATGACATATTTATAAATTGAATCAAGCAAATTCGTGTGCAGATTTTAGAACTTGAAAATGTTTAGGCTAAACTTAAAATTTCTATTTGAGCCAAAATTAAACAATAATATGAAATAAAAAACTTTAAAAAAGAAAATTATAATTTTAGTCTCTTATTTTTCGCCTGAAAAATTAATTTAGTCATCTAAAAATATAAAATATAAAAATGACCTCTTAAAGAAAAAATTACTCAGTAAATAATGATCTCTCTAATTGACTATATATTAGTTCACTTTTTTATGCTTGGACGATTAATTTTAATATTTTTAATTTTTAAATGATCAAATTAATTTTGAGGCCTAAAATGTGAAAAATTGAAAGTGAGTTAAGAATTGGTTTCATTTTTTTTAAAAAAAATTTGTCTGAAAGGTCCTGCCATGAAGTTGACCTACCATTACACACCTAACTACTAGCACCAACTACCACTATCACCTTTGCATCAACAAGCACCACTTTGTCATTAATTTTAGTTTCCCTCCTATTTTTTCATATAACTCAAGTTTTCTTTTAATTGTAAATTTGTTTTAATGAGACAAATAATACTAAAAATGATAACAATAATGATGATGAAGATTTTTGCTACACAATTATTTTTTAAAAATTACAATATTTTCTATTTCTTGCAAAATGAAAGGACTTAGATAAAATTTAATTAAAAACAAAATCTCTATGTGATTTCATAATAAAGTTGAAAATCCTATTATGGCACCAAAGCACATGAGTTCACAGTAAGAGGAGAGTGTGTATATATATATATAGTTATGGTTAATGCGTTGACTAAACATGGCCAATCTAATTAATTGGGGTAAGTTGCAAGAGAATCAAAATTCTTCACTTTGCAAATACCATAATAAAAATAATACACAAAAGATCTCTTAAAAAGATAGCACAATCAACAAAGGGAAAGCAGCGACAGAAAAACCTGAAACAATAATGCATTATATTTCAAGCAAATTTGGAATTTCAATCAGCAATTTCATGTAAAAAATAAATAATTAAATTCAAGAATACACTAAATGTACAAAAGAATATTGTGTTCTCTTTACACAAACTCCAATATATCTTAAAATCCCAAACAAATACATGTAATCACACCGAAGTTAATCATAATGAAATTCTACCTATAAACCAGAAGTAAAAGGCACTCCAGTTGAAGGCAACCATGTACGGCCAGCAAGGAGGCTATTCACAGTGAAGCTAGATGCCTCACTTGAGCTTGTTATGGCATGAAATCCTGGCCATTTGACCCTGTTACTTGTGGATGATCGAGGTCCAAAGTTTTTGTATTCCCCAAAATAAAGTGTGTTCAAAGCAAAAGTAGTGTTTCCCCATGGAGACCAGCCCAATGGGCTTACCAAGGAGTCTATGTAGGACTTCATTATCACAACCCTAGAGTATTGCTGCCAAGGCCGGCCCAAGTAGGTTGTGTATGAGCTCACCACCGGCTTGAGGTCTGACGCGGCTCGAATTTGAGAATTATGGATTGAGATCCCTGTGTTTTGGTATGGGTCTCCTCGACCTTGGGCTGTGATCATGTTCGCTTGCCCCGATAACGGCCTCCTGACAAGAATCATGCACTTCTGAAAAACTACTGCAGCATTGCCGAAGATGAAGTCTACGGTGCCGTAGATGTAGCATTCCCTGTAAAATTGACGCTGTGCATAAACCATGAGGGTGTCTTGGTACCCTACAATGGCACACCGGTAAAATACTGAGAGGTCGGAGGCTGATCGGAGTGCCACCGCTTGTCCCTTGTAAGGACCAGCAGTGTTCTGAAAGGTTATGTCTCGTGCAATGAAGCCAATCCCATCTATACCTGAAATTTTATAATCAAAGAATGAATTGTATGTCGAGTAAGGCAGAAGAAGCCGTGAAATTAAGATTTTAAGGCTTTAGGAATATAGTATCCTATCAAATATGTATCTACAAAGGTTTCTGCCAATACATTTTCTTTAATCTATTACTTAGTAATCATGTATATCTGTTCATTTTATTATCTTAATTTTTCGTTGAAATTTTCTCTATACAGTTAATATATTTTCATAAATATCTTTTGACTGGTTCTAAAAGGTAAGTCTAAACAAAACACAAAAAAAAAAAAAAAATTGTATACTCCCTGTGATTATATTATACTGATATCTTGCCCACCAAGTAATATACTTTCATAAATCTGTTGACAGCTGATTCACCAGTTTTTAGGTTCAACCGGCCGATTTGGTTCAATTTTTTAAACTAAGGTAACCAAACAAATTTTGAGTATAAAAAAGTTTCTCTCAAAAGTGCGCATATATATACATACATATTTTGAGAATTAAAATTATAGTCATAATCTTTATAGTAAAAAACATAATACATGGAGATTACAACATAATATTAATGAATATTTTAGAAATATTCTTCTATATTATATATATTTATAAGAAAATTTCCTAAATTCTCTAAAAAAATCATCTATTAAGAATACACCTAAAATGTTCCAATATGAAACATTTTAAAATTATACAGGAATTGAATATGTTGATAAAAAAAAAGCATAAATTTTCTAATCCATAAATATTCATTAGTTTTTATAAGTAAAAATAATAGGACAATTATATATATTTTAGAGACTAATGAATAACGAGTAAAAGAATTTTACAAACTAAATAATATAAAAATAAGATTTAGGGGTCGAAAACAAGGATATAATTAAACTACAATTCTAGCTAGAGTTTCCTAGGAGTAGCACAAGTCTTAAGAAAAAATACCAGTAATAAATAAACAAATAGAATTAAATTAAAGAAAAGAAACTGCAATTAAAAGCTGCAGAAAATGGTACCTGCAGTTGCAGAGCTATACGTGGTAATGCCATCTTTAACGCTCTTCGAACCCGTTATTACAGTGTATCTCATGCCATCACCAACAAGCATTATATTATCGTTGTTCTTATCCACCTCGATGTTCTCTCTGTAAATCCCTTTCTTCACTCTTATCACAAACCTAGTCTTTCTGCTTCTCTTCGCCGCCGCGTTTAAGGCAGCCTGCACCGTCTTGAAGTGCCCTGAGCCATCCTTCGCCACCACGAGATTCGCCTTTATCGCCGCCGTCGACGTCGTCACTAGCCTCCTCTCACGTCTCGTAAACCACCTCGGAAATTCAGACTCCTCCGACGTCCCATTTTTATCCTTGTGATAATCTATCTTGGGTCTTTTCAAAAACGCAGCGTTTATCGCTAAGCTATTGCTTATCATCTTGGAGACATTGAAGCACATGTTACTGGACGCTATAAAGTGAGACATATTAACCCTTAAGTCTGAAGCTCCATTCTTGCAGGTCTGCATGTTGGTGAGGGCTGTGCTGAGCCAAGTTTGGGCGTCGAGGACGGAGCAACGACGTCGTTTCGACCTGGCTGTGAGCCCTAGGATGGTTCGGTTCAACTGGAAGATGGTGTTGTCGTAGAGCTTCAAGCAATCACTGGTCACAGCTTTTTGCTTCTTGGTGACGCTTTTTTCTGCATAGGCTCGAGTTTCGTATTGCATGTGTTGAGCTTGGTCCAAGGCTATCTGAACCAGCATGCCTCGGAACTTCGACTTGTGCTTGGGTCCGAAGCCATGGTGGTGCGTATGGCTCATGAAGTATCTGCATGGACCTGGGTGTGGGGTTTGGTTGCACCACCATTCAATGTTGCTAGAGGAAGAAGGTCTTCTTGATCTTGAAGATGATCTTCTTGATGTGGCTGTTGGAAGAACACAAAGGAATAGAATACTGAGACTTAAGAAGAATAATAGCCTACCCATGATGATGCGGTGATGATTGTGATTTTTTGAAGGGTGGGTTTGTCTTTTCTTTTCCTTGGGAGGTGAGAAGTGAGAAGTTTATATATGTTTAGAAGATGGAACTTTCTTGGATCGAGGGATAGTGTGAAGAAGGGTAAAAGATGTGTCGGCTCATTAAATATGAGAAGAAAATGAATGACAGAGATCGCATTCACAAGATAGAGATTTATATATATATAGTTTTAACTCAAAGGATATATGATTGGTTCTCTGGCTTTGCTTGTAACTGTGCAATCGTAAATGAAATGTTTCTTATACAGTCCAAGCAATTAATTAACAAATAAATCTTCTTTTACTTTTCTAAATATCGTAATTAATAATGATGATGAATTTTCCATCTAAGACGCCATGCATGTGCTTTACTTTATTTGTGGATAATGCTATATCCATTCTAGATTACAGGGTTATGGAGATGCTCTAGTACAATAGTAGAACTTTTATAAAAACCTAGATTGTTAAGTTAAAAATTGATAAATAAATAATTTTTATTATAATTAATCTCTAATAATTTGAGGAAGAGGCATTGAAATATTTGTATAATAATAAAGATGACTGAAGTATCGGATTTTTTCTTGGGTAATATAGTTTATATTAACATGACCTGGCACAAGTGTGACTTTCTTTCATGTAACAGTCAAGTTCATATCATTTAAAACATTAAATTGAAGAGAGAGAAAAGGAGAAACAAAGACTTGTGGGTACAAAAATGATTCTCACAGATTGCTTGAAATAGTGTTTAGCTTACTTATCGCCTTAGAGAGTGGAAGAAAATAAATCTAACTGAAACTAGAAGGAAAACATAAATATCTTCAGGCTTACCTGTCCATGCATCAGAGAAGCCTGAAGAGAATAGAAATAGAGCAGAATTCAAGCTAGGATTTCATATAATGTTAGCCAAACTTCTATTTTGATCATCTACTTTTAAATTTAATTTAATTTTAATTTTTCATAAATTAAAAATTTTAAAATAATTTTTTACTTTTAAATTTAATTTCATTTAATCTTTTATAAATTGAAAGTCACGACCCTTTATTTTTCAATATTTGATTCAAAGTAGTCACTTTCCTATTATGCCATAGGTGTTATTATGATTAATTATTATTTAAAGGAGAGACTACTTTGGACTAGATTTTAAAAAGTAAAGAACTATTTAAAAATTTTTAATTTGTGTAAAACTAAAAAAGGATTAAGTTTAAAAGTGGAGGAGCATTTTGAGACTTTCAATTTGTAGAGGACTAAAATAAGATTAAATTTAAAAATGAAAAATCATTTGAAAACTTTCAATTTGTAGATAAATAACTATTTTGTGATTTTTAATTTGTGAATGACTAACATAATATTAAGATTAAAAGTGGAGGAACAAAATAATATTTTTCTCAATAAATATTGGGTTGAGTTGGCGAAAAGCTGCCTAGATTTCTGACCGTACACATGCGTGATGCTGCAAAAGCAAACTGTATATTCACATACTTTGCTTGAGTAGGCTTGTTCATCAAGTATGTTGTGAGAAGCATTAGTTTTCTTCCAAGGGATCCATGTGCTCTATAGTTTGTAAAACAAGTAAAAGCTTTTCTTTTCTTTTCTTTGCTTTTTGTTCTAAACGGAAAAACGTGGACAACTATTCTGGCCAAACAATAATATTTTTCTTATCTCTCATACCTATTCATGTGTCAACGCCTTTATATGATATACTTTTGAACTTTTTCTTCAAGTCTTCTCCACATTGTGAATCTCGGAGGAGCCATATAATTAATGTAAAAGGATTGTCTTAAATTATGAGTAAAATATTATTTTAATTTTTTATTTATCAGTTAATTATTAATTCAATATCTTATTCATTTTTATTCTTAATTTAGTCTTTTTCTTATTAGTTTATTTTTAATTTAATTTTTCATTAGTTTTTTTAATTTACTCTCCTTCTTATCATTTTATTCTTAATTTGGTGTTTTATTATTTCTAATGTTAGCAACTTTAATGTCTTAATTTTAATTAAATGAGAGGGATCAAATTAAACATAAACTAATAGGTGAGAGACTAAATTAAAATTAATTAATAAGTGAATGACTAAAATAGTATTTTACCTACTATAATATATAATTATTAGTGTATAATTTATTTATTTTTGCGAAGACATCATATGTGATTGAAGACTAGCTTTTGCAAACATGGCTTGTTATAAGAAATTGTCAAATATCATTTTATATATGTACCCTATTGTAAGAACAAGACGAACCTATCATTTATCGCTTTGCCCTTTTGACTTAAATAGATTTATTTAGTTGGTACAACAATATATTATTATTTTTAAATAATTCAAGCTATTGGATTATTTTTTTTAAAATAATTATGGACAAGATTTTACTGAATGCTTCAAACCGATGTGAATTAGTGATAGTGTGAAATTTAGCTTCAATAAGGTTCGAAGATACATTAGCCATAATAACTAACAAAACAAAGTATTATCATATGGAACACAGCACAGCAAAATTTTGACAGAGAATAATGAGAATTAAATCTTCTAATTAATCCCTGAGCAGATCAATAGAAATATTGTGAGAATGTCATTGGCATATACTTAAACAGTGAAGGTTATCTGTAATATATATGAAAATTTCGAAACTTTAGTTTTTTTTTTTTCTATTTTTAATACAGCACCACATATATATATATATATATATATAGAAAGAAATAATATGCAAAGTTACAAACCATCCTAGTGATATTGTATGGGTCAAAGTGTTGGGCCTAAACTAGAGAAACAATAGAGTTCGGCCTTTTGAGGCCCAAATTCCGGGCCAGATTTTGGGCCAGGTCTTAGTTCCCATTTCAGTCTAAAAGATGAATATGACCCATCTAGTGTTGTTGTTTACGTGGCCTTTTCCTTGGGCCTTTGCGACGTTTGTTTGTCAACAAAATAATAGTAATAGAAAGAAAGGCTTGTGACAACCTGAGAGTTAATGTAGCAAATGCCAGAGTTTTGTTTTCTCATTTAGCATAAGTTTTGACTCAAAGAAAAAAAAAGAAAAAAATCATTTTCTTGTATTGGGAATTTAGTGGGGCATCATTTCCACTCAATATTGGCTTGGTTATGTTATATTTTTTTTCCTCTTCGGTCATTGTTATGGTTAAAGGTATCATGTTTATGAAAAAAATGTCTAATTCACTACCCGTTCCAAAAAACCATAGTTAAACATGGTCTAACCACAGTTTATGCTAAAATTGTTGTTAGGACACCACATTTTGTAAAAATCATAGTTAGTCTACCACTATTTATGTAAATCATAGTGGACTAACCATAGTTCTCCAAACCCATAGTTAATTCAACAGGATTTGCACGAACCGTTGTTCAACCATATGGTAACCTATCCATAGTTTATACAAACAATAGCGAGGCCACATTTCTATGACCGTTGCTAGGCCCATTTAATGGGACAAGCAACAACACAAATAGGCCCTTTTATCTTGTCCACACCCCTTAAAAATCCTACTTCTTTTCTTCTTCCTTGCCCTCGCTCTCAGGTTGGCCACCTCCTTCCCCCATTGTTGGAGTTGCCTTCTAAACCGACAGCAAGTTACCTCATTGCTTAGTCTACAAGACATCAACCACCTTTACTTGTCTGTCATTCTCACCTTATTATGAGTTCTTAACTCTTTTTTTTCCCCTTATTTCAAAGCCTTTTTTCTTGTCATTTTGTTGTTGGATTCTTTAGCTTTCTTGTTTGGATGTTTTTGTTATAAGGGTTTGATTTTTCAAATGATTGTTGTTTTTTCTAATTTTTTTCATTTTATTTTGTCATTTTCATTTATTTAGTTTTTAAATTTAAATGAGATATATGTTTAGTATATGAAATTGTCTTAAATAGCTATTTGACTATTTTTCATATTATTAATATTCAGATATCTCTTATTATTATTATTATTATTCATGTTTCTTATTTTTATTTATTATTATATTTTTAAATATCTATTTAGCTTTCTTTGGGCTTTTAAATTTATGTTCTTTTGGTTTTTATTATTATTATTTTTCCTATTTTATTCATTTTTGAGTGGCATATTATCCCTTTAATTTAAAATTACTAAATTATGAAAAGGAAGTTGTTAAATCATGATTGTGTAGTCAATGCAATATTTATTATTATATGATATTTTTATTGTTATTTTGGTTTCGTTCATTATATTATTATTACTGTTTGGTTTTGCTTTTTTAATCTTAAGTTCATTAAATTTAAATGAGTAGAATATTTTGGATTAAATTATTTAACTTTTGTTTCCCATTTTGTCATTCTTTCTTTTGTTTTAGGAAAATGGAGAAGTATTAGATTGTTAGGCTCGAAATATTCTTGAATATTTAAAGGGATTGAATGAATTCTTAAATTTTGTATGTGCAAATAAAAATGATGGAGGGTAAAATAATATGCTCATATCCTAGATGTAAGTTAAAGAAATGACAAGTTATGACAGTTGTTCATTACCACTTAATTATTAAACCTTTCCCATAAGGATACACATTTTGGGTTAGGCATGGGAAAAGAACATGTAGAGTACCTAATGATGTAAAACTTTCGATAAGGCTACAAGTAAGAGATGAATGGATTTATAGGTATAACCTTGTACACAACATGGTATATGATGCATTTAACATTCATAATGATAATGAAAATGTGAATGAAGTGGATGACCTAACTTTAACATCAAACCAAACGTTAAATAGTAGTGTGTAAGAATTTCATGGATAGATTTCAAAATTTGTATAGATAGATCACTTGCTTATGGATAGATTACAAAATTTGTATGAAGGGTGTGAGAAATATTCTTAATTGTCTTTTTTTGGTAAAATTGTATCACACAAGTGTATGTGTGGAATAAGTAACAAAACTATGTCGATGATACTAGAGTTATTGACAGGTGCCTTTGAACATGTCAAGATTCCACCATCCTTTTATGACCCATGATAATCTTAAACAAGTTGAAACTTAATTGTATGAAAATTCTTGTGTGTAAATGATTGCATGATATGTTGTAGGGAGGATAAAAATAGGAAACTGTGTAAGAAGTGTAATACCTCCATATGAAAATCAAAAGGTATGAGTACAGAGTGAAACAAGTGATCCACATGAGATGACATGCATTAGATAAGAATAATGGTGACATGCCATCTGATGGATTACACATGAACTCATGTTTTTCTTACCCTAATATTTATGAATTTTAAAGATGAATAAGTACCTCAAGAAGTGTAAAGTGGGTAGGGGCACTAGTATGGTTCCTATAGTAGTAGAGATCCTATTTTTAATGCACTTGGTGGAAGAAAACAACATCCAACTTGAACAACCAAACAACCTAACTAGCTCGAAGACAATGAATAGCTTGAAGAGCGTAAACAACCCCTATGATGAAATCAGCGACTATCTTAGATAGTTAATTTTATTGGTATGCAAATTAACATTTTTGTATAAGTGCTAAGTTATGTATACTTAATGCCTTATTAATTTTCACTTGACAGATGAGAAAGAAGTGAAAACTTAATCATTAATTGTGCATAATGCTTGGAACCTTCTAAACGGGCACAAGATAATAGTACCATTCATTGACATTAACTAAATAGTTGGAGATGGAGGTAGACCATTGGGTGTTTTTCTGGGCACTGCTACAAAAGATTTTAATGCTTTTCCAATTAACTATAGGGATTCGAGGCTTGTAACTTATAAATATAAAAATAACATGTATAGGGATACTACATAGGTAAAGCTACATTCTTTATTTATGCACCATTATATGGAACAATTTACTAACTGTTATATCTTATCCTATATACTAAGTTTATACTTAACGACGATGTCCACAATATGTCTTACAAACTATTAGAGGTAAGTGGAATAATGTATGTTGTGACTTGTATAAGAATGATGAGACTTGCACTTGAGAAGAATTACTTTAAGACATCCAAAAAGATATAGACAATTATCATTGGGCAACATTCATAAACTATAAACTTACTTAAAGGACTTAGGTGATAATACACTTTTTAGAGTTACATATAGTCTTAGTTGATCATGCTTATATGTTCTATTTGATCACCATGACTAATAAAAATAAATATAATTGAATAATGTTGACATTGCCACACATTAGGGGATCAAAAAGCCTTGCATGAAAGAGGCTGAGATGGTTAGGCCATTTTAATGAATAATTCAACATAATTTAAACCATAATTTAAGATGCGTCACTGTTGAATTAGAGCCCTAAGCCACTGGTATAGTGGGTTTAATTAAACAGCCCAATATTGATTTACTTATATATATTTCAAATTTTAAATGTATTTCTTATGTGATTAGATGAAATTATCTTATCCCTAGATTGTAAGGATTCTAGTAGATTATTTGGATTAAGATTAGGATTAGGCTCTTATTGAAAACTTGTATATATACTCTACTTGTATAGCAAATAGATACAATCAATAATACTTTCTGATTTCCTATATGATATTAGAGCCTTAAAAAACTTAGGGTTTTTAGCCTTACTCATCTTTACTCATCTTTACTCAGCTCTTCTCAGCTTAAACCTTGATTTCTTCCTTTTTTATTTTTTATTTTTTTATAGATGTCTCATCTTTCCTAAGGCCATCTATCCTAGATCTTCACTACCCACCCATCCTTACCTTACACACGTCTCACAGATAGACTCAAAGTTGTTGATTACCTAATCCCTAGTGGTTTGACATCAATTGCCGCTGTCACACAAGCCACACATTAGTGCAATTTTACTCTCTTTCCCATGTGCTGGCATGAGTGGGTGTTTACCTCTCTTACCAGCATTTTTCACAGTGTTAGTTGTCATATATAACCATTTGTTTTGCCCATTATTTACATTCTAAATAGTACTCTCATAATTGCGAAAGCTTATCAAACTTTGGCTGGGATTGCTTATTGAATGAGATACCCATAGTGTATTGGGTGTATCTCAAGTTTTCACAGCCTAAATCTTCTCTCAAATGCGACTACAGAATACTTGCAGGTATTCCACTCAAAGTATCTCAAGTCTCTCTCTTAATGAGTTGTTCATCGTATAATAGTCTAGCCTTATTTATAAAAGGCTAGCTAGGGTTAGGGTTTAGTAGTAATTCTTATGATTACTATTTTACCTTTATTTAATGAGCACCCTTTATGGGTAGACTCAGTATAATATCTTAATAGATTTAAACCCTAGATATTATACGATATTCTATTATCTCCCACTCATACATAATGGGAGTGCTCATACATTCTAAACCTAAGAAACATATTCTTGATCAATCAAGAGAACACTTTCTCTTTATAATCTACAGTCGTTCATACAGGGAACGTAGGTCGTGCAACTAGCATATTATGAGAGCATCAATGCTATACATCAGTTACGAATATATAGCCTTTCATCGAAAATGCACATGTATGTAGATCATAAAGTATGCATGCACCCCAGATCATAAGAATCACATTCAGATATCTCCCAATGATCTCATCAATCATAATATCTTGTATTCACAATCTTGACACACAAGTCATAACTGGTATATCAATGAATATAGAATAATGAGATTCTTTTTATGATCTTCCTCTTCTCATGAACCTATCAACACAAACTTAGTTTGCTTTTCTAGACATATCCCGCCAGACTAAATCATTACTCATAGTCCTTAGGCAACACACTAAGATAGCAAACACCAAGTTGTATCTCAAGTACCTGATCAGAGTCCAAAGGTACAAATATAGAGCCAGTGTAAAGGTTCAAGGGTCTCACACAATCATGACTTGATATCGCACTTATTGACCCATATGGTCGGCATTTGCACATATGCTATGAAACATGTGCTATAACATTCTTCCTTTTCTTGTGGAGTGTATATCTATTTCACAAATAATGTTATACAAATGATATTTTAGATACCATAAGTCTAAAATTAAGTTCCTAGATCTGCACAATGTCTTGAACTCATATCTGGCAACTAAGGTAAACTAGAAATGATGAACTTATTTCATCAAATTAATTTTAATGACCCTATGTCATCAATCAGACGACTTATATGATTTTAAGTATAGTTGCTCACAAATTATCCTTCTGATAATTTCTCTTAAAATCTTGTCTCATTTCCAATGTCACAAAGACACTGAGGCGATTACCTGTGTGAGAAGGCTAACCCTTTTGTCTACCCGACATACTCAATAACAAATAAGAATGTATATAACATTCAAATAGAGATATTTAAGCATGGAAATCAAGCTTTATTGATTATCAAAGAACATTAAAACATCTCTGTCTGTGAACAATGGGAATAATAAAAATACAAATGAAGTATGTTAAATTCTATGCAATCCTAAAGACCTAACTTGTCTCACAAACATATCTCTAGAAATTGGCTTGGTTAGTGGATCTACCAGCATCTCATGCTTATACATATACTTCACGTTCATAGTCTTGCGTGCAACCATGTCCTTCACATAATGATACTTGATTTCTATGTGTTTGGTTTTGTAATGGTACTTTGGATCCTTGGTGTATGCAATCGCAACCTTACTGTCGCAATACACTAACACTGGTTCAGTGTTTTCTGCTTTGTACAATAATTGATCCAAGAACCTCTTCAATCAAATAGCCTTCTGGGCTGTTAAAGATAGGGCCATGAACTCAGCCTCCATCGTGGACAAGGATACATAGGATTATTTCTTACTACTCCATGATATGGTGCCATCACTGAATAAGAAAACATATCCTGAGGTAGACTTTCGCTCTTTTAGGTCCCTTCTATAATCAGCATCAGTGTATCCTTCCAATCATAGATCTCTACCGCCTTGATAGCAAAGCATATAATCAGTAGTTCCCATTAGATATCTTAAGATCCTTTTTACAGCTTCCTAATGTTTAGGACCTGGGTTGGTTTGATATCTACTCACTAAGGCGACTGCTTGACAGATATTAGGTTTAGTACACATCATAATGTACATTAGACAATCGATCACATTCCTATATGGAGTTCGACTTATATGCTCTCTTTCCATGGCAGTCCTAGGACATATTTCGGCACTCAATGTTCGACTTGTGCTGATAAAAGTGTCAGCAGGGTTATAACTTTCCATACTAAAATGTTCTAAAACCTTTTTGATGTAATTCTCTTATGAGAGATACAAGAGTTTCTTAGAACAATTTCTTGAAATCTTAACTCCAAGAATGTATGCAGCTTCACCTATATCCTTTATCTCAAAGCAAGATGACAACCAGGTCTTTACCTTGTTAATAAGCTTTATATCATTTCTAGCTATGAGTATGTTATCAATATATAATGTCATAATCACATACTTGTTCTTAAATCTTTTAGTATATACACAGTTGTCTTCACTCATCATAGTGAAACCACTAAAGATGATTGCATTGTGAAAACGAATATACCACTGCCTTGAAGATTGTTTATGGCCATAGATAGACTTTAAAAGTCTACAAAATTTTGCTTCTTGGCCTTCTTTAATGAAACCCTCAGGTTGTTCCATATAAATTTCTTCATTTAATTCTCCATTGAAAAAGGCAGTCTTTACATCCGTATGATATAATTCAAGATCTAGACAAGCCACTATAGATAGAAGTAAGCGAACAGAGGTAAATTGTACAGTAGGAGAAAAAGTCTCCTTATAGTCAATTCCTTCCTATTGTGTATATCCCTTTGCTACTAGTTGAGCCTTAAATTTTTTGATTGTGCCATCGGCTCTTTTCTTGATTTTGAGAACCCACTTGTTCTCAATAGCCTTGCATTCCCCTAGAAGATTAACAAGTTCCCAAATATTGTTGACTTTCATAGACTCAATTTCCTCTTCCATAGCTTTAGTCCATTTATTTTTAGAAGGGGATAAGATAGCTTCTTTCAAATTTCTTAGCTCATCTTCATTTTGCAAGAGCATTGTAAGAAGTTCACCACCTTTAATCTTATATCGTCGGCGATGAGTCTTTTAACATGAACTGCATCTTATTTGTGATTCACTGAATCTTGTTTCATTATTCCCATTTGGATCAATATTGCTCCCATTCAGATCAAAAACATTGGTCTCACTCTCACTTAGAGCAACTGGCTTAGGAACACTTTCATTTGCATCAAATGATGAAAAAGGTTGTTAATGAGAAACTAATTCATCATCTACTATAATCCTTTCATTTGAATGAAGTGGTCCTAGTATGTTCGGATCCTCTATCTCAAATAAGGTAGGTCTTGACCTACCTCACCCTTTTTAGGATATTCATTCTCTAAGAATGTGACATCTCTTGATTCGAATTCAGTCACGCTCCCAATGTCTTGCTGACCTATAATCACATAACCTTTTGAGGTTTTTGAGTATCTAATAAAGATACTTTTCTTTCCTCTTGGGCCTAATTTCCTATACTTATGAGAGGATTCATGTGTATAGGCAGTACATCCCCAAGGTTTCATAACACTTAGGTTAGGCTTTCACCCAGTACATAACTCATATGGAGTGGTTGCAACTAATTTCATAGGTACATGGTTAAGTATGAAGGCTGTAGATGTCATTACATCATCCTCATAGGTGATTGGCAAATTAGCTTATGTCATCATGGACCTAACTATCTCAAGGAGCGTTCTATTCCTTCTTTCCGCAACACCATTTTGTTGTGGAGTACTTGGAATAGTCAACTGATGAACTATCCCTTTCTCATCGCATAATTCTTTGAATTGAATTGACAAATATTCTCGGCCTTGATCAGTTCGAAAATCTTTAATCTTCTTATCTAATTGATTCTCAACTAAGTTCATAAAGTTTTTAAAGCAGCTCAATGCTTTTAACTTATGAGAAATCAAATAGACATAACTGAAACGAGTATAATAATCAATGAATGTGATGAAATAATTTGTTCTATGCTGGGCCTTAACATTCATAGGCCCACAGATGTCAAAATGAACTAACTATAGTGGAAAATTGGCTTTGGTTGCTTTACCGAAGGGTTTTCTTGCAGATTTTCCTACTAGACAAGATTCATAAATAAACAAATTTACTCGTTCATTACCAGGAAGCAAACCCCCTTTTGCTAACCATTGCATTCTCTGTTGGTCAATATGACTAAGTTTAGCATGCCATATATTTACATCATGATCATAATCATGCCTAGAGGCAAACATGAAAAAACTAATATTATTATTAATGTAAGATTTGTCATCCAAATCCATAGAAATAAAACCTCCGATTACATAACCAAAACAAAAAAAACTGAGTCATTACTCAATTTAACATAATTGTCATGGAAATACAAATTATAGCCTAGCCTAAGTAAAGCTAAAACTGAAATAACATTTCGACAAATTTGAGGCGCATAAAGGACATCATGTAAGATCTAGTCTCGACCACCACGCAGGACTAACTTGCATGTTCCGATCCTTTTGATAGCAACCTTAGTGTTTTTGCCCACATATATCCAGAATGCTTCATAAGGAACTAGCTAGAAGTCAACAAAGGCATCACAATCACACGTATGTGGTCTGTAGCTCCTGAGTCTACAATCCATATAGGACAAGATTTAGTAAGCATAATTGAGCTAGAAACACAAAGTTCAGTAGCATAAGCAGTGTAGGTTACCTTTTTGAAAGACTCAGGGCAATCACTTGCATAGTGTCCCTTCTTTTGACAATTGAAGCACTTAATTTTTGCTATATTCACCTTTCGTTGCTTCATTTTACCTTGCTGATTAGTTTTTGGCTTTTTCTTAGGTTGAGCTGGTTCTTTGTTCTTTCTCTAGCTCTTTCTTTTTGAACCACGTCTTTCACCTAAAGTTGCCATGTGTAACTTAAGTATTGACTTGGCTGATTCAAACCTTTCTTCATCGAGTTCGAGGTGTCTCTGGACATATTTTAGGGTCGTGATTCTATCATTGTGAGTGAGATGCATCTTCATATGCTCCCACGAACTAGGCAAAGAGTGAATGATAGCTTAGATCTACTGTTTGTTTGTTAAGACATTTCCAGCATCTTTTAGCTCTGCGATCATATTTGACATAAGCCTCAGATGTTTCCTTATTGAATGTTCTAGGCGTTTCTTATATAAGTCAAATTTGATCATCAGAGAACGCAATCTAGATAAAGACGTAGTTTTGAACCTCGTTCTTAGAGCATTCCTAGCCTCATAGTGCTTTAGTGGTCTTTGAACTCCCTTAGGATGTTATCATCCATAGTGCTAAGCAACGTAATGCGAGCGGTGGAGTTCTTTTTCTTCCAAGCGTCATAAGCTTCATGGTCTCACCTATGCTGGGTTGTGTTTCCAGCTTCTGGCTCTTCCATGACATTATTGAAAGCCTTAAGAGCCTCTTGTTCTTCTAGGAGATACTGGACTTTCATACTCTAGATCTCATAATTGTCGCCATTTAGCTTCAACCCCTTGTTGAGCTCAGCGACAATACTTTTAGAAATTGTAGTCATTCTTTTCATAAAAAGAAAGACAAACTTAAATTAGGATCAGATAATTAAAAACACGCAAGATTTAATGTTTACCATGCTTACAAATTATAACACTAAGTATCATATAATTAAGTTAATTAACCCATGCATAACCTAGAGTTGAAAAAGCACGAAGTGCCAATCATTGTCCTAAGGTTGTATGCAAGGTATAAATCAATGAAATCAAAATACAACTAAGTGTCCTAATCATGCTACAAACAAATTGTAAATCATAATTTTTCGAATGCTAAACAAATTAACATTCGTTAACTAACGTGTTAAACTAATCAACACATTAATAAATCAATTATATAATGTTAAATTAATTAACATATTTAAATGCATAATGTTAACTAATTAACATTATATGTCTAAATTTTCTATTGGAAGAAAATTGACAAAAAAAAATTGTTAAATTAATTAACATAATAACAAGTAATCACATATTACTTGACTGAAATTTATTAGGATATAAAAAATTAATTTTTCACCAAAAATTAATTAGATTTATTTGGGGCTAAAATATAAATACACAATTTATATTTTTGAACATATCTAGATGTTCATTAATTAGAGATTTAACAATTAGGCCTCTAATTATTATTTTAGATGGGTCATATGCCCAATGAAAAAGAACAAGGCCAACTTCAAAAAAACCAAAAAACTCTCTTAAAGGCCCAAATCTTCTTTAAAATTTTTAAAAGCCCAAAATAAAAAAAAAAATAGGCAATGAGCCCAAATCAAACTCTATAAACCCATTTACTTAAAAAATTTTAGGGTTTCAGATCTAAAAAAAAAATTAAGGTTTTTGAAAATTTATTTTTAATTTATTATATATATATATATATATATATAATTTTCAGAATTTCCAAATTTTTTTTTCTAATTTTCGAAAATAGCTCATATTTCACCTCGTTCATCCTCTTCCTCCTTTCTCTTCCCTACTGCTTGCACTTGCCACCACTACAGCTCATCAGCTGACCAGTCATGGGCGTTGGTGACGTAGTGATGGCTCATTGGCCGGTGGCATCCATCGCCGCCGTCGAAGGAATTTCTATTTAACAGTCATCCATCCACTGTTTGCCTTTCTCATCCCTGCCGACGACCTTTGGCTGGCAGGAGAGGAGACAGATGTCATCGGTGGCATCCATGGGTTGTGTCGTGCATCCACAGGCGACCAGGAGTAGGGATTTGAAAAAATCGAGAGTTTCATTTTTTTTTTTAATTTTATTTTAAACAAGGGAGGTTGTAGGCTTTGGATATGCCGGTGACGTGGTCGCTGGCGACTGCATGCTCTACTTAATAGGGGAGTGTTATTGGTGACCATTGTCGCTGGCAGCAGTGATGAAGGGGCGACCCAAGTGTTCGGTGGTGAAGAAAGAAGGAGGTAGAGTTTGAAACAATGAGATCAATTTTTTGAAAAAACAATTCAAGTTTTTTTTTTTTTATTTTAACCTTAATTAAAATAGTCCCGAAGAAAATCTTATCCCAATAAAATATACTAATGATCAGAAAACTAGCCCATGGGTTTATCTAAGGTTTTCACAGCCTAAATTCCCTTTTGAATACGATTGCAGAATACTCGCAGGTATTCCACTTAGAGTGTCTCAAGTCTCGCTCTTAATGAGTTATTCATCATATAATAGTCTAGCAATATTTATAAAAGGCTAACTAGGGTTAGGGTTTAGTAGTAATTTTTATAATTACTAGTTTATCTTTATTTAATAAGCACCCCTTATGGGTGGACTTAGTATAATATTTTAACATATTTAAACCCTAGATATTATACAATATTCTAACACTTACTATGTTTGAAACATCCTAAGCTAGTGTGCTTTCTTTTAATTTGCCTTAAACATTGTAGGAAGTAGAGAGTAGGAGGCCAATTGCATAAGGACATGTGTGGACTGTAGTCCCCTTGAAGTAAGAGTTGTTGGTGTGAGTTTATGAATTATGGGCTACTAAGGTGTTGACTTATGCTCCTATTGAAATGATTTGTTTTTGAATTTTTTTTCCTTTTTCTTTGAATTTGTAGGAAAAATTAGTAGTCCCGAGGATCATGACCTTTCATCATAAGAACTTTCAACCAATGATTCATTGGCAAGAGCATTGGAAAATGGAGAGTACCTTAGTTAAGTATGTGACTTTGGCATTAGTGTTTGTCTAACTCAAGTATTTAGACATTGGGGAAGTAGATGTGGAACTCCATCCTCTGGTCCTTCCTATAATGAGTTACAGAATGAGCTAGCAATGCTTAAGTGGCAAATGTGAGAAAAGATGCTTAAATGGTAGAAATATGACTTAATCACAGTTATTAGGTTTTGATATGGTTTTTACCGTGGTTAAGCCACATCTAACTTAATTATGTTTTTCCTACACTATGGTTATGCAATGGCCAAACTATAATTGAAGAAATTGCAGTTAAATCCTGGCTTAACCAAGATTTTACCTATGGTTGATAAAACCATGGTTGAACCCTTGTCCATAATTGGATTTACCATGGTTTTGGCAACTATGGTTAGTAGGCTTAACCAAGGTTTTAGCCCTTTTTCTTAGGTAGTGATTAGATTAGTGTCAAAATATATATTATAAAAAATTATTGTAATAACTTTAAATGGAGGGGGACAACTTCGGGGAAAAATGATTCAAGACAATTGATTTATTCAACTAGATATAAATGTATAAGACTCATATTAACAAGTTAATATGATAACCACCAATTAGGGGTTTACATTAGATAACCATTCATTAGAAGAACCAATTTATTACGTTATGGAGAAATTTCACCACAATCTCTTTGAAATTTAAAACTCTAGAAATTTCTATAACAAAGAATCTGTAACACAAAAGAAAGTGAGCTCTAATTAAGAGCAAATTGATGGAATTTTTTTAAAACTATATCAATTAATGATGAAAATGTATTTTAAAAGTCAGTATACATAATAATTATTTGTTGTAATAGGTATTTTGGATTTCGTTGAAATTTATGCTTTGAATAAAGAATTTTGAGGAATTCCATGCATTATCATCACTTCTCTTATCTTACCTTGATAGAAGAGTCTATCACAATGAATGCTTGAATTAGATTTCATTTATAAAATATTATGTACAAGTTCTATATACACAATAATGTTTCAAACAACATCGTCATATGGTTGATGCGTCAATAACTTTAGCAACCATTTTCTCCCTATATTTTAAAAGACTAAAATTAATAGTGAAATTGAGAAATTAGTTAGAAAGAATGTGATTTGAAGTAAGCCAAAGCTCCCACAAGAGGTGCATTGATGTAAGTGGTAGGTTCTGCTTGTACAAAATCAGCTCGTGAATCAGAATATAAATCTTTGCTATCAGGTCCTCCAACCACAGCACCGATAAGCAAGTTTGGGTTAGTGTTATGGCTTGTGAAATGAGAGGATCCTGCCTTGCAATCTATGTGGCCTGGGTGCTGGTCTAAAGAAGGCAAGGAAGAAGCTCGATGATGTATTCTTTGGGGAAATCTTGGTCCATATCCCACCATGTATGACATGTTCAATGGATTGTTCCCAAGTATATAGTCCACCTGCACTTATAACCAGTTCATGAACTTCGATGCTTAAATAAAATTTTGGATAGATTAATATTTTTTTGCTTCTTAATTTTAGAGAAAAATATCATTAGGTCCTTAAATTATCATTAAATTGTCATTTCAGTCTCTCACTCATTTTATTTTTCAAAATAATCTTTTGTTGATTGGAAATTGTCACTTTAGTCCTCACTTTCTTTTCGTCTCCCACTTTTGAATTTGTTACTATTTGTAGTGCTTAGAGTTAAGCTTCACTAACTCATGTTGAAGGACTTAAAGTGACAATTTTCAATTAATAGGGTTGAAAAATAAAATGAGTAAATAATTAAAATGACAATTTAGAGATAAGTCAATGATCAAAATAATATTTTTTCTTTAATTATATTTTAAATTTTAACTTGATTCTTAAAATGTGCCATAACAGTCCATTGTCTCCCATTTCATTTTATTAGTGTCATAAATTATCATATACGTTATTAAATTTTAACAATCAGAGTCATCTCAACGGAGACTTCCTGTTAACTTGGTTGAGGGACTTCAATGAGGGAAAGAAATAAATCATAAGGGACCAATTTGATGTGTATCAAGTCTTAAAGACCAATTTAAAATTTTCAAAAAAGGCAAGAGCCAAAACACTATCATTTTAAAATATAATTTGAGGAAGCCCAACCCTATAAATGATCAAAATATATATACATATAGATGTGCGTGTGTGTCTATATATATATAAAATTGTTGTAAGGCAATGGTTAGGTGGTTGTTTGGGTTAAACGTCACAGTTTAAAATATTTAAAAAATTTTTTTTCTCAAAGTTTGTAATTCAATTTTTTTGTTTCTTCGGTTGCATTCTAATATAAATTAACAAATTAGGTCCTATGATTTAAGTTGGGGTAACCTTGTTAGTTACTCTATTTTATATATTAGAATATTTAAAACCCTCTAATTTCAATTAAAATCAATATTACTTCTTCACTATTAGAAAGATAAAGTGAAAAAACAATTAAACCTAATATTTTGTGCCTAAATAAACTTTGTATGTTCCGATCTAATCACTATTTTTAATTGCTCTTATTGTTTTGGCCATTTTAATTGCTTTTATTTAATATATAATTCAGGAACTAATTAATGTTACTGTTTTTAACACTTATAAATGGATTATTTAAATTTCTTTGTTAAACAAATTAGAGAAAATATATTATATTTGAAAGTATATAAAAACGTCTAATTTCTTTCTTGAATAAGTAGTAAATTTAAAGGTACATAATTGACGCTACTTGTTATATATATAATTTGTTGATTATGTATGATAAGTGATATACACAACTACCTTGGAAGACAAAATATGAATATAGGCTTGATAAATTAATTTTCAAGTAAAATATTCTATTTTTTAATTAAAAAAAATTCATTTGAAGCTTAGCAAATACACCTAACCTAAGGAAAACTTATATACTAACATCTAAATGTCAATGACTAATTAATCATTATATTTTATTACGAACATCTTATGCAATTCATTAATGGGCAAATCTTATGGATTAAAACATCAAATTAGAAAGGCAAATTTGCATACCTGGCCTCTTGCAAATTGGATAAGCCTTCTTGGAGAAGCAACACCATTACCACCACACTTAATCTCTCTGTTTGCTTTATTGAGGTAGCCAGCATAAACCAGAAAAAGAAATGAGTATGCTGTTGCATGCTGCATGTTACTCCCTCCAGGCTTGAATAAAAGCCCACCTATACTCAATTAGAATACAATTGAACTTCAATGATGCAAACTTGGAAACCATAAAAGTTATACGTGCAAAGATAGATATCTAGGGTTGTTTATGAAAGGTATATTTTTTAATAGAATAAAACGTCATTTTGATTATTTACTTATTAGTAATTATTTTTTGCTTAATCATTCACTTATTAGTTAATTTTCAATTGATTCTTGATCAATTTTTATTCTCATTTTGACCTCTTACTTATTAGTTCATTCTTAATTTGATTCCTCAGTTATTAGTCCATTTTCATGTTAGTCCTTCTCATTTAAGTGAGACTAAAGGACTAAATTATTTAACTTTAAAATTAGCAATTGATTAAATTGAGAATGGACTAATTAAATAGGGATTAAACTGAGAATGAAACTCAGTGAAGGACCAATATGACAATGGACTGATAAGTGAGGAACTAATTAAGAATAAAAATTGATAAAGGACCAAAGTAAAAGTAAATTGACAACTAAGAGGCCAAAATAACATTTTACTCCCTTTCAATCCATCGCACTTCTATCATGTTTACACGCCTTTTTTCTCTATTTATGCATGTTAATCGATGTTAAAACTTGTGTTTGATCCGCAATTGCTATCATAGATAGTATATTATCGCAGTAAATTTTGCAACTTTCGTGCTCATTCCTTGAAAATAAAGTTTATTATTACTCCTTGGCTTATTTGGAGTTTACTTAATTACCTGGAGAGTATGAGACTGATACTGTAGGTGACTCAGGAAGCACAGTACAGACAAACTTGTCTGCATTGGAGATGAAAGGCTTAGGAGAGGAACTTTTCATGAGAAACTGTTGTGAGTGAGATGAGAAAAAAGATTAGACAGAATTTTAAAACTTAAACGATCAGTATGAAGGAAGGGTTTTGAAGAAAAGAAAGAGAATGCCAAATAGAAAAGTTTTCAAATAAACATATATATATATATATATATATATATATATATATATATATATATATGTATGTATGTACCTTGGAAATAAGGACATTAATGCCAGCGTCCTTTGAGTCCCATCCAAATTCACCATGGTTTTTCAAATTGAGAATGTTTTTGTCAACATAATTCCAGTAATTAGGTAGCTTAGTAGCCTTAAACAACCATGCTGCTCCCCACACCAATTCATCCTATTGTTAAGAAATTACATTGAGAAAATCATATATTCAAATATATATAAACATTGACAATTCTTGGAAAACTATAATGCATTTTAATCACATATAAGCTAATAAAAAAATTGGCAAGTTAATGTATCATATTCAAGTTTTCTGTTTTATAATAGGAAAAATGATACTTTCAGACCCAACAGTTTTATTTAACTTTTAAGTTGGTCTTTATAGTTCAAAAATTTGTAATTGGGCCCTTACAGTTCACAAATATTTTGATTTAGTCCCTACTATCAAAATTCTGTTGATTTTCTATTAAATTTTGCTAATAACGGCTGTATATTATCTTAACACTCAAAATTGTATGATTTGTGCTAATAAAAGAGATAACAATTGATGAAGAAATAGAACTAATTCATATATATGAAAAATATTGGTAAGAATATAATGATAGGAACTAAATTAAAAATTATTTAAACTCTATGGGCTCAATTATGAATTTTTATACTATGAGGACCACATTTATAATTTCCCTTATTTACGCCTAAAATCTTCAAATTCAAATTAATCAATTACTAATCTGTCCTTCAAAATGGAAAATTGAGAGCTAGATTTGAAAGAACAAATTTTCAAAGAACTAGACTAGAGGAGTACCTGGTACCCACTGAAATCACAATAGAACGGACAAACCCATGGTCCAAGGCTGTCATTGTATGATCCTCTGTACTGATCAGCGAAGTCAAAAACCTAATAATTCATATTTCAAAAAAGAAAGAAACTCAATATATCGATCATTTGGGCTCAAAGAGAGAACAACTTAAAGCTTTTGCATATAACCAAAGGACTAAACTCAGAATGCAGTTTTCATAACTATTTTCTGTCATGTCTTTTAATTATAACATATAACATGTAATATTTTTTACTACTTAACGTCACATTACCAAGTTCTTTTGAAAACATTTCTCATCATATTATTTAATTTTTAATTTGATCCTTTACTAAAATCTATTCTTATTTTGGTCCCTCATTTTAGAGTTAGCACATGTCCTTAAATCTTAACTACATGGGAAGGACCAAACCAAGAATTAAAATTAATGAGATACCAAATTTTGAAACAAACTAATTAGTGAAAGACCAAGTTTAGAATAAAAATTAGTGAGTGACAAAATTGAAAATTAATTGATAAATGAAAGACAAAATAAAGATAGAAACCAATGATGGACAAAATTGAAAATAATTAACTAAAAACTTGAGCACCAAAATGATAATTTATGATGATTTTAATCTTAGAGTGTCCACAGAAATCACAACCGCATTGGCAAATTCAGAGTGGAAATTAGTGAAGGATAAAAATGAAATTCCACTGATAAGTGAAAAATTGAATGAGAATAGAAAATAATAATGGACCAAATTCAGAATAATTAATTGAGAGGCTAACATGATATTTAAGACGATTTTAATCTTAGAGTGCCCACAGAAATCACAAACCCATTGTCAAGGCAAAACACAAAGTACTAACTCTTCTTCACAATCTAAGCAATTCAAACTTCTCTAGGAATGAATCTAAACCTACACACACACACACATACCATTCTAGCCCTTTTGAGGAGCCTTGCAGAATAACCCAGATGATACTTTTTGAACACAATGGAAGAGGCAGCAAGAGCAGCAGCAATCTCAGCAGAAACTTCAGACCCAGGGAGGTGTTTGGTCACAGCATAGGCTGTTCTAGGGGTGTCCATGTCCTCAGGTCTCTCCCAGCAACTATGGTCAGCATTAGGGTCTCCAACCACTGCAACCACACAGCCAGGAATGCTTGTGGCTTTCAGCAGATATTCTGTGGCCCAACGGATAGCGTCCAGTGAAAAGCTGAGGTCTGAGTGACCCATGAATTTTCCAAACTCTATCACACTCCAAGCCAGCATTGTTGTTGAAAATGCCATGGGAAAGTTGAACTTCACATTGTCTCCAGCATCATAGTATCCTCCAACCAGGTCAACCTATATATGTAGACATCATCCAAGGTAGTCAGATTGGATCCAGAAAAAGTGTTGGGGAAAATATTACGTACTTTTTGTCTTCATAGTTTCGCTTAATTTTTTAATTGGTTCTTATAATTTAAAAGTTTGTAATTAAGTTTTTAGAATTTAGTTCTAACTGTTATATTTTTACCAACATTTTATTATATATGTGAGTGAATTTTACTTTATTATTTATTTTAATATATATTATTAGTATAAATCATATATATTTAGAATGTTAAGATAGTATTATGATTTATCAATAAGAACTAAATTAAAAATATTTATAAACAATAAGAACTCGATTGTAAATTTTTGAACTATAGGGATAATATAAAAATTAGATGAAATTATAAAATTCCCAAAATATAAATATGAATACACATTTGAATCGACATTTGATTATGAAAAGAAAATAGAATTTTAAAACGTCAGGTGGAAAAATGGCCTAGGCAATATATAGCCCCTGTTTTGAAAGACTCAATCAGAATTTTTTAACTCTAATGAACCTTTCTCTTTATTCAACTCAGAAAATGCCAATGCTTTTCAGGTTTCACAAATAAAATTAAAAAAATTCTTTCACCTTTTCATGTCATTTGAGAAAGAGCCATAAGAAAAACCCAAATTATAAGTGAACTTTCTCTAAAAATTTTGTATCTTAAAGTACTGATCCTAAAGTCCAAAGCAAGCAAAAGTAGGCAAAATAATCATACGAATTCAAATGCAATTGATCATGAAAGCAGCAATTAATGAAGAAAATGAAAAGAGTAGCATCAAAAGAAAAAATAAAAGTACTTTATCAATGAGCTTATTTGCGACTTGAAAGCCATCTTTAAGACCAGAATCTTTTCTCCAAGTCATCCTTTGGTTTGGCGGTAGCTTCCCTGATCTCTGTCCTTCAAAGAACAAAATGCTCTTAGATAATGCTTCTCCATAACTAGGCAAAGCCATGCTTCTTTGAGTCATCACCAATAAGGTAACCAACAGAATCCTCAACAATTTTTGCATGAACAAACCGATCTTATTTTCTCTCTCTATCTATCTCTAGAAAATGAAAACCAAGTTTCTGTGCCTGTCCGCTAATTTGTTGAAAGAAGAGGTTTATAAAATAATACAATGGGATTCAAATTGCTGAATTTCAAGTGGATTTATGTCAACGGAAGCAAGTGAAGCTTTATATGGAAAATCTATCAATCCCTTAGGTAGTAAGCTTTTATTAATGGTACATTAAGGTGCGAAGTAAATGAATAACAATTAGTATTCTAAAAATAAAGAAACTGCATATCGTTGGATTGCGTAATTTATTTGACATTAACTGTTGTATGATCAAGATTTGAAATTTTATTGATTTTGATAAGTTAAAATTACTAAATTCAGTTCCCTAATATTAAATATAGATTATCATATTTGTATATTTCTTTTAATCTAAACCGTCAAATCTCCACGATTCTAAAACATGCAAGAAATTAAATTCAAATCAGATAAGATGAATCCGGAGAGAGAGAGAGTTCACACAGAAATGCAGGGAGGCACTTCCGGAGCCACAATGTGAGGGGGGAGAATGTTAGTTCTAAAGCATTTGGATGGCTTCTGGTTTTGGTTTTTCACTTTAATTAGATTACTTAAACAGTGTCTTAACTTCTTTTGTACTTCATTTTCTAGTTTTGAGTCTTGTGACCAATCAAATTGAACACAAATTCCACAAAACAGCCTCCATTCGATGTTTGTTCAAACTTCTAAGTTCTAAAGGTTGAGTGAAAAACACTAATATATATAGCTTCTTCTTCAAAATAGGGAAGAAAATTAAAGAGATGAAAGAAGAAAACGGATGTTCTGAGAAAAGCAAAGCGAAAGGTTTGGTCCTTTGGTCATGTACTTTGGTGTTCTTAGATTTCCCAACTTTATGCCATAGCAAGCTTTATATAAGAATTTTGGCCGAAACAAAGAGCTTTACAGGATATTTACTCACCAATATTATATTACAAATAATAATCAATTAAATAGACCTTAATCTATTTAAATCCTCACACAGAGAGAGAGAGAGAGAGATATATATATATATATATATATCTTGACCCTTGGAAAGAGGTTGTGATGATCACTTTTATTAAAATAAAAAAAAAAGGTGTTAAGTTTTTGCATTTATACTTTTTAATCATAATCATCTGTAATAGATTAATTTTGTCTCAATTAAATACCTATATTAGTCTTTGAGAAAAAATAAGAAAAGTATATTTACTTTGAAAAAATAAAAATTCATAAGGCCACAGGAATTGGAAATGATAAAGATCAAAGCTAAGTATGCCAGGAATAGCACTTATATCTTAGGAAACTGCCACTTGTGAGAAATTATTTTTAAATGTTCTGATTTTCACATGCTCTTAAGATGTTAGATTATTATTTTCTTTCTTAAAAAGAGAAGCCTTGAAATGAAATTTTAAAATTTTTATATTCAAATTATAATATAATTGCTGAGTATATCATAATTGTGGATGGCAACCCTGGGCTTCAATCTTATCCCCTATTGTGGGGAAGAATTGTTAGGTTAAGGCAACCAACACCCTAGAGGGAGTGAATTGAGTGTTTATAAAATTTCAATTCTTTTCAAAATTGCTTTACAAAAATCCTTGTCATGCATTATACTTGAAAAGTATGATGTAAAACAACAATTAAATTAATCAATAGAGGCTCAATATAAATGCTTAGGATATGTATGAAAACTTCAAGTGTATAAAAAGCAAAGTATAAATATAATAATTCAAAATATAAAGAATGTAGGGATAGAGAAAGCAAACTCAGACATTTATCCTGGTTCGCCTCTAACCTAAGCCTACATCCAGTTTCCAAGCAACCTATTAGGATTTTCCCCTATCTTAATAATCAATTACAACAACAAAGGAGAACCTCTTCCTTAATCTTAATTCCTAAAAAGAACCTTTTCCTTACACTTAAACAAGGGAACCTCTCCTTCAACCCAAGTGCACCCTTGGTTGATTCCCTTAAGGAACTTCCTTCAGCTTCTCTCTCTCAAAGAAGAAAGAAATACAGAAGAATAACCTCTCTCAAAGAAGTAGATATATAAATGAAGCTCTAAGAACTCAAATGATAGAGAATTTGCAAGTTTGACTCAATGTTGTTTGTTTCTCTCTCAAAGATGATATAACAAGTCAAAGATCACATTCTAGCACTTGGTTCTACTCCAAAATATGTTTAGAATGTCATAGTTATATATCAAGATAAGATATAGTTGTTACACACTCAAACGAGTCGTTATTTACTTTAAAAAACACTTTCTGAGGGCAACCAATTGACCGTTGGGGGCTTACCAGTCAACTGCCCATCAAAATATGATCGTTATTTTGAATTTGGTGCTAACCAGTTGACTGCTAACTTTTTGTATTGTACCAGTAGACTTGCCACAAGTGACCAGTCGATTGGTCACTTATAGTAATGCGGTCCTAACTTCAAATGGTCATAAATTTATTATTTTAAGTCCATTTTAAGTGAATGAAACAAGTTTCATATTAAAACTCAATATATTTAAAGAGATATGATTAAATTTGCAAATCTCAATATAAACCTAAAATTTAATAATAATAAAAAATGATATTCAATAAAATAGAAAAAAAATAATTTAATTGAAAAAGGGACAAGGGACAACTCCAAGAGTTAGAAAGTTTTTATTTTAAAATATAAATATGAAAGTGAAATGACTAAAAAGGACACATTTATGTATACAAAAATGTTACAAGTATTTATATAAAACTGACAGCCTGTAAGGTGGAGGGTATGCCTTATCCTTGTTCTTGTACTATCTTCAGGGTGATTTTTTGTCATGAGAGAAAAGTCTCTAAATATGGTTCCCTAATGTGGTAACGTGTAAAAATTCTCAAATTTAGAGTTTTTTTGCCATTTCTAGTCCAAACTATACATCTCTTAAGTTTTTTATTTTACTAGTTTAATTTTTATTTGACCAACTTATAAGTCTCTCTATGCCTTAATTTTCATGCTTTTGTAGGCACTTATCATATATTTCTGATTAACTTCTTTCATTTATAAATTTGGAGAATATTATGAATACTGAGTTTTTGATATATATATATATTGTAAGGTTGCTACTTTTGATAAATTTTTAGAGTTGGTCTTTATTCATTTTTTGTGTAGGTTTAAAGGTCTAAGGAAGTACTAGATTTATGTTTAGACCAAGGAAGAGGCAATGACAATCGAGAATGTGAGGATAAATAATTATATCTCAACCTATTGATTCGAGTAGGAGTCTTGTACAAAATAAAATGAAAACATTGTGTAAAACTAGAACATTTTACATTTAACCTCATTATGTAAGAGTAAACCGAGAAAGAGTGTGCCTAAATGTCATTTTACATTCATATTTACTTCACAAAATGATAAATAGCTAAACACTATTTAAGAATCTTTATCATTCTCTACAAAAGAAAACTATAAAAGAGTAACGGAAAACAAAATTCTTTCAAGGAGGAAAAATCATGTTTAGGTGAATTACTTCAATTGAATTATTTAAGACATGTATTTTTCCTATATTTTCAAATAGCTCCCATATTTCATTTAGTGCTTTCACAATCACAGAACCACAAGAGGCAGCAACAATAGTTGATCAAGTTATAGTTATCATTCCATCATAAAATCTATGTACTTGTAATTAGATATTGGTAACCTATTCCATAAAAGTTCCTTAAAATGCTCCTAAGCCTCGAACATTAGTTGTTCATCTTGTGAAATAGTCATCAATCCACTTCTTCATTTTATTGTCTTCCATGGTAGAAAGAACATGGCCAAAAATTTGGTTGCCATTTCCTTCTAAGTACGTAATGGTAATGAATGCAACCATGCCTTTGCTTTGTCATGCAAAAAAAATGGAAAGGGGCATTGTCTAACTGAATAATTAAATAAACATTACACTAAAAGGTGGCAAAAATTTCTAGTAAATTGAAATATGGGCTTGAGGATCTTCATTCAGCAATGCACTGAATGACATTGATAATTTTATCATAGTTGTTATCACTGGCTGATAAATTCAATAATATACCAAATTACACCGATAATTTTATCGTATTTAATAATCGGTTGATAAATTCCAAAAAATGGTTCTACATTTTCATTTTATTTCTCAAGGATATGATGTTATACATAGTAGTGATATATATAAGGCTCAAAATTTAGCTAATTTTATCTAATAACATTTGGATAATTATATATAAACAATAAAATTCAAACTTCCAACTATTTCTTATAAAAAAAAAATAAAAAAAAACTCCAATTATGATAATACCCTTAAATAAGCTTGTCGTCCTTGTGCCTAAGCACTGGATCTCAATCCTTTTATTTATTTTCCTCCTTTCATCACTCCCCTAAATGCTGGGGAGTCTATCATTCTTAGATTTGAAGTCAACTTTTCAAACTTCACCCTTGAAATAACTTAGGTTAACATATTTGCTACTAGCGAATGAGTGGAAATGTATTGTAGTTCAACCTCCCCACTTTCATTCTTCTCTTTGATGAATTGATTGTTTATTTCCACATAATTTGTCCTATCCTGATGAATAAAACTTTTTGATATTCCAATCATGACCATGTTATTGTTAGAAACCTTCATAGGTGGGTTTAAGTCGAGTTCCTTAATGAGCCAATTAGCTAGATTCCTTCACATATTCCATAAGCTAAAGCTCAAAACTTGGTTTCCATATTGCTTCTTACCAGAATCTATTGCTTCTTACTTCCTAAGTTATTAGGTTGCCCCATATGAAGTACGAAGTAGTTGATCTTTTGTTTGTTATAAAACTTGCCTAATCTGCATATAAGAATACTTTAATTCCTCTATGAGGCCCTTTTTAGAAAAATAATCCCTTACCTGGTGTACTCTTAAGATATCTTAAGATTTTGTAAACTGTCTTAATGTGTTCTTCATTTAGTTTGTCCATAAATTGACTTACCACAATTTTAAAGATGCTGATATCTAAGCGAGTGAGAGATAGATGTACTAACTTCCCTCACAATCTTTGGTAACATCTCATATCTATTAAAGGGCTTTCTTGTTTAAGACCTAATTTGTAATTGGCCTCTATTGATGTTTCTACTAGTTTACACCCCAACATTCTTGTTTTCTTTAAAAGATCAATAGTGTAATTTCATTAAGAGATTGAAATTTCATGTTTATATCTTGTAAGTTCCATCTTTAGGAAATATATATAATCTACAAACACTAATCACGAAATTAGTTTTCCATCAAGAAGCCTTAACAAAAAATGTATGATTAGTTTCACATTGAGTAAGTCTTAGACACTTAATAATATTAGTAAATTTTGGAACCAAGCTCTTGGAGATTGCTTAAGTCTATATAATGACTTATGAAGTTTGAATACTTGGTTACAAATACCCTTTGTTTCTAATTCAAGTGGAATCTCCATGTATACTTACTTTTCTACATCACTGTAGAGAAATGTGTTTTTAACATCAAGTTAGTGGATGGGCTAATCCAAATTTGCAGTAGTAAATTGTAAGACTTTAATGATGTCAAACTTTGCTACTAGAATACAAGTTTTTTCATTGTCAATCCCTTGAGTGTAGGTGAATCCATAGGTTACAAGTCTTGCTTTATATTGGTTGACACTACCATCTATATTGTATTTTACGATGAAGATCTACCTGTAACAAACTTTAGTCTTTCCCATAGAAAGTTAATACATTTTTCAAGTTCATCTCACTATTTTTTTAATGTAAATTTTTTATTTTTGACCTTTTTTTGGCCTCATAGAAGCTTCTTTGAATTGTTTCACTTAAGACATTGTGAATGAACGCCACCATCTTGCTAGATAATTTGTCACTGGCCATAAAGTGGTTAATAGGATGCATTGTATACTATCTTACCCCTTTTCTTAATGGAATAGGTAATTTCAAGTTTTAAGTTTTTGAACTTAGAATTGGAGATGTGTCTTAACTTTGGTTAAGATGTTTGTTGCTATCTTTACTTTTCAGCTTAACTATTGGTGTTATTTCATTTTGTTCCTTCCTTCTAGTGTGAACAATCAATGCCTTTTGTTATATTGCTTCAAGACTAGTCTGGTTCAAATCAGATTCATGGTCGAGTGTTAGAGTTGGTTTAGTTAAAGATACCCAAGGCGGCAAAGGTTCATGGTTACTTCCAAACATCCATACTCCATCTTTTGCATGTCTTAAAGTAACAAGTTTGGGATTCAGAGAAGGTCACATTCATGGTGATATGCATTTGTTTTGTTAATGTGAACACCCCACCTAAAAATAAAATAAAATAAAATAAAATAATAATAATAATAATAATAATAATAATAATAATAATAATAATAATAAAATAAAATAAAATAAAAAATTTAAATTTAAAAACAAAAATGAAAAAAACGAAATATAGAATTAAAATGGGATGAACCAAATACAAAACAAAAATATCAAAAGATAAAAAAAAGTCAAAATAAATATTTGAAGTAAAGATATATTAATTATCTTGCAAAAAAAAAAAATAGAGTAAAAAATTTTGAATTGATCTAAATCTAAAAAGGAGAGAAAAGCCACCTAGTTAAGATTAAAATAAAAATGCAAACACACTCTTACTTTCTCTTACACACTCTCACACACTCTTACTCACCCTTATACGCACTCACAAACACACACATTCATACACCCTTATATACCACTCTTACACACACCCACAGGAGACAAGAAGGACACAAAGCACAAAAGGCACGAGAGATACGACAAAGGTGGAGGGATGTGCTACTGAAAAGGGGAAGAAGTGTGACAGTGCCATGGGAGAGAGAAAAGTGGATGGAGGGAAGTTAAAGAGAGTAAACCGAAACAAAAAGGGTGTGGAGAGCATTCTGAAGTTAGGGAGAAAAGTTGAAACTGAGAAAGAAGCTCTGGACCAAGGAGAAAGAGGAAGGAGAAGAGAAGAAAAAGGGAAGAAAAAAGAAACACTAAACTGAAAAGAAGAAGAAGAGAGGAAGAAGAGATGCATGAACCGAAGAGAGAGAGAGAGAGCTGATGTTGCTAAGTGACGAGACCAAGAGAAAAGCATGAACTGAAGAGAGAGAAAGAAGCAAGGAGGAAGAGGAAGGAGAAGGGAAGAATAAAGCAACACTAAACTGAAAAGAAGAAGAAGAGAGGAAGAAAATATGCATGAACTGAACAGAGAGAGAGAGCCGATGTTGCTGTTTGATGAGACTCAGAGAGAAGTGTGAACGGAAGAGAAAGAAAAAAGCAAAGAGGGAGAGGAAGAAGGTGACCACCGGAGGAGCTTCGGAGAAGGAGAGGCGAGGAACTGAGAAGGAAGCAAAGTGAGATACTGCATGCAAACTTCATTCTTTTTCACGCCCAGAACTCGTTTCATGCATGGCGTTTTGCTTTTTGTTTTTTCGGTTGTTGTTTGGTTTTTAATTATTATTATTATTTCTTCATTGGTCTTTTTTTTTTTTTTTTATGTCAATATGAGACTAATCTTGGTTCTATAAATAAGGTTTTCATCATGTGGGAATATTGTTCTCCTCAAGTACTTGGGGACGTGTGAGATTTTAATCTCTTTAGACCCTAAAAATTAGTACCTACTTATTTTAAAATAATAATTAGGCAAAAATAAATATTTTAATATTTTCCATTATTTACCAAATCATCATGTGAGAATATTGTTCTCCCTAAATACTTGGGGTTGTGTGAGATTTTAATCTCCATAAACCCCGAAAATTAGTACATATTTGTTTTAAAATAATAATAACAATAATAATAATAATGTAAAAATAAATATCTTAATTAAGTATTTTCTATTATTTACAAAATGTTTAAGTTGGTATTTTATAAAATTTAATTAATTAAAAAATGCCATGTGGGACTTGGGTTTCTGTAAGCTTTGGAGAATTTATCTTATTAAAAATAAGACTAAAAGAATTCTAATTTCAAAATTCATAAGAATACATAAAAAAAAATTCCCAAAAAATTCTCAAGTATTTTATTCCATATTTTGGGTTCCCGAGTGAGATTACTTGTCTCCTCATGCACCCATGGGTTAATTAGTAAAGGCCGCGTGAGACTTGGAGTCTCCTCAGGTTTCAAAAAAAAAAAATTAACATTTAAAATATTTGGATGAATTAATTAAAAAAAAGGGAAGTTTGTCTTACCTATTATGAAACTAAAAATCCTAGGGATATTTTCTTAATTTTAGTTTTACTTTAAGTATTGAAGTAAATTAAAACTTCAAAAAGTAACAATTAATACAAAGATCATAAATTCAAAACTATAGAAATATTTTCCCATTATAGTTTAAAATTCAGAATAAATTCCAATATATATATATATATATATATATATATATATAAATTAATTAGAAGTCTTGTTAATCATAATTTCACTTTCAAAATTAGATAAAAAAAACTCAAAAAATATATGCAAATTCAAAAATTTTGAAAAATGGCTTTCCGTTGTAATTTTGTTCTAATTTCAACAATAAATTCTACTTTTAAAAATCCAAAAATAAATAAAATCTAAAAATCCAAAAAATACATAAATTCAAAAATCATAAAAAATGAATACAATATAAAAATCCTAAGAATTGTTCTTATTTCAACAATAAATTCTAATTTTAAAAAATCCAAAAATAAATAAATTCAAAAATTCAAAAATATTCCTTTCATTATAATTACATTTCAATTCCAAAAAATAAAAAATTAAAAAATATATAAACTCCCAAAAATCCTAAAAATCTTATCTCATAATCATTTCATTTAAATTTCAAAATAAAGATTAAAATTCAAAAAATAAACAAAGAAAATTAAAAAGAGAGAAAATGAAGAGATCAGGAGAGCGAGATTAATCAGGTTGTCGTAAATTAAAACACACAAACCAAATTCCAATCCCATTTTGGTTACAAAAATTTGTTTAATTTAAATGCTCCTGTTCTCGTCATAAAAATTAAAACCACCAACCAACATATATGTCGTTTTGGTTGAACTACATGGATTTTAATCTCTATTATAGGGTACGTAGGCCTTAGGTTTTCATCCTAAGTCAAGTCCGTCCTTTGTAAATATCTATTCGTTTGCTTTCGTTATTGTTAATTTTATCGCCTCTATTTAACGAACATGCATGTCAATAAAGGGTAATTGAAATAAATTCAAGGTCATATTCTATTTTAGTTCACTAGTTTAAGGTAATTGTCCTTATAGATGGGTGTTATGGGGTACCTAACACCTTTCCCACACTCAAATAGACTCCCGAACCCATCTTTGATTTCGCGGACCATTTTGCCTTGTTCTTTTTATTTTAAATGGATTTTCCAAAGTTTTCTGTTAAAAATTTTGATGGCAACTCCAACAAATTGATTTTGAAAATTAATTTTGGGAATCAATTTTAAACACTTTTTTATTTTCTCTTGTTGAAAGGTCAGTTACGACAGTTAACGAGAATAACATTTGTACCCTTTTTAGGTACTAAAGTAGCCTAGGAATATACATTTAACGGCTCTCTATTTGAACTTGCCTTTATTGTCATTATGGACAAAAGAGGTGCAACCAAGAGTTTCAGATGAAAGGTGGACATGACACACCAAGTGGGATAAGATTCAAGGATTTTATGTAAGAAGAAGTAAAGGTAAGCATATGATATGACATTTTGTTATTAAGGTAAGCAGTGGTCAATACTACCCCACTTAAGTAACCAGATAGGGGCATGGGCTGTTTAAAGAAGGGATCAAACAACATCTAGTAAGTGACAACTTTTACATTTAGTTACCCTTTTTTTGTTATGAGGTATTGACACATGAAGTTTGGTGAAGAATGCCACGATGTTTGCGGTAAAAGGTGAGATATGTATTAACATACTCGTACCATTATCACTATATAGTTTTTGTATTATGGTTAAAATTGTGTTTGAATAAATTTATGGAAGGTTTATTTAAGTAAAAACACCTATATTAATTGGGTATAATCATCAATAATGGTGGCATACCATCTATAATCATTCATATTTTTAACAAGGGACGGTCTTTACACACCATTGTGAACTCGAGAAAATGGTGTAGTGAGTTAATGGTCGTTAGATGAATAAGATGCATGAGTGTATGTAGAACATCGGCAGACATCACTTAAAGGATCAAATGGGGATATATTTTTCTTAGGTAATTGAAATTAGGGTGATATAGCCTATAATGACATAAAAAAAATTCTTTGTCCCTTGTAGAGGAAATAAAACAATTCAAAACAATACTTAAACTTTTAGGGCTACTAGTCTAGTAAAGACATGCACTCTCTTTAGCATTGCTAATTCTTTTCCTCATGCCAAGACCAGTAAGAAACAACTAAAAGCATAAATGTTAGTACTGCATTGTGTATCCTATATAAAATGACTATCAGATAACATATTGCATTTGAAATATGGGACATAAAGAACATTGCTAAATGTCAAGTTTGATGAAATTATGGTGAACTTTTCACCATGGATCACAACCAAGTTACCATAAGCTAACTTTATTTCAACATCACTAGCATAAGGAGTAAAACCACCAAAAAGTGAGAGATTACTGGTCATGAGAATTAACTATCAAATTAAGGGGTTAACTAACTTTGCCCTTGCACTTGTCCATGGTGTGACTAGTCTTATGATAATGTTCACATACTAGTTTAACCCCCTTTGTTAAACTTAGCATCTAACTAAATATTACTCTTGGCTATCAATGCAAAAGATTCAGTGGTTGGTAGGTGAGAGGTAACCCTAATGGTTAGTTGTAACTAGCATTCTTCATTATGAAATTTACGAAAGAGAACATCCAGTTGAGGGAGAGGTGTATAAGCCATAACCTTCCTCTAGCAATAACAAAGGATTTATTAAGTCTCAAAAGAATGGTATAAATTCGATCTTTCTACACTAGTTACTAATAAGTTTGTGCATCCTCAGGCTCTTTCATGAGGTACCTCATACATGTCAAGCTGTTACTAGTACTTCACCAATGAGCAGTGATATGGTGTTACTGACAACTTTCCTTGTTTAAGAATACTAATAAGACCCTTGAATTGGTATAAGGAAGCAGGCCTGTCCATAGAGGAGTATTGTTTTTAGATGGCATCCCAAATTTCTCTAGCTATTCTAAACAACATAAAATTCTCCCTAATTTTTTGGATCCATAAAATAGACCAATCATTACATGACTTAGTTGTTTTCTACTCTCAATTGCTTCTACTTGGGATCTAAAATTTTAAGTTGAACTGCTCTCTAATATGATACTCTTCCCTTCCTCATATGATGTTACATCTCTAAATACCTTGTGACCATGGTACATAATTGTTGTCATTCAAATGATGCCTTGGGAACAACATTGGTAAGGACTCGTTGGACAAAGAGAAAGAGGACACGATTGGAGTAAGCTTAGTTGGCTATGACATTGACAAGGACTCAGTTGGTTAACCCTAAGCCACTATTTGATAGGCAAAAAAAGGAGTTAAATTGAAGCATCTCATTTCACAATTGCCTTAGGAAGGGCTTTAATACCATGATAAGATTCCATGAAGTGGTTCTGGATTTTCATTTTATTTCTTAAGGAATTAATGTGATACAAAATAGAAATATATATAGCTTAAATCCTAGTAAATTTTATTCAATAACATCTGGAAAAATTGCAATGAAATGATAAAATTCAAACTACAAACTAATCCTTATAAAAAAATAAATTAAAAACTCAAATTACAATAATACCCTTAATGAAGCTTGTCATCATGGCACCTAGACATTTAAATTTGGTGCCTAAGTGCCAGGCTTCTACTGGTGCTATGTTGACTTAGCACCTATGGGCCAAGTCTCTATCCTTTTGTTTATTTCCTCCTTTTAACTTAATTTTAAAATTCATAGCATCAACAATTGGCCTTTGTATGCTAGAATCATCACTATCCATTAACGTTATAGTGTGCTCCCTTAGAATTCATTATATTGCAGTAGCTTGCCAAATGATTTCCTCCTATTGGTGATATAGCTTTCCTAGCCGTTCTTCTGAGTTGGAGTATTGTTCTTTCAATTTGGGGATCGAAAGGTAGAACTTATGAAAATCTCATTACGAGCAAAGCAATTATTATTTATTAAAGGGTGAGTTTACATTGTTCTTGAATTAATCTAAAAGCCAATGCAGTATGTAATACTAAATGCTTGTTTGCTTTTATAGTTGTAGCACTAAATAGTGCTTAATAAATAGCTATGTTAATGCATTTACTTTGTGCATTGATTAGATTAGCTTAACTAGAAAATTAATGTTATGTAGACTTTTCATTTCAATATGATTAGTAAACTTGATCATTAAGTTGGGCTCATTAAAAAATAGGATGGGCTTTGGTTAAACAAATGAGACCAAAATTGTTTTTTAATTAGGTTTTCTTATATTTAAGCCTTTTTTTTCAAGTTGTGATCAAATCTATAAATTACTTAAAACTTGAGAGATAAGCCATATAGTTAATTATTATTATTACTTGTATGATTATATATAGAGAAATTATAGATACAAATTAATTGTTTTACTTGCATAAATTTTTTGAATAAACGGCATTAGTTACTATTTTCTTACCATGATGTCACATCACATTAACTTATTAATATAACCACCTTGAATATATCACTAATAAATTTATATTTTTAAAATTAAAATAGTTTTATTTTTAATATCTTGAATCATAAGTTACATTCCTTTTCTAATAATCAAACTAAATCTTCTTTTAAATAATAAGTTTTTTCTTATTACAAAAATATTGATTTAGGCATTTTGGGATTGGGTTCGATTTTGCAAAAACCTTAGCCCAACTATTTTATGAAATAAACTCTTTTATTTGCCTTTATTTTTTGGGCTCATATCTATATTTTTTGGGTGGATCTATCAAGTTGAACAATTTTTATAATTTATGATTAGATTTAACTAGTATTAATTATGTCTTAAATAATTCACCTACTAAATTTTGTTGAGAAAAACACAATTTTTGGCCCTTCACTTTTTCCTCATTATCTGTTTGATTCTCCAAAAATGATCTTCAAAAACGAAAAGATGAACAAATTCAAACCCTATATGAACCCTCATTATTTTATGAAGGGTTTATCTTTGGGGAACATTTCAATTTTTGATAACCATTATTTTATGAAAGGTTTCATATTTGAATGATCATTTTAATAATTTTTCATTATTTGAGGATCAAACAAGTCTTAAAGTCAAAATTAAGGGACCAAAGTTATATTTTCATCAAAATTTTCATTTTGTGTTGAATGTCAGATTTTAATACGGATGATAAAAGGGCAAGTACTAGGAAATAATTAATAACTTCAAAAATGCGAGTCGTCCAAGTACTTATTCCTCAATTGGTGGATTTTTGCTATTATTACAATTGCCTATTCGCAAGACTCATCGACCATGTCATCAAGTCACCTTGTTGAATTATAAAAAAAAATTAGTTGTACTATTAGTCCCTAGAATTTATGTAAAATAACTATTTAATACATTAAATTTTAATTAGAGTAACGCTATGAATTTAATCTATTAATTAAAGCAATAAAGTTCTCTACTTTTAATACCTCCAATTAATTGAAGTAAAGAAGTTGAACACAAATTTAAATGTATTTTCTGACCTAATAAAATTTAGCTAATCTTAAATAGCTGTAGTATTTTAATAATTATGGAAAAATAGTAATTTAGTTCTCTAGTAAATATACTAGAGGGACAATATTACTTTAATTTAAATTAAAGGATTATATATTCTTTAAATAATGCTTCTCGCAACTAAAAGCCGAGAACGGTGCATGCTGAAGTTTCAGAGCCATTAATGAACTTATTTCATTGATAATTTTTAAATATTTGTAAACCCGAATAACTGAAGAAACCAAAGAGGATTTGAATAAAAAATTTTTAATAGAAAAAGTTTATATGCAATTACTTAATTATCTTTATTATCACTTCATCAATTAAAATATAACAAATGCAAAATTCTCTGATAAAATCATGACAATTATATAAATTTTACCTATAACTATATCATATTATTGTATGGTTTTTCATTTAAACAATTCAAAAGTCATGATATTTTTGGAGAATTCTACACTTTTTATATTATGATTAAATAATTTAATAGCAAAAATAAAACAACTTCGCTTAAGTCCAATACGTTTTTGAATCATAGGTGGACAAACAAATTTTTAGCCAAACTATTAGGAAAGTTATTTCAGCGGCCAGCAAAGTATAAAGAAGAATTAAAAATAAATAAATTGTAGTGACCTAATTGAAAACTAGTGCAAACTAAAGGGACCATATGATGAATTTTTCCTAAATGATTTTATCCCAAAAAAACTAAGTCAGATAGCATTAATGACAAGAGTATAAATTCTTAAACTAATGATTAAGTATTTCTTAAAATAGATATTAAATATTAATTAATGACCTAATTTGTGCAAAGCAATAATTGAGTTGGCCAGTTCATAGAAACACATTCGATCATGATGGGTAGCGTCAAGTAATCATTTAAATATATAACATTTAAACTAGAATTAATAGCATGGGGGTTATATTTTATTGTGCACATTAATATACGTCTTAAATTGGATATTAAATATTACTTAGTAACCTTATAACTTGTGCGAAAGCATTAATTAAGTTTGCCTCTTACTAAAACACAACTTCTTGTTATGGCTGAAACACCAATACCAATGGGGGTTGGTCCAAGTGGTAAATGGCTCAATTCCGTTTAAGTGAGGTTTCGAGTTTAAATCTTTATGAATGTAACAATTTTTTGTTGGAAGACTTACCTGTCATATCTAAGTGCGTGACCCATCCAAATTAGCCAAGGCAATTGCTTTGGATATTGGATGGGAAATAAAAAATAAAAAGAAACAGCAATAATATTTTATTTTAATATATTTATTATTATAATCAAACTCATTAACTACTGCACACAAAATTTTTAATAAAATATTATTTAATATTTAGTTATTAATTACATCATAGGTTGAGAGTGTTCACCAGATCGCATCACTCTTTTTCAAAACCAAACAAAAAGTTTGCATTAAACTAAACAAAAGTTTGCATTAAGATCATTACATTTATACAATTGTTTACCGTAAACAGTTAGATTTATCTTATTGTAGAGAATTTGAATCCCAATAAATTGTGTTGCCAGCCATGAATAAAAGAGTAAATATTAACTAGTAATAATACAATTATGTAACAAATAAATATGGTGATGTATTAGTCCAATTAAATTATGACAAAGAGTAATATTAACCCAATCAAATAATATAACTTTTTTCATCCTTATGATTTAATTGGGTTGGTGTACAACTATAATCTATCACATAAGTATATTATTGCCAACCAATATTTTGGGCAAAGAGATTTCTTTCTAATGATGTCAAATACACAATAGAATGTCATTAACTCCAATTTACCATATCCAGTGCAAATTAAAAGTGCCATTATGAGCATTAAATTTCCCAACAGAAGTTGACAAGGCAGTGCTCTATTTAAGGTACTCATGGAAGTGCATTCTTTCAACCAGAAACTATACCATCTTCTCTTCGTGGTCATAGCAGAGAACAAAACCAGCATTTTCTGGCCATTTGAAGGTGTTTATATATATATATATATATATATATATATATATGGCTTTGTCAAAGTCATCGATAGTAATAGCAATGACATCGATGATGATGATGACGACAACGATAATGATAACAACAGAAAGAGTTAGAGCAGATTCACATGACTATGCAGATGCATTGACGAAGAGCATTTTGTTTTATGAAGGACAGAGATCTGGAAAATTGCCACTTTCTCAACGCATGACATGGAGAAAAGACTCTGCTCTTCATGATGGCTCCGACGTTCATGTAATTACGTAATCTCTCCCTCTGTTATATGATTATTAATTTTTGTCTCAAATTAAAGAATATGTCTACATGCATGCGTGCGTTATGGGTGTTCAAAGACTTAGTTTAGTAGGTTAACATAAAAAAATTACAAATTTTATCGGATTAAGATTTAGGTTCACATAAGGCTCAACATGTTTATTATTTTATTTTTATTAGCTTTTATTCATAATAAATTGTTATAATATTAATTATTCTCAAATTTTAATTACTTTTCATTTCAAATTTTATTTTTTATTCATTTCAAATCTTAAATTTTTTTCATTTTATAAATTATTTTTCATTGATAAAAAAATTATTTTTATAAAATAAAATTATAAAAAAAACAATATACGAACCCCCTGATAGGTCACTTATGGAATCAAGCTGGGTCATGAGTCTCTAAAAAGTGACTCAATTTAAAACCAAATTAAGTTATGGAACTTGCAAAAAATTGGGTTGATTCGACCTATGTTCACCCTTAGCATGCGTACTTAAGTATTATGATATAATGAATAGTTTTTATTTTTAAATTTATTTAAAGTAATATGAAAATCTTTTTTTTTTAAAAAAAACAAATGCATGTAAATGACAGTGAGAACTTAATAATATTTTTTATTTTTATAATTAAAGGAAATTACAATTTACTTTAATGGTTGAGTTGACATTCACCCTTATTGATGAACTATATTTGACCCAACTGAGAACCAGACAAAGCTGTGCATTTGCCAAGCCTCTGTGTCAGTTTAGATTTGACAAAATTCAACTAGCAATAACGTCTACCAGTGTCTCTGATCTCTTATCATATATTAATTATTTTTACATTTTAATATTTTATTTATATTTTATATATTAAATATTATACAATATTTAAATTTAAAATTTTCTTTAATTTATAATTTATATTTTTCATTTTAGTATCAATTACCTATTTTCGTTTTTTAATTTTTAATTTTTAATTTTTAATTTTTAATTTTATATATTACATTTTCCCTTTAATTTTATTACCTGCTTTCTAATTATAATTAATTTCTATTCTTAATATTGTGTTCGTTATTTTTTTAATATTTGTATATTATAATATTAAGAGAAGGATGTGAAAAATGCTTTTTTAACATGATAAGAAAATCTCCTCTGTTGAAATCCAATTTACACATGGAAATAAAACTAAGGGATTTATTTCCACACATACCTCAGTTTCATAAAATCCAAAAGATTCCTTGAATCAAACACCCATATATAGCATTGTAGTGGATTTCATATCTCAATTAGATACTAAGTGGATCTTATTAAATTCCAATAGGCCAATTGTTACATATACATTTCACTCATTATACATTATTAATCTTTGGGGCAATTTTAGAAGTGATTCCAACTGTAGAATTGTATATTACATGGTTCACTAAAAAAAAAAAAACACGTGGTAATAACTTATTAAATCTTAATATTTTTGAATTTTTCAATTCACCACCTCTACTATTTATTTCTTATGTCCCCACAAAAATATTAACTTGTAAAGCAGTTAACTCACCCCTATATTCATTTGTCCTTCTTATCCTTATTTCCAATTTATAAATGGATTATTATGGGTGCTATTTTGAGAAATAAAAAAGGGGGGTGATTGAAAAATTTTTTAAAAAGAACTTTGAGTTCATAAATAAAATATATAAAATATTGAAATTAAAACATAAATACAATAAATTCCTTTAAGTTAGCATGAGTAAACATATTTAAACATGTAATTAATACATGTCTTCTTTTTTAATGTGTGATGTAATAATTATAATGGTGCAACTATGTTTAAAGTTCCACCAAAGAATCTATTCAGGGATGGATACAAGATGAGGCATGGGGGCGATTGTCCCCTTTAAATTTTTAAAATTTTAAATTTTATATGTAATTTTATTTAGTTATTTAATTTATAAGGGTACATTTCTACTTGATTGTAAGAATATGCCCTATTTTATTCAAATTTTTTATTTAAAGACTTTTTCCTCCCTTAAAATCAAGTCCTAGATCTATCTCAAAATCTACTCTTATTTGAAGTAATTAAAATTTGATCGATATTCCAATATTGTTTAGATGGACATGGTAGGAGGCTACTACGATGCTGGAGATCATGTTAAGTTTCATTTCCCTATGGCATTCACAACCACCATGCTGTCTTGGAGTGTCTTGGAATTTGGAAACCTCATGGGTAATTCAGACCTTCAACATGCAACGGAAGCACTCAAATGGGGAAGTGACTACTTCCTCAAAGCCACCAAAAACCCTAATCTTCTTGTGGCTCAAGTGGGAGAGCCTTTAGGAGACCATGCTTGTTGGGAGAGGCCAGAAGACATGGACACTCCCAGAACTACATTCTTGCTCTCTCCTCAGAAGCCTGGTTCTGAGGTTTCTGCAGAGATTGCAGCAGCTCTTGCAGCTTCTTCCATGGTGTTTAAAGCAAGTGATTATCAATATTCTACCATGCTTCTTGACCATGCTAAACGGGTATGTGTGCTTAAGTTTTGTAAGATCAAATGAATTTCTCAACTTTATTGCAGTATGGTCTTTTTTCTTGGAAAAATTAAATTTTTGGTCTTTATAGTTTCACTTAATTTTTAATTTGCATTAAGTTTAAAAATTTGTTTTTAATTTATTCATTATTGTTATGTTTTACCGATATTTTTGTTATGTATATAAGTTAATTTTATTTCAATCTTTATATTTTTCTCTTTTATTAATATAAAATATTCATATCAAAGTATTAAAATGATATATAATTAGATACATAGACAAAATTTAATAGAATTTTAACACTAAGAACTAAATTAAAATATTTGTAACTTTATAGAGATATTTAATTAGAAAATTTTAAACTATAGGATCAAATAAAAAATTGAATGAAACTAAAGAGACTGAAAGTATAACTTTCCCTTGTTTAAAATCTAAATTGAATTGCGTTCGGCATATTCCTTAATTTAATATTTGCAATGTCGCCTTTTGAATTGCTTTTTTGTAATCAATTGGATTTCTCAGATTTATTTCAGTTTCGTCTTTTTTAATTAAATTGAATCACATTTTGAATATTCCTTAAATTCATTTATATTCAAGTTCTTCAAAAATAATTTTAAAATTTAAAATTTTTCATAATAAATATATTATATTTTTGACTCTTAAATATAATTTTTCCGTCATTTTTTGCCAATGACATGCATGTCATCATCACATACTAAACAGGTTGGTACAGTACTGTAATTAGCAATTAATTAAGGTATTTAAATGGATTTTTTATGTGATGAAATAATTCTTTTAAATTAAATTTTTTTCCTCCTTCATATAATGATGAAAAAATATCCTAAATCTGTTATATAAATCTAGAATAAAAATATTTTAGTCTAATCAAAATAACACTAAATTATTACAAAATAAGCAAAGTAACACCAACTTGATGAATTTTATTTTAAGAAAAAAAAGGTTAAAGATGCTAATTAATTATAATATCTCTGTATCATTAGGTATTTGACTTTGCAAATAACCATCGTGGATCCTATAACGATAGCATAGGTGCTGCAGTGTGTCCCTTCTACTGCGATTTCAGCGGCTATATGGTATGTCATTGTAAACTTTAGAGTTAATTTTTGTATAAAATACTATTTTGGTTCTTTATTTATCCATTAATTTTTAATATAATCTTTAGTTTCTATTATCAATTTGGTTTATACTTACAAGCCTATTTTTAAATTGATTTTTTATTAATTTTTATTTTTAATTTAGTTCTTTTCATTTTATGTCTATTATCAATTTGGTCATTTACTAATTGTTACAATTAACACATTTAATTCTTTATTTTTAATTAAATTATATGAGAGATTAAATTGAGAATAAACTAATCAGTAAAGAATCAAATTAAAAATAAGGATTAATAAATGACCAAATTAAAAATTAACTAATAACTAAAACATCAAAATAAAAATAAAAATTTGTAAAAAACTAAATTGAGAATTAACTGATAAGTGTGAAACTAATATAGTATTTTACTCTTTATTTAATATCAATTGTATTCTTGAAAAAAAAATGCTTCATAATAGTTGAAAAATCATCGCTGAATTTTTTCTGAATAACCAGTAATTTACACTTTTAATGTTGACTTTATACTTAATTAGCTCTCTAGGAAAAAAATTTTAGATCACTTTACTGTTTAAAAGTTTAAACTTTGTTTTGATTTCCTCATTTCAGTGATTATAAAATAAAACAATACAATCTCATGAGACAAACATTTTATGAAATTAAAATAAAATTGTGCTTGTAATTATTATAAAGTGATACAAAAAGTTTTGGAAAATGGTCAATTAAACAAACATTAAATTCATTGTTGGAGAATTAAAATAGAATTTCAAACTATTTAAGACTTTCCTATACATGAAATTCTAAAACCCTTAGGCCCTATTTGATATGTGAAAAGAAGGTGGATGAGAAAGAAAATAGGAAAAAGAACGAGTAACGAATGAAATGAAATGAAAAGTTTTGATTTTAATATGTTGGGAATGAAAATGAGAATGAAATTACAAAGTTTGTTTAAAATAATGGAGATAATGAAAAGGATTGAAAAAATTGCAATGTCCTTATACCAAAAACATTATAATATTATTTTAAATTTAGTTTAGGATAGTTTTAATAAAAATATTAAATTATTTGTAATAAATATTAATAAATTATTTTCTAAATTTTTATTATGTAATAAACATTTCAAAAATATTAAAACATTTATATTATGTTAAATAAACTATTTCTTTTTAATTTTTAACTGGAAATAAAGTTTTTTTAAATTCAATAAAAATATTGAATTCTTTATAGTAAATATTGATAAATAATTCTATAGATTTTTAATTTGTAATAAATATTTCAAAAAAAGTTAAAATATTTATATTCTTTTAAGTTTTGCATAAGGGCAATTTTGTCCTCAAATTTACTTTTCTAGTAATCAACCCCAATTCCTTCGACCTCCCAATGGAAACTTGTAAATTCAATGCTTTTTGAGTAATCAGAGAAATATTTTTCGAGGTTAAAATTGCCGCCAAATGCTGAAAAATTGCTGCAAAAGTTCTTTTTTTTTTTTTTTTTTCCTGGTAGTGATATTGCATTATTTTGACACAGGATGAATTGGTTTGGGGTGCATCATGGCTGTACAAGGCAACTAATTTGTCTAATTATTGGGAGTTCGTGAAAACAAACATAGGATCCATAGAATCCTCAACAGGCATTAGGAACGTCAATGGTGTTACAGTGGCCAGTGATGCTGGAAGCTTTGCTGAATTTGGATGGGACTCCAAGCATGCTGGAATTAATGTTCTTGTTTCACAGGTTAGAAATTATTAATTAACTAGTACTTGTTTACATTTTATTATGTTTAATTAACGATTATATAATTAAAAATGATGTGGTCAATTAATTCATATAAACTTCTTTCCTTTTTTTTTTTAAATATGTCAAATTTGGAAATATACTTTTAATCCTTATAGTTCATTTAGTTATTTAATTTAGTTTTTGTCTACATTTTATCTTTATCAATTTTTTTACACATGTGAGTTAATTTAATTTTATTCTCTATGTTTATCTTTTATTAAGAGTGATATATCATACATATTCAGAATATTAAAGTATTATATAAGCAGTTATATTAAAAAAAATTAATGTAATTTCAATAAAAAATTTAACAATATGAATTAGATTAAGATATTTATAAATTATAACGACTAAATTACAAACTTTTAAATTATAGAGACAAAATTAATAATTTAATGAAACTTAGAGCCCAAAAATATAATTTTTCCTGTCAAATTTAATAGTCTACTAAGTTACGCTTGTTTGGCATCGTTTAATCACACTTACGGTTATTTAAGTCAGCAAACCATTAAATGTGATATTAAATTTTGAATAGAGAGTTATGACATAACCACAGAATTCAATCTTATTAATATATATATATATATATATATATATATATTATAAAGCACCTTTGTTCGCTTTCAAACTAAAAAAATTAATAAATTAAAATTTTTATAATTCTAAAGTCGTTTAAATTTCATCACTTAATTTGGCAGTGGGTGATGACTGATCCTTCCAGAGCCAGTCCCTTTGTGCCAATGGCAGACGAGTTTGTCTGCTCTGTATTACCTAATTCGCCTTCCAAATCAGTGTCGTACTCTAAAGGTAATATATTTCTATATTTTAAGTGAAATATCTGAACATAAGGTACAGAGGCATTTTAAATTATATATATACGTATAGGTACTATTTCGAGAGAGGTGTGATTTTAAATAGGAAAAATGATATTTTTGGTCACCATATTTTGAGTTAGTTTTTAATTTAATTTTCATAATTTAAAATTTTAAAATTAAATATTTATAGTTTACAAATAAATTGATTTAGTTAGTCCTTACAATTAAAATTATATAAGAATTTAATTTTATTTAATTTTTTTATTTTAAATAATTATATATTGTCTTAATAATTTAAATATATATGATTTATGATAACAATAAAAATAAAAATAAATTATGAAGCAAAATTAACTCAAACATACGGAAAAATGTTGATAAAATAAAATAATAGAGATTAAATTGTAAATCATTTAAACTATAAGGACTTACTTAAAAAATTTTAAATAAAAAAATTAAAGTAAAAACTGAATATAACTCCAAGAACCAACAATAGAATTTTCCCGTTTAAATATTTTTTTGCAAATGAAAGGTTAAACATTGTCAAACGAGCTTAGTGTCTTGTTCAAGATTATTGATAATTTATTGGGATTTTTCTTTTCAAAATAATTAACATATTATTCGCTAAAAGGAGTTAGGGAATTAGGCTTAATTAATTTATGCTTGATAAAACAACATCTCTCCTGGGCAACTTAAATTGAGAGAAAATATACATTTCATTTTACTTATCATATTTAACTAACTTTTTCAGTTTAGATGCTAATGAAACATTATTAATACTTATATTACATTGTGGTATATATATAATTTGATGAATAAGGTGGGCTTCTATTCAAACCTGGATCAAGTAACCTACAACATGCAACATCGCTATCCTTCCTTCTAATTGTATATGCACGTTACATGCAAGCTGCTAGAAAAGTAGTTAACTGTGGAAATGTTGCTGCTGACCCAAATACACTCATCAATCTTGCCAAATCCCAGGTATATATGTCCAATTTAACCATAATAATTCATTAGAAAGAACCCATGCATGTTTCCTTAGTATTTATTTTCATTAATTATTATACATAATTTTTTTATTGGATAAGTATGCATTTAATTCTCATATTTGAATTTTGAAAAAAAAAAAAACTATTTTGGCCTCTCATGTTTCAACTTTATCTTAATTTAGTCTTCCATATATTCCATATTTCAAAGTGGTTCTTAACATCTTCAAGTGTTAAGAAAATTGGTCCCTTCGTCAGCAACTAACCTCCAACTCAGTCTTTGGGAAACAGATATTGATAGAAGGATCAATTTTTTTAACGCATAAAAATAGGAAGAACTATTTTGAAATAGAGCAAATGTCGATGAATAAATTGAAACAGGGTTAAAAAAAAAGAGGGGACGAAATGGTAATTTCAAATTTTTTAGGAAATACATATCCCAAGATAAATTTAGGCAAAATGCCAATTTATGATTTAAAATTTAAAACAAAGTGTACTCTACTTTAGTCTTGCAAAACAATTTCTCTACTATTAAAGAAATAATAAGTTTTTTTTTTTTTTAACAAACCAAATTAATGGATTAAGATAGGGCCTTCACTTAAAATAAAAGCATACACCAATACACTTTGATGCTTTCAAGATCTTTGGAGTGGGTTAGACAAGTTTTACTAAACAAATTACTATTATTATTTCAGGTGGATTATATACTAGGAAGCAACCCAATAGGGATGTCGTACATGGTGGGGTATGGCCATAAGTATCCTCAGAAGATACACCATCGAGCTTCGACCATGCCTTCCATTGATCAACACCCTCAACACATTGGGTGTCGTGGAGGAGACCCATTCTTTGAATCTGAAGCACCAAACCCTAACGTTCTTGTAGGGGCTATAGTGGGAGGCCCTGCTCAGGATGACTCGTTCAAAGACTCTCGGTATGATGTTGGACAATCAGAGCCAACCACTTACATCAATGCTCCTTTTGTGGGTGTTTTGGCGTACTTTAAAGCATCTCATTCTCCTACCTTTGGAAATTTCTCAAAACTAGAATGATTAAGGAGAGTGTACTGTATGAAAAGCAAATAATAATGTAATTGTCAATGATAGATGATATATATTTTTCAACTATTGCATATTAGATAATGAAATATGAAAATTCTATATGCAAGTTGTTGTCAAATTATATAAAATGCTATTATAAGACCTAATATTCTCGTCGGCTTGGTTAAGATTTTTGAGAAGGTCTTGTCATATGACAGAATTATTTAACTACAGTCCATGTTTTACGAGTAGACTGAGGAGAAGCTGGGCATGACTCGTCAAAGAAGGTCCTCTTTGTCTTAAATGAAGCTAATAAAGTCTAGGATAAAGGTTTATGTGACGTAATTAAGAAGCAATGGACATGACAATTTTGAGACTAAAATGCTTCTTTTGATTAATCTAAAGGACATGTCTCTAAACACCATGGCTTAACGATGGTAAGAATGGGTTGTCGTTATGCCCTAAAAAGTCAAAATTATGCATAACACCCTTGATTACCCATCCTTTCCAATGCAGAGTGAACATTAACCTACAAAACTTGGTGAACGTAGTGCAGCCTAGCAAATTTGGGTTTTAGGGTTAGGTATAAAATAACAAGCCAAAAAGTGGAAGAAAATAAATGGGCACATGTTTATTAGGATGGACGGGTCTAGACATGTGATTTGCCTAATATATCAAAGATTTTTTTTTCTTTTTTTTTGTCTTAGTTTCATCATATTGGAACCATCCATGTCTAGTAAGCATATGCTAGCATGCATAATTATAGTCATTATAAGCTTACTCATATGCTTATTTCTAATTTTTAATAATTTATTAAAGTCATGATAGATGTACTTTATTAACTTAAGAGGAAGGAAGGAGAAAATGAGGGGTACACTTTATAGCTTAGGGAAGATAGTCTTGGTCCTCCACTGCTTTAGATTTGAGTGATGTTTATGTGTTTGATCAATTCATACATGTCTTCTACAATATTAAATTGACTATATCTATGTCATTGTATGTGACATTATATGCATGCTTTCTGACAGTGGTCATATTTAAACTATCTTGCAAGCAGTCCTAACCATCAAGATCCTCTTATTATATAAATGGCTACAAAAATTAAAATTAAATATGACAAATATTAGGAGAAGTGAGAGAACTTGAATTCTTTGTTAGTCATAAGTGTGGTATTGGACCCTAGGTTCAAACATGTTTATATGAATGCCACTTTTAAAGATATATGTCTTGATATTGACATGTACAAGGCCATGAAGAAAAAGGTCAAAGACACCTTGTATAGTTTGTATCAATAATACTGAGGGTGTTGCTAATGAACTATCTCAAATCTTCGAAGAAAGTAATGATTCTAGTACTAATGAATGGATACATGCAAAGCACGAATTCCATCTTTTACGCTTGTGGGACTAATGGGTATGTGGCAAATGCCAAAAAAAAAAAGACAAAATGTAGTTCAAAAGTGAAAATTGGAGAAGTATCTTGATATGATACTTGATGATGAAGCATCTTTTGATATCTTTTCTTGGTAAAGAGAGAATAATTAAAAATAAAGTGCTTTCTCATGTTAGTCGTGCCCATGTCTATTGTAGTTTTTAAATCTATTTGTGGCACTGGAAGCCACGTACTTGAAACATTTAGGAATTTGTTATCACTAAGGATTGATGAAGCATTGATTTGCACCTAAAATTGACTATTCTCTACAGAGTTCAAATTTAATAATTATGGCTTTGATCAATATGAAGAATTTGATGATCTTGCATTTGGTAAGCTTCATATTTATTACTATAATTATGCTAAAATGGATATAATGCACCTATGCCATGTGAATTTTACTTTATTAATTTACTGAGCTGTTTAATTTTTACGAATGCTGCCCAAGGCTCAAACGAAAGTATCTCCCAAGATTTTATAAATATTGATTGATGCCTCTTTACATGTGTCTTTAACTTTCTAAAGTATTGTATTTGAAGACTTCTTAGTATTTGTTTACTACAATGTAATGTATTTTGATAGGGTGAAACTATACTAGGAGATTGAATCAATAAGATTCTCTTGTAGTCATGATTTAACTAGATTTGGTTAGGACATGTATGGCTATATACTAGTTGTGGCTTGAATATGTCAGTCTAAGTTAATAGTTCTTTTAACATGTTCTAATTCTTTGACAACCCAAGTTGGTGAGAAAATTAGCTTCCTAATGTTGGTCAACTTCTTATGAGTATTGCATGATCTATGTTAATTTACCTATTTCATGATATTTTTTTTTGGCACATGGTGTTATTTATTTTGGTGTAGCCATTGTTGCTTATGTTGAGTAATTTTAAAATTTTTGGGTTTTTGGAATGTTGATGCTTTTGTTCTTTTCCTTTTTTGGCCAACAAATTATTGAATAAATAAGAATGAACCTTTGGATTTTTTGTCATAAAATCTCTATTTCATTGTTTTTTTTTGTAACAAGTGAATTACAAAAAATAAAAATCTTAATCTTTTTATGGATTTGACCTTAACTCGGTATAACCTTACTAGACTCAAGGTAATTCAAAGTTTGTCTGACCAGGCTAGGCCCTCAGGCCACAAAATAGGCCCATTATAATACCAAGCTCTGCCTCGAGGTCTATGCTTACCTTAACTTGGCCAAGCCCATATACATCCTTATTTTCAATAACATTATGAAATTGCAACCCAACATTTATACCACAATATGGAAGAATTCCCAATAACTCAGATGTTTGTGTCCAACAAAAACATCAACTGGAAGATTATTACACTAAATAGGAATAGAGTCTAAATTTTACACATATAAACCATTACACAAAATAATGAAACCAATTGTTAATTTAAAAATAGATGGAAATCCTTCAATTTTTTTGCCAAAAGGAATAATTACATTATTTGTAATTAGTACAAAAAAAATCAAATTCCTTATTGGCTAAGGGACATAAATAGTGGTATTATTATCAATACATGTCCAAAATAATTTAGACAAATAATTCCTATAAGATCAACATTTACATCTCCATTAAACCCCCAAAATGGCCTTCTTTTATTCACTTGGTTTCCTTTTTTTTTTTTTTTTTTGAGTACCTACAAAGAATTTATAACATGAATAATATCACCAAAATCCAATCCCCCCAGTAATTAGATAGAACATCTATAGCGTAGGATTTAAGACAAACTAGAACTCAAGGTATATATAAATTGAAAACTAGTACCTTCCTTTTTTCAGCTTATTCTTAATCTTACAACAATCTTCTCTCTTATGACCAAGCTTTCTACAGTAAATGTATTTACTATTAAAAATGATTTCTTCCTTGATCCTAGATTGTTATCATACTTACCACCTTTCTTATCCTTATAACAGAATTTAGGTATCTTTCCTTTGTGGAAATTCACATTGGCCTTGTTGTTAGATCCTTGAAACAAATAATTAACCAGAAGGGTGGAAGCATTCCTCTTTTTCATGGATTCTTCCTCTTGGGATACAATAGCTATCAACTTATCAATAGTTAATGCACCTTGATAAGAATTATTAGAAGTCTTTAGGACTTGAAACTGAGTTGGAAGAGATTCAATGATGTGTTAGACTAGGAAACCAGCTCCCAAATCAACGTCATACTTAAGTTTGTTGATGTAGTTCGCAAGTTTTACAATGTGCTCACGAATGCCAATGACACATTCATGTCAAATGTTTTCAAACCAAGAGAGAAAATGACTCTTTTAAGCCTTGCTTGACTTCTTAAGTTTCTCATCAAGTGCCCATCAAATTCCATCGCAACTTCTTTTTAAAAAATATCTTGTCTAAAGGTTTTATCATGGTGTACTTCACCACTGTCAAACAAAAAATATGCAAATTTTCATGATAAGCTTTCTAAATAGTAATGGTAGTGAGTGTAGTAATACATCCACTCTTTTTTCTCTTTTGGCCAATAAGAAGAACTTCATTCCAACAAAAAACAATATTACAGAAACAACAGAAGAACAAACCAAAAAACAAACATAAACTATAACTAAAACAAAAGTAACAAAGTCAAGCTAAAAATAGTAACACTAAAACAAAAAGAGTCTGCAACAATGTCTTCAACCAACACGAACTCAAGAAACAGGGACCACAGAGGCCACAGAAGCAATGATGGAGACCAAGGAGGATAGGGCAGATAACTTCCAACCTAACGAGCACATCCCCTTGATAGCATGCCTGGCTATCCAACATGCAGCCAAGTTAAGACTCCAAAGAAACCAATCCAAGGAGAAAGAACCAATGCAAATTCTGGTTTCCATCAAGAATACCAAAGAGGAATGACAACTTAAAATTTAAAATCTAAAGTAATTAGAAGAATCACTCAGAGGAAGAAAAACACTTTCATGGAGAGAGAAAAACTCTCACGAAGGAGAGAGAAGATCTCTCACGGAGGAGAGAAATTATAGACCACACACAGAAAAGTCTTCCAAAATTTCTTCTCATCAAAGCAAGGTTAGTAGTAGCTTGATCTTTCTCCCATCACCATCTCTTTAGAGTTCTTTGCAATTACATACTAAGGCAAAGGGAGAAAAAGGCTCCCGCGACTAGGGTTTTTGTGTGTGTATGTATTCTCCCTTAGTAATACATCCACTCTTAGTGCTAAATCTAACTACATAATAGCAAGATAAAGATCCAAAGATTATTTCCAATCATCATAATTATTTCTATTTAGAGTTTTCACACTAATAATAATAACATAGCACAGAGTTGGAATAAATTCAACATAAGGAAACATGAATTACACGTATAATATAATCATAAATAAGACTTTTCCTTGAATCCAACTAATTCAATTATTTAAATAGAATAGTTATTTATTATAACCCCACCTAAGAGCATTGGATTATAATAAATCAAGAATATTGAATAGCACATCTTAGCCAAGAAAATCAATGTCTTTTAATACTTTTGTACCAATAGGTTAAAAAAAAATCATTAGGTTAAAAAAAATCATATGATATCAAGTGAATTGTATTGCAAATACAAACAAAATATATTAACAATGCTACAATGGTGGGAAGTATGCGCTTTCAATACATGACAATTAACAATTGAACTACTATGCAAAAGATAAAATAATTTAATATTTTAATTGAATCAAATATTTAAAGCAAATTTACCAAACACATATTAATCCCATAATAGATGAATTAACAATCGCTAAATGTCAAAGATTTACAGTCAAAATTCTAGAATTAACATTTTAAATTCCACAACATAAATGGATTCAAATTTAAATTTACCATAATAGAAAATATAAAATTGCATAAATCATCCAAATTTTTTTGCCATATCAAAACGCACTATACCACTGAGAATATGCAGAACAAAAACTCAGCATGAAAAGAAATATATATTTTTGGCAGCCCAAAATCAAGAAAAAGATTATATTAATTTTAAAATGTGAAAAGGTAGCTTTTCATACAAGTTTAAGGGATTAATTGAAAATTGTTTATATAAAAAAAATGTATTGAAAAAATAATTCTATGATATATTATACTATAAAGTATTTTATCAATAAAGGATTAAATTAAAAATATTCGATAAGAGAATAAATTAAAAATATCTCTTAATTAGTGACCAAATTCCATATCTTCACTAAAGCTATGTTTGGATGGATAGTTAAAAAGAAAGTGATAAATGAAATGATCAAAATAAATTAGACTTATGTTTGTATCTTTTCTTAAGGTGGAATGGCAAAGAGATATTATTTACCATCAAAAACTCTAATTTTGATATTCTTTTTAATTGGAAGGTCAATGATAAAATGAAATGGTCTAAAAAATTAAATTATTAATATATTTTTATCTTATTATTAATATATCTAATTCTAATTATTATAACATTATTAAATTTTTATTATTATAGTCATGATTTTTCTCTTTTTTTTTTCTTTTTTAACTTAACGAAAGAACCTACAATATAAATTAGTTATATCTATATATATATATATATATATATATTTTAATTTTTTTTGTCAACTATTTTTCTTTTTGTCATTTTAAGTTTGTTTTTAAAATTTTTTAAAGCACATAAATATTTTATAATAAATATATTAAATAAAAAATATAGACATAATAATTAATAAATAAAATAAAAAATACAAATAAAAAATTACATAATATTATTTATTAAATAATAACAAATTATTAATCATATATTTATATTACAAAAAATAATATTAAAAAATAATTAATAAATTATTCTATTTTATTTATTTTATTATAATTTTTAAATAAAATTAATAAAAATTAATAGTTATCTATACCTTTTCGTATTAAAATTTTTAACTAACATATATATTAAAACTATTCCACTTTATCAATCTATATCATTTTATTAATAATCCTTCCATTTCGTCATCCTGAATGTTCCAAACATACCCCAAATGCAATTTCGTTACCCATGCCCCGAACCAAGCTTTTATAAAAAGAATCGAAGGAAAAAAAAAAAAAAAACCAGTAGAGGAGGAGGGAAAGTGTTAGAAGACGAAGCAGAAGAAGATGCAGCAGAGAAAGTTGACTGTTGGAAGGCCTTCTGGGACAGATGGCTCGGATTACTCATACCGTATGGTTGTTGATTCGCGTAAGCGCCAATTTGGAATTGCTTCTTGTTGATCATTTTTTCCTCTGATTATTTTGGTTAATTATATTCTCTTGCTTTTCTTGTAGCATAGATCGTTAATTTAAAGATTTTTGGTTCTTACTAACCTTTTTGGTTGTGGTGGTGTTACAATTTAGGGTATCAGCTGGTAGCAAAGGGAAAGAAACGTCTCTCTGTACTTTTATCTCTCCAGGTACTTTTAATTTCTCTTTATTTCAGTCTCGAATTTTTTATTAGATCATTCTTGGATTTCTATGGCAATAGGCAATTGGTGTTCTTTAATTTTTCTGTTGCATGTGTTGAGGATTCCTTGATGGGACATTCTTAGACTAGTTTTAGTGGAAAAAGGTGATGCGCTTGTACTGTATGAACCTGTTGAAGAGAAAGGGCTAATTATGATGACTGAGTCTTCGAAAACTGCAGAGGGTCAGCTTTGTTTGTCAATTAAACTGCTTTAAGTTATTGGCATAGATCTGATACTAATATGGTATCAGAAAATTAAAATTGAAAGGCAGATTAAGTCAGACAGACCTATAGTTTAGTTCTCCATGGTGCTGCGTCTTCCCCACATGGTTGGGAACTTTCTAGCCTTTTTACATTCTCACTCATAACATGCCTAGGGATAGCAGTCCCTGCCTGAGAATTCTAATTAAGCATATCTGCCCCCAAATAGTAATAGGATAATGATAAGTTTCAACATCATCAGACAAATTTGGCAATGGCACATTAGCAGATCTGCAACCCTGTCCTTTGTCCATGTAGCTTCATGTCTTCAAAAGAGTATTTTGTCCTTTTTTTTTCTTTTTTGAAATAGTAGATGAAGCTACCAGTACATCTATTTAAAAGCGAAGTGCTTTGCTTCTTCCTTAATTCTGTTCTCCCTGTACTATTGCTGAACTCTTCATATCCATATTGAAAATTAGGGTTTCCCAGGATCTAGAAACCGTTCACCCTTGTACTGAAATGAGAACATAAGACTCTGTGCTCATCACCACAGTATATGGCCTAACTTATCTCTATCCATTGACTAAGTGCTATTAATGAGTGTTTTTCTTTAACTAGAATATTCAGACTTTTTCTTAGTATAAACTTCAAATTATATAAGAATGCTCAACCTTATAAAACATTATCATGCTGTTATTGTTGTAACATTTAAAGCACATGATATGAAGTGATGGCTTTTGCCATGTAGGCAGATTGGCAGAAACCTTCTGACTGACATTTCTTGACAGGTCCTTCCTGTTTGAAGAGTAGGTGTTTACTCCTTTCTTAGTCCTCTTCATAAAGAGGAAAATTTCTAAGATTAGACCTGTTTAACACCTAACTTCCTATTGTACAATGTTGCAGAATATATTAATATGCACTTGACTTTACTGGAGTTATTTACCATGATCAAACTCGATGAATCAATCAATGTTAAGATTGCACCTTGATTTGGCTTTTTTAGTTTGGACTTTGGAAGTTCTAAAAATTTCTAACTACTTTAGTTTTCACATTTAAGGTTGATCAGTATAAATATTGTGTTAGTGGCCTTGATTTTCTTAAATCTGGTATGCTGTTAAAGGAGAATATTTTAGTGATTATGCACGTCTCAATTTATACTTATTTGTTGACAGGGTTTCCTACTTTGACTGAATGATTGTTAGTCAGGCCATTACTTATTTCTGACTGTATACTTCAAACTTGAGGAATGCATAAAAGACACATTTAGCACTTTCTTGAGTGCGTTCATTTTGTGGTATGACCAGCTTTAGAGTCTAAATTCATTTTTGTACTAGCAATCTGATTAAATTATTTTGCTTGCTTTTACTGCCAAGTTATTGATAGCTCATGGTGCACTTGTAGCTCCAAGGGCTCCAAACTACTATAGCACATAGCATTGTGTGGGTGATGTTAAATGAAATGTTGTGCTCATAGTATAATTCATATATATATATATATATATATATATATATAATGAATTCTCCTGAAAAACTAAACTCATAACAAACTAGTAATCATGTACAGAAACACATCACTACGTGCTTGAATCATAATACGCATCAGTCTTTTACAAAGTTTGAGTCTAAGCTTTACCCATAGATATCTTAATCAATTCCTCTTCTTTGTCAAATGCTACACCATCATAATGATCATTATTAGGCAGTTACTTAATTTCCTCTTCGTATTCTAGAAAAGGTGGTGGAGTTGTTACTGTAGGAGAGTCTAGTCAAGGCAGTGGATTTGATCTGCTGTTGGATGGAGGAGCACTTACTTGTGGTGGTGCTGGCGGAAGAAGAGGAGAAGGGTGAGGGAGGAAGCGGTCTGAATCATGTGAAAAGGAAAGATTGAAGAAAAGAGGAAGAGAGAAGGCTTACTTGACTTCGTTGGCTGCTGGCAGTGATGGCTGCAAGAAGCCCAGAGTGCCCCAGTGGTGTGGGTTGGGTAGAAGGATGCTAGCCTTTGATTTCTTAAAATGATTTAACTAGGGTAGTTGCCCTATTTATGTGTGTTGCATATAGTGCATCCTGCAACTAGCACTTTTGTGTGGCCATAGCCTTAATCGTGAAATCTGCAGTGCTATATGTGCAGTGTAGCACCACAAACCACAGTGCTGAGCTATGAGCTATAGCGTGCTATTACTAGATAGTTCAAGTTTCTAGTATGAGAACCAATAAATTATGATTCATCTTTATAGTGCAATTTTGTTGATGTGGGCATGGAATTTTTATCTAGTATGACATATAATTTGTTGATGTGGGCAGCTAAATATTTAATCCATTTTGTTTTTGTTGTTCATAGCTAAGCGAACACATCATTATTTGTACGATGAGAACCCTTATGAAGATTAATACTAAACGGTGTTTGCTTTATCCATAATTGTTGTCAGCATTTCTTCTTATATGATATCTATTTTGAATGTTGTGCTGCAGGCTGTGTTTCTATTAATAGGAGTGATATTTGCCATCTTACCAGGAATAGAAGAGGATACTCCGAATAAAGTTGCTCTCAATTTAGTTGTTGGTGGTCTTGTTACACTGATCATTGCAGAATTTGGTTGCTAAACCCAATCTTTACAACATTACATTTTGTTTTACTGATATTTAATTTGCACCTGTTAAACAAACTATGTATTTTATATTTATTTTTTTGTAAAGGTCGAAGGCGAAGCAAGGCCAGTTTCTTGGGAATTTATACTGTTGCATCATCTATAACAATGCTTCTGGTTGTGAATCTGGCTAAGCGTCATTCTGTGATGAAGGTATATCAATGTTGTGTGTACTAAATTTCCTGAAAGGATTTATGAATGAAGACTAACAGCAAAATTTACTGAATATATATAGTAGGCAAGATGAAAATGGCAACAAAGATGTGAACATCTGAAAACTAAGATCTAAATGAATAATCTATATTTTGTGTTATGAACATGTGGGACAAATTTGCTATAATCTTGTTTGATATTGTAGAAATTTAGGGTACAATCAGAGTTATGGTGAATGGGAAGCCTTGCCCACACTCACTCTTAGTGTGGGAGCCCCCTCTCTTCACTTGTTTATGTTACTTGGAAATAGAGATTAACTGGAATATGAACTCTTGAAGGTAATGATGAAGTATACTTGTAAGAGAGCCTAAACAATAATAAACTCATAATTCTGTATACATCCTTTTCCATGTCTTTGGATACAATCCATAAAGGTTTGCCCGGGGAGTTCTGCTTTGGCAGGTGTCTTAACAGAAATTTCATGTTAGCAATCTGCATTACTACAATAAATTTATTGCGATCAGGCTTCATCAGTATAATATAGGGTTTTCATGATTTGTCAGTATTAATTTTTTTTCTTATTCTAATAGAACTGCTTAGAACTTTGGAACTGCTTTTGCTTTTGAGTTTGGATTACAAGGAGTCTGCCTACATTAAGAGGATGATATGTACTTTGGCTATAGATGGCTCGGCTGGGCATCAGCCTACAAGAGTCTCTGAGAGGAAACATAAAGGGAAAGAGAGAGAGAGAGCAAGAATTGGGGGAGCAGAGAGGGAATGGATGATCAGTCCAGTGATAACTAGCTAGGCCAGGTGTCTTTGAGGATTAGAGTGAGAAGGGGGGAGAAAAAGAGAGCGAGAGAGAGAGAGAGAGAGAGAGAGAGGTAGTTGTTAGAAGTATGTTTGTGCTGGAGGTGAAGAGGATTAGGGAAGATTTCATATAGGCTTTTGGGTGAGAACTCTAGCACTTTGAAAGCTAGAAAGACTTATCTTTTCTGTTTTCTTTGAAGGTTTGCTTCTGTAAATTCTGTTTTATGCCATTTTCATAGCTTGGAGGTAGATCATGATCCATAAATAAGATATACAGAAGGAATTTCCATCAATTTGGTATTAGAGTAGTCGGTTCTAGGGTATGGCAAACATGAGAATGGAGCCAAGGGTAGAATCATGTGGAAGAAAGTTGTAGAAATGAACTCCAAATGGTCAATGATGATGGATGTCCTGATAGACTTGCACAAAGGTTAGTGAACTTAGAAACACGAGTTGAGGTGGTGATAAGGGAAAGGAGGTTGTCAAAGTGGCTCGGTCTCCACAAACTGAAACCAATGTGGCTGTGATTGTATTGGGTTTGGACAGAGACATTACTAAGTCTAGAAGGCTCGAGCTACCTCTCCTTTCAGGGGAGGAATCAACTGGAAGGCTCTCCAAAATTGAACACTATTTCTTGGTGAATAATGTAGGAGAAGAAGAAAAACTGGAAGCAGCAGCAGTGTGTATGGAAAGTAAAGCATTAAATAGGTTTTAGCGGATGGAATCAAGGGAACTTTTGAAATCATGGGTGGAAGTCAATAGTGAATTGCTGGGAAGGTTCTGTTGAAGGCAGCTAGGAGATTAATTATGATCTTTATGGTGTTAAAGCAAGAAGGGACAGTAGCAGAGTTCAATAGAGAAGTTTGAGATGGTTTCAGCACCAAAGGAGCAGCTTCTGGGGGCTTTTATGAATGGTTTAAAGAAGGAGATTCAATTTTAAGTAAGGATGATGCAATGGCTTCACTTAAACATTTAATGGATCTTGCCTGTCAAGTGAAAGAGTATAGATCTTGGAACAAACTAAAATGAAGTTGGCCGAAAGAGCTAGAAATGTTTTGGAACCTAAATGGAATGGGTATTAGTCAAACTTCTCTATATTATCCAATCCCATTGACCTACCAAAATGCACTTTCCACCTACAATTACCAATAGGCCAGATAGTGAGGTGGGAGGTGACTCAAAAGATGACAGTGCTGTCAGGCTGTTAGCAATAGTGTCACAGTCCCTATTATAAATGAAAACAAGCCTCATAGGTCTTCAGAAGTTGAGATAGCTGGAAGAAGTGAGCAAAGGCTTTACTTCACATGCAAAGAGAAATCAGTCCCAACCATAAGTGCAAAAACAAAGCCTTGCAACTGCTAATTTTGTTAAAGAAGAAGAAGGAGATGAGATCCTGCAAAGTGCAGAAGAGCAGAAGGGGTTCTCAATGGTATTACCTATGAATTGCATTGTTGGGGTGGCTGGACAAAGGACTATTAAATTAATGGTGAAAGTAAAGGGAGAATTGATGTTGATGAAAGTGGTGCTACCCGTAATCCTTTCTCTTCTAAATTGGTAGAATGGTTGAAGATACTTACAAGATACGAAGCTGTATCCAATCATTGTTGAGTTGGAACTACCAGGTGTGTTTATACAAGAAGCATTTCATGCCTTTGTTCTTAGTGGGGCAGATTTGGTGCTTGGGATTGAGTAGCTTGAATCTTTAGGGGATGCTCAAGTTAACTGGAAGCATTTAACTATGAAATTTACAGCGGTTGTGGACTGGAAGTGTTTACAGGGTGATCTTTCTTTAATTAAAACCTTGGTATCCCTTAATTCAATGCTGATATCCATTAAAGGAGGAGGGCATTCCTAAATTGAGTTTGGAGCAATTTCAGTGCAAGTCATTTCACAAGAGCTAGAGCCTAAAATCCAGAATTTGCTGCATGAGTTTCCTGAAGTGTGTGAGCCATTATCCAGGTTACCTCCTCATCATTTAATGGATCATGCAATCCTACTCAAACAAGAACAGCCCCAAAATTCCAGACCTTATAGGTATGCTTATTCTTAGAAGGCTGAAATTGAAAAATTAGTGAATCAAATGTGGGTAGCTGGAATTATATGCCATAGTAGTAGTCCGTATTTGAGTCCAGTGTTATTAGTTAAGATGGAAGACAGAAGTTGGCATTTTTGTGTGGATTATGGGGCACTAAATAAGCTTACTGCTTTACCATAAAATGTAGAATTACTAAACTCCAAGACTTATTCTCTATGGCAATCTGAGGAGCTAGAAAGCTTAGATGCCAAGGTGAGAAAAGATGAGAAACTGGCTGCTGTGATAGAGAAACTCATAGCAGGCAATGATGCACCGTTGGGTTATAGCCTTAAAAAAGGGATTCATGCATAGCAATGCACCCAGCTGGTTTACTCCAATCTCTGCCAATTCCCCATTGAGTTTGAGAAGATATTAGCTTGGATTTCATTGTTGGGTTGCCTAAATCTAACAAATTCGATGCTGTGATGTTGGCGGTTGATAGGCTGACCAAATAAGGCCATTTTTATTGCTTTGTTGTATCCCTTTTCAATGATGAGTGTGGCTGAAATTTTTACCCAAGAGGTAGTCAAGTTGACTGAGGAGATGGAACACAAACTTGAATCTGAAGCTATAAGCAAACGTGGAAGATGACATATGGGCAAGTGGAAATACTGGTTGTATAAAAAGAACTACCTAAATTTGAGAATACATGGGAAAATTATGATGCAATTCAGATGCAATTCCCTCCATTCACCTTAAGGACATGGTGAAAAACAGAGAGAGAGAGAGAGAGAGAGAGAGGGAGTCATCAGAAGATTGGGCTTCAGCCTGCTAGAGTCTGTTAAAGGAGAGATAGAGGGAAAGAGAGTAACAGAAATTAAAAAAAAAGGGGGGGGGGGGGACCTGAGAGAGAATGGATTACCTGTCCTGGGATAACTAACTAGGACAGGTGTCTTCAGGGATTGGAGAGAGAGAAGGAAAGAAAAAGAGGGAGTCATTAGAGGGATATTTGTGTTGGAGGTTAGAGAAGAGGATCAGGGAAGATTTCATGTGGGCTTTTGGGAAATAACTCTAGCCTCTCAAAAGCCACAGAGACTTGTCTTTTCTGTAAGCTTGATTATGCTTGGCCAAAGAAAGAAACAACTGTTTTCTGTCATTTCCATAGCCTGGAGGCTGAGCATATTTATAAATAAGATATACAGAAAGATTTTCTAGCAGTTATTAGTTTTGATTATTGTTTTATTCTGTTATGATCTTCTCCCTCTCTGTTTCTCTCTCTCTCTCTCTCTGAGCTTCTTTTTCTACTTCTGCATCAGTGACTTGCGGATACTCCTAGCAATAGGGCTTTATATTGGGCAACTGTTTCAGAAAAGTTTGTCTTGTAATTTTTCTTTTTCTGTTTCCTTTATTATGTACTTGTTAACCATAAATAATATTGAATTAATCATGGTTGTGATTGATAATTCTCTGGGTTAAGTCTGCTATTTCTAATAAATGGTTATTCTGGTTTTCCTGGGATTTTGCATTTTTTTTTTGGTCCTCTAGGGTATCATGGAAGCTCTCTTTAACTAAGTAATCTAGTTGGCATAGCCTTGTGCATTGAGCATATAATTTCTCTGGCTTCATCCCTTCTTCTCTCTCTCCCTCTGATGTTCTTTGAGCCTTATGTTTTTTTTCTAGGATAACAGAAGAAATTTTATTAGGTAGAGAAGAATGTATAACTATTTAGAGGACAAGAAATCATCAAACCAGAGAAACAAGGAAAGCTGAAAACAATTCATAGTTACGAAAACCCCTGCAGAGCCTAATAGTGTAAAAGAGCTATTTAATCTCTTTGCATAATGAATAAGGAGTTCTGCTTAAATGGACCATATGCTAAAACGGAACCCATGTACATTCTATGCCATAAAACAATTAAAGAGTAGATATGTCCTTGAAGATTCATGCATTTCTCTCCAACCAAACAAACCACAAAATCCCATAAACTCCGTATTGCCACAAAGTTTTGTTATCCTTATTATCAAATCCTTTGAAATGAATAAGGAGAAACTGTTCTAGGGTAGCATGTCTCAGCTGGACAGTAGAGAAACAAATTCGGTAAAGTCTCTGAGCTAGATCTATTCATCAGACACAAGTAAGGAGAAAGAACCATACAGGGTGAACAAACCTGCAACATGTTCTTTGTGTCCTATTGAGAATTGCTGTTCGAACAAATGATTTGTCCTTTAAAGGAGCTTTAGACTGCCAAATTGGCTTATCAAGAAGAAACTATTCCTTAGTTCTTTGATAATCTGTGTTTTGCTTCTGATAGGGACATAGGTAGTATGAGATGCCTAATTCCCACATTGAGTAGTATGAAATGCTTGATGGGGTACTTAAGAGGTGTGTTTCTTTCCCCTTGCAAGCCGGTTTTCAAGGGTGGGTTCCCCACACTCCCTTGGGGCTTATCAATTGGTATCAGAGCCTGGAGCCGATGTCATAGAGAGGGCAACCTACGAAGGGTTCTAATTGACAAGAAGGCCGAGTGAAGTGTTGTAGAGTGCAGCCATCGGGACGTCGGCTCTTCAGGGTGGTGCTATGATAGGGACATGGGTAGTATGAGATGCTTAAGTCTCACATCGAGTAGTATGGGATGTTTGATGAGGTACTTAAAGGATATGGTTCTTTTCCCTTGCAAGTCAGTTTTCAAGGGTGGGTTTCCCACACTCCATTGGGTCCTATCAGCTTCTTTCCTTGACTTTCAAGATTCATGTTTGTTGTTCTTTGTGTTTTATTTAACGAAAGAGAGAAAACGAAAAGCCCTGCCTCTTACATGATCAGCTTCTGCATTTTTTCCCCTTTTTTAATTCTTTTTGGTGGGGGGGCGGGGTCGCGACTGCTTAATCCATCAGCTGTTTAGTGCTTACTTGGAAGTGATGTAGGATTTTAGGACATCATAAACTGCCTTCAAGTATCTAAGGACACCTAAGAGGCATTGATATAAACATGGCTATAGGACACGACACTTGTATAGATTCCGCAACATGACAAGATATATAGTATTTAAATACAATTTGATGTGTCATGTTATGTATGATTTGTGTGTCATTACATATTAAATACATTTGTGCTTCATAGGAGGAAACATTACATTTGTGTAAAGGGTTGACTATATTGAGTGTTGTTGATGCATATTGATTTAGGATGGGCAAGATTTGGTTGACAAAAAGAGAAATTGGCTATATTTTGAAGTTAAAATCACTTGAAGCTTAAAGTTTTCTGCAAGTCAGTTTTTGTTTACTTTGAGTAAGATGTCAGTAGGTTATTTATATTTTGAAATAGTGATTTTATTTTCTAAGTAATTTAATATGGTAAATGATAATATGAAATTTAAAGAAGGTAGGTTAGTAGGTTTGCTACATGCTAAGTGATATAACAGTCATAAATTTATTCATTTTATACCTTCATTTTTTCTAAACTTTTAACAGGAATATCTGATATTGTTTTGAAATTTTTGTTTACAGATCATATAAGGTTTGATTATAAATTTATTTTTACATGAAATCACATAATGACTTAATGGTGTTATTAACTAAAATGACTATAAAATGGTAGAAGACATGGTTATAAAAGCATGACATCTTTTGAAAAGAGAGAATGAATATAGACTAGCTATTCTATTGTAAAAAGTTATTTTATAGAAATGAAGTTTTATGGCACCAGACATGGCTATAAAGGACAAACTATGTGGGTATTGTTTAGGGGAACTACATATTACCTCCTGAACTAGAGGCCTAAATACAAATTTGGCACATGAACTTTGAAACATAACAATGCTCGCCATTGAACTATGGTCTAAAATGAAAACATAAAGTCAGTTAATATTTTGGAATGTTAAACCTTTTGGAACCTCTTTTCGAAGTATTGAGCCTAGGCCAGGCAATGACATTTCAGTCAATATGTCAAAGCCTCTTACTGTTAGTTTTAACGGGGATTTAAGTTCAAGGGGTGTTTTATTATGTTTTGAAGTTCATGTAATGATTTTGCAATTAGGTATTGGTTCAAAAAAAGAGGAGTGGGAGGGGGTGTTCTAATGTAGCTTTCCCTATTGTTTAATTGAATTTTTACGACAATTTTGTCTGATTTAGTATTGTCAGTGCATAGTTATAACCTGATTGTTCTTTTCTAAAATATTCTTTATTGTTATTTGAAACTCGTCTCTAGGTTCTACAAGAGTCCAGTTTCTGGCAAACAAGGAAGTTTGATCTTAATGAATTTCCTGCTCTTCAATCTGGTAAGTTTTATTTTCTACTCTAAATGTGCTGTACATTGTGGTGCAATTGGCCTTATAATTGGACAATTATTTAACTTACCATGCTTTACCTATTGCAGGCTTGCTGGTATATGTGATTACATTGTTGCTAGTTCAGTTTTCTATCACGACCACATCCGTTTCCCTTATTTCTAACATGTCCCCTCCCAAAAGAGCCAAAGCCTCTTAGCCTCTTGTCAATTTTACACCAGAGTCTAATATTTTATAATTTTAACTTTTCCGTATACCACAGATTGGTCTGTATCCTTTTCGATAGAGGTAAGCTTTCTTTTTCAAAGAGGGAAAAGAAAGTTTCTTAAGAAGACTTTTCTTGTAATTCTAGGATTTAATTGTATGACCTATCAAGAGTATGTGATATGCCTCTTGGGAGTTCGAAGTGATAGTCCATCTGGCTATCAAGATTTAAAGTGGCTGTGTTAGGTCTATACTAACCATATGGGCAGAAACAAGGAAAAAAAAAAAAAAAGATTTAATGCCCAAGCAGATGCCAAAAAAAAACAAACAAGCAAACAAACAAAAACAAAATTGGATTCCCTGCATTTTGAAACAAAGTGCAGGGGATGAATTTAGAGAAAGAAGGCAAAATAGGGGAGAGAGGGGACTATGCAGCGGATCCTAATTCTATACAAAATATATAGTAGGGGTCAAATGTTTTGTATAGAATTAGGATTTTCAAACTCTAAACCCTAAACCCAATAAAATAGAGTTTAGACAATTTGGAAGACACTTTGGATTTTGTGTGTTTTTTTGGATAAAATGGAACTGGCATATGTATTTTGGTTTCTAGGAGTCTTAAGTTACCATCAATTCTATCTCAAATGTTTATAGTGACAATCTTTGATAAGTTGGGAGTGGAAAAAAGTTGAGGAAGGAATTAAATCTAGTTATATTATGCCCTTAGATTGGTATAACTTAATCTAAGTTTTCCTTCACTTTGGTTTATTTTATTTTATTTACTTCTTAAAACTTATAATTTCAGCTTAAATTTTATTTCTGTTGATGAAACTATTAGAAATTGATGAAGTAACGTGTGTTGATCAAGCTTGAAGCTCTGAATTAGGGGCTGTAATAGTAGTAATTTTTAATTTGAAGAGGGAATGTTTGATAAATGATAGAATTGGGGATAAAAAAATAGAATCGACATGTTTAGAGGCTGGATTTGTCAAGATTCGATAGTTTAATATCCATGTGGGCACTTATAATCTACCGTAGTATTACGTAATAATGATCAGTTCATGTGTAATGATGTGTCATTACTTCCCGTCAATCTAATTAATAATTAGCATGTAAGTTAACATTTAAAATTTATATCCGAATGAAGCTAATACAATAATTATTTATTTATTCAAAGAATTTCTATTTTAATTTAGTCATTAACACGTATGATATTTTTTAATTTAGTCTTTTATTAAAATTGTTATCTCAATTAGTTCCAAACATATTGACATTTTCTAATTGGATCCTTTACAAATAAAATTGTGATTAATAATATCTTTAAAAAAGTTTTTTAATTTTAAGATATGAAGGACATCACTAATAATTAAATCATTCAAGAAGAGGACCAAGTTAAGAAACAATTCATGTGTGAAGAACCAAATTGATAGAATAATTTTAGGAGACTAACTTGAGATATATTATATCTGAAAGAGATTAAATTGAAAAGGAAAGTTTATAAGGGGATTAAATTAACAAATATTTCATATGTGAAAAACCAAAAAGGAATTTCACTCATTGAATATAAATTGACATTCAAGATATTTGTATCGCGGTGTACAATCTAGATGATTAACGTGGTATCCAAAATATTATGGTGCGACATCATATCTAATTAGAGTATATCTTAAATATTAAGTTAAAAATAGTATTAAATTCTTTTAATTTTATTTATTGTTCTAAATTTATTTTTTTAAATTTAAAGCGTTTTAAATTAGTCCTTTAAGTCTCAAATTTTGTCACAAATTTGGCCCATAAGTATTATTTATGAAAAGAATTTGAAATGTATTTTAAACTCAAGGGACCAATTTAAATGGCTTCAAACTCAAAGGATCAATTTAAAATAATAAATAAAGTTAAATGACTATAATACTATTTTGATCTCTCTTTTGCTCTTCTTTCTTCTCTAACTCATTTGCTCCCCCTCGTCTCTTCTCTTTCTCTCTCTATTATTCTCTCAACATAATAGAGAGGTTTGTTATTGTTTCAAATTAATATTAAGAATATTACTTGAACTATAACACTGTGAGAAATACAATAAAAATTAAAGAAGTTTCTCTTTGATTCCCCACTTCATTCTTGCAATATCTGGTATTCATCTTTTTTGCATGTTATATAATCTAGTAAAGCTAAGAAAGGTGAAAGAAAGAAAATAATTCTTTTCTAGGTTTCTTTATATGATATATGATGTTGATAATAAAGAAAAAACTAATCCAATATCACATAACAACACAAATAAAAAAAAAAGGATAAGATAGAGTAAAAATAGGAAGAAGAAGGAGAAAAAGGATTATTAGTAAAAAAAAAAAAACAAGAAAGGAAAAACTAATCCAATATTACGTAATAGCAAAAGAAACTAAAATATGTTGTGATTCCGTAATTTTGCTTGTTCTTTCAAATTAGTTCCTCAAGTTTGAAATATTTTAAAATGACCCCTTAAATATTAAAATCTTCTCAAATTTCTCCTATGCAATATGATAAGGGGATAAATTTGAGATGAATTTAAAATGTAAGAGACAATTTTGAAATGTTTCATATTTAGGAAACTAATTTGGAATAATAAATAAAGTCAAAGGATCAAAACAATATTTGAACCTAAATATTATGATATTTAATATTTTGGTATATAACGTATTTTTAATTTCTAAATTACCATAAAATATAAAATAATATATAGCTTATGAAACGCCTCCAAATTTCAAGTTAAAGAAACACTCGTTCCATAACAAGTTCAATCTCATCATTAAATATTTGACTTTCATATCCTAAATGAGCTCGAAAAATCTAGTTTAATTACATGATTCATTCATTTTGATGCTCCACAAATTAAAAATCTCTAAATATTTTTTCATTTTTAAACTTATATAGTCTTATTTTGATACTTTACAAATTAATGATCTTTTACTTTCTAAGATTTGTTGAAGTAACATGTGTGTTGATCAATCTTGAAGTTCTGAATTAGGGGCTGTATTATAATTTTTAATTTGAAGAGGGAATGTTTGATCAGTAATAGAACTGACATGTTTAGAGGCAAGAGTTGTCAAGATTCGATAGTTTAATATCCATGTGGGCACTTATAATCTACTGTAGTATTATGTAATAATGATCAGTTCATGTGCAATGATATTTCATTATTTTCTATCAATTTAATTAGTAGTTAGCATTCACGATGATATTTAAAGTATATATGGATGGAATTAAGGTAGTCAAATTTGTGAGTTTAAATAACTTGTAAATGGGGATGTAAATCAGTAACATAGACTCATGATAAAGAATCATAAAAGTTTATTTCTATTAATAAATATAATTAAATTTAAAATATATATATAAAAATTTATACATGAATACAAAATATTATTATAATAACTTATAAAACTAGGGAATGGAAAAAAATTAATAAAATATATTTGAATTATAAAAATTTTATTTATAATTAATTAGTTACATATTAAGCTTAATTTTTTTTTTGGCAAGTGTAGAGTTTAAAATCTACTAGGAGAAAATTAGGAGCAAACTTTGCCATTATAATAGTCACTAATGTAAAAATTCAAAGTAATAAGAATTAAAAATAACAGTAATTTTAATAGTAATAATACTGTAAATTAGTTAAATTAAATTATATATACATATAAGGTATAGCTTATTTTACAAATAAAAGTACATTGTTACAAAGATAATATTCTTTATGTTATATATATATATATATATATATATGTTTAATGGTTGAAATAATTGGGTTGGGTTTAAGGTTAATTAATGTTCCTTCAAAAAGTTAAGAAAAATTAATCTTTTGGTCCCTATATTTTATAATAATTTTTAATTTAGTCTCTAATTTATTTCGTTTATTGATAAACAGAGGACATGGCTTTTTTATTTTTCTTAAGGTGGGTTGCTAACTTGCCATCTCACCACGCCGTGTGTTGTCAAGTTGGCAATATAATATTCAAAGTAGACTAGCCATGTCTGCAACATCCTCGATCAAAGCATAAAATAGACAATATTATAACAGACATGGACAGTGGGGAGTAAAAGTTAGACGAAAGCAATGTACAGGGAGTCACTTGAAAACATAAACTATAGGAACTGAATTAAAAATTATTACAAAGTACAACGACCAAAAGATTAATTTTCACAAAAGTTAATTTAAATGTTAGATTATTCAGATTTAGACTAAAAACTAATTTTTTTTTAACCTAGCTGACTTTGTTCAGATTCGGCGAATTCACTTAAGTTTGATCAAATTTACTCCAATTTCAAATCTACAACCAAATTAGAATGATTCCTTACCTAAAAACATAAAGCCGTAATGAGTTGACTTGTTGAGTTTGACAATAAAACTAATACAATAAGTATTACTCATAGAAATTTTCTTTTTAATAATTCACATGTAAAATATTATTTAATTTGGTCTCTCATAAAATTATCTTCTCAATTTGTTCACTCACATATTGATATTTCTCAATATGATCCCTTATAAGCAGAATTGTCATAAATAATATCCTGAAAAATATATTAATTTCAAAAATATAAAGGACATAATTAATAATGACATTATTCATGGAGGACCAAGTTCAGAAATATCTATATATGGGGGGATTAAATTGATAAAATAATTCTATGATAGACTAACCAGAGAAATATTTTATCTGTGTGTGAGATGTTAAGTTGAAAGATTTCTTTTTAAGGACTAAATTAAAAATATTTCATATGTGAAAAGCCAAAATAAAATTTTACTCATTAATTATGGATTGACATTCAAGATATTTGTATCCTAGTATACAATCTAGATGATTAACGTGGTATCCCAAATATAATGGTACATCATATTTGACGAGTATCTTAAATATTAGGTTAAAATAATATTAAAATTTTCAAGATTTAATTTTTTTCACATTGATCATTTAAATTTGAAGTGTTTTAAAATTACAAGTAAAGTGTCAAAATTTGTGACAAATTGTCCGTTAAGCGCTATTTATGAAAAGAATTTGAGATAAATTTAAAATTGAAAGAACCAATTTTAAACGTTTCAAATTTAGGGGAACAATTTAAAACAATAAATGAAGTTAAATGATTAAATACTAATGTTTTTTTCACTTCTATCTTCTCTAACTCATTTTCTCTCCCTCATCTCTTCTCTTCCTCTCTCTTATATTCTCTCAACATAATAGAGAGGTTTGTTATTATTTCAAATTAATATTAAGAATATTACTTGAACTATAAAATTGTGAGAAATACATAAAAAATTATTTTACTAGAGAATGATTAGCTTGTTTTATTATATATCAATATATTTTAAATTAACGGTATTTATATATTGGGATATAAAGAAAATATAATAAATTAGAGAAAATCTATAAAATTAGTTATGTAAGATTGGTAAGAGAGAAGTAACAATAATGTACTTGTTGAGAGAGCACTATCATAAAATATTCAATCATTATTATTTTATCTTGTTTTAATTTGAGATCATGTCAAATTATATTTATAATTTCAATTTAATAGAGGTTAATTAATTTATTATTTTTCTTGTTCACTTCAAAGAATTCTAATTTTTTGAAAAATAATTCATTAACTTTGTTGTTAATTCTAAAAAATTCTCACAATTTGAAAAATTCCTAATTAATAATGTGGTTAATTAATTTTTAATTAATTACTTTATTTTTTTTGTTAATTACAAAGAATTTAAGCAAATTAATGACATCATTATTTTTTTGTTAACTATAAAGAATTTATACACTTCAAAAAATTCTTGATATATAAATGAGAAAGATGAAAAATTAATGACTTTATATTTTTTTCATTGATAACAAAAAATTCACGCACTTTAAAAATTTTTTGATACATATATGAGAAAAGTAAAAAGTTATAGTATGAAAAGTTGACAGTTTATTCAACAGAACTTTTTCATTGGTTAACGGAGATCTCACGATAAAGGCCTACTTTACTTTTATATATAATAAATTGAAGAAAATTTTCTCTTTTTCCCTAGTTCATGCTTGCTATATTTCGTATTCATCTCTTTTTTATGTTACATAATCGAGCAAAGCCAAGAAAGGTGAAAGAAAGAAAATAATTCTTTTATAAGTTTCTTTTTATATGATAGATAATTGCAGCGATAAAAAAATAACTAGTCCAATATTACATAATAACATTAACAAAAAAAAAAAGGGTAAGATAGAGTAGAAATAGGGAAGAAGAAGGAGAAAAAGAATTAATAGAAATAAAAATAGTTAAAAAAAAGGAGGAAAAATTAATCCAACGTAATAATGGAGGAAATTATAATATATTGTGATACTTTAATTAACTTTATTTATTGTTTTAGATTAGTTCCTTAAGTCAGAAGATTTCAAAATGATCTCTTAAATTTGAAAATCTTTTCAAATTTTTCCTATACAATATGATTAAGGGACAAGTGCGGGATGAATTTGAAATTTAAGAAACCATTTCAAAATACTTCAAAGTTAATTTAAAACAATAGATAAAGTTAAGGGATTAAAACAATATTTGAACCTAAATATTATGATATTTTTTATTTTGGTATATATCGTATTTGTAATTTCTAAAATACCATAAAATATAAAATAATAGTTTATCAAACGCCTCCAAATTTCAGGTTAAAGAAACACTCTCTCATTCCTCATGATTAAATATTTGAGTTCCATCTAAATGAGTTTGAAAAATCTGGTTTAATTAATGTGGACCATTATCCACTCATGTCATCATGATCTTTTACCCAAAAGATCATATTGAGTGCTTCGACGACTTCTCTGACTATGAAACTGTCAGAATTATTGTTTCCTAAGTGTTTCATATGAATTTTATAGCCAAAATTGTTTTATCTTAGTTCTTTATTTTTTACTTGATTTTATTTTGATTATTTGTGGTTGAAAGTTTTAATATAGTTCTTCACTTTTGAATTTAGTCATATTTCAATTTTTTATAAATTAAAAGTCTCAAAATAATTGTTTATTTTTTAAATTTGATAAAAAAAATAATTTTTCTTCAAATAAGACTAAGTTTAAAAATACATCATTTTAAGATTTTTTAATTTTAAAATAATAAAATTTAAATTAAATTAAATTTAAAAGTGAAGAACTCGAATAAATTTTTTTAAAATTTCATATGAAAATGAAAAAATAATTATAATGTTAGCCTAGCACATGTTTCAACACGAGTAGAAATATAATTGTGATAATTAGCTTGAGCGTAAAAGCTGTACATTACATCTGAGAAACTCAGTTAGGTTCTCAGCTGCCAATACCAAACTACTTTTCTCAAATAAAGTTTAGTGTTAATTTTTCATTTAAAAAGAAAGAAAGAAATTTATTTTTTGTGTTGACGATAAATTTTATTAATAAAAAATGTCATTATATATATAAAAAATTTTAAATATAAATTTCAGTTATACAAATTTACTTTGTATTATAATCAAGTTTACAAGGAAAGTTGAATCAAAATTAAGTTTGTACAACGTCAACCAAAATTTCTTCCCTCGCTCTCTGGATAAAGTACTATGGGGTCCCTCTAATTCAAGGATTGTGTCACATAGTTTTGTTGTTGTTTTTATTGTACCGTAAGAATATTCTAATTATGATTAGGCCATTCCTAAACGATTTTAAGGATACACTCTCATTAATATATTTCTCTTAGCTATTTAGTTTATTCTATTTTATTTTTTCTTCTTTTTCTGGTTTCTTGTTTGCTGAGCTTTTTTTTTTTGTCCCTTTGTCCGAAAAGAAACCTATTTATTAGAATTTAATTAATTGTTTTGTATCCATGTAAAACCCTTTTGTTTAACTTATTTTAATTATGATATCAGAATAAATTAATTATATGTCACAGTTCGGTTATATTTATGTAATTTTGTAATTCTATATAAAAATGGTTGGATATTATGATGGGAGAAGATATTGTTTTTCTAATGTTTAAATGATGAAAATAATTGATCATAACATAACATAAGAAGTGGAAAAAAACATAGTATATATAGTTCAACTAGAGATGACGATGATGTCATTGTCATAGTCTAACTTTCATGCTAAGTGGCCCTGATTATAATTGACCCATCAAATTATTTAGAAACAGTAAAATTTACAAAAATTAAAAGCCAAGAATTATGGCTTTTATTAATTATGATATTGTATTCTTTTATAATGAAACCAAGTAAACTAAATGATATTAGGAAAAATACATAAACTATTCTTATTAAAATAGCAAGGGAGAAAAATGAAAGATGTCGTTGATTGATTAGAAGAGATTCCAAAATTCATGGATGTGAAATTGCTAGTTAGGTTGTGGATGTCCTGTCCAATTATCTTGGTAATGCTCTTCTACTAGAAGCCTTACCAAACAAGGGTTAGCCAGAATTGAAATGGAAAGAAAATTTATACAAACATATTGTGACATGAAGAACACACATTTGACTAAAGGAACCAAGACAAAAGTCTTCTAATAGAATTTAGGAAAAAGATTTATGCATGCATTTTGTCTTTATTAGTCATACTCCGGTAGCGTATTAGGTTTTCACTAACCAAATATGAAGGACAATTCTAAATCTTCTATCCCTTCTATTTTTCTTGTCAATTGAAGTTAGTACAATCCATCTACTAGGTAAGGGATAGAAGATCAGAGGCAGGATTACTCTGTTGTTGCATGACTTTCGCCTAAGAACCTAAAATGCTCCTTCTGGCTTGTTAATACTCATTAACCATACATTTAATGAGTTGGATTGCACTCAGTGGATTATGAGCTTCACCACTATATACCATGTTGTTTCTAATATACCAAATACATAGAGGGTGACAAGAACCAATTGAGTACAGTGCTATAAGAGAATGTCATTTTTCTTTCCATTCTTCAACTAGGTATTTAACTAAACAATGATATCTAGGCCTTCAAATTGATCAATATGCAATGATAATGGGGAGGCAAACCATATGGCCCTAGAATATGTATATGAAATAAAAATGTGATTTGCACATTCCAGAGCAAATTGGCGAAAAATAACATTCAGAATTGAAATTCAAATGATGATGTATTCAAATATCTCCCAAATGGAGAGCTTTGTAAAAGAATTCTATGAGGAAGCTTAACTTACCAAAGTAACTTCCATTCAGTAAAGTTGTTATACATTGTTTACCAAGAATCAGAGTAAAGGCCTTTATACGCATCTTTAACTATATAACTTGATTGATTCTCGATCTAAATAAGAAGATCAAGTTGATTAGTAAAAGAAATCTAAGTAGCAAGAATATTCTTGGCTGTCTCTTTAAGATAAAGACTATAAACAAGTGGAACATTCTATGTATCATATTGATGCACAGTATGGTCAGAAACCTATAAAGTATTTTTAGGTTAAGAAATTGAAATATTTGTTCCTTTACTTAGTTGCCAACTGAGCTTCTTATAAATAAGATCTTGGGATTTTATAATCGCTTTCAAGATCCAGGAAGAACTAGCCCTTCACTGAAGAATCCCCTGATAAGAAGTATGAAAATACTTTCTCTTTATTCTCCTAGAAAAGGAAGAATGATTTTGTACATCAATAGCTTTCCAAACATGCTTGGCAAGCAAAGAAAGATTCAGATGGTATGTGGACTTGATTCTTACTTCCCCAAATTCTTTGGGCTTATGTACATTTTTCTAGCTAGACTGATGCATTTGAGGAGAGTTTGAAAAGTAACCTTAGAAAAAATTAGCAACTTTAGTATCAATGAGGGAGCAATACCTCTTTAGAAGATAGTAACCTGACAAAGGATATACCAAGCTAGAAGTTAATACCAATTTGATAAGAGTCAACCTTCTAACTTGGGATAGTAATTTAGACTTCTAGGAAGTTAATCTACTATCTATTTTGTCAATGATATCATGAAAGACCTGCCTTTTATGTCTATTAGCATCAACCAAGCTCGTAGATACTTGCTAAGTTTACTTGCATATTTGAACTTGAACTTTCTGGCCATAATTTTCTTAAATTGATGTGGTATATTGAGGCTAAAAGCCATGAGCGATTTTGAAAAATTGATAGTAAGCCCAGATAATATGCAGAAAAAGTCGAGAGTGTCTTTGACCTTGAGCACATGCTAGTAGTAGCCTCAAAAAATAAAATTGTATCATTAGCATATTAAATGAGAAATTGCTTATAAGGATCTACAGATTTAGTTCCTTTCCAAACTCTCTCCTGCCCTTTACTATGAATAAGATAGGAAAGCACGTTTGAGCAAATGATGTACAAAAGTGGAGATAGAGGATCTCCTTGCTTAAGACCTCTCTGAGGATAAATTGTCTTTGAAGGGCAGTCATTAACTAGGACTTGATATGTAACAGTACTTAAGCATTGCAAGAGCCATTGAATCCAAGTCTTAGAAAGATTCATGATCCTTAATATGGCCAAGAGAAAACTCCAAGAGATCTTATCAAAAGCTTTTGAAATGTCCAATTTTAGTGCTTACCACCATTGAAACTTTTCCATTTGAATGCTCAATTTTATGCATGGTTTCTTTAACTAATAGAATGTTGTCTAAAATTGAGTGACCATTGATAAAGGCACTTTAGTTCAATAATATCATCTAGGATACAACTTAATCAATTATAGAGGATCTTAGAGATGAACTTATAGGTCACATTGCATAACAAAATGGGCCTAAAATCTTTAATAGTTTCTAACTGCATAGTTTTCGGGATAAGAGGATTAAGGAATATGTTAAGACCTTTAAGCATCACTACGAGAAAACATGGATTTAGGGATGAAATTTAAAGATAGAAAATGATTTGTCTTTAATTTGTTTCGAATCCATTTCAAATATGTCCTAGAGGCATTATTTTATTTTATAATTAAAAAAATAATTAGCGACGAAATTCTGATATGTGTTTTTCCATGTCAAAAATTTCATCTTTAATTCTGTTATATATCCGTCCCTAAAACCACTTTCAAAATTTTATTTTAAAAAAATACTTTAGGGACAAATTTTTGGGGTGAATTTTTCCTTCGAAAAAAATTTGTCCTTAATTTCTTGTCAAATCCATATCATAGTAGGATTTTATTATCCCATAATAAGCTAACCAAATTAGGGACATATTTGTCCCTCTAAAATATAAGTCCCTAAGCTTATTTTTTTAAAAAAGATAAATATATATTATAATTGTGAATATTTTTTTTTACAATATTTCATTTTTATTGGAGAATTAAATAATAAATTTTAATATATTTTAAAATTTAAAATAAAATGAGAATTAAAAATTTAAATTTTTTATTTGATTTATATTTAAATATAATGCATCTTAGTAATGTCCTTGTAAAAATTCACTAATTATACATATTCCCTAGTAGCACATATTGCACATTTCATTCTTGTGACACTTAAACTTTGTATAAAAGTGCCTAAGTACCTTAGCCCCATTTTGAATCCATAGGAACTTTGCACAAAGCACTCAAGTCCCTGTGTTTTGAAGCATTCATTTTGTAGTTGGCATCACGTATTGTGCATTTCATCCTTAAGATTAATTGACCTTAATACTCTATTTTTAAGCTTCCTTGAACACTTTGAAACATTCAAGTCTCTAAGTCCCACTTTGAATCCAATGAAAGCTGAGTGACGAAGTGTTTAACACATTTTATAATTTCATTTACTTTATCGGCTTCATTACTAGAAAATTGCCAATTAGTGATGAAATTTAGCGAGGGACTCAACATGTCACGCCCCGAATTCCCTGGGATGTGACCGGCACAGATCACGAGGAAATCCCCATGACCTGCAAGCCTACACTAAAGGGACGATCGTTAACATACATTTCCAATACCCATAATGCCGTTGCCTTAGTATATATGGTGAGAATGTCAATACAAAACGAGGCCTCCTGTAGAAATTTCGGCAGCACCTCCCCAGAAATTAAGACGTCCCGAAATTTCTACAGGGTCCTGCAAGGCAATACATAAATAGGGGAGCTCCGCTCCCACCAGCCCAAATCCACGAATACAACAAAAGACAAAAACATGGCGAGTTCAGCTGTGGTCACAAAATAATCCTGCGAACGGAAATGGCTACCAAACTAAATATATATATATACATCCCAAAAGAAAATGCCAAATTATAATCAAACAAAAAGGGCACGTCTCGCACCCAAAACAAACGGCTCAATACGGCTCCTCGGTCAATGCTCCGCCGGCTCCAGAAGATCGCCTAACTCTCTTTCTGGGACCAAAAGTTTTCCGGCAGATAGCACCCCAAGTCAGTAAACCATTTCATATATAAACGGAAGCTTTAACAAAAATCAAGGAGTAATACAGTGCAATAGTGTTTAAATCCATAAACTTGCAATTTAACAGTCGAACGAAATAACCATTTTTCATAAACGTCAAGTCAACAACCATTCTCAGTTAAGCAATCAATTGTGACAAACAATCAGGATTAAGACTGCTAAGAACCAACGGGCGAGGGTACACAACCCTCGAAAGCATCTAATCAACAAGCAAGGATACACAATCCGTAAGGGTAACTAACCAACGAGCGAGGACACTCAGTCCTCGAGGGTAACTAACCAACAAGCGAGAACACTCAGTCCTCGAGGGTAACTAACCAACAGACGAGAACACTCAGTCCTCGGGGGTAACTAACCAACAGGCGAGAACACTCAGTCCTCGGGGTAACTAACCAACAGGCGAGAACACTCAGTCCTCTGGGGTAACTAACCATCAGGCGAGAACACTCAGTCCTCGGGGGTAACTAACCGTCAGGCGTGAGTTACGTCTCGCGAAAGCTTATCATTCGTCATTTTCCAAAAATCAAGGAATTTACATCACGCATGTATACAAAGATGACATTATACGGAAATTTTCTGTGGTTCTATTATATCTAGCTAGTAACCACCTCTAATCACATCATAAGTCAAATACCGTAATTACAATCATTCAACACATATAGAGGTCCCTTGCTTTAAATCCCATAATTCGGTAAGGCAGAATCAAAAAGAATTTATTTACATTTAGAAAACAATTAAAACAAGAACAGCCCAGGCAATAATAAGAGTTTCAGGGTGCTATCTGCGCACCTGAACTCTGATCAACGCAAGCGGTATGCTGCCCCCTCCTTGGGGTGCCAGAATCTGCCTTACAATCCACCTGTACCGAAGTTCACGCAGGGATTAATCGCCGTTCGGGCCATTATCCTAATTTAGGACCTAACTCCCCCATCTCTTTAATTCCATATCTTTCATTCCTTAACGTGTGATTATTTACACTTCTGCCCCATATATTTTCCAGATTTTTCATTCTGGTCCCTGTTTCAAGCCCTAGCCTCCATTTTAATGCAAATCCAGCAAATTTCTTAGTTCTCATGCCTAGCAGTTTAAAGGTATTAATCTAGAGTAAATATGGATCAATTACAAGTCAGAAATTTTCCATTTTCTCAAGAACCCAAAATTTTCAAAACTTTTCATTTTGGTCCCTGTCAGCCATTCTTCTTACAAGCAGCCAAAATCCATGAATTTAGAGCTCAAATTTGTTGTTTAAGGGCCGAAAATGCTACTTCTAAGCTCAATCTGAAGAGAAAACTAGCTTAAACGTACCAAATCGTCCCAAAATACCCAAGGTTCGAACTCCTCCTTCTCGCCGGAAAAGCGGCTCCAACGGCGGCCAACTGAGCTCGTCTCCAGGTGGAAAGGGCCGGCCAAGATGTGAGGCTCACAACCCGTCCAAGCCACGCCGGGAAAACAGCCCACCAACGGCCAGGAGAGCTCGCGATTCCACGGTGGTTTTCGCCCAAAGGAGTGGCGGTTTGCCGGCTGGAATGGCGGAGAAGTGTGGCCGGTGGTGCTCAGGGGTGCAGCTCAACTCAGACGAGGTGGAGGCTCAACCACAGCGGCTCTCTGCTACTCTCACGAAGCCTCTCTCTCTTCTCTCACTCTCGGCTACACACAGGAAGGAGGAGGAAGAAGAGGACTTATGAGGGCAATTTTGTCCTTTCACTGTGGAGGGGACACGTGGCAACTCCAGAAAAAAAAACACTGGAGGTTAGCTTCCCGGTCTCGAACCCACATCCTGAGGAAATGCAGCCTGAAGCCTGACCACTGAGCCAGCCTCAATTTCATTGTATTGATTCACCTAACACAATATTATACCATCAGTTGCATTCAAAATTTTAATTGCTTGGGTTATTACACAACACCTATTTCTAAAATACTCAATCAGCAACAGGGTTAGCAACAAAAGAGTAAATTCATCCCAATATTTTGAAGTTGTTCAGTTAGCAACACATTAGCAACTTTCTTTTATGTTGCTAAATTTTAGCAACGACTTGACATAGCTAAATCTGTTGAAACATTAAATTTAAAAAAAATTAAAAAAAATTGTAATTTAATTATTTAGAAAGGGATTTAGAGACGTCATTCCACTTGCTAAACAAATAGTAAAGTTAAAAAAATTCACTTTACTCCCCCTTCAAACTTAAATTTTGCGACGCCTAGTCTCTTACTTCATCTCACCCACGAACCTTAAACCTTGCGTCTAACCATTTTTGCTTCCTCCAAAGCTTCAAGTTTGAATTTGTGGCCTTCTTCAGCTCCAAAATTTCGTCACTTAACCTTCATTGCTGCAATACAGAGGATTAGTGTCCTTTATTTTTGATTAGTTTGGTTTATTAAAAAGATGTTGCTTTTGATCATTATGCATTATTCAGTCAGAAGAAAATACTGTATTTAGTTTGTTGTAGATAATGATTTTAAGATGAGATGAAAAGGAATAGTGAGATTGATAGTAGGGTCACCATGAAAGGTATTTTCCTTATAATAGTAATGTGATATTCCACAGCCGTAAAGGTCTTCCTGTTACTGCCAGACTGGCTATCCTTGATACCACATACCTCACCTATCAATAGGCTCTTATTGGCACCGTCCTGACCACCCTCAGTACTGGTACTGTCATCCTCACCATCTGCCTGGGTTTCAACTTAAAACTTTCAAATCCCACTCTGAAAGATAAACTTCAAGTCCAAATTTAGATCACTGACATAAAACAAGTTCTTGAAGCTATGATGGCTGTGATCCACCACTAAATGGCCTTCCGGGTACAAAACCATTCTATGGATTTGTATCTTCCAAATCACTTCGCGGATGCCCTTATGATAACTGTAGAAAGGCAAGACGTGCCTACGATTATTCATATCCCAAAGCAGATCTCTCGAGAAGACCTTCTCTATCTCATGCCCACAAATTGGATCACCAGTTATGAACAGCACCATGTCCACAGCAGACCTTTGACAATTACTGAGCCTTCAAAGCTTATCCATCTTTTAAACGAACAAGTGAAGCTCATATACAAGAAGCCTAATGAGTCTTCTTTTCAAGCACCTAAAGTTCCATTGTTCCTATAGCAGATTATGATGATCAGTCTTGTTCCAGTCTAAGAAATCAAGAAGAAGACTATTATGGTCCATCATTTCAAAACCGATGGCAAGCCAATGTACGTCTCATAGAGGTAGGACAGAGAGGCAGAATACTTTTAGGGATAGGCTCTAAGTGGTCTTTAAGGTGGTTGAGGGGATCTATGTGGTGGTGTAAGTGTAGGTCTAGGGATGGCCTTTTGGAAAATTTGATAGGTCATCTTGAAGTGGTTGGCATAGTCAGCTTCTGAGGGGTAAGGTGAGTATGATAGAGACGGGATATACTGGGTTTGGTAAACAGGTGGAGAGATGAATGAGTCATAGACTGAAGGTGTGAAGGCTGGAGTTGGTAGTGCGGTGGTTATAATAGGTGATCATGATAGTGGCTGCTTGGATCTCATATCAGCTTCCATTTGTGCCAGTTGATCTTTTAGATACTTAATCTCAGTTTCCTTTTTTTGTAAACTCAGGACCAAAGTAATTATGGGTGATGAATTGACAGAATTCATGGTCAAGAGTTTAGATCTTCTGCTATGTCTCTTTTCCGAGCTATTCAACTTGTTGAGAGAGAGTATCAACTCTTTGGTGTGTTTACTGGTGTGACTGGCAGATGTAAGTCAACTTGGAATTGATAGTTTGAAAGACTTAATTATATGCAGATGCATTATTTGTGTGCCAGTTTAGCACTTCTTTAGAGGGGTGAATTGGTTTAAGGCTTCCAGAGACTAAAACTCTGGTAGAAGTGACATAAGTTTGGGAAGTAATTCTTTACTCATCAGTGTGGCATTCCAGAGGAGGGAATAAATCATCATAAGATGGTTTGGTGGGATGAACCATCATACAGGGTATGAGATATGCTAGAGAGGCTCTCATGGGCTTAGACTTGCAAAGGCTAATGGAGGCTCAAAATAAGGAGAGACATCAACAAGAGTTTCTTGTGGCTCTCTGTAGTAGACTACTTCCTTCATCAACTCAACAAAAATGTCTTCTTGGGAAGGAGCTGTAGCAGGATTTGGAGGTGACCATGGCTTCCAATTTGGGTCTTTGTCCTTTCTGAAAGGTCAGAAGGGACAAGAGGGTCTGCAAGTTTTTCTCTTCTTTGTCAAGCGGTTGCTATTTTTTTTAACATGTTTTTTCTGCCATCTCTTGTATTTTGCAGTGCAATTTCTAGCGTAAGAATGTGTGAGCTCCTCGAAGTCATTATCATCGGAGGAGAGATCTAATTCACTGCTATCATAAGAGAAGTAAGAAGGATCATGGCAGGAGCAGCCAGGCTTGCACATCTCTGAGGCTACATCCTAGATGAAGTGGTCATGGATGTGCGAGATGTACATGGGCTTGCCATTATTTTTTAAGTGAATGACCAGAATAATCCCCTTCTTGATTTCTTGGACTGGAACAGGGCTATTCATCATAATCTATTGTAGGAACAGTGGAACTTCAGGTGCTTGAGAAGAAGACTCATCAGGCTTCTTGTACACGAGCTTCACTTGTTCGTTTGGAAGATGGATAAACTTTGGAGACTCAGTAGTTGTCAAGGGTCTGTTGTGGATATGGCGCTGTTTATAACTGGTGATCCAATCTGTGGGCATGAGATGGAAAAGGTCTTCTCAGGAGATCTGCTTTGGGATATGAATAATCATAGACATGTCATGTCTTTTTGCAATTATCATGTGGGCATCCTCGGTGTGATTCGGAAGATGCAGATCCATATCATGGTTTTGTACCCAGAAGGCCATCTGGTGGTGGATCGTGGCCATCATAGCTTTAGGAACTTATTTTGCGTCGATGATATGAATCTGGACTTGAAGTCTGTCTTTTAGAGTGGGATTTGAAAGTTTTAGGTTGAAATTTGGGCAAATGGTGAGGATGATAGTACCAACATTGAGGGTGGTCAAGATGGTGCTGATAAGGGCCTGTTGGTGACCTTATGAGAACGTAGAATGAGTGAAGCCAATTTTGCCTACTTCAATTTTGACTTTCATATCCACTAAGCTAAATATTATCTTCTCCTACATTCCTATTATAATTTCCATTATTTAATTTTGGAACTTTAGTTCTACCCCACCATTAACTTACACCTCCCCTATCTAGAAGCCACTAAATAATAATAATAATAATAATAATAATAATAATAATAATAATGATAATGATAATAATAATAATAATAATAATAATAATAATAATTTATTATTATTATTATTATTATTTAGAGGCTTCTAAAGAATGGAGGTGTAAGTTATTAGTAATTTAATAATTCAAGCCCTTTCTTTTCTTCCAAAATAGAGAAACCTCGGACCAGTAAGAGAAAAAATTGTTAAAAACATTGATGAACCTTCTATTCTGTATTCCCCAATCACTTGACTTAAGTTGAGAGCAAAGCAAGCCCAATCGATCAGTGTAGGAGAAGGCCGGTTCCATTAGATCAGAAGTAGGTTTAACTATAGATTGATTGAAACACTGTTCTAAAAAGCGTGTTCCTTTCAAATAACACACACCGTAGGCCATCCTCAACCTTCTTCATTTTCGATGGGAAACAAATCAAATCTCAATCTTTGAAAGCATTTTCCTTCCCCTTTCCCTTCAGTCGAGCACTTTATATCTCCAAGTGATCAAAAGGTGTATTAACGCCCTTATTAGAATAGGCTTAAGCACGTTAGCGCTTAATTAATCCATTGCTTATTTCGTCGAGCCTTTCTTTTAATGGTTGGGGGAAGCATTCCCTTATTTGAACTTGGTGGGCATTCTTTCCAACCATATTCAAATAGAAGGTGGGTTTGAATATAGGATAGGCTAACTCACTAAGACCCTTGAAGGAGAATAAGAGAAAGGATGAATTGTAATGCCCATAAAATTTATACTAAAAAAAGGAACTCGGTCAAAAAAAAATATAGATGTAAATAAAATTTTATTCGAGATTGTAACCAAAGTCAATACCCAAGTCTCACCCTATGTATTTTAGCACTTGTAACTCAACTAAGTATGGTAATCAAGTATTTGTGAGGGAAATTTTGATATGGTAAATAATAATAATAATAATATTTTCCATTTAAAATATTTTAAAAATTCACAATTATTTCAACTATATCCACTAAACTCATATTATTGCCCAATGTTACAACTAACCTCCAATTATATCCTAAAACCAATTATATCCTAAGCCTTAAACCCTAAACCCTAAAACACCAAAATTATATCTTAAACTTTGTCAATCTTGCACACCAACCTTTATCATCACTCTCTCACTAGGCTGCCATCAATTCCTCACTTCCAGCCATCGTTAGCACCACTAGCGAGCCACCAGCAACACCGCCGACTCATCTTTAACCACCAGAGTCCACCACCAACAATTTCGTCGAAAAATTGTCCAACCAGCGAAGCCTTTGTTCAGATCTTCCATTGGCCACCGACACTGTTTTAGCCATAGTGAAGGATCACCGGTGACTCCTCTAAGCCACAATGGCCCTGTCGACTCCCCAGCCACCTCCACTGACAGCCACACCATCGGAATTTCATCAAATTCTTGGCGACCTAATATACCCGAAGTAACCCAAAATTCGAAGCATCAATTCATGATATTGGTGCCTTTTTAATCCAATTAAACATAGGGCTTCATTTGCACTAATCAATTTGGTCCAATTTACTTAAAATAGAAGAACCCTAATTTCGGGCACTGTTTCTAAAAAACAGGAAAATCTGAGCTCAATTCAGGTTGTTTGCTTCAAATTGGGTTAGGAATACACTTCTATGGCGAATGACCTTTCTCTTTTGAAATCATTGATCAATCATGAATTTTGACTTCCAGGTTGAAAAACCCAAATTTATGGGTCTTAGGACAATTTGGGAATTTAGTGAAAATTTTGTTCTTATGACTTCTTAAATTTTCTCATGTATCTAGGGAGTCATTTAGAATTATTAGAGACTTTAGTTTGAATTTTAGAACAAAATTATAATTTTTAGTACTTTTTCTAGATTTTTCATGAAGAAAAAGAAAAGAAATTAGAAGGAAAATTAGTATTACTTGATTAGATAAACAATAAATATTATTTAAGGTTAAATGAAAAATTTGAAATTTATTAGATGACCCTTAAGTGAAATTTGTGTTATGGTAGGTGTTAGATATTTAATAAGTGCATAATGGAATAATTGAATAATGATGATGATGATGATGATGATGATGATGATAATAATAATAATAATAATAATAATAATAATAATAATAATAATAATAATAATAATAATAATAAATGAAATATAGGTTATACGAATTTTTAAGTATTCTTTAAGTGACCCATAAATTTAATTTCCAAATATTTAGTAAAGAAATAGGTAAATTGGATAAAAGTGAATAAGGAATAATTAATTAGCTATGTGACAAAATCAAATAATTAAATTAATTATGAGGATTGGATGTTAAGAGTATTTAATTTAATTTTTTTAGGTGACTAGAAAATTTTCAACAAAGGAATTATAATCAAGGATAGAAGGATGTTGGAATACTCCTTTTAGGTGAGTAGATAATTCTAATTATGCATAATATTATTTTAAATTATTCATGATGATTTTGAATATTGAATTATTAGAAATATTGAAATCTGAATTCTGATGTGGTACGATTTTTAAATTTATGATATCTGTACATGGATAATTATTTGTCTCTGAAATATTAAGAATATGTTCAAAACAGAATCCTGTAGCTAACGATAATTAACGTTAGCCGTAGTGTACTGTGATTGGTATTCTGATAAGGTTAGGTATGATACCCTTACCACCATATTCTGTTTGAGGCTGAGGGCTATTATAATATTTACTCAAAGCCTATGGTTGAATGAGGATCTGTTTCGATATGTAATCACTAGCTTTGGGCTAGCTTTGTACCATGTAATTATGACTGGTTCTGTAGGAAATTCCAAAAAACATTCTATTGATGATTTTTCTCTATTTAATATTACTTAATGATGTTTGTATAATATCTGGTTTTAAATTTTGAAAGATGTACCACAGTAAGTCTGTCTTAATTTATGCAATATTAGAATTACATGCTTACTGAGTTTTTACTCACCCCATTATTTAACATTTTTCAGATTTAAGTGCTGATCTAGAATGTTTGCCTTCGAAATTTTAATCTTAGTAATTAGCTTCTTGGTTAGCCTAGCCTACTGCTAGAGCTATGTCTGTCATTATTTTTATGATTCAGTTCAGTCACTCCCTAGTATATAGGCTAAATGTTTAATGTATTACTATGGTGTGTTAGAAACTAGATGTATGAAGAGTTATGAGATATATGTTTGTTTAATATGAATTTATATAGCCATTATGAGAGTTTCAATAGATTCGCAAAGATAAATGACACCTCATCCCTATGTCGGTTACACTTTACTGGCTTAAGTCGTGACATGAAAACTCTATTCTCAATTGGATTTGTAATAATAATAATATTATTATTGTTATAATTATTATTATTATTATTATTATTATTATGTATTGTTTAATCTAATTTAAATTTCTTGGGGTGTTACAAAAGTCGCCCAAAATACAACATTTGGCGCAACCCTTCTTGAATATGTCTCGTACGTGTCACAAAAATTTCAATTAATTTATTTACTCCCTCAATGTTAGATGAAAAAAGAAGGTGGATTACTGCCACTTGGAGATAGCTTAGGTGGTGAATGTGAGGTGAAGATACTTGCAATGGTAAAAATTGATCAAACACTCAGTCCAATGTACCTTTTTAAAAAAAATAATGGTGGATTGATTCCTCAGAACGATAATTTAATTGAAAACAGACTTCATTTGTTATAGGTAATTAAAAATTTTATTTTATATAAAAAAATAAAATACATAATATTCAACTTACCATATACACAAATTATATTATTACACTATAATTATAGACATTGTTTTTTCATTCAATTGAGCCGAAATGTTATAGTTTCTAAAATTTGGGTTCAAGCCCAATTCATTTTTGAACTTGACTTAAAACCGATTCTATGATCTCTTTGCTATTAGGTGATTTAATAAAATTATAAATTGCATACTATATTTTTAAAGATGTTAATATAAAAATCATACATTATTTGTCATGTTATTGTTAAAAATCGAACATTTATTATATTTTAATTAATATATAAACCTGATAATAAAAATATAATGAGTTTCAAAATTAAAACTCCATAAGTCAGTTAGCCCCATTTTTTACTTTTGGAACTTAATAATGGAAGTCCAAGGTTTAAACTTTTTAAGGACTAATGCTAAATATCCTTTCAGTAGTCATTGGTAAGCAGCAACTATGCTGAAATTAGATTATTCATCGACAAATTTTTTAACATTAACAGAGTGGAGTCTGATTAAAGCTCACTTAATTCATGAATTAAGAACAGTTGACTCTGCCATTTATGTGATTAAATAAGCGACTTAACATAATTGTAAATTAATTACTGCTTAAATGTTCGCACATCTCAAGATTTTTAAATGCTCCCTCCATGGCGGACATGTGCACCTATAATCAATGTTCATATTATCTTAAAGATTTTTCTTTTGGGATACATATAAACATTTCATTGCTGGCTAAGCGGCAAATAAATTAATAATTTTAGAAAATATCAAATTTTATATATATAATCGGTAAGTAATACTAATCTCATGATGAAACTTGGAAAATTGTCATCGAATAAAATAGTACTAACTGATTCAAAATTGATTATAATTACTAGTGATATTTGATTTATCTATATATATATATTTGGTATGGGTATCATATAAGGATATATTCTTTAAATTTTATTTTTGTAAATTTCTTATGAATTTTATAAAAAGAATGGCATAAGATTGAAAATGTGTGGACAAGGACACATTTTTCTTTTATTTCTTCCATTTTTTTATATCTTCTGTTTCCGAACTTTACAATAATTTTACAGAAAAAATTATAGGATCTAGGTTTAAGAGATATAAGCATAATGTCCATATAAACATGCCAATTCTAAAATCTCAAATAATTACAGACAGCACATCAGAGAAATAGAGCATAATACCTAGAATTCAAAGTAATAGTTCATATTTATCTTTAACCATAGTTTAAGTACTGCCACACAAAAAAAATTATATATATATATTGAATAATTGACGTCACGTCTCTTTAATTGAAAAGTTATATTTTAATAATTCGGAAAAAATATAAAAGTCGTCGTTTATTTTGAATTTGAATAAATTACGTATTGGCAACAAATATTCGATTGGCATTAATTCTGATTTCTATGAAAAACGAGGTGGCACACGTATGCAGCTACGAGCTGTCGGCAAAGCGAAACAGAAAATGATAGGGGCGCAGACGATAACGGTTCACCACCACGTCATCATCGGTGGCCACGAACACCGCCTTTCTTCCTGCAGCGTTTCCCGCTCGCAAATAGGCTGTCATGTGATTCTGCTCCGCACGTTCTCAAGGTAATTGACTTTTTCAACCTCTGCTCTAACACGTGACATGAGGGTATAGGTTAGTCACATGGTTCTTCCTAGGTCCCGCTTACCTGTCATACTCAGATGCTGGCTCCTTAGCTAATTTTGGAATTGGAAGTTACCAAATTAAAAAAAATAAACTTTCAGATGGGCACTTACGAGTAAATTGTTACTTTAGTCCTTATTATTATTTTATTTTTAAGTTAGTCCTCATTCATTATTTCATTTTAGTTTGGTTCTCATTCATTATTTCATTTTCACCTTGATCCCTCACTAAATTTAGTCTTAACAGGATCCCTCATTGTGTGAGAAACTAAATTAAAAATCAACTCATGAGTAAAAGACCAAAATGTCATATTACTCCTAAATAAAGTATAAATATGGTTGTGCAATTTCAACAAGTTATTAAGTTTTAAATTTTGACTTTTATTTTTTTCCATATTTTTCTAATATATTACTGTCAAGTATAATTATTATAAATTTCTTTTTTTAATAATTTGACTTTAGGAATTTGGCCAAAAAAATATAATTCAAACACATTTGAGAATAATCATATATCTCTTAGTCATCTTAAATGTGACAATAATTCGTTATAGTTTCATACTTCTAATAATATGTCATACTGGCAACACTATTTGAAAAAAGAAATGAAATCAATATTTCAGAAGAAAAAGAAGAGAAAACTAAATCATATTTTATGTGTTAAGATTCTGTTTTAGTATAATAATAGTATTTCTTTTTCTATATCCCTCTCATATCTTGCTGTTACTTTGATCATTAGGTTGTACATTGACTTCTAACCAATATATATAATTGATGCCTGTCAACCAAAAATATTTTTTTTAGAATAACCAAAATTTTACCAACAAAATGACATTAATTATTGCACTTCAACAATGTCCCTAATATATGGAAAAACGTGGCAGGAGGTCATCATTAAAAAATATTATTTTAATCTTTTGTTCATTTTAATTATTATTTTAATTTTTGGCTCATTTTATTTTTCAAAATTATCTTTTACATATTGAAAATTTTCACTTTAGTTTTTACATTTAAGTTAACTTGGTTCAATTCAAGGAACAACTTATAGTAATGATTTCAAAAGTAAGGATAAAAAATGACAAATTCTAATAAAAATGAGATAGATATAAAAATTAGCGATAAATGATAACACAAATTCAATGATAAGTTTGGGACCCAAATGATATATTCTTCGATCATTATATAATTCTAGAATATGATCATAATTTCATCTCATATCATGTTCTTCTCTGAAGACCTAAAATTTATAGAGGGAAATGAGGCATCTTTATTCAAATATTAGTATCCTTATTTTATAATTTATTAAAACTTAAAATATTGATTTTCTATTATTAGCTTATAATTGATATAAGAAGGCAAGGAAACACTTATGCTTGGTAATCAAAATTATGTTTCTTGAAGAGATTTATGATGCATGCTGATCACCACAGACAAAAATGGATCCACAAAATTTAACTCCCAAAACAACATGAAAAGTATATGAAAATTGATTTCAAAAAAGATTTGGGGTATGCAAACATTGAAATTTAAAAATATCTGAATATGATGAGAAAATATGAGCTGATAATACCATATTTATATAATAGGTGAGGTAACGTGTTAGTCCAATTATATTATATTTGAGAATAATGTTAGCCTAATTAAATTATGTAACTTTTACTTTCTGTCATAGTTTGATTAAACTATAAATTACATTATCTACCTGTTATAAGTGTATTATTTCTTACTAATATTGTGTTGTCTGATGATTGTTCCAAAATAGCGAGATAAGCATTTGAATTTCCTAAATTTCTACTTTATTTTTTTGTATAATTATAGAGAGATGGACATAAGGTACGGGATTATCTCTTTCTCCACACTCTATGTTTGTCATTATCTAATTTTACGAAAAAAGAAAAAAGAGCAGAAATTTAGAGAATTTGGAATATAAAAGGAAATAAAATATATAGTAACTCTCTCTCTCATCATTTAGGGATTTAATATTATGATTTGCCTTGTAACTGTAATATTTTCTCAACAGACTTTATATACTTTACCTAAAGTGAGACCATACGAATCACATTTGAAAAGTAAAATTTATATGAGCATGACACCATGGACAAATCATATAATTAGCTATAATCAAGGAAATGGATCACATGAACTTGGGAATTTCACCTTGGGCAAACATGTTACAATTATCTATGCCGCAAAATCATTGTGCAAATCATATCAAATATTCTATTCCTTTCCCACTCTCTCTCTTTCTATATATATATATATATATATATAAAAGAAAAAATAATAATAAAATATACTCCTTTGCTTAGAGAGACATTTAAATTACATCATCCTCTCATTTATATTTAAATTATAGTTTACTTCTCTGAAATCAAAATGCGCTATCAACAAAAAATATATATTAATTGAACTTAACACGGTACTCTTGTATCTATTATTTATATTATATAACATGTATTAAATATATATTTGAACAATATAAAAAAGTCAATTTTTTTCAACTTTGATCTAAGTTAAATTTATAATTTTCAACAAAGAATAAATTGTATTAAAATAAAAATTTCAGATATATAATGTTTAAATACCATATTATAATAAAATAAATTAATATTATTTCAAAAAAAATATGATCATATTTTAATTTTAAAGGAGCCTGTGTATAATTTTATAATTTTAAAAAAACACCGTACAATTTAAATATTTCTAAGAGAAATGTAATGTTTACTCTAAAAAAACCCACCTGAGGTTTGCCTATATAAATCGAGGATTTCAAGTCATTGGCACTCATTCATTGAAGAAAAAGAACAGAGCCGTCGCATGCTAGAGAACATGGAAGCCCACACATTTGCACGTCTAGCTTCATACCAATTTCTCTCATCTCTTATCGTCTTCACTGTTCTTTCTCTCTCTAACCCTAAGGTTGCTTCAGCCTGCACTTCCACCATTCCTTCCCCTTCTCCCTCCTATTCCAACCAAACCAGTTATTACCGCAACAACACCATCCCATACTATTCCGAGAACACCGCAAAACCTTCAAACCAGACCAGCTATTACAGCAACAACAGTACCATTCCTTACTATTCCCAGAACACCACACGTCTTTCAAACCAAACCAGCTATTACAGCAACAACAGTACCATTCCTTACTATTCCCAGAACACCACACGTCCTTCAAACCAAACCAGCAGCACTAACAAGAACTCCACCAACACTGTTTCTTCCTCCCGAACCTACAAAAACTTCATCATTACTTCCTGCAATTCTTCCACATACCCTTCAATATGCTATCAGTATTTATCCCCTTACGCTTCCATGATTGAAGCAGATCCTCTTCAGCTTTGTAACGTCTCTCTCTCGCTCGTGCTCAAGGCAGCTCGCAAAACGTCTTCATTAGTATCAGAGCTTTTGAGCTGCAACAATATAACACAGACAGCAGCAACAGTTCTGAAAGATTGCCTTGACAACGTGAAAGACTCCATTGACGAGATCAAGCAGTCTCTGGATGAGATGACCTATTTGGATGGTATTGATAAAGAGTTTCACATGAGCACCATCCAGACGTATGTAAGCGCCGCCATCACGGATGACGTGACTTGTTCCGATGAGTTCGACGAGCAGAATGTGGACGTCGGTGTGAGGGACAAGGTCAGAAACAGTATATTGAATGTGCAGAGGATGACCAGCAATGCTTTGTTTTTCATCAACAATCTCACATACTAATAAAGCCATCAATGCCAAAGAATGCTTAGGTTACAATATTGTACAGTTGACTGTACAAAGAGCCAATAAAAACTCAGAATAATTGTTTTGTTGTCAACTAAAACACCCACTTTGATAAGTTTTTATTGGCCCCTTATGGTTCCTAAGTATTTCTTACGAATGCGATTATATAACTCTGGAGGCTTCTCTCTGTGATCTATCTTTTGCCGTCATTTGTTTGCTGAGGGTTTTTTCTCAATAGTAAATATCAATTTGTGTTGTGTAATATGTTCAGTGTGAGATCTATACTTAAAACGGTTTATGATTTTGAAGTTATTATACTCTTTGTCTGGTTTAGCGTGTGTATTCCTAGCTAGCTAGCTAGCTAGTAGGTCATTTTCGTATGGATCATTTAGCAAGTTGCTGGTCCAGCTAGCACTAAGGCATAGAACCGAACGAACATGTCTATGAAAGGTCAGGAGCTTAGAATCCGTTTTTTGTTATTCCATTTCACTTCTAAACAAATTTTTAAACATAATTGTACAACAACTTAACCACTTCATTTCATTCCATATCATTCCATCCCTATCCAACCATCCATAGCATCCATAGCATAGCATAGCATAGAGTTATAATCAAATGTTTGTTAACCTCTATAATATTATGATTGTCGACTAATCAGACAACTGTATCTGTGAGAATGGGATTCAAGATAAGAGAACCAAGAAAATGACAATGAAGGATATAAAAAATTAACGAGGAACAATTTGGGTATTAATCAAATCTTTATTTTAAATTGTCATATGTGGTTGTAATATTATTGTTGTTGTGTAGCTATACACCAACACCAATGTTGTTAGGCTTGTAAATTTAAGTAAATTCGTAAAAAAAAAAAAAAATTTGTAATGTAGATTTATAATATAAATTTATAAAAATTTATCGTTATTAATAAATAGTTGATAAAATATGTAACAATCACTCCAAGATAGGCGATTTTTTCTGGGGGAAAGTTTTTGGCCGATTTTTAAAACAGCCAGCAAATGATAAATTACTGGCGCTCATCACACAGGAAACTCAGCCGCCACAAATTGATTAATTTTCGGCGGTGTTTATTTCAATTCCGAGCAGGTGCTTGGCTGCCAGTAATAGCACATTATAATTTCTCCTTTTCTTATCCATCTTCGTTTGTTTTCGGCGGTCAATGTTCATTCTTTGGCACTGCTCTAGTCTCGTAATGGAGGCGTCGAAACCCCGTCTTTTCTTATAAATTTTCGCTCACATATTTGGCTTCCTCCTTGTTAACAACCATGGAAACAAATTTTGTTTTGTTGGTGAACAACTATAAAAAAAAAAAAGAATATTTTTTGTAATTATAGTTTAATTCTTTAAAAGTTACATTAAAGTTTTTTAAAACATCATTTCTTACAACTTAAGAATGAGTAATCTTATATAGAGAGGGGGTTATGAGATTAATATTCTTCTATTAATAAAAAATATAAAAATATTGTATTATTTTTACTATATATAAAGAAAATGTAATTTTTATTTTCTTACAGTAAAACTCTTTTTTTTTTTTATCTGTGATTTTTATCTTATTTAGTTCTTTTATGTAAAATTTTATGTATCATTTTAAATTATTTGTTACAGTTTTGTTTCTTTCGTGTGTTTATTTTCTCTACACTTATCAGCTTGCCGAAGACAGCAAGCACTGCACCCAACCTGGTACTAAAGGTATTTCTCCCTCATGGTTATTCTGATATGAAACCGAAATTGTGGTGCTGGAGTAAAAGAAAGCTCAATCAGATTTTATTCTTATGATGATTCTGTCAGGAAACCGAAAAGGAAATAAGAAGGAAAGTAATTTTGTTCCAAATTCTGTACTGTTATGATATTACAACCTAAAACTAGCTATTTGTACCAGTTTTATGCATTTTAATTCTTGCCTTCGGTGGATTTGGTGTTTATTGTATGGTCCTTTCCTTCGTTTCCTAGTCAATAGGATTTGTAGAATTGGAGGTCAAAGCTTCCGTGTTGCTTCTCTTTTGCAGAATTGCAGAATTTGTTTCCAGCATATAGTGTTTCTGTGTTGCTTCTTTTACTTCAATCATTTGTTCAATCAGAAATCTCCTGTACGCTTTAGGAGATTTTGTCAAGTATCCTTTTAATTCAAAAATCATAAATGAATATTTCTAAACAATGTGAATAAGAAATTACTATTCTGATGTTTTTGTGTGTTGTGGGCAATTCTTGGCCGTTTGTGGTGTTGTGAGAAGAAAATAGGCATGCTTTGAGTGATTTAAATGAGATAGAGGAATATAGGAGATGAAAATAACTACAGAAAACAGAAACAGAACAGACAAAGGAAGAACGATAATATGCAGAAAATGAATCTTTTCATCTCAACAGTCATGTTTTGCACCCTTTTCAGTTTTCTTTCTGTTAAATTGTTTACATTAACATCTTGTATTTTATTAGGATTAGGATTTCTTATTTTGGTTGCATATAGATAGCAGAGTATGCCTCAACATGTATAGTGGACTGGTAACCTAAAACATGTGTGTGTCATTTCCTATGATTATTTGGTATTTGGAATGATTCTATTTAGTCGAAGAGACAGACATAAGCTTATATTATTTGCTTATTTGAAGTTAAATATTGCCAGATCTGAAGTTGGTTGCATCTATCAACTTCCTTTGTTTTTTTGACATTTGAGATGTCCTGTATGATAAGTTAAAGCATGACTAAACAACTAAAATTTTTAATTTAGTAATAAAGGCTTGTTCCGGCATCATCTTACTTCACAAAGAGTGGATAACACCAAGGGTCCATTTCAACTCAAACATCCTTCTTTAGCTAGGGAATAAGAATAAATACTAATTAAAGTGTATACCACAGCTCAGAAAAGGATGAAATGAAATCAAATTATGAGCCATATATATGCCTGTTTCCTGAATTTTGAAGTTTGATTTAGATGAAATCATATAATAATAATAATAATGACTAGCGCTCACTAGGAATAGAATGCATGACAGCCATTCTCATCTCCATGACCTTATAGTGGGAATTGGAATGCAAGTATCTTACAAAAGTAGGACTCTTGGCAGGCCTATATTCTGACAGTAATCTACCAGACTTGTACCTCACCCCACTGGCAGTAACCAATTATTCAAATAAGTAAGTTTATTCAATTCAGTACAATTTGCTTTTTAGTAATTCTTTGAGTTTATTATTAAGTGTAGCCCTTCTCTTCCATTTCAGGAATTTAATCATCATAGGAAGCACAAGGTCCATTAATACTCACAGTCGGTAGTCCTCTTCCATTTTCCTCTACTTTTTTTTTTTTTAGTTTATTTTTTGTCATCTATTATTTTAGAATGAATTTGATGAATATCTCTATAAGCAGTTATTCGACTTCTTTTGGAAATTGTTAATTGATTTGGTATACTCTTTCCTAGCAGTTCTTTCTAACAAAATTAAAAATAAAAAATAAAAAACGGTAGGGCAGGGTGATTAATTTTCTGTTCAGACTTGAATCATAATGTAGAAATAGCTTATATTCACCGAATAGTGCCTTGCTGATTATGAAATCTTACTTATAATAATATATTATTTGTGGGCTGCTTGGTTTTGGTGCGTAAAGCATTATATGATGGCTGTTCTTAATTGATTATGCTATATTGATCTCAAATTTCTCAAACTCTAGCATGTCTCGCAATTGAGAATTTAGAACAGTTGCTAAGTATGGGTGTTTTGGAGTTTATTATATCCGCTTCACATACACTGCTGTTTTATTATTCATTGAATTTGATTCTCATTGAGAAGGATGTGATTAAAAGATTTATAGCAGGATAGGTATGCCTGTAATTTAAGGCGCTGGCCCCAGACTAATCAACCTCATGTTGTTGCAGTGGATGGTGAAATGACGACTGAAATGCGTGAGATGAAAGAGACTGCTTCCATGAAGAAGGATATGAGAGGGATTGCGAATTATGAAATAAATAGATTATACTTTTTAAATTAACCGCAATAAAACATTATATTATTTTCCTGCGGTCAACATAAAACCGCCAGAAATTGAATTTTGACGCTTGTACAGCTGGCAATTTTCTTTCCTCGTGCGTGTGTATTAAAGCTTAACATTGAAGCAGAGCCCCATTTTCACCGTTTCGTGAACTTCACCTTGCCATCTAACCATTTATATTTGCCTTTCAAAGGACGAGGACCAAAGCTCCTCACCTAGAAGAGAATTGAAGATCCCAGAAGAAGGAAGTTTGTTGTTGCCAGTGGAAGAGCTAGCATCATGCTGGAACGTGAAGTCCAGGCCCGAGGTTTTCGACACTAAAAGGCTTCAGACGGTGACCTGTATTGCCATAACAGAACCAGGGTAGAAGGTGACGCCCTTAATGGCAGAACAGGGGGAGTTAAGATGGAAGGTGGAGACCCGAAATGAAGCCCTTCATCTGCAGCAATGGGGCTCGAGTTTTTCGGGAGAATGGCAGAAAATGGAAGGGTCCAAATGGCAAAGAGGATGAGCAGATGGAGCAATGGATATAAGCTCTTTGAGTTCCTTGATGGCGGCTAACAGAACAGAGAAGATGGGAGAGGGTAGTGCCGCCAAACAGAGGGGGAGAGAGAGACCGAAGAGTCTTAGATCTTAAATGCACAAAATTTAAATGTAGAAAATTTAAATTAAAAAAAAAAGTATAGTAAGTACAGAGATGAGGGGCTCGCGATGTCATATCGAAGAGATAGGGGTAAATTTATAATTTTACAAGGAGTAAGCCAATCAGCCAATCTCAATGTCATAAATTTCTTATTATATATACACCAAAATAAGATATTAAGTTACGTTATTTTATATTTTATCCATTTAACGAGTTATATTAAAAAATGTGTAATTTAATGGTATGTATTCAAAATTTAATTATTAAAATCGAAAATTTCGTAAAGAACAAAAGTTGTAAAGTGTATCAATACAAAATCACAGATTGCTCTACTTTCCAAAAAAAGACCTTAGACGATTCATTTTGTATATTTCTTCTGTCTTCAATACCTCATAACATTTTCATTCTACACCTCCGACATTAATCCCCAGGATTAACCATATATCAACAAGAGAAAAAGAAAAGAAAATTCATCAATTCAACAAAAATTCCCCTCTGCATAGGTTAACAGAATCAGGGAAAATGAAAAAGCCATGGGAGAATCTCTACTTACTTAGGTATGGTCAAAGTGAGGGAAAATTGTTGTTGCGACAAAATTGTTGGAGATGAAAGTGAAAGAAGGTGATGCTGCTATTGCTGAGTAAAGAAAAGATAAAGGTTGTCAAACTCATAAATTTAAGCAAATTCTTAAGGAAGAGGTTGTTCAAGTAGTTGCCATTTTGTTGAACAGTTTTTGTTTGACAGCTGAAGATAGTTGTTAGTTGGCTATGTAATTATTTCTCAATTTGGTTGTTAAATTAGTTGAAATTTTAGTTGAGTTGTAACTACCCTCTTGTATAAATACTTGAGATTGATTCATAAATGTATAAGACAAAAAAAGGTTAATAAAAATCAAGAGTCTGAAGATTTTTTCAATCATTTTCTCTATTCTTCAATTGGATATAGAAGTTTTTTTAAACTTTTCTTCTTTTTTAACTCAATCCTCAAGAGATAACTAGTTTAACTTTGTCCTCAGGATCTTCCACCTTCATTCCAACAGTGGTATTAGAGCCATAGTTGATCTTATAGGACTAACTTTCAACCCACGAAAGACATGGCCACCAACAGCCTATTTGTTGGAAGATTAGACGTTATATTTTTGAGATCTTGAAAATCTACTGCAATATTTTAGATACTTTGTTGATTAGTTTATTTTTATTCTTTTATTATTTTTCTGTTAAGTGTAGATCATGTAGGATCTAAATAAAATCCCTACTTATTAGGGATATTTTGTTTAGATTAGAATTTAAGTTTAAACTTGTATTAGCTACGTATTTGTACCCTATATTCTCTAGGGTTATGACAGATTAAATAAAATAAATCCACATGGTATCAAAGCCTCCAATCCAGGCCTCATGATATCATTCAACACTATCCTTGCCGCCTCCAGTAACCTGCCTTCTAATGTTACTGATAATTTTGCCTTTACAGCCAAAACTTCACAGTATAGAGAAAACAAACACAAAAAATCACACAGACCTTGGTGTGATAATTGGAATAAGGCTGGCCATCCTAGATAAAGATGTTAGGTATTACATGGCAAACCACCAAACAATAAACAACGAAGGCTATATGGAGGAAGAATTTCTGATTCTGAAGTATTCAATAAAGATTAACTAGAAGCCCTCCACAAGTTGATTGGAACTCACCTCAATACCTCTCCCAATTTAGACATTGCCACTGGCCTAATTGCCTATACAGGTAATTCATCCTTTACCCTTAGTTCCAAAACTGAAGGAACTAACACTTGGGTTGTTGACTCTAGGGCCACTAACCACATGACAGGTAATTCCTCTTCCCTTACTAATTTCAAACTTTATAAGCCCAACTTTGTTGTAACCCTTGCCGACGACACCCCTTCTAAGATGATCGGATTTGGGACAGTCTATTTATCTAACCATCTTGTTCTCTATCAAGTCATTCTAGTCCCTAACCTCACATGAAACCTTTTATTAGTCAATAAACTTACAAAAGACCTTAACTGTGTTACTAAGTTCTTTCTTGGTGGTTGTTATTTTCAAGACCTAGCATCAGGGATGACAATTGGCAGTGTTAAGGAAAGGGGTAGTCTTTACTTGCTTAACTAAGAACAAAAAATGCTTTGCGCACTCTCTAGTTGTAACTCTATCTCTGAGACTACCTTATGACATTATAAATTAGGGCACCCCAATCCCGATTACATGAAGAAAATGTATCCCTCTCTAGTCAATAAAAATTTCACTTTGTTTTAGTGTGATATTTGCCAATTATCCAAACACACATGCACTTCCTATTCTGCACACCCACATATTCCCTCTTACCCTTTCTCCTTAATCCATAGCGATGTCTAAGGTCCATCTCGGACACAAACATTAACCCATGACAAATGGTTTATAACCTTCATTGATGACCATACTAGACTCACTTGGACCTATTTAATGAAAGAAAAATATGAAGTCCTATATATTTTCAAAATTTTCCACTCTCTCATTAGAAATCAGTTTCAAACCTTCATTAAGATCCTCAAAATCGATAATGGAACTAAATATTTTAATACTATTCTTAAAGACTTCCTTCACAAAAATGAGATTCTTTACCAAAGTTATTGTGTTCACTCTCCACAACAAAATGAAGTTTTTGAATGCAAGAACCGACACCTCCTAGAAGTAACAATAGCTCTCCTACTTGCCTCCAAAGCACCAAAAACCTATTAGGGAAAAGCCTTATTGACAACTACCTACCTAATTAATCGATTGCCCTAAAAACCCCTAAAGCACTCGGCCTCACTAGAGAAAATGCTTGAAAAAAACCCTGAAATTGCTATTCTTACCCGTAGCCTCTCTCCCAAAATTTTTGGATGCACTTGCTTTGTTCACATATATAACAGTGGCAAACTTGATTCCCAATCCCTCAAGTGTGTATTTGTGGGCTATTCATCCTCTAAAAAGGGGTATAAATGTTTTTCACTTATTACTAGAAAATCCTACATTTCTATGGATGTTACCTTTTTTAAAACAACGCCCTATTTTGCAGATAAATCAATTTAGGGAGAGTTCTAATGAATGGACTTATTGCAACACACAAAAAATAGTACAGCAAACAATACCTTTCACTTTTGTTGCTCCTAATGACATGGCTTCCAGCCTTTAATGTCAATCTAAAACAAAACGCCCATAACCTCACCCATGCCTAAAACTGAATATGAAATTGAAAAAATAGATGACAACACTCCTGAGCACTACTAAGAGTCCAATATGAATTATGGGCTCCTGAAAATGACGCAGTCAAATTGGATTAGAAAATTACACTAAGGAAAGGGGTAAGAACTTGTACTAAACATTCTATTGGGAACTTTATTTCCTATGATAAACTTTCTCTTGAATATTCCATGTTCATTACTAACCTATGCCGTGAAAAGATACCCCAAAATATACAGGAAGCCTTGAATAACATAAAATGGAGAACAACTATACAAGAGGAAACTACTGCCCTAGAGAGGAATGGAACTTGGGCAATAACTTACTCACTTATAGGCAAAAAGGCAGTGGGGTGCAAATGGATTTTCGCCATAAAATATAATCCATATGGAAGCATAAATTGGCATAAGGCTAGGCTGGTAGCCAAGGGCTTTACATAGACTCTTGGAATTGACTATCAAGAGACATTTGCTCCTGTTGCTAAACTTAACACCATTAAAATGCTTCTCTCTATAGCTGCTGATCAAGACTGGAAATTTCACCAATTTGATGTAAAGATTGCCTGCTTGAATTACAACTTAGAAGAAGAAGTATATATGGAAATTCCTCCAAGTATTGATGTGGAGAAAAATAAGGTATGAAAACTCTATAAGTCTTTGTATGGACTTAAACAGTCTCTTAGAGCTTGGTTTGATAAGTTTTCAAATGTAATTAGAGGTTATAGGTACATCCAAGGACAAGCTGATCAGACCCTATTCATGAAATACTCACTTGATGGAAAACTCTTTATACTAATGGTTTATATTGATGATATTATAGTTACAAGGGACTTTGAGGAGGAAATTACGAACTTGAAGAGTGCCATGGCCAAGGAATTTGAAATCAAAATTCTTGGTGAGCTAAAATACTTCATACGGATGGAAATTGCTCATTCTAAGAAAGGAATTATGGTTTCACAAAAGGAAATATACCCTAGGCTTATTAGAAGAATTAGGGATGTTAGGGTGCAAACCAGCTGAAACACCTATGGAGACAAACTTCAAATTAAGATTCAAGGAAGATAACCCAATGGGAGAGACTGGGAGACATCAACGGCTGGTTAGGAAACTCATATATCTCTCACATACTAGACCAGACATATCTTTTCTTGTTAGTATGGTAAGCCAATACATGCATAATCTCACTAATGAACACATGAATCTTGTGTACTAGATACTTAGGTACCTAAAGAGAACCCCAGGAAAGGGATTTCATTCATGAAAGGAAGTGACAGAAGTGTAAAGGTCTACTCAAGTGCTGATAGGGCAGGATCCACTATAGACAGAAGAACAACCACTGGATACTGTACTTATTTTTTAAGCAACTTGGTGACTTGGAGAAGTAGCAAGCAACCAATGGTGGCTAGGAATAATGCATAGGCTAAATACCGAGCACTCTCACTTGGTATCAGTGAAGGTTTATGGCTGAAATGTTTAGTTGAAGAGATCAAGGTACCTTTTTACTATCCTATACATCTCTTTTATGATAATATAGCCACAATCAGCATAGTTAAAAATCTAATACATCATCATAAGGAACTGAACAAAAATTTTATCAAAGAAAAGTTAGACTCTAAGGTGTTTAAATTTTTTTACATTCCATCATAACACCAGATTATAGACATTCTAACAAAGGTCCTGCCTTGGGAGAAGTTTGAAGATTTAAACAACAAGCTAGGAATGATGGATATTTATTCACCGGCTTGAGTAGGAGTGTTGGAAGATTTGACACTGTATTTCTGAGAACTTGAAGATATGCTGCAATATCTTAAATACTTTGTAATTAGTTTATTTGTATTCATCTATTATTTTTCTATTAAGTGTAGACCATATAGGAACTAAATAAAATCCCTACTTATTAGGGATATTTTGTTTAGATTAAAATTTTAGTTTAAACTTATATCAACTATATATTTTGTACCCTTAGTTCTCTAGGGTTATGGCAGATTAAATAAAATAAATCCACATTATCTTTAAACCCACCTATGATATTTACTGGTGAAAATTATCATATTTAGTCAATGAAGATGCAAGCTTTCTTGGAAGCCTATGACCTCTAGGACACTGTGACTGAAGATAGACTACTAACTCCTTTATCAACTAATCTTACCTTGGCATATATCAAACACCACAGTGAAGAAAAGGCAAAGAAATCCAAGGCCAAGTCACTTATTCAGAATTTTGTTGCAGACAATGTGTTCTATAAGATCATGGTGTGCAGTATAGCAAAGGAAGCTTAGAATAAGTGGAAATAAGAATACCAAGGTAGTGATAGAACACGCCAAATGCTGATCTTGAATCTGAAAAAGAGTTTAAGTCTTTGCAAATACAGAAGGATGAAATAATCAATAAATATACTGATCAGATCTCCTTGATTGTTAATAACATTATAATTCTTGGTGAATAATTTACAAACAAAAGAATTGTGGAAAAGTTCTTGTAACTCTTCCAAAGAGATTTAAATCCAAGATTTCCTTTCTTGAAGAGTCCAAAGACCTAAGATGGATCTCATTAGTTGAACAGTTGAGTGCTCTTCAAGCACAAGAGCAAAGAAGGAATATGAGATAGGACAGGGTCACTGAATGAGTCTTGTCTATACAAAAGTTGTATACTAGTAAAGGAAAGCAGCAACCCCAGAAGAAGAATAAGGACAAGTATAACGGTGGAAGCAGTAACAATTCAAAGCAAAAGGCATTTCCCCCTTACAAACGTTGCAAGAAAATAACATATATGGAAAAGTACTATTGGTGGAGACCTAATGCTATGTGTGGTAACTGCAGATAGATAAGTAACATATCCAAGGTCTGTAAGTCTAAAAACAAAACCTCTAAACCTTTATAAGCATTACTAGCAGACACTATTGATGCACAAGAGGAGCAACTTTTTATAGTATCTTGCTTTTCAATTAAAGACACTTATAATGCTTGGCTCACTAACAGTGTTTACATACATCACTTGTGCAATGATGCTGCGATGTTCAAGATCCTAAATGACAATTACAAATCCAAAGTAAAGGTGGAAAATGAAGAATATATAGAAGTCAAATGAAAGGGTTTAGTGGCTATTTCAACAAACTCAGGTATCAAAATTAACCCTGATGTTTTATACACACCTAACATTAGCCAAAATCTATTAAGTGTTGGGAAGATACTTGAAAAGAACTACTCCCTACACTTTAAAGATCGCAAGTGTACTATTTTTTATCCCTTTGAAGTATAAATATTCTATGTCAAGTTGAACAACAGGACCTATGTTATGAACTGGAAGAAAATATTTGAATAAGCTTATATCAGTTTTTCACAATCAATTACAAATCTGTGGCATAAAAAGCTTGGTCACTTCAATATGAGAAGTATTACAAAGATGAACAAAAAAAAGTTGGTGAAAAATATGTTTGAAACCATGTGTGATGCATATGATGAACTTTGTAAGACCTGTCAATAAGGAAAGCAAACAAAATTGCCATTTCTAGCAAAACAAGTATGGATGTAAGTCAGAAACTTCAACTCATCCATACTAATATGTGTGGTCTAATGAAAACAAAATCTTTAAGTGGTAACAAGTACTTTATCCTCTTTATTGATAATTGCACTAGGATATGTTGGGCTTATTACCTTAAACTCAAAATTGAAGTCTTTAATGTTTTCAAATAATTTAAAGCTCTTGTTGAGAATCAATGCAATCTCAAAACTAAGGCTTTAAGGTCTAACAATGGTGGAGAACATATCTTTGGTTAGTTTGTCGAATTCTATCAAAGTTTAGGTATTGAATGCCAAATGACCTTACCATACACACCGTAGCATAATGGTGTAAGTGAGAGAAAGAACAAGACTGTTATAAAGATGGCTAGATGTCTGCTGATTAAAAAGAAATTGCCAAATCAATTCTAAGCAAAGGTAGTGAATACCTCTATCTATTTACTGAATAGGCTACCCACAAAAGCCTTACATGACAGACTCCGTATGAAGCTTGGTATGGTTACAAATCAACAGTGCACCATCTCAGAATCTTTAGGTGTATCTATTATTATCAAGTATAGGAACCTAAAAGAAGTAAGCTAGATAACAAGGCTCAGAAGGGCATTTTCATGGGTTATGGTTCATCTTCCAAAGGTTACAAGATTTTTTGTTTAAAGATAAAAAAAGAATTCTAAGCAGAGTAGTGAAACTTGATGATAAAGTTATTTGAGATTAGAAGAATCAGAAGAATACTCATTCTAATTTCCATCCTAAGGAGCATTCTGAATCTATAGCAGATGATCTGGTGGATAAATCACTAGTGAAAGGGACCAGAACCTTGAAAGACATTTATCAAAAGTGTAGCTTGGTCATTACTAAACCTATAAGCTATGCTAAAGCATAGGACTCTCAAGCATGAAGGAGAGCTATCCAAGTTAAACAATATATGATCAATAAGAATGGAACTTGGCAACTTGTTGATAGACCTATAAATCATAAAGTGATAGGTGTAAAATGGCTTTTCAAGACAAAACTCAATCTTAATGGTTTAATTTGCAAACACAAAGCTAGATTGGCGATGAAGGGTTATGCACACTAGTATGGTGAGGACTATCTGGAAACATTTGCTCTCGTCACAAGATATGACACAATCAAGCTTTTCTTTATATTTGGAACTCACAATTCCTAGTAAATTCATCTTCTTGACGTTAAATCAGTATTCCTAAATGGTTTGCTGACAGAAAAAATCTATGTAGAGTAGTATAAGAATTTCTTGTTTCCCAATAAAGAGGATCAAGTTATCTCTTGAAGAAGGCCTTGTATGTCCTAAACCAAGCTTCGAGAACTTGGTATAAAAGAATGGATAGTCACCTTATTCTAGAATTCAGAGTGAAGTCACTTTGTATGTAAAATCCACTAATGGTGAATCCTTAGTTATTTCAATTTATGTTGATGTCATGCTTGTGATAGGAAGTTGAATTTGAAATGACTGATCTTGGAGTTATAAAATATGTCCTTAGTATGGAAGTGATGCAGTCAATTGATGGCATCTTTATATGTTAATAGAAATACACTTTAAACATTCTAGACAAATTTAAAATGCAAGATTACAAACTAGTGGGCACTCCAATTCCTACTTTTTTGAAGCTTGGCAAGGAAGAAGATTCTAAAAAAGTACATGACAATATGTACAAAAGCTTAATTATGAGTTTTCTCTACCACACTGCAAGCAAACCTGACGTCCTATTTGTTGTAAGTTTTGCTTTTTAGGTTTATGCATTCACCTAGAGAAATACACTTCATAGCTACTAAAAGAGTGTTAAAGTATATCAAAGGAACAAACACACTCAGGAATTTTCTTTCCTAGATTCACATAAAAGACTTTGAAGCTAGTGGATTATTCTGACAATGATTAGGCTAGTTGTATTGATGATTCCAAAAGCAATTTTGGACATTTATTTTAACTAGGAAAAGCTTTTTTTAATTGGATCTCAAGAAAATAAGAACTACTGTTCAATCAATAACAGAAGCAGAGTATATTGTTGTTACCTCTACTATGAGCTAAGCTATCTAGCTGAAGAAGATGCTCAAAGATTTAAGGTATTAATAAACAAAAGCTACCAGAATCATGTGAGACAGCGTTTCAACAATTTGAATATAAAAAAAATCTAGTATTTCATGGTCGAACTAAGTAAATTAAGATTAAGTTTCATTTCATTATAGAAGTAGAACAATCTAATGAAGTGTTACTAGTTTATCACTCATCTGAAGACCAACTGGCTAACATTTTTACTAAGCCATTACCCAAAAAAAGATTTGAACATTTAAGACAAAAAATTAGTGTCTGTCACCAAAATGGCAAAGAGAAGTGTTAGAGTAGTTGCCATTTTATTGAACAATTTTTGTTTGGCAGTTGAAGTTACTTGTTAGTTAATTTTCTATTAGTTGGTTATGTTGTTATTTTCAATTTAGTTGTTAAACCAGTTAAAATTTTAGTTAAGTTGTAACTATCCTTTATAAAAATACTTGAGGTTGATTCATGAATGTGTAGGAAAATAAAAAGGTCAATAGAGATCAAGAGTCTGAAAATTTTTTCAATCATTTTCTCTATTCTTTAACTCTATACAAAAGTTTTTTCAAACTTTTCTTCTTCTTTAACTCAGTCATCATAAGATGACTGGTTAAACTTTGTCGTTAGGATCCTCCTTCTTCGTTCCAATAGAGGTCAACTCATAACATAGACTTATAATGTAATACGTAAGAGTTTATCTTGGTTAATAAATAGCTATTAAAATATATAATTTTATAGTTAAAATACTATATACAATAAAAAATAATTCAAATGCAATTTAAATTATATTATGTCAAATAAAAGTTATTCATATTTTGTAATCTACGGTATTCCACATGAACATTCTAACATAGTGATACATAAATAGACATTTAATATAACCAACTAAATAATATTTATTTTATTTTCATTTTAATAAGTACATATTTAATGTAATTTTATTATCTTTATGTATATTTAAACTTGCAATAAAGTAGATTATAATGATTTCATGAAAAATAAGCTTGTCTATGTCTCCTTCAATTTTGGATTTGAATCCTTATGTTGCTAATTACAAGTTAGTTGACAAGTTAAAATCGTAAACTCAATAGACTTAATAAATTAACTTGTGAGTTTATTTGATTTTGCATTAAGTCCAAGTCTACACCAAGTTAACTTGTTTTCCTTATGTATGATTTTAAACTTGTAAACTTAGATAATAAACTTGCGAGTTTAACAACCATGGAAAGGGCAGGTTTTTGGTGAAGCCAAGTGTACAAAATAAAAGCACAAACCATCCCTTATGTTCAAATGAAATGAAACAAAAGCTAAAACTCATAATTTCTTTTTTCTTTTTTTTTTTTCCATTTAAAAAAGAATCAAACATTCCACCATTAAAGATGCTGAGAAACTCAGCAAGCTTTACATCACTCACCAAGCTCAAAGCTTTAGGTTTTGCACAACGAAGGATGAAGAGTTTTACTATTACACAAAATAATGGTTCTAAGAAAGGAAGAAGAACATAAATAGTAGAATGGATCCTCTACATTTGTTTATCATAAATTTCTTGTAAATTTCAAAGAGATATAGACATAGAGAAGATAGAGTGTATGAGGTCTATTTTTTCTCTTTTTACCAACTCTTTTTTTCTCTCTATTTCTGTCTAACTTTACAAAGAAATTTATACCTAGAACTTTAGAAGATCCACATAATCGACAGTGAGCATGGAAGATGAAAACTTGGGGAATATAAGGAGAAATACATAAGTGGGCCATTTTCAAACATACACCCTTTGAGTGTAAATGGATCATGTTCACCATCATTCCACCATATCATGTTAAACGTGTATATCTGCATAGTTTCATGTAAATTAACTTATTCCTCTAGTTTCATAAAATTATAAAATTAGGAACAATGGAATCAAACCTAAGACCAAAAAGATATAGACCAACGTTTTTCTCCAAAAGGCTATTGTAATCTAGCAAAATTATACACATATGCAATTAAACAATGATAAAATCACATCAAATATATGCTTAAAATGATAAAGATAAAATAAATATTACTCATTTGGTTATATTGAGTAATTATATATGTATGAAATTTGTTGAATTTTTTATGTTGAAAACTATGGATGACAAAATATAAATAAATTTCTCTTAATTAGTATAATTTAAAGTGCATTTGAATAATTTTTTTATTGTATATTGTAGAGAAAATTATATTTTTTGTCCCTATAGTTTCATATTTTTTAATTTAATTTGGTTCTTATAGTTCAAAACTTTGTAATTAAATCCTTACAATTTACAAATGTTTAGTATATTCCCTACTATAAGTTCTATTAGTATTATGTTAAATTTTGTTATTACAACTAATTATATACTATCTTCACACTTCAAATATGTATGATTCATGCAAACAAAAGAGATAAAAATAAATAATGACCTAGAATTAACTTACATATGTGGCGAAATATTGTCAAAAATATAATGATAGGGACTAAATTAGAAATTTTTTGGACTATGAGGATCTTATTTTAAATTTTTAGAATATAAGGACCAAATTAAAAATTGGTTGAAATTATAAGGACCAAAAGCATAATTTTTCCTATATTATATTTTAACAATGTAATTATATATTTCAATAGCTCATTATTAACCGAAATAAACTTTTTTTCAAATATTTGCTATGACAAGTTTAGTCATTCCTTACAAGTTTCCTTAAACTCATAAGTTTGACATGGATGAAGCATTGTCAATTCCTATGTAGTGTTCCCCCTATGGTTGAGAATTTGGCAAAAATTAACAACTCACTTTCAATAGTCCCTCACCATTAATGAAATGAGTAGCAACATACATGTAATTAAGATTTTGTAGAGATGTCCAAAAATTAGTAATGAGACTGGTGTGATGAAGACCATGATATTCATTGCCACCATCAGCATATACATCTTAAATTAAGGAAGAAAAGTATTTTTCAACAATGGATTCAAATGTTTTAAAGGCAAAGATATCATCAAAATTGTGTCGTAGAAGATACAACTAGATGTATTTAGTCAGATGATGAACAAAAGATGACATTAAAGCAATAATAATCACTGAAGCTAATGGGTGAGGGACCTTATACACAATAGATGAGGTTTAAAGGTCTTATAGTTGTTAAAGGTTAATAAGTTGACACCAAATGGTTGTTGTTGACTTTCATTACCTGAGGCCAATTGCATATTATGAGGAAGTTAGATAGAGAGAAACCTAGTAGAAAGTGTTTTCCTAAGCACCAATGATATTAATATCATAATGCAAATGCATAATTTATCTTGTTTATGGTGTCTTGAATTCAAATGCTTCAGTAATATATCTTACATCTAGTATAAGAGCCAAATCATATGTATCCATTGACCAAAATTGATTAAAATTTTATATTTACATTTGAATTCTCTTTCTATAGTATACAGTTGAATACAATTTAATGGATCTTTTGCAGCATATATATATATATATATATATATGATCAATAATCTATAGGGACCTAAATAACATAAAATATTTACGTTTAGACAAACTGATTGAAGATGGTAATTTTGATTTTATCAAGATGAATGTTTGAATAAAACTTGATTCTTTAATTTGAAATAAGCCAATTTTGCATTTGTTTTTCATAGGAAAATTTGAAATAACCACCATGGCACAATAAGATCATGCACTTTCTCTAGCAAGCACCATGTGTTAGCCATTTTTTAATGTTATCGATTGACACAATCTTTTCTATGGCTTACTGGTAAAGGCTCGAACTCAGGTACCGCCATTAACTGCAACGTGAGATGCCATTAATCCAACACCATTCTTATATGTATACATGCAATGTTTTATATATATATTTGCTCTTCATCTTTTTATAGTTTCAAAAAGAGTAGAACTTGGACAATTTGAGCATACACACAAAGAAAAGTGTTTATTTGCATGTAGCCAACATCATATAATTTGTTGCACCTATTTTTGGAATTTTATTTTAAATTTATTTATAGTCATGGCTTAAAAGGATCTCTATTTTGTGTTTTAATCTAAATTATTTAAATATTATTATATTAATTTTTTTCTTTTTAAATATTTATAATATGATATTTTACCCAAAAATAATATGAAATTAATATATTGCTAATTTATTTGTTTCAACAAAATAGTCTTTAATAGTTATATTTATAATTGTATAAATAATTTTAATTCAAATTTCAAATTATTAGTATTTATTTATTGATACCTATCGTATTTAAATTTTAATATATAATATTAAAAAAATATTTATATTTAGTTATCACTGTTTTAACTATAATCATACTAGTAGACCATTAGTCATTACCTTCACCAATTCAAAAACTAGTTTGAATTTTAAAATATTAATTTTAATGATATAATTATATATTTCAATAGTTAATTACTATTATAGGTATACTCTTATGATTTTACGTTATGAGTTTATGTTACGAGTTTACCCCCCAAAACGAGTTTGTCTATAATTGCGATTTTGACAACCTTAGTAACTGTTATATGGTGGTCCAAAATTATCAAATAGCATTTTTTTTTTAATACAAGTTATGGGTTCTTTCTTGGCTATTTTGGGTAAAATTAAATTATAGGCCATTTTTTAATGACTCTTTGGGTAGATTTGGATTTTTTTTGCCAACTTTGGATATAATTTATGCGTTTGGCACATTTGGGATGAATATAAATGGGGAATTTTAATTAATAAATTAGTCACATTTTTTCTAGTTGAGTAATTGAGTAATTGCATAATTCTCTTGATGCAAATAATTGCTTATGCATACATGACTAGTCATATACAAGCAAATTAATCATGATGCCATGTCCTAAAATCATAAGTGAGATATTAAATTATGATCACATAAAGAAAAATAACATTAATTTGCCGTTAATCATATTGCCAAATAATGACTTTATAGGATCTTTTTTTCATGTTTAATGGATAACTCTCTAGCATCCTTTTGTAAATTCTTTTTTCTTTCTATTTATGTCATTGTAACTCATATGTTTACATTTATGATGTAAGGCCTATAAATAGAACTATGTATCAAGGATGAAAAAACGAAGTGAATGAAAGTTATCATTTACTTTTCTCACAAATTTTCACTCTTGCTCATATCACACTTCTTACATATATATCAAGTAGTTTTGTAACATGTTATCAACACAATTTGCTCCAAGTTCTTGGTTGAGGTAATCCATTTTAGTTCATAATTTGATCAAATTATTATTATTGAAAATAATTTTATTATAATTGTCGTAACTGACCTTTTGGCGAGAAGAATAAAATGTAGTTTAAATTGATTCCCAACATGAATCTTGAAAATCAATTTACTGGAGTCGTCACCAAAATTTTTAGCATAAAACTTTGGAAAACCAATTTAAAACAAAAAGAAAAGGCATAGTAGTCTACAGAAACAAAGATAGGTTCAGGAGTCTATTTGAGTGTAGAGAAGGTGTTAGACATCCCACAACACCCATCCATAAGGACACTTACCTTAAACTAGTCAAATGAGATAGAATATGGCCTTAAATTTATCTCAATTACCCTTTTATTGACGTGGATACATATTAAAAGAGAGGACAAAGACAACAAAACTGTAAGCAAACTAATAGGTATTTGCAAAAGGCAGACTTGATATAGGATAAAAGCCTAGGGCCTACATGCTCCGTAATAGGGATCAAAGTCCACGTAGTTCTACCAAAATGGCGTATCTGTTAGATGTTTTTATATTTTTGTGAAAGAACATGATAGTTAAAATTGAATAGATTTTCGCAAACTAAAAGGGTCTAGAATTTGATTGGTATGTTTTAATTTGTGAAATCGATCCAATATCACTTCCTTGCTCCTTTTGTTTTCTTTCTTTTTAATTAATTTGTTTTGGTTTATCATTTTTCAAATTTTAACTTTTATTTTGAAATTTAAATGAAATGATAATAGGAAAAGATTTTAGGATTTTTGGAAGTATATATTGTTTGGAATTGAAGTGAAATTATAATGAAGAAATATTTTTGAATTTTTGAATTTATTTATTTTTGGATTTTCAAAATTAAAATTTATTGTTGAAATTGGAATGAAATTATAATGGAAAACCATTTTTCAGGATTTTTGAATTTTTTTCTTTGGATTTTTGTTTTAATTTTGAAAATGAGATCATAATGAAGAAAGAATTTCTTAGAATTTTAATTATGAATAATAGGTAAAATAAACATCTCTTTATATATATATATATATAGAATTCAAGGCCTGAGGGGCTAAGGATCCCACGCGGCCTTTACTAGTTAACTTTTGAGTGCTTGAGGAGATCAACATTCTCACATGGTAACCTAAAATATGGAAGAGATTATTTGGGATTTCTATGGATTTTTATTTATTTACGATTTTTGATTTTAAAATCATATATTAACTTTCAAAACCTAAAGAAATTAAAGATCTCACATGGCCCATCGATCTACTCCCTAAGTGCCAATTGAGAAAACCTCATGCAATGATTATTAAAGCGAGAAGGTAGATTATTCCGATAACCTAGAAATTTGGTTTTAAAGTTTTGCCAAATTAAATGTTATCCTTCAAAGCCTAAGGAGATTAGAAAAATTTCCTATGACTTCCATCTAAGTGTCTGAGGAGCTTAATATTCTCATGTGGCAAAGCTTAAAATTAGGACTAGATAATTATAAGGATATTAATGATAATAATAATATGAATGGTGACAAAAATAAAATAGAAATAAATAAATAAGTAAAAAAGTTAATAAATAATAAAAGAAAAAGGATTGCATCGTGACATGAAACTAAACCATGTCTTTGCATACAATTAGTATGCTCATCCAAGAGCCAAGAATTCCTCATGCGCTTAGTAGCCATGCACGTGGTAATAGAGCCTCCCCTTGGTATATACATATATGTGTACATAAATATATATATATATATATATATATACATAAATAAATAAAAAACATGAGACAATAAAATAAAATAGAATAATAATAATAATAATAATAAAATGAAATAAACTAAGATAAAATAAGAAAAAGAAAAAAAATAAAAAAATGACATAAAAATAAAAAAATAAATAACATAAAATAAAATAAAAATCAAATGGAACACAATTAACATGCACGTCCCAAGCCAAGAACTCCTCATGCACTTAGCAGACTTACCTCTACAAAGTCTAACTTGGTTTGATCCTCTCCAAACCTTCAAATGTGTTTCTTCCCTGTTCTATAAGGCTACAACAGAGGCGTTCCTCTACAACTATTCTTTCCTTCAGCATCTTCTCAGCCAGCCTTTCTTCCTCTCGTCGGTTCCACCAACTTCCTCCTTCCCGGTGTCACATCGGCTTTCTCCTCCCTTTTCATGTTGCTCTACCAGCTTCCTTTTTCTTGGTGTCATATTTACTCTACCAACTTTCTCCTTTTTGGTGTCGTGTCAACTCCATTAGTTCTCCTGCTCCTTCTCTAGTTACTCCCCTTTTCTTTTTTCCTTCTTCCTCTTCCCTTCTTCCTCTGCTCAGCCTCGTTCTCTAAGCTCAAAATAGGGGCGCCGCCTCTCTCTCTCTCCCTTTCTTTTCTTCTTCTTCTCTCTTCTTCTTCTTCTCTGCTCAGCCCCTAGCCTCTTCTCTTCTAGTCAGTTTCAACCTATCGCTTCTTTCTCTCTCCCTTTCTCTTCTTCTCCTTCTCTTTTCTTCTTCTTCTCTACTCAACTTGTGGCCTCCTTTCTTCTCGTTGGTTTCTCTCCCTTTTTCCTCTTCTCCTTCTCTCCTCTTCTTTTCTTCTTCTTCTCTACTCAACTTGTGCTCTCCTCTATTCTCCCTTTCTTTTCTTCTCTGTCTCTCTTATTCTTTTTCTTCTCCTCTTCTCCTCCTTTTTCTTCTTCTTCTCTGCTCAACCTGTGCTCTCCCCTCTTCTCCCTTTCTTTTCTTCTTTTCTCTTATGGTTTCATTCACCTCCTTTACTTTGCCCCCTTCAATCCATCTTTATATTCTAGCATTGAACAAACTCAACAGAGGGTTGACAATATGGTTTCTCTTTTTGTGTTTCTTGCCTTTGTCTAGGAAGAAAAACTTCTTCTGTTTTCCCTTCTATCATGTCTTCTTCCCCTACCCATTTTAGCTTAGGTCCCTTTCCCTACTCCTTGAGCTTAAATGACAATGACGAGAGCGAGGGTCAATGGCCATGAAATGTAGCAGTTGAACATGTCCTTTCTCCTCTTTTGTTTCAGGCTAAGGAAGGAGGTTAGTCTATCTTGACCAAAAATGGTGCTGCAGCGATCATACATAGGGTGCAACAATGTGATGCTTTGGGTTCATTTTTTGTCTTGTTATAGTTATAATATATATATATTACCATTATTATTATTATTATTATATATTTTGGGTTTTTACTTTGTTGCTTTACTTAGTTGATTTCTTTATTTAACCAGTGAATTTAAAAGATGTTTTAATTTCCTCCTTTTTATTTTTGTTAAATTCTTCATATTTGATGATGAATTTATGTTTATTGTTTTCATTTTCATCTTGCTTTTGTTGGTCAATTAATTAATAAATTAATTGATTAATTAATTAATTAATTTTCATTTTCATTATCCTTATTTATTTATTTATAAGATGGGGTGTTCACAATAATATATTTCTTTTTGGATATGTTTAGTATTTCTTTACAATGTTATTTCTAGATGTTATGTCATGCATACTCCCAAACTTAAGATTTTGTTAGACTTCCAGAAGAAAAAAGGACTCAACCAATGAAACAAAGAAAAATTAGCATTGCATAATTTCTTTAGTTGACACCCATACAACTCATAGCTTTTAGATAATTCTAAATTTTGTAATAGTTTGGGCTTTTAATCGCATCCTCCATTTCATATTACTTCTTATCTAACAATATAGAATGGCAACCACCGTTATTTAGTTGTATCTAGATCAATTTATGGATGCACAAGAATATCTTAAATAATAAAAAAGTTTGAAAAAAACACCATTTTGGTCCCCCACTTATTACCCTTTTTTTTGTTTTGGTCCCCCATTGATCAAAATTATCATTTTAGTCTTCCACTCATCTCACTTTCCTCTAAAATGGTCATTCCGTTAAGTTGTTGTTACACATATGCTGACATGGCCATTATCTCTTGATGAGTTGGAAGACACCTAAGCAATTTTGCCACCTCAAAATTTCAGCTTTGAAGAAGTCCACCGAAGGTGCTTTTAGGATATATTGTTCAGATTAAACATAAATATGTTTTTGCTAATTGGTTTTCTAGAAGGATAATGGTTAAAAGACATGATTTGTTTTATGCTAAAATTTCTAAGTAATTCATTTTGCTAATTAAAAGTTTAAGATATTAAAATTTTTCAAAGATCTTTAGATTAATATTAGTCAAGAAAGATCATTAAATTTTACTAGAAATTGAAAACTGAGGTTTATTATGATTGACTATTTGTTTGGAACTTAAAATTTTCAAGAATGAGCTTTTAGAAAGCCGTGTTGTTACTTATTGGGGAGGGAGTTAGAATTCTGCTATGTTTTTTGAACAAAAATGAAATAATTAAATTAAACATATTGTTATTTAGTTGTGATAGGATTTTGAAATTGTTTTCTTTATTTTACATATTAGGCTCAAATTTCCCAAGCAAAAAGATGAATGAAATATTACCTTTTCTTTTATCTAAATCTCAACACCAAGGTAACCAATAAACACTATCCACAGTGAAGTTTCATTACAGTTGATCAAAATTTTCTAGTTTTTAAATAATCTATTCCAAGTTCCAACATATTACTGCTTTAGTTTCACAAGTCATTGATCATTGATCTGGTGGTAGATCACACTCTAGAAATCCTTCAATTTGAAGTCTCAATCCTCACTTTCTACCTACCTTCCTTCAGAGTTTCACGCCTAGAACTCTTTCCATCTTCGTCAATACAGCCTGATTCCACACCACTTTTCCATTCTTGTATTCCTACACCACCTATAGCCACTCGTCAATCTACTTCGCAAGCTTCGCTTGACTCATCTTCCTCTCCAATCTAGCCATTTGTATAGCTTGCCTCACCTCCGTCAATACCTTCTCCAAAGTTGCCAATTTGGTGCTTTCATCCTACTTCCTCATGTTAACCATTGGAGTGGTTTTCTTATTCGAACTGACGTCAAACTTCTTGATCGTCTGGACCTCTGTTCCACATTGGAATGCTTGGTTCACAGCCTTTAAGTCGCGTAACTCTTAAGCCTTGGGTTTGGTCTTGTGAAGGAAAGAATAGTTTAGAACGCAAGGAAGGAGCAAAAAAGACATACTATTAACCATTTTACAGATCCAAAGGTCTAACAATGGCAGAGAACTAAGAACGACTTACAAGTGTGTGGATGGCTCGCACACACCGACAATAACAAATGTAGTTTGACCCTTGCTGCATCTCGGCTGACTGTTGCTCCCCGTGGCTCAGATGGTGATGTTCCATCTAATTCTAACGTCGGTCATCCAATCCCTCCCATTTCACACAACACACATGACTGTTTGAATGATGAGTCTTCTATAGGGAGAGGGCACAGCCGAGTGAGGGAGAGGAGGTTCGAGTGGTTTTGAGCCTCTGGGTAAGGTATGTGAAGGGTAGGGCTTGTGTGGCATCATATATTTAGGATTAGGGCGTATATGGCATCCACATTTTGCTAACTCTTTAGTCCACCTCACCACTTATTTGACATGTCATCAGATAATGGCCATGTCAGCAGATGTTTAACAGTAGCTTAATAGAGGGACCATGTTGTATGAAAGTAGGATGAGTGGAGGACTGATATGGGAATTTCAATCAATAGGGGACCAAAACAAAAGGATAATAAGTGGGGGACTAAAATGGTGTTTTTGTCAAAAAAATTTTCTTCCATATGCCTACTTTTCCCCCTACTCTCAATTAATATAGATGAACACACATTTAGAGATCAATAGGTCTTTATTTAGCTTGTAGTGTAAAGCTTAGTACTTGTGGATGAAGGGATATTCTATTTGGCTTAGTTCATATCACAAGTAATGTATTACTAAGATCTTTGGAATTGAACTTCCTACTTCACATCTTCCCTTTCTTGAATTAAGAAAAATATAATTTTTTTTGGAAATTATTGCACTTTTCTTCTTTTCTTCTTTTTTTTTATATTATCTCATGGCACTGGATAGGTGTCACAATTTTACCATCTCTCCTTTTCTTTAAGTTTTCTTTTTCTTCAAAATTTTCTTTTTCTTTCATCCTTCTTGCAAAATAGCATACAACCAAGATAATTCACTTCTCTTTCCTTTACAACCCATTGACAAATGGTTCCAATTATCTCTATTTTTCTATTCATGCTTGGGATATGCAAAATGTAATGGAAGATTTGATTGGGTAAAATTATGGTTAAGAAGTAAAGGATACTAAGCTCAAAAGGTTACTTCTAAGTATAAACTTTTCTTTAGTGGGCTAGAAAATGGTTTTAAATAGTTGTGTGACACATCCCTAAAATCTAAAGGAATGACTAATATAGGAAACGAGGATAAACCCAATCTTGCAAGCCTATATTAGGTACTTGTTAGCCTAACCAATCAAAAAGAGAGTTATACTCTAAATAATCCCAAAAGAAAAAAAAATATACTAGAAGAGGGTGGGGATAGAAAGTATGTGGTCTTCTAAATCTATATCAAGAGTAATAAAAAAAGAGTAGTCACAATCTAACTTTACAACACCAACATAAAACAGAAGAAGTAGAGTTTGCCCTTGCATTGCAAAGCAGGGCTCCCCAAGTGGAATCAATGATCACTTCACTGCTTCTTGAATCTGGTCCACTCTACTATATAAGACAACAAATTTTTTACCACACAAATAACACCTAAAAAAATTAGTGATTGAATAATATATAATAGGATAATTAAAGGAAAGAGCTAAAAAATAGAATAAAATTAAACAATTGATAGTGTGAAAAATTTCTACTTTTGAAATAAACTATTAGTGCACTTAATGATTTTTATTCAGCTCAACCGAGAAAATGTATTCTATACTTCTCACATGTAAGGTAAATACCATTTTCTCTTTTGTTTTTAAACACTTGCAACAAAAATCAACTTCATGATTAAAGTTCAACAGTAAATTTGGGAATTAGTCTATTTCTGAAATATGTTCGAGGAAGGGATTACTATGGACAAACAACTAGATATTTAATGAGTACATAGCTAATGAGGGTAAATCATAATCAAGCAAGAACACACAATCCTCAAGGCTAAGTAACCAACTAGTGTGAGTCCTTAGGTCACGAGATAATGAACTAGTGTCAAAACTCAACTCACAAAATAACATCCCTACTATCCACGTTTGATGGTTGTCATATGGGGCTAGCATCGCCATAAACAAAAAAAACCTATTAGCTAGGTATTTCCTAGGTATACCAAGGGGCTAATTGAACTGCAGTTAGCTTCCAGCTTCTTAAACTAGTCCTTCCAAAAACAATGGAAATTAAAGTGTCAAGTTGAATATAATGCTTTTGAGTAAAATCAACTAGTCTAACGGGTGTATGTACACATAAATTCTCAACTAATCTTACTAATTCCATATATGATATAGTGATGTAAACACTTTTGGAAAATTTTCTGATAAGAAAATAGCAATATAATGTATAATAATAATAATAATAATAATAATAATAGGGGTATTAATGAAAAAAGAATATATAAATCGCTTATGAGAGTTAGGGATGCTATCTGCTCACCTGAACTAGCTCAATAGATCACTATGTGCTTCTTACTTACCTCTCGAGTAAAAGAGGATTAAGGGAGGTTCTTTTAGTGATTTATATAAAAATAACAATTATATTATACTTTAGCCTAAAATAGTGCTGACACTTAAACCCAATTTTAATAGTTTATCTAAGGCTCCTATGGCTCATGCTTTCATTTGATCTAAGGATCACATTTCATTTCCTTAATTTCACTTGATCCACACTGGCACCTTTCCATTATGGTGAAAATTCAACTTATGAGACAAATTTATGCATGCTTATCTCCACACATGTGAATATTTAAGCATCCACACACTTGTAATTATTTTCATGCATATATCTCCTTCTTTACATAAATGTATGTATATAAACATATACATACATCCATATAAACATTTATATCAAAATTTGATCTTCATCAACCTTAACATTTCAACTCCAATTTTAAGAGCTTCCCTTCTCTTTCAACAACTACTTAACCTCAAGCCTTCAATTAAAGAACAATATACAACTTACTAAGATTTCAAGCTCTATATATTCATGCATATGTATAAAATTTATTTCTAAAAGAACTCATCCAAGAATGAAAACACATTCTTATACTCAATCTCTAAATAGTCTTAACACATACAAATTCTAAACAACGTTCACATATAGAATTTTCCAAGCTTACCTCACTTGATTAAACTCCTACGACTATTCTTCCTTCCATTAGAATGTGATTGATGGAGATTAACACAAAAATTTTGGTTATTGATCCAAAGAACCCTAACATTCAACCAAGGTAAATCATATCAATTAAGATTGAAATGTTGGTGCAATTTCCAAATAAGAAAAGGTAAAGGAACGAAAATCACCTAAGGAAGAAAAAGCACAAGGAAATGGAAAGTATTTCTCACCCTATTTCCAAACCCAAGCATTGTGAATGAGGGAGGAATACTCCTAATTTGGTTTGCCAAGTTTCTAGCCCAATCACATAGGAAATGGCCAAAAACAGAGTGACATCATAAAAAACTTAAATGGCAGAGTAGCATGCAATCAAGAGAGGAGAGGGTACATTACAATTAATGATGCAAATGGTTTGTGTAAAGGGTAGAAAATGGTTGAAGAAGAAGAGAAGGGATGGGTATTTTTGACATTTCTTGTCCTAAGTGCCACGTGTCATTACAAGAAAAATTGGAAGGGAGAATGTGGTGTCTTGAACCTACAATCTTGTGGAGCAACAAGGTAAAGCTTAACCATCTTGCTAGCCTCAATCTTAAGTTAATAAATTAATTAACTTTAATTTAAGCTGTTATTGCATTCCTTAAATATTTCTCTTCCTTCTTTACTAGTTAAGTAAGCTATAAATTAATTTATTAATTCAAACTAAAATTATTGGGTTTAAAATTTCCTAAGGGCTAAATAGGTACTAAAATGTATTAGGACTGTGATCTTACTTAATACATACATAAGCATATTCCATATAACCAATCACTGCACAAAATAGGCTTTATTGAATCATCTATAAAATACACTTATATAAAAATTAATTACTTAAACGTAACATCATTCATAATTTTCTTTGTATTATGCTATACATAATCAAATATTTATCATTGGTTGGCATCATGCAACATAAATTAATACATGAAGTTTCACATTAAGCATTCAAAACAAAAATTTAAAAGAAATACTACATATAACTAGCAAGGTTGTAAAACATATATTTGCCAACTTAGAATTTTTAACGGTTTATATACCAATTGTTCCATCACATCACACAAAGATTGGTCCTCAAAGGTTGTTAGGAATATATGTTGGTTATGAATCCCCTTCAACAATCAAATATCTTAAATCTTTAACAACTGACTCTTACACAATTTGTTGATTTTGTTTTCACGAAACAATTATCCTATTATCAGAAATGGTTCTCTAAAGGTTAGAAGAATATAAGATGAAGAAAGTGGTGCACAATGTCTTCAAGACTTAGGCAAATCCTTCCTTTGGGCTTAATTCACCCCCACCTATTCCTATGTTATAAGATATAAGTTGAGTTCACTGGTAAATTTCCTACAAGATACAATGAAGACCCTTGAGTATCGATTGCACTTCCTTCCAATGCTCAAGCCAAGATAGCAATAGCCTTTTCAAAGTGATAAGTTAACTTTTTCTCTATGTGGACTCAAAGACAAAGGCAATGAGTTTGAAGTTGTTGTGTGTTTTATTTAGTGTGTCCGAAATGGAGTGATGGTAGGAGGTTTAGAAACTAAAGAGACACAACCTTTGTGTCATTTAGTGTTGTAACTCCCTATGTAACCCTTTATATAAATTTATATAAGGAAATGACTTTTCAAAAACACTTCTCTTCATTTTAAAAATATTCCAACATATCCTATCATTAGTGAGAGATAATGAACAGTTAGGAAAAGCAATTACATGGAACACATAATTATAATCTTATTTAGATTCATGTACAAAGCTATGTGAACAAGATTTTCATATTATAATTCATTTGCTAAATGTTACAAATCAACTGCCAAATGCATTCACTGACCTAAAGAGAATTACCAATTCTCATATATCAGTTGAAAATGCTCCTCCAATTTGAATTGATGTTCTAATAGGACAATCTTCTGGTGCAAATAAAAGTAAGTCATGCTGGAAAGTGTGGAGGACCAAATGGTCCCAACTCCCAAAGATAAATCAATGATAAAGGGAAGGAGATAATAACTAAGATAGTTAAACAGAAAAGGCAAATACTCATGAAGACACATGATACTCCAAAAGAAAAAAATCAAACACATTACTAATCAAAAGGCCCCATAAGAGGTTTAGGTTCCATAAAATAATGAAGAGATCTTAATAAGTTATGTCTATAGAAAAAAGATGGAATCAAAAGATATAGTTATTGACAACATTTTGTATACAATGCTACTATTGAGACTATAAAACAAAATGAGGATATTGAACCTAAATCTATTGAGGAATGTAGACATAGAGATATCTGGCCAAAATGGAAAGATGCAATTCAAGCAAAATTAAATAAACTTTCAAAACATGAACTTTTAGGCCTCATATATAGTTTGAACACCTAAGGTTGTAAAGCCTATTGGATACAAGTGAGATTTTGGAAAATCATTGTGATAGTTTTCATTTTTGGAGAACCAGACTAATCTTGAGGCCAAAAGTGAGGGACAAAAATTGCATTTTTCTCATTGATAAAGGCAACTTTCAAGGATCAATATATTAATTTGATCCAGATTTAATTTAAGCCAAACTATAGAAAGGTTGATTGTTAGAACAAAAAAAAAAAAAAAAAAAAGAGGAAAGCTAAAAAACATTATTCATGCTTGTTCGCATTAATGAACTTGTTTTCCGGGTACTAATCGTACTTATTTCCTTCATATTAGGTTCTCATTAGGATATAACAATTTGACTTTATTCTCTACTAATATACTCTAGACTAAAAGATTAGACGGTTAATTGAGGAAAATTATTCATTTCCTATTTTGAACATAACATTAGTCATTAAGAACGTTATCTAATGGGTTGCTTAAATGTCATGGTCATTTTTCTTTTTATTAAATGGTTTCTTTATGCCTCGAAAGTCAAATTGTAAATCATGTGCAAACCCATCTCTTTCTCTTAAAACTAAAAGTCAAAATAGTCGCGCGATCTGGTTGGTTTTAATTGCAAGCATTTAGACATGGCTAAGAAATCTCCATGTGCCATCCCCATTTTATAAGGAATTTGATGAGCTACATTTGCTTCATCATTTGCACGAGTTTCAGGGTATTCCAAATAATAAATATGCACAAACAAAGCATCGTTTTATTTCCTATCTGTTTTCCTTTGTCAATAATTTGCTTAGAATTTCAAACTCCCATATGCTCAATTTGCCTATATAAAGGGCCAATCTTCACTCCTACTAATGCAATTAATAGAATAAAAAAAACAATGGCATCATCAAAACCTCTCACTATGATCACAACCTCAATCTCTTGTTCTCCTCACAACAATCTCTTATCAATCCTTCTTGCTTTCTTATTCATCATCTCAACCCTCCACACATCCTTCGCTGCTTCATCCAACACCACCAATTCCCCCAAAACCTACAAATCATTCATAAAAGGGTATTGCAGTTCTACCACTCACCCCAAAGAGTGCTACAAGTATCTCTCCCCTTATGCCTCCGTTATTAAAACAAGCCCTCTAGTTCTCACTAAGAGCTCCATTTATCTTGCTCTGAAAGCAACAAGGGATGCTTCTTCTGTACTCAAAAAGCTGTCCAAGCTCAAGGATCTCTCCCACGGCGAAACCCTAGTCATCAAGGACTGTCTAGAGAACGTCGTTGATTCATACGAGGAGGTCAAGCAATCAGCGGTGGCCGTCAAAGGCTTGAACGGTACGAACACCGATGAGGAGTCATTCCAATGGGACAGCATAAAGACATGGATGAGTGCAGCCATCACAGATGGCACCACCTGCACCGACGAGTTTGATGAGATGGAGGTCAGGGCTAAGTTGCAGAAGAAGATCAGAAGCAGCGTCACGAAAGTGAATGACATGGTCAGCACTGCTCTCGCCCTCGTCAACAAGTTCACGTACTACTGATGATAACGCAATGTGTGCAAAATTGAAATTCGAATTGAATCCTCTTGAGACATTATCAATTACGAAAAGACAAAAGTCTTTTTGTGTGTTCATCTCTCTTCTCGTCATCTTCGTTTCGTTACGTTTGAAAGAATTTAAATCTGAAAAATTTAGAAAATCCAGTCTTCAATTCAACCCTGCCTGCAATATTTGGATGGATTAGTGTATATAATATATATACATGCATGTGATTGATTTGTTATCCTTTCCTTGGGGCCTTAATTAGTGCTTGTGCTGTGCTGCCATGTGCAGATAATTATGGTGTATGTAAAATTTTTTTATGGACGTTTATTGTATGAAATTTTAACCAAAAAATGTTTTTTTTTCCTTTTGATCTTTACACTCTATCCTTGACTCTAAGAAATTCTTCACATGTTCAATTGAAGAAATAGTAAATACTCCTAACTTAAAAACTGCCAGTAATTAAGGCTTGTCGTGTGAAAATCTCTTCAATGCTTATGCTGCATTATATTGGGATACTAACATTCTAAGTGGTACTGGAGTTAAAACAAAATAGTACTACGAAAGAAGACTCAAGCTCATAGTTAAACATTGAATATGAAAATCTAGCCATTATATTTGACTAGTAGGGTATACTGCATATCAGAAATAGAGCGAAAGGGGAAGAAGAAGTAAGTAAAACCAAGCAAGGGAGGGCGAGAGAGAGAGAGAGAGAGAGAGAAATGTTAGTATTTCGAAGTTTACATTTTAAGGATGGGATTTGGTGGAGATTTAAATTCCAATTGGAACCTGCACTTGAAGTTAGTATCATGGTGGGGATTGAACAATTGGTTATTCAGTTGAAAATTTTAGTTATTCAAAACAAATATGTGGTTTTAAATCATAATTATCTAGTTATGTTTGCAGTCACAGAAAAACTTGAGGAAAAAATCACTAATGTGGTCATGGTATTCCTGATAACATATGATAGAAAATATATATTAGTCGTTACTAATACACTTATATAACAATTATGCTAGTTAAAATTAAATTATTAAAAAAAAAAGTAAATAACATTAAAAGAATAATTTAATTATGGCTGATACACTATCTCAGCTACTATATAAGTATTTTGGTATCAGAGTTCCACACAAAACTTAACCATATTTTTACCTAAAAGTAATTAATCTAAGATAGTTTTTAATTTCTATAATATAAACAAACTAAGCTAAATTGGGTCAATGACTACACATAACTGAATACGGAGGACATTTTGACTCTATCTAATATATATAATTAAAGGCCATAAAGAAACGAAAAGGAATTCTGTTCATGAATCTATACGTATAGTACTGCGATTGAATTGTTGACTCCTAAAGTTATATATTATATATGTGAGTGTCTATATATATATATATATAGCTTCCTAAAGAATTAAGACGGCTAATTAGATAATGATCACACGTGATTCAGTTTCTTTATCACTGCTTGGAATCTACAAATATGATCTGACGCAACAGTTGACCAAAATTGGAAGCACATATATATATCCCTTTACTTCTAGAAAGAACATGTGGGCAATAACTACAGATATTATAGAATGGAAGCGATCTTAACGGCAAAGCATGTGATTAAACATCGAATTCCAGTTTTTCTTGCTTTTGTGTTCACTTTATTGGATACTTTATAAATTGATCTTGATATGCATGTTACAATCTGCATCGATAATTTACAATTTTTTTGTCTCCCATCCATAGATTTGTTAAAAAGAATCAAATATGCATATAATGAAAGCGGAATTAGAACATGTAATTGAACATGATCACAAATTGAGAGAATAAATAAATCAACAATCTGACCTGATGAAAACGACATCGTTGATCTGAGTATTGGTTGAGTCTAATAAGTTCAACTCACAATGCCCAAGAGTGTTTCTCAAAATGTTTCTCAAAATGTTTTAACGGGAGAGAGAGAGTGACAAATTTTGTGTGTGTTTGAAAACTAGGGCTTCAGTGTGTTATTTATAGGATTTTATTTAATAATATAATTAATCAATATTATCCAGTAAAATCCTCCAGAATCTTTAAAACAATTTTAAATTTAATTAATCAATCAAAATTAAGCCCATAAAATCTCTCTCTAGATAACAATCTTATATTAGTAATCTGACAGGATAATTACTAATACTCTTGGGCTGTGGGTTGGGTTTCTGCCCAGCGGGCTTGTGGATAATCGAACCCATCACCAATTGTCCACACATATTAAAATAAAACCCAGTCCATCCTCAGTTTATAAATTATAACATTAATTGCCTAATTGGAATTAACAAGGTACTAATCTAATAAAATAGTTAATGTTAATCCATAAAATATTAAAATTATTCCAACAATCTCCCACTTGAATAGCATTAATTAAATTATTAGATCAATAAACGAATAACTAATCAAGTATAATAATGTTATCATAAACACACGGATGTGTGTATATTTATAAACCATGCAAGATTCAGTGGTGAAACTATACACAAAGATCACTGAATGCTATAATTAGTTATAACATGAAATTAATCTAATAGCATAATTAATGCTAATCCATATAATATTAAAAATATTCTAACAATCTCCCACTTGGATAGCATTAATTACATTATTAGGTCAATAAACAAATATATAATTAGGCAATTAATATTCATATAAACACATGGATATGTGTATATCTATAAACCATACAAAATTCAGAAATGAAACTACACACAAAGATCACTGAATCTGATAAGGAAACAAGTGATATTAGCATTGTCATAAATTAGTTTCAATATCTAAATAGAATGGAATACAGAATGACATTTGAAGCATAATATTACAATGCAAAAGTCCCCTTAGGACTTAACTCTGAAATTTAGTGTTAAATTGCACCACAAAAGCCCTTTAAGGACTTAACTCATAAATTTGGTGTCAAATTGCACCATAAAAGCCCCGTAAGGACTCAACTCATACTCCCACTAGACTAAGGCTACATCAAAATTCAACAAGACCCATATGAGTTATACAATTTGAATTACTCTTATGGGTAGGCATTGGTCAATAGATCCGTCATCATACGCTCACTACAAATGTGAACCATGTGAGTATGAGATAACAAAAAATTTAGAAATGAAATTATGGATCAAGGATATTAAATCCGATAAGGAAAGCATTGTTATAAATGCCAGCAAAATTTCATTTCTAAATTATATCTAAAATTTTGGCATAACCAAAACATTGAATCCGATAGGGAAACAAATGTTATAAGTGCTAAAATATGCCAAAGTGTTCCTTAAGAACACAACTCAGACTCTCACTAAAACAACACATCAAAATTCGAATATACCCAAGAGTCATATATTTCCAAAACTCTAATAAGTTTGTGTTGATAAACGGATCACCTAAAATGAGTATGAGATATACAGATCTTCTCTCCAACAAACAGGAATTGACTGTCAAAATTTGATACAATTGAAATTCCTGTAACTTTGAGAGAAGCGTATAATAGAGTCATGTTGCAACAAAATGGTCAAGACTTAAAATATACACATGATGGAAATTAATTTCCTTGACCATATTCCTTAAAGAGTGACCATCACAAAACTAGCGACATACTTTTCATATATATATATATATATATATATAAGGCAGCTATAAATGTCCATTTGACACTTCTCAACAAACTAACTCCTTCAAAAACATCGTATAGATGTAAAGTGGGTTCAGGATCATCATAACTGTCTCTGTAGCTTTCTAATGATCATGCCCAGAATTACTTAAATATATCTGCCAAGCACACCAACATGGAAAAAACAATGTTCAAACGTGTGCACACTTGAGCCTATATATTAGGAATTAGAACATGTAATTGAACATAATCACAAATTGGGAGAATAAATAAATCAACAATCTGACCTGATGAAAACGACATCGTTGATCTGAGTATTGGTTGAGTCTAATAAGTTCAACCCACAATGCCCAAGAGTGTTTCTCAAAGCGTTTTGACGGCAGAGAGAGAGTGACAGATTTTGTGTGTGTTTGAAAACTAGAGCTTCAGTGTGTTATTTATAGGATTTTATTTAATAATATAATTAATCAATATTATCCAGTAAAATCCTCCAGAATCTTTAAAACAATTTTAAATTTAATTAATCAATCAAAATTAAGCCCATAACATCTCTCTCTAGATAACAATCTTATATTAGTAATCTGACGGGATGATTACTAATACTCTTAGGCTGTGGGTTGGGTTTCTGCCCAGCGGGCTTGTGGATAATCGAACCCATCACCGATTGTCCACACATATTAAAATAAAACCCAGTTCATTCTCAGTTTATAAATTATAACATTAATTGCCTAATTGAAATTAACAAGGTACTAATCTAATAAAATAGTTAATGCTAATCCATAAAATATTAAAATTATTCCAACATATAATTCGTTTGATTATAGTTCCCAAATTTCTGCATATGCATCTTTTTTCTTGTGCTTCTTCCTAAAGCATGAGCTACAATGATGTGACTAATTAGAAGTTTTACATACAATTAATTAATCAATCAAATAAAGCAATATTTCAATGCAACTTGGCTCAATATATTTGACAACGTTGTGTTTACCATAATGTTTTAGTTTCGAATCTTTTTCGTGGTCCCTAATTTATCAACTAATTACGATCATCTTTTATATCTTAAAGCCATATTAAGTGACATAGCTTTAAATTTTTCCACAAATAAAAAATGTAGCTTGAATCTTAAGTAATTAATGCCTTCGATCTCAGTTATTTTATAATGTTCAGCGCAGACAACGCCCCAATATTCACCAACTAAACAAACTGTGTTCCTCACTTTTCTTTTTCCCTAGTATCTGATAAAAAAAAACCATGTCATTCACATCAAGACTTTGGAACATAGGGAATTTTTCACAATCTGACTTTTATAAGTTAAATTTCAAATTTAGAATATAGTTACACGTCACATGTATATTTATATTGAAATTTAGCTTTCAGCTGGCTTGATTTGACATGATTAGATAAAGATTTTCTAATTTTTGTGTCACAAAAAAGGTATATGTAAATTCATTTATCTGTTTACTATATATGAAAATATGGGTATACCGTATATATGTATAAATATCATAAATCAAAAGTGAATCCTACATTGCTAGCTAGCAGAGAGTTTTGAAATTTAGATGAATAGAAGGAGGGACATTGGGGCAATCGCCTCCTTAGACTTTTTAAATTTTTAATTATTATATGTAGTCTAATTTATATTACTCATCATTTAGTACCTTAATTGATAAGAACTTGTTCTCCTTATCTTCTTAAAAATTTACCTCCCTTCATAATCAATGGATAATTATTTTTTCTTAAACTTAAAATTTCAATCTATAAAATCTTTCTTAAATATTCAAATTTATAGAGTCCAAAATGTTATCCGTACACATTTGGGTCATGAAGTTATCATCTTATGAGACCTGAGTTATGATGAACACAAATATATTGTTAATGTTAGGCCCACTTTGCTTTTTAGTCAGTCGACATAATTTCATAGGACTATTATTTTGTCAATCTCCTCTTTCTTTTGAATTTTCTTCACGTGGAAGACAATCAACAGGAAATAAAGACATGAATTGATGAACTAAAGATCATCACTTGATCAATCTTGAAGTTTGTGATAAATCTCTTTATAATTATTTTGCTTATTACGAAATTAGGAATCGACCTTTAATAGGATTTTTCTTTCTTTTTTTTTGTGATCTAGCATTATGTTTTGTCATTGTTGGCTTTTTAATTGTAAAGTCAAGACAAAGAGCTCATGCAAAGCCAAAGTACTTTGCCTTCTTTTTTTTTTTTTTAATACTTATTCCTCTTAAACTGGTAAATAGTTTTGTGCTCCAAAAGATTTATTTTGTTTTTGGGGAACTGGGAGACCTTCCTCTAATAAGGATTTTTTGTGATCCATCATTAGACGTTGTCATTACTGGTTTTTAAATTGTCAGTCCAAAATACTTTGTATTGCCCCAAAAAAACTCATTTTGTATTTCCTTTCTAATCCTTCGTGCCAACTTGGAGGAGCTTAGGCTCAAATCTCAACGGGATATACTATATACTTGATATATTATTTGTAGTTATTAGATTATGGTCAACAAAAAAGATTGCATCATTTTTAAGGATAGAGTCTGAAAGTAATAATAAAACATTGCTTTCAAGACCTTGCACTCATCAATAAATAAAAAGTCACATGTTGATTCTTTACTGGCGTGTAAATGTCCTTCTAAGACTTCTAAAGACAAAATTAAAAAGTTGAACACTTGAACTGAAATGAAAGTCATGTTGATCATTTTGATATAACATAATCAAAAGCTTTTCATCTGCGCACTTAGAATTAAATTTTAGATTCACCTTTGAAATCAACCTTGAAAAGGTAAGTTGTGACATGTAAATAAGAATGTTTGAATTGTTTCGTAATCAGAATTAGTAAGTATTAAAATATTGATTCAACCCCCCCCCCCCCCCCTCCATTTTAAATATAAGAGGGAATTCTTAATTAGCATTTGTGAAAGAAAAAATTTCTGAAAACTATTAAATAGTAAATGTAAAAAGCTAATTTAACTTTCCAGAAATTTAAAATGAAAACTAATGTTAGTTTTGGGGAGGATTTATTAATTTCAAGTGACCTGGAAATTTGAGTTTATTTACAATTATTTACTTTCTTTCTATTTAAAGGGAGTCCCTTTATTGTTAAAGCTTTTTCGTTTTTTTGTTGCGATCGACATGCAAATTCACCTGTGTGTCACACATCGGGAATAAGAAATGTATTTTCCATAATTTTTTATTTTGGAACCAAACAAATTATATAGAATTAATTGCAAGGATGTTCATTGGCAAGGAATACTGATTGCTTTAACCAGATAGGCTTCGCTTTTTATAAGGATCCCTCTCTCAAAAATGGGAGCATTTTCATTTTAGGAAACTTTGAAGGAAAGAAAAAAAAACAAAATTATATTTAATCATCTTATTCACAATCCATAACTAAGAAAGTGGATCTTCATTCTTACATAATAGGGAATTTCTTAATGAAAATTGGCACGTTTTATGTCTACGGATCATTCCTATACTTTTTTTATCGCTTTAACAATATTAGAATTTTCATAATTTCATTAACTTTTAGAGTAAAATCTTAAATACACTGACCTTATATAAATGAGTGTAAGACTCTATTCGCCGAGAATGGAATAGCCCAAATAAAAATTGACAGTAGATCTCTATGATAATAACAAAAACAGAAGGAAAAACATGTTCATATTCTTTAAAAAATGCTTCAACTTGTGCTTTTCTTTTGTTTCTTCTTCTCCCCCCCCCCCCCCCCCCCCCCCTCCCCCCCGCCGCCCTGCCTCTCCGCCTTAAGAATTTGGATCCTCTATTGTAAGTGGTTAACAATACAATGTTATGTGAGATAATAGTAAACATATGGGTGACATTTTAAACTCTCTCTTCATAAGTGAGGAGAGTAATAAGCATATGGGTGTCATTCTATATATAGTAAACTCTCCATATATAAGATTCATGTGATTCTTTCACATAATTCCCATCCATTTATATTTTGCTTTTAATTTGTGTTGCTTATGTAAATAAGGGTGCACTTCAAACTTGAAATTAGAGACAAAAATTAGACACAAATTTTTATCCATTTCTAATTTATGACAAATTTGTTGCAAGTCTATCCTAGATACTTTATCCATTTTTTTTCAATTAAAAATTATTTGAGATGGATTTTTTTAGTCAGAAAATTTCGATCAAAAACTTCACATTCAATGTCATCTCAAATCCATCCAACAAAATATTTTTAACATAAATAGAAAAGTTTCAGGGGGGGAATTTTAGTCTTAGAAGTTCATCAATAATTTTACGTCAAATCTGTGTTAAAATAGATCATTTTTATTTTTCAATAGTTGATAAAAGTTAGGGACAATTTTTCCCTCTTAAAATCTGTCCCTAATACTTTTTGTGAAGAAATCAAAATGAATAAATATTTTTACTTCGCATAGTATTGTTAGAATATGTATATATATTTCTTTTTTATCAAATATTTAAATAATTAATAGTTAATAGATATTTAAATTACAAATGAAAAGAGGATTAAATTTTAATGTTATTTCTACAATTTATATTTAAATATAATGTATTTTATAAATATATATATATATATATTCAAATTGAAGAGAATAAAAAATATTTGCTTAAATTTCTTGAATTATAAAGCGGTCTTGCTTAACTATAAGTAAATATTTTAAGATGATAAATTTTAAACATTTCTCTTTTAAGATTATGTTAACAGCAAGATCGTACCGCATTGCCAAAAATCACATTATACCTAATCTTCGTAATTTTTATTTTTTTATTAATTATTGGATTTTATTTCTTATAAACCTAATCTTTAATCTACACACTAAACCTACATTTGGTTATTTTAGTTTTGAATTTATTTTTACTGCCATAAGCCTCTTCACATCTTTGTTGACTAAAGGAGAGAATCTGAAGCAAGAAAATAGTAACACCTGCAAATTTGTAAACTACAAATGAATCTATACAGGCTTGAGGAAGCTTAAATAAGCAATGCATTGGAGCAAATCAAGAAGCTTCTCATCAACATCGAAGGTCTCTACCTTCTGATGGACCCCCAATGATTTCCTGTAATTGAAGAGCTATCTTTTGTTCTAATTGATCGAGAGACTGTTATTTTGCTTCCAATTGAAGGAGCTCTTGGAGGCCATAAATCTGTGCAAGGATTTGAAGCATAGGGGTGCTAAAGATCCTGGGAGAGTGACCAGTTCTTACACCAAGAATCTATACAAGCATATTAGATTCAAAGTTTACATAACAACAACATTGCAAAAAGACACAAGACCCACCAATCTAGGGTTTTGAATTAGGCTCACTTGCATTGCAAAAAGAATCAAGACCAACTACCTCTTTAACTCCGATGAATGGCCCTAAATTGTCTACGACAAGGGTCCACAAAAGTTATTATTCACCAAGCAGTCCAGATAACATTGCAATGTAGATTTGAGACTTTTGGGTCGTAACCTTATAATTGGCTTGACTGGAAGTGCAAGGCCCACAACGCTTCATAGTCCTCCTTTAAGCCTATTGCCATGATTATTCTTGCTCATATCAGTCCAAAAAGAAGCGCAACCTCAATCCAAGAAGACTAAAATTTCAACATACAATTCGATTTAAGCGAAATCAAATCTAAACCCGGGCACTACTGAGCCCCCTAAAAAACCTATGTTTTGAAAAGCAGAGGATAGAACTTTGAAAACAATTATTGAAATTATTACAAAAAAAATACTTTGATAAAATATCAAATTCTTGGAGCAACTAGCAAGCAAAGGTACCTTACTAGCAGAGGTATGTAGAAATCTCAATATTATTCAATTCTTCAATAATCCTCATTTTAAGATGTTCCTAATATTAACTTATTACTCAAGGAAAGAATAAATAAGATTACTAAATTAATGCCTATGGAAATCACAAACAAGGCAACTACTTAATAGTAAAAAATAATAAATAATGTAACTACTAAATGCTTTAGGAAATTACGATAAGATAACTAATTAATATCTATAGAAATAACAAATGATACAATTACTTAATACCTAGGGAAATTACAAAAAAAAAATACGAAGTCAAATATAAAATAAAGTTCATACGCTTGACATAAAGAAACAATGTCAATCGTCTCTTTAATTCTTTGGACAGCTTGAATTCTCTTCAAACAAGGGGCCACAAAAGCTCCCTTTCACCGAGAGGCCTACATACCTTTATAACGTGGATTTGAGTCTTTTTACTCATAACCTTATAATTGGCTCCACTAGAGTTATAAGTTGCTTAGCTCATCTTTAAGTTTGTTGTCATGGTGATCCTTGCTCATATCACTTAACAAATATAGCGTATGGAAATCTAGTAATCTTTTCCATAGCAACTTGGTAATTTAAAATTGATGAGATAAAATAATATAAGTACTAGTATCCTAAGAACTTCCATGCATGAATTAAGCATGATTCATAAAGTGACAGGATATATAACTTTCTTGGCTTAAGATAGAAATTCATTGATGGATTAAAATAGCGAACTAAGACATATACAAGAGAATAAAGAAAGAAATATTGTTGGAAGAAGGGATCGTCGATGCAAATAAAGGCAAGTAAGTTATATAAGAATTAGTAACAATATAACGACAGTTTATTATCTTCAACCAAACTTCTGTTGGCAGGTATATATGGCAAGATAACATGGAGTATACATTTAAGTACGGAAACAAATGAAGGTGATTGTGACAGAGCAAGTAGGAAAATGGTGGAAATTCTAGATATGGAAATAGCCAACAAATGACAAAAAAACAGTAACTGTAAACGGGAACAACTTCGGCGTGTAATAAGAGGAGAAAAACCATTAGAAAAGCTAGACTGTAAAGTTATATGCATTCAGGCACATGAATATGAAGCTTTGTACTCTGCTATCACACACCCAAATATGCACATGGGCTGTTATAACTGTGCAAGAAGTTTTTTTTTTTTATTATTTTACTAAAGGGTAGCATCATTTTATTTCCTCACAGACAGACATCTATGCACTATTCTGATTTCTGTTTCGTGTAAATAGCTTAGCCAATTCTTTGTAAGTGTATATATACTGTACCATTCTTTCATGTAAAGCAGAGGAATATAATATACAAGTTTCCTTTTCTTCTCGGGGCTTTACATCTCTCTACATGGTATTAGAGCCACACAGCTTCTGACCTATTGCTTTCTTCTTATTTTACGTTATGGCTACCGCTGACTCTTAATTCTCTGATACTTCTCAATCTGTTATTGCTCATGATCTTCTTCTTTTACATGGATCCAATCACCCAGGTCTCTCCCTTGTCACTACTCCATTCACTGGTCAGAAATTACTGCACTTGATGAGAATTGCTCTCGCTGCTAAAAATCAACTGGATCGTCCGGCTGAGGCCTCTGCTACTTTTGCTAGCTGGACCAGTGCGAATGCTATGGTCATTTCTTGGATTTTAAACTCCCTCTCCGAAGAGCTCCATGAGGCTTTTGTCTATGCCACATCTGCCAAAGACCTTCGGGATCAAATTGCTCAGAGATTTGGAGAATCTAATGGACCCTAGGAGTTGTATTTGAAGAAGGAGCTTCTGACCATTACACAGGGTAATTCTTCTCTTTCTCTTTATCTCACTCAGCTTTGCAAGATTTCGGATGAACTTCACTCCATCGTCCCTCTCCCGTAATGCTTGTGTGGACGTTGCACTTGTGGACTTTCTGCCACTATTATGGGTATTTCCGATAATGCCAAAGTAATTCAATTCCTCATGGGTCTTAATGATTCATATGACTATGTACGGAATCAAACTCTTCTTCTCGACCCACTGCCATCAATGGACAAAGTTATTATATGCTTTTAAGGGTCGAAACTCAACGAAATAGTTCTGTCATGTTCCCTGAAGCATCTGCCAATTCTGCTATGCCGATTGCTACAGCCCCCTTTTCTGATGTTAAACAAGGAACTAAAAAGAAAGACCCTAATCATAAAGATGATCAGAAGTGTACGTATTGCAATGGCAAAGGTCACTTGGCTGAGTCTTGCTTCAAGAAAATGGATACCCTGATGGGTACAAGGATTTATAAGAACAAGCAACAAAAGAAACGTGTTAATCCTTGTGTCACTGACAGTGCTACACCATTAGATGTTGAGTTAACATCTCAGTTGAAAGCTTTTGGTTTTTCCCAGTCTCCACATGACCATTGCTTGTTTGTCTTTCAGGAAGGAGATCAGTTACTCTTCTTGCTTGTATATGTCGACGACGTTCTGATCACTGGCACATCATCCACAGCTATTGCAAAGGTCAAATACTTTCTACATGAATTCACCATAAAAGATTTGGGCGCTGTCAAATATTTTTTGGGTGTTGAAATTGCACATTCTCCTTCAGCATTTACCTTAATCAACACAAATACATTATCGATCTGCTCTAGGATACTGGGATGATAGGCTGTAAACCTGTCATCACTCCTCTCCCAACCTCTCTAATCTTCATCATAATCAGGGTGAACGTCTTTCTGACCTTGAATCCTATCGAAGGATCATTGGTCGTCTTTTATGCTTGGGTTTCTCCAGGCCAGACATCACACATTCAGTTCAACAACTGAGCCAATTCATGCAGACTCCATGTTCTTCTCATGGGCAAGCTGCCATGCATGTACTCAAGTATGTCAAAGTGTGCCCTTCTAAGGGGCTATTTTATTCATCTCAGCAGAAATTTTTGGCTTGCGTGTTATAGTGACGCTGATCGGGCCTCCTGTGCAGATTCTCGTCGAAGTCTTACAGGATATTGTGTGTATCTTGGTTCATATTTTATTTCCTGGAAAACTAAAAAAGCAACTTACTGTTTCTTGCTCTTCAGCAAAGGCCGAATACTGTGCTCTAGCCACTAGTGTGTGAGCTCAAATGGATTTCGCATATCTTACGTGACATGCACATACAGGCTACTCATCCTATCTCTCTGTGATGCGACAGCAAAGCTGCTATTCACATAGCTGCGAATCCATTTTTTCACGAGTGCACGAAATGAAGACTAGGATGAGCCCAATTTGTCTCTTGAAGTTTACTTGAAGCTTTTACATTTTCCTTGAGTAGAATTAGTATTAAATGGATAGTTCTTTTTGGAGTTAACAAACGTTGGAGTAATATGAAATAAATTACTTAATGACAATTTGGTACTTGGTTATGTTAGTACATAGCATTTAAAAATAATCTTACTTTATGATACCAGGAAATTTTAACCACTTGACTAGAAGCTTATTGGGCTAGGAAATTTGGAAATTTTAATAATGAGATCCTCAAGGTTTTAATTCACTCTTTCGAGGGAAGTATCTAATTGCAAGAATTATTTATGTGAAATCATATAATCTCCTTCAATTGCTCATTTTTATTATATTTTATAAGAGATGTCACAATCCCTTTATGTGGATGATATATTATTAGTCAAGAATAGTCAAGATTCAATTGCAAGCATTTTAGAATGGTTATCCTTAGATTTTGAAATGAAGGATATTGGTGACGCAGAGTATTTCCTTGGACTAAATGAATAAAATAAAAAGGACAGCTAAAAGATAGAAGAAGAAACAACGCAAAGGACAAAGTTAAGCGAAAGGCATAACAATTGGTAGCTTGGTTGCAACTCCCTAGAGCCACTCAATAGAATTCGTAGCTTCACTATAACTATGATACAGAAACCCAGCCTAAAGAGACTATAAGTTTGTGAGGAATTAAGTTCTCCATTTAAAAGGCCAAAAAGGGAGTTAGTATGGGTGAGGCTCATCAAGAATATAAGTGTCAAAACAAATCTTTTTAGTCTTAACCAAGTTCACCTTAAATCCCTTACTGTGTTGAACTGTGTCCAGAGGACAATGATTTCAATAAGTGAAGTCTTTATGCACTGGCAAAGCTAATGGTTACAAGGTAGAGTTGCTAAACGAACGAAGGAGAATTTGAAGAGGCATGCTGTTAGTGAAATGGAAAGGAATCCAGCAAAGAGAAGTAAGGCTAACCAAGTGATTAATTCTAAAGATGATGAAAACTCAGGTGATCAGTCTCAGAATTTACAGTCATTTGAGAAGTTTGAAGTTGCATCTACAATATGTGGAGGCAAGAGGAAGAATAGGAAATCCAATGTGATAAAAGGAAGGCAGGGAAGAGGTTTGGTTAATGTTCAGATTAATTTTCGAATTATGAAGGTAATTGGAGTATCCAGAATTCAATTCCTGGTGATTTTGTCTTTAGTGATGTTTCATCTAAGGTGGAAGAGGCTGGTGGTTGCCCTGGTAAAGCCACCAAGACATTATGAGTTTTATAGTGTGGAACTGTTAAGGACTGGTGGGCTCATTGACAAGTAAAGCTCTGAAGGAGCTTCGGGGAAAATTCTACCCTTCTTTTGGAAAAATATTGCCTCTCTTTAGGCTTTCTTATATAAACCAGAATAAAAAATCGAAAATTAAAAAGGTTTTCGACATTGTCATTCTTTCCAGCATGAGTTTTCAATTGATCCTAAAGGCTTATCTAGTGATATTGTAGTTTGGTGGAAAGATGAGGTTAACTTAGAAGTGACAGAGGCTTCGAAGTATATTATTCACTTTACAGTTAATGGGGGTCATGATGTTTTGAAAGGTTTTTTAACTTTGGTATATAGTCCTCCTTCTGATTCAAATAGATGTTATTTTTTATGAATGTTTATAAAGTTTTGATCTGGCTCCTCAGATCCCTTGGCTTTGAACAGGCGATTTTAATAAAATTATTTCCCATTATGAGAAAGAAGGTGGTCGTTTGAGTAATCTAAGAAGGATGAAGTTCTTTAAAGATTTTATGCTCAATTGTGGTTTCGTTAATTTGGAATTCAAGGGTGTTAGCTTCATGTGGTCCATTAAGAGACAGGGTGAGGATCATATCAAGGAGCACCTGGATAAAGCTGTCTATAATTATTTATGGAGGGAATTGTCCCCTAATGCCACTATGTTTCATCTAAAACCTATTGGATTGGATCACTCGCCTATCCTTATTGAGCTTAACAAAAGGGGGGAAAAGCTTAGAATTGTGGAGGAGTCTTGGTCTCCTGCTGGTTATGGAGGTTGTCACACCCCGAAATCCCTAGGATGGGACCAGCACAAGTCACGAGGGAATCCCCCAAACCTGCAAGCCTGACACTGGAAGAACATTCAATATCATGCCGCCCTATTTCATATGTAATACAATTTTCCTTAATAAAAAAAATAAAGGTTCCAATACAAAACGAGGAAATTTGTAGAAATTTCAGCAGCTCCTCCCCAGTAAATAGGACGTCCCAAAATTTCTACAATGTCCTGTAAGGCAATACACATATAGGAGAGCTCTGCTCTCACCAGCATAGCCCAGTAAGCATAATTACAAAATACAACAAAATATAAAAAGTTCAGCTGTGGTCTCTAAATAATCCCATATATACAATCAATGGCTATCATTCTAGATATATATATCCCAAAAGAATCGCCATAAGTATCAACTAATCAAAAAGAACACACCTCGCAATAATCCACCCGTCAGTGCTCTGCTGTCTCCAGGAAGTCATCTATCTCTCTATCTGAGACCAAAATTTTTCAACAGATAGCACCCCAAATCAGTAAGCAATTTCATATATAAAACAAAAATTAAACATGATCAAGAGTTGAATACAATACAATAATGTTTAAATCAATTTTACAATTTAACAGTTTGAGCTAAAAAATCCACTTTTCCGAAACATTAAATCAAAATGTCATTCACAGGGAAACAATCAACTTATGAAAATCATTCGAGGGAAGGACTACTAAGAACCAATAGGCGAGGATACACAATCCTCGAGGGCAACTAACCAACAGGCGAGGATACACAATCCTCGAAGGCAACTAACTAATAGGCAAGGATACACAATCTTCGAGGGCAACTAACCAACAAGCAAGGATACACAATCCTCGAGGGTAACTAACCAACAGGTGTGAGTCATATCTCACGAAGGTTTATCATCCATCAGTCCTCCCAATGAAAATGAATTTAAGACAAGCATGCAGGAGAAAGATAGAAAATATGCATGAAATCATCCGTGTTTTCAACACTAACTATTTAAGCGATCAACCCTAACCGTACATGAGTTCAACACTATACATAAGACCACTCCATATATCCAGAGAGTTCATTAATCCTAGCCTCGAGTTCAATAAGGTATAATCATAACAAAATTTATGTTATACTTATAAAACATTTCTGAGCAAGACAAGGTAAAGCATAGTAAGAGTTTTAGGAGGTGCTAACTGCGCACCTGGGCGCCGATTGTCACGAACAATTCAATGCCTCCCTTAAATGTCAGAATCACTCTTACGAGTCAGCCAATTCGCCCTAAAAATGCCACTGTTCCTAGCTCTTTAGAATCCACCGGAAAACTGCTTCACCGGCAGCTAACTAAGCTTGACATCAGGCGAAAAGTGACGGCGAGGAGGTGAGGAGCAAAACCCACCCAAAAACCAACGGAAAAGACTCCCACTAGAGCTCCGACGTGCTTTGAAATCTCAGCTCCTCCGCGACGAAATGTCGCATTTCTCGCTAGAAATGCGACAACGTTTGGCCGATGATGGGTTGGCAACGCTCAGGGGAACAAGACGCAGCTCTGATGAGGCTGATGTACTGCTACGGCGAACGTTCACAAATCTGGCACTCTCCCTGCTCCAGCTCGTTCAAACCCAACGGGAAGAAGAAGATAAATGCCACCAGGGGCATTTTGGACTTTGCACATAGGAGGGTGACACGTGTCAGCTCTTGAAAAAAATAAGAAAGTTAGCAACACTAGGTCTCGAACCCATAGCCTGTTGAGTAACCGCCTGAAGCCTGACCACTGAGCCAACCTCAATCTCATTGAAAGAATTCACATAACAAAATAATATACCTCAGCCAAATTCTCTTGCAAAATTTCTTTTATTTAATCTTCATTAACTAACCTATTAACTATAATTTACTCCTCTAATTCTCCATTAGCTAAAATTATTAATTATAAGTAATTGGGTCATTACAAAGGTGGCCGTAATTGGGAATGCTTATTAATAATTTGGACAAGCTTAGGGGGAAGTTGATAAGGTGGAGTCGGAAAGTTTTCCCTAATAGTAAAAAGGAGATAGAGAAGTTAATGATTAAGTATAAAAAATGCTTTCAAGGTGTGTGGGTGTGCTAGTAAGGTAGAGCTAGCTGAAGAGTTATCAAGAAGAATAGAAGATTTGTGGGATAAAAGGTGAAATCAAGAATTCAATAGTTGAGGTGTGGGGATTATAATACTCAGTTTTTTCACATAATAAATATCTGAAATCAGCATAGAAACAAGGTTCTCGGATTGAAAGATGAAAAGGAGGACTGGATTTAGGAGTGTTTTTATCAATTGAAATTTTACTGATTCTACAGAGACCGTTTCACTACTATTGGGGAAAGAGACTTCACTGAAGCATTAAGGGTTGTGGAAAAGCATTAAGGGTTGTGGAACCTATCATTAACTAGGCTAATAATGATTTGTTGATCTGGCCTATTACATATGGACAAATAAATAGGGCAACATTTGATTTAAGGGGTTTAAAAGACCCTAGTCTGGATGGCTACTCAGGTATATTTTACTAGTGCAGTTTGGATAAGGTGGGAGATCAAATTTGTAGTTGAGTTAAGGAGTTTTTTTAGCCAGGTTTTTCTCTTAGGAGAATTAATGATACTAACTTGATGATGATCCCAAAAAATAAATCCCCGGATCATGTGGGATGCTTTAGGCCTATTAGCCTTTGCAACTTCTCATACATATTTATCTCGAAAATAATGGCTAGTAGAATAAAGAAGTTGATGCCAAAAGTAATATCTGAAAACCAAAGCGCATTTGTGGCTAATCGCATAATATAAGCCAACATGTTTATGGTGCATGAGGTGTTTCACTTCCTAAAATCTAGAAGACGTGGTTGAAAATGTGAGATAGCTAAACTTGACATGAACAAGGAATATGACAGAGTAGCGTAGGACTTTTTAAAGAGAGTGTTGCTGAAATTTGGTTTCTGCCAGAGATGGCTTGATAGGATAATGTGTTGGCTCAATGACCTTTTAATATGGTGATTGGGGAAAGAAATGTGTCCTAATTCTCTCCTTAAAGGGGTTTGAGACAAGGAAATTCATTATCTCCATATATTTTCATCGTAATGGCAATGTAATCTCTAGAATGATCTCCTTGCCTATTGCAGTGAATGAGCTCAAGGGGATTACACTAGTAAGAAGATGCCCGGCGTCGTCCCACAGTCTTGTTGCTGATTATTCCTTCCTGTTATTGAATGCAAGTATGGAAAACTACTTGGTGATAAAAAGGATCTTAGATTGCTATTGCAAGGCTTCAGGTCAGTGTGTCAATTTTAGTAAGTCTTTTATGTATTTTTCTAGCAAAATACTAACTGATTTGACTGAAGAAATAAGAAAAATCTTGGGGTTATAGTGGCAGATGCCCCTAGAAAAAACTTAGGTTTGCCAGTTCTTTGGGGCAAGTTAAAGGTTGAAGCCCTTGCATTTGTGAGAGACCAAATTATTAAGAAGGTGCAAGGCTAGAAATTAGGTGTGCCTTCTCAATCTAGAAGAGAATGTTGATAAAACCAATGGCTAATGCCATCCCAACGATCTCTATGTCCTACTTTAAATTTCCAAAAAGATCATGTCAAGAGCTTGATGGAATTCTAGCAAATTTTTTGTGGGGGCAAAATGGACATAAAGGATGAATGGGGTTTAAAGATTTTATGAATTTTAATATAGCTTTACTTGCTAAGTTAGCTTGGAGAATTTGCACATCTCCTAATGAGTTTTGGGTCAGTATCTTGAAAGGTATATATTTTCTAAATTCTTTTTTTTTTTTTTTGAACCCAAAAAGGGGGCTAGAGTCTCCTGGGCTTGGAGTAGCATTTTGGAGGGAAGGGATCCTTGGCTGCCAACGCTAAGAAATTTTAGGCTAATCTCTAATCCTACTTTAAAATAAAAAAGACTGAAGCATTGGTTGCTAAGTTTGTCATTAATGGTAGGTGGGACCTGGGGGTGTGGAGCACTGGCTAAGCTATGAGGAGGTGAAACCATTAAAGAAATTCTAATTTCCAGGTGTGGTTTTGACCATGGATTGTTTTGGGTAGGTTCCCTGTTAAAGCAGGTTATAGATTAGCGACGAGAATGAATGATGAGGGAGGAAGGTGATTCGAGGGCAAGCTCTTCACTCCATATAGATGATAACTTTTAGAAGGAGGTCTAGAAATTAAGGACTCCTCCAAAGATCAGACACTTCATTTAAAGGGCCTATACAGGTTCTTTTCCATTGAAAGAGTCTTTGGAGGAGAAAATGCAGTATTACACTAATACTCTCTCATGTCCTTGTTGTGCTAGCAGCAAAGAAACAATTGAGCATTTGCTTCTATTATGTGATAGGGCAACACAAGTTTGGTTTCCTTGTCCCTTATCTATTGTTGAAAAGGTTGATCATGTGAGTAAACTAGATGTGTGGATGAAGAGTTTTTTCTGTGATTTGAATTTAGAGGAGGAGGTGAAGGCACTAGTAGCCACTGTGTTGGTATATTTAGAAAGGTATATTTTGTGTTTGCTTTTTGTTCTCTGTTTTTTGCTGTGTTTATTTTGTTCCCTGGTGGGGTGTTTACTGTTTTATGGTTTTCCAAAAAAAAGAAACTTGGATATAGGAAAGGGATATATTGTTCATGCCACGTGGAGAATCAATTCATAAAATTTCGACAATCTTTCATAAAATGGAATTTTATTATTTGTAGATATATTTCGTTCAAAATGCCATGTTTTTATGTACATTTTATTGACCTTCTCAAATTTAACACTAATGGAGGCATACATGCCCATTTGCATAAAAGTTTACGCCAATGATATTAACTTAGTTAAGACATTTTATAATTAAAAGAGTATAATAATTGAAACTAGAATATATATTGAATCAATAAAAGGACTTAGTGTTTAAGCAGCAGCGGAACCAGTAATTTATCCTTAGGGGGATCAAAAATTAACTAAATATTAACATATTATATCAACCAAATTAATAGCTAATTAAATAATATA